>CM077795.1:15481907-16804407 GCA_039737535.1 Lagodon rhomboides
ATTGACTGACTTCTTTATAAGAACAAGGTGAGTTTGTTTGGTTGTGATGTAAACAGATACACCAGCTGTTCTTCTGTTGTATTTCTAACACAGTAGCTGCTCAAAGAGCTTTCCCTGCAGTAGCTTACCACCGATTCAACAACTGAAAATTAGGATCCCAGTTTTAAGCTTCTACAGTAACTTGTTTTGGTGGTAGCACTGTTACTAGAGAGGTTGATTGACTGATACATAAACACACCTACATATTAACATTATTCACATTCTTTATCAATAGTAAAGAATCCATAAGTGGATATATTACATCAACAGATATTATCAGTGCATGTCTAAATGTCTAGTTCAGATTTAGTTTCGGGTAAATATGTGCGATATCTGCAAATCAGGATGCTACAGACCACCATGTGTGCATGTGTGCCACTGGAGAAAGAAACTGGATTTTGCACTTGAAAACAACTGAAGGGAGGAAATGAGGAGAAGCTGCTTCCTCTTCTGCTGGATCTATTGCTGTAAAATCCCACACAGTATCCATTATTTAAGTAAGAGAACGAGAAAGAATCCCTGCTGGGGTCCTGACTGATTAAAAACACATCCACTTGCTGAGACACAGTTGACTACAGTAGGTAGTTCCTCAGAGCACTGAAGGACACATTTGTGCTCAGACTGTGCTACAGTCTAACTGGCCGTGTGTCCTTGAACCACCTCTGAATGTGATTTGAACAGTCGGATTGGACATTTTCTCTCTGTCTGACTGTCTGTCTCTCCTCTATATCCTTGGACTGCTCCCAGGCCTCTGTGGTGCTTTGGAGGAATTCACGCAGATCTGTTTTACTGTGTGTGTGTGTGGGCAGGCGAGGTGTGTGTGTTTTTTGTTTTTTTTGTCAGGCCCATTGTTCCACTCACCCTTACTGTGCAGTACAGCTGTGTGCACTCAAACACACACACGTGGGAGAACTCGATGTGCCAGGCACCGCATAACTGCAGAGCTTAGCCTGGGACAGAGACGACAGGGAGTGTGTGTGTGTGTGTGTGTGTGTGTGTGTGTGCTTGTGTGCTTCCACCTACCAGTGTGCATCCTGTTATGTCTGACATGCAGGAACAATGTTTCGTCTTCCTTTTTCCTCCCTGAAACACTTTGAGCGACTTGACTTTCAAGTGTTTTGTGTTCCAAGAACCCCCTACATCACATTTGTCTCCTTTCCAGTGTTCTCTGCCTTCATAGCCCTTTCACTGGCTTTGATCTTCACACGACAGCCTCGTACTGTCTGTGTGTGTGCCGCTTGAAAGGCTCCATCATTCATCTGTCTACAATGACACGGCAGCAAACGCCTGGCTGCATACAAAACAGTTATCGGATATTGAAAATTGTCTGTGGTTAGTTACAAATAAATTTTGTCATTTGTCATTGAAGTGATGTTGTTGAGAAATCATCTGTGTCAAGTTTCTAGTTTTCTGCTGTTTGTATTACCAGATGGGTAATATAAATATTGTTCACTGTTGTTTCCTCAGTCCTCATCATGGCTGGAGACTTTTGTTTGCAGTCTTGTTCCCACCTTGATGTCTGCATGGCATGAGGTGATCCAAACATCTTATGTACTTTATGCGCCACTGTGCCCTGTGCTTAGAACAGAGTGGGCTGCAGTCATGGTGAGACACAGCAATACAAATGAAACACCCATCAAGGTGACAGGACCAAGCGTCTGCAGCCATGCTGGTAGCTCTGTAGGCTGAACTAAGGCACAACAGTGCTTTGAGCTACGTGCTCACAATGACAACATAACATGCTGATGTTTAGCGGGCGGAATACTTACCATACCACTGTCACCATCTTAGTGTAGCCTGTTAGCACGCTGAGATTTATTAATTAGCACTTAGCGAAAAGATACAGCTGAGGGTGATAGGAATGTCATTAGGTTCGACCTGATGACACAGTCAGAGGATCACCAAGTTATAATAATTCATCCTGTGGGGAGCATAATTGTTTTGACCCAACGTCACAGCAATCCCCCGAATAGATGTTCACATATTTCACTCAACAATCACAGAGGTCAACTACATGATGGAGCTAGAAAAAAGTAGGGATCAACAAAGTGTTGTTCCACTCCCTCCTGTTGATGTTTAGTTTATTCACAGGATCAGTAAAAACTTTGACCTGATGGTGGCACGTGATGAGGAGAGTTACTATGATCCTTTGGGAACAGTAGATATCTGTACTGAATATCATAGCAAATCATTGTAGGGATGCTCAGATATTCAGCATCGGTATTGGTCTGATATTGGCCAAAATCACTGGATCTGGATATCTGAGAGGGAGAAATGTGTGATCCGATCCAATTTATTAGCCTAAACTCTCTCATAAATGCTTAAACTATGTGCAGCGTGCCGTAAAGAGAGTAGCATGTGTCAAGTGACTAGCTGGAGCAAGCTTGAGTCAGACTCTCATCATGTAAACTGTGTGGGATTACTTTAAGCTAACAGAGGAAAAACGCAAAACAGCTGAGTGCAATTTATGCAGTGCAAGTGTTTCGAGATGTGGCAGCACCGTTGGAAACTGCAACACCATGTACTTGATAAAACTCTTGCGGAAACACCATGGGAAGGAGTATGACATTCTTTTTAGTGCACGGCAACAAACAATGCCGTTTTTCCACTTGCACTTTTGGCCTACTGTGCCGAGTTGAGCCGAGCCGCACCGGCAGTTGACCTGCTCTGAAGTAGGCCGTGGTGATGTCTGGCAAACTTCAGCCAACCCCTAACAATCCCCTGTCTCCCCCTCCAATCAGTACTCAACTCATGTCTGTGCAGGAAACCTGAGTGAAAGTCGTTTTGAAAGTCTGCGTGTTCGGCTCTCAGTACTATTTTAGCTTCTAACTGAATCTCTTTGGTTTCTCTCGTCCTGTTTGTACTTTCAAATATCTGCTGTGTTTTACAGTTTAAGAGAAGGGGAAAAGGCTGTATCGGATTGACTCAATGTTGTCTTATCGGTTATCGGACATGAAAAAGTGGTATCGAGCCATCTCTAATTTATTTAGTAGTTACTGGGACAAAAATGTCAATCTAGTCTCAGCCATCCTCTGAGGACCATGAATGTTTCTACTGAATGTCATGGAAATCCATCCAATAGCTGTAAAGAAATTTCAATGTGGATAAATGTTATTGACCTCCCAGCTGATTGAAACTGACTGAACTGGTGACTGACACTACTGATCCTACAGCCATTGCTTAGCAAGGCCAACAATGAGTCAGTAGATGATCTATGTTTCAGTCATGATAGTAAGGCTTGATTCAGTTTATGCTTAACCAAATGTGTGTGTGTGTGTGTGTGTGTGTGTGTGTGTGTGTGTGTATATATATATATATATATATATATATATATATATATATATATATATATATATATATATATATATATAGACAGCTTTTTAGACTGTGGTGGTAAGCACCAGTATGTCAGGTGTGTCTTGTTCTTGTTTTTATCTGTACTTGTATCTTGTAAAACCAGATGTGTCTTTTTCTTCCCATGAGTACATACACTAGTCTTTGTCAGTGCTGTGAGCAATGTGAGGGTGCATGTCATGTTTCTCTCTGCTATTTACTCGAAGAAAACCTTCTCCTTTAACCTTTTCAGCTCCCCTGACCATTGTTTTGTTGACAATGTTGACTGACAGACAGACAATATGACATGGCAAACTAAAGCATCAGTGTCCGAGCTTTTGTCTGGCAGCTGCAGCAGCCCAGAGACGGCACGCACGTTTATCTTTTACTGATGTCATTATTTTCTTTTCCCATTAAATGTCAAGTGTCTGCCAAAGCATTGAACGCTGTTCAGACGTATTATCAGTCCATCTCTGGCCATTTAAGTCTGTTCATCCTGCTTACTCGCACTTTATTTTTTCTCACATAAAGGGTCTTAATCATCTGTTTCAGGGCTAAGAAACCCTTGTTCTTTCCCCTGACCTCATTCACTCTCTTTCTAAAGCTTTGGACTTGAAGTGCAAAATACTGTAACTGCAACAGCGTAGGCATACAGCTTTTTCCACTTATCTTCTTCACTTCAAGATTTTCTCACTCTTATCTGTCCCTGTTAAAGTGCTGCTTTCTGAAGCAAAGGGAAGCTGCCCTTGCTTGGTTCCACACTGAGGACCTTTTGTGTGTTTGCAATAGTGCAGTGATAATCACTTGCTTCCGCTGTGTCTCCTCTCCATCTGCCAGTCACACAGCCTCCTAGGCCTGTCTTCTCTGCAGCCACTTATCTTTATCCTTTCCTCTACCCTTTCCTGTTTCCTCTTTCATCCTATCCTTCCCCTCGCGCACTCCCAGACTTACTCAGCACACACCCTATCTGTGACTTCTCTGTGCAATGGGTGTCTGACAGGTGACAGGTGGCACAGATTTCACAGAGACAGGATGTCACCGCTGCAAAGTGCTGTCTCTCCTGGCTGATGTATGGCGGAAATCAGCTCGCCGACAAGTCATTAGTTATGCTCAGACACATAGCACTGACATCATCAGCTGCTTGCAATTGCTCTGATAATTTGATAACCTTTAACTGTAGTGGAGGCGAGTTTATCCCGGGATGACACATCATAGCTCTTCATGCCTTTCACTGGTGGTGAAAGCTGCCATCGCTGTTTAGTGGTGACCTGAGGAAAGCTTGACAGACAGGTGGAGGGGGAAGAATGGACTGTCATCAGGGTCACGGGGCCCAGGCGTACTTTTGTTGCACAGCCTATCCTCCCAGGGGACCTCCCTGCCACAGAGAGAGAGCAGTGCTGCAGGGCAACCTCTGATGTGCAAACACAACAGAGTGACAGCTCCTTAAAACGTCTCCGATTCCACTTCCCTGCAGACGCGGAGGCATAACCCACAGGATATTGGTCGTAAAAAGCTGCAAAACCCATATTCCCTGCCAGTGTGCTGTATGTCAGGCCTGTAGTGCATTTTCCAGCAGTTTCTTGCAAGCTGTAAAAGCTGTCATTTCCTTGGCGCTGCTCAGCTTGCTTTATCCCGTAAGCGCACTCCCATGAACATTAGTGCTTTGAGCTAAATCAAGCAGCCAGGCATGCATGGTAGAGCCAGAGGGAGGGCTATGGCTAGTGCACGCAGCACTTTGAGTGGTTACTGGATAGTGGTCTCCCCACTACCCCCTACCCACAGATATTCTCTGTGGTCTCCTCCAGATAAAGATTAAGCCGATTGGAGACCATCGAAGATAAAAGCGATTGTGCTGCATTTTTCTTTTATTTCTGCTGTTTTGTTGCATCCATTTAGTAAGTGGATGTTTCATGTTTTCACTCATGATGTTTTTCGAGTGTGCTACAAAAGATGATGTTGTACAGAGGCATTTGAATTGGAGGTACAGTTCAGAAATGTCATTTCCTGCACATGATGACCATGAGGGTATCAGTACTTGCTACTTACCATAGTCTGTCTGTGCAGGTCCAATGGAGATGGGCTGAAACACGTCTTTTTATCCAGCAGAGATCCATGCAGTCATTTGTCAAAATAAAGCTCAAGACACTAGTTTTTATAGTGGTGATACTATATGCTAAATTAAGCATTGCTGTAGGCTACATCAGAAAGCCTTGAGAGAAAAAAATGTATTGCACTCTTGTGAGGCCAGCAGGAACCAGGCTGTTTCTTTCTTTGTTCTTTTCTTTGTCTTTTCATCTTTCTCACACACCCTGTCTCTCATTGTATTTCTGGATCTTCTCCCAGACTTTGTCTGCAGCGTATGTAGATATAAATATACATTCCTGACTCTGCAAAACCTGTCAAAGTAATCGATTCGGCTGATTAATGGCAGAGAGAGGGGAAAGTGTGTCATGTAATAAAGAGACAAGGTAGCAGAGCAAAGGTATATTTTCCACATCTGTTATATTTCATTAGCCAGGTTAATTAAAAAGTAGCATTTTTGTGCCTGTTGTCTGGGAATATTAATTCCCAGGCTTAACACAGATGCCTCACTCTGTCGTGATTTTTTCAGCTGTTGCTCAGTCTCACTCCTATTCAAGCAGTGCCAAGTGTTTTGATTTGGATTTAATGAACGCTAAATAGTGTGGAATGGATTGAGCTCTTAATTGTGGCGTAAATTTCTATTTTGATAAGAAAGACATGTGACATATTCATCTAATTGTCAATATTCAGTAGGCTACATCTTGTGCGCTGGTAATTGCTTTCTGTTGGACTGTGATGATGAAGGAAAAACGGCTCAGCCTGAACGCAATCCCCAGGGAATAGAACACAATGGCTGGCTGAGATAACATAATTATACAGACTGTTAACTGATGTTCACATCTGCTAACCTTAGCAGTGCTTCAATGATTTATTTCTGTTGACATACCTTCTGCTGTTTACTGAGAGTGGGTAGGCTGAGTGAGCATGAAGGCAGACCTGAGGGCAGCTTCAGTGGGAGCTTCAATGGCATAATATGTGTTTAACTTCACCTAAAGGACTGAAAGATGTTTGTTTGTGCTTCAGCCCTGTGATATTAAAGTTAACATGGCAACATATCCAGGATGCCTAGCCACATCTACATTGTGGCCAGCAGGATTCTTGTGCATTTGACTGAACCACACATGCACGTTGACTGACCCATAGCCCTTAAACCACGTTTGATAACAAAAGCCTCCACTGCCACCACCATGCTTGTTTTAGATATAATTTGGAGGGTAAGCTTCTTATATTGCTTTTGAGGCCTAGGGTGTTGTAGGCTTTACGAAATGAGCCAGCGAGAGAACAAAGAGCAAACCATCTAGTTCTGTACCTTTACTCTTTAAAAGAACTCCAAGTCCCATCCATGCTGCCATATTTTCCAGAGACACATCCCTTTTTTGGCCATTATGAATCATAATGTGTCATCACGATTAACAAAAATATCAGTATTGTCAAAAGACTCAATGGATTGGTTGGTTAAATTTTAGTAGGCCTCCGATGAGCTTAATCTGACTGGCTAATCATGACCTTTTTTTGTGTTTTAGATAACTGCTATTTTAACAGACCATTTGTTTTGATCTCCCGCAAAAAATATTTGATATATTTGCAGACTTGACATTTCAACAAGCTCCATCCAGAGCCATGGAAGATATCACACAACCGCTTGCACATGCTGAGTCATTCCTCTTGTCACAAGTACACTGATCTCTGTTGGTGTAGTGCCACATTAACAAATAAGATACTTGAGACACATGGCAGTTAAAGTATAAATTTACAAAGTGTTTTGAAAGACAAAAACAGGAAGGTGAATAATGTGTCTGAGCAGAAATAGATGGGAGAGAGAATACCTCAGATGGCAGCTTTTGTCAGTCTCGCATCAAGGTCAGGACATGCTGAAGCGACCTTCTTTTGATATATAACTTATTTTCACCTATTCTCACTTTGACATGATCTGAAAAGTCTCTCAGAGAAATAAATCAGGCAGTTGGACACTTACGTTCTCAGCTCTAATCTTATCTAATAATGACAGCATGAGGAATTTAGTGTGGGCTTGAATTTTACAAAAGAATTTATATTGTGGTTCAGTGATTAAAAACTCGAATGATGTAACCTTGTGTGGACAACTTCAAATTGCTTCTGATGTCCTCCTTATAATCTTTTCTGCCACCTTGGGAAGTAACATTTATCAGGATTAATTTGGAGGAAGGAGGAGGACTGGGCAGAATAGTGTGGGTGGTGAATACCAATTAGTTAAGGTTGACAGTCATTGTAATTTGCAGCAACACTGTGAATGCATTGCATATTCATATCACTCTTGTAAGCCTTAGCGAACATATGCTCTGCAGAGTGATTGGGTTGAAGTATTTTCAAACACCTGATTGTAATAAATTAAACTTTATTCAAACAATAAAACGCTGGTAACTGTGTGATTAAATGTTGTGGGCCAAATGTTTTTTTTCCCTAGAGTTTTGTAGAGAGAGCTGCAGTTGTAAACACATTCCCTTTCAGATCTCCTAATTCAGATAGCTCTTACACAGCTCTGATTTCCTCTTCTAATTCTCTGTCATGTAAAGAAACAATCCACCATTAATCACTAACATTGTTTAAGCGAAAAGTTATGAGGAATGTGCATGGACAGAGACAAAGATAATGGGTCCTTTACAAATCAATTTTCTGTGGCGTCTTTACTGTAGACTAATAATGCACTGCATTCTGGTATCACTGGATTACCATTAAAAACATGATGCCAATCCTATCGACTATCATTCTTCAAACTATGAGTAAAGGGGTCCCATGAGAGTTTTAACCCTCTAACAATGCCTGCTGGGAAGTCTGCTGATCATGTCTGTGAGAAACTTATTTTCACAAGTTGATTGAACTCTATACAGTACATTCATCTAACTCATTTCAAATAAAAAAATCTGAAAATAAAAACTAAAAATGTAATCAACTTGAAACATATAAAACTTGTATATTTACTTAATTTATGATAATGGATTCCATATGGCTTCTTACAGTGTCTGTCAGTGTATGACAGTTTGTCAGAGCAAGAGCTTCTCAGATCCATCCTCACTCAGCAGTGGTACAGAGAAAAACCCATTGATGTAGAATGTCTGTACTACTGTTAGCTATTGCCTGTTTCATCCACCTACAGCTAAAATGCTTGGATATTTTTAAGACATGTTCCCTACTGGTTGCTGTTAGGCATTGTGGTAAGTCGCTTACTGAAAGTGGGCATAGAAAGTTAAATTACATTTTCATCTTCCGCCTTGTTTGTTGTGATGGCAAAGGCCAGCTACACACAATACACTAACATTCACCGTCTGCCTTTTATTGTAGCTTTGATTTTACAGAAGAATTCAGACACTTTGCGGCACAGCCTTTATCCAGGGTGACTGATGACTTCGGCTATTCATTTCTAACAAAGGTAAAGCAGTGAAATGAATTAGAGGAAAGGTCTGGCTATGCCAGAGTAGTCTAGTTTTTCTCTGTACAATGAATTGTCTTCTCCTTTAGCTTTGAATTGCCAACCAACAATATCAGTCGTAATCATTTCTCTTCTCCCTCAAGGACATCCTTGACAAGTATGAAGCATAGTTTATTTTAGCAGTTTTCAGCTTTGTAGTTCTAAGCAGTCCAATAGCAGCAGGATCAAGTTTAGTAACTGAGCTAATCCAGGCCCAGACTACAGTACATAAAACAGACACGATTTCTCAACATTCATTAAAAAAGAGATACAATGTGGAAATGCAATCATAATCCCATTAAGTACTGTAAATGAGTTCTTACATTTCTCAGGCAAATGACACATTGATTAAAGTTCCCTTGTTCAGTCTATATTTAGTAATGGCCATACATGCATGAATGCCTCTGTAGGATTACTCCTTTCAAGACTTCTATTTGTTCTGTTTTGAGCTGATTATGACTGTCTAACAGATGTCAAATTTTGAATGTAACTTTTGCTGTGAATCATCAAGTGTTTTATAAAAAAAATTAATCCAATCAGCCAATTAAAGTCTTCATTTTCAAATTAATTTTAATTGAAGTTTAGTCTCTCTGTCTTTGGTGCTGATCAGTTATCCTTATTAAGCTGCACTTAACTTCATCACTCATCAAAGTGTTCTTTGTACTGCTACGTCTTTTGCCCTGATTCGTTTTTGACGGCATTTGACATTGAAATCCTGTCTATGCTTTTGTGCTTCTCTGAGGTTTTCTGAGGAACTCAGCACCAAGTGGTAAGGCCCCCTGTAGAGTTTTTGACCACTAGTTGCACTATGGAGTATATATGGAGCATGTATTTATGAGTGGGCATGTGATGGCGCGATTCACATTGCTGCCAGTTGTTTTATCCTCATTTGCTGTTCCAACTGGAGAAAGAAGAAATTCAGTGCATTTACTAAGACTTTAGGTTACAAGCAATGAGCTTTGATAAGAAACTATGAGCGTAAACATAACTTCTGTCTGTTTACAAGAAAACCACAGGGCATCTTTAAGAAAGTACTCCACAGTCTTGTACATTTTTTGACTCATCATGGACAGTTAAAACAAACTGACACAAGTGACATCTCTTGAGGACATTTAGCAGACTTCATGTAACGAAGGCTTTATGCAACATTTATCACACATGCAGAAGTAGTCCCACACACTTGGAAACAGAGTTTGATGTGTA
This sequence comes from Lagodon rhomboides, assembly GCA_039737535.1. Lineage (NCBI taxonomy): Eukaryota > Metazoa > Chordata > Actinopteri > Spariformes > Sparidae > Lagodon > Lagodon rhomboides. Next base: position 15,492,010 of record CM077795.1, read on the forward strand.
CAATCAGTGGATTCACCCTAACAGGCATGGTGTAGTGAAACTGATATTAACATATATGTATGGAAATAGTGGTGATTATTGCTTAAAGAGCTAATCATTTTCTGTGACTTGACTCTCATGGTAAACTGGGGTGATTGTTGCCTTCAGAAGAAGCAGGGTTTTATATGGAGCGTCACTGCTAATGAGAGGACACATTCAGGTCAGACTAATGGTTGGTGATGCACTTCAGCGTAACTCAAAAGCTTACAATCTTTTTTCCAGTTGAAATATTTGTTCTGAAAGGGAGGACATACTACAAACCCCTCAGTAAAAGTAAAACACAACAGTGGTTTCACATTGAGCATGTCATTGCATTGTAACTCTCAGCTTGGAGCTGTCAGGGACGAGGCAGTAATGATCTCTTGCTTGAGTTTTTCTCTGCTGGATTTCACATCTCAGATGCCTATTCTGCTCTCAAGAGGGGACGTGTAGAAAATACAATCAGTGGCCGTTAAACCCTTCTTTATCTGTGACACTGTTGGACAAACACTTGTCTGCGCTGATAAATCAAGGAGTTTGTCACTTAATGTGGAAATGAAAGCACTTCAGTTGAGCTGTGCACAAACTGAATCGTGCACGCTCTTAATGACTATGGCACACTCTCAACACAAAAGATGAAGCACATTATTATCATTCTTGGATCACCAGATGCTTGCAATAAATGTTTTAATTGGCTGTTTGTGTATCCCTCAGTACCTTCATAGCCTCAGCTGCTCCTGTCACATCTGGCTCACTGTCACACAGGTGCTTTTTTGAGAAGCATCTCACCCTGCGGTGCTGTTATAAAATAGATTTTTACATTACAAGAACTCTTCAGTGACAACTTCAGCGAATTACATTTCCACAGTCTGTTTAATTGATACTAAATAGATTATTGAAGTCTTCTTTTCTGAACTGTTTCCCTGATTTACACAGATAGTTCTGTCGTTCCGTGTGGGATTTTACATATAGTGTTAGGTAGTGCTTTGTAGCAGGAATATATTTAATAAAGCTGGTACAGGAAAGATGAAGTGTGGCATAATGAGTTCAGCAGCAGGATGGAAATTTAAAAACCTGAACACAGCCAGTCCAGAATAGAATTTAATTAAAGTAACTGTGTAAGGTTAATTGAGGGAATCAATTAAAAAACTGTACTTCTGGCAAATGTGTGTGTGTGTGTGTGTGTGTGTGTGTGTGTGTGTGTGCGTGCGCGTGTGTTAATGTGCTCTTGATGTGTACTTTTGTCTGAGTTATGAAGTCAGACATCCAAAGCATGTATAGTCAGGAGGAGGAAAATTGTTGTTTTCAAGAGCCATCACTTGTAGTTGTGGTATGTGCTGTTCAAGTCGCACTTAATGTAAAAAAAACAACAATCAGTAACCATTTCTTTAATGCATGTGTGTGTGCGATGGTGCATTCTCATACCTGAAGCACACTGTTTTAACCAAATAAAGGTTTTAAAGTATAACCTCCTCCCATAAATGAAAATTCATGTTTCAGTCATTATCTACTCACCCACACGCCAGTGGAAAGTCAGGTGAGGTTTTGTAGTCCACAAAACATTTCTGGAGCTTCACAGCAAAACAGTGATGTAACATTCTCCCAAACAACTGAAGCACATGGGGACTTGCTTTCAGAAAGGGAACAAAAAAAATGGGTATAAAATGGGTCCATCCAGCTCATTTGGCATAATCGAAGTCTCCAGTATTATAGAATTTGTTCCTAAGCCTTAAATCAGGCCTCTAATGTACTTTTGGCTGGAGATGTCTGTGTGATCAACTGACCTCCTGCCTATTAAAGACACACACACAAAGAGAGAGAGAGAGAGAGACTGATGTATCACCACGGAGCCAGCATGTTTTGCCTTTTTCGGTATAGAAACCTTATAATCCAGTAAGCCAGCCTTTGCCTTCATTCAGCTCATCACATGCATCTCAACCCATCCCCTCCACCAGAAAACCTCTGTGAAGTACTAGTTAAATTGAAGGCATGCTTGTATGACTAAATATCGGGATTTTGTGTTTGTGTGTGATGTGCGGATACTTGACAAATAGGTAGATTGAGGGCTCTAATACCAGTCCAGAAGCAATATCTGAAAACATGCTCTCATACAACCACAACAACACGAAAGCTCTTTTCCCCTGACAATCCCTTTAGTTTTTCCTTTTCCCACATTCAAGCTTAAAGGATTTTGTCCTCCAGGTCCTACATTAGAAGCATTAGAAGGGACGTTTAATGGCTAGTATGAAGAGGAGAAATGATGACAGAGTTTTCTGAGTATTCAGAGTAGACATGGGCACCTGACTGTTGTTTTCAGACAGACTGTCTTTCAGACAGCTGTTATCAGTAGTGTATTGTGTCCACTCCATCTACACAGTCTTAATTTGTTTCTCTTTTTTATTGCATTGTAAGCTCGAGCAAATAGTAGAGCTCATTGTTATAAATGCCTCGGCAAGTATTCTTCACACATGGCTTACAGTAAGTGCAACAATGGGCTGCATTAGACAGTTGAGAACTTAAATGAATTGTTGCGTGGAAACCGTAATTGTTACACAAGCTTAGCTACAGCGTAGCAACAGCTCTAAATCCCAAAAAGTGCCTGGATTTCACTTCATTAATCCTGGAACGACTGCTTAAGAGATCTGCAATGTGAAACTAGCTCAGGAGGTCTGGAAGTGTATTTTGGCACATCCCCAGCGTGTCTCTTCTGGCGCTGTCTTACTCCTCCATTGTGGAGATGGTGAGCTTTCGCTGGGTCTCTAATTACCAGTGGAGGGGCATGTCTGCGGTCTCTTGTTACACTGTTAGCTTTAATGTCCGTGGGCTATAAATAGTGCAGGTGTCGGCTCTCTGGTGAGCAGTAGCCTCTGCTCACAGGCTTTATAGAGGCGGGAAATGGAGCTCTGCATGCACAAACACACTGTGCTCCATTGATTTAACTTAATGTTAACTGAGATGAGGTAAGTTGTGTTTGTGCAATACAGTTTCCTCACGGAAAGATCTATTTATCTTCATCTTGTCCTGAGAAGAAATTAGATAGCATGGTGATTCTCACCTCAAGTAACCTCAACACAGTAAATATGGTGTGAAATGTACAGTGCAGTATTTAGCATTTTGGATATTGACTGGCTACAGGTGTCAGTTGTCTCACTAGATGATCATATTTATTTAAGTGTAAATATGAGCTTGGTTGGCTGGTATATTCTTTTAATGTGCACTTGGAGCAAGACGATATACTCTGTCAAATAGGGGCCAATATGTTAAGTTATTATTTCACCGAGGGCAAATGTATGAGTTCTCCATTCAAAAAGACAAAGGCTGGCGAAACGCTTCACAGCAAACTGCAATTATCAAATGAAAATGTGTGAACTGTTGAGATATGAAAAATTGAACACTTCAGTTTTGAATGCAGACTGTATGAAAGGATTTATTTGCTTTGGACACAAGTTGGCATTTTACAGCATTTCCTCATCTACGGCTCAGTCCCTTCCATATAGACTTCATCATACATTTTTTGAAGCTGCATGATTATTTCTCGCTGAGGTGCCATCACTACAATCTTGATGCTGAGCTGCACTCCGAGACAGCCACGTTCATCCAAGAGGAGATTCTTATTCACTGCGGACTGGAGCAACAAGTTCTCAGATACATAACGAAGGACTGAGTGAGCATCAGTGCAATTTAATGATCTCCTTCTGTACCCAGTTGCTAAGCAACCCGCACCATTCTGTCTGAAGCCACGGCGTCCCAAAAGAAACACCACGTCATTGGTCTGAGGAGTGGAGGAATGATAGCAGGGAATACAAAGCCATGGGGGTTTAAGCATACTCTTTTTTTTCTGCAGGTTGGCTCTCCCAAGGTGCTTACATGCTACAGTTTCAGTAGCACCTCTGTATGGATTAAAGCAAATGTTTCAGTGTAACCAAAGGTGTGATAATATGGCGAGATTTAATGGTCTCCTGCTAGGTGGTCTAAGCATGAAGACGTGACTGTTAAAATAGTCAAGGCTGGAGCCCACTGTGTGAGCCTGCTGGGCTAATCTAACTGCTTGTGTGGAGAGCTCATGGAGGAGCCTCTTTTGTTCAAATGCCATTAACTGAACACCGGTGTAGTATGAAGAGAAGAAAGAGTGAATTAAACCGAGTGCCATAAGTTTCTCGCTCTGAAAACCACTGCTTCAGGGTCTGACAGCAGCCTGGTTTTGGCAGTGAGCAGGAGAGAGACACATTCAGGACAGGAAGGCTTCAGCATCACCCACTATTCACTCCCTCCTCGAGTCAATTTTCTGCTGTGAATCATAGAGGTGGAGGGGAAAAGAGAGCGTAAGAGGGAGTGAGAGCTGTTGCTACAAAGCCACAGCTTGAGCGAAATCAAGCATTTCTGTTTCCTTTCTCACCAAATCCCGGGAGAGGGCTGCTTTTCCTTCTGCGGTTGTTGTTCTGGCTCCAGCGCACACAGAAATCACAGAAAACAAAGCTTTTCCTAAGACAACAGTGGACAACAAATGGGCTGAGTAAACTTCTGAGAGGACAGACATCAGAATTGCACTTTTTGCATACTGAGGCAGTTGATGATTTCCGTGTGCAGTTTTAAGAAATTCTACGTCATTCATTAAACATCTCTGCAGGGTTAACGTTGTGATTCCTGAGACCCTTTTTGTTGTCGCAGTGTTCTACATTCAGGTTCAGCTTTGCCTTGTTTAGATGACATCTTTGGTACATGCACTGCACACACCTTTCAATTAACCAACTCCTTACACATTTTTAAGGTGCTGCAGTGCATGTCGCATCCTCTTTAGGGCTGCACTATATGGTAAAAAAACACACCATTTTCCCTTTCTCTACAAAATCTATTCGATCTATTGAAAACAAACATGTTTTCTTACATCTGCAGAGATGTGGAGGGCATGTCTGCAGCACTACAGTATTTCATTATAAAGCTGTTTTTTGTCACACATTTTACCTTGATAAAAAGATTACAGCCATTGGATATTGTACTTTGCCATATTGTGATTCTGATAAGATTTTGATTAACTGACCAGCCCTTATCCCTTACTACTATGACAATGTATTTTTTTTGTAATTTATTTTTTTACCCAAAATAATGCGGAGATAATGAAGGTGCTTATTTCACTCCTGAGTGGTGATCGGCACAGGGACGCAAGAAGCTCCAGCAAGAAGCTCCAGCAAGAAGATGGGGAAACATTTTATCATCTCCTATTTGTCTGCACGGCAACAGGACAATGATGAGGAAAGGGTAGAAAGAAAAAAAAATGAGGAGAAAAAATTGAGAAGTGGAGGAGACACCCAGCTGAAATTATGCCCTTGCTTCATTATAAAGTATTTTTCAAAGCACTAATAATATTTTATATTTTAAACAAATGTGTCTTTAAAGCCAATTCATGATATAAATTGTTTATCTACTGGTAAGCGTGATGGCTGCCTCTGATACTCCGTAGTGCACAAGAGCTGCTGCTCTTAGCATACCACCACTACAGCTTTCATGACACGCTGCCCTTCATTACATGAATGCCACTTTTCCTGCTAGTATTTCTTCATCATCTTCCTCCCAGCTCTTCGTACCCTTGGCTTCCCCTTCAAAAGCTTAAAATTGCTGGAGTTTTCAAGTGAATCAGTCTCCACGGCTTCACTTCTCTCAGGCTCAGTTTTTGCACTGAGCAGATTTTTGTGTCGCCATGTGGCAAGCGTCTCAATTTGTAGTTAGTTGAAAAACAAGCAGCACCATGAGCACTATTTGTGTGTGCTTGGCATGTATGTGAGGGTGCCAGTGCTGCTGGCTGTTTCCTAAATCTGGTTGCAAGCTTGGCACAAGATGCTTGAACATGTTTGACTGTAGTTGGAAGCAGCACTTTGTGGGAAGAAAATTTGTCATGTGGGATTTATTATACTCGTACATATGTTTTGTTGGTGATGCATCAGACTTGGCACTTGTTGCCCAGAGAGTTGCTTTCATATTGTTGCCAGCTGATCTGTGTGGCTGAGTACATTACTGAGAAATGTAAATCACTGGAGGTGGCTGGTGGGCTGGGTGGCTTTGTCCTCATTCAAAGTTATTTCAGTTAAAAAGAAATGTGTTTTATTCGAACAGTGTTCTCAGGTTGTCAGTTATTACCTCAGGGAAAAGACAAATTCATCAAATTGTAGATGACGATACATAAAGATGCTCAACATATCACTGTGATATACTCCTCTACATTATATCCCTTTTTACAGGATACTCAGGACTATTTTAGCACAGGTTCATTTCAGGTGGCAGCGTGTTTTCTATGCTTGGCCCTTTGCAAGCTCCCAAGGAGATTAACACCATTCTTTTTACTTAGCATAGCTTTGGTGCTGTCGAATATTTTCCTTCTACAGACTGTTTATGGTGTTATACACTTTCCAAAATCCAAATTGCTATTCCCAAAATGGCTACTCATGGTGGGCATTGAGAAAAAGGGACAGGTGATTGTTTGCGTACGGAAAACATGCATGCAAGTTATTGTTGTTCATCCCGCTGACTTGTTCCGTTAGTAACACACTCAGTGTTTGGACAGAGCTGCAACAGAGAGTGTGAAACACACTTCATGGAGGCAGCTAACTCACTTAAAGCAGTGATGATCAATACTTTTATAATCATGAATCAAATGACAATGTGTGAACAATGTAAAAAGGGTGGAGAAAATATATGCGTACTGTGTATATACTGATGTATATACTGATAGGCATCAGTGTTAATTGAGTAAAAATAATTACATATCTGATATCGGCAAAAATCCACTTAGCATTCCTAACGCTGACTGACTTGTCAGTTGCAGACAGCTAAAGAAATTGGTCCATTCCACAGAAAGTGACTTTTCTTGAGTAATAGTGAATGGCAGAATCCAATAAAAGCTCTGACCCAGTGCAGTCACCGTAAGCAATCCATGTGCCTGTTTAAGCAAATGGTTCATTTGCCTTTACATCTGTCAGCAATTAGGTGTAATTATTTAAGCCAACATGGGCAGCTTCAAAGGCTGAAATCCATCCCGCAATGCCGCTCGGCTCGGGCTGGGATTGTTTTGAGCGCAGCATTATTTTCCTCCTTGTTGTTTGTTCTCATTTGATCGGGACAGTCTGCACTTCATCTTGTTTCGCAGTATGCTTTGCTTATTCAGGTTGTCACCACATGGCTGGTGTGCATGTCATCATGCTTTTGTTTGCTTTGTACCGAAATCCTTTTATTCAGATTTTTTTACACACAACAGACGACCTGCCAGCTGATGTCTATGTCTGAAATAGGCTTTTACAAAAGAATTCAGCGCTCTGATTCAGTAACACAGCAACACAAACATTGTTGGTTCACATCTTTCTGCGCCTGTTAAAGGGCCACTCTGCCTGCTCTGCTTACTCGGTGATTAACATGAAAAAAGCCAGGCTTTATCTGCTCCTCATGTTTATTTCATCAGGGTAAATGTTGTGGGTTCTTGTGGCTCATGCTGAATATGTTTGTTTTTCATTAAGTCCTGTGCTCTGCTGGTGTCTCTGCAGAAGGCCTAATTTCCCTCCTGTTGAGATGCACACTGAAAACACACATATGCAGCGTCACAAATACAAACTCACATGAACGCAGATCTGTTGACACTGGTGCTCAGTGAGATCCCTTGTTGCTCATCTCCCGATCTTTAAGCAACAGTATTTTTAGGAAGAAGTCCAACCTCCCACCCACTGCAGGCCTAGTGTTACATTGTCACTCCAGGCATGTCTCGTTTTCCCCGCATGATTATTGTGGCCACAATGCAGCCATTTGATCTTTGTCTTTGATACCATATGTGCGGCCTGTACGGCTTTGATTAATTTGGTTAAATCAGTTGTTGTGTTTCTCTCAGGATGGCTGATAAGACTGACAGGCACAACCCGGTTGCTGAGCTCTCGCATCACCTCAGGTCCCCTCGGTCCTGTCAGCTCTCCCAGATGGAAAGAGTGTTTATATTTGTTGAACAGCCAGACACAACCAGGAAATCAGATCGTCACACACAGGATATCCCCTTGTCTTTTTCCATGCACACTTCTAACTTAAATGGAAAAAAAAATCTCTAGTATGGTGAGATTAGTTCCAGGAAATTGGCTAGGTGTCTCTGTCGTTGTGTGTGTGTGTCTGTGAGTGTGTGTGCGCACGTGCATGCATGTATGTGTGTGTGTGAGAGAGAGAGAATATACATAATGTATATGTGTGTTTGTGTGCATTTTTGAAGTGGATACTATTTTGTCTTGCCCCGCTGTTGAGAGTGTTATCATGAGAAACGAGGACTAATGCAGGTGAACAAACATCTTGTAGATGGTTGTTTCTGTCAGGGGAATAATTTACTGCCTACCTTAGACTCTCAGGCAGCTCCCCCCCACTCGCTTCCCTGTATAATGCAGACATTGGCTGATCTGCACCTGAATGTTCTCAACAGCTGTGTGTGTGTGTGTGTGTGTGTGTGTGTGTGTGTGTGTGTGTGTGTGTGTGTGTGTGTGTGAGCGCATGTGCGTGTGTGTGTGTGTGTGCATGTTTTTGTGTGAGCACCTGCATCTATTCTGAGACCCTACAGCAGGTGGGCAGACTTTCAGACCATGGTTTTAGGAGGTAGACTGGAACAAGGAGAGGTTCCAGTGTTTCAATTTTGCTTTGAGTTTCCTGCTACACAGATCCAATCTGTCTCCTACCGTCTATCACAGTATGTACAATAGTATTGACCACTAGTCAAGATTCTTCTATTTTGCATTTGTGTTGGATGTAATACTATTTTTTTCATTATAAATAAGAACATCAGCTTAACAATTTGAGTGAATCTGAAAGTTTAATCTTCAATAAAATGTCCGATGAATTCCAAACTGTCTTAGTATTTGGTATGTCCCCTTTTGCTTTATTGACGGCATGCACTTGGGTTGGCATGGACTCCACAAATTTGTGTAAAACCTGCTGACCCATCTTATCCCGGCATGATTTGACAGTGTTCCACAAAGCTTCTTGAGATATGGCTGAATGATTAGCTTTCTCAACTTTCAAGTGCCCCGAAAGTCAAAGCTTTGACAGAACTACTTTGCAGCGTTGTGTGTCTGTGCTCATTATCCTGCTGCAGTATGAGCCCTTGTTCACAAAGATGCAAACCAGAGGGTGGAGCATGTCTCTAAAGAATGGAGTGGTGCTTCTCTTTGGTGAGGGTGGAGTCAACTCTGTGCAGGTGTCCAACTCCAGAGGAGGCAAAACGGTCACAGACCTGAACATTGTCACTGCCATGTCTCACTGTGGGTTTGATACACTTGTTTATATCCGTACATACACCCTTGTGTTAAGCATTTGGACTTGCTTAGAAACTGCTTGTGAGACCACTACAAGACAGCCTTCTTTTGACAGTACTTCTACTGATTGGAGTCTCTGGTCACCGTCACCATCACAGTCTGGTCACCGTGGGTCTGCCTGACTATTTATGGAAAACAAGTTTTTTATTCCACATCAAAATTGGGCGAAATATCCTTATTCTTGTGATCTGGTCAGGATTTTGACAAAGGATTACTCTAAAAGTACACAGTAAAAGTACTCCATATTATGCATGCAAGGAGTCTAGGAAGTACTTAGTTCAGTAGTATATGAATCTTGGACTATTTATGGAAAACAAGTTTTTTTATTCCACATCAAAGTTGGGTGGAATATCCTTATTCTTTTTCTCTGTTAAGGATTTTGACACAGTATTACTCAAAAAGTACACAGTAAGAGTACTTCATATTATACATGCAAGTAGTCTATGAAGTACTTAGTTCAGTAGTATAATATATTGGACTATTTATGGAAAACAAGTTTTTTATTGCACATCAAAGTTGGCCGAAATATCCTTATTCTTGTGATCTGGTCAGGATTTTGACAAAGTATTACTCTAAAAGTACACAGTAAAAGTACTTCATATTATGTATGCAAGTAGTCTAGGAAGTACTTAGTTCAGCAGTGTATGAATCCAAAACTACTTATGGAAAAAAAATAAAAAATTCTCATGTCGTCCTTTACTTTGAAATCCGGAAGGATACCATCGTGATACCTTCAGCTCACTCCCGGGAATAATTACTGTAAAAGTATCGTATGTTTCATGGGTCTGACTGAGAGACTGCAGTCTGCCCCACAGTCACTACCAGCAGCTCTTCAGAGCAGTTTCATCCTGAATACCATAAATGTTAGAAGATTTGCGCACTTGAAAAAAATGTGCGGCTGATTTGACTTAGCAAAGGCGAACCACGGCTGGCTTGACCGCAGTAGGACGGCGTCTGATCCAACTGAACATGCGATAAGATACCAGGCTGGCTGTTGCAGACTTTGCTGACGTAAATACACCAGGAAATCATTCAAGTAAATCCTCACATCAGTATTTTGTTTGGTCTCAACATTTTTGCCCGTGTTTCTGCTTTGTAGAATGCCACCGAAAAAGAAACAAGGCATCCGAAGCTATTTCACCACCCAGACAGTGAGTAAGTAGCCTAGCTGCTAGGCTGTTGTTAGTTAGCTAACTACCCACACAATGCAAGCCTCCTAGCCTAACATTAACACTCATTCTACTATGGAAAAGTGTCATTAAGGAGTTAGTGTAGTGAACGTGGGCTAGCATTAAAGCTAACTGACTGTGGGTTCTGTAATGTTTGTCGGTCGATTTCAGGACAAGTGGATGCGGTCCCACACAAATGCAAACATGCTAGCCTAGCGTAATATCACCAGTCTTCTACTGTGTAAAACATAACTGGTTTTAAGTATATCACCCTCTAGTCATTCAACCAGTGTTAGCAATTACAAGGAGAACACAGAAAAAACAGCAGCATGATGCTAAAAATGTAGAGCAGGCTGGTGATGAATCAGGAACAGAGTTTCAGCTGAAGTGTTGACAATGTCAGTAAGCAATTTTGTTGGAATAAAGATGGCATGAGCATTGCAGTTCTTTGTTTTAGGATGCCTTGTAGTTGTAACCTATGAATCTCATCATCATGTTGGTTATTTTGAAAATAAATTTTGGATTTGCATAATTAAAGGTGTCAAGATGTTATTCTTCAGATGTTACTCAAATGTTCTTTCTTATAAGTTTGATATGTGTAATGGATACAAAGAGGACATTTTATTCATTGATGCATTATTTTGAAATACATTCAGGAAACTCAGATATCCAGTGCAGATGTAGTGCAGGTTAAGGAAGCAACAGCTGGACCGTCTGGGCTTCAATTGAGGTCTTAAATGGTTCTGTGATGAGACACTAGGCGGGAGGGATAGGTTGCTGGGCAGTGTCCCTACCAAAGCTGAGACCAAACTTACGCCCTTGGGTAAAGGCAACGTTAATTCTTACCTACCAAGAATATTGAAATTGTAATTTTTTCTGTGAAATCCAGTCTTCTACCCTTTAACTTTCCATTCGTTTGTCTGTATTCAGGAGCTGTTGTCCTCTCAAGCAGCTCTCAGCTCTTTCCGTCTTGTCTGCTTTCTCTGAGCTGCAGGTCAGCTTGCTGGCTGGACTGCTGAATTACTTTTTTTTTGTAGGACCTTGCTCTTTCCCTGCAATCTTTTCTCTCACTACTCATCTCATACTTGTAGGAAAATAATACTGTTTGAGCTGCTTGGTGCTTGGCAGTGATTCAAGATGCATGAACTGAAGGCTCAGTGAAAACACTAGTGCTGAAGTGTACATGGTTATCCATGAGGTTGTCTGACATGCTCTGCGTTGGAGAATGTGTTTTAAGCAGTACACGGCTCTGTGGACACGCATTGGTTGCTCTCACTATATTTTCATCTTTAAAAGTGTGTTTGTTCGAAGTAGTCTGTTTAGACACAAAGGATTTCATTTAGAATTGTTCAAAGAGCATTAAGATTAGAAATACCAAAGAAGGCATCCGAAAACTCTAAACTGTTTTTTTGTTTTTTGAAGACACATTTTTCACGACTTTTTGATGCCAAGTCTGGTCAAACAGTACTGACCTTGGTGCTGAATTGTTATTCCAGCTGTCTTTAATCTTAGAGAGATACTTAGTAGCCATCTGGAACATTAAGCATATAATGATGAGGTAGTTTGTTCCATCACAGAACAAGAATTGAATTAATAGTGCTTAATCTCCAGGCATTACTGGGTCACCATAATGAAACTAACTATTGTTTTTACTGTGTGTATTTTGGCGCCTTGGCTTTGTGCTGTTATATTAAATCCCGTAGAAAGAGTGTTTGAACATAAGCAAAACTGTAGAGTCAAACAAATACAAAACTTAAACCGTGTTGTTACATATTACCACTGTGTGTAATGATCTCCTTCCTTGGCTGGCTTCTGGATCAATAACCTCCACAATAAAGGATAATTAAATACAGTGAAAAACAGAGTTTTTGACAGAGCTAATACATCTTCAAGATATTTAAATCCTCATTTTGATATTGTTGTTATAAGGCTATAGAAATTCAAGATTAAAGATGAAAAACAGATTGAATTGTGAAAAATTCCAATCCCAATTTCTTAAAGTCCAAGAGTTGCTTTTTTTTCTGACTAAGATACTTGTTTTTTCTTTTGACTGACATGTCTGACTAGCATACTTAAAGTAGTTTTGTGACTTGTTTGCGGAGCTAATGAGACTTTAGGGATCAGTACACTCCAACAGAAGTGTTTGTCAGATGGTTGAACAGTGTGTGAGACGAATGACAAGAATGTTTCAGTACAAACTGTATAATCAAACTTGAGTTTTACACTTTTTACTCTGCTCTGCTGAACCTCACAGTATTTGTTTTAGCTGTCAGCAACTGTCATGTGACTAATTTCAGTATTCTAAGCATTCAGTTAGAATATAAACCTGGCAATGTTTTTAATGCTCTTTCCTCAGGGACATTTATAGAAATATGTCAGTTTATATGACTTTTCCCCAGTCATCACTCTGCTGTGCCAAAAAAAACTGATGAATGTTCTGAGGATTGACCTGAATGAAAAGATTATTATTTTTCCTGTTCCATTTTAAAACTTCACTGTGACATCTGTGATACTCGTATTAGTTCTCTAAAAAAACTTTTCTGGCCATTATTCAACACCATTACTCAGGGACAGAAGGGGAGATTGTGACCATATTTCACATTTGGTCAGGCATTAAATTGGTGACGCTAATCTTGGGTGCCCATCTTGGAGCCTGTGCTGATTATCCATTATTAGAATTTGTAAATTCTTTGTGTTCTATCTGAATCAGTTTTATTTGCCAAGCATGTGAACATGTACAAGGAATTAGACAGTTTTTTTTTTCTCTCTCAATCAACCTACACACTAGAAGACATACAGCAGTAGTCCACCATAAGCTTTTGCTGATATTGATGTTTAGGTGATTGTCATTGCACCGTGTGATGACATTCTCTATCAGTCCTCATTGTACTCCCCTGTCAAAAATTAGTCTCTTAGTGAAGACATGAAGAAGCATGTTTCTCACTTGAAATTATTCACTGGAATTGTACATGTCAGTATAGTGGTACATTTATTACACCAAGAACTACACTTAAGACCTTTCATTAATTTTCTTGAAAATCTTCACTACATATATTATATGAATCTGCACAGACATGGATGGAAACCGCAACTGGACTAGTGTACGGAGGCATACAACCTCTATTAAAACATTGTAATGTAAGCTTTTAAAAGGAAGATGTATACATAGAATAGAATAGAATGCATTTATCGTCATTGCATAGTGTATAATGAAAGTTCCGCGCAGCCCCTCAGTGGTCATACTAATAAAAACACCAGGAAACGGCAAATTGACAGACGACTCAAACACACAAAGTAACAGACAAAGTAAACAATATTAAAGCAAGATGTAAAACTTCAAAAATAAAAATATCATGAGGACATCAGTGTAAAATACAGTAAATTAAATACACGTAAGATATCATGATCAATGCTATGTGGATATATTACCCCACAACAACAACAAGAGCCTATGGTTTGAATAAGGTGCTGGGCCAGAGACTCAATGTTTAAATGTCAAGACTGGATTTCTCACCTGTTTTGATCCGTTAAATTACAGCTGAAGCAGATCAACTGCTCTAATCACACCTGTAATTGGTTACATCACCGCAAACAGCAGCAGTGAATTACCCAGCAATTTGTTACGCTCGACACTTAGAGCTTGCTTAATGCTATTTTACACCTACTGAAAATGTGATAATCAGGTCAAGGGCTCCCTAAAGAATGAGACACAATTCACTGCTCAACTTAACTAGGTAGCTGGAGTTAATATGGACTGCTGTCCTGGAGTACCCCACAAGGAGAGATTGTACTTATCAGTCTTTATTAGCATTCATTATATCTCCAATTATTGTCTACTTTGTCTGTTGTTGTTGACTTGAGACGTGTTTGTTTCTCTGTGTGTGCATGTGTGTGTCTCTGTCTATGAATGCAGGAGTATCGCGGGAAGCCAGATTCATTAAGCCTCTGGTGCGTTTGAGTGCTCGCTCTGCTTCTCTGTCTCTCACCATCTCTGTCTGTTTGTGTTTTTTGCCACCATCCATCCCTCTGTCTCTTCCTCTCTGCTGGGAGCCCAGTTTGTGTAAACTAATTAAATTGTCTCAGTAAGACGAGTTGATCAGACCCTTTGATCAGCCTTTCACAGCCTCGTCTGTTTGGTGGCTCAAATGCCAGGAGGCTGTGAGAGACCAGTGCAGGTCCAGCTTGTTAATACACTGCTCTCGCCATTGAGTTCAGAGTGCTCCTGCAAACCGAGGAGGGCAGGCAAAGGTTTCTCCATCCCAGTGCTCAAACACAGGACCATGAAGAAAGGAAAAAAGGAAACAAGGAATTATTTATCAGATGAAATAACAACACAAAAAATGTGTGAGAACTAGTCAAAAATAAATAAGAAAGGTGGCTGTCTGAAGGCTTCTAGCAAAAGAACTAGATCAATCCCAAAAGAACACTATGTGAAGTTACTGTATAGTACAGGTGTTTCAAAGCAATAGTATCATATCAGTACAATTTGTACAGTGAAGCAAGCAGGCGTTTTTACTTATTGATGAACAGGAATCCAGAAGATGTTTCAAGAGTGAAAAGGCAAGCACACAAATGAAAGTTTTTGATTGGATAAAACATATGCTCATGCTGCAGTGATTATTGAACCTCATTCCTGGAATCACCCGTTGACCGCATTTTGTCCCTGCAATTCATCATCTTTATGTACTAATGCAATTCAGTGTATTATCTTAAATTGTATTTATTATTTTCTCTTTCCATTGTTTCATTCAACCTCTTCCTGACTGTGAATGTAGCATCATAGACTTACTGCTCCACATTAATTCTAAGCTCCAGATTCAGCACAGATCCTCTGGTGTAGCTTCATCACAAATCTACAGTATATGAATTGTTAATGAGTGGCTTTGGAATATTCAACAGAAAATTGCATGCAGCGCACAAAATTAATTGATTGCAGGTGCTCCTGGCATTACATCCAGATCCAGTTTGCAAACATATCAAGTTGTGTGCTATAACACATGGCAACAGCGGCGCATGCGGATGCAACGGCCAGTGGCTCCTTTTACTGCTTTCAAATTCCGCTTCATTTTTCAGCATTGAAGCTGAAACACAGATTGCCTGTGGCAGAAATCATTTAATCATCATCTTTGTAAAAATCCAAAATGTGCAAAAAGATTTTAAATAAAGTTGATCATAACAGCTGCCTTCCAGATTGTCACCTGTTTAAGGATACTGGCAGACATGCAGTGCGGCTAAATGCCACCATGTAATTACTTTGCACGATGCCAGACAATCACAGTAATGAAAGCTGGCGGAGAGTGAGCCATATTGAGCTATTACTTTTTTTTTCAGTGTCATCATAAGGCGCTGAAATAAGGAATTTGTCTTGCTATTGTTCTGTGAGCAGGCAAAAAACATAATGTGCATCATTTATTCCAGGCAATCAGTTGGTTTGGAGGCTTAGAGGCATGCTGAACACTGGCACAATAGAACCTCTCTCAGCCCCATCATAACTTTGTCACATATTCTGTGCACTGACAATGCATGTCATGTTGCATTATTTGCCTTGGGTGAGTGTGGGCGGAAAAGGCAAACAAGATTAGTTGATGCATGCACTTGTTTTTCTATGAGTGAATTGAGGCCTTTAGAGATGGTTTAGTGAGTCAGTGCCAGTAGCACACCCATCAGACTCATCCTTCTGACAGCATTGCATATCTGTAACACTGCTGAAGTTATTCTCTGCAGGCACGCTAAGGTTGCTTGGAGGTGGTCCTTCGATGGGTTATTTGCTGTTGCTTCGAGATGTGGTGGATTTGTTTCTCACCGGCGTTTTGTGGAAAATCTGCCTTGATGTCATTCCTCATATGTACTGTGATATAAATATGAGGCACGCTGTGGTTTCTGTGGACTGTGGAATAAATCCTGGACTCAGGCAGGGTTTTGAGGAGTCCGGTGTGAGTGCTGTTATATAAACCAACCCTAAAAATGTTACTGGGCTGAGACAAGGTTTTTTTTTCCTTCATACTGAAGTGAAACAAAGTAGAGAAAGATGTCTCAGTATGCATGAGATCCATGTGAGAAGGTCAGTGGTGGAAGAATTATTCAGGTCTTGTACGTAGGTAAAAGCAGCATTACCATTAGGGATTCATTCAGACCTGTGTTATGCAGCATAGGGGAACGTGTTGAGAGTAGGGTTGCAATGGTACTGTATGAGATTTTCACAGTACAATAACTGTCTCAGAAAATATTAGGGTATACAGTGTCACACAATTAACATTGAAATAATTAGTTATAACAACGGAGGAAGAAAACAAAAAGGGTTTTTTGGTTGAACACATGCTTTATTACAATTTCACAAAATATGATTCTATGTATTTTTTTTTCTCAACACTACTATAGTAGAATTCAATACCCTAGATAAGCAAATTTAAATGGTATGAGAACTGTCAATTTTCATATTATGGGAGACCATAAAATGGGTATACAGCGGCAACCCTAGTTGGGAGGGGTTTGTTGTTCAAGGTACCTGTGAGACAGTGAAATATAATCCTGGAAGTCCAGTTGGACTAACAGATAATGTATTTAAAAACCACCCAGTATTTTGAAAGGGGACATCTAGGTACAAGGTACAGTTATTCATCATTTTACAACACCAGGGTTGCTAAAGAATATTGTATGTAACTGTAACTGGGCACAGTTCTGATTTTACAGACTTGCTCAGTAGCACAAAATGGACAAGACTCACACTGTACGAAAAACTGCCTCACAACAGTTCATTGTAATCTGCCAGTTATCTCTCTGGAATATCTGTTTGTATGTTTTTGATCGGCCAAGGCAGTACCTTGCTGGATGATGTTCCGTTGCATCGCATCGAAAGTTGATCAGGGCTCAAGATGGTCAGAATGCAGCCGAAGGGAAAAGTACACAACTACAAGCAGCAAAATATAAAAAATAAAAGTTTGCAACTGGTAGTAGAATAACCTTCCGATTATTATTATGAATGCTTGCAGCATTTTATGTTGAAACTGGTTGAAGTAAAGCTAATATTACATACTTTATATACTGTGGGGTCGTTTAATCTATGACTATGCATCATATTTTCCAACCGATTATGTACTTGAAAGTAAAACCTTGATCTTCAAAGTAGCCAGTTGCTGTAATAGCTGTCAAATAAATGCACTGCAGTCGAGTGGTCGTGTAAAATAACATAACATGGAAACACTCAAGTGAAGTACAAGTACTTAGTTGCTTTCCACCACTGGACAGTGTCCATAATTCACTTGAATGTAATTTAACCTGAACTTCTGATTAACACAGAAATGAGAAAATGTTTTGCTGTCATTTTCTTTTCAAGTAACCTGGTATAGAGGATTCAGAAAGCAGAGATAAAAAAAGATGTAAGAATATCGGCAAAACGGTAAAGACGGGTGTTATCGTTGCTGCAGAAATAATTCTGATATTTTCATCGAGGTGAAAAACAAAACTAGTACACATTGCACCCAGAGAATAACTCCTTTAAGCTCAAACATTATACATATATCTGTTGGCCTTAAAAGTGATCCATGTATCCGGACTTCAGCTGTGCAAATACCACTAGATACTCACCACCGTGTGTCTGAAGCGTTCTTGTTAAAATGTGGCAGAGTATTGACATGTCATTAGTGTAGCTGTGGCAGCTTTGCACCTTCCCCTTCACTAGTCAGCCTCCACTTAGATGGCTGTCTCACCAGCTTAAATGTCTCCCTAACGGTGTTAACACCAATGGGTCTTTGGTCCACAACGGAGCAAAACAGGTCACCCCTACAAATAACAAAGCTGATTTGTTCCATAAGTTTTACTGTGTGCCACTGTGATACATTACACAGTCTCTCAACAGCAGACAAGTGCTTCTATTGATCAGCCCTGTCAAACTGTATAACCCCGTGTGTGTGCCCTGCAATATTGGAGTTGTAGCTTATCGGTTTGTTTTCACAGTCCAGTTTTCTTCATGAAGAGAAATGTCTCCTGATGTAGTTTTTATGGTTCAGGCAAACTGAACGTAAATGTTTTAATGTCTCTTGCTGTCCTTCTGCTGACCTGCCTCAGGCTCAGAAATGTGTCTTGCAGGTAAACACAAGGTCAATTGATTTTTCATCTCATCTTTATTTTGCCACTTCAGTGTCAAGTGTAGATGTCTTTAAATCCATCCTTGAGTCAGTGCAATTCACCTTGTGAGGACCGGGACTATCTATACCAATAGGCATGACAGCTGTTCCTGTTGTTGCTGAGACATTCACTCGAAACCATGGCTAGCAAATTCATGGTGACACGACAGTAAACACAAGGGAGTAACATAAGGGGATGGATAATAATGACATAAGAAAACATGAGTCATTAGGATACATTATCTGGGGACTTTTATACAAAATTATGTGTCATTCCACCTCAGTGTTTAACCTCCACTGGCGGCACCAGATGAAAACTCAAGA
Source organism: Lagodon rhomboides (assembly GCA_039737535.1). NCBI lineage: Eukaryota > Metazoa > Chordata > Actinopteri > Spariformes > Sparidae > Lagodon > Lagodon rhomboides. The sequence goes on from CM077795.1 coordinate 15,510,967, forward strand.
GAACTGCGGGTCTGGGGTTAAATGTGAGTACAAAACCCCTCCAGAGGAATTTTACAGACAACCCTGATTCCAAAATGCTGGGACGCTGAAGCAAAACGAAAAGCTTGAGTGATCTTTGAAGGGTCCAGTCGTGGCTGCATGGCAGATTTCGATGTTTTGCCATGAAACACGACGTTGCTGTAACTCCACTGCACATGGTTGAATATTCAGTTATTTAATTTAATTCATATTCATTTTGCTATACGTCTGTGTGCTCCCTCTAGTCGAATGGCATGATTCATCTCAAACAAAGATTGGGAAACACTTAAGACCTTGATGATGCCGTATTGTCAAAGTGTGAGTTTTTGTTGAAGGGCGTGGCGGCACGTCAAAGGCCAATGTGTCAATAAGAAGGCATTGTCATTGTGCCATGTACTGGCAACAGGAAGTAGGCCTTTTGGGATAATCATCATTTGATTAACACGACCCCTGCTGGATTCAAACCAGCAGGGATCCCATTTCACTTTCTCTCTCATTATTCCCGTTTGACTCTATTGTGTACATTGAAATAACCTAATGGTGAAAAAAAATCCCCAAATCTAACAAAGGACCACTTTTCTGCCGTTCTTTGTGGAAGAAAATCTTGTGCTACGACACCATATCTAAAGCCTTTCTGCACGATTGCCCCTCAATTTGGAGCAAATTCACTGCACTGCTGACTGTAGAGTGGAGATTTGTAATCTGTCAAAACAGGCTCCTACGAGTGGATGTTCAGCTCTTTATTCTTCAAGCTCTTGTGTGTGCTAATGATGTGGTTTTCTCAGGTATAAAAATTAAATAAATATTTATTTGATTGTTGATGGGCCGTATGATTGCAGAGTCCTTAAAAGTCAGCTGCGCAGCTTATATATGCTGTAAAACACATTAACAGCAGTAGCAATAAAATGTTTATTTTTGTACTAATTTAAGCTTTCTCTTGTGCTTTTTCCTCTCTAGAAGAACATGACACTGAAGCCCCAGGAGTGCAGAGACAACCAGGCTGGGCCCCTGCAAAAGAAAAAGCATGCCAGGGTCCCCAATGGCCTGAGCCTGGAGCCCTGCAGGAACAATCACCACCACCAACAGCCTTCAGACCAGGAGAACAACCCCCGGCTGGCACACACACAAGGCAAGAGGAAGAAGAAACACCTGAGCAAGAAAAATAAAATGGTGAGTTTAAGATCTTTCATTGCAATGTATTCATGCGGTTATGATACCATTTGTGCAATAAATCAGTGTTGAGAAAAGAGATAGGGAATGAGCAGTAAAGAGAGACTTTCATAGCGATACAATTTGATGTCTCTAACAGGGTTCAGCCCAGTGCTTTGTCCTTCCTTAATTTAATGCACTTCTTCATGGTGCTGAGTGTAGTATGTGGTGGTGGTTTTGAAATCAGTTGTCAACTTAGTGAGTTCAGATATTTTTTAAGATATTGCTGCTGTTTCTTTTGGGGTATTTTTCCTGTCTTGGCTCAGTGCTCACTTTTTGTTGATGCACCAAGCGTTATTATGTCAAATCTGTAGTTAGGGCAAATGTGAAACAGCTATATTCTTTCATGCAAGATTCTGGAGGGGCATCTGTGCAGTTCATTATTTGTACATATTGACACTGGAGGTGGGAATGCTGGAGAGAAAACGTAGCTAGTTTTTAGTTTCTCAGGGAAATATGCATCTAGAAAATGTAAAGGTTTTAAGGCTTTATATTGAGAGCATCTTTTAATCATTCCAAGGAACAGTGTCTCTGTAGAAATGTCCTACTGTATCAGCAAGTAAACCCCTAATCTGTGTTCACAGCTATGGTATTAGTTATATCATAGGCATTAGTTTTGTTGTTGTTGGCTTGTTGTGTTGAGTCAGTTTAACATTTTAGGTATCCTCACGCATAATCACACTCCATGGAGAGGTTTTGTTACAATTACAAACAACCTGTGAAAAAGAGCTTGAGTGGGGTTGCAGAATACTGAGACAAACAAATATCTGTGTCACATTTGTGTATTTTACAATAAAAGACCGATTAAGTGGCATTACATGTACACGAAGCACATAGTAATGTAGTAGTAATGTTTAAGTTGCATCGTGTGATTGAATGAATTAAGTCAAAATGTTTGCGAGCATGAAATATAGTGTTCAGGTAAGTGAGTGTATATCACAGTGTACTGTATACCGGCACATATTTTTTTTGGGTAGCAAGGTGACAGGGTCACTAATGAATATTTATGCTACATTGATGCAGTGGTGTATCTCCACCAGCAAGGACTATCTGTTACAGCGATCTACCTTGTGTATACACACACACACGCACAAGCAGAGACTCTGGGGTTATGCCCTGCCATTTCTCTACTGTAGCAGAAGGTTGGTCTTCTTGAGCTGCATATTCAAGGACATGTTTGCATCGTTCGCCGCGAAGATAAGCAGACATGAGGGGAAACAAAGACACGGGTTAGCAGGTACACTACTTAAAAATATTGTACCTCAGCCTGTCGTGATTACTTATGTGGGTTAGTTGATTTGAAAGGCTTTTATTTTCACCAAGTGACATGACAGAAACAAAACAGAAGTCGTGTGAATGCAGCGTACATCCTGTAGCCTTTGTGGCACACCTCTGTTGTGAGGGTCACCACTGCTGCGTGAGTGTCATGTCTGTCCCTGTACTGGCTAATAGACAGATGGTGCAACTGTACCTGCCAGTTTCAAGGTTGTCTTATCCTGCTGTGATGGCTGTGCATACAGTACAGGATTGACTGTGTGGAAGAATGTCTATGTCAGATTTGCACTAATAAATAAATACTATATGTGTTTACAAGCAACTTTATATTGAATGTGGCCTGCCTGTGTGTGTGTTGCACACTTTGGCAGGTGACTGTGGTCGCAGCTTTCGGTCATGAGTGGTGGTTAAGCTTTTGGCAGAGGACAGGCTAACCCTGATCTCCTGAGTGCACGCTCACACATAAGCACTGGCAGATTCATCCATGCACATGCAAGCTCACACACATAAATGCATCCACCACATTCTCACCCATTCTCTTTCTCACATCCCTCCCCTGCTCACCCACATATGTGTTTACGCATAAACTAACATGAACTCAGCATGCATTGCCATAACCCTCTACACACATCACAGGAGGCTGTGACTTAATAACACCAACACCGGTGGTTTCAGGCGTGTTGGCTTAGTCACCACTGAGAGGCCTCTACATTACAATGGGCCCCTTTAATCTTGGTAATTATTAAAAATTAAACATTTTACTGATTATCATACTCATGATTATGATAACCTAATGTGCTTGGCTTTGAGGGCAGCTAAAGCCCGGACTGTTACTCTGTCACCTTTCTTAATAATGAAAAATAGTTTTGAGTTCCCTTCAAAATGCAGATAGACCCATCAACCTTGGTGCTCAATAACACTGTCACGCTTTATGACATATGCATAATTGAAAAGATCATCATCTGTGCCCTACGCCACCCCTTTTTGTCCTCCGTGAGGAGACACAAGCTGCAGAGTTACCCAGCAGAACTATTATTCTTTCTTTGGGTTCACTGTAAATAAACGTTAAGGCATTGTCCTCCCACAAGGTTGCATTGTAAATGCCAGAGGTCTGTCTCAAGGTTTAATTGTCCATTTAGAAATACTCAGACCTGGTGAGGGAGCACCTGTTATCAGCACTTTTTGTTCGCTCTGACTCTGAGCAGAATGAGGGATGAAGAGAGAAGGAGAGAGAATTTGGTGTTGAATAAAGCAAGAGGTGTTTTTCTTTCCCTCTCTTTTTTGTTCCTCTTCCAGCCGAGAGCGCAGATTGCAGCAAATGTTTTCGATCTCTGGCACTGACCCAATGTACTGAACTTTGAGATATTGTAAGCTCAAGGGGGGGAAATAGAGAAATGTTTTTAAGCGCCACTGACATACAGCCTCACAGTGAAAAAAGAGCCCAGATAGAGGAAACTTCTGTGGAGATGGATGAGAGTGAGTAGCAATAATGGATGGAGTTTTTTTAATTGTCAGATTTTAAGAATTTGATTTAAGGCTACATTTACTGTATTACACCTCTTAAAATCCTCATCCTAGACCTTCAAGGGTAAGGAGTATTGAACCAACCTTTGCTTTCTATGTTCAGTCAGCTAAGGCAGCAAGTCTGAATAAAGACTGAAATGTATTCAGACAAATTGATTTATATTGGAAGGGTGGTTTGATGTCTTCTCTCTGTGTAGAATTCTTGCACGTGTCTATTTGTGCAAGTGTGAAATCGAATGAAGTACTCATGTTAACTGATGTTAACTGATGTTAACCTGCATATGTCTGCAAACTATAGTAGGCAGCTTTTACCTTTTTACTATACAAGTACACAGTCAGATTTCATGGATGTCTTCAATATAGAAATGTGCACTGTAAACATAAACAGGAAATGTTCCAATTCAGTCACAGTCACATACTGTTTTCAGGAGCTCAGCTGGAATGTAGAGACTTCACTTCACTTCACAAGTTAAACAAACATTAACAAACCCAGAAGGTAAAACATACTGTATAGTGTTTATTTGGTAATTCATGCATCCCAAGTGATATCTCAGAGCCCATTTTGATGAAATTTGAGGAAATGGCACATCACTCCATGGTACGTGGTGGTGGTCCAACTACAGGTCACATACATATGAACCTAACTGGTTTCAGACTTGCAGGAAACATGTGTCTTGCACTGACGTGTGTGTGTGTGTGTGTGTGGGAGAGATGTTCTGTTCTGGTCAGGCTATGTTCGGCTCACTGATGTTGGATTGGTAGCCTGTGGTGTGTGCTGCTTTGTACAGTAGCTCTGGTGAACAGAGGGACGTGCTGTGAGGCCCATCTGCTCTCTGGCACTGGAGGGAGTGTGGAGACGAGGAGTAGGGGACGGGACGAGCAAGGAGGACTCAGGTTGAAACCCCCTCCCCCCATCTTAGCCCAACCACCTGCCTGTCTGTCTGCTGGTCCGTCTGTCTGACTATCTGTCTTTTTCACGTGTCTATTTCCCAGACATTTGGGTGCATTGATTCATATTAGACCGTAGTCACTCTGGAAGGAATAGTGGTTTGCCTGCAGAAAAACTTTGGGGAGATTCTTCTCACCCTCTATCAGTTAAAATACTGACTATTCATTATTGAGATATCTGCATAAACATTATCTGTATAAAATGCATTCCATGTCAACCTTCTCTAAAATAACTAAATGAGGTAACATAACACAGTTCCACTGTTTACTATTACAACCCACTAAAACCACCACTATTTCCACTGCTTCTAGAACTGCAGGGCTGTACTAACATCACAGTCTCGATTCAGACCTATGCAGTCTTATTTTCATCTGACAGTGGATGCAAGGAGATCCTTTACATCAAACCAAATGCTCCTAGTTTCCTCTCAAGCTGCATTAACAAGTGACAAGTGTGTGTTACTCCACCTGACAAGCTGTGCACACACCCAAAATGTGCAGAAACCCAGGGATGTTAGGAAAGATAAGTAAGTCCACCCCATTCTGACAGAAAAAAGTATTTGTACTGTAAAAATGTTGTGCACACAGTCACACACACAGTCTGCTGTTTTGAGCCAGAATGACAGGGATGCCAGTCAACGGCTCCTGCATTACCTGTCAAGCAGATGTAATTCAAAAAAGTCATTCGAGAGATGAAGATAACAATGCCAGGAAAACTTCTACTGAAAATCTCTGTCACCCAACAATCCAAATATCTATGGCAGGAGTTCACCTCCACCTCAACTCAACTCAAGTCAAGTCAGTTTTATTTATATGGCCCAAAATCACAATCAACACTGCCTCAGTGGGGTTTGCAATCTTTGCAGTGAACAACATCCTCAGTCCTGAGACCCTTGATTCATGTATAGAAAAACCATCGAGGGAAGAAAATGAAAGAAAACTCAGCAAGAGCCACAGAGGAGGGATCCCTCTCCCAGGACTGACAGACATGCAATAGATGTGAACAGAACAGAACAACAAAATCACAGAGTATACAAATATAATTGACATAATCTCTGATACAAGTACATTATATATGAAATATATGTGAAGAATGTGGATCTAGGCAGAAGACTGAGCAGGTCCAGGCATTGCCAAGTAGTGCCTGAGCGACATGATGCCTCTCCACCAACAAGATAATTGGCAAAAAAAAATCAATGTATACAGATTTTGACTTTACTAAATTACAGATATAAGGAGATTTCATAAAACACAAGTGAGCAATGATCCATGGGGGCCCTAGGGTTGTGACTATCCAGATGTCATATATGTGAAAGAGCGGGAACCTCCTCCGTGTCAGGAAGTCACTGTTTTCCTTTATAATTCACTTTATTTACTGTCTACGATTTTATTTCCGTGTCCCACTTAAAGTTTTTACTTGATTCTCTTTCACATACATTTATACATTTTAGCACATAATTTTATCTTCTATTGTTAGAGCAAAAAAGACATGTTCCCAAGAAGCAAATCAAGACCACTTAACTCTTCCATCAGAGAGAAAGAGCTTAGATGTGAAGGAAGTAAATATGAGATATTGACAGTGCAAATGTTTGGTGACAACTCAGTGTAGACTGTTAACACTTTTTTTTCTTTTACTGTATTTTTTTGTATATTTTAATTCTTCTTTTTTAGTGTCTCTCCGTGTAGATACATTTTTAGATGCTCTGACAAATGTATATGGTAATACAAAAATGTGCAATTAGTTAAATCATAGTTTAAGTACTTTGCACCATGATATCCTTGTGTAAACCTCTCCAGCACATTAAATGAACCATGGATTAAGTGTGATCCTGGCATCAGGCACTGTCAGCTGGTTGTGCTGCTCACATTGGCTCATTATAAGGCAGTGTAGTGTAATGGAGATAACAGGCAGAGTCACCCGGCAGACCACCCTGGCATTATTGGTTGTAGTTCTTGGAACTGAGAATGTCTTTAGTGGGCTTTTTCTTTTTCTAACTAATTAAGAGGTATTACCATTTTGTACACATACAGTAGTGCCAACTAATCTAGCATGTTGTTATTTGTAGTTACAACAGTCTTGCATTAAAAAAGGAAAAAAGCCAATTTGAGGACATATCATAGTGGCCGTGTGAGCGTAATGCTGCTGAATGTCTGCTGTGTGGGACTGACATGACTTTTTATAGGTCATCCATCTGAGTTCTTTTATTAGAGCAATAAAGTAAAAGCCAGCACTTCACAGCTGTCCACATCTGTCACACCTAAAACATGTGAAAAACAAGCAGTGGTCTTTGGTCTTTGTCCCAGCGGTGTAGAGTAATCGTTACGGAGACTGTTGAGCAGTGTCTAGCCCCGGGGTTAGAAGACTGTTCCTTCAGAGGCACTAACCAGGTCAGCCAGTCAACAGGAGGGCTCTGGTGGCTGGCCTTTGGCTCCCTGGATCATCTCACTCTGTATATTCTCAGTCCACCTGCCCTGATGAAAGAAGCCTGCCTTAGGCCTGCCCGAGGCTGTATTATCCCCTGCATCAGGCTCTTACCTAGACTGAACCCTTACTTCAACCTACTGGTGGCCAAATATGTAGAGATAAAGCTAAAAGCACTAATGGCAGATCTCCCGGCGTGGTTGTGCGTGTGTGTGTGTGTGTGTGTGTGTGTGCGTGCGTGCGTGTGTTTGTGCATGTGTGTGTAAATATTTGGACTGAAGCCCTGATTTTGTCAGGACGGTGGCAAGCTTACATGCTTTTCAATCTGCAGTGAAAATGCAATATAATGTTCAGCTCTTTCAGCTTCGTGGGTCACCCTTAATAAGCTTAACCACTAAGCCAATAAGAGATTCGAAGAAAAGCAATGTCCTGATTGTCAGATAAGATGCTAAATCCATTCTGGTGGGGGCTTTGGTTGTGGGGAAGATAATTGTTGCTGTCACAGTGGCGGTTTATAGCACTGGATCAAATCAAATCCAATCATGATGGCTTGTTTTGTGGTCTTTGTATCTTTGTGACACACATGACAACAATCGGTAAACATTTGAATGCGTCTGGGGGTTTGAAAAGGTTGTGTGTAATCGGTGTGTGGATGTGTTTTTTACAGCACTTAAAGGACTGTAATAGTGTACAACAAGATGTTACCATGACGACATGCATGTGTCAGCTTCTCAGCAGACTGTACATCTCTGCGCGGCTTCACCATGCCCTTTCATGTAAGCGCTGCTGGAAATCAAGGACTGTCTGACAAGATGTGATGTCGAGATCCTGTTACTCTTTTCAGTTTTGAGATCACACAATTGGAGGCTTTTTCTTCAGCTAGTTAAAGGAACTGGTGGGACAGTGACGGCTGCATCTGTACATGTAGAATCTGGAGTTGTGGTATGTCACGAACAATAGGCTTCTCAGGCTATTGCTAATGGGATCAGGGTGAAGCAGAATGTGGCCCATGACCCACTGGGTGCACACACATCACTCACCCACTTCACAAAGAAATCAATACGCAGTTCAAACCTCGCCAATGCGTCACAGCGCCATGCCGCATCACAGTACATCATATGTGCCCAGATGGCATAGAGACACTACAGTACCTGATATAAACCATGAGGGGCTGAAACTGGAAAACAATAAAGAACTCACTGCTGTGAGAAGCTGAGATGGTGCTAATGTACTGTAACAGTCCAGCAGAGAGCAGAGGAGGAGAGAAAACAACCTCCCATATACTGAGAGACATGGGAGGGAGAGCACACAGTTAAAGCACCCCGAATAACAATCCCTTGGGCAAATCAGTCAATCAACTCAATACAGAGGGAGTCGAAGGAAAAGGAGACATCCACAGATTAAAAAAGAGCAGGGGGAGTGAATAGATTATTAAAATTGTTATCATTAGAATATGTTCTTTTACAAATCAAACATGTTAAGATATGAGTAAAAAAGTGTTGATTTAACTGCACTGATAACATTTTTTGAATCAAACACAGTGTAATCATGTCATATGTCACGATATGCTTCTTAAGTACACCTTAAGAACAGATAATACCTGGAGCACTTCAGAAAATTAAAGGTGAACATTTTGATATCCAGGACGACACTCCTACTGACTATGACTATAACACTGGCCACAGTCTAGCGCGCTGACTGTACACGGTCCTGCCATATACAAGGTTTGACCTAGTCATGTTTCTATGCGGGCCTCCTCCTGCTTGAGGCTTTCTGACAGCTCTTTCACACCCCCGCGACTCTAACTACATGTATCCACCCCCTTGTCTGCATATCCTACTGATGACTTGTGAGTTTACCATGTCCCCTCCGCCAACTGCCTGTCTTAAACTCGAACCCCTGATGCTGTTTGACAAGTCTAGGCCAACATGTCTTTGAAAACGGTTTAATGTTTTTTTTACACTCTCCCTGCTTGCCCTGCATTGAGAAACCTTTTCTTTTGAAGTGTCACTTTTCTCTAAAGGAGGACGGGCAGAAGGAGGGGAGGGGGGTTGCACTTCCCGCTGCATGACTGTTAAACGGAGTCATTTCATTGCTCTCAAACAGTGAAGACTCCATAGCTGCTGTAGGGCGGCAGAGCAATAACAGACAGACAGCATCTGCCGTCACTAAACACCGTCCAACCTGACGCTGGCTCTCAGTCTTGACTACCCTCGTAGTCAATTTGTGAAAATTAAGTGGCTGCACTTTAAAACAAAGAGTCCCCCCACTTCAAGCCCAGGCCCATCTGAGCTGTCAGTCAGCACAGGGCAGTGAGTTGTTTGAAGATGCTTTTATCATGGCTGTCCAGCCCCTGTCACAGACAGACCACTCCAGCACAGTAGTCGGACTTATGTCTAATCCAATCTGTTACCGTTTACAACACAAAGGCCCACAGATGAACGCTCAAGATTCAAATCTGTCCGGATTCATTTATTTATTTATTTTTTCCTCCCCCTTTGTCTCCCTCTCACTAAAAGTAACATAACATTGTGTGGCTTGGCAAAACTTGTGTCTTCTCCTCGTCCTCACACTGAGTCTCTCTCTCGCTCTCTCTTTTTTTTTTTAAGATTCCATTTCATGAATGAAAACAGTTTTTCTTCTGTGTGTGTGTGTGTGTGTGTCTTTATGTGTCTTTGTGTGTTACACACACATAAAGATACTTTTGCCAGATTAGTAGCAGAGCTAAACCGATGACAATGTCGGCCAGCCAGTGTGAAATTTCCACTTGCACGTCAAAATCAGAAATGTCTTTCTGTTTTCACTTTGTAATAGTGGGTGGTGGTAATGCACCTTAACACCGGCTGCCAACCGCCATAAAACAGAAAAAGAAGAAAAAGCTGCTGTTAACAATTGGTGTGTGGAAGCTACTTTCTGATTTATGACTTTACAGAGTCAAACCTTGACACTACACATACATAGTAATGCAGGATAACGGGACTTCTGCGGACTGAGCCAGCTAACTTCCGGTTAAGCGCCTGGCATAAATGATTTAATCTTGCGGATCATGTAGACTTAAAATGGCCTTTAGCACCCTGTTAAAGACTACCGTGCACTCCATGCTCACCTGTGGATAAACCATTTCAATTTATAGAACGACAAGTTTTGCTTTGGCACCACCCTTAGGTCTCAGATTTCATCACCGCAGGCTCCATTAAGGGAAAATTATTGTAAAGATAGTTCCCGATTTCTCATCCGTTCAGCAACTTTCTTTTTCTGGTGTGTAATTCGAATTGAATTCATGCAGATGCGCATATTAACAACATAATGGGCCGTAGCCACACAATTAATATTCATACACAAACTACCTCATTCACAAACGCACACATACCGTGCCCTACTCTATGTTGCAGCACACTAATAGGCTTTAATAAGGTGTATAATTGCCGAACCTGCTTCTCCTGCTGCTCTCTGATGCAGCCTGCACACTGTAAGGGCAATTGGTTTGTAAATGTCAATTAGGTATATCCTGGATTTTAGCTAAGTCTAGATACATTTATGTATGTACCTTAACATGCATGTATGTGTGTGGAGGGTGGGTACCTAGAAACAGCTCTGTAGACGTGTGTTTTATGCTCGTCATCCCTGTGCTACACTTTGTTGCCCCCTGTAAAAGAGGAGGTCAGGGAGCAGGTGCAGGCTGGGAAAGTGGAGTATTTATGGGAGCACCAAAGGGCTCATAGAGTGAAATATTCCCACGTGGGGACAACCCTGACTGTTAAAGTATATCCAGTTTAAGAAAAGGACATAGCGGGGGCCGGTATTTACCCAGCATGTGCACCACACTACCACCCTGTCCCAGTCCTGCTTCATCCATGACCGCCTGCTCACCTTCTCCCCCACTAACTACGCCTGAGTGCTGACTGAGACGTGACTGAGATGTGACTCAGCCCAACTCACGTAGGTTCTTTGAGCTTTTTGAGCTTTTTTGAGTCTTGAAATAAATCCAAAGTGAGTTCCATGAGCTGACCTCCTTTCCCAATGTCGTTCTGTCTCCAAACGATCTCTCAGGAGGGATTTTGTTTAGTTGGTTAGAGAATTTGTTGAGAAGGAAGGCCTCCTCTCACAGCCTTGCCCAGTAGGCATCTCAATCCAGCGAGCACGTGTTTTTAATTTGAACAGTGTTCTACCATTTTTTACAAAATGTATTTAGTCATGTTTTCTTGACTTCTAACAACTAAAGGTGTCAAGTGAAATAAACATAAAAAAAAGTCTGTTCCCACTGCTGCAGACAAAAACAGACTCCCACCCACTCAGTGAGTCTCTGTGAAAAGTACAACCACAGTGTATAGCTACAACAAGCAGTTTAATCATCCTAAAACAGTAACTGTTAGGAGTGATCAAGCCAGTAGTGGGTTAAAAAAATAGTATTATCCTACTTGGATCATATCCAGATATTATGACTTTAAATTTAATGAGGACTTTTTGGGTAAGATTTCGGTATAAAGAAAACATAAAAGCAATTTAGTGAGCTATTATTTTTCTTCGCTCTTTAAAATTCAGTCTACTGTACTCTGCCCCAGTTTTGCACACCGCTCCTGTTTGTGCCTTTAATTAACTTACTTTACTGGGCTGAATTTCTCTTTTCTTTGCTTCTACAGCTACTAAACTATAGCTTATTTCCCTACCCACCTGTATTAGACTATAATATTTATGTGCAGTATCTTTACATTTACCGTTGTTGCCTACAATAAATTGATCTGGATTTAGATTTTTTTATATGGAAAATCCTTTGAGATACCATTTGACCTTTAAACGAAGCAGGTGTCAATGTTTTATACACTGGCTTGTGGTGATTTAGATCAGTTGAGAGAAAACTGTATGACGTCGGAGGTGAATTTTATGACCAGTCAATATCCTTTTTTTTTTTTTTTTGTAAAGGCAGGTACCAGATCAGATCGTCGACGATCTAATCCTAATCTCAACATCATCATTACTTGTATCCTTCAACGCAAAGAGAAGGACAGTTGTTGTTGATATGTAGGATGACAAGGTAATCAATATCACTGCTGTGGGATTTAAACAAACCCTCCTGTTTTGTCACATAATCCTGTGTACTATAAACTCAAGGACCCTAAAAGTGGCACACTTATCAGTCAAATAATATGAATTCTGGTTTGGCACTTATCAGATAGTACCAGGGGCTGGGAAGGTACTGCATTTAAGTGAGCTTATGGTGTTTAGTGCTAAAAATGTTTCCAGATGTAACTGTAAAAAAAAAAGAAAAGCACTGAAGCTGTGTGAGCCACTGTGATTGAATGTAATTAAGTCATTAAACTTATCGACAAAGAACTTTTTTTAACCTTTCCCTCTCGGTTCAAGTAATTATTCATTTTTGTTTTCAGTAGAATAACCACAACATCTTTTACAGATCTGATGCACACGTTCCCCTCTTCACCCTCCTGCTGCTTTACAAATTGGCACGGAAAACACACAGATTTGTCTTTTTTTTAATTAATTCCAAACCAAAACCACTGAAATGCGTGACAAGTCCTATTTATGACTCCCAAACTTGGAAGTAGGAGCTGATGATGAGCACTTGAAGTCAGCATAAGTAGTCCTTCATCATGCCGGAAATGAGAGCAAGGCTTTAATGACTATTGCGAGAAATGGCTGCAGGGGGGTGGAAGAATATCTGAAAGCTCATATTTGCATGTGTTGAGTCATTGCTGGAAAGTTCTTATCTCCTTTCGCTTTTCATCAGATCCACATTCCCTGACAGGGTAAAAAGAAAATCAATTTCCCTGCATTCCCTTCCGCCTCATTTCCCCGCTTTTGATAACACGGTCGACCATATCCTCTTAGTAATTTGTCCATATAGGAGTTTCGTTATTCCCAGTGAATTGTCTCTGATTTTTTGATTACCCTCAGTCCACTGGTGATGTAACTTAACGTAGCACCATGAAATTGAGTGTAATAATGGAGGATAATGTTCATAGGATGTCTGCTGTGCTGCTTCTGATAAGGGCACTCTCATGACTATTGTATAATTACTACATGCCATCTCTAAGCTAATTGTCTGTAATGTGTTCCTGAGTTACCCCCTCATCTGACAGCAGATCATGTACCAATGCGAAACCACAAGGCAGAGAATATACAGAATTACACAGAGGAGGCTGGCACTTTCCATCATATTTGTCTTTGTTGTTTTTTAATAAGTAAAGGGTTTATCCTCTGGGCTCCTAACATACACTGAAGAGCTGTGGAGCCCTGGGTCATACAGCTGCTTCCATTTAGTATTTAGCAAGGCACACTGTGTCCAAATTAGGACAGGATCTTTTCAGCCAAGAGTGTTCAGATTTCAGGTCCGTTTTTTTCATCATGTAGTTAACTCCCCCTCTCAGACACACACGCATGCACGCACATCTCAGAAATAGAGGTGAAGAGAATGCAAACATCAGCTTCCTCAGCTGTAAATTGAGCTATCAACTCTGGAGGAATAGCAATCAGAGAGGGCCCTGGTTTGCATACATTTTGCATGGGAAGACTGATGGCTGCTGCTAGAAGTGCATTTCGCACTCAATATTTGACCAATTCTAACCAAAACATTAAATTAAATATCAGGAAAAATAACATTCAGCAGTCCATTGTGAACTCATGACAAGCTATTGGCCCCCAAGGAACGCTTAAATATACAGCAAATGTGTTACAATCTCTGTGTAACGTCGGAGGAGAAGTAGTAACTGGTCTCGATAATAAGCAATGTAAATGTTTAGATGAGAACTATTTTTAACTCCTGTTCACAATTATTGCGTTTTGTTTTATGCCATACAGCAATAGAAAAGTAAAGACTGTCACTCTCATTAAATAACAACAGTATAAACAATCAGTGTCTGATAAGAAAAACTATTATATGAGAAAAGAAAAGGAAACAACAACAACAAGAACATCTCTATGGAATACCACATCTGTGTTGTTGCCTCCTTCACCATGTGTACTCAGGCTGTTGATAATTGTAAGTATACGATATCTAGATATGTTAGAACCCTCACTCTAAGAGAAAGGGACAAGGGAGGCTTCAGTGCGTAGCAATCAGTCTTTTTGTTGCGCAAAGATCTAAACCTCATAACAACTAACATGCAATGCAAACCAAGAGAAGATGCTGAAGAGTATGCTGGAGAAACATTTGTTGGAGGCAACAGAGAAGTAATTCACTCCAGACAGCAACAAAGTTACATTTTGGCAACACTGTGTGCTAGATGTCCGACCCATTCCTGTGATGAAAAAAATTGAGATTTTGAATCTCAAGCCTTTTTATACACTGCCAAGCCAACATTTTTTATCTCTAACAGTTGTTCAACATCTGTAAGACCAAAATAGAGAATTTCTGTGTCGAGTGTCGAGTTTCATGACTGATACACTGCAGTACTGCAAAACTGAGGCATGCAATGGATTAAATGACTTTTGGGGTTTTAGCAGGAGCGTAATAGTATAGTTAATAGTGAATATTAAAAAGAAGTGAATTTGAATAGCTTTTACATGGTATTGCTATTGGTAACAGCAAGATAGATATGCTATTGAGTAGGGTATATTAGATTTCAAGAACTTTACTTCAAGATGATAATATAATAATAAAATTCTATCTTCTGTCTTGTTACTTAAGATTGGAGGGATATCCCTCATCCAAGCACTAAACATGACTATTTTTGATGCAGGACTTTAAAGAACCGGGCATAGTGTAAAATTAACAGGCCACTGTATCATTCAGTCGGAGATTGTGTGCATATGGTGCATGTGAGAGAAATCTTAGTAAAATTAGTAAATAACTTGGACATTAATAGCTTCTTCTGAATCTGTGACTAAGATTACTGGTAAGTGAAACATCACAGCAAGATATACATTTTTCAACCGCAGACTTTCATAGTTCTTGGTAGAGCATAAACATCTCGTTTGTCAAATGCTGCTTACGTATCTATAAAGAAATGTAGTTTGATTCTGACATATTGACAGACAGCGCTCTATTTCCCTCTTGAGTGATGACCATGGAACCATGGACTGCAGCAGGGTAAAAACAAGAGTCAGATAAATGGATGTGAGGCTGTTGTTTTCTCAGTCTACCGTTCTAATTTCGTGGTAGGGCTGGTTAGGTTTAAGCGTTAAACGATAACATCAGTAGACATTCCGTCCATTTCATTACGTTACATGCACTCAAAAGCAAACACCCTACAGCAAGTTATGACCATTCTATTTTTTTACACGTTCACCACTCTCTCTGTGGACTCAGCAGTGCACCTCCACTTGAATCCAGACAGATCTCAAGTGGAAAAGGGGATAAGAGTTATCGTCCCTTGACCTTGAGCTCAGCCACCACTGCCTCGACTGCTCTTTCATCAGACCAAGCCTCCATCTTCACCGTTTGGAGACTCCCCGTAACCTGGCACACACATACACGCAGGGATCCAGGGCAAGAAAGCCGTATTGATCCTCTAACCTTACAGGCCACTCAATAGGAAGGAGTAGAGCTCCAGATGAAAGTTACAATGTACTGTCAGAAACACTGGATACACCTCAGCAAGAAAAAAAAAAAAAAGCACTTTTCAGGGTCCCACACTGCCAAGCACAATCAATTTATGATGTTTCAATGCATGAGTGAATAACTTGGTGGTAAAGTGTTGTACACACACTGAATGCAAATGTGGAGATGTTCTGTATTTTGATAAAAAAAAAACAGGCTGTGTTCCAGGTGCATACTGGGATCACATACAGTAGAGTATAAAAGGAAATAGTGAAATCTGTTTACTGTCAGATTTGGCCCAGATGAGCAGATGGAGACAGTTTCTCTGAGGAACCCGCAGGGAAGGCCAGACTCTATCTTCCTCTTTCCTCTCCCTGTCCTCTTGACAGTGCCAGCTCTTTGCCACCGCGGGCTGAGGAGGTGGCAGTCTCAGCCTGGTTTTCCTGTCACCCCGGGGCAGGGAGAGAGAAATAGCCATCTGTGATTTATCTAGACTCTGACCATGGTCGCCAGGGGCAAGGGGAGGCACGAGAAACATTAAATGTTCCTAAAAACATCCATGCACCTAAGTGTGCTCCAACTCCCTTTAACATTGGCGTTCATTTACCTCTCTGTCATTCATCTGTAAAGTACTGTAAAACTATAAAACTCCTTTAAAAATTGTGGCATATGCACACGTGAGCTCAGTCAAATCATTTGAACTTTTCTTTAAATGTAGAAGCCACCTCAATTACCCTCACTCTAAAGTTTTCATGAGAACTAGAATGCATTGTAAGCGAGCTTGAGTTTATGATATTAAGTCACCATGTGAAACAACATTATAGGCTTTCCTGAAATAAATACAGCATGTCTAGACCACGTCGTCTCCCAGACATAGCCCTCAGTGGCTGCCAGAAAAGACAGAATAATTGAATCCTGAGCAGAAAAGAAAAAGCGCTGGTGGTATGCGACAATGGGTCCAGTCCGTGTCTCTTTGTCTGGTATTTTTAGGTGAGTAAACTGGACGGGAGTTGCGTTGTAAAGGTGGCATGCTGTGGTGTTTTTGTGATGTGCTGGCACCCTCTGCTGCTAGCAAAGGAGAATGCTTTGGACCCCTTTCACCGTGGAATCTCATTTAAGATGTGCTAGTTTTACCACTAGAGCCCCCCTCGTACCGTCTGCTGCTCAGATCGGTATTTTGCAATCTTGAATTGAACATTCTTGTTCTTGTTAATTCGCTGCAACGTAGATTAACAGGGTTGATCTTTTGAAGTTCTTCAGGGCAAAGCGTGGCTGACTCATTGGTGAGCAGCTGTAATGTAGAAAGGGGCAGAAAAAGGGCAATTGGCATGTGTAGTAATTTTGAAAAATGCACCAGTATTAAGCAGAAACGGCTCATTTTTAAAGGCCATGCTCTGAGCAAAGTAGCATTTCACATCATTAAAGTACACACCGCTGGGTTGAACCCCGCAAGCCAATATGACTTTTCTGTGTGCTTTGTTTAATGTAACCACACACATGATCGACACTCACACACACACACACGTTCCTTGTCTCTCTCACGCTCTTATTACTGTCTATCTCAGAGCCAATTTGCTGTAATGTTCTGTGATGCAGGGGAGCTGGTTGCCGATAATGAAGCTAAAATAAGTAGAGCTTATTATACAGTGGCACACTGAAAGTGTGCAGGGCTCTCTCCACACAACCGCACACACAACAGTCATTCCTCCAGAAAAAAATATGCCACTCTGCAGGGATCAACTTGTTAGTGTGGAAGGCTGAAGCGCCATGCGTGCTCTATGTGTGTGTGGTGTGTGTGTGTCACTGAGGCTGTCTCTTCTGTGTAAAGCCGAGATCCCATGTGTCTGAATGTCACACTTCAGAGCTAACTGGGTATAATGAGCAAAAAATGTTGCAGCAGTAAACTAAATTCTTTTGATTGTCGTGAGTTACTGAAATCATTTTGTTGACACGCAGTGAGGCATCAACAGGTATGAACAGGGTCTGAACAGCTTTGCATCTTTAAAAAATGTTATTAATCTAAATGACATATTTTTATTGTTTGGGTAGATTTGACTGGGGAATTATGTGCTTGAAAGGACTGTGTATGCGCAGTTTGTGATATGCTGTGCTCTCAGTTCTTTCCGGTTCATTGTGAGATCACTGTTTCATTCTGCATCTCTACAAATCACCGCTTGTGTTTTTTCGGTGTGTTTTCAGCACCTTTGCAGAACATTTATCCTGCTGAAATTATTGACAAGATTTTATAGAAAACTCAACAGCTGGTGTCATTATTTCTTGTTGAGATATGCTTTTTGGGCTTACAGTTGTGAAGACACAGTAAGACTTATTAAACCTGGAGTATATATTGTTACCATTTGGGCTGTATGCTATTTTTAAAGCAGTACTTTATTAATCAGTGAATTAATCAGTTGATCAATTTTGAGTAAAATATAGATGCTGAAGATACTAAGATTTTGGGTCCAGCATGAGTATTACACACATTTTTCTAACTATTAGAGCCTAAACTTCACAATCCAAGATGACATAATTGCACTGATACAGTACATTTCACTGAGAATTTGATCATTATGAATCACCCCAAGAATCTTTTCCACATTATTGTCTCTAAAAAAGAGAGATAAATCATTAATTTACCTACAAATGTTGTTAAATCACAACCCAACATGATCATACTGTCATGATATGATTCCACTAAATTTCACGAAAATATAGAATTATCACCCAGACCTAATTACCCCTTTCCCCAAAATGTCTTGATTGCATCAACAGTCAAAAAGGAAAATGTTTAAAACAATGTAGGTGTTTCTCCGATCTCAAGTCGCAGAGCTGTAATACCTCTTTACTAAAGAAAAAGACTTGAAAAATAAAGATTCAGTGTGATGCATTATACGTCGCCGTCGCATGCTGAAGGGTTAAGAGCAACCATCATTATTTCAGAAAAACAGATATGCCTTCGCTCAAAAGGTGAGGTTCACACAGATCAATATGGCATTTCTAATAGGATCTACCTTTATTCCTCTTAACTCTGCTTTAGATCGCTTTGATATCCTCCCACTCCCCACCCACCCCCCGAGCTGCCGTTAACCTTGATTCAAGTGTCTTTGGCTCGCTGCTATCTCTTTGAGTTGACCTGCTAAGAGCTGCAGTGGAGATGGCTACTTTGATGCCTTTATGCTGCATCTTCTGCTTCTCCGACTCGCCTCCAGCTATACAATGCACTTACAGTACACACAAGCCTGTCAGAAGGAATGGTGGAGAGAAACAAGCGGAGCAGCGGGGAGGGTGTGATACGTGTCAGGGAGCACGCAGAGAGCACACATGTATGCCTGCGTGTGCGTGTTGCGAAGTTTAGTTGTTTTCTGGAAGTGAGCGCTGTAAGAAGGATGTGAGTCAGAGGCCACGTACCACATATCTCTCTCCTCATCCCCCTTTACATCCCCACCCCCCTCCTGCCCTGATGCATTTCCCCTGTCGATGCTACACATGTAGTTCACAGGTTACGATCAATAATTTGTACTCTCCACCTCTCAAAGAGATGTGGCCCAACCTCCACCAATCCACAGTAATGGCTGTTGCTAAGAAGCATGGGTAATGGGATGCAGTCTATTTTTCAGGCATGTTTCGAAGTTTTTAATGGTGGCGCTCGCACATAAGAGCCCCTGTGTGGCTCGTGGTAATGGGCAGCAGAATGAGCAGGCGTCCTCTCCATGCTCTGGAATCATAAGTGTTACAGCACGAAGGGTATTATCCTCTGGTTCCATGCTGACTTATCTTCTGCCATGGGAAAAAAGACAGAGATAGGTCCTCAAAATGTTTTTTGTTGCCTATACTCACACAGCAAACAAACCAAAATCGGTGAAGAGCAGATGGACATGCACGGGTATTTATTTGTGCTACAGTGACCTGGCTGAATCTGTGCTGGCACAACTAGAGAGGATGTGTCATTGTGGCCTTTAAAGGTCACACATGTACACATTTATTCATTACACCATTGTCTAATTTGGTTAAGATGATGTAATTACTATAAATAAGGGACATGATTACATTACACTACGTTACAAGAGATAATTGGAAGGCTCTGCCTCACACCAGGGCTATTGTGTTAGTGTTACTATGTTAGTAACTACGTCACATAGACATATTTTCACCTCCCCCCCTGAGATCACACTGCACTCTTTCTCTTAGTATCTTAGCACCAACCTTGTTTGGATTAGTTTTAACCACCATAGTGGTTCAGTGGTCAGTTCACCACTTTGGACCAGGCAGAAATATTACAACAACTATAGGATACCAGTACCACAAAATGTTGTGGACATTCGTGGCCCACTGAAGATTTAAGCCTGTCTGATCTCATGACTTTTCCTTCAGCAATGTCGTCAAGTTACAAGTTTTTCCGTATAATATTTTGTCTTATGTTCCAGTGCAGGCAAAACTAACAACCTCAGCTATGCTTTGTATTTAGGTCAAATTAAAAATGTTTGCATGTTAGCAAAATACACTAAGATTATGAACATGGGAAATTGTCCAAATCCTTGACACTAGCATTTTAGCATTTAGCTCATAGCTCTGCTGTGTCTAAGCAATGCTTTGCTAAGCTGCTACTGTGGCTGTGGTTTGTCTCTTTGTTTGTAGTTTGGTAATGGCATGCCCCAGAGTATACTTATGGAATGCTCGAGCCTTGCTCCTCAGTTTTTTCTCCAAAGCAACAAATGTTTGAAGTAAGGAAATCAAACAGATTTCAAGCTTAAAGCAAATCTCCTGCAGGTGGTTCTCCCCACAGCACTTAACAAAATTGTCGATGAGGTCCCTGTACTCATCCTCCCTCTCGCCCTCTACACAGCCCGCAATGGCCGTGTCATCAGCGATAGCAGCTGCGATGTAATAATAGTGAACAGAAATCTACAGTCTACGATCATTGCACCAAGTTTATTATTGCGTTTATCAATGAATTAAGTAATGCGAGATTAAAAAGATCTTTACGCTGCAGATATCTCAATGATGATGAAGTCAAAAGCCCAGTTGGAGTTTACAGCACAGAAGGTCATACTGAGTATAGAGAAATCTCTCTCTGGGATTGTTTGCTTGTTCATTACTTATCCCACCCACTCAAGCTTCTAATTATGATATTGCTTTTTTATTTTTCTGTTCTTTGCTCCAGTAGATTTGTTCAACAGCTTGTGTTTAATCCCTTTGATAGTTCTGTCCGGCTTCAAGAGACACACTTGCACATAATGACACTACTCTAACACACACACACACACACACACACACACACACACACACCTGATTGTGGTGCACACACATGCACAGTAATAGGAAAGGATTTACAGAGGTGGGTCATGTTGTAGAGTAACTGAAGGTCATTGGGAGATGAAACACTGTAATACTGTTTTTCACATTCACTAATGAAGTTTCAGTGGTCTTATTAAGGGAACTATTTGAATGATACCAGTAACTGTTTGAGCAACCTGACGGGAGCGCATGGATTTTTCTCCTCAGTGATGTTATAGATGAGTATTACACATGGACATCTCTATGAGTTGAGCTGTCGCTGAACCGAGTCTGCTCTCTCTATGTCCTGTCTCCACCGGCTTGTCACAGCTGGCTAAACACACAGGACATATGTGGTTAATTTTACACAAGTAGAGATTATTGTAGAAGACTGGAACTGGGTGTCCTTCCATGTCCGATGCAGGCACCCATATGTGTAAAATGTGTACTGTTGTATGCACATTGTTAAAGGAATACCTCATAGGCACTTTGAAGCGTGCACGATAACTTTAACCACAATAAACAGCGTGGCTACAGCTATGTACTTCACTCTTTCCCCAGAACACACACCTAAGAGCCTCTCATGCTAGAGATGTGAGCCGATCTACAACACAGGTATCTACAACAGAGGTACCCAAACAGTGACTAAAAGGGCCATAAATGTGCTTCTAATAATTGTTAACACTCCACCAGACTTCCTGTCTTTCCAGTCATCTTTGCCGCCCATGCTGAGGTTGACATTACATTAAATATGTTGTTTTGGTGCTCTTTTCAGTTGTGTACACTGTATAAATAGCAAATGATCACATTCTGTCCCAACTTTCTTGGATTCCATACTGTAGATAAAATATCCATCTAATGTTTAATGTGTGACAAAACCAATGAAGAATGTGCTCCTAATTGTAGCAAGGATTTTGATGTTGAGAGAGTTCGTTGTCTCCCAACAACTGATTCATTGTTTTTATTGTGGCATTCAGTTACTCCTTTAGCAGTCCGTGGTAGAGCTATTTTCTTATCTTGTGTGGGTAAGTGAACACTAGAAGGATGATATTTACGTGAACTCCATGTTGTGATTGAACTACTTTCTGTGCTCTTTCGCTGGCTGCCAGCAGGTTCCTTTACTTATTTTCTCATGACTCACTCTGTGATTTTCATCTTTGTTTTTTCCTACTTTCATGCTTCTCTCTCTTTCTCTCTCGCTCTCTTTTTATTGGTAATCCTTCGGAAGTGTTGTCATGGCCCTGGCGAGCATCAGTCCAGCTCCTACCCCACTTTTACCCATCCTGTTCCTGAATCTTTGCCGTACAACTCTCATCCCCCCCTACTCGCCCTGTCCCAATCCTCTCCTGTCTGTGAGCAATTAATCTGTGTTTATCTCCATTTCCTGCGTTCATCTGATCTGTCCACCGACCAACGCTGGGACAGCTGGGTCTGTGGGCTGATTCCCTTGTAGAGGAGAGGAGAGGGTGAATGCGTGCGAAGGCGTTTAGGCGGGGAGGAGGTGAACTGAAACATCATGGAGCTGGCATTGGCTCATGCATCTGTAAGTCATTGAATCATGGAATCATTTCCCCTCCTTTTTCTCTTGCGTATTTCTCTCTGGAGCCTGTTTTTTCCCCTCCTCAAACAGACCCCAGTCCAAATCGCCTGCTGACTAGTGTTTGGAAATGAGTTCCAAATGAAGTCCTGGCTCAGGACTCAGACAGACAGTATGTTTCTGTGTGTGTGTGCGTGCGTGTGTGATTTGGTGTGTATAAATCTGTAATTGCAGTGTGTTTTTTGCATGCTGGCACACCTGTACTTATCTCTTTTGGTCTTTACAAGGCCATGGTTACATGTAAACACACTACATCATGGCACTTAACTCTTAAAGGTGTTTACTGAATACAAAACAGCTCATTACGATGCTAATGATTGTGAGGTTAGAGGACAAAAACATGAAATGACTTGTCCGTGAAGTGAAAGTAGTGATCCTGCAAGAAAACTGAGAATGTGATTCTCATGTTTTGTTTTTTCTTCTTTGAACTTAACTAATTTCTTTTCTAAGGAATCAAATCTTCCTCTATAACTTATGTTCTGGCTTCATTGGAGAATAATTGAGGCACTTTCAATCATTGAGGAGCATGACTCTTCACCCAAGCTTCATCTTATCATTTTGATTACAGTTGTAACTTGTGTTCCAACTCTGCACATGGTTTGTCCTCCATCCAGTTAAGGGTGCTTGCTCTCTAAAAAAATTACATTCAGTCCCATACAAGTGTTCTCTAATTGCTTCTTACACACATCCTGAATACAGACATTTAAACATTCTGCTGCTGCACTGATTAGATTGGATTGCATGAGTTAGAAATTCAAGGAGACTGAGAGACACAATCACTGCACTAAACACACAAGGTCTGTTCCTTCATGCCTGTAGCGTGGCGAATAGTTTGATCACTGGACATCATGTTGTTGTCCCTGCTTGTAACCAAGCCAGAAATATACCAGTCGACGATTATATCAGCAACGTGCCCATTGGTTTACAGTGTGACATCACACCAGCAGTGTCCTGCTGTGACCTTGGTTCTTTTGGTTGGCTGCAGAGAGCTTCAATGTACAGTTGTAAATCAAAGTCCCTTTTTTAACTTCTTTGTCTTTCATCCAGTCTGTGATCTCTGTATTTATGTCACCTTTATGTGAGGCTGTTGCAGCTGTCTTTGTTGCAGAGTAGTAGGCGTGCTAGCGCCTTGGCTCTAAGGATGGAAATGTCTGTCTTTTGGCTGAAATATCGCATGGATGGATTGTCATGAAATTTTATACAGATACTGACTTACTGACTTTGGTGATCCTCTGACTTTAACTTTGGCTCCACTCTGTGAAGTCAGTTGTACAAGTCAGTTGTGAAGTCAGTGTAGCTTTTCCTATTGATTTTTTCAATGTCCCTGGTTTGGAAGGTTATGTATTCATTTTTGCATTTGTGGTTATGGTGGTGTTTATGAGGTGTTGCCATTATGTTAATAGTAATAATTACGGTTATATGAATGTTCTTCCCGTTATTCAAATGATTGTGAACTAAAAGGATATCAACACTACATGACTAAACTACCTCTGAGCATTTGAAAAATCAGGCAACAGCTACTGCTCAGAAAATCTTTTCAAAATAATGTGCATATTTACAGAAAATGTATTAGATGTGCAAACACTGGTGGCTAAACCAATATGTAACAGCCTATATTTCTCTCTCTAACCTTGTCATCCTTTCTCACCATCAAAGTGCAACCAGTTTTACATTGCACCTAAAATCAATTATTCCCCTTGCTAAACCATGAAAAGGGTGGATAATTCCATCTGCGTTCTCATTAAATCACACTACATACACATTTTTAAAGTTTTAAAAATACTACACATTTCATCTTCTGCCAGTCAGCAGGCAGACATCCCAGAAGAGGAAATTCAGGTTATTACTGCACCTCATGGACTTTAATACAAGTAGCCTCACTGCGTTACAGCAAAAAGTAATTTGTGCCAAGGCAGCCCGGTGCCATAATCCCCAGTATTAGCAGGAGGAGGAGGGGGAAGCTAAAGTGATTTCCTGGCTGTGGCCTAGATGGGACTCGGGCCTGTATTATCTGGCCATCAGAAAGAGTCAGCCTCAACTCTAATATCTGTGTGTGTGGAGAGCAGGAAATGGCCTTTTGTGTTGCTGGCCAATACAGCCCGCGGAGAGGAAGAGAGGAAACATGCACTGTGTCGTGCCATGTCGGGCCACTGCCTCTCGGTGCGTGCAGCAGTATTACAGAGAGAGGAGGAAGTCTGACACTAGCAGACATAATCAGCTCTTGCAACTGCCTCCCTCCCTCTCTAAACACCATGAATCCAGGTAGAGGCTAATTGCAGGGTGACAAACTAAGAAATATTGCTCTCCCCCAGCCTCTCCTTTTGTCTTTTCTCATACCTTATATTTGATTTTGTAAGACACCCGTGTTGCATTTAGCAGTACAGAGCTGTGTTTGCCCCCCGAGAGCTTAAAGATTAAAGTGAACTCTAAGAGCATTTAAGAACGAAGAGAGAGAGTTTTGCAGGAGGGCTTGTTGTTTTCTCCTTCATACTCGCTCTTTTTTCATGCCAGCAGGTTTAATGGAAAAGTGGAGCAGGGCTGAGGCGTCGTAGCTCTGGGGGGGTTGAACATCTGGGCTGCTGTAGCTGGGAGAGAGAGACAGGAGTTCTGCGCTCGCTAGAACCCAGACAAACACACACATAGATTTACTGCATTTCACATATGTCATGCACAAGGACACACTTGGATGAGCATTTACAGCCACCACTGTCAAGTACACAGGCATGTCCATATAAAAGTGTCAGACACACAGGTCCTTGTTAACCCCCAGGAGAGGCAGTGCCTCCAGCGGGAAGGCGTTTGTGTAGGCAGGCAGCTCCAGGGCCTCTGTAGGCTTCTAAAGCTGCTTCTCTGTTCGGTCCTGTGGGAAGGAGGGATTCAGCATGGGAGAAATCAAAAGAAACACATTATCAAAACACATGCACCTTTGAGACATATCGCTGTATTGGATAGTTTTCCAAAAACCGGAGCATGAAAACCCATTTCTTCCTTGTTGGCCTCTCCTGCCTGCTGATAAAACCATGCGGAAACAATGCTCCCTAACCTTGTGTTATTCCACTCTGCTGCCCTGAAGTTAATTGTTTTGATATGATCTCTTTGCACGCTATATTTAATTGTTTTACTAGAGATCCAAAAGGATCTCAAGATAACCTTATAATCTCCAGCAAGTGTGCATTATAGTCCTTTGCACATTATCGCCAGAGCTATGACTTCATCTTTTCTGCCTTGTTCAAGTCTCTGTGTTGTGTCTAAATACACACCAGGCTGTAGAAATGATACCCTGAGCTTTTTTTTTTTGGATTTTGGCCCTCCGAGCTTCTGCAGCTCTGTTTTCCGGGCACAGCGATGGCCATGGGGGACACGGCCAAGCGTAGGCATGTGTGTGGGAAGTGAGCAGGCAGGCAGGCTGTCACTTAGCATTACAGCACTACAGACTCCCCGTGGGTGACAAGAGGAGAGCGGAAAGTGAGAAGACGAGAGAGCGAGAAGAGTAAGGAGGAGAAAACAGGAGTGGAGCAAAAGATATACAGCGGCCCACGCACCAAAACACACAGCCGGCCCCTAGCAACCCCAAGTCTAGGAAACCTGCTGTTTGTTTTTCTTTTGATTAGACCAACCGCTGAAGATAAAGCCCACCTGACAAGGCTTCACTGCTGGCGTCTGAAAAGAGAATCCGAAGTGAAAAGATGCAAAGAGGAAGAGGGAAGGGTTAAAGACTCCTGGGTAGAGAAGACAAGAATAGTCAGTACATAATGTTCATCTGGTGTGCTGTACATCAGTAAATAAGGACAAACTCTCTATTTTTTACTTTAAAACAGTCTCTGTGTCCAAAAATCTTTTAGTGATTTGTTGAAACAGATAACAACATGGTGACACTAATTCCAGGTTTGTAATACATATAAATTATCAGCAGCCTTCCAACAACTGCACTAATATACCTTAGAGATTGAAACCCCCTCAGCGCTTGGTACTTTTTTAATGATCTTCTTAGGAATAGTTTGAAATCAAACAGTATGGCAGCATTAGTCTGTGCAAGAATTTTTGTCCTTTTCCTGATTTTTAAGATTCATTCATTTAATTATGCAACACAAGATTGTGTGATGAAATTTCAGTTGCAGGTTGCTAAGCTGAACATACACAAAAACTAGAAACCATACCAACTAATGGATGAATAATAATGAAATCACAAAAATAAACTATTTACAGTGGAGTGATGAGGATGAGTTCAGGAGTTCCACAGCCTGAGGAAAGAAGCTGCTCCGTAGTCCAGTGGTACGGCAGCAATTCTGTATCTTTTTCCAGATGGCATCAGGGTGAACAGGCTGTGGCTGGGGTGGCTGTTCTGTGTAGACACCTCACCTCGCCGAAATCCCTGATGCTCGTCAGATGGGTGCCAATGATGTTATGGATAGTTTTAATAACCCACGGTAGAACCTTGTAATTTTCCTAAAACTGTTTTTAGTCAATCAATTAGCTTCAGAAATCCTAAAACCTACTGTTTTGGCAGGGATTTCTACATTTTCACCTGTTTATCTTGCCACCCAACTTGATAAGACAGCAGTTTACTCCAGACACCAATTTTGTGCAAATACCAATCAATCCTTTGGTGAAGCCCAACTCCTCCAAGCATGACTTGTGTAAGAGATGCAGTCAATCCAAACTGTAGTTTACACTATAATCTCATAGTGATGATGGGTTTTGCTTGACTTTTTTCCCCTGCACTGGTTCAAAGCTTTGGGCAAAGGTCTAGCCAGGGGGAGGTTATGTTTCCGTGGATGAGAACACGGCTATTGGCACTACTGAGTGTGATTGCCTTTGTTTATAACCTGCTGTCCTATGATAGAAGGGTTGCCTCGGTTTAACTCAGGAGGAGCTGCCAAATTTGGCTAAATCCTGTGGTATAACAGCCTACTCGAGCTGGCAGACATCTCAAGCTATAGTCAAAGGTGACATGATTATATACACAGTGGTGTTGTGTGTATGGGATCTGTGCTCTGAGGGGAGTGGCAGAATGTAAACAATGGCTGGGTGGCCCAGTCTCTGCTCTGTCTGTGGCCTTTTTAGTCCTTAAGCCTTCACAGTAGGCTACTGGTTTTTTAAAGGTCCAGTTCACAATGTCAGTTCGCTGACCCCTGCTTAAGCCCTGCTTCCTTACTGCTGGCTTTGTTTACACAGGGATGTCAATGATTACGCATATATGATTGAACTCCACATTCTCAAAAAAGTTCATACCAGAGTGGAGAGACAGTGCAGACATATGTGATAAGTACAAATGTAATGATACAGAACCAGTCCACCCTGGGGAAAACACCAGGAAATAACTGGGGTTGTGATGTAATATTTGAATACTGATGTAATGTCATCAACATTAAAAAATAGCAGCATACATGGTGCTTCCAAAACATGCTCCCAGTGGCACTTAAGATACTTGCGGTACTTTCAGACCAATGTTATATAATCTCTAATACCATGTTTATCTCATCTGGCCGAGATGGCACTTTGTCAGCTTTTCTGTCTTCAGTGAATTCTCACTTTTATTCTATGGTGTTTGTTGGCTGGCTGCCATTTTTTCTGATAGTTTCAAATTGCTGATCCAAGAATCTTAATTTTAAGACATGATAATGTGTCCTGCATGAATTGTTGATGGCAGGTAGCTTATGTGAAGCATCAGTACTTGATTTCAGGCTTGATTTATGGTTAATGTCAACATCTGCCTCAAGCAGAAGATGAATCAGGTTGAAAAGTTTACTTACTTTCAGCCAATAAGTAGTATGATTTATGAAGTACGGAGAGCTGGAAACTCTGTTAAGCCTACATTTTCATTATGTGCTCACTGAAACCATGCTTTGTATGTATCTTTGTCTTGTATTTTCAGTAGATTTGCTAAAGTGTGAACCTGCTTTTAGCAACCCTAACAAAGTATTTCCTTAGTCAACTTCTTACTATGAGTGATGGGGTTACAAGAGAAATTACTGCATTTGTCTTAATGCCTCTGCGCTCGTGACAGCCATTGCTGCAGGCATTATATTTTCAGGTTGTCCATCCGTCTGGCTGTACGTCCGTATGTCCCATTCTTGTGAACACAATATTTCAAGAGCGCCTTGAACACATTTTTGACAATAACTAAAATAAAATGCAATATTCAAATGTCAAATAGGATAAAATGTGGCAGTTATGACATATAATTTTCAAAATGTCAGAGGTGAACTTTGAAGTAAGGTTGTGATTCATTCAGAAAAATGAAAGGTTAGAACCAAGTTTGCAGAAGCTCTGAAACTGCTCCAGTCAAAGTTTGTTCAATCAATAGATCATGACATTTAATGTTAAAGTAGAGACAAACCTGGCCGTTTAGCTCACTTGGTAGCGCGGGCGTCCCATGTACAGAGGCTAAGTCCTCGCTGCAGCGGATCTGGGTTCGACTCCCAGCCTGGGACCCTTTGCTGCATGTCACTCCCCCTCTCTCTCCTCCCATTTCCTGTCATATCTTCAGCTTGTCCTATCAATAAAGCCATATAAAGGCCAAAAAAAAAAAAAAAAGTAGAGACAAACCCACAGAGAATTATCACCTGACTCTTGGTCCTCTCAGCACTGCAGCACATGTTAGTGTCTTCCAGCTCAGTGTTTTGGTTTTCAGGCCTGCAGTTTTATAGTTTTGGTTCAGTCCCACTGATCTCATTAGTGTGGCCTTCAGTCGCAGCAAGCAGCTTTTAGTGACTACCTGGTGAACATCGGGCAGCATTTAGCAGCTAACAAGCCAGATATGTTTTTTTCTTGTTTCTTAGTAAAGAAGAAAAAACAGAGCTTTAGTGACTATAACATAATCATAAACACAACTCCAAATGAAAGGTGATATTGCTCTGTGCCTCCTTACCGTTTGCTAACATGTTGACAGCATCAGCCCGATATGGTTATGGTATGAACAAGTAGAAATGCCTGTAGAAATGCTCTTTGAAAACAATAGAACGTCTGACTTCAAATTGAAATTGATTTGTATTGGGGAAAGGGGCCCAAATATGTGAAAATGTAATATTTAGAAAAACACCAAGACTGTGCCAATTTGGTTCAGATTTGGGATCATAATAAATTGCTGGCAAGTGAGCCAGTGGTTGGCGCTGTATGATACGAGCACGCTAACAATAATGCTTTTTGCAATACTTGTAAATATTTGAAGCTACCATGCAGAGTTGAGCTGTATCCAAACTGATCTCGACATAACTGCATTTGACAGAGCATTTTCGAGGCACATTTGTTCAGCCGTCAGAGTTTATTTGGCTCGTGGGAACTCTGCGCCTTCGGGGTCAGACCAACATCAGGGGCTGCTGTCTGTAGAAATAATAAAGCAGACAGTGTTACTTTACAGAGGGCAGAGAAATGCAAGATTGAAATAGATACAGAAGGGGGTTAAACGAGGTCAGACTGAAAGAGCTTAACGGAGCATAAAAGAGAGCAATAGGAAGCACTGGGGGGAGACATTGAGTGTGCAAAGGGCTAGAAAAAGGGAACATTTCAAAAAGGGGCAAGAGAGGGAGAGAAAGGGAGCATGTCGGATAGATGGGAAAGTTAGAAGGAGGAGTGAGGGAGAGGTCAGTGAGCGAGGCTGGTGCTTCAGTCTTTAGAGTTTGCCCACTCAGAAGGGAAACATTCTCCTCCGCTGGCATCTGCCACCACCACTGAACACAGCTGAAGCCCATCTGAGGAGCTCTTCTGTCAGCCTTCCAAGCCCGCCACACACACCGCACACACACACACCGCACTACACCACGAAGACGAGAGAGTGAAAGAAACGATAGCAGGCTTAGAGGCTTCAAGTCAGAGACCGAGCGAGAAAGGAACAAGCGTTAAGACCAGCAGGATAAAGTAGCAGAAACATTTCAGTGTCACCGCACTGCACACTCAACATCAGTCTTAGGAAGAGACTTTCCCTCGGCACACTGAATCAGTCAGGAAAAGAGGACAGAAGGATGATCAAGTCCAGTTGGTTTTATGTCAAGTTCAAATACAACGAAAAGGTAAGTCCATGTTTCTGTTTTTTATTTTTTTTTCCCCTGGCCTTTTTCTGTCTTCTGGAAAATATCTAAACATATGATATTGATTGCCCATGAAAATGTTGAATTATTTAGCTGCGCATGGATACTCTTTGCTGACATTCTTTACCTCCCCTCAGTGGCTGTTTTAAATTCATAATGGAATTTGGGTTTGTAGGCCTGTGGTAAAAGGTATTTCATTGAAAGGCTGACTGATAATATGCTATGCTTAATGCCTTTGTTAGATAATGCTGTGTGCTTTATATTTTCTGTGCTTCCCTAAGTACAAAAACTCACAAGTTCTTGCTATTCCAACAGTCCTTGCTGCTGTGAGTGCATATCCTTGCAATGTAGTTGAAGCCATTAAGCTGCAAAAACATTTGTACATCTTTAAATACATGTGCAGATGTTTGCATTCAGTACCCTCACTGCTCTCAAGAACGACCAGATTTCATTTGATTACAATTAAATATGACTTACCCTCCCTGCAGTATGTATAATACCAAAAGATCCGGATCTTAAATCCAGATGTCAACAAATGTTGTGTGAGAAGTGTCCAAGAAGATTTTATTTCTAAAAACATCGCATCACTCCTGTGGTGTAAGTAGAGGTAGTTTGTACAGAAAAACTGTTATAGAAACTTTAGTGTATGATGACGACATGACCTTGTCTTGTGATAGTGCAGTTATAAAGTTTTAATGCAGTTAGTGATGTCACTGATTGGACATTAGATCCAATAGCTTGCGTAATGAGATACAGCACCTCAGTATTGCTTTGGGCCAGCACCTAGCACTTTCTCCAAATGTTTGTAGCTGTGCTAATGAAAACGGCTAGTGTTACAATTACCTTCAGTCAGTTAACCAGTACTTAAGCTGGCGAGGCAGTCAATCAGGCAGACGTCAGCCATCAGTGACCATCCAGTCAGTCAGCTGGCCATCCGCTAAGCCAGGCTCCCAGTCACGCTGCTTCTATCTTTGCGGTTGTGACCAACGGTTTTAGTGTTGACCCCTCACTCTGATCGAGTTCTCCACTTAGCATCAGGTGTCTGCCCTGTAAGATCAATAAAGCTATCCCATTACACTGAACATGGCGAAGCGAGCTCTGTTTCCTGTGGTTTATGCCTTTCTTCTCACAGTTTGGTCAGAATATTTGGTTGGTATTTAAAAAATATGAAACAGCAGTGTACATGTGTTGGACTGGCGTTGCCATGATCAGGCTTATTATCGTGGATAAGTGAGAGTGAGCCAAGTGGCCTCATGGGAGCATCTGTTGGTGCCTGAGGTGCTCTGTTTCCATCTGGTCTGCCATTTTGTACTTGAGCAGTCTTAAGGTGGAAAAGTGAGAAGATGGCCACTCTTTTTATTTCTCAGAACCAGGTCTATTTTAACGATTCCTCTTTATAACCTGTCAAATAGTACAGTATATCACCACCATGTGCTCTAAAGAGCCAACGTCTAAATTATTGACATATGTCAACAACAATCCCAGACTCTTAATACTCTGTTAATATAAGTATGAAAAAAATCTCCATACTCAACTGAGTTTCTGTGGGATGTATTATTGTTTTCTACAAAACCTGCTAAGTGACATTATTAGAAATAACTGGAACCATTACTGTAGTGGTCAGCGGGAGCCTGCCAAAAAAAGGTGTCGGATCAACAAGAAATGTTGCTGTAAAACTCAGCAAAGACACAACAGTGCAGATGAGTTAAAGCAACCATGACAACAGCACGGGTGTTCTCTGGATGTGTCTGGTGTAAAAGTGGAAGAAATAGTCCAGTGGCATGTTCCTTTCCCTTCCACTGACTGCTCATCCCATTACATTTGGTCAAAGTTAAGTGAGAACATTTCCACTTCAAATTTGATTTAAAAAAAGAAAGTAGGAGGGAATTGAAATAGAAAGAGGCAATATGAGACAGCTAGTTGATTTTCTATTACTGTGATTTTGGTAAGTAAAGGATGGAAAAAAATAAAGATTTAACTGTCAAGTAGACTTGTTACAAGCCTTGTTGAATCAACAATATTGGTCGATTACAGAGGCCCATATTTTTATGAAAAAACTGAAAAATTTGTCAGCTTGATCAGCTGGTGCCGTATGTCTGGCCGCAGTGATCATCTCTCCTAGGTGGCCTGGCTTTCCTATTTCTTTTCTGTTTCCCCCCATGTCTTCGCTCCCAGTTAAAAGGGATTGTACACAAGAACAGGATGTGTGTGTCAGTGCTTATTGGGGTCTGGGGCGAAAGCTGAGTGCGTGTCGGAGGAGAAGAAGGGCACATGCAGCCGTCGGCTTTTCCTGCTCCCAGCTGTCTCGCCTCAGGAGCAGCCCGCCTCTGTGTGAGTACGTGTGATTGACAGGCACGCTTTCAGCAGCATGCGAATAGGAAGTGACCTTAAACAAGTACTGCCATTTTTGACTGAGTGCCTGTCTTTCCTCCCCCCGCCTCCCCCGCTCTCTGAAGGGAAAGGGTGAGAAGGGCACGAAGCATGGTGGCTGCTGGGTCAAGCACCCAGGGTCATCCAAGTCTGGGTAAAAGGGTAATTGCTACCCCTGTGTGTGGGCTCATGTCCTGAAGAGAGAGGGTACGAGATGGAGGGAGGGAGGTGGAGACTGGAGGCAGGCTGGAGGTGGGTTATATTCCTCCGAGTGGAAAGAGAACACAACACTGAAGTCCTGCTCTGTGTGTCTGCTCTCAGCTCTTTGTCCTCTAAGCCAGTGCCAGGACCCCCCAGTGGGCCAACTCTGGGGCCACAGACCCACGGAGGGCAGCAGCAACCTGACTCACACTGGACTAATTCAATTTAACACACACTGAGTGCCCTGTGATTGGTGTGTTAACTCATGCCTCTCTCATGACCAGATGGCTGTTCTCGGAGAGATACATTTACATTTTTTGGCATTTGACTGATGCCTTTGTGAGTGTAAGGTGAGGACGTATCGGTACAAAGACAAAGAAAAATAATTTGTTTTACTGTATTGGATGCTATTACCTCTTTAGGACTCAAACAATTTTGGTAAAAATGATAAAACTATGAAGGAATGTCTCCTTGGTGGAACTGCTGATAACTCATAAACTTCTGAAACATGATGAGCAGTCCAAACTAGACACTGCTGTTGGTTTAACCCGTAGCCATTTTTTTACGACCATGTCTCTAAGAAATTACAGTTATGTAATACCAAATTGTTCTCCCAAATAAGGCTTTGGTAACAATGTTAAAATGGACGTGTTCTCCTTTTTTTTTTTTTTTTTTTTTTTTCAAATTAATGCACTGCACCGAAGTTACAGGGAGCTGTTTTGATTTTACATCTATACTCCATACTGTGGCTAGGTTTAGGCAACAAAAGCACTTCAGTTTAGGTTTGGGAAAAGATTGTGTTTTTTTTGGTAAATGTTGACAAAGTTGGTGTGCCTCTGCCATTGCTGACTTGTTCTGTATTAAACCAAATCTTTCCTGAACCTTAACTAAGTGCTGCTCGTGGGAAAAAAAGAACTACACTGTCCCTATATCAGTCAAATAAATGTCGTAGAGTAAAAAGTAGATTCCCCTTAAATGTCATTAGAAAGAAGAAACTAGCAGAAAATTAAAAAGGTTAAGTAAAAATACCTCAAAAATTGTACATAAGTACAGTACTCAAGTAAATGTATCACTGTGCCGACGATCATTAACAGGTAGTCACAGATAAGCCTTTTAGCCAGATCTTATGAGAAACGCATAGCAGGCTTGAATACGCTTCATTTTTTGTTACTGTGCTTACATTTGGCAGCGGCTGGCTACTGTTTGTTTATTGACTTGAGTATGTGTACAGTATATTGATGGAAAGCTTTTTATACAGTACATCAATGTGTTTAGCAGATTCTTGGGATTTATACATGCAGTGTCCCACACACAGTACAATATTTATTTCCATGTTCTATTCATTTCAGATCAAATTTCGTCATTCAGACCACGTTTTCAACCAAATGAAACACTCAGGGCTCCTGTTATTTCATCCAAATCTTCAAACAAATTGTGGCTTTCTTGACATCGGCAGATTTATATGCCTACTAGTTCACTAAACACCAGCTTTCGTTCCAACTTGCCTCTGTTTCTCTATAACGGGGATCCTTCTGCTCAGCTTGTTAAACAGCCAGTGGTTTTGCCTCCTTTGCAGCCATTGTCCCGGTCATGTGTTTCTATTTTAAAGGCAGAACGAATAAACAACCAAAGAACTTAGTATTCAATAAATGGTAACACTGGAGAGCTGACATGCTGACATTCTAAAATATTCTGCTAATAGATTTGACTGGGATAACTGTGATTTTCATGGTATTGTTATTCATTGTTATAGCTGTGTTTTTACATACTTGGCATATGATAGCTAATTTCCGAACACCTGGCTTAATCATGGGCCCCAGATGTTACGCTAGCGAGGCCCATCGAATCAGACTGTCCAGACCTCGCAGTGTAAGATGTGGCCCCTGTCTTCATGTTCCCACATGGAGAGAAGGCCTGTAGATTGTAGATTGACTCTCTATTTACTGAGCCTGTGTACCAGGCATGGTTTGTGGAGTAGTAGGGGGTGACTGTAATGACTATAATGACTGTGAAAACCAGAGAGTGGAGTGTGGGTTATCATTAAGAGAGGCTCATTGCAGTCTCCGATGATGCCACAGTATGTTATATGAGAGACACATGGTGTGCAAACCTCCCTTGGGTGGTATCACCAATTTCAAACATAAACTCAGTGAGGAGGTTGAAACCAACGCTATACATTCCTGTGGAGTGTTCTGCTCAGGGAAATTGTAAAAGAATATAATCCTCTATTAGGAGTCTACTGGGAGACTATTGTCGGCTGGTTTGCTTCTAGGTTTGTAGCTTGCGTCTAATTGTGTTGTGCTGCTTCAGAAGCCTCCTCTAGTGTAACCATCCCAATGGCAAAAGCAGTTTCCTTTGCGTCGAATAATGAATGAGTTGATCTCCATGAAAGTTTTATCCCTCTGCCCATCCATCCACACATGGACGACTTTAATGAGAGTTTTATTGGAGCTGTTTTAGCCAAGCCGGTTTAATTTATTTATACTTAAAAGCTGCAGCGGTAAGAAGCTTACGGAACTGTTGACCCCGGCGAGGCTTGTCGCGAAGCGGGCCCTGTCATTTTTTTTTTTTCTTTCTCCAGAAAGGTTTGCTTACTTTACAGACACATTGAAATTCTAAGAAAGTGCTCCACAGCTTGCCGAAGGGATTACTGGCAAATCCCTGCAAACTCCAGATGTTTTCCCAGGCAGCACGCAGCGAGGAAACATCGCCCATCCCCTGTAAACATCTGTCAGACAAAAGCCTCCGCCACAGAGGAGACAACAGAAGCTTAGAGGGAGTAAAGTAGCTTGACTAGTCAGATTTTCACTCTGTTAGATCTGTTTGTTCATGAAGAGCTAAGTGGTTTTGCGGGGCGTCTTGTGTGCCTGCTTATGCTAAGCTTCAAAGTGGACGAGTGTAGAGTATAACTGAAGTATTCAGTGGTTAAATAGATGAGGAGGCTGTCAGGGCGGGCGATGAGTTTGCCCATCTTATATCCCCAGTGTCTCTAAACCCAGAGCTTTCCTTGGTGGACCACCAAGAGAGACATCCTTGGACATTTTGTCCATGATTTTGATTTGTTTTCTTTTTTAATGTGCAGCAATATTAAAGGACACATTTCATTTGAATGCTAAATTGAAATGATGGTTGCTCAAATAAGTGTGGTGACAGGCTCTGCTGCATCCTTTAGTCTGTCTGAGAGGCGCAACCATGACAATGCCTGTGAGTTCTGAAGCCACAGGAGCAGTTTGCCTTGTTTTCCTTCGTGTGTGTGTTTATGTGTGTATGATGTAAGTGGCAGTTGCTGCTGGGTTCAGGCCCCAGGCAGGATCTCATATCCCCCTGCCATGTTTGTGTTAATTTGCTGGATGTAAACACAGTGAGTGGGCTGTAACAAGGCAGTGTCTGCCTCTGTGTCTCTGCTCTCCTCGGCGGAAGGCAGAATGGAGAGAGGGAGCGGCTGACCGGTGTCTGGATCACTGAACAATTGCAGGCCAGAGAGAGAGAAAGCGGAGAGAGAGCGAGCCCTCAGTGTAGCCACTAGGGACAGGCCTGACAGATGGATGGAGCGAATGACTGGATGCCTAGCCAACTGGAAAGACAACTTTCACCCACACAGGCTGTATGCTTTTGCCTGTCGCCTTTTATCTCCATCTCTCATACACAACCTGAAGGAAAGAAAACAGGATGTGTGTGTTTCCATAACAGACATTATATATACATATATAGTGTATGCTGTAGGAGGAGCAGACCTTGTTGTAAATGTTGCATTTATGGTTGTCAAACTGCAATTTAACATGGGGTAATTTCAGTTCAAATTATGCCACTTAAGTGAATTTGTAAAATCACAGGTTTCACTCTTGCAGGTTTATTTACTTCATTTACTTACTCTTTCATTTACTTTTTTATTTACTGTGATCATTGCGGTGGCAATCCTTAAGATTTTCATGATGTTATGATTCATTTAGCATACCCTCTATTATTTTTTTCACTATAAAGCATTTATCATTTATCATTACCACCTGTTACCACATGTCTCCAAATAAACAACCACTGGAGGACAACATCTTAGAAGGAATAGTTTTGCATTTAAAATCAATGATGAAGATTCATACCACTCTAAATCTGTTTTTGTAGTCCAGCACATAACCCCCGCAAAACATTTAATTTGTAAGCTAAGCTCATCTAACATTTCGAGAGAGAGAGAGTGAAAAACCTTTCTCCTGAAAAACCTTTCTCCTGAAATTGTGATGCTATTCCTTTCCTTTCAGGTTTCCAGAATCAGATTCTTGGGCTGAGAGAATAGTGTGTATTTATTTAAGGCCATGCATGACATGAAAATATTTGAAAACTTGAGTTATGCTCGATAGCAGAGATGTGTCCACAATCGTGGATCTGAGTAGAGGTGTGTGTAGAGCAGCACAGTGAATGTGTGCCTCATTTTCTCCTCCGAGGAGTCCTCCCAGAGCTCATTAGCCCCAGTTAAATTCCCACCGGAATGCTGGGCCCTGCCTGCCGTCTGCTGCCTGCTCCTGAGCAGCTCTGGTTTCAGCCTGCTGGATGACTGGGCACAAGGATGGTTCCCATAGTTGAGCTGCCTGAGCCGCATGGGCAGACCCTGGTACCCTGGCTCAAAGAGCCCTCTGTTGTGCCGTGCACACGCTCACCCGCAGTGTAGGGTCACTTCACACAGACGCACACACATACACACAGAGGCAGCCTGGCAATGTGAGCTATGGGAATGTCAGATTTATGGAAGGATGGATCACATGCTCACAGACTGCTGGAGAGCAAAGCCCAACAATTGCTTTTTGTCTGAATGTAAACTTGTGTAACTGTCTGGCAATACCAGTCTACGCTGGCGTGCTCCAAAGAAACAATCCTATGCTTTTTTTTTCAGCAGCCTCCCTGTGAGCGAGGCCTGGCATAAAATCCGTCTAGCTTGGCCAGCTCTGCAGAACAGATCTGCATACATGCACACACACACACAAACACGCTACTCACACTCATGGACCAGCACCCGCATTCAAATGCATCATGTCTACATCATTATTTTCCATCAGAACACTGGGGAAAGGTCTGTCTATTATACACCATTGTGTTCTACAAATGGCCAACAGTTTCTCAGTGTGACCAACCAGCTTTCTCTGCTTAAAGCGATACCCACTGTAGTCCACAGCCCAAGTTGGCTTTTTCCCTCAAAGTTTTACCCAGTGACGGGGGGGAGTGTGAGGGAGAGTGGGCCAGAGGAGAGTGCATATCAAAGAGAAGCAGCCATCTGTCGGCGCAGGCAGCACACAGCTGGTGGAGGAGATGCAAGATGTCTGAACAAAGACTGACAAGATGGAAGATGACAGGAAACAGATTTCCCTCCCTTTACCCCTCCTGCAAGAGGAGAGGTTGACCATCCGAGTTCTGTGATGTCTCACAGTCTCCAGATGCTGGCTCTCCTCTCCTCCTCACTCCTCTCATCTCCCCTTCTCTAATCTTCTTACCTCCCTGTCCTTTCTCTCTCCTCTTCTCTCCTCTCCTCTCTCCTCTGCAGAGTGATGGTATGTCACCTTACCATTGGACTTCACATGCTTTCCTTTTCCACAGACTCGTTACTGGGGAGATCCTTCAGTCTGCTCCCTTGCTGCTTAATTTGGTCATTTGCATTTCTGTTGCGCTCAACAAGAAGAGAGAACGTCTCATCTCTCACATGCAGGCGCACACAGAAATTAAACTATCTCTACTGAAATTATCATGTAATAATTAATACATTATATGCTTTAATTAAACTAATTATGATAGCGTTTACTCAGTGTAGTTTTTCTTTTTTGGAATGGGATTTTT
The DNA here is from genome assembly GCA_039737535.1 of Lagodon rhomboides. NCBI lineage: Eukaryota > Metazoa > Chordata > Actinopteri > Spariformes > Sparidae > Lagodon > Lagodon rhomboides. Next base: position 15,550,143 of record CM077795.1, read on the forward strand.
TTGGACCTAAATATTACATTCTGTGAATTATTTAGCTTTGGTAATTGACCTGCTGCAGCTTAAGTAGATACACATCTCTCCGCTCATTTGCTCAGATAAATGAAGCGGTGTGAGTCGTGTTAAGTAAATTTTTAGGGAATGAGCACGGGGCCTTGTGTTAATTAGTGTTGCAGCATAAGCCTCGTTACAGCAGGTCTTCCTCTCTCTCTACTTAGCACAGTCTATTCCCCTTTGTGCCTTTTTCCCCCCGCACCGTTAATTTGAACAGAAAAAGCAGTCTATTTCTAAATAGGGCAGTGGTACACACTCACTGCAATCATTAAGCCCATTTTCTGCTGGCTTAGAGCTGTTAAAATGAGTGTAGCGGAGGGGAAGCCAGAGAGTTTTTGTCTCCGCTCTCTATCCACAGTGTAATGTGTGATGTGTGACATTGGCCAGTGTATTACTGTAATGGCCCTAATTGTCTAATCACTCTAATATGTGGCTGCTGCTCTTGGACATGACAAGGGCAAAGTGAGCTAATAAACAGTGATTACTGTCACTTGAAATCAGCACATAGAAGAGGGGTGAAACGTTAGCTGCAGGGGGATTTTTTTTTTTTTTTTCTCCTTTTCCCTCCTCTCGCCTGTTTGGCGCTTGACAGACAGGGGAAGCATGGTGGCGGTGAAAGGTCAGCCTGTGGTTGCACACAAGTGATGGAGTGACACACACAGACAGAGAAAGTGAGAGGTATCAAAGACGGGGAGGAGGAGAAAGAGCTGTCATCTCCAGATCTTGTCCCCTCGGTCGCTTAGATTGACAAGCTGTCAGCCTGGCCAGCTCATACTCTGTGGAACAAAGAAATAGACAAGGCAGAGCTTTCACTTTCCCCAACCATCTGCCTCAGACTATTTCTGGTTCACTTCAGTTTACTCAGTTAAAAATCGAATGTGAAATGCAAGTAGAGGCAGTTGAATATGGTGTTACAGTGAGCCCGAAAGCCACTACTGTATACTGATGCCTTCTCTCTTCATATATCTGTATATGTATGCAAGTCAAGGAAAAGTCTATTAATTCCTATAGGAACCTCCTTATCTCCATGGTATATTAAGCTAACATTGGTTGCATGCTCGCTGCGTAACATACAGTGTGGATCCATAACGTAGTGCTTCATATGTCATTTAACAAAATATTAGACAAAACTGGCTACACATGTGTCGGGCTGACCTCTGTTGACCGCTGTTGTCTCGATGATGCTCCATGCACATATAAAAAAAGAGAAATGTAGCTTCTCTTACATGTTTGCAGTGGCATTATTGTCCATCAGTAAAGAAATGCATTTCCCTGCGTTAAACACTATGGGCATACATCCGTAATTATGGACATAAAACATAACTGTGAAAACAGCATCGCTGCGGCTTGAGGTCCATCCGTACATGCCATTACGGTGGATTCTTAAGAGTCCCAGTGTAAGAGATGAGATGAAAGGAAATCCAAACCAAAGATACCCCTGACTGCCTTTTTCAGTTTACAGAAGGGAGAAGATGATTTCGATCGTAACCTAGAGTCATTTTCACCAAAATAAAAACCAAAAAGGAAATGGTTTGTTCTGTCTGAGCAACAGAATCAATGCCAGCCAGTTTGACCACAACAATAAAAACTAAGTATTTTTTAAAAATATTTTTCATATAGCTTTGCTACTTTAGATACCATTGAATGCATAGTTAAACTCATATTGTAATATATTGAGATTTTGACATCCTTGACCACAAAATAACATGTCTTGTCGTGTCACAGCACAAAAAATGTATTTTATGAAATGCTACATTTTTGTGCATTCTGTATTTTATAGGTCACGATGTAAACTCAGCGTATGATAGTTAGTATGTTCTGTTAATGCAAAACTTCATTACTTTTACTCCTTCTAGAATCTACCTACAGACCTTCTGTTTTCTACCATTGTAAAATCAGACCCATACATATTATTATTGTTTTTCTCAAATAAGCTGCAAAACAGTTACTACTAAAGATTATTGTCTGGCTAAACTTTGCTATGATGTTTATGGGGCATTTTGAGTGAAACTAAAGCTCTCTGTTGAGAAAACGTTTTTCCTGATAGATCCTCGGTGATAGGTGTGGTAAAACGGTACTTCGGATTTTTTCTCATTTGTGTACGGTCAGCATAACAGTCTTCCTTAAACTTGGCCGGCGATACTCAGTGAAACGTCTCTGTTTGCACCGTCTGTGCCTGGTGAGATGAATGCGGTTGTGTCTGCGTGTTTGGAATTGATGTTTTATGCACCGTCTTCAGGCGATGAAGTCCTCATTTCACAGCTCCCCGGAGACCAGTTAACCCCTCATTTCCTCCCCAGAGCATCCAATGAGGACCACAGCAGTTGTGTGCATGAATCCTTGCTGTATCTTCAGTGGAGCAGACTTTCTCTGCAGTAGTCGGGCACTCTGATAGCCTCCATTCATTATTCAGCTCTACTCCAGCTGCACCACACCCCCAAGCAGCACAGAAATAAAACAAGGTTAGGAATTGGCATGAAATGTGTCTCAGCGGATCAAGTGGTGGGGGAGGCTGGGTGGGGGTTTAGGAGACGGGGGAGGTATGGGCCTTTATCTGAGCGCCATCTTTTATTAATTGCCCTGGTGCTTAGACTGCGAGTTTCTCCGTGATCATTAATGCATGCACGGAATAACGTATTTACATGTTCTTCATGCATTATGCATGGGCAGGGAGAAGGCTACAGTGTTGTGGAGGACCCTCTGCCCACAGGTCCTGTGTTTTCTTTTCGTGTATGTGTGCTCGTCTGTGTGTAAGTCTGTGGGTGAGCTGATTTGCATTCAGCCACACTGTGAAATCCACTCGCTACCAGGCCCCTCCGCTGCTACTGGAAAGCGATGGAGCGTCGGACAAACAAACAACATTCCCTGTGCTTTCACACAGACCGCTGACTGTTTTGACTGTCTGACAGAGGCTGACAGGTGTCACCGAGAAGCTGTGACCACATATGCTGGCTGAAGCAGCAGGTTCGGAGTGCAGTGAAACATTTAGTCTCTCGCCCGTGGTGCTGTCATATAGTCGCATGTGCACTGCAGTTCCTATCTGTTTTCTGTGCACTGCTGTGAAATGCAGAGTCACCTGAAAGTCAGAATCTGTGTGCAGGAGAAGAAAAGGCTAAGAGGCATCCGTGACAGGATGGCGGCAGTATGATGGGGGGACTTATTGTGAAACTCTGAGTAAAGCTTCTCCGTCTTATTTTAAAAAACAGCTGTTTTCCTGTTCTCCTGCCAGCAGGGGTGCTGATTGAGCAAGTCAAAGCAGAGCTCCCAACTGGCCTCTTCACCTCCATTATTGATTGATCACTGACTCAGTCACACTGATGTTCTTGTATTTCCAAAAACTGCACCGGAGCTGCCCTCTTATTTATTTGTCTATTTTTTTTTCCTCCCTCCTCCACTCCTGCCTATATTATCATGAGCCCAAACTCAGCAGATAGTCCTGATATCGATCACTGGCTGACCCCAGCTGCTCTTATTTAACTTGTTGTAAGTGAGCACTGCGTGTTTCATTATTTTTTGTGCTGATTGCTGCGCGTTGTAATTTGTATGTTTGTAATTGTATCAGATAAGTGCTGGTGTGGTTGGTTGTTGTGCTGCCCGCTGCCTTGAATCAGAACCAACCCTGCTGGATAATTAGAATTGATCTAGTTACAATTTAATTAATCACACTGTTAAATCTCTGCTACTTACTGCAGACTCATGCTGTGAGCTTCGCGTGTGCGAACGTTTGTTTGTTCATGTGCGTGTGCATGTCCTCAGGGTTATTAGTGTAGAAAGTAGAAATGAACAGAGCTGCATGAAACAAACCGATTTAATACATTTTTTTTGTGAACTTATCATAATAGGCTTAAAATTTAAATATCACTACTTACACCTATCATTAACATATGAGTAACGAACAAATGATCGAAATTGTTTTGTTTTTTCTCAGTGTGACAGTAAGATTTCTCTGTTTCCTGATTTCTAAATGTTCTGGAAAGATCAGGTTTGCTTGAAGGAACACAGAATTTGATTGTGATCCAGATCACTTTTTCATTACAAGCTCAAATCATGTTTCATTTACGGCAACTATGAAACGCACAGATAGTTTGTGAGCTATGTAGAGGTAATGTTTCCAGGTTTAAGGAATTAACGTAAAACATGCCAGGAGTAAAGGATTGTTTTTCAGCACTCCCCTCTACAACCCCAATTCAACAACTCTGTTTAAAACATAAATTAAAACAGAAGGCAATCATTTCCAGACACACTGAGTGGAGTTTTAAGAAGTATTCCTGAGCCCATGTATACAATCATGTGTTTCACAAAGGGGTGAACCTCACCCCACCCTTGCTTGTGAACAACTGAGCCTATCGAGGATGCCCCTTTCACACCCAGTCATGATCACAGATTAGAATCACCTGTTACCAATGAACCTGTTAACCTGTGGAATGTTCCAAACAGGTGTTTTTGGAGCATTCCACAGCTTTCCCAGTCTTTTGTGTCCCCTGTCCCAACATGATTGACATGTGTTACTGGCATCAAATTGAGAAGAAGCATATATTCACAGAAAACCATGATTGATTAATAAGGGCCGGCAATAAATACATTGTCTTGTACTGTTTTTAGTTGAGTATATGTCAAAAAGGATGAGCAAATGTTCACATTCTGTTTCATGTTTTACACAGGGTCCTAACTTTTCATGGAATCAGGGCTGGAGTTTCCATAACTTTTTTTTTCAACAATTTTAAAAATGCTGTAGACGAACAAACAGCACAGTTTGTGCATTCGGTGTGTTCTCTACTTCCGCTATCAGGACACTGTTAGTCTGACCTTTTTGACATTTTGCATTATTGCTACTAGTGTTGGCAGTACAAGAACCCAAACATCTTTCCTAGTTGATGAAGCCCCTTGACATACAGAAGACAACATAGCAAATGTGAATAAAACATGGTGTATTTATGTATATGCGAGTTGCCGCAGTTGTTCCTGTTGTGTGTTGTGATTGTCTGGGTGCTGCTCAGGCGTGTATACTGCAGGGGGAAAGCACCAACAAGGAGCGGACCGCCGCCGTTGTTGTTCTCTTCAGGTTTATTCATCCTGAAGAGCATTGGAGTGTGTTGTTGTGTGTGCGCATCCCTTCGCCTCCTTCACAACGTCGGAGAAAACAAAGGCGCCCTTGCTCTCGCAGGCCCTGATTGCAGTCATTAGGATGCACGGGCGCTCCCGGTGTGACGGGGCCTCTCCTCGAGGGGATTCAGCTCGCAAAGCGCCGCCGCTCGCCTGTTTTTAATAACAATCATCTAAAATCGCTGCAATTAGCCCACAGCTACAAGGAGATGGAGAGCAGAAAGATGTAGAGAGGGAGGAGGGAGGGAGGGAGAAAGGGCTACAAGCTCAGATTCAGTGAACCTTTCGAATGTCAGCTCCTCTTTCACATGGAAAATTCAAGAGGGCCTTTGTGTTCATCAATTATTAGCCTTGAAAGTTAAAAAGATCCATTGTGTATTTTTAATCAGAGTTATATGGGGAATCTTTGAACTGATTCCCAGTCCTGCCCGGGGCTACAAGCAGAGGTAGCCTCCTCCACCCCACACATCCCCTCCAACCACTCCTCCTCTGCTCTCTGTGTGCCGCTCAATACTGTATTATTCCTGCTATGCCCAGGCAAACTATTCACTGGCAGAAACCAGCGCAGCAGTGTGGAACCACAGGGGCTGTTGGTACAGTATACAAGTCTGTTTTAAGAAGAGAGGTTGAGCGAGAGCTGACTCCCCTCAAAAAATGTAGGTGTCGTCGACAGGAAAGTACAGACGCAGGCAGGGAAACACAGAAGAAGAGAGTTTCTGCAATTATGAGATATGATATACCGAACTGGACTGAATGTTTTCCTCTGGACTGCAAACAGGATGTGGATTATTTCACATTTAATTTGAAGTGTGTGATGTCCTCGATGCGCGACGTCTTTGCCAGAAGCTAAACTGGCTGCACCATGTGGCAGAGGTTAATTTGCTACATCAGCCAAAGTCAACTCTAGTTACATATTATTTTGAAGAAAGAAATACATCTTAGTGTTGTATTTTCCTTGAAGATTTTTTTTTAAGTTTGCTAGTGGGACGAGGAAATTCTGTCCTTTCTAGTTTTGTCAAACATTTATCTCGACACTGCTGGAGTCCCTAATCTGCCCTTTATATCGAGATAAAAATCCTTCTTTCATGAAATGCCTGTTGAAAAAAAGCTTGGAGCTGCATCCTTGGCACTATTATTCACTTATTGAGTCTGAATCAGAGCTATAAAAAGTACTCTGTTGACCCCATTGCACTAATACAACATTAGCAGACGCAAAATGTACAAATACAAAACAGCATCAAAGAAACTGCAGCAGAGCCGGGAAGATAACATCCTTTTATTCCATGCTGCCTTCTTCAATACCTGGCACCTAAATTACCCGTGATGCAACTCGACTAAATGTCCTCACTTGAGGACATTTATCATATTTCACACAGCTCCCTCTGGAGCCACGAAAGGCTTTAGACAACTTATTTCACATATTCAGCAGTTCTCCCCAGCACCTGGAAACCAACTTTGAAGTGTACAATTGGTGGAGTTCCTCTTGAGCAAGTCATCTGGTTTATCTTTGATTTTTTTAGAATTGTATTACAAAAACTTTTTGTCTGCAAATGGGGTGAAAAAAAGTATTTCATAGATTTTTCTTGACACTTTTCTTTACAGTTCCTCTAATATTCTATAACAGACACAGTCAACATTTTTTGGTTCTGAAAGATTTTAAGGTTAAATATCAATAAGATGCCCGCTGTTAAAAAAAACACACCTTAACAAACAAGCATAGCCTGTGCGGCTCAGACTGTGGGTGAACTGAGCTTAACTTCCTGAGGGACACACATCCCTTCCTATTGCAAGGCTACATTTGCAAAATAGATGGATTGGATCATTAAATGATAGCTGAAACAACATTCTCTCATCACAGGCTATAGCCTTATTACCTAATACTCGTATGTGTTATTTTCCAGTCATTTCTGCCATCCTCCTCCTTTCCCAGTCCCTTCTTGATGTGTTGTCATGTAGCACCACCCACAGGTCATCAGGAGGGTGACAGGCTGGCGTGCCGCAGCTCCCCGTCAGAGTCGAGAGACACCAGGGTCTGACTGAAGCAGCTGCAGTAGCTCTGGTTTCCAGCATAAAATCAGCTCTGAAAGCTCAAAACAAAGCAGAAAAATTCTCAGTCACGAACAGAGAGAGGAGTGCCCGCATCATTGTTCCTTCTTGTGGGACGGGGAAAGAAAGTGCAGCATACACAAGAGAACCCAGCGCGCTCTCTCAGATTCAGTCTTTGTTCAGGCTGTGCTGAATTATTTACCCGTGTGTTTAAAAGACACTCAGGGGAATTTCGACATTAGCTCTTGTGAGCCCGCACTCAAATCTTTCTGGCCTACAAAAGCTTGGCGTCCTTTTATGAAGTGTAGTGTATACAGGCTATTGTAAATGAAGAGTTATCAGAAAAGAAATGAGAAAAAAAAAGTTTTGATAAAAAAAAAAATGGTTGAAAGCGTGCTTTTAAATGCAGTGGCTGCTTGTTTTAGCCTTGTTCTTTGGCTCTCATTGAGCTCTCCTGTGAGACTGCAGGGAAGTAAAAGCATTTCTCACCCAAACCCCCGACGCTTCCTGTTACTTTTAAGATTGTACCCAGCTTTGCATGTTTTCTCCGCTTCACTTCTCGTCTTTGTCTTTTGGTTTGAAAATAAGCCCTGCACAGTTCTCATTTGCATTCACTGAGCTTCTCCATAATTTATAATACAAGTACCTTTACACTGTTGGAAACTGTGCTGATGTCTGAGTGTGTTCGCTTTGTTAAGGTACAGCTGTTGTTTGTAGACACAAGCTAAGGCGGTGATTTTGTTAACTGATTGATTCTGTTAAAATTGTTTTGGGTAAAAACTGTTTTGGGAATGAGACATCTACCTAAGGCCAGGAATGAGGAATCATTTTGATGGTACAACGTCACAGCCTTGACCGAGTTTTATGTAGTGCTCAACACAGATTTCACAAGGTTTTTGTTTTGGGTCAGGGTGGTGTGTTTTGTCTTCCCGTGAGTACGATAGAAGCTTATCTGAGAGAATGTGGATTAGCACACAAGGTTATCATAGAGACAGGTCAGCCGACAGTAAAGCAGGGCAGGTCGTAGGTCAGCCTGAAAAACACGAGTTACCCAAACTAAATTCCACACTCTTATCAGTGAGACACTCCTGCTCACATCCATTTCCAAACAGCAAGTCACTTTGCTCTGAAGTCATATTTAATCTTATCAGCCGGCATGATGGACAAGGTCTTGTGATGCAGGTTATCCCCCTTTTTATTGCTCATTAGCCATGATTATGTGAGAGCTGCCTCTTTGGCCTGTTTTTTTTGGCAGGATAATTGATTGTGGCTGAGGAATATGTGTGCCGCAGCCAACACTAGCAAATCTGCACTGATGAGTCTCTGATCCGTGGTTCCTGGGTTGTTTACGCAGTGCTCATGCCATCCACAGCCTATGTAGTTCAAAGTCATATGACACAAAAGCTGTCACAGTGGAAAGCCACAGAAATGCAAAGTATAACTCCCACATTACTTCGTTCAGCATTTCTTTGATTAGACCTCAGTGGATTCTTGCGCTGCTTATATAAAGTCATCTCATACCGGCTTATTTGAAATGATTACACCAGTTTTGTTCCAGAAAATGCCTGAAGTTTTAAGTGATAAACCTCAGGCTGAGAGCCCAATTTTCCCCAGCAAACTCAGAAAGCCACAGGCAGACTTCCACTCCTGCAGAGCCTGCCTTTTAAATTGTGTTTTATTCATTTTTTTGTGTGCTTTTCACCAAAATTGCCACACTGAGGGTAACAAAAATAATTTTCAGTGTTTCCTCAGGGGGGGGGAAAAAGCTATGCGCCCCATTTTTTTCCCTTCTTTTTTTTGCCGCGACTCAACCAGGGGTGAGCACAAAAGGGAGACAAACGGCTCAGTATCAGCCGTGATTTCCTGAATAGCCCAGTGGGAGCGCGGGAAGTCGGGGTGCATGCAGCAGATCGGCGTGGCCCTGAAACAGCAGCCATGCTGTGAGGGAGATGGCTTTTCTCTGCGACAGTCCGACTGTGAGCCACGGGTCTGCAAATGAAACAGGGGGAGGAGGGATGCAGCCTTTACAGATTCAAGGCCCCTATTGCCTCACTGGGCATGTCTGCTGCTGTGGTGAGGCAGAGGAAGAAAAGCAGCAATGGATAAACAGACAAAGAGCTGCGGATAATTCTGTTGAAAATACAGTGGCGCTATTTCCTGCTGTTTGTGAATTCATCGAGCCCCATGCTGTGCCACTAGTGATTTATAAATATATGCAGCTCATCTGATGTAGATGTATAAACTCTGTGTAGGGTTATGGATGGCTGTGCAGACGGATTGTTTGCTCTGGGTTCTCTACGGTCCTGGTGGGTGGTTATCTGCCGGCATCATCTTACATTGTTTTCTACATGAGCTTTATTGAGTTCCCAATTACAATGCTGGTCCTCTTGTCTCGAGCTCACCGCTGCTGCTGAATTGACCTTGCATTTTTTTGCAAGCGAGTGCTGTTGTGTTTTCCGGCCGGCAGTCCTACTAGGCAGGCAGACCGTGTAGTAGACTGACTCCTTCTCTCAGGCCCTGCCGATGCAAGACCCTGTTTAACAGGCATCAGGCTTACACACTTAATACTTGGGAGGGGAGAGCAGGCTTAGCTCTTAGCTCTCATCGCAGCTGACATTGTATCAGGCAGCCAGACAAGGCCGGACTGCTGTAGCCTTATTAGCCCTGTCTCAATTGGCTTTTCCTCAGTCTGACGCTAATGTCCAATGAGAAAGGTTACTTTGGAATTTAATGGAATGGGTAGAAATGAGCCGCTTGCTGTACACGGACACGACAGTGTGCCGAACAACAAGAGGAAGGGGCACAGAGGAGGCAGTAGCAGTAGGTGGAGCTCTTGTGTTGGATTTTGATGCTGGAGCTTGACTCACCTGCTCGTGAAGGACACGACAGCTGCCAGTGTTTGTGTGTGTGTGTGTGTGTGTGTGTGTGCATGTGCGTGTGCACACATCCCTCTCAGATGGCATTTATGCAGAAAGCAAAGATAGCATATAACAAGTGATTTACAAGCTCTCTGTATACACACACATGCCCAGCCATATAAACACATAAAATACATTTTCAGTGTGGAGCTAATTGACAGCTCTTGATGGGTGGTACAACACTGCCAACTGTTCGTGTTTACATTAGACCTTATTAGAATTTGTAATGGGACTCTTATGTCTTCAGCTGGTAATGGTCTGTGTATGTGTGTGTACGTGAGTATACACAAGCTTTATTTACTGCCTGCAACCACAAGCCACCTCTCTCTCACCGCTTCCTGACACCTCCGTGCACTGGAACAAACGTGAGCGTCTCCCCCACCATTCCTCCCTGCTCTGCCTCCCCCCCTCCCCTCTCCCTCTTTCTCTCTCTTCCCTTTGCGCCATCTCCTCCCCGCAATCTACCGCAGGCCCTCCATCTCTCCGGCCTGTCAGCGTGCTTTTTCATTTGGCTTGTTGCTACAGGGGGCTCGACGCTGGCAGATTACAACTCGGCAGCCAGTCATTTTCGATTTATCAGAGCCCCCCTCCCTCTGTGCACCCCTCCTCAGCCGGCCACACTCGCCAGCATCAATTCAGACACACAGCAATTCCTCATCACCCCAACGCCCAACACACCTCCACCCTCCTCTGTTCCCTCCCACCGACCATATCTTCCTCCTTCGATCAGCGCAGAAAATTTAGCTCGCATGCCCCAAGACAAAAAAAAAGAGAGAAATATTGTGGCAGTGGAAGCATTCAAGTTAGAGAGGCAGCTAGTGCTGTATTATTACTTAGGCCTCTGTCACTGGTGATGACCCGGGAGAGTGGAGAATATCGATCGTGTGTCACTCAAGGCATTCAGCAGATTGCATTGACAAAGCTTGTCGGGGCCTTTAATAGCAAGGTTAGCAGCCTTGGCTGGTACCCAGGAGAAAACTCTAACTGTGCCCTATTTCATGGTGGCTTTTAACCATTCCCTGGGTCCAGAGAGTGGATTGATAACGGTAAGGAAGTAATTTTACTCTCATAATTGCCTTCCTGTGGTTGACATTTGTGGCCCTCAGTGCCTGTAAAAGTGCCTTTCCAAGAACACAAGAAAGGGGGCCAGCATTGTCTGGCTGCTTTTTGTGACAGAAAATAGCTTCACATGAACAAAGATGTGGTACACTTAAAAAAACATGGTGGAGGAAAAGGGGGAGGGGGATCAAAAGAGGTGTACAAGTGTGATTTATGAGTTGAAGGAAGTCCATTACTCGCTAGAGGAAGCCCAGACCAAAACACAAACACAGTAAGGGCATGGCTTGCAAAGAGGTCATGGAGTAATTCTTTTGCCCTGCCAAGATCGCTGATAGCTGCTGAAAACACAGCTTGTCAGAGGAGGAAAAAGCGGACAAGATTTTGATCTCACTGTAATTCTCAACATAAATAAGAGCACTAAACCACCTAAACAGTCTCTCTTTGAGCCAAGTGATGTGGAACTAGGCTGAAATGTAACAGGTCCCCTGTGTGTTGTAATATGTCTTACACACATGTGGGGAAGCTATTTCTACAAGGCACGTAGTCATTGCTGGATGCAGGTCAGGTCTTGCGTGGCAGGTAGCTATTCTCAGTGCTGTGTAGGCCTAAATCTTAATGCTGGAACATATTTGACTTGTTTTATTTCCACAGTAAAGCTGACATTAAATAAAGAAGTCTGTGTATATCTACCATGGTTGGAGTTATGACAAGTTACAAGAAAGTAAGACGTCAACGTTCCATCTTGTGTAAAAGCGTCTTTCCTTGAACCCCTACAAAATAAGTGCCCCAGTTAGTGCTGCTGTATGAAGGCTTTTCAAGTCGGAACTACTTTCCAAAGTTGTTCCAACTTTTTCATTGGCGTTGCCGAATGTTTTTCAGCTTAAAACTGATTTCGATATAATTGTGCAATGTCCTTGACCATTTCTGAAGCCTGGAGTGTGTCTTTTCTCATACAATTGCTTCCATTTAAAATATTGCTCCTTACTCATTCAGTAAATTCACATCACTCATCTGAGTTGCGATGTGTTACCTTAGTAGTAAATATTGTATATAGATCATTTCAGTTTCACTCTAGATTTAAAATCATTTCCCCTTCCTTGCAACTAGTGGCACTAAAATCAATCAGAAGTTGATCAGTGAAGCTTGTACAGTAAATGTTGCTAGCTTCCTTTATTGAAAAGTTATAATGGATGATAATGTTTAGAATTGTCTTTGCCAGCACTGATTATGCCATGCCAAGAGGAAGGGAATTCTCCATCACTACCCTTCAGTAGTAAAGTTATGTTAATACTGGCTAATAATGACTGTGTTGAATTTCAAAGGAAGAAAAAGCAATGCATGGGTGGTGGTCTACAAAAATACATTTATAAATGTAAATGGGCAAGTATGTAAAGCCTTAATATGATATATTTTACCCAAATATAAGTTAACACTTTTAAAGCAGCATTATACAAGAATTGGTATTTCTTCAACTTGGCGCCCCATACTGTTTTTCTTGTACAGAGGTGATTTACAGCAGCTAACACCAGGACTCCAGTCTGGATAATATTTCAGCTTCCAGTGCAGGCAGTGTCAACTAGTAGTGCCACTAGCTGCATGGCTAACTGAGCTTACTAGCTAGCAGTAGCTACAATTAAAAGCAGTTAGCGGTGAGGCCCTGAGCTGTTAATCAGTAAATTCGGTGCAGATTGTAGCTGTGTTATTTAGAGGGGTTTGCGTGAGCCCTGAGTAGGTTGAAAAATATGTACATGCAGAATACCAAGCGAGCTTCGTTATGGCTGCAGACCCATAGTTGGTGTAGTGCCACAAAGCTTGACACTCTTTTCGCTGAACCCAAGTCACAGTGTGCAAGAACAGCCATTTGGGCCGTAAATCAGTGCATTACAAGTCAGTGTACCATCAAAATAATTTTGAAGCTGTTATTTTAAGGCGATCTTTCACATGCTCAATTCATAATTATGATGTTTCCATCAGCACACTGCAGGCAACACTGAAGCAATGCAGAAATTGCTTTCTGTTAGATCTGCAGCCTGTCTGCTGCCTACCAGCCCATTATGGGCACATTCCAGCTGCATTTTTATGACCAGTTAGATGATAGGGAGTCAGGTGCACCGTCAATGTGGTTCCACTATAATGTTAATGGACAATGTTCTGTCATCATCATGGTTTTATGCTCCATCTTGCAACAAAAAAGCGTACAGTATGTTGTTGCATTACATGCAAGTTATTTCCTGTCTCTGAAGTACTGATTACTTCAATTACAATCATGTTGTTTGGCTGTATTTTTGTTGCCCTTGGCTTTTTGCTGTCTCCCATTACCAGTCTGTTAAAGCGGCCAGAGCAGATGTTTTCTAGCATACTCCTCACGAAGCAGGCAAACTGAGGCCGCTATTAATACAGTGGGAGCGTAGCACTGTCTTGTTTTATGACTTGATAACGACAGATGTGAATTTCAGGAAGGTGACTAAATGAGGGTATTTACAGCAGGGATTAGTGATAACAGCAAGGCACCTGGCAGACACCCTGGGTCAGCCAAATATGAAATGTATATCCTGCCATCAGATTTTACTGCCCTCTCTAATCCCTGGAATAGCAGTGCAGATGGAGCGAAATGCAGGTAAGGTGAGACGCTATCATTCTAGATGGTTTACACCAGCATGTAACCACAGCATGTTGCTTGATAGGCAGGACTGCCTGTTCACTAAATAGCAATATCCACCTGCTGACCAGGGATCAGCTTATGACCCCATGACCTTAATATCCACTGGGTTATAAGATGCTGTAACTGGTTGAGAAATAATTGCAGGTATGCAAACAGTTAATCACAGACGGCTTGTAGTTAGTTGTAGGTATTCAAGGTAATGGGATTAATATGAGTGAATGATGTTATGTTTTAGCCCCTTAAATGTTTTTTACTTTACATAATCAGTTAGCACTGCCAGTGTCTTCTACAGTTGTCACTAGTGTGTAAAATCCAATCACAGTCATTCTCGTGTGTTCTTCCACAGTGGATTTCGAGTTAATGAATAAATGAAGTGTTTGTTAAGTGGGATTTTCTCTGAAAGATTTCAGTGGAATGTCTTTTAATTAATCTCTATTATCTTATATGTTTTCTAGCTGCATTTACTGCATTACTTCCCAGCCAGTAGTTCTCCTTCGCCTCAGGGTTTAGCATAATGACAGAGCTTTGACCTATTTATATTGTCTCTACTAAATAGTCACAGCTACGGTGCTCTGCCATTTTTCAAATGTTTGTATCTTCTCCTCTCTCCTTCTGAAAGGCTCTGGTTATGCATTTTACTTTTTTTCAGCAGCATGTGTCACGGCGAGCACTCTGCTGCTATTCCTGTAACATAAAAAAAGCCGCCGATCCCTAAACTAGAAGCGTTTGTCTATCATATTACCACCGCACATGAGCCGCACACAAGGCTTGACCCAGTGTTAAGTGTCTGCGCTAAATTTCATTGCCTCCATCTACTGGAAGGTCTGCCAATATACTGGCAGTGAATTCCTGGAGGAAAATAAATGGCAATAAAAGAGAGAAATGATAGCCCCTGCAAGCCGATAGGAGAGGGCTTTTTCTCTGCTGTCTTTTTTCCATACAGCTCTTTATTGAGGCTGCCCAGCTCAGGGAGCTGTGATTTGGCACATTGGCAGTGGCTTTAGTTGGATGGCTCCCTAAAAGCCAGTACTGAAGTAACGACTCAGTAGCACAGATTGAAGAGCTGGGGAATCATGTAATTAATTGCACGCAAATTTCTTTGATGAGTAGTTATGTGGTGATGAGCGCTCAACTGGGCAGCGAGAAGCATCTTTTTGACCCCCCTGGCCTAGCAGTTTCCCAATGCATTCTGGGAAGCAATCTAGTAACAGTGTTCTCCTGGCCAGCTTTCTGTCGGCTGTACAGGGGGGGAATGTTAGAGCTCATGGAATTGGAGGTGCGTAAAGTGGGCAGGAGGGTTATTTTACTGCCACGCTGGGCTACTATAACAAGATGTTCAGATATGATCTGAGAGAGTAGAGGTCTCCCGCTGCTCTTATATTATCTCCCACCCCACCACACACTTTTTCTCCACCTGCTCAGTTCATTATTAAATCTGGGAATTGTCCCCATAACTCAATCCACCAGACTACAGCATTATATGACCATTTGTGAGAATGGAGAAGGGTGATTGCGACGCAGGGCAGAGGATGGATGTTAAAAGCATATTGATTTGTCTGTAATGTCGTCATAGATCAGAGATTTATGGCAATATATAAATGCAGCCACAAGCTCTAGTAGCCTCCAGCCTGTGGTGGAGGAAATGGAGTCCTTAGGATGACTGATGAGATCAAGACAGTGCTCTCAACCACGTTTACCCCCCTCCTCTCACCCCCCCCCGCCCCAAGCCTCCATTTACCTCCCCCTCTCAGGATGCTCTCACCCTGCGGCTGCTGTGACTAGTCCTTAGCGGCTACATATCTTTATGTTGGCTTCACATTCCAACACAGAGGCCAGAAAAGCCTCCTCTGTGGCCTGAGATTGGTCGGAGTGGGTGCATCGGCCTCACTGATCTCTCCCCTGCTAGAAAAATGATGCCTGACAAGGTCGCTAGAGATCACTGCCACTCAATGATGCTAGAGGATTGAAAGGAAACGCCGCTTCTCCATGGTTACATGCCTAGGTACAAATAAAAACTGCTGACTGTGAGTGACATCCTGACCACAGGCAAACAGTAGGCTTTAGGATAAACATGCCAAGTGTTTTTAATGTCTTTTAGTCACAGTGATGAAAGAACACACAACATCCATGTTCAACTGCAGAGATAGAATTAGGTATTAAGGGTTATTTTCACACTGTATGCCACACACAGAGCCAACAGTAAACAAATCTGGGGCAATGGAAGCCAAGCGCTGATGCTCAGTGACAGGTTGTGAGCGAGGGTGGCAGAGGGGGTTATGGGTGACGAGAGGGCTGTGGGGGGGCTCCTGTCGGTGGCAGTTAAAGCAGCTGGGCCTCAGAGCCAAGCACAGGGTCAGAGCCAGGCCACGCTGGTGGACTTGCCCACACAGCCACTGTCAAACAGATGACGTAGGGCCTGTTGTCGCGCCCTCACAGGCCCTGACAAACCCTCAGCCCCTCTTTTTACAAAACAGTCTCTTCAGATAAAGCTGGCTGCGAGGTTAAACAGGCCCAGCAGTTTCCAACTGCTGTTGTCGACCAGCCCAAGGTGCTTTCACTAGATGGGCTCACTGTGAGGCTGATGTGATGTAGAGGCTGGTAGGGACATAATTAGCAATGCTTAATGTGGTCTAATGTTTGGCAATGGCGTCTCCTAAGGCTGTACGAGAGCGCCCGCATAAAGTCGACAGAAATTCTTCAAGTTGTTCATTTTAACTGCTGAGTCGTGAAGCTCCCCAGCACTTTAATAGCCCTGGTATATAGACCTGTGAAGCTAGCATAAAGGAGATATTCAAAGTGTAGTCAGTGGAAACCAAGGGGATTTGACAGTGCCGCAGGAAATAGACAATTTATTATCAGCAACACGGCCTAGGTAGTGGATTATCTATAAAACTTTCATGGTCCTCCCTCAGTGGCATGCAGCCATAAAACTTCCCAAATGAGGGACTTGTTAATTTACTTGTTAAAGCAAATTAAAAATTTATAAGCGCTTTTAGGTAAATGAGATCCTCTTTCATTGCTGCCCTAGTGGGATTCTCGCTGCCAGATCCTGAGAGGACAGGTTAGCTGTTCTGAAAGCCGCGGAAGAACAATAAAAGCCGTTAAATTGTTCCAGGTTTTATTACCGCTGAGCTCCGCAGCTGCTGTTGTGCGTAACTAAGGGAAACCAGGAGCTGATGGCTATCCCACTGAGGCCAGTACAGAAAACGGAGCCCAGTTCTCTCCATGTCTTTTTTTCTGTTTTGTTTTTTTCTTGTGGGATGAGGGATGAGGGGTGCTGGGGGTGGAGTTGCTGGGGCAGGCCGGTTGTGTATGGCTCTGTTTAAAAAGGCCTTTGTGGTTAGAAATGTTAGCGGGCCTACTTTTGAGCTTGATTGCATTGAGTCTGTAGTGCAGCCCTTGAGAATAGGTCAATACACTTGTAAAATTCCACTATGGCAACGGTGAGCACTTTTCTGTAAGTGAGAAAATAATTGACTCCACATGTTCAAGACACTGTTGTAAAAGCTGTTTTAGCGTACTTTTGAGGGGAACAGCGTTAAATGAGATATTTCATCATTTTTCTGCACTCTGATCTTTGAATATAGTGAAGTGTTTACTCTATGCTGTGAATCACATTTGAGTGTCTGAATAACACTCTTACCCATCTGCTGCTGCTTGTAACAATACTGAAATGAAAACATTCAATACTGATTTTGTCTCTTTGATGACTATTTCTACTTTGTAAAGAAAGGCATTGTGTGCTCCGGTAGACATGTCAAGGTTAGTATTTGTGAGGCATAAATGACATTCAACAGAATCTTCAGTATTTTACGCGGCAGCTCAAATAATACTGCTGTGAATTTATCTAAAAAGACGCTTGTTTATTTCAGTCCAGCATTAAATAGACACATTGACAAGCAAAGTCCTTCAGCTATTGCCCGTTTATCTAAGGACTAATTGAAATTCAAGAGCATGGAGAGTGTGTGAGTGAGTATACAGTTAGTTCTATGAGAAGAACCTGTGGTCAAGGCCCGTCTACGAAATGGCAATCTTTTGACACATTATTGGAAATCCATACTACAGTAGACCCTTGAAGTGGAAGTCAGTGACAGCTCATTTGCCTCTATATTATCTATTTAGATAGGCTGAACTGTATTCTCTGACTGTTAGCGCATCTTTTTCCAGATATGTTTGCTTTAATATCAGACTATTAAGAGAATACTGGCCTCTTTTGTATTCACATGGCTAAACCGGCAATAAACAATTTTCCTGCTTCAACGTATCATTATGAAGTAAATGTTGATTGCACACTATAATGGATATAGAATAATAACAACTTCAACAAGCCCAGTCTGCAGCTAAACCACATTTTGTTGTCTGATTAACTTATTTTATAATCTGTGAAATATACTTGTTTTCTATCACATTCTCCCCCCTCCGATGAATGTTGCCATGCAGCAAGCTGTGTCTCAGAATGTAGATCTTATTAGCTTTTCTGAATTCTGAATTTCATATTTCCTAGAAAATGTACAAGACTGACTGACAGCAAAAGAGAAACTATAAATAGGATTTGCTTCAAGCATCAACCTGCTCATACTTTAATGCACTTTTAATTAAAGTAATTGGTGGATAAGCCCAAGTGTTTAGTGATAGTGCTACTTACGGCTAGGCGGTATGGCCTTAAAATAGAATCTCAGTATTTTTATGATGTATCACAATACACGATATATGTCTAAATATTTTGCACAAATTTCACAATATTTTTGACCAAATACCTCTATTGATATTACAACAATGTTGTGGTCATGAGTATTAGAACAAGTAGACCAGTCTGGTAAGTTCAGAAAATGACATCACTTTATCGAATGCAGCCTTTGAAACCGGGAAAATACGAAAGTAATGTCATACCACAATATATTTTAGAATTTACGATGTCCTCCGACATTACTATCACATAATATTCATTTTAGGGGATGTTCAGTTGTCACCACTGGACTATCCAAATAAACTATGGCAGGAACAGTTTGAATAGTTGCTGGTTGCTTAAGTAGAAGCGTTCGTTTTTTTTTTTTTTTTGAAAGAATGATTGATAAGAAATGTTAAATGATTTCTCATACTTGCGGGCTGAACTGTTTCATGCTGAGGTTTGAGCTGCTCTCTTCCAAAGCCTCACGCTGACTGCTGATTGAAAACAGTTGTTGATTCTCTACTTCAGTAAATTCAGACTGGTAAGAGAGATGAGGGGGGGAAAAAAACTATCCCCTAACACAGAACAGATTGCAGGAAAACAAGACCTCACTGTGCGGAAATTAATGGCAGATGCACTTACTAGTAGTTTAAATGTTTCATTAGATGCTAATGTCTCGCTGTGTCTTTAATTGTTGTGAAATTAGCCTCTGGAATATTAAAACCATCTGTTTGTTATCTTCCTGCAGGGCCAGTTCTTACCCAGGCTGCACAGATACAGTAAGGTCATTAAATAAATGCATCCGTATGCCTCAACCTGCGTCTTAATTAATGTCTTTATGCTGTTGCATCAGTACAGCACACCACTGTGGGGAATCTGCGAACACATCTTTCCAATTTAGATCACTGTTGAACGCAGTGAAGTGCACTGACATTTATTAATAGGTTTAAAACTAAACCTACGTTTTAAAGAGGCTATTGGTAAGATAGGGTCAGAATTTTTTTTTAAAACATTAACTAAACAATTAACTAACATCAACAGAATATGAAGAAACAACAGTGATGACATTATGTCAAAGACATCTTTGTATTCTGATGCAGAGCTGCCTGAAGTTAGCATGCTAACCAGCTAGCCCCAGCCTGCCCTGTCTCCAAATACAACTTTGTACCGCAAGAGTTGGTATTCAAGAAGTTGAAATAAGTGCAGCTTTTCAGCATATGGTGCGGACTTGCCACCCGGCTCCACAGGTGCACCACGCTGTTTTTTCCAAAACAGGCTTTGCCAAGGCTTTTTTATAGCTATCTCACCTTTAGCGACAAGTCTATTTGTGATCAGATCTTTACATCTATCTACTACAGACATCTAAATGCAAGTGTAAAGTCTAATGAGCTAATGGTAGCTAGCAACGGCCAAGAAAGACTAGAAAAGAGCAGCAGATGTCGATGATACTGGTGATATGCTGCCCCCTATCTTTTTGGAGTAACCTTTGACTTAACCATATTTTACAAATTACACCATTCAAAGGCTATAAACACATAGAGAATGACTTGCAAGCTGTAATAAGTAGGAGTGATCAGAACAGCATTGTTATGGCATAGGTCACAGAGACTGCCCCCCGCACCCACGCACAGGCTTCTCATTTAGATTTATCACCAGACAGCAGGTCATTAAATTTCAACTTCACTTTTTGATGGCACTGACCACCAGCATTCACTCCATTTGCTTAAGACATCCATTAATCACACCATAAAAAGAAATGAATCCATCATCTGAACCTCCGAAAGGGGAGAGCGGGGGAAAAAAAACACAATTCTCTGAAGTAATTTAAGGGAGCTCAGGGGGAAATTAAAGGGAACAAGCTGAGGGATACGTTTTCAAATAGCTGTGTAATCAGGTCCCAAGCTATGTAATAGCCCTGAAAGATGAGCCGCTCTTTATTGGAATGTCTTTATTAGACATGTTCTTCAGACATTACACACTGTTAAATTTGTGCAAGATTTCTGATTTCATGGAGTACTTTCCCACTGATAAGCCAGGATACAGACGGTGTGATTATGTGGTTTCACTACTGCAGAGTCAGTTTGATACCACATTGATTAACACAAGACAAATCTCTATATCTTTCCCACGATTGCCTGATTATATTCTTTATAAGCTTACCACATATAAGTTTGGTTTTGAGCTGTGGTTATGTGATGCAGAAGCCAGCGGCAGCTTTCAGTAAGGTCTGCTTATTTTCTTTTGTCTGTGTGCACATTCATAAATGCATGAGTATGCTGGCGTGCGCTGCCCGGTGTTGTCAGCAGGGACACGGGCTGGTTAATAAATATTATAGGTCAACATGTTTTGATGAAGGAGCCACAGACTGGGGCGCAAACAGTTTCCCTCGCCCTTTCTTCAAGGATCAGTTCACGGACCGTGGTGGATGAGATATTATTCCCCTTTTTCTCTCTAAAAATATGTAAACTCCCCTCAGACAAACTGGCATTTACAAGAAAAAGAGAGAAAATGTGCCCTGGTTTTTGTGGGAATAAAATGTGTTGGAGGTAATTAGTGCTATCACAGCACAGGGCATTGGTGTGCATGTGTTTGTGCACGTGCCACAGTTGGTTCTTGTGTACTCTCCCAAGCCTGGTCTCAGCAGCGCCGGAACACATAGACACTCGCTTATGCACACATGGACACACGCGTATTCAGACAACGTGCACGCACGGAGTCAAACAGGCCCATCAGGCATTCCCAATGCTCGAACTCTCTTATCACATTCAACACTCTGGCAAATCCACCCGCCTTCCACCCATCATGCAATTCTCCCAAGGAATAGGATTCCTTTCACACTGCTAATGGCTACAGAAAAGGGAACATTTTCATTTTAATTACCCGCTCAACTCAAGGGTTCATTTGGTATTCTCCCACCTTGTGCCCTTTCATCGCACTAAATGATGGCCGATACCTGAAAAGAGAATACTGAAAGAGGGGTAAAAACAACATATAGTTCTGTCCCTTCTCTTCAGAGCACGAGAGGGACGGGAAAGAAGAGGGCCATCATCTTGTAGTCCAAGTCTTTTGTGTGTGCAGCGCCATGCTCTGCTTTTCCTATTAGGTGGCGGAGCAGCCGTTTACTGCACTGTCCCATAAAGCCGTCTTTTTATGTGCTTTGAAATGAAACCTGCAGCGTTTGTCTGGTCTGGAAGGAGCAGCATGGGAGCTTCAGACGACATCAATCGCAGACTTGGACGGGGACTACAGGCCCCACCTCCTTCCACTCCGCTCCACACTCCCAAGAGTCTTTTATTGTTCTCCAGATTTTGAAGGGCCTCAGATGCTCGCCGATTGGCACGGCCTGCTCTTTATTCTTGTCATTTTGCAGCATCTCGAACAGAGTGTCTAGAGGATGACACTTGCTGAGCTCCTGCTGCCTCGGCATGTGGTGTCTGCTTGGAAAGGATAGTGGCTCCATTTGAAGGTTCTGGAAGGGTCTTTGTCCCTGTTCTCTATTTCGTGGGCTGAGAGGAGTTTCATACTGCGAGATCAGATGGTGTCTATCATTGGCAAGCGCAGTGATGGCTGCTGAATAGGCTCAGAAACATGACAGATTTACAGAGACAGCGCTGCAGCTCCTGCCAGTTCTCACATATTCATGAACCGATTTCTGTGGGATGCCTTCCCTCGCAAGCGTTATCCATGTAAAGCTCTAAACTGCAGTGTTAACAGTTTTGCTTCATGTTGTTAACCCTTGGTCTCTTTGTGTGTTTTGTTTGGCAGCTGAAGCCAGGGCAGAACAACTGTAAGGACAGCGACAGCGAGAGTGTAAGTGGAGAGTCCAAGCCTTCCATCAGGAGCAGCTCCAGAGACAGACTGACAGATGTGAGTACATTCACAAACAAGCTCATGTCAGTAGCAGTTTGAGCTTCTGTCAGGGCTTTTTGTCGACATTTCTTCCTCGTATGTCATCTTCTTTAAGATAATCTTGGTTCATAGTTTTGCATTTTAAATATAGACCAAAAAAAAGAAACAAGAACAAAAGTTAATTAATGGAAAACAAAGTCTGAGCGAATATATTACTAATTACAACTACATCTTCTCTACAGATGATTTCGTAATCATTTCAAGTCCATAACGTTTGGCAGATTGTATATCAGCTGTTCTTAAAGTTGCCATTTGGAGTTTTCTTGTAAAGAAACAAAAGTAATGTTTGCCTTCAGTGTGATTCACCAAAACACAAAACACGTTGAACGCATTTCCCTCCCCATGAAATATTTGGAATAGTTTAAGTTTGAAACCTGCATCATTAACATCATGCTGAATACCAAACAGCCCTCATGTGTCCTGCCCTTACTGGCACATTACCCAGCGCAATAACTTGGCACATTATCATTATCACCTGTTGAGCAGTAGAATACTGTGACCCACTCATAAAAATGTGCTTCTTTGTGCTTCAGGAGGTTAAAAAAAACTCCACAGGTTAGATTTTAATAAGCAATTTTATTAGAAAAACATGAGAGTGTTGGAAACTCCTAAAAAATGTTGAATGCAGAAGTGACTAGTTTAAAGACCTGAAGCATTGTGGTTACTTTATGGACAATAGTCATATGTCAGAGAAGAAAAATTAGTAGTGGTATTTTTTTGGAGTTGAGATAAGTGTTACATATTTTATTGCTTTGAGAATGTTCATGTGAATATTTATTCTTTGTAAAATCAATCAATTCAACATTAACATGACATGTTGAGGACGTTAAGGTTTACTAATTTACACGCAGATTGATCTACAATCGTTATTTACTGGTTGCATTGCTTGTCCCTCAACCTTTTCCTTAGTAAGAGAGTTGGACGTGGACAGTTAAATACTTGTTAACATGCAACCTTATGTCAAACTATCGGATGTAAAACTCTCAGAGCCATTCTGCACAATAAAGCTAGAGAATAATGTCGGTATTATAAATCAGTGCATGTTCTTTCATCTCAAGTGTTATAAATTCTGTCAGTTTCATAATTCAAGTGTCATTATGTGTGTGTTGAACCTATGGTATGTCACACAGACAAAAGGTAAGTTATTGAAGTGATACTATCCATTTTGTCAGGATTTCTTTTGGTGTGGAACCAATAAAATTCAGCCTCAGCAGAGCACCTTGTGGTAAATCTTAAATGATCATAAGTGTGCTCTTGGAGTACCGCAGGTGAAGAGCACTCACTACATCCTCCACACACACACACACACACACACACACACACACACACACACACACACACACACGCACACACACACACACACACACACACACACTCTCCCAGAGGTTCTTTATGACGGATACAAAAAAAGACACTACTTACCCAGGTCCTCGTTCCTTGTGGAGGAGCTGAAGGCAAGCATTAACTGACAGAAGAAAGAACGGTTGTGTCCCTGCGCCCTGTGACATATTCCAAGATGTAAAGCGAGCAGGCTCGAGGGACCTTGCTGCCAGACACCCACCCCTGCTCTTTGATTTGTGTGGAGAATCTACAGCGAAGCGATCAGATATCTAGCCATAATTAAAGCTGTCAGTTGGGAGGCGAGCTAGTCTTTGAGAAAGACATGGCCGAACAACTGAAGCAAAACTGATTCTGCATGTAGCTTTACGATGCTTGACTGGGCATGAAATGAAATAAGTAATTTGATGTTGACAACAGAAATTGAAATGATACTTGCTGATTTCTGTCAGACTGCACTGTGGTGACTGTACAGCAGTATACCAAGGCAAATTTTGCTTAAAGCCTGACTCCAGCCCATGTTACTTCCTGTTTTGGCATTTCAGGGTCAACATTATTAGCATGTATAGCGCTAGCATGGATATTATCATGAAAGTGATAGCAGTCAGCAAGCTAACCGAGTAGCAAAGTACACACCCATTGAGCCAAAGAACTATTGAGAGCTGCTGCTCATTGACAGACTGATTCAGCAAGAAAATATTTTCTGGTTTTCGTTCTGGTGTCCTCCTCATCTCCTGGTGATTTATGAGTTTACTCTTTGCCTAAAGTACCTGCAAAATGCTGCTAACCGTAGCTGCCGTTAGCTAGTAAGATCATTTAGCTGTGCAGTTAGCTGTTGGCTGTGCAGTTAACAGTTAGCCTCTCACATGATGTCATGGGGAAGCAGATGTAAACAAAAATGGAGATAAGTCTAGTGCAACAACTTGCTGTAGTAACATATAAGTAGGAAGAAAACAAAAAAAACATGGTTAAAGGAGGATGTGTTGGGTGACATGTTCAGGGTTTTGTTTTCTTCAGTGAGAACTGGTGGTGAGATTTTAAGTAAGAATGCAAGCTAATGTTGGCCTCAAGGACTAGAAGGTTTGCTGTTGCTTGGCAGCGCTGTCAGCTGCTCCAGGATGCCTCTCTCATTACTTCTTGCGGTCCAGCTTGGAAAGTACCATTGTAATCATCCAGATTTTGATTCATGAATATCAAATATGTTTGATATTATCTGGTGCCAGATAATGACTCAAAAAATGTTTTATCAATAAATATGTCTTTAATAGACTATATTGTGTACTACAAAATTATACAAGCATTCAGTTTGTCATCTGTTGTGTCACGATCTCTAAACATTTCTGGCATATTTATTTTTTAACCAAAACTACTACTACAACTACAACAGCTACTACTACCACATAGGCATTAACCAGCAATGTATCATGAAATATAGTGTAATGATATACAATGGTTAAAGCTTAATGTACTGTTGAGCGCTGGGTTTTGGTCTTATCCAAATCCCATGGTCAAATTGATCAGTTATCCCTTAGTTATTCTGTTTGGTTTTTACATACTTTGTAGATTAATACATGTCATGGTTTCATATCAAAATGATGTTGGTTACTTTTAAAATGTTGACACAGCTGTCTCTGATGCAGCTGGCCTGTTTGCATTTGGTTTGTACACTGAGCATGATATTAAATCTAATCTTTAAGAGACAAGTCAAAACATATAGGCATATAAAGCACGATAAGTAACTATTCCAATATGTGTTTTAGAGGTCTTAAAGTCCTTTACTTCAAATCATTTCTTTAACCACTGTTTGAAATTCCATAATCCTTTGCCGCAATTGGCAACAGTATAATCTGTCTTGACCTCATTGGCCAACCACTTCCCTCCATTTAGATTACATTTATGTGATGATTGCACTCTGACTTATTACACACTAACGATGACACATGTTCAAACAATTACATCATGTTATGGTCTTTTCTTATTGCCCAGTCACATCATTGGCCTTAAAGGACAGTATCATTGTTGCTTCTAAGCCTATTCGGTTTGAACACTGGGTATAAAATCAGCCTCAGAAAAGAATATAATTTACAGCAACAGCCATGTGTTTACTTTGAGTAATTATATCAGAACATTGTTTGAAATTCCAAATTATATCCGTAATTTATTTTCAAAATGTCAGGCTTTCTCAGAAACTCTTTACTTTCCCCTCTCCTGACATCTCAGGAAGCATCTATCACTCTCTCTATAATCACTTCCACCTGAACTGGCATCTCAGCCACTCAGTACGCTCTGGAGGACAGATGGGAACGGGAGCCCAAGTTCCCCCTGCTTCGTCTGGTCAAGACACCCCACAGGAGACTGAACATGTCTTCAGAAGAGCTGCTGAAAGCTGGGCAGCATGAAGACAGACTTTTAGACCCCCATGTCACTTTAGATGGTCACACTGTGTGAGGCTTCATCTCCGGTCCCAACAGGTTTCTGAACAAGTCCCCTCCAGCCAGGCTGTAAAAACCCACTTCACACGTCGCAAGAGGTGCAAGTCGTAGCTTTTGTAGGAGGGCTCTGTTCCCAAGACTAAAAGGAGGAGGAGAAAGAAAATGCAGAAAATACCAAAAGAAAAACCCATTTTACCAGGCAATGATATTCTTTGGGTTTTATCTATTTTTCTAATTACAATGGGCCCTTGATTTAAAATAAAATAGTAGTTTGGAGTTGTTGCTACAGATGAAGCTAGATGTTTGTTCAGATGATTTATGAACGCTTGTAGCATTTGGTCTGCTGCGGCAATCCGTGTGCTTGTTCTACTGAAAGTTTAAAACTATTTTGGTTGTAACACAGCACAACGCAACTGGACTGCTCATGTGGTTCAGCTGCACAGAGATGTTCCCTCACAGTGCAAAAACAAAGAGAAACAATCTAAGTCACTCGTTAGTACCAGGGAGCAGTGTGAGACAGGAGCCAGCTTTAACCCGAACTGTTCATTAGACCAACAGTTCGCTAATGGTATTTGCTGTAGCACTCCCTTCCCCTCACGGAGCGACTACGCTCCGATGAAGCAGATGAACTGAGTTTGCCGGCCTGGCACTGGCTGGCAGGGAGATAGAGGCCAGAGGAGGTCAGGCCTGGCAGCCTCCTTTCTCCCGCTCGCCTTCCCTCCTCACTCAGTCCTGCCAGCTCATTAAGGCCTACAAATGGCACATCAGCTCGGCTGTGTTTGCCTCAACCCCAAACCCCAGCTAAATTGGCAGGCTTGGCCGCATTTGCTCTGAAGCGCTGGGCTCCCTTTTGGGTTCGTTTGAAGCCGACATGGCAGCCACCCCCCACGTCCCCCACCACACCCCACCCCACCCCTTCAGTCTGGGTGGCAGGCATTCAGGCAGGCAGCAGTCCTGAGCAGAGGGAGTCTGCTGGATCAGGGAGGGCAGGGAGCTTGGGATGAATCACTCCCGTTTAGTCTCTGCGGCAAGGGGTGAAATGCCATCATTACCCGGCTGCCTATCAAATAAATTGGCAATTACGGGCCTGGGATTGCGAGTAAACAGCATGTTACTCCTTTTTTTCCACCCAAGGCTCTTGATGAGAGGCGGGTGCAATAGAGAGAAGCTCCGGAGTACTGGGTCAGAGCCTGTCAGTCAGTGTTAGCCAGCCTGATGAGAGGCACAAGAGGGAGACTATAATGAATGCACCCCTATATTTCAGTGGCCATTTTTATCCTGTTGTATCCTGTTATCGCTGTTCTACTGAGTAAACTCTGCCTGTCAATTGGAAACAGATGCAACGTTATCTAATGCTCTGGACAATATCTTTATATAGAATACGGTGTGGAATACCCTGCTGTAACATAGGGTAGTGATTTGTGTGTTGGCCTGCTTACACAGGTTGTAACACCATCATTAATACTAACATGTTATTGGTGATTCTCCAGACAGTTTTGCATGCTGGTTTTTCCAACTGAAATGAAAATGTGAAAATTGCGGGTTCCTGAAATCCATCTTCATGTGTCCTGGCTCCTCTCACACGAGAAGGATTTCTTGCGGTGAGGTCTTTGAAAGTTGTTTTGTAATGAGACATCTGGAAGTGATATTGTTAAAAGTCAAGCACATCGTCTTCCCGAGCTTTTGAAGCGGTTTCAGCCCAAACACTGCTCCAGTCTCTCTATGGCCAGTAAAACTGAACTCAGTTATTACTGGCGTTCCGATGAAAACACGGCAGTCTACTCAGAATCCTGTGTGCATGTGGTGAAACCATTTCAAATGCTCAAATTACAGCTTTTGGAAACGGATTAATGTCATAAAGTATATTTGTTGTAGTAAAAATCACTATTATGATTAACTTTGCTGGAGGTTGCCAAGACTTCACATAATGTTTTGTTCTTGACCTCTGAGTACAGTCTTTTTTCCGTTTTGTCTAGACTGAATCTTGCTGTCCAAAGTGAACTGCTTATGTAATGTGACCAGAACTGGTCTGCATTACACTATGCCCATCCCACCTCCTCAGTACATTCTCCAATTATTTCCTGACACTCTGATGTAAATGAGGTCGCAGTCCCCCTACATGTCCAGATATGCTGGCCAATTTGCTCCGACACAGAACTTGTAATTGCTTGCATCAATTATCCGTCTCTTTCTCTCTCTGCCTCTCAATAATTTGAAATGTTTCCTATTAGAGACAAGCATTTAGATATGGAAGTAGGAATGTTGTACCTATAATTAGCTCATTATCATGGGATCGTACCCTTTGCTGAGGCCCCAGTGTCTGCATGGTGGCAGTGTGAAATGAGCAGCAGATGCAGTGCAGGGATTATTTGACAGTCTTTTTCACTGTTTAATGGCTTTTCAGCTGTGGTGTAAATCATGTAAGTCAGGGCAGATTGAAAGACAATAGAAATACAGACAGTATTTTGTATACTATTCTGTTCTCCAGATGTAAATAAATTGGGACAGAATGATACCTGACATTCAACTGATTACCAATACAAAAATACACATTATGCACAGAACAGCAGATGATTTCTTACCGACAAAATAAAAAACACAAATTCACCCCATATACAGACTAAACCCAGTGTAAGCTTTGGGGGAAAAAAGAAAAAAAGCTTTAGCTGTATTTTAAAAGAAGTTAGAATCCGGAGCGAAATAGCTGAAAGCAGTTTCACCAGCTTTTGATTTAATACTGTGAATAATGTAGAG
The DNA here is from genome assembly GCA_039737535.1 of Lagodon rhomboides. Taxonomy (NCBI): domain Eukaryota; kingdom Metazoa; phylum Chordata; class Actinopteri; order Spariformes; family Sparidae; genus Lagodon; species Lagodon rhomboides. The sequence continues at coordinate 15,579,084 of CM077795.1, forward strand.
GCCAGCTCAAAAAGTCATGAGGGATCAAATTGACTGATATCTAGTAGAAGAAGTTAAACTAAAGTGTGTTTTACCACTAACATTTCAACATCATCTACTTCTGTGATCAAATAGGAAATCATTTAAAGCAGTTTTGACAGGATGATTCATTCTTTGATTCATGCCATCCAAGGTCCAATAATTAATTCAAAAAGAACACCTGGAACAGTTTTGAGAAACATTTTTTTGTAACTCTCAGGTCCTGTGTGCGAGTGAAGAGATCATGTCCGCAATGAGAGCTTTCCACCTTATTTTTTCTCATTCATTATGCCAGATTCTGTCGTTCACTGCAGAGCTGACACTGCCAGAGGATCCAGACACAAGATCACTTGAATTGCCTACACCTTTGACTCTAAATCAACCTGATGAATAGGCTGTCTCCTAGGAAGTGGCCAGACATGCTTATTACCACCTCTGGCTCTCCAAATCAAGCCCCCTTTTTTCTCGTCTCTCTCTCTCACTTTCTCTTTTATTTCTCTCGTCCATTTTCTCTCTCGTCGCCTGCAGTCGTGTTGTCAGGGACAGATTTTGACACTTTGTGACATGGCAGTCGGGCAAAATTATGCTGCGCCTCCATCGTCCTGCCAGTACCCCAACAGCCAAATGTCCGTCAGGGGCCTGCGAGAGGTCCCGTTGGATGGCTCGTCTGTACAAGTGCTCGGGGCACGTCTGTCTCCTTGCCTACGTTCACAAGTGTTTAACTCAGACCCAGCTGCATCCACTCTCCAGAAATATAATTAGAATGAGAGAAGCGCAGTGTGATTGTGTGCAGTGACCTCTGAGCAGCCCTCGGGTCGAGAATGCACGGCACTAGTTTATCTCTGCTAATTATTTACCACACCTAGAGGCCTTGAACACAAAATAAAATCTGAGGAATCAGAGGAACACAGTGACCTTTACTGTAGTTATGTTCCTGTATACCGAGCAAAATGAGGCTCTTTAATTGTTGAAACTGATACAGAGCGAGGGTGGTGTGGTAAATACTGTTCAGGCTGATGCTGACTGAGTGCAATCCCTCAGTGCTGTGGATGATAAATCTATTCTCATGGAAGATTAATGGACTGGAGAAGTGGTGTTGAATGTCATTGTTGAAGGTTGAAAGTATTGAGCGCCTGAATCCTATCCATATGTTTTCAGGAATGACATAAATAGGCTCAGCCGGAATCCATTTTGACTTATCAAGCTTAAACCAGTGCCAGAGCCCCGCGATACTTGCCAAGTATTCAGGCTCTGAGGCTTCCAATAACAAATCCTATTCCACATAATTTCCACTGAAATTGGCCATGGCCATGCGCTGCCACCCTGTTTTTGCTTTTGCCGTGCGTCTTGCAGCTCTTGGCTACGTATTACTTCCGCATTCCCTGTAACCCAACCCTGTAGCCCCAATTTTTGATGTCATACCAGGCTGTGGTGAGGGAGTCTCTCCGCTCTTTGTTCCAGCCTTTTCAGTGTGGAGGCTGTTCCGGTGGGGTAAGTTGAATAAGTGGAGCCCGGAGGAATCTCTACAAAGGTCTCACTCTGATTGGATGCATGCAGAGCCCAAGGAGAGAGCGCCGGTTGCCATAGCAATGAGAGCAATGTTGGAACTGGCTGCATGAAGGAGAAAGGGGAAGTGGTGCTGTCTTTTGTGATGGGAGGTCTTCATCGACTGACATACTTCTTTATGAATACACACTGGCCAACGCGCACCGTAAACACAAATGCGCAAAAGCACGCAGACAGTATTGCATGCACCTTTTTTACCCCCCAAGGAGAAGCCAAGCTAGAGTGCATGCTTCAATCACAATGGCCTGGTGGGGGTGTGCTCGGGCCCAAGCTGGGAGCCAAAGAAAACACAATCAGACACACCGGGAGTCCAGAACCATCTCCCGCTCATAAACATGATTACTGGCCATTTACTGGTACATATCGCTTACCTCTCCTGAGCCAACAAATCATCCTTACCCTCTCCCCTGGCTCATCACAGCCACTATAAACAAAGAAATGGTGGAAATATCCCTATATCTTTCCCTTTGTCTGTCTCTTTTTTGGCCTGCACCCCTGTCTGACTTGGAGCAGATTCTCTAATTATTTAACCCATAATATTCAGGCCACACGGCTATCCAAGGAGTGACGCAAACCTCCCCACGGAGCATATGTTTGTGTTCATGTGTGTGTTTTATATATGTGATTCCCTGGTGTGTATATGTTTGTACCAGGGAGTTTAGCTGCAGGGTGTATAAGCTGTGTGGGGGGGTTGAGTTGCATGTGTGTTGTGCCAAGTCTTGTTGAGTTTGTTTGAAGGGCACAAGGGGCTGAGAATGCTGTATGGGGATTACACAGGAAGGCCTGCTGGTTCATGAACCCAGTCCAATCTGACAGGTCTAAATACCAAACACAGCAGTTGAATATACATTTTTTTTTTTTGAAAATGTAGCCAACAGTTTTTTCTAGGTTTGAATATTCCCTGAAATACTGTATGATCATTTTACAGCACTCACTCTTGAATGTTATATGTTATGTTATTGTGTACTGCATTGTCGTTTCCGTTGGTAGAAAAGGTGATCCTCTGTAAATTTGGTAACTTGGTGAATCAAAGGTTTATTTCAAGCAAAACCAAAGTTGGTGATTATTGGAACAGTGGAAAGACAACCCGGTGTGGTCTTGGTGAGGTTTTTTTTATTTTTAATTTTTTTGTTTGTTTCTGTTGAGTTGAATGTAGTGTGTTTCACACATGTAATGTGTGAAGGCAAATGGATATAATGGATAGACTTATTCTTATTACTTGGTTGCAGTTGCCCCAACGGACTATGTTGCAGTCATTTCAGTCCAGGCTGAGACAATTCACTGGACCAGTTCCAATTCCATGTTTGTACCTATTAGTTATTTAGACTCAAAAATATGTAAAGAAAATAGGACGCCAGTTTAAAAATACCAGAATTAAACTTTAAAACCTCTTATGTGCTTTCTAGAATATCTGTTATTTAAAAAATGGTGTACAAACTTCACTGCAGAAATCACTGCTTTCAATTTTGGGTTTGGCTTTGTGCATGCAAAAAATGGAGACAATATGCTGTGAACATGATTATAAGCATTGAAAAAGTGAATTGCATTACTGAGCGTTGCGCACAGAGAACAGCAGCGATGCCGTGCTCACAACTTGAGAACATTTTGCTAATAATATGCTTTGCATGTGCTTTGAATTGAGCCCGTGTTTTTCTGTTTGACAGGCTACACTTTACAACTCTGTGTATCAGAGCCATTCTTCTTTCCTTGTGTTGGAGAAGGGCATGTTCTGTCTTATTCAAGGCCCGTGCGTCTGACAGGATTACTGTGAGGCATTGGATGTCACATCACTTCTATTTCAGAAGCCATTGCAATTTCCCTTAAACCACAAGGCGACAGCGGCAACAATAAATAAATAAATAGATCCTGTAGATAGATGGACAGACAGACACACAGATATACCAAGAAAGACAGAGAGAATGTGCCCCTGGAATTACAGTTGCAGAAGATTATTCCAGAGACATTATTTCCCTCAAGTCGTGGGCTTAAGTCAAATTTGGAAGAGAAATGAAATTGCCAGCAGTGAAAAACCAGGCTAGGTGGGAGTTCATGAGTAGAGAAATAACATTTTCATTTGTTTCTGCCCCAGTGGGAGACGAGCAGCCTTTCAGTAAATAGAGACAGCTATGAGAAATGATTTTTTTGGTTGGCGGGATATTGTTTTAACGTGCACTTATCCATCTGCAATCTATATGTCAGGCCCCAGGAATCCACAGGATGGCTATTCTGCTGTTGTCTTTATGACATACAACTGCTGGCCTCGTCTCGCCTCCAATTGTCCATGTTAGTATCTCATTTCCACCTGAGATTTGGTCCTATATGTGGTCTTTTTTTTAGACTCCTTTCGTTAAGAGCAACCAGCTGATGCCACAGTACTTTTTTGGAATTCAGGCTTTTTTGTACGGAGCTTACCTGTGGAGTGAAATGAAAAATTGAATCCTGGCTTCTGAGATTGTCGTACAGTTACCATACAGTATTGTTATTTTTTTTTTCCAGTGTAATAATGATAAAAATCAAGAAGAGTATGGTGTGCTATAGTAGGGATTGGCACATGGTATCTGTTTAGTCGTAGTAGATTTTTGTTCCATTGTGTTTCTCTTTGTTTGTGTCACGAGTTTCAGAGCCCACTTTGCCCGAGGTAACAATCTGTCACAATCCACCCTTATTTTCTTGGTGGTGTCAAGTTTTTCTTGAGTTGTCACATGCATTGCACGCCTTGTCTTTATCTCGACTATCACTTGATACCTTTGTCTTTTCATATTAGGGGTTCTGTGCTTTTGTGCACTTCCGACAACAGTGTACATGCACTCAGATAAATGGTCACGCTGTATCATCTTATTTGAGTGTTATCCGGTTTCAAAGAGATATTCGGGGGATTATTAGGGGGATTACTTCCACTTCCGTAAACCGCAGTCATCGACTTCTGTGAGATGTCTGATCAAGGAATGTGTTTCTATATACGTAAACTCTCTATTGAAGTTATTTATATGGTGCATTGCAATTCATGATTAATCTGCAGGAGCAAAGCTTTGATCCAGAGCTGTCAGCGGTGATGTACTCCCAGGTGATTACGTCTACTTCCTGTCATCCACTATCAGCCAACACATAAAGCGCTTGTCACATGGCCCATTCTGATTATGGTTGATATTGACACTGGAATTGAATAAATGTACGCAATAAGAAGATTAGTGTTTCCCAAGAGGCGTGCGTCCCCCTGCTGCATTCATTCTTGATGAGGCGCGCTGAGCCTTTTGAGAGACTCGTTTCATACAGGCAAATCCCATCTCTGACTACATAATGTGCAAATAGAAAAGAGCGATGAAGATTAATCTACTGGCCATCATAAATGGAACAGCAGTGGTCTCACAGTGAAGCAAGGGTGAAATTGCACTTGGCCTTTTTGTCGAAGAATGTTCTGCATAATCACAAATTCGCTCCACTCTGCATTGTATATGCATATCAGTTGACCCTGCCATGACATATTGCAGATCCATGCCCTCAGCAGCAGGATTTCTGTCGTAATAAAAGGACATGTCACGTAAGAGATTTGTCTCCATCTTCTCTTCCACATGATCTGCCATAATTATTCGCCTTATTACAGGAAAATTGGCAAAATGATTTCCAAGTCTGGAGACATGGCTCATTTTGCAATATTTCCAAGAATGATTAAGCTTATAGTGCTAAAGAGGATCATCATATCAGTATATACTATATATGTTTATTATGTGTACATTGATAACATTTAACGTAACATTTTTTCAGTCAAATTCTCTGCTAGGACCTACACGTGTGTGTGGAACACTGTTCATGTTTTGTTTTGCATGCACATGTCCCCCTTTGTCTTCAAAAGCACACCTCTATTTTGACAGTAGAGCTGGTTGTGGTGTACAGGTGTAAAATCTGTGGTAAACTAATTAGACCGTTGCCTCTGAACAGTTTAAAGGAAGTCATATCAGCTGTGTTTGGTAGCGGTGAGAGGTCAAAGGGCAGCACAGGGCCTCATAGTACAGGGGATTGGATGGGATTAACCTTGGCCTGCCCCTTTGGCCCCAGGCCCAGAAGGCCCAGGAAGAGTGGAATTAGCCAAGCCAGGCAGGGCCATCTGATTCCAAGCCCTCATCCAATTACTGCCTTATCTCCTGGCCAAATGAGATCAATGCATGGAGGGCAAGGAGACCTGGCAGGCTGGTGAAGGTGCGATAATCAGCAGTAGGGAGCACGGCACTTAACTCCCCTGTGTCCCTGAATGAGCCCGAGCATGTGTTAGGAGCACCACTCACTGCCATTAGCTTTCAGTGCCTGCTGGAGCCTGACCTGCACTTTGCATGAGGACAACCTGGTGTAGTGCATTTAGGCATCTTAGCTTTTTGTGTTCAAGTGCTGCACTTAGGAAGGTGAATAATGTGCATAATTACAGTTTTACCTCTTATCCTTGGTGAATCTACCCAGCAGATTACACTGGCTAAAAGGTAGAAAAGAGGAAAAAAAAACTGTGTAATTGCTTTTTATATGTATTGCATATGAAAGGCACTTTTACAGTTAGAACAACCCCGCACAGTTAATATAGTCCACTGTTAATTCTCTTGTCAATTAGGGGGGAAAACAAATGTTTGACGTGTGGAGGTGTAATTATGAAAATAATTAACCTCTGTGTGTGCCATAAAAGCAGACAATTTTGCACTCTACCTGCACTTCTTGAAATGGAGTCGCATTTGGTTGAATGAGATTCTGGTGTTAACAGGAGGACCTCAGTTAAATGGAATATTTTTTTTCTTCATGTAAGATTATATTTTATCCTGTCACCCAGGTCAGTTTTCGGGCAACTTGCTACCATGTTGACTACCAGTTCAGGAGTCAGTGTTTCCCACAGAGATGGGGATTTTGAAAACGCTAACACACCAATGTCAGAAGGGGAAGGAAATGGCGACTGAAATAGTCGGTGAGTTGGAGGCTTATACCCACAGTCTACATCTATCCAGTCGGACTTCACCTTGAATGAAGTGCTGTAGACTTTTACTATTTCCAGACTTCAAACCTCACAGAAATAATAAGAACATTCTAACTCACTTTATTCTCTTTTCAGACGTATATCTAACAAATTAATGACAGGAAGCTACCATTAACCAAAACTTTATGATAAGAAGCATTCGTACCTGGAGAAGCGGATTGATTTTAAAATGTGTCATCAGAATGGAAGTTTTGATCGAAAAAGTCTTTGCTGGCTGAGCCTTTATATGATATAAAGCTCTTCATATTTATTCCTGATACTTGTGCCATGCCAGTGATTGTATTGCACCACTGGTGTGTCCCTTAGCCATCTGGAGGACCGTTCTGTGCCCACAATATGGCCGGAGAGGGACCCATTCTGCTGAATTTATGTTCGGCTATTTCTTCTCATGCTTGTGTTCTGGGCACGAGAATCCATCGGAGAGCAATAGGTAGCCCTGAAAGAGTGTCTGTCCTCAGCTGTGGCCCTGCGATTCTACATCCACTACCACACAGTCCTCCTCCTCCCACCTGTCCCTGGCTGGCTGCTCCTCCTCTCCTCAGCCCAGTTAGATTAAAGTCCTCTTAAATTCGCCACAGCAGGCCGGCCGCACAGGGAGAGCTGGCATCACAGGGGCCCTCTGACAATCAGCACCCGGCTAGAAAGCACTAATGAGCACTGGGAGGGGAGGAGAGGGCGTTGGCGGGTTGCGCACAGACAGCAGCAGTGGTGGGTAGGATTGGAGGGGGTCGTTAAGAAGGGAGGCAGTGGGCTGGCATGTTGCTGGGCTGGGTCCGGCTCAGCGCTGACGAGATTCCAGGGGGCAGAGCTGCAGTCAGTTTGGGAAAATATCACAGCCCATTAGTTAGGAGCAATGAAATGAAGTCAACTTCTGGGACTCCATTAGGCACGCTGCGCTTAGGCAGACAGCGTCCCTTGGTGTGATGTTGCTATTCTGGAAGGATTGAGCACAGAGATATAATTGGACTGGGGAAATCAAGCAAGTTTCAGTGGTCCTGGTGGGGCTCTCAGACTGAAAATGAGAACATAGGCCTTTGTATTTTCTCTCCCTCTCCCTGTTAGCTTTACAGCTTTTGAAAAACAGGAGTGAAAAGGCAGCCAGTGTGCTTGGGTTTTTCTTTTCATTTTTATTTCTCTCTCTCTGTCTCTGTCGTCTGTTCCGTCGCTCTGTCTCTCTGTCTGCCCCCCCTCCTTCTGTTTTCCTTATTGGATTTTACCATCTGCTTTAAATTCATTTTTTTCATTTGTGGCTCCAGCTCTGGCTAACCCTAAGCTAAACAATATGCATTTATTCATCCGTGCCTTTCTCTAAGCATTGATGAGACTGAGGATTGTGCTTGATAATAAACATGGCTTAGTCTAACACAGGCTGCTTTCTAAGCCTCACAAGGCTGTTTACTGCAGTTCAGTGCCAGCTAACTCCATTGGTTTGGAATATACAAGTACATCCAGGGAAGCGATGCCCAAGTATAGTAGTCTATACCATATTTTTCCTCCTCCTCTGCCCTTTCTCCAACAATGGTGTGTGGATAGCTAGCTGACATTTTGGTTCCTTTAAGGCACGGCTCAGATGTAGATAGAATGGACAGGCCTCAGTGCTTCAGGTAATTGATGTGCAGTTTTTAGCACCATCATGGGACATCTCCATCCCTCCAATTTCTAGCGGGCATGCCTCACTTGGTTTGCCCAAAACGCTTGATATACCCTGTCCTAAATAAAGGACATTTTGCCAATTCTCCAAGTTAATACACTTCACAGTAGCAGTCCATCATATTCTTCTCATGCCGTCACTTTAGTGGCTGGTGAGTAATTGGATTGAGTCTCTGAGGGTGTAATGCCGTTGTCGTCATCACTGCCTTATCAAGCACACATGTTCACTGCTGTTTACGCAGCAGTAAACATGTATTATTGCTATAAGGATAAAGAAATGGGCATAAATATAGAATACCACTGTTAAGCCATTTATCAGGTACTTACTTACCATAGCCTTTTCAGGGGATTTGTAACAGATCAATCAGGATATATCCATTTAATCTAATTGGTTTTATGAGGGATTGGTGAGTAAAGTTAGATTAAAAGGTCAGAAGGAGACCAGCAGTCTCTTCATTCCAAATACCTGTGTTGGTCTGCTTCCGTTTGAAGGGAAAACATGGCTTAAAGTGTTGAGAGGCTTAAACATGCTAATATATGAGTCACTAAGATACTGCTTGACAAAACGAGTGCGCTGCATCCCTCCTGCGCTGGCCCTTTGCCCTTTCTATTCGTAGAATTATATGCTCATAGCAGGAGAGTGTTGACATTTGTGTGCCTCTTGGGAACACATCACCATGAATGTTATCAGCACCTTAAAGACAGCCCTCAGCCTCCATACAGCCCTGGTAGGCGCTCTCAGCCCCTGCCTCAAAGGGCACACCCCACCTCAACCTTCCACCCCTGACCTGTCTGCCAGCCTGAAGAAAGAGCCCCTGACAGCTCCTTTGATGGTAGGAGGAGGGGGGCTGGCTTGTAAAGAATAGGTGAAATGGAGGGTAAAAAGGGGGCCAGCCATTTGAAATGTCTGCACTGAGATCTAATCAGGTTGCAGTGGCTGTGCCCCTTTTTAAAGTAGCACCACGACATTACAGCTAGCAGCCTCTCCCGGGTCCAGGCCTCACAGGGCGTCTCATGTCAGCTCGCCCTCCCCCTCCTCCCTGAGTAACCCTCTGGAACACATCATCCACCTCAGTCCCAGCTCTGGATTTATTCCCCCCCTAAAGCCGCCTTGACAGGTTTGTTATCTGTTCACCCGGTCGGCGAGCCCTGGAGAGTCGCAGCACTGGCAGTTAGGAAGGGGAATGCTACAGGAGAAGCAGGGCAAGTAAATGTCAAGTGAACCGCCAAGGATGGATATTATAGCTTCTGGGGACCACAGACAGAGGGAGGGAGAGAGAGGGAAGAGATGGTCTGTCTTGTCTGTCTGTTTTACAGCCCACCGCTCAAGATGGCAGTCTTTACTGAATCCTCTCTTATCGATTTTCAGACTATCTGGAGTCTTCATTTATGTGCAGGTTACAATTATATAACTTCCAGAGAGCTCTGTTACACACTGTGACTACAGATAAACTGGTACAGCCCAGTCAAAGGGATACAATGTTGGCATTGTACAATTCTACAAGCCACAGATGCATTACATTTTCTTCTTTTCATATCATCTCAACATGTCTACGATACTTGTCATATCAAGTTCAGAAAGTATATGAGCTAACTTTCAGGTCAGGAGAAACAGGGGATATTAGTGAGACCGCTGCCAAGCTGGGACAGCTGTTTGGGACAGCATCAACTTTTGTAAGCACAAGACCACTGGCCATTTTAAGCAAATCTTTTCAGGACAATTTCCATCTGTGTTTGCGGCAACAGAACCATTTTTAGCCCAAACATGGTCTTTTCCTAACTCTAACAAAGTGGTTTTGTGCCTAAACATAACTAGACCATAAGCACAGGGTTGTCACAACATACAAAATCAAAGTTAAAGAAAGGAAATAAAGTTTCAACATATCAAATGTAAAGTTTCAAAGAAATCAATCGTTTGCAGAAAACTTCATTGCCAACATTTATTCTGAAAAGTAGTAGAGGGCTGTTAAATCTCATAGAAAAGATTTGTCATAAACTCAACGCATGGCATTAGATAGATTTATGATTCAGTACAAGCAGCTAAATAATCTGATTTCAGTTTTGGTTTTTGTGCACTTTTTAAACTGACTGCGTTTGGGATGCTTTCTCACTAACAAGATCCCAGTCTAAACTTAAACCTATTATGAAAATTAAGTTAAATGAATATTTTCCATTTGCAGTCTTAAAGTACACAATTATGTAAAAGGAATCATGGTTTTTATCATAACTAAGCACCAAAACTAAAATAAAGATGTTTACTTTTGCCTCAACGGCATCTAATTTAATTTGGAGTCTGTGAGCTAGTATGTGCACCACATGTGAGGTTTCCTACTTGGCCCCTCAACATTGAATATATATAATACATTTTTAATACAAAACATACCTTTAGCAGTACGCCTGTATGCATAAACATTAATACAAGTGCAGATGATGTTACACTGAAAGAGTTTTCATATGCTCTTATTATTGAAACAAAAAGTTCTGTTTATATGACTCACATCCTCCTGAAATACCCAAACTTGATATCTTAATAAAAAACAGAACTTTTTTTCTCTAACGTGGATCTTCTGTAAGATAGTTTCACATAGTGTCAAACTATATTTACAATCAGTGTAACTCCAAACATCTGATGAGCAGACAGCAGTCTTATTTCATGAGCTTGGAATCATAAGGTTCTGTGTGGGTGGAGTGCAGCTCTGAGATACTAAGCATAAAAGATATGTTATATCAGCTGTGAAACTGTCAAGTATTTTCATATTTCTTACCCCCCCCTCAAAAAAACACAACTCCAATCCTAAAGTAACATTCAAGGGTTCACATATGGAAAAGTTTAATAAAAAGAAGTCAGATGGATCCTTACAAATCTGATCTCACAATTTATCAGCATTCCCTGGGGGTCTATTACATCCAGCATCTCCGCATTTAATTGGAATTTTGTTCTGTCGAGGTAAACTGAATGTAAGCAGGTATTTTTTGGAAACTAAGTTTTGAAAAATAAAAGAAGAAAAACCCCTGTCAAGACGAGCACCGTTTCAGAAATAATCTCAGTCCATACGACACCAGTCCATACCTAGAAACACATATCTCATGGCCACTTACATACACTGGGCATGCGTGTGCTGTTGTAAACAGGAAGCAGATTGTATACACTGTTCGGTTGCTTAGTTACAGAAAATACTATGAATGAGGCAGGGAAATGTGACTGCTGTTCACAGAATCTTCTTGGATAACTGGTCAGCAAGACATTGTGAGCAGTTTTTGTCTCTGTTTTCTAAAAGCTAAAGTGACCTGAAACGCTGTTTACATGTGTGAGAAAGGTCAAGGAGAAAAGGCTTTGTTTTAAAAAATACCCATATACTGTACGCCTGGACAAGGCCTCAAACTGTGGTAGAAACCCCGGTCGAAAAACATATTCGAATGTGCTGTATACTGTACAAATGCTACATGTGCACATACAATAACGTCTAATTTGGAATATCCAAACAGAACATGCTATGTACATGGCACATTTCAAATTCTAAATATTGTCATATTTCAGAAAAAATGTGGAATACTACAGTACCTGTAAACGTAGTCATCCTTTGTTTTGCTACATCAAGATCATAAAAGGCCCTTTTCCTGAAATCAACATCCATCCACAGCAACCTGATCAGAATGCATCAGGTCCGATCCCCCAGTCCACATAATTTAAAGGTGATCTGGGCCACATGTGACATGCCACATTATTTTAGCAGTGCGTATGAATATGTCCTGGCCTACATTGTAGGACTGCCACCTCAACTGACATGTGAAACAAGAAGAAGAAGCCACAACAGGCAGAGTGGATCACACACTGCCTGATTTCCATGTAATTAACTGTAATGTAAATTACATTTTTGGGTTCTCTTAACCAGACAGTGTTAGCTGCAGATGTTTACATCCACACTGTCGGCAATTACCCCAAACTCCCTTACGAACCAGGTGATTTAAAGAATCGTGGAATGAGGATAAACTTTGCAAAATGGCTATTGGAAATTCTAAATGATTCAAGCCTTCTTGTACATTTTACTGCAATTCATTAAGTTGTTCCTTTCCTTGTTAAAAGTGTCTGCCAACCATTACCAGCTGTTTGAAACACTCAGTTTCAATTTATTCTACCACTGACACTTGATTTATGAATGAAGACAACATTTTATTGACCCTAAACATGTCAAATTTTACAAATACAGTAACCAATAAATGTCGCCAATGGAGAGAATTCCAGGACTCTACAGTTGTTGACTAAAAAGACACTTTATAAGCTTGTAGATTTGGCAAACCTTATACATCATTTTTCTATTTATTTACATGTGTCGACAGTAGATTTCCATGTGACTTGCTTAACTGCGTTTCATGCTTGCTGTAAAATAGTAATTGAAAAGTAGAAGTATAACAAAGTATAACATAGAAATTAGGTTTTTTAGTTACTAGCTAGCTAAGGATGGTGCTTCTGAACATTATTACAAATCCTTTGTTTTTGTTTAAATCTTGAATGACCTCTATTACAAATGATTACTGATGCAGTTTAATGACATCACATGTTGTGAGTAGATTTTGTGACTCTGACTGCGTAGTCTCCAGAGATAAATAAAGAAAATGGAATACACTGACATACCAGACAGTTCGGGCAATAGAAAATATTTTGGACTTGCGTATTGGTATACAGTACTATAATTATAGAAATTACAATGTCGTGCTGCATCAATCTTTTCCTCCCAGTTCTGTTATCTAGCGTATCATCATAGTGCCCATTCATCTTTTTCATATTCCCTGTTTGTCCACCACATCCATCATGTTTAAGCGTGCTGACAAGTTTATCTGTATCCATCCCTTCGCTGTAATTTTATTCCTCCCGAATACTGTGCCATTTAGTGGTTTTAAGTGAATATTGCAATTCAGTAAAGTTTTCAAGTATTTACAGCGTTACAGCGCTCACAGCAGTGTTATTAAACCTGTCTGCCTCATTCCCTCACATCCTCATTTGACCACGTAATCTTGTAGAGAGGAATCCTCAGTTGTATTTTGGGAGTTAGTTTTCTGTGCAGCAGGGATAACATTTTTCCTCTTGATGAACTGACTCGCTAATAAGATTTGTCACAACAGTTTTCACCCTCTGGACCTTCAGCACAGTTTATTCTGGCATTCTGGTGCCAGATCACCTGAGCTGATTGGAAGCCTCAACATGCATTGTTGCTGCTTGTATTGTTGAATTAAGTTTTTTATTATGTATTAATGTGTACTAAGTTTAGTTTTTACGTATTTCCACATTAATGTTTTCACCTTATGCCTCTGATCCTCCTCCCATGCTCACAGAGGAGAATAGGATCTAAATTGTGCGATAATTTTACCAACCTTAATTGCATGGCTCCAGTGAAAGCTTTGCTGCTCTCTCCAATCCTTTTAGAACTACTTAAACGTTCCGCCTGGGTGTGGATTAGTGGATAATGGGCCCAGCAGCAGGCCAGGTACAAGCTATTGAAGTGTTCCTGAGATAGCCTTGGCGGGCCCTAGGGGTAGAGGGGGAGGGTTCATTGTTGGTGTGACAGTTTGGCTGAGTGGATTACATGCAGTTTAGGGGACTGTATTCGATTGGGTCTGTGCCCAATTATCCTTTTGGATTGGATTGCAAGTGAGTTACCTCCTATCCCAATTTCCAGTGCACCAGGTGAAGCCTATAGGATCCTGCTGCGAGGCGTTCCCAGAAAACCATTAAGCCACTGAGCCCAAAGATAAAGTAGTCATGTTCACAGTGTGATGTGATGGCAAAAATTCCACTACTTTCTCCTTGCTGCCACTATACTTCCTCTCCCAACTGCAAACACCAACAGAGATTAATTGAGCAGGAAACTACTTATTCTCCCCATCAGTATATTGTATATTTTATTCATAGCATGTTTCGGCCACTATATCTCAACAGGAAACTTGCGTAAAGGCCTACATAAACTGCGTAACATGTTTGACTGATGTCACACGTCAAAATTTGATTAATAGTCTGTTGTATAAATGTCTTCTGTGGTTGAGAAAATAAGCACCGATAATGTCATCTGGGTATTATCGTGTTGGGCCTGAAACTTAAATTTCTGATAGAAAGCCTCTCTTTATAAGCTGAGGGTGTGGAGTTCACCAGGCAAGGAGAATCTAATGCAATGTTCATATTATATCACAGTTATGGTAATTAACCACAGTATATCCACAGCTCTGATACTTAATAAAACAAGTGCCTGAAAGAAAAACAAATATTGACGTCTCACATGTGACCGTAGTTCAGAGTCCTGAATAAGTGAATACGGTGTTATATTGTCAGTGCTCATTTTAATCGAAGCATTTTCGAACAACTTGAGTTGCAGTATGTGAATTGTAGGATCCAGTGTTTTTGGATCCAACCCATACAAGAACAAAAACTTCTCAAGATATCTCGAGAATCAGCTTGATTGATTATGACCATTGTTTTCATTCGGTTGTCATACATAAGCATCTCAAATGCTGGTCTTGAAATAAATAAACTCCCTCAAAGCTGTGCCTGGATAATGAATGCTCATTTTTTACAATCAAATCATGACTTATGCAGTAATATGAGCCACTCCATGCGTCGCCACTGTGGTGTTTGAATGAGTTGAAGAATACTTGCCTTCCATTCATTATGAGATGGAAAATTCCGTCTTGATTATCCTTCTTTGCAGCAGAGGCTCAGAGGGAGTTGCTCTTCAGTGTTCCTCTCTCTGGATTTGGTCTGAAATTGTAAAATAACTCGTGACATTGCTGAGTCAAAAGAAGGGTTCATATGCTATACTCGCTAAGCAACTGGGATCTGTATTTTTCCCTTGCATAAATCTCACTTTGCCTTTAATGAGCACCGGAAAGTTAAGATTTATTTGAATTTGCACCCTTTTACCTCAGTAGATTATTTTTCTGTGGATTGTGCACTTTGTGTCTAGCTATGTTTTACCAGTAGTGCGATTTTAATTAATATAACATATTCTTGTTAACAGCAAAGTGAAAGTGTCCAAGTGTAGCCCCACCTGACGTTGATTCTCATATGGGGAGCTGTCAGAGCCTGCTGTCACATTTTTTTTCCCTTCTTCTTTTTTGCTTTTTCTGCTGGAGACTTCCAAGTGGATAACAATGAGTCCCCTGGCTGTGCTCATCTGATTCCATCAGGAAGAGGAGAAAAGCACCACAGCGCCTTGGGAATATTGTGCCTGAAAATGGTAATTTGCCAGCTAGAGCAAATCCTTGGAGAGCAGGGAAGATGAAGAGTAGACAGATTTCACTTGCTTTATTTATTAAATTTGATAACCGGTACAGGCCTCCAGAGAGGCAAAAACATTCTGCTGCTTGTCATTTGGAAGAAGTAGAGAATATGGTGGAGAGCCGTCAAAGACAGCCTCCCAATCATTCAGCCAGTCTGATGTTAGGCATCTGTGGGTCCACAACCGCATCCATTTTATGTGATGCCACTCCCATACCTCTGAGACTGAAAACACTTTATTTAAAGGCTTAACACTTGGCTCCCTGGTATACTGGAACTCTCTCAGCCAAATCTGTCCAGTTCAAGCAGATTTGTTTTTCTAAGCGGTTGAAATATATAGAGGTAAGTCGATAATTTGTATTGATTTGTATCCGACCAAAACATCTTTCCTATACTTGATATGTATGAAAGACGGTACATGGCTACTGAGCCTCCCCTGGGCTGGCCTTATGGTAAAGAGGAAGTAAGCTAATTGATTAGCTGACAGGTAATGTTTGCTGTCAGGCAAGCAAAGAAGCTTCCTCAAGCCTCCACTCCCCCAGGCTATTATTTAATACAGCTGTGTTGTTCTCAGTTTCCTCCCTTTGTCCAGGAAAAGCTCCCTGCCCTCTCAGTCCTCAGAGGGCTCCTCAGTGACACTTCACACAACTCAGAAAGGAGGGGGAAGAGAGAAACATAGCCACAAAGCCATACTTGAGAGGTATCACTTTGCAATCTGCCCGTCTCCCAGCTCAGGCGTCTCATTTGTTCTGTGTGCTGATGTGCATCAGGGCTTCAGGGCAAGGTGATAGTCTCCAGGGACGAGTTGCAAAGGAAAGTTACCTGAGGAGATAAGATGGTAAAGGGAGAGAGCGTGGGGGGGGGGATCCTTTTCTGCGCTGTGAAGCTTTGTGTTTCTGCAAAAACGAGGAGCAGCAGTTTAGCAGTACCCCTGCAGAAACTTGACTGCGGAGCCAGAGGTCCTTCAATGGGTTGGCTTTGAATAGCTGGGGTCTTTTGAATGTGCTCTGCTTGAATAAGAGGTCTTTGACAAGCGAGGGCTTTGTGATTCTCCTGTGCTGCTCTGCTGTTATCAGCGCGGCTGGCCCGATATGCTGGAGGAGTGACATCTCCCATCGCTAGTACTGTCTGATGGCACTTGTTTATGTTTATGTTCATGTTTGAAATGCTCATTAGGTAGTGCTGTGCCGACAAAGCTTTTAGTTTCCCTGTCATAAAAAGGGAGTAGTATCTCATGAAATATGAAAAATGTAAAACTCTCACGGAAGTATAATGTTAAAAGCTGTGGCACCATTGTGACAAAAGCATTTTATATGATTGCGTGTGTACTGTACACACATGAGACAAAAATGGCAGCACGGTAAGTGATTGACATACCACACCTAGAAGCGGTTGTAATATTTAATCCCTCCCGCTGAATTCCTGAGCCTCTTAATTCTTCAAAATATAGAAGCTCATATAGTTTTTGTAATTAACAAATCACAATTTAATCCGCAGTGCATGACAATTCAATTTGTTGATTGCCCCCCTCCCACCACCCTCCTCTCTTCGTCTATTTAGGAGCGAAAAGGAAAGAAAAATAATCTTGTTGAATGTATTAATTCAACATGATGAATCCTGTATTCAAGTCAGTGGAGTGAATAATTAAAATTAGCTGATAAAACTTTCAGCAGAATTACTTTGCCGAAATTGCTGAACAGATGTGTCATTTTAATGAAAATCCACAGCCAAGCTCCTTTCCCCTTCCCCTCTGTCGGATAAAAATATTATTCCCACGGCACATTCTTAATTTGGTGGTAAATACACTCGCAGCCATCTCCGGAAGGGTGGGTGGGAGCGGGTGGAGAGAGAGGAAGAGCAACTTGTCACACTTAGTAACTTGATTTCTCCCCCTGCATGCAGTAACAGCTATCTACAGTAATTCACAGCACTCCATTGTTGCAGCAAGTCCCAAGGAGGACTTATTAAAATGCAATAATCTCCCTATTTAAACAGAAACAATAACCATTAGAATTCCCGCAGATCTAAAACAGAGCGTAAGCCCCCATCTGCTGTGAATGATTAGAGTCTTGACGAGGGAATTTAATTTGCAACATTCAAAGATGGGAATCTGAGCAGATCTCTCCTCCGAGGCTCTCACCCTCATACTCATTTGCCTCTCGCTTTATTTGCCTTTTTAATTATTTATTTAGCTGCCACTAACGTCGCTCTAGAGAGCGGCCATTGGATGCATTCAGGCTAAACAACATGCTTTACAGAGTCACAGCCCTTTCTAAATCCTCAATTCAATGTTTCAATATAATGTGCCTTGAATTATCATATATTCTGATGTAAGCGTATGATATGGTGCATATGGAGGACAGAAAAAACAAATTGAGGTGTACAGCAAAGTACGACCTAAGGTGCAGTTGTCACTGTCATGTTAACTTGCTGGCTAAAAATGTACATTATTCCAGCAGTTTTGTCCTGTTGTCCAACACATTGGTAAAAACAAGATATCTTACTGTAACAATGGCTGGATTGACATTCTGAATTTTGGTGCACAGAAGAGTCCACAAAATTGGCAGTATCATCAATCATCAGGAACTATTCGTGGTTAAGTGTCTTGCCCGAGCACACTTCAGCATGGAACAGGGGCCGGGGTCGACCACCTCATGCATTTTCCTCCTGCACTGCAGAAGTCTTAACAAAAGCCTAATCTGAAATGCTGCATATTAATCAAGAAAAATGTAAAATAAAATGAGTGTGACAACACAGGAGGCTTTGTGTCTCAGGAGATAGTGGGGTCCTCCATTAATCAGAAGGTAAACGGTTCAGTTCCCCAGCTCCAGCTGCATATAGAAGTTTCCTTTGGCACGATACTGAACCCCAGATTGTTCCCAGTGGATGTGTGGGTGTGCATATGAATGGTTATTGCACCCGATGAGCAGGTTGCACCTTACATGTTGGCCTCTGCCACCAGTGTATGAGTGTTTGTGTTGACTGAATGCTGATTTGTGTTTTGAAGCGCTTTGAGCAGTCGATAGGACTAGAAAAGTGCTATATGAAATGCAGCCCATTCACCATTAAGGCAGAGCAAGGATAACAAACTACTAAGTCTCAGTTATACAAGTTGAATCCACTTTCCTTTTATCGACAATCTTCATTTGAACTGTAGACTCTAACATTAAGGTATAGTATGAACCTGAGAAGATTCCCTTTAGAAGTCGTACTGAATATCAGTTTTGCTCACAAGACTGTTCATCCTATGTAAGGTGAAGTTCTGCACACATGACTTGCTTTTACACCTTTCATTTTTGTTCTGTAATATTGACATGATAATAATTCACAGTGGTGTTAAAGCTGCATAATGTTACTGTACTGTAGGAATCAGAGTCGGGCTGTTAAGAGATAATCCACATAGTGACCCAACCCTGATCACCACACCCAGTTTTGGTTTCTTGCCTTGGCTGTTCCATAAGGACAAGGAGGGCACAAGAGATTTGAGGCTATTCAGTGGCGTTTAACATGTTTAACAACAGTGAAGGTTTTGGAGAACTTTGGTTTCATCTCCAGAAATGTACAGTAAAACCACGGTGTCTGAGGACAGAAGTCGCCTCACCTTCTTGCCAAATCATTTGAAGCTGCTTTAAAGCGAATTTTGACCATTTTATGGCTGATTTTGAAATAATTTCTTCTTCAGAATGCAGGTTTATGAGTTGATACCACAGCACCCACTACAATGTCTGTGAAGCACTGGTAGCACTACTTTTAAAGGCCTGTTCCACAGCTTGTCTCCAAACATAGCTTAATGATAATGGATCACTTCTCTTTTTTACAAAGCTCTACCTCCACACATTCTCTATAATCAGCAATTGTGCAGAGTCCCTGAGCACCCATTTGGATTGTGTGACTTCAAAGCCACTTCTCACATCTCGATGAATCTTGCACAGGTGCACAGCTTTACTGGAGGTATCATGCTCCACCACTCAATTTTAGATGGCAATAGCATCAATCTATAGAGGTTCAGCGATTCTTCATCATTTCAAATGACTGCCAAAAAGGAGAGCTACACCCTCCGTACAGCACCTCAGCAGGCTAAAACGTAGCAGGTGCAATGCTAAATATATATTAAAAGTGCCTTACTCTGCAAGTTACTGTATTCCCGTGGGCTCCCCGCGCTACTGATCTCTCTGCCTGGTATCATCCATTTCTGGTTGCGAGTGTTCCGAGCGAATCCTAATTCCTGTCTCTGGTTAGCAGTGCGCCCTAGAGACTTCTGATAATGAGCTCGGAGGTTAAAAAAGTGGAGTGCCAGTCCCAGAAGGTGTTGTTGAGTTATGGATGGGGGGAAAGATCCATGGAGCCTCTGGAGACCCTGTTAGGGCCAAACCTTTGGCAGAAGGCATATTATTCCCCAATTTGAAAGGAAAGCTGTGCCATTTTGAATTGTAGCTAATTGGCACTCAATGCAGGAAGACTTCAGAGGAAAACCATTTTTTTCATATATTAGTCCCAGTCAAAAGGTTCTTTAATGTGCTATAAGCGCAGTAGAATTGAAAAACTTAATGAATAGATGTCCTTGACTTGGTTTGTATCATCACCACTCTTTAATATAGAAATCTGCTTCTATGGGTTATTGATGGTATTAAAAAGATACTGACCTTAGTGTTAACTCCCAAGTGAGTTATAATAATCCTACTACAAGTACTACAGTCATTTAAAACAGCCTGTATGTTAAATCTATTTCAGATATATTAAACTAGGTGCCCTTTTGCATGGGTTGAATTGTAGCACATGGGAAATATCACACACACTTTGAGCTTCATGCAATCAATATCAAACATGGCACTTCCCTTCTGCTAACATATTCTTTTCACTTGAAGGTGCACAGTGTAGTGTAGCTTTAGTGTGTGTATCTTTACTGCTTTGCATTGTGTGTCACCACCAGCCCAGGGACTGCAGACAGGAATATACATTTAGCCATATTGTTTTTGTCAATGAAACAAATAAAATTAAAATGTCTATGAAACAGACTCAAATGTATGTTATGGCATATACACTATGTAGTTTATGCAAAAAGAAATATTCCAGTATCAGCTACGAACTTCAGAAAGTACATTGATGCACAACATTAAAATATCTGAGATGTTAAAGTGTCAGTTCACATTTAATTTGGGGAAATTATTAAGATTGAATTCAGCAATACAGACATGATGACCAATTATGTTTCTTTTTGTAGGAGACGATGTACTCATTCTTTGTCAGGTAAATGAATAAGGTTTTGGCAGCAATTTCCTGTAACTGATAAGTTTTCAAGGGTTAGGTCCATAAAATACACAGAATTTAATAACTAATCAGATAGATTGGAAATGTGTTAAAATATGTGCAATAATGGCATAAATGGCTTCCTAGTATCTTGTTACCAATTACCCTAGTTGAGCTGCAGACAGTGATTTGATTTGGCAGGGCTGATGCACTTTGTCAACATTAGTTTTCCCACTGCGTGTTGGTCTTGGGGTTGACATAGTTGGAAATCCACTGTGTCACAGTCAACATTCTGATTATGTTTGACACCCAGTATATGTCAGAAATTAGTAGGCAGGTGAGGCTTCATCACTGAAAAGCATGTATGGTGTACTGTTGAGAATATGATATGCAGTTACTCTGTGTGAGGCCCCTGGATGTTCAACAGTGTCAAGGTTAAAGCTGTAATGCCTTATATACAGTGAGTTATTGTGCATTGGCCAAGTAATCTGGTGAACGACTGTTCTTGTGTTAGACTATGAGCTGATATTTCATAGTTATTTTGCTGCAACAAGATAACTTGAAGGTCAAATTTGTAAGAAATCCCGACTCGTTGAGATGGCATGAGGATTGGGGCCAACCCGATCGACAATCCCAAAGCATCAGTATTTGACAAGTTGGGAATGAGATTCAAAATTCAACTTTCTTACAATCAGACCTTTAAACTGTGTTTCTTCATTTCATACAAATCATTATACTTGGTTGCTTATATAAATGCATATTAGTAACATATTAACTCTTCATAGCGTTAAAAAAGCACTTCGAAGCATCCTATTCAGCATTCAGTCTTTCTTTCAATCTTGTCCTCCCAACAGCCTCATTCCAAACCACTGTTTTTCCATAAAATACATTTTTTGCACATTAATATTTTCGCTTGAAAAATACATTATAATAAGATAACACATTTACACTGTAATTTTGATATTATTGAGGCACAATAATTAAATACTGGGTATCAAAGGAACAGTGTGTAGCATATAGGGGGATCTATTGGCAGAAATGGAATATAATATTCATCATGATGTTTTTATTAGTCTTTATTTACCTTAAACTAAGAATCATCCTGTTTCCATTACTTTAGCATGAACTCTTCATATCTACAGAAGGAGCGGGTGCTCTTCCATAGAGTCTGCCATGTTGCACCGCCATGTTGCTCTGCCACATTTCCACAATCACCCAGAACAGACAAACCACTGAAAATACAAATAATGTTTCGTGGTTGCTGTCTGCAGTATCTTCTGCCCATTGAATGACTGCTACTGAGCTTAGATCATTAAATAGTACCATTAAATATGATATGTTACCATATATTCTAGATTTACAACACTACTAACATTTGGACAGTCACTTTAAGAAAAGCTAAATGTTTAAGATTTGGATGTGTTCCTTTACTCTGCTGCATCTCAGAGCACTGTCCATGTGAATTTTTTTTAGAAAATGTGGTTACCTAAATATTACAAGGATTCCTTTGATGAATAATTCTCCTTGAATACCATCTTCTCCTTTAATGTTGCCTTTTCGTATTCTACTCATCCTTTCCCTTTCAAGATGAGCAAGAACAACAGCCTCCAAATCAAATAGTTGCCATAATGGATATATTGACTGACTGCAGCTAGTGTACCTCAACGTTTCACTCCACAGCTACAAAACAGTTTCACTTTGTTGACTTACCTCAGTTTTTATGCGGTTAATTGATGAAGGAAGAAAATTGGAAGTGCTTTCTGTAAAGGTAATGTAGTGTAGCCCCGTGGTGACTCTGCCTAATGAGGCTAATTATCCATTGTGGATGTCCAATCCAGACAGGCCTTTCTTTTGATTGCTTTGATTAATTACAACACACTGAGTGGTGCTCTTGCAGCCTGTTAGAATGGCAGGAAATGAAAAGCACTGCAGCTAACTGGTGAAGTGGCAAAGGACTTGCAGTCAGGAGAATACTGAAGGACTTCAGCAGGATCCTCTACATCAGCTCATTGGCTTCAGGTAAAGTACCATTTAGTAGGGCTATCATAACACTTTATCAAGTTAGTTTACAAATTAAACCCTAATCAAAACCTCATTATTTACTATTTCTCTACAGAGATAATGTTTGCTTGCAAAATATGTGCATTAACATATGACTGGCTGAAAAATGGCACACACTGCTTCTTGCAGGTAAATAATTTTGCTGACATTTAGTTAATTTGGAAATAATTCTGCATAATATCAGGTGGCGGTGACACGGCTCTCACATTGAGTCCACCTGACTTGACTGAGCCTCGATGAGCTACCGTGCATGTTAAGATGAAGTGTGTCTTGGCGTGTCCCGTTTAGGTTTAGGTTTTTCCACATTACCAAGAAGGTAGTTTTAGACGCCTGGGTCATTAACTGTGCTGGTGTTAGTACAGGCTCTCATCACATCCCCTGGCTGAGCCCAGCAGCATGTAGCGCATTACAGCTGGCACGTCACTCTCAGCTGCATAAATCTGCACTTTGTTACACTCCCATGCCCCAACTTGGAGAGCCATGAGTAATGTGATTGTTATAGTGCCTGGCCACCTTTCTGATTTTGAGGAAATCTATTTTGAACACCCCAGGCAAGCATTTAGCTGAACACCTTAGTATGATTGGTTTGGATCATTTTCTGTATCCATTCTGGTCATTTTTTGAATGGCTACAGCCCATTTTATTGTGAGCATGCATGCATTTCATAATGTTATGTTATGCAAGTAGTAAATATGGCTACACTATAAATGTGTAAACGCTAACACGGCATTGAAATCCGCTCCTGCAAGATCGACAGTAATGGAAAAGATAAAGGACAGTTGTACTGCCAATGACAGAATTGTTTATCAATCCACATATTCCCTGTGTGGACAGCTAGTTGAATGGTTTTACAGTGACTCATGCATGCATCGAACATCAGTGTTGCCAAAAGTAGCAGAAAATCTGTCAAGATTTATACTCTTAAGGAATACGCTGTCTCCACAGCCATTTGGCTCCAGCATAGTGTGGAAAATCGTAATGAAGAGAGGCAAGTGAGGGGAAAAAAATTCTTGACCTGAATTTTGTTGGTTTGGTGACAATGAGAAAGATAAGTGGTTGTGACAGTTGTGAATGATGTTCTGCCACGCGCCTGTGAGCTGTGCTGTGGCTAAATTGACACCGTTGTCAAACACACTTTTCACGATACCCAAACCTCCCATGAACCATCTAATGCGGCAAATGGGAACCCTAATTCTTCATTAACTCTGAGGAAAAGGGAGATTTGGTCATGTAATTTTCTCCTCACTGGCTGTTTTAAAGATTCCAATAACCAAGCATTTACAGTTGACTGAGCAAGAATTGCTCCTCCCCTCCACCCGCACCCACCCCCTGTCCTCTACCCCCTCTTCGTCTCCACTTTTTACAACATCGACACGCCGGCTGTGAAACCTAGTGATGCTTATAGCCAGACTTATTGCCATGGTTATCTTTAATGACTTTGAAATGTATTGGCCTCGTTAATAAGCGGTGAGGTTATCAATTCCTCTAATTAGCCTCCATGCTCCCCGAAGAAATTCCACATTAAAGAGGCAAAAGATGAGTCTTAGGCGAGGGATGCTCTCTGAGAAGAGGTGGGGGGGTTACAGAGTGGGGTGGGAGGTGGCGGTGTTTGGAGCTAAAATTCAAAGACTCACCCCGTCTGGGAGGATTAGCATTGAATCATTGTACCCCTACAACCACCCAGCTCCCATTCTAATAAAACACCCCCACCCCAGCCCTCGCCCCCACCACCGCAGCTTCTTCCTCTCCCCTTGAAAATGACTGTTTCACTTACATATTATAGTTATCAGCGGATGTGTGTGTGTGTGTGTGCGCAGTTGGGGTAATCACAGCCGGGCAGGGCTGGGTGGCGGTAATGGGACATGAGCACTGCTGAGGTGTGTAATACGATCAGGAGTTACTGTCACAGAGCACTGATGTGCATATCTCAGGCTGACATGTTGAGGCCGCAGCGAGGCCATTTGGGTAAGCTTTATGTGGCGTTCCAGGGGAGCTTCAGTCAGCTGCCAGTAAAGAATATTGGCCTTTTAGATGAAATGGATGCCTGCCTTCTGTCTTTGTCACTTCTCTGAGTCTGTGTGCTTGGCAACTCTGAAATAGTCAGATGTACAGCATATATGCACGGCTTAGAGTGACAGAGGCTGTTATTTATGTAGGAAGGAGTGCAAAACAAAGGAAACTGTGTCATTAGTTGGCATTTTAAAGAGAATATAATTGCCTTTCAAATGTGTCTAATTATCTATGCAAATATGCACAGTTCCAAACCAGAACGGCAATCAGTAGAGTGCATACCTCTGCCAAAGCCCAGGCCTGATCTAATCTCAAACTCAATAGCCCTGTATCACTCTACATTTTAAAACTAAAAATGAAATTGTACTCGCTCATTTCTTTCTTCATGATCCATGCATAATTCCCTGAGAAATTATTGAAAATGTCGATTTTGCAGTACTAAAGAAAGTGGGGGAAAAAGTCCATCCCTTTATCTAGATTCACAGTATAAGTTGATGGGGTCTATTCCACTTTCCAACTAACAACAAACAACAGACATGGGTGAAAACATAACCTCATTGGTGAAGGTAATGATATTTGATTCCAAACTCAATTGTAAGACTAAAAAGTTGCAGTTCATTATTCATTGCATTGCTACCATACCCAACTCACAATTACTTATTATAATTAAGTCCAAAGGCATAAAAGAGAGTCAGGCATAACAGTATTCTACATTATGGTGTAAGATCACAATAAAGCACGCTAATATAATTTAAAACTACAGTGTGCAGCAATGTTTACATTTTCATTCTGACCTCCTGAATATAAAGTGTTATGTTGGTGCATGTGCATCTGCAAAATACATATACGATTGGACATGCGTGTCATTGTCTGCACACACATGTGAAAATAGAGATTAGCTATAAATGGCTCTGATTTATTTGAGCGGTGGCCCCAGCAGCCAGACTGAGCCTCCTGCAAATTTATAGCCAAACGTCACTTTTACATGATGGGTTTGTAACAAATATCTGCTGCATATTGTTAAATTAATCTTCCATTTAAAATTAATGGAGTTAGACTCCCCAGGTTCAATGTAATTTGGTGTTCACGGGCAGCGAGTAACGCAGTGTGAATACAGAATGAGCTGAGGCCAAACGGCCTAATCTTCCATCACCTTGAACCTGAGAGGAGAGGACGCCTCATCCAGCAGTGGCTAATGAGATTGTGCTCACCTCCCGGGAGAAAGACAGACAGGGAGGGAGGAAGGGTTTGGTGGGGGGTACAGAGGGAGGGCGAGTTAGAAAGATGGAGGGAAAGAGGATGGATGTGTTCAAGCGTGCCATGGCGAGAAAAGGTGAGCAGGATATGAGGTGAGAGAATGATGGTCCAGGCGCTGGAAGAGGGACGTTAAAAAGCACTGTGGGAGATGTATAGAGCAGGCGCCTGATAGCAGCTTGTAGTTTTCCACCATGCCCCACCACTCGTCTTATTTTCCTTAACTCTAAGTCCTGCTGTAGGACGTGGCTGATGTATGTATGAGAGAGCCGGGGCATGGTGAGATGAAATGAATTCTGTATCATTATTTCACAATCCTCACCCAGCCATGACAAAGACAGAGGACATATTTCACTGTTAAGGATGCACCACTCAGCAGGGGTGCCTGTCTCTCCATAATTCATAAAATGAGAAAAAGGTTCCCCTGTGCAAGCCGGGCCATATTATTGTCAAAGAAACCACAGGGAATAGCTCTCTGCTACCACAAACAGTGCAATCTACACACTGCTGTTACATATAGGTTTATATATATATCCTATTTTGTCATAGTGGAATCAGGAAGCTCATGTCTGCACTGGTTATGTTTAAGCAAATGTGAATTTGATGACACATTTTATCTTGCAGTATAAAATCAGAAACAAATTCACACAGCAAAGCTCTCTAATTCCGATTTCTGCTTTGGATACAGTGTTTTATTGACTGTCTCTGCCATGCATTGCCCTCCAGCAGACGGTGGCAGCAGTGTAAGCCAGCCCTGGACTGAGCTCTGCCAGCATTTAGGGCTCATATCGTTGGTTTTGGACGGGGATGAAGGTAGGCTGGCCAACTGGGTGGATTAGCAGCTCTGTCCTGTACAGCACAGTGCTCCATCCCAAGATTGTCCCACTGTAAACACCACGACATTTATAACACAGACGGCAATTCCATCTGCAGTATATAGGTGGATAGTAAAATTCCTCTTCTGGAGACACAATTTGGAATACTAGTGCAGACGACATACTCATCAAACAAAGTCAGATTAGGAGTATTTATATTGGCACGATTGAACCTCCGTATTTTCTGGATGTTTACTGGAGGTTTATGCATAATAAAATTTATGTAGATCAGGGCTGAACAATTACTCGAAATATAATCAAAACTGTATTTTGGCCAAGTGCATTATACAACTCTGATTTCAATATGAAAAAAGGATAAATAATCACAGAAGACATTCAGCAATAGATTTATTATGATGGATTTATTTTACAAAGTCTCAAAAAATATATTGCAGTTTAAAGCTGGATTACAAAGATTCTCAGGATACAATCGTGAGCAGGACATTTTCCTTCTAGTCAAAAAGAAAAGTAAGTCTCTAACATGTCTAACATGTTTACGAAGATATTTATTATGACGTATACAGAATTTTTTAATGTTGTATATGACATTGCGGACTTTAGATGACAAGGTCTGTTAGTTGACAATGGAAATGTAACAATAATTTTATTGAGCGTAGTATTGATACTTAAAGTAATAAAGAAGTAATAGAAGAAATGTATGTGAACCAGTTCATTTTTGGGACTGTGAACTATTTCATTTTAATCTGGTTTGACATAAACTTTGAGCTAGCTAGAGTGTGAACTTGCGCAACACAGTCTGTTGTATTGGTAGCACAAGAAATCAGCAGTTGATCAGTAATTATTTTTTCTGTCTAATTTGTGTCCAGCGCTGTCAGCAGGGAGAAACAACCGGACTCAACTTCAAAATCCATAATCAACCCATCTACTCCACTCTGTGACAAAATAGTTTTATTCCAACAAGATCCTTGTTTAAATGTCTAGAAAATAGTGGATTGGATTCACTAGTGTAATATAATTATGAGCTGAAATCAAAAGAAAACAAAAAAGATAAATGTTGAAGGGAATTATTTCTTGCATTAATCACTAATGTGTCATTTATACATTTCAAAGACAGCCATTTAAAAATAATGTATTTGAGTCTGGTGTAACTGATCAGCTGCGGTGTATTTTAATGCGATTGTTTATATTATCCACAAGCTTCCCTACACTGATAGGCATGAGATACTGTGAATTTAATTAGTTCTGGACCAATGCCCATGCTGTTTTTAATCACGTTGCTAATGACATACTAATATTATTATTAATCTCTGCTCAGCTCTACATGCCTTCCTTCACTCATCGTTAATACATTTTCATGAGTTCATTGATTAACTCTTTCTCCTCATAACCTGCTCGTTTCATCACACCCTCAGCACTTTGTTCTTCCACTCCCTTTGCTTGTCTCTAATTTTTCTTGGCTGGTACACACTAATTTATACACCTACACACTCATTTGTTTGTCCATTCATTCACTGATTCCATTGATCCACTCCATTGATCCCATGCTCTCATTCTCCTCATGCCCATGTATAATCAATGGGCCTCTGTGTTTGCTAGTGTTGTTCAGAAGCTAAACATCATGTTAAAGCCTAAAGATGATATGCTTTGCTTGTTTTTTTTTCCATAAACAACTGATGCTCTCAGGCTTTCCTCCAATATGTTATGTCATTTTTCATTTCACGTCGCAAACAAAAGCCAAGATGGCTGTCACTGTTTGTCACCTCTCTTGTCAATGTGCAAGGATGATCTTACCTGCCTCTGAGTGGCAACTTGGCTCAGGTTTATACCTGTCCTATTTGAGCGATGGAGTGCCTCACTGTCTCTCTCCTCGGGGGTTCACATGTCAACGGCTCTGGCACCCAGCATTTAGCCAGCGAGGATTGATCATGAAATAAGTCACTGTCGACCAGCTTTAAAAAAGATTAAAGATTTTGCTCTTGTCGGTAAAAATGGACCTGCACGCTTCACTCTGATAATCACAGCCTCCCTGCCCGCTTTGGCTCTTCCTCCCTGGGCCAAAATGTATTGAGTGGGCTGTGGGGTTATAAAGTTCCAGCTGGCAACATTTGTTTAATTACTTAAATCCATTCGATCAGAGCTTTTGAAGCAATAATGTCAGTGCTTTCAAGGCCCTAACATGGCGATAAAAGGATTAATTCAGCTGGACTGGTGCATAGAAAACATTTCCCTTTACAGGGTCAAATGGGGGTCAATAACAAGTGAGCTCAGTGCGGGGGTGTTGTATTGAATTTACGAGTAAACGTGCTTTGCGAGCATAGACTGCGCACCAGTCCCAAACATTAAGAGAGGACAGCAACCTTGAGGTTGTTCAGGTTGCAGTGGGGTCAGTGCTGAGAATGGAGATAAGTAACATTTACCTAAAAGCTTTTAAAACCACATCCTGCCATCTCTCATAGCCAATGGCAGATCAGGGAGACAAACACTGAGAGGAAGCTACAGAGTGGTGCATGAGAAGTTGTCCCACTCAGGAAGCAGAGGCTAGACTCCATGTCAGACAAGCTCCATTAGGTTGTTTGTATGTGTGGCTGCCATTATGAGGGATTAAATGTACAGACAGCTCCGCCTGGATAGCAAACTGGGAAGAACGACAGTTGTCTTTCTCTGTTCAACGGTGCATGTCTTTATACATGCTGCTGGTGGTGGTTGGGATGTGCAAATGAATATGTAGAAGTGGGACAACAGAAAACAGGTGGAGGCTGTTGGGGCCTGCTTTGTGTTTTAAGGCTCAAGGCCAGAGAGAAAACTGTGATGTACTTTAAAGTAGGAAGTTCTTAAAGGCTGTTGTTAATACACTGGGGTAGTTGTGTCAGAGGAAATATTTTAAGCTCCCTCATCTTTGAAATGTGTTTTAGCATATTGTATAAACTTTAAATGTAGCAGGAACGTGGAATTATAGTAGCAAGAAACATAGCTCTTGCAACAACATTTGTTATGTTTTCGTAGTTTTGTGTTTCTGACTACTGCTTCCCCGCATTGCAGTCATTCTCATTTAAACTCCGTATATAAAATCAGGATGGCTAAATTCATCAAAGATTCATCAAAGGTCTTGGAGCACAATTAACTTGAACCAATGTGGAAAGTTACAAAGGTGTTTTTGACAGAGAAAAACATGTTTTCCATGTTTTTCTTTGGTTTTTGATCTCTTGACATCATGCCTTTGCAATTTAAGCTTTGAAATTGTTTTGGCATAGCTTAAAAATCTCTTCACACTGGTAAAGCATTGTGCAGTGATGTATTTGAATTTGTGTAGAAAAACTTGCCTTTAAATCATTTCTGGAGTTGGGATTCAGAAATTGTGATGAAGCACATAGGACTTGAGCAAATCCCTGCAATGGGCAAGACACGATGCAGCAATCCCCCACCTCCACTCTGTATCACCTTGCAAAACTGTCCATATTGCACTGCTTTGCAATAAAACCTTTTCAGTGCCATTGCATTTATTTGAAGTGTAAAATTTTATCGCAACGCATCATGAGGCAGCTGTAAACACAGCCTGGCAATAAACATAAACAATAGAACAGGGGACGGCAATGTTGCATAGAGGATGCATTTTTTTCAGCTGCTTTTCTAGTGACAGATGTTTGCTGTAACTTTTACAGTGGAAGACATCTGACTTGAGGAAAAACAAAACAAAATAAAGTTATGGTGTATATATTTCTTTTTAACAGCAACTATCTGGTCCTCACTGTGACTGCTGCCAGCCATTCAACAGATACAGTCCCGGTCAAAAGTTTACATAAGCTTGTAAAAAAAAAAAAAAATGGATATCCATGGCTGTCTTGAGTCCCAATGATTACTACAGCTCTCATTTTTCTGTGATGGAATGGAGAGGAACACACACTGAATTGTCACAAAAACATTCATGAAGTTTGGTTCAAATCTGAATTTATTATGGGTCTTCTGAAAATGTGACCAAATCTGCTGACTCAAAAATATACATACAGTAACTTGAACAATCAATTTGGGTGATTACAGAAAGCTGTGTCAATAAAATTTTCTTTTTAGCATGGTCACAGTCGGCTGTAATAGGTCTTGTCTGATACACTCAGTAGACTCAGCCACAAACATTTCAATGGGAAAGTCTAAAGAGCTCAGAATTCATCTGAAAGAGCACATTATTGATTTGAACAAGTCAGGAAAGTCACTTAGAGCCATTTTAAAGCAGTTACAGGTCCCAAGATCAACTGAGCAAACAACTGTTTGTTAGTATAAAGTACATGGCACAGTTGTGTCACTGCCACGATCAGGAAGAAAACACAAACTATCACCTGCTGCTGAGAGAACATTGGTCAGGATGGTCAAGAGTCAACTTAAAACCACCAAAAAGCAAGTCTGCAATGAATTAGAAGCTGCTGGAAGATAGGTGTCAGTGTCCACAGTCAAGTGCGTTTTACATCAACATGAGCTGAGAGGCTGCTGTGCAAGAAAGAAGCCCTTGCTTTAGATGCAGCACTTTAAAGCTCGACTGAAGTTTGCTGCTGATCACATGGACAAAGAAAAAAGCTTCTGGAGGGACCAAAACACAGATGAAACAAAAATTGAGTTGTTTGGCCACAATGAGCAGGAATATGTTTGAAGGAGAGATGGTGAGGCCTTTCGCCCCAAGAACACCATACTTACTGTCAAGCATGGTGGTCGAAGTATTATGCTGTGGGCCTGTTTTGCTGCTAGTGGATCTCCTGCTCTAAAGGAAGTAAATGGAATAATGAAGAAGGAGGATTATCTCCAAATCTCCAAATTCTTCAGGAAAACCTAAAATCATCTGCCAGAAGATTGGGTCTTGGGTGCAGTTTGGTGTTCCAATGGGACAATGATCCCAAACACACATCAAAAGTGGTAAAGAAACAGACTAAATCAGGCTAGAATTGAGGTTTTGGAATGGTCTTCCCAAAGTCCTGACTTGAACCCCATCAAGAACATGTGGACTGTGCTGAAGGAGCAAGTCCATGCCAGGAAGCCAAATTTAGTTTGACTTCACAGATTCTGTCAAGAGGAGTGGTTTAAAAATTCAACCAGAGCCCTGCCAGAAGCTTGTGGATGGCTATCAAAAGCACTCAATTGAGGTGAAAATGGCCAAGAGACATTTAACCAAATATTAGAATTAGAATTGGTCACATTTTCAGAAGAACTACAATAGATTCATTATTGAACCAAACTTCATGAATGTTTTTTGTAACAAAGTAGTATGTTTTACTCATTCCATTACAGAAAAATGAGAGCTGTAGAACTCATTGGGACTCAGGACTGCCATGATGTTCTTTACAAGTGGTTTACCGTGACTGTAGGTGTTCCTCCTGTGTAATTACAGTGTAATACGCTGAGGTACAATACTTTCTGCTTTTTACAGTATATGATAGAGAAGGTTCAATTACAGGTTAAGATAAATGCACAGCTGTCATTTGATGAAGAGGTGGCATTGAATCAGTAATTCATTAGATATGCCCCTTTATATATCTAGTGATAATTCAGAGGTAACAGGACTTGCTGTCCAGTTGTTGTTGACTGAAACTTCTTGGTACAGTACCTTGTGATGGTTGCCAGATAATCTTCAGATACTTCTTAGATGTGATGCGCTGCTTTTTAACAGTTATATGACTTGTTCAAATTTGTGAAATAAAGCGATATATTTATATTGTCATAGTGTTTAGCAGTAGTTTTTGAATCAAAAACAATTTTTTTCAATTTTTTTTTTTATTAAACTATAAGGGGCTGTGTTGGTGTGTTGCACTTCAGGTACCAATGACAATCCAGGTAGTCCAGTTAGATTAATACATTCATAAGTTTAAAGGCTTATCAGGTGCCAAAACTCTCTGAAGAGGTTTATAACACCATGGGGAATGATTTTACAACTTTGAAAGGTTATCAGAGCAGCAGTCATTTTATCTTTGGCTGCAATCTTGAGGGGAAACACAGAAATACAGTATTAATGTTACAAAGTAATCTACCAGTAATGTGAGCTTGGGAGTATTCGATTGGCCATTGCAATGCCTTGCCAGATAACATTGCAAAACCAGCACAAGTTGAGTAAGGTTTTTCCAGAAGACTGTGCGAAGCCCACTGTAGCCCCTTTATGTTCCGTTAAAAAGATGTGTAGGTGGAATAGAGACATTGTTCCTGTGAGCCAGCAGCTGAGGGAGCAACAGAGCCAAGAGCCAGAGTCTGTGTAAAAAGACTGAGCCGGCACACAGGGACAGGGGTGTGACATTTTGATGACATGCTTGCGCTGCTGCTAGACTAGTCCCATTCAGATGAAGTTTTTTTTTAGTTTTTCTTTTCAGAGCTTACTGTAAGTCGAACTTGGCCTGAATCTCTAACCCCTAAAACAGGCATATGATTTGGAATGAAAATGCCCCATTGGATGAAATATAGATCAAAGTCCTGTATAGTGTGGCAGGTGTTGTTCCTTGTTTGACTGACAAAGCTTTGAAATTGAAGTATGTTTTCCTTTGAAATGTTTTTGAAGTGCATTTTGAAATATTCAGAGACTGCCTCGGAGATCAAGCTCAAAGCTGCTAACTAGCTTTCAGAGGCTTAGTTCACAGGGGCACTCTTGATTCTGCTGAGCATGAAGTGAACATTAGGTATTGTTTTTAAGTTTCTCATGAATACTGTAGGAAGAGTATCGGCCACGTATTTTGGATTCTTGCCGGAGGCTTATACAGTTTAAAGCCGTACAAACAACTGTTGCCTTGTTTTGTTTTTGTTCCATGAAGACACAACCTTTTGTCAGCTGTTAAATGATTCCGGAAAACCTTTCAGTTGATGTGATCAGACTTAACCCTTTGTTAATCCATAAGCCTTCACCCTACCTCCTTTTCCTGAACATCACCTTTGACTCCCTCTCTACAGCCCTAGGCTTTACCCAAGGCTATTTTCAAACGGAATGTGAGCCGCATATAGCCATATTCAAGACTCAACTAATGCATTGCCAATACTGAAACTCTCTTGTGTCCGTCACACAGTGGGTGCAACATCTTGTAGAGGCTTTACACAATGTATGTATTTTTAGCATTCAAAATGACAAATTATATTTAGATGATATTATTCGAGTCTAATTTGTCATTTAGAAAGTAATAATTGAGGCTTTTCTTTACAAAGGAAATGACTCTTTCTTGCGGTATTGTAATGCAATGACAGACACAGTGCTTAATGATAATATGAACACTAATGAGATTCAGCTCTAGTAAAACTGTGTTTACTGCTCAATTAACTCATAGGAAACTGTCCTTATTGAATAATATTTAACTAAAAATCCATGTCACAGCTGCCAGCTACAGCAGCACGTATGTCACTGAGAGGATGAAGTTGTCAACTCCTCAATGTCCTCCATTGAAACAGATCTCTGCTGCCTGCCTAGTGCACATGGGGACGGATGAATAATTGTCACCTTGCCCAGTGAACATACGAGCAGCCTCATCTCCCATCAAATTTTTACCTCATTCATTTTTTCTCATTTACTTACTTCATCTCTTTCTTTTCCAAGCCTCACAACTTTTTGATTTAATGACCTGCTTAATGATCGGCTCCTGGGGGAGTTTCCAAAGACTAAGTGCAGATTCACATTTTAAAATGCAGGCTTAGCAGCGGCAATCTCCGCTGCCAAGAATGGATTTTCCCTGGTGCCCTGATGGTGAAGTAGTTAAGCTCCTCGTTGCAACCTATCCAAGTCTTTATGCTCTGCTCTGTATTTCTCTCTCTTATTCTGTCTCTCACTTCATGCGCAGACAGAGGAATCACTGATCTTCATATTATCTTATCCCATCTTTCCTTTTTGTTAATCGAGGAGACTTGAAATGAATTGTTGATTATAAGAATACAGACTATTGGATTTCTTTTTACTTATTAAAACCAGTGGAACTCCTGGAGAAATGGTGAGAAAATACAAATGAGCAGGTTCTTGAACACATGCTGTATGTAAACTCCCCATAGAGGAACTGGATATTGCATTGCATGGTGTGAGGAAATTCTCCTCAGCTTACACTTGGATCAAAAGAAGCAGGAGGAAAGGGCCTTGAAACATTTATGAGTTGTGACGGATCTGACCTGAGGGAAAACATCCTTGATCTGATTGTAGAACTTGGAGTGGATCTGCCGGGTCCCAAGATATTTGGAAAGGCTACAATTAGACCAGGAGCCTCAGTGGTTTTCTTAATTTATACCCCTTGCTGCTGACGCATACTCCTGTCCAGTGGAAAATACTGCAGCCTACCCCAGTGAATAGCTCGCGGGTGACAAATAGCTCCTGCTTTACACTCCATTTGGTCTGAGGCAGCTCACACCCTCCTCTCTGTCTTCCCCACTTCCATCCTCCAGCCTCCGTCATACTCTGCCCCTCCCGTTTCCTCTCCAGGCGCTGACCTTTCAGATGATGCCTTTCCCGGCCTCCCTGGCCAGTAGCTCCTCTGGGAGCTATAATGGACTCAGTGTTAATTGCCTGTTGAAGGACAGAGGCAGTTCTGCACAGCCTGATTGCAGACTCCCTTGAGAGTACAGCTGTCTGTTTGTGTGATTGTTGCTCTAATGCGTCACGGCTGGAAAATTCACCCAGCATGTGCCTACACATATGTAGACAGACACAGTGCACATCACACACTCAGATTACTTGTAATTTTAACATGTTAAAATGTATTATTACCGTAGAGTGATCTTCCCTGCGGTTTTTGTCTGTGGAGAAAGACATCAGATTGGTCTGGTGGTGCAATACAGTGCAAGTTTGTGATGTCTCACCCACAAGAACTCTGAGGATTTTTCCATTTCTGTACATCTGAGAGGATATTGAGACACTTGCCTCTGCTTCATCCTTTTGCCAGTACTTGCCCCCACGAAGTGGCACTGGACGTGGTTCACATCAACTTGGCCTCCCCTCGTGGCCTGGGTGTCAGCCTAATTCATAGCAACAGACAAGAGCCAGAGAGGAAAGATTTATCACCCACTCCCTGGATTATATTTTTTTTATCTTTTATTCAGGGGAATTGAGCTGGATATAAGGTTAACTCCTCTAGCCCTCTGATTTTTGAGGGTCATTGAATAATTCTTGTCTACTGTGCTGCCTTTTCCATGGATACAGCCCCTTGTGTACCGCAGCCCTCACACTTAGCTGAAAGGATGAAAGAGAAATTAGTAAAAGCTGTACCACTTACAATACATTGCCATCATTCTCTGTTTTTTGCATACCTGTACCATAGCCTCAAAATGATGCCTGGCCAGTTCTCATGTCAGCCTGAAGAAGGAGAATGCAGTTCTAGAGAGTTTTTAAGAAAACGTCAGGAGGAGCGACCAGGTGAAAACTCACTGCTCCTCACCCCCACACCTATAGAAGAGCCTCTGTGTGCATGGCCCATGGCTGGACCTTGATCTCCGTGGTTTGAAGTTGAAAGTAGGTCCTATGGCCCTGACGGCCAGAGAGTGATTCCTGCTAGATAAGGACCCTTTCATCCCCTGTTCATCTCTGAGCTGTGCTGTCACGGTGAGGGTGATTCGCATGAACAGGCTGCCTCCTGGGCAGACCGGGCCAGGAGACGGCCATGCTGGGGATTTGTTTTGACATGCTGCCGAATCCCGCTAGCCATCAGTGTGGAATTTCTCAAGAATTCTGAGAACTGAAAATTGACCATGACAACCATAAATGTTTTGCCACAGCCATGACGCAAATGGTAGTCTACACTCTGGCTTTGATACAGTACGTATTCTCAATTTGTGATTGATATCCTGTTATCAGACCTGGGAGTGTCAAAGTTTAGATTTCTGCCGTGCCAAACATTTAGCCTATCTGACATTGGTATTACAAAACACTACTGTATGCCCAATATTTAATATATGACATCTTCTGGCAACACATTTTTCATCAAATAAATTATGCACTGAATAGCAGGAGGAAAACAAGAAATACTACACATCATAAAGCCATTGAAAGGCTATGTTACCCCTCATTTTTCTAGTCTTTCTCCAAGTAATTGGCTAACTTATGTTTGTGTGTCTGTTTATTTCTCTCAATTGACCATACATTTCTCTCTTCACTAATTCTGTATTTCCAGCGTGTTTCCATCCATGCAGTTTCCATTATGGCCTCCACCCACCGTCATAATTTTCAATATGTGTATCTTTTCAGGGGAGAGCATTAGTAAGTGCATAAAAACAAGCTTGACTCAACTGGAGATGCTTAATGTTTTCAAAATCCGTTTTGGTTAAGTGGACATGATAAATCATTTCCATTACGCACATGACTAATTTTTTTTAATTTAGCCAGGGATTCAATTAGCTAGTGTCTGATGGGAGGACTGGGGGAGGAAGAAAGGTCCACCATGCTACATACAGCAGCATAATCACATTAAAAAGCCATGAAGGGGCCCTTGTTAGGACCAAGAAATCACCTTGAGTTAGTAAAAGAATAATTTGAGACATTATAGACCTCATGAGTAAACTCAGCCACAAGGTTGAATACCGATTTAGACTTAAAGCTTGGTGGCTCATAATATTTTATTGTAGAGAAATTATGTTCAGTTATACCATGGACATGGAGAAATTATATTGTGATTTGCCAGTTGTTGTGGCTTATTTTTGGTAAACCACATTATGATGCAGCAGCTTCACCATTGTTCTACATTAATACTCATAGATGGAGGAAAACTCCTTTTAGCTGTTGCTGGCAGCAGCTCTTCCTACATGCTGGAGAAGGAATATAACATTTATTGTTATGCTGACAACACAAAGCTTACATTTAAAGTAGGGTTTGACCCATATGGCTTTTTCAGAGCCTATACCGATTATTAAGAAATAAACCCAAACTGCTCCTGATGTGCTGGTCGGCACCTTGCATGGCAGCCACCGCCATCAGTGTATGAATTATTGTAAGTCGCTTTGGACAAAAGCGTCTGCTAAATGCCCTAAAATGTAAAAAATGTAAATGTAAAAGGAAAATCTTAGTGTCAGTAAAGTACAATTTACTCAAGTAGAGTTCTTAAGTACAATTTTGAGATACTTAAGTATTTCCTTTCCTGACACTTTGTACTTCCTCTTCATTACATTTATTTGATACATTTAGTTACTAGTTACTTTTCAGATTTATATAATTTTATTATTTATAGGACAACTGCTCCTCTCTGTTACTTGTCTTTGGCTATAGCTAGCTACTGAGCTAAACTGCTCAGTTAACTGTGGAGCTAGGGGCCCTATTAGCTGACTCAAGTTAGCTACTGCGACTCAGGTTCTTATCCAGATTTTCTTTCAAAACTTAAAGTATTGTGGTATATCTTAAATATCAGTACACTGTGCACCTCTAATTTGACTGCATTTTTGCATTCCCCAACCCTTATAATTAAAAACAAAAGTATAGAATAAAGTATAAGCAAAGAAATTGCTGTTTTAGTTTTACGGTAGTAGCGACATGTATCAGCTTGTGCTTGACCTGAAAAAAGACTCTTCAGTAAGTTGAAACTAAGTCACATTTGCAGTTCAGTATTCTCATCATATTAGCATTTTTTTTGTCCATGCAAAATATCCTTGTACTGGACCTAAATTTAGTGAAAAACATGTGCTTTATTTAATGCTTGCTTTTAAGGAATAGTTTCACCGCTTTTTTCAAATCCTCTGTTTATGCGCCTACTCTATACATGCACACATGCCATACTCAGAATCCCTCATCCTTTGTGTGAGGTGACTACCCAGGAATCAACATTGTGGTGGCAGCAAAAGGCAGATTTGCATGCTTTGGGCTTGCACATTTCTCTCCCTCCTGCTCACAAGGCAAATTGTTGTAACGGTTGTCGATCAGGAGAAAGCGGAGCAGAGGCTGGGAAGGATGACGGGTTTTTGTCTTCAATCAGCATTACCACGCCTGTTTAGCTTTTTGTTAAAGCAATGGAATCCATCAGCAGCCTCTCATAAGAACTGTAAGAAAGCTAATAGCAGGTGGCGGTAGACGTGAAATGGGCCTTTGGACAGGGCAGCCACTGGGAGGATAATGCAGCCATTCAGGCTCTCTCTAGCAGGGGCCCCCTTTGTGCCCAGAGCTGACATGCTACTTCACTGGGGCTCCTGAAAGGGTTCATTTTGTTCAATTTGTCTAAAAGCCGCTGACTTATGTGACAATTTAAAGACTTGGGATGTTAAAGTTTCCTTAACCCACCGACTGCTGAATGGCTTTTTTGTCCTGCCCTGTGATCTGTCTCTCATTCTCACATGATCACACGAGAAAGGAAAGAGTTGAAAGCTACAGAGAGGGCACCCTGAAGGGAGCTCCTCACAGGTGACCAGCAAACTCTGAAGACTAAAATTCTGTGAAAAGCGTGAAGGTTGGATTAGGCTGCCAGTTAGTGCTGGCAAATGTGTCCATTTCCACATGAGGTATGCTTTATTCAGCAGCACTGACCAACTGGACTGACTCTACAAGTGAGCTAAGTGTGACTCCTACCTTCTATGGAGTTTTGAAGGTTTACAGGAAAGCATGGTGTGATCCCTGACAGGTGTCTCAGAGCCCTACACTACACACATGTACTGATGAGATGAGAGGGGTACGATAAGATTGTGACATGAATACCATATTTTGAATCAAATTCAGTTGCAATGTAGTCTTACAAACACAAACCCTCTACATCCTTCACAAACATGAAAGCATGAAAGCTTTGTTCATTTCGAAGTGATAAATGTTAACAGTGCCAGTAATGGTCACACAGGCAGCAACGTTCTATAATTCTCTGCCAAGCCCTAAAATTTAGATAAGTCGTCTCCCCCTCCTTCTCCATATTTAACAATGAGACAGTCAATAACAGTTATCGAGGAAAGT
Source organism: Lagodon rhomboides (assembly GCA_039737535.1). Classification (NCBI taxonomy): domain Eukaryota; kingdom Metazoa; phylum Chordata; class Actinopteri; order Spariformes; family Sparidae; genus Lagodon; species Lagodon rhomboides. The sequence continues at coordinate 15,618,842 of CM077795.1, forward strand.
CCCTGTGCACTCAAGCATCTTGACATGGATACAGTGACCTCACACACATGAAATGTAGATCATCTCCACGGAGCCTTGTCCCTCTCTCCGGCTTTTGATTAATTATTACTGGCTAACCATAGAACTGTCCCTGTTGCACATGCAGAACAAGAGCCCGCACAATGGAGGTGCAGTGAACTGTTTAAAGCTATTATGTCTTTGGAATGGAATGAACACAGAGTCAAGGTAAGCTAGTATACCGTGAGTCCACGGTTTAAATAATGCCCAGCACTCCGAGGCGATTTCTATGGAAGCTGTAAAATGCCTAAATAAAAACAAATCAAACTAAGAAATGAAGTGAAATACAATACAGAAAACAAAGTGCGTGGGTGTATTGCTTTATGGTGTTGTCTAGCAGAGGACAGCTTAGGCCTGTCAATACAAAGTTCTTTCATTAGTTTTCATAGAGATGTGTGAGGGAGCTTTTTCTTTTTTGAAATGGAAATGCATTGCCAATGCCAAAGTGACAATCAACATTTGCATTCAATAGTAGCGTCCCTTCACCTGTCTGTCATGGCTGCTATAAACGCTGTCAATTCATAAGCTCCACCCATGGTTCTGCCTCCAAGCTGTGACTGGATGGATAATTGTTTTATATTTTGTCATCAATGATTTAGTATCTCCACCTTTTTCTCCATTATGTTACTAATATATTTTCTGCTCGCAGTACAAACCCGTACATCAAATCTTATATGTGATTTAAGTTAAAAGTATCAAACAGTTTTCTTCCAAATTAATTCAGAGTTTTGCTCATGATTAAAGTAAGAAGAGCCAGAGGTTGCACTGTTATTCCAATTTTTAGTATCTCACTCAAGGACACATCAGTGTGGATGCACATATCTTTGGGAATTGAATTTATGACGTTGACTCTGGCTACAATACTTAAAAATCCACTGATGTGGATTTATAGAGGTTGTCAGTGCTGTGTTACAGAGGACCTCCCACTCCATGATTTACTTAGTGAGTGAAGCAAATCTACCAGCCATTGCATTTTATAAGCATTTGGCTAACGGCTGGAGATAATGTTGAGCCCTGATGTAAAGAAAGAAAGTTATGTCTCTTAAAGAGAAGTCACTCAATAATACAAACCTTGCCCACCTTTTGGCGTACCCAAATTGATGGCATCCATACACACATGCTCCTCTTTGCTAATTCTGACTCATGGAGAGGGTGTAAGCATGACTGTGCACCGTAGTAGCTGTTTGACACATCCCTGTGTACGTACTTTTGAGGACACTGTATTCTCTATCTGTGTGTATGTGTGGAAATGTTACGTTGGTCCTGAACGGGTTAACAGGCAGAGAAAGACTTCGCCTGCTCTCTATGTCGCAATTCATCTCAGAGGCTGAATATTTCATGTGGTAATTAAAATTTGTAGGTCATGTCTCCTATGACACCTATTTCTATTGATATAGGGGGTGAGCAGTGGTGCCTCTCTTTAATGCGCCTCCTTCACCCAGCTGAGATTTAAAGGATGAAGGGTGACATTTTCCCCCGTTTTGTAAATTAATGCAATTGATCTGCCTAACAAGAACAAAGTTAGGTTTCCAAATACTGCATGATAAAGAGATTAAGCCTTTAAATGGCTTTCTAAAGGCAATCTTTATTGCAAGCCCTAAAGTCAGGGCATTGAACTTTCAATTAGAATTTCTAATGGGCTATTGACTGGAATGTATTAAATGTTGCTACACAGCTATATAGATCCTGAGAGGGGATTTTTCTCGATCCAGGGTACATGACCCCAGAATCCCTCAGAGTGAGATACACAAACATTCACCACAGTCACCTGATGTGTGTGGTGATTGAGTTGAGCATGTGTTTTCTCTCTGTAAGTTCACATGGTTCTTATTGTAATTGTTAGATGTGAAGGTGTTTACTTTAAACAGCATTACAGTCGCCCACCTTTGTAATCTATGGTAATTTCAGCAAAGCCTTTTGATCCTTCTATCCTTTTATTTGTGGTCAGGACTCCTTTTTTTTTAACTCCATGTCAGCATAGTTCAGTCTTTTTCTTGGAGAAGCTTTGATGTTGCTCCAAGACCTTTTGTTAGTCTTAATTTCCGAGGTTCTTCATATCCAGGCGCATGAGCTGTTTCTAATTTTCTGTGATTGATCTCAGGGCCTAAATCCGATTTAATTGCCTCTAATGCCATATTAACTGTTGTCAAAATATTTTTACCTGTCATCCTAATTCAGCTTTCTACTCCTAGAACAGCATAGCCAAGGAACGTTACATCTGTTTTCCATTGTCTCTGCATCACGCTCCTCTCTGCCTCTCACTTTTTCCATCTCGTAGCCATAATGTTCTCTGTCTTTGTTATTCCCAGCCTCCCTTTCTTTCTGTTACGCACACATTGTAGCTGCAGGTGATTATAAGCTTTGAGAAAGCTGCATCAGGATACAATTTGTCAGGGCCTAACAGCCCATTCTGTTCTGAGGGGGTTAACATTCTGTTTGTGTTACAGTGCATTCAAACTCTAATTAAAACAACATTACATTCCCCATCTGCCAATCTCCCATAATCTTCTTTAATTGCTGTAATTAAACTATATTTACATGTGCAAAATACTTGTAATTTAGCAAATTGCACTCTACACTCTGCACATTTAATCAGTGGCGCTGCGGTGGAATGGAGTGATTTCAGTGTTTTGATTTCAGCGGTGGGCTGGTTCTGACGGGGTAAGTGGACCTCTGCCTGAGGTCTCACAGAGGTTAGGAAAACAAGCCATCAGAGAAGTATTGTCATTGGGCTCTGATTGCAGCTCGTGCGGCTAATTATAAGCCTGAGCTCCATTGTGAAGCCAGGCAGAGTTTAGGTACGTGTGTGTTTGTGGGAGTTTGTATGTACAGTATGCGTGTTCAAGCAAGCTCGCGTGGCCCAGTGCACTGCGTTCGTAGCTCACTGCTGCTTGCTTAATGATTGACATCAACCATCCCCTTTCATTTATTCAAAATGCAAAGTGAATTTGCCGAGGTGTATTTGCCTCCCAAACAGAGAGAACTGAGATGAGCCGGTAAATACCTGGGAATTAAACCTGCAGCTGGCTAGGCAACTGCTGCTGTAATGAAAACGTCAAGGACTGGCTCTGGCTGAAGAGGAACAGCATGCTTGCTTTCAGATTAATGGTATTAGATAGGGATTAATCTGGAAGAGGGAATTTGTCAAGCTGTAGCTTTATATTAGCATCGCTAATAAGCTAGCTTTATAACGCCCCACATGATGACACCATATTTCAAAGACTTCCTTGTGGTTTATTCAGTCATCACCACTAAACACTGAGGCCGCAAGCTGTCACTCGGACGAGCTGATGCTCATCCTCTGTGTTTGTAGTCGGCCCCACAGTAAGTATAGTCATTAGAAAAGCCTCCGTTCAGGTTTGCAGCCTTGTCAGTCAGGTGAGTGTGGCAGTAGTTTCTGGATGGGGTCCCTGGCTTTTTGTCTTGACCGTTGCTGAGCAGTTAGCATTAGCCATGTCCCCTTGCCTAATTACTTCCCTGTGTGCCTGGATGAGAAAAGCCCCAATCAAGCCAGATGGAACCAGATGTAACAGCTCAGCAGTTTAAAGTCAGGGGTCCTGCCCTGGACGACCTCCCTCTCCCACCTTCAGGCGCTGTCAGGTGGAGGTAGGTGGAGGCAGACCTGGCAGGCGAGAACGGCGGCTGAGGTAATTGGCGTGCTTTTTGCGAGAGTTTCCCCATCCTGCTTCAGCTGCTTATTACCTTCATGCCAGCAGTATGCACATCATTAGGACATACCACAGAGGAAAGTGGGAGAACTGAAGGGATATTTTGCAGAAGGGAACTATCCCAAACACCGTGCTTAGATTCATCGCTCTCTTGATACCAAGGAAAACTCCTCTCTGGGTAGTCTCCGTAATAGACATTTCCACTGTTCTTTAACGGAGGTTTTTATTGCTCGTCCTATTACTGCTGGTTTCTGACTGACACACAAATGATGGTTTCATCTGGCAGGTTTAAATATAAAAGGCGTCCGTGGTTCTCTGAGTTAGAGAAGATGTTTTAAAGGAGAGTAGAAGTAGCCGACGGGTAGTGCAGTGCAAATGATGTTATAAGATGGACACAGCCCCAAATCCTCATTAGCTGACATGTAGTTCCTCTTAATTAGTTTCCATTCACTGTAATTAGCATGGATGAGGCTAATCATCTGATGTGAAAGCAATCTAACGCTTGGGATACAGCGTCCTTGGCCTCACTTTCATGTCAGGTTCACAGACGTTTTATCTTCAGGTGCTCTTCCTGTTGTGTAAGCTTTTTGTGAATAAAAGGCAGTATTTGTGAGTTTTCGCTTGTCAAAGGTAGGTGATGTATGTCTCTAACAATATAGTCGGCTGTAAAGGAAATTACTTTCATACATTAAAGGCTAGTTACAGCAAGATGCAGTCTTAAAACAAGGAAGACAGAAATCATAGTTCGTTCTGATCCTGAATCTCTCTAACAACTAATAATTTAGCATTAAAGGACCAGTGTGTAGGATTTCGTGGCATCTAGCGGTAAGGTTGCAGATTGCAACCAACTGAATGCCCCTCATCTCACCCTTCCCTATAGTGGTTGCAACAAATGTGAAAGGCCATCACTAGAGTAATTTGATAGGCAATGCAACATGGCGGACTCTGTGGAGGACCTCATTCTTAGCTTCAGGTGATTATACACTAATGCAAACATACATTGAATATTACAGAGTACACAGACTGTTCCATTTCTGCCAATAGATCCCCCTAAATCCTACACACTGCACCACAGCAACGTGTATCTCTGTAGCAGGATTTGAATGGATGTCAGTCTATTCTTGATAGACTCGTATTTTGACATTTTCAAGGCCTCACATGAATAAGAGAAGAAAAAGTGGATACGGCGTTGACAGTGCTGTGATGTTGGAGGCTGTTGTCCCAGATCAAAACAAACGTGTGTTGTGCAACACAATGCAGCAGGACCACAAGTAGAACAAAAGAAAGTGATTGAGGATTGCATTGTTGGAAGCACCTTGTGTAACAGAATGATTGATACTCTCTCTCTGCCTTTCAAGCCCTTGAGAGAGATATTCCTCCCACTTATGTTGCGTCTGCTGCCAATCATCCTTTGTCTTCCAGTGGTTACCGAGCTCCAAGCTCTCAGCTCTTCCATTTTTCCTCGACGTGTCTTTCTTTGAAAAGTGCACGTGACTTTCTTATTTATACAAACTCTTCAACAACAGAGTCCAGGATCATACAGTTGACTGTTATACTGGGTGGGGTCACACAGGATATGAGCTTTTTATTTGATTTTCTGCCCTGTGGATTTAAGTCTTCTGCTATCTGTGTCTTTATTGATACCAAATCCCACGAGTGATCTCCTCAGATCTTAAATGTGTATCCACTCACCGCAAAATGTCCTTGCACCTAATCTTTTGGCCGCAGACGAAAGGATTTGAGTACCGGCCAATCCGGGATAGTAAAGTCTGATTTTCTCAGAGTGCCGAGGGCACGTTCTCCCTCACTTGGCCCCTGTGAGCTGTAGATTCTACCCCGATCTAAAGCAGAATCCTGTTTATCTCCTCCACTCCATCTTATTATGACAGTGATTATTTAAGACTGAGGAGATCTGGATGGGCCCATAGTAAATTAGATGTGTATAGACCAAACAGTATCGTATTTCTGGCATTCAAACATCTTTCTGTCATCCTCTCATTTCTCTGTCTCTTATTATTTCTTTCCTAATATGCTTTTGCTTTCCTGCAGGCTGGGTCTTTTTTTGTGAGATGGAGTGTTTGGCATGAACTTTTGCCATATGCCTGTAGATTTGCCAAAAAATATTCAGAGCAGCTCTTTTCTTGCGCCAAGTATTTGGCCATCTGCTTAAGTCTTTAACCAGCAGCATCCAGGGACTTCATCAAGCTTGAACTGTGAAGTCAAATGGTTTTCTTCAGCTCCCAAATCAAGCTAGGCACTGCTGTGCAGATTTACTGCACTGGCAATTCCAAGCAATCACACATATATTTTATTATGCAGTACATAGTCGCATTTATGGGATTTGCACTTAATGACAGCCAGGTTTTCCCAGAGCTGTTTTTATGTGGTTAAAATTACATTATAGTAAAATTAAACAAAGCAGTCTCATTCAAATCCTTCTAAATCATTTTTAAAAATAACATTTAGCAGACAGGAAATCTATTTTAGGTAGTTTGATGGTAAGTGTTAAGTATCTGCAAACGAGGGCGCAGACAAATAGCTGAAACAGTCATTTCCCAAAGTTGTCTTTACTGGCACTTTACTCTGCCTCTTGAGTTTACGCGGGCCACACTGCCACTCGCAGACTGAGAATTTAAAAGCAGGAAGAGCGTGCTGCTCGTCAAACCGGCAGAGAAGAGGAGATAGCTTTTCTATGGGGGTGGGGTTCATTATGCAGCGCACAGGACACCATTATTAGCCCCATTACACACGCTGACAGCCGCACATTCATTCTCCTATACCTGCTTTTTAAAGCCACCCATAAATAATGAGGGCTGCAGCTAGCCGCGTCTTGGAGGAAGGGAAAAAGGTCATTATAGACCAGGCCTCCATTTGTCAAAATTATTTCATAATCTCAGGTCACAGGGAGGGTTTTTGCTTTAGTTAATTGTTGATCGGACCACTGAACATAAATTTCCATTAGCAATCAATTTGTTACTCTGCAGATTCTGACCCTATCTGCTCTTTGTTGTGACCATCAACTACAGATGTAGAGTAGGCACACACTGCAATAGTGACAGTGACAAAGGCTGCTTATTGCAAATGAGATGAAATATTGACAATAGTCATCATCCAAAGAAATCCTCCTTTTACACGTTGTTATAATCATATAGAATATCCCATATAGATTTTTACATTGAAGGTCTTCAGACTGAAGCTACCTCAGTGTGCATTTGCTGCCGGTCCATTGTGATATAGAGGTCACAGTGCCATCCTGGTTAAATGTGCTCTGACTGGTAATCGGTGGTGCTGTGCAGTATAATTACCCCAGCTTTTATCACAATGACCTCTCTGACAAACTTCCCTGGTGGAAGGAGACACCTGAGAGCTTCCACACTTCCTATCTGCCCTTGTTTTATCGAAAAGGCCCCGCCTGAATGCATAATAGAGCCCCTGTTCTCCCAACAGACGGATAATGGAGGGTGGAGTGGTCCTCTTTGGCAGACTACTGCCTCTTCCCTGCACTAGAGAAACCAATACCAGGCCTATCGGCTGATATATGACACTAATACACAGGCTGACTGGGGCCCTAAACAGAAAAGAGGGATTGTTCCAACTTTCGACTGGCTGTAGGATCCATGACTCACAGGTACCGCACTGTCTGGCCCCTGAGACCGCTCTAATTGCTTTACATCTGTACAAAGGTTTCTTGTAATCGGGCCTTCTGCCTCCATTTGTCTTCCTTTCAGTCTCCTAGTGAAGGCCTTAATTGGTCTTAGTGGGGCTTTTTTTCCAGTTAGCTCCCGGGCCTGAGCTGGTAGAAGACGTTACCTCGAGGGGCAGTGGGGTTCGCTGGCTGCTAGTGGTTGGGGAGGTTGCCGGAGAGAGGAAGTCAATACTTCTTTTACCTTTAACACTTTAATTAATGCTCTCCTGACAAGCAGTTTTTTTTTCCCCGTTGCTTCACATGAGGGGGGTTGAGCTCCTGGGATCCACGCAAGAATCAAGACTTGTACGGCTTTGTGAGAAAACCTCCCATGCAGTCTCCAGTGGCCAATCGACATTTACTGAGAATCCAGTTCCTTTTTCTTTGATTGTTAGTGCACAGTATTCTGCTGGTGTCTCTGTGACTGTGGGCTCTTCTACATCTGTCTGTGTTATGGCTGTTAGTCTCTCCAGATGCTGTCAGGCACACTTCACATAAGCGAGGACTAGTCACAAGCACTGATATTGCAAAATAATTGATTTTCCAAATATTACTTCAGTAAGTGAGAGAACATGTTATGAGTTAGCAGTGTTCTCAGTTGTCCTCTGTGCAAACATTCTAAAAAACATTCATTTCTTTTGTCAAAGACAAGCATACGCTAAAAATACTAGAATAAATCTGAATGAGTTGTAAACACACCACAATGATTCAAATTATAGCAAACCAGGACTTAGGAGGACTAAAATAACAGGGTGGTGGTGCCTGCTGTTCCAGCAAACAAAAGTATTGCCTCACTCGGGATGTGAGTGAATTATCAGAGTGCATACTGAATATGTTCGGGGCAAGTCATCGAGCTCCACCTGTCTGTATTTGTTTTCATTAAACTACTCAGTGAGTGTTTTCTTGTAGTGAAGTGCGGCTGTAAGCTGAGGCAGATTCCCAGAGTGTAATGTGACCTACCTCAGTTTATCTAACTAGACCCTGTTCACACTTGTCTTTGCCCAGAGATAACATCTCATGTACACTGCTCCACAAACCACATCTTTAATTTATAACGTAACGTGACATGTTCCTGGCTTTGTTGCTGCATTTTCCTTCTAACACTAGTGTATATATGATCATTTCCTACATGTTCACTGATTTTGTTGCATTAACCCTTTTTTTTAAATAGAAATATACATTTGTAACTTTAATTGGACATATCTATGTTATCTACTAAAACACATTTTTTGGCAACAGATAATATTTCTGCTGCTGATTCCACCGGTGGACACTTTTCAGTCAGCTGCAGTATTTGGATCTCAGAATCTTTTGCTAATATGTTTTCCTCATTTTAGTGGTTAAAGGACAGAACAAGCTCATGTTAGGCGTGGAGCAGGGGCTCTGTGTTGTGAGCTCTCCTCTGCTAGGTTCTGCTCGGCTGTGCTCCCTGCATTTCCTGCTGACTGACTGATATGGAGCTCTGCTGCCAGGGCTTAAATAGCAGCTGTAAGCGTCCAGCTGCTCCCTGCCACGCTCCACTTCTCCCCAGATGGCTCCGAGACGTTCCAGCAGCCCTCCGGAGGAGCGCTCATGAGGAAAGTGTTATGGAGTGGCTCTCTGAAACACCAGGGAGCATCCCTCGCCGCACCACAGCCACCCTCCTCCTTCTCCAACCCTCGGGCCGAACGCCCAAATCAGGGGAGGGCTGCTTGCGCTGCCTCGTTTGCCAACTTACCAACGGGAGGCAGCACAGATGGTGGTGTCCGCAGCGTAGGCCAACATGCAGCAGGGCCTGAGGGGGGGTCCTGGAGAGAGCACATGCCATGCCTGGCCTGGGATGCCACTGATATCCCCCAGGAGGAGCTCTCACTGGCCCTCAGCAGATGACCAGCAGAAGTCTGGCAAGCCCTGCTCCGCTCAGAGATGGTGTGGTGAAATGTTTTTCTTTACCCACATGGGCGTCTTTGATAAGTGGGTTGTTTCCGAGCTTTGCCAACCCAAGAGAGAATGTGCTCGGCGAAAAACGAGCGCATTCAAAGTCATTGTCATTTTTCCTTGAACACTCGGCGTTAATATATTATGCCAGCTGTAGAGCTCCAGGGCAGCGGTCTCTTAGCTTGGCTGAGTGTAAAAGTGATGAATGGTCCATCAACTTCACACCACTGAAGCGAACCACAGGGTTCACTTCAACCATGACATTGCCCACAGAGATAATATCATGTTTAACATATCCTGCACTCCTGAAAATATACTTTGTTTAAATGTACCATGAGTAGATTTTGACCACTAGCGTTGCTGTCGAGCTGTGAACGCAATCCTGCAGTACAGACAACAGTGACAGTTGATCGGATTGAAAAAGTAGCAGCGTGTAAGAGAAGAGAGGAAGACTGCAGTATAATTTGAAAAGTGCAGGTTTCATTTTCAATTTTGTAATGATTTCAACATGTTCTTCAAGCCTTAAGGAAACACACAGTCATCATTATGAGTCTTCTAAATTCTCAGCTGAAATGTCCTCTTGCTTGTAAAACAACAGGAGGGTGATGGTTGTGACCTGTAGCAAAAAGCATTATAAGACATCTCTGTGAATTTATAAACCTGCTGCTCTTGTCAGCAGAAGATCCCATTTTGACCACGCTTGTGAGTCACTCGCCTCTCTCTTTCTCAGAACTACTTCCCCATGCTCCTTTTTTTTTTTTTTACCATGTCTCTCCCTCCCTCACTGTCTTTTTTACTCCCTGTGGCCGGAGAGAAGGGGAGTATGCTTCAGGGATGGATGCAGGACTGCTATTGCTCCCAGTGGGGGGGCGGGGGTCCTTGCTCTGCTGACCTCACTGTTATCCTTGTCATGACAGGAAGCATACATCATAGTGGGGCCTCTAATGTGAAACACATTCCGCCACAACTTGATCAAAGCCAGGCTGCCTGGACAACAAAGTGCCCTGTAATGCCATATTTTGACCATATAATTGGAGAGTAATTACGGCTGACAAAACACTCGAGCCATTTTCTCTCCTTCTCTCCCTCCCTCTCCCTCTCTCCCTCTCCTTCCCTGCGTCTTTGGGCTGTAAGAAAGCCCAGAGAGGGGTTGTCATAAACTATGTGGGATATTGTGTGCTGAGTTGGCTTGAAAGCTCTTGAGTGGAGCCGAGGGTAGGTCAGTTTTTATTGGAGCACGATCGCTTATTCAGAGACACTATAACAACACACAAGGGTAGCAGTAACCAGTGGCCTAGAAAAACACCGGTGCACCACATGACAGCTGACCCTCACTCACTGACAAGACACCAGTCTCCCAAAAAAATCTGTGCTCTTACTCTCTGGATTTCTAGATGGTTTCAGAGTCTTTTCTCATGTGTCCGATAACACAGTCTTAAATTATTGCGGTGAGCTGAGTTCTCCTTTCGTCAAGCTCCACAGCGACCTAACCAGTAATTCACTAAGCGTAGATGTTGGAGGAGCTGACCCTGAAAGCTCAGCTACAGAACCCAGTTTTCAAAAAGATGAGAACCTTGGCAAAGAATACTGTGTAGTCAGATATTTTTGCCAGTGCTGGAAGTATAGTACGCACGTTAAAAATCATTTCCACTAAAGAATAGAAGAAGAACCTTTAACCCAGTCAAAGATGTGAATTCGATGCAGATGTTGGCATTCTGTTGTGTTCACGTTGCACTGGTTGCCCCAGCAAACATTTTTATCCATGGGCAGTCTTTCATTCTGAAGTCCACCCCCCTGCTGGGCCAGTCAATATGAGCACAGAGCCTTGGGGCCTGAGCTCTGTGGTATTCCGCTGTACAGAAATCAAACAGAAAACACATGAAACACTGCAAAACATTACAGTTTGACAAAAGTCTGGAAACTCTGTTAGAGCACAGCTCCAACATCATAGTTCCACATCACCGCTCACAGTTTGACCTCATGTTTGCATACTGCTAATGGTTTCAAGGAGCAAAACAAGCCATCACAAGTTGAAACCCTCAACACGGCAGTCCTTTTATCGGACTAATCTCCGGCCAACTTGGCTATCCAGCAGCTATCCTTCAGTTGAACATGAGTTTAGCCACAATTCTGTCTGTCATACGGTGATAGTTTGGTATGATCCAGCCTGTTGACAGGCTGTTTAGTACTAAAACGTGACGGTGAAAACCTTGACTTATTTACATAAAGTAGAATTGAAGAGCCTTAAAAAACATCAACAGCACTTTTCAGACTTTTCTTCAAACTTTCTCGACTAAAGCAGATTTGGAATGTGTTCCGGGCCAACAACCTCAGTCCTCTCATGTCTGGCTTCAGTCCACCTGCCTGTTTGTCAGGAGGTTAAATCAGGCTTTGAGGGACAGAAGGGGGCTGGACTAGTTCAAACTGTGACTGTACTGCTGGTATTGTGGGAGGTGGTGGATGTCAGATGTCTGGTCTGTGGCTTTCAGCCTGCAATCGTGCTCCACCACTTAGCATGCTAATTAATCCCAACCAAAGGGCTGCGTCAGTCACCCCACGCTCCACCAGGGACGCTCCCACTGGGCTCATCCTGCTTTAATTGAGCACGTTTTTCAGAAGCCCGCTGTCCCTGGGATTACATTAGATCCCTCTAATTCACCCAGCCTGCCACCGGCGTGGGCAAAGTGAACGAGAGAGGGAGGGAGTGAGATGAGACATAGAGCTGGGAAATGTATAAATAAACCAAACAAACAAACAAAAAAAAAACCCAGACTGAGTGTTTATTAACACCCCTGGGATGAAAAAGGAGGTGAGTGCAGGAAATCATTAGCGCAGGAGAGTCAAACTAGGCTCGTTTGATCTCGCTGATGGAGGAGCAAATGTAATTTAGCGCGCTGCGAGTAATTTGTTTTAGCAGTTAGCATGGGTTCCTTTTAATTTCATTTTGCCTGGCATCAGTCTTTCAAATTAAATATTTTTATTTTGTACAAAGCGGATCTTTGTGAGCCTCGCGGCTCAAAGACCAGCCCTCAACAACAACTAATGTTTATTCATCTTTGCTTGTTTGCATGTGCGGTAGACAGAATCTTGACAGGAGTGTGCGGTGTCGGCTCTTATTTGAGTACTTTCTGTATAATGAGGCAACTCAGATGTACACTGCGACAGCTAGCAAATCATAGCAGGAGAATAACAAAGTGTTTTTGTCACCGCAGCTCTAATTATTTGGAAGACGGTGCTGAAGCGGCTGCATCTGTTTTGGTGTCTCACCTTATGTCCTCATTCTACTGAAAGCTGTTGACTGCGCAGTCTGTTTATGAAATAAAGACACCATTTTCAAACCCAGGTAATGAAACAGTTCCCAACTAATAACTTCCAGCATTGACAAAGAATGTAATAGTTAGTAACCTGTCAGGTGAAATCAAAAATGTAAAACTGACTGCCTGTCACATATTAGCTCATATAATTGATTTACAGATATGATTCTCATGTTTAATTCAGTGGGGATCACCGAGGGATCGGCCCTGCATCGGTGAGACGTGGCGTAGTGTAAGAGCAAAGGGAGGAAGTTTATCTCTGCCTGTCAGGGTGTTGCCACTTAATTGCTGCTCCCACCCATGACACAGAGGAGGCCTTCCCCTGCATCAGGACCAGCTAGTCTCAGCTCAGATGAGTAGGGAAGAGAGAGGAGAGTCTTATCAGGACGAGATGCCTGGGACACTGTTGCTCTGAAGCACCTTATCTGGCCCGTGTTCACACCGTGTGGAGCCTGAGCCCCCGCTCTCGCTGGCAGTGGGGCTGTGCAGCTAGTAACAGAGAAGAGGCAGAGGCACTGACAGGGTTGATCGTTGTGACGATGAGCTGGAAACATGGGCAGCCATTTTGGATGTGTGGGAAGAGTTTACGCACACTGAAATTCTGATGTATGCAGAGTTAAATGCCTTTTATTATGAAGGTTCTAGCTACTGATGATCCAGAGTGGTAAATTATGCTGTGGAACACTTAGTATTTATTGGTAAACAGCAGAGAATTCTTGTGTAAGTGAAAGTGCGATCTTCAGGTGTGTCCGTATTTCAAACTTTACCAAAGTGATGCATTCGTAGCTGCCATTACAGACTGATAAACAACATGTGCTCTAATGTGAGGGAACTCTGTGTATCTCAGCTGTGTCCCTGGCAGAGCCTGCAGGGGTTGTTAGCATTGACAGCGCCGGTCTTTATGCATGAGACTTCCAGGCAGATTGTTGGCAGAGCTGGGCAGTTTCTCTCAGACGGGCATCAGCTGGCTGCGAGCCTCGCAGCCTTCTTCTCCTCCTCCTCCACCTTGCTCTCCTTCCCATCATGGCAGACCCCGAAAAAGAGCTTTATGGAGCCCTATAATGATACGTGGCGAATGTGCAGCACTGGGGTGATTGTTAACGGCGGCAGCTGCGCAGATAGCCTGGATGATGGAAAATCAGTGGGACCTCATTTTGGTTTGCCAGTATGAATATTAATGGCTCGTTTCCAGGCCATGGCTAATGATGAGGAAAATTCCCTAATAAAAACTTGATGTGATGGGCAACGACCCGCGGGGTCACTGGAGACAGTCAAAGTTAATAGTGTGCCATCAGGTGTGAGGAGTTAAGTGATTAGAGGCACAGAACCTAATCCTGATGTTTTTCTCCCCCCTCAGCTATGAGTCGGTGTGGAGAGGAGGGAGGGAGGGCTGCAAGTGGGAGGTGAGGGGAGCAGATGAGCTTTATATCTCCTGACAACAGTGGGTTGCTGCCTGTTGTTAAGCATACATCTCTGTGCATGCAAGCCATGAATGTTACAAGGAATACTAGAGGTGGCAGATGGAGATTATCTTGCACAGTTTTACTCCATTATGAATAATATTAGCGCATTTCACAAGGGATGGGTGCCTTTTAAGTGCTGATAGAATGCAATATAAAAGATGATTCCAGCACAGATATAAAAACAATGCTTTTTGATATCTAACTTTGAGGAATATATGACTTGTTTTTCCTATAAACCCCTTTTATCATTTAACAAGAGAAGCCAATCTTGTCGAAAGTCGAAATGAATTGATGTTACTTGTAAACTGAGGAAAATAAGAATGAAAAGAAATTAGAAAACAAGACTATGACTCTCAGATTCAGTGCCAGGTTGTCTAATTTTGACAGTTTTCAGAGCTTGTGCTAAAGTCACTTTTCAGTTGATACCAAAAAGCATCGAGGTGCAACACCCAGTTGTGAATTTCACTGGCTCAAACAGGGTTAGCGTCTCAGGGTGAGAGCAGGGCAAATCTTCTCGTTCAGTTCCATCTATTCACTCGCCGCACTCGTCCACATCCTCTTGCTCAGACATCCAGATTGTTCTTATGACACGCAGTAAATTCTGCTTCTTCACGAACATTCCACAAATAGTCTTCTATTGATTGTTTATGTGTGTGGCCAGATTGCTGTAATGAAGATGCCAAATGACATCATCGTTAATGTCTAGCATGTGGGGTACTAAAAATACACACCAAGTGGACTTATCTCGGGGGAGTCCCCATAACTGCGAAAAACAATGCGATGTGATGTATGTAATTATCTCCGAATCCTTTTATTAATCTCTGATTAATCCAGCATCTGCTTTGTGCCTCAGTCGCCTGTTGGCTTATGGAAACAGAGTAGAGTTGGGGTGAGGCAAGGTGTGTGTTTGTGGGTGTTTGTGTTTGTGCCCACGCTGCAGCTGTGTCTTATATTTTCTCATTTCTATCAGATAACCAGTGAATGCCTCCCACCCCCGGGCGCCTGTAGCTCGGAGAAAAACGATGAGATGAGTCTTGAAGGAGAGGCACTGAACTTGGTGCTTGTGTAACAAATAGATTTTTAAGAAAGCAAAGTGCTGCACCTCTCTGTTCCCTCCTTCCTCCCCTGGTCCTTGTCAGGTGTGTGCTTGTGTATCGGGTGGGTGGATGGAACTGATCAACAGAGAGGTTTACCCCGCGGCAACGTCTGTTTCTGCCAAGCATCACCTCAGTAGTACGCTGCCACATCTCCTGTTGAGTTGAATGTCCTACCTTCCTCCGCAGAACATACACATACACCACTTGTACCCTTCTGAACTTATCTTTTCATCCCAGGCATCCAAAAGTGTGTGAATGTGTATGTGCATCTGTATTTCAGGCATTGCTTCATGTCACTTCTCACATTTCAACATCCAGACCCAACTTTTATAATGTAAATCATTAGAGATTGAAGCAATATGGAATTATTAATAAAAGAGTTATAAAAGGTTTTAAAAAATTCTCTCAGATATTCTGTCAGTAAGTTTGGGCTTAGTCCACTGAAATAAAATCCAAAAAGAATGTACTCCAGAGATTTTAAACCAGAGGTCACAGACCATAAAGTTTTTATTATTATTTCTTATTATTTTATGGAAGGCTTAATTTTTCTCCCCCTTCATCCTTCCTTGAGCTCCGCTGTCCCACTGACTGGAATCCAGAGTTTGCGGTCAAATTGAATATCTTCTGGATAAAGTTTTACATTTGAAGGGAAATTGCATTCAGATGTTGGCCTGCTGCATTTGGCCAGTGCTGCACATGTGGATCAGACCTGGTTATATTAGTCCAGACAGAAGTCTGGTCCTCCCTGACGAGACATTCTTGGCTGCTGAGAGAGGCGTTCGCCTTATGTGACTATATAGACTGTCTCACACACTCAAGCTGTGCTGTTTTCTTTTCCTCGAGATTTTTTTGAGGTCCTCTCTTTCCTACCATACTTTCATATGACAGCTCGACATCAAGCAGATGCTGTGGAAATTATATGTTCGATGTCATCGCTGCAGAACCCTGCTTATTTTAATGATCTGTCCTAGTCAGGCATGTCATGTTGAATTTCCTTCCACTCGCTGAACTTTAAGGTGTATTTACTAAACTGTCATTTATGGATCTCTTTTCATGGTATGTGTCTGCTAGGCTTATTTCTGTATAATAAATAATCCCAGAGTTTATGTGAGGTTCAGTCATTATGAGTGTGAATCAGTCTTTTGTATAAAGAAAGGGGGGCTTTAAACAGAAGGTCTGTCCGTGGCAGATCATCATTAATACCACAAGTCACAGCAGGTGACAGAGCTGCATGTAGCCAGTTGTGAGCTTTGCTGTAATGACGGTATTTCTGGACCACATCTGCATCCTCCGTCAGCACAGTGTATTGACCACACTCATATTGCCAGCCTTAAGATTATTCCTACCTTTCCTGATGAAACCAACTAAGTTTCCTTTTTCAAATTTCTGCGTTATAAGAAACTAATTTGTGAGCGTATTGTGACGGGGCCTGCTGCTCCAGCTTTGTGTGCCAAAGCAGGTGCTGTGTAGCAAACCCTGAGCTCATCAGTCTCCTCCTGCCCAGCTCTATTTGTTGTTCCTCAATTCACAGTGGCGGGACTGGCAGACTGTGTAATGTGTGGGTGAGAAAGAGAGAGGGATATGGGAGGTGTGAGTGGGGGATTTGAGAATAAGCATGGCACAGATCCCCATTTCGCCATACTGGTCTTCCTCTATTCCCCATGAATAATGTGGCACAGCCCCTACCCAGCGGTAGGCCAGGCTTGCCGCCATATCAAGCTGTGGTGGAGAGCGAGGCGTCCAGCTTGGCGTGTCTGGGCTCAGTGACATTCTAGCCCCACAAACCCCCCACCCCCCCCAGCCCCATCCCCAACCTGCAGAGAGGAGCACTGGGCTCCAAGATGGCAATCAAGGCTTGATTTGCCAACACATTTCCAATGATTAAAATGTAATTAGCACAAGCGAGCACCTCCTCCCCAGCTAATTTCCACGCACGCTGTGACAGGCAGGCGGTCGGCGGCACCCAGGCCCCAGCAGCAGATGGAGGAGGATGCAGCGGAAGGGGAGAAAACCATTTTGCCATGTGACTGTTTGCATCAGAAAACCATCAGGACACGCAGCTATATCAGGAAGGAGCTGTTAGGAGGAGGGGAGTGAGGAGCCCTTGACGACAGCACATCAAATTGGCACTGTCAGAGCTGACCCTGGCAATGGCTGCCATCCTTCATGCTGTCCTTCCAGCTCCCAGGCATGCAGGCAGGTTGGCTCCTTCCCCGGGCTTTAACCCCTTCAGCCATCCTGCAGGACAACCTGGCTCAGGCTGATAAACAGACACTATCCTCAGTGCAACGGGCCGCTTTAATGAAGCCCATATCAACCATAATTAATTCTAAGGTCGTGGAATGCAACCAGCATAACCTGAGGCTAATGTCACTCACGGGGGCGACAACATGCATCCTTCACAGTTCCAGACTTAAGAAGATGCCATTTAAGAAAATATTAGAATGGAGACGACTTGTAACACTGGAGGATTTGAAATCATAGTAAGCCTGTTAAACACATTCTGTTTGCCTTTAGAAATATCGTTTACGCATGTCATTTTTTTCTTGATTGATTTAACATCTGTTAGCATTTGTGGACCACTGGATTTCCAGAAGGTTATGTTGGAAAAAGGGAACATGGCATACTTGCCTTGCACGCATCCTCATGTGATGTGGTCACCTCTTTAGTACAGACATTTTTTTTGTGGGTAGCTCTGGCAGGAGACTTTGGTGAGCCCTGCTGCTACGGACGATAGCATAGCTGCATCGTTTAGCATTCAGCCCATGGCACCTTATGTTCCCCTTGTATTGGGCCAGCATTACTCTCAGCTGGAGAGGATTTAGGACAAGAATAATTTACTCCTTATTTCAGACCAATATAAACAACAGGCTCGATGCTTGGACAGAGCACAGGGAAATTTGTAAGAGCACTCAGCCAAAAGAGAGGCCCGGGTGAGAGCAGAGGGGCAATCAGAAGTGCTCCGGATACAGGCCAACATCAACAGCTCTTAGAGCTGAAGCTAATGTTTGACATTCCTGTGTTACTTAAACTTAACACTCGAGTCTAGCTGTACAGTATAATGCTGGTCCTGTGTAAATAGCAGTGGGCCTGGGTAGAGTATCACTTTTCCTTGTCAGCCCCCTCCCAGAGCTAATGGTTTCCTTATTGTACATGACTGTTGCTTTAAATAAGACCCATTTCCTACCTCAGCCTGTCAGAGAGCTAGCTCTACCGATCTCAATGGCACCATTGTTTTTGAGTTTTTCCTTTCTTCGCTGTAATATATTCATTTTTGTCAGTCATTTTAAACCTCTGACATATGTCTTTTCATTAGCCAAGGCCTCCGAGGATTTGGTGTAAAATGTTTTTGACATTACAGTTAACCATAGCTTTGGAGATTTATTCATACCCACCCGTCAGTAGCAATAACTGAATTTTTGAGCTCATGCTTACCTCCTAAAACAATTCCATACCTCAGTTATTAAAGATGAGGTCTACCAATCATTCCTGACGTTTCCAACTACCAAGTGCAAAGCCAAGAATTTCTCGCTTCCCGTCTCTGTTTCTAATGTAAGACTCGGTAAGTAGAAATACAAGGAGCGAGAAAATTTCCAGATATACAGGGATTCTTCTCCCCCGCCTCAGGTTGCTTTATGCATGAGGCAACGCATTAGTTCACTATGATCACTTATCACTGAGTGACAGCTCTGGCTTGTTTGTATGCCTGAGCTGTGTTTTTTTTTTTATCTTTTAGAGATATTATTATTTGTTACTTTTTGCTCTATACTTGAGCAGCGAGTTCGAGGGAGCTTTAGCGTCTGCACTGTAAGGACGATCAAATTGCCTGCCCTTGCCTGTCAGGCCTGATCTCAGGATTTTTTACTTTGCTCATTATAAAGGTATTTCCATTTTATTAAGTTTTCCCTTTTTTCCACCCTTTGTCGCTCTGGGAAATTTGCATACCTCTATTCCTAGGGAAAAAAAATAATGACAGCAATTTCTTTTCTTTTCTCTTCCCCACTAGCCGTGTGAGTGCTTCGTTTAGTGGCACCTGCGGAAGCGACAGGCGCGGGGATGAGAAGTGAAAGAGAGCAGTTGATTAAATCATCATCAAGTCGCAGCACAGAAAGTCAATTCTGCTTGCCGTCTACAATGATATCCTTTTATCTTAAAGTAATGAGCTATGGCACTTTTGCATCGGGTAATACGATGAGTTCCATTAGCATGTTCCATTTGCTTCACAAGCAAGGGCAAGTCATTCCAGCCGGCTTCTATCTTGGCAATCAAAGCAATTGGCTGCACAGCCAGGGAACAGGGGGAAGGAGGGAGACCAAAAAAAAAAAAGGGAACATGAGGAAAAAAAAGGCAAGTAGTGTTTTTTTATGGATCACAACACAGTGGAAAAACTAAAATGATGTCCATTATTTGAACCCCGCGCATGCCTGTGTTCCCGGGTGTGAATTGTGCGCAGGCAGACAAGCAGCTAATGAGTGCTTGGTTACTTTACCGTTGTCACATTCTGAGAGGCCTAAATGCATGGAGGCAGTTGAGATGGTTAATACTGCTCATCAGATCTTGTCCGCTGCTGCATTAGTCAGTCCTGTGTGGGAGGCCGACACGCCCATTATTCACAAGCGAGAAAAGAGGTGCATAAATGCACGCAGTGTGCAGCTTTTTGTTTAACACGGACATTCACGCGTAATCAGAATCCTCACTCGTCTACGTTACCCTTATTTATTCTTCCAGCTGACGGTCTATAGGGCGACAGGCTCTCTGCGCACTGTATTAAAATGGGGGGGTTGAAATGTTGTGGGTGGTGGAGAAACAGAGTGAGAGAGAAATGGAGAGCAGGGAAACGTCTGAGGAGTGTTTGCCCAGTGCGTTTATTGCCTCTGCATAATTTATGAGCTGCTGGAGCTGACCATCATGGCAGTGTGCCGCGGGCGGCCCCTGGGGCCATGTGGGACAGGCCTGTAAATTGGATGCTATGCTCCTGCTGAGCTCGCAAGGCCCCTTTTTACCGTCCAGCCTCAGAAACAGACCAGCTACGAGCCCAGCCAGCTACCTTTGAGCTCTGCAGGGCCCCGGATCAGCAAAAAACAAGAGATGGAAGCAAAAAAGAGGGAGAGAAAGGAAAAAAAAAACGACAGGGTTTTCTGTCGCTCATTCCCTGGGCTGTCAATCATTTCACCCCCTTCCTCCACTCCCTCCCTGCTTTAATCGACACCCACCAACCCCTCCCCGCCTACACACACACGCACTGTGCCAACCCCTGCCCATATTCCCCCCCCAGTGCCTTCTTCATTACCGACTCCAGTGCTTCTCTGCACCTCAGCCATATGCACAACGTTGAGGGCCGCCAGTCACCCAGCATCACACTAATTAGTTGATAAAGAATTAAGTGGACCTTGAAATTGAAATTGGAAAGAAAAAATGAAATCTAACCACTTTTTCCTCCCTCCATTACAAAGTTCCCTTCCTCTTCTTGTCATTTCTCCTTCCCAGCCTCAAGCGGGAACAGACATCATGGAATTATAATTCTAGTGGTGGTTAGCGTTTTGAGATTCCAGCTCCGTCTGAGTTTCACATACATTTCAGTGTTAACAAGGGCACGGCTGCATACGAGAAATTTGCTTTGTTTCACATTCCGGTGCTTGTGTCGACTAATGAAGTGATCTGATGATATTCAGACACTGAATATGAGTATATGATAAGTTTGTCATTAAAAAGCTGATAAGATATGCCATTTTCAAATGTAAATTACATCATGACTCTCGCAGGTGTTAAAATTGAATACCGACCAAGAAGTTATAAAACAAGGATGGGACATATTATTCCTCATTTTCCTCATTTTCTTGTTTCTTTGCAGTGTGACACCGAGAGTGACCAAGATGACAAGGTAAGCTGTGATTTTTTTCATATACTATTAAATGTGCTAGGCTCATTTCAGGCATCCTTCATCGAGTTTCAGTAAGATTCAAATGTTGGAGTATCTTAAAGGCTAAGAATTTAATGTAATTAGAATTAAACGTCCTGTTAATAACTATGAGAAAGCCTTAATTAGCTGCACATTAATTATAAATGACTTAATGATGTGCAAAATCTAAATCGAACTGTTCTGGGTTTTTAGGATTTAGATGACATTTAAATGAGACTGCTGTGACAGCCAGGGTTAAAGGTGTGGACTTTTGCTCAAAGCCTAACATTAACTACAGTATTCAGCACAGTGGCTGTGTTCGTATATCCTGTGCTATATCTACCCATCTATTTAACTTCCTATCTGCCTATTTGTCTGTCTTTTGTTGAGATACGCTGCTAATTAAAAGTAACACAATCACCTTTATAAGGTGTTCGTTGCTTATTTCTGTTCATATAATCTCAATCAGCACCTCCTACTGTCAAGATCTGCAGCATCTTCCTGTGGTGTAACACTGTCATATATTTGCTAAGAAGGTCACGGTTTATAAGAGTGTAAGCATGCAAACACTTGAAATCAATACAAAATAATTAACAAAAGGCTAAAGAGAGCTGAAGAGGAAAAGCAAATACAGAAGATGGTTTGGGTCTTTGAGTCTTCTGTCGTATGCTACATCATTTTCATTGAGGATGTGAGTGACTTGAAGTCGAACGTGTAGGATTTAGCGGCATCTAGCAGTGAGGTTGTGGATTGCAACCAACTGAATACCCCCCGCTTCACTATCCCCTACGGTGGCCACTAACATGAAAGGCCCTCACTTGTTCCAGTGTTAAGTTTGTCCCTTCTGGGTTACTGTAGAAAAATGGCAGACTGTGGAAGAGGACCTGTCCCCTCTGTAGATTGTGAAGGCTTGTTCTTAGGAAAACACAATGTTTCTTACTGTCAGGTGATTATACACAAATGAAAACATAATTATGAATATTATATACATTTTTGCTGTTTGGTCCCCCTAAATCCTACACACTGGACCTTTAACCCCATTTCTTAGGCCACTCTAACAAAGCTACTAATCATTTCCTATTGGCAAGATTATTAATTATTAATTATCCACTTCAGTAGCAATGCAAAATAAAAATAGAAGCATGAAGCAACATTGGCATCAATGGCTGCCACATTTTGGTCGAAGCAGAGCTTTAACAATTACAAATCGAAGTGCTTGTAAGTATCTACAAGTTTGTTTTTATCCATCCTTATCGTTTTCAGAGCAGCTCCATTTGTAATGTCCAGGTATTCACAGTTTGAGCATACCTCATAGATTCTACGAGCAGCCATATTATCCAACGACTTCTAACTAGAGATCTAGATCCACTCCAATGATTTAGTAATACCATTTGCTTGTGGTGTTTAGACTGTGCAGCAAATTGAGTCATTACTCAGTGTTGTCGATTTAAATTGCTCCTGTCTCTGTGGCAATTCCTTTTTGTTTCAGGAAGAGAGAGAGAGCATGGTAAGCTGTAATCCCCCCAGTGACTGTATTAATTCACCCTGGCTCACGTTACGCTCCTGATGAACAGCACCAGCTACACCTTGCTGTCATTGATTAATTGTGTGTTAAAGTAACAGAGGAGTGAATTAGTAAATAGCGGACCCCTATGACAGGAGTTGACTTATGTGTTCCTCCTCAATGTGAGGGAGTAATTGGAGCTCCCACTCAACACTTTTACCCCCTCCTCAGTCCACGTTACCTCTGCCACTATCTGCTCCTGCCAGGCACCAGGCACACTGTGCCCACTGCCACTGTTGTCATTTGCATTCTGTGGGCGACGCGGTCTACTTTACAACACCACAGCGGAGAAGGACGCGGGAGAGCAGAGTCGTTTTAATGGGTCAAATGTATTCAGATGAGGACAAACGTGGCTTATTTAGTTTCCCTTCAAAAGCAGGAAATGGAAAAAGTGTTCCCAGGAGAAATCACGTTCTGCCTGGTGTAGAAGGCCTCTGCCGTGTCGGCGGGAGCTGCCAGACTCTGATAAGAGACAGCTATTCGCATCTCAGAGTATGTGCGCTCACAATCCCGCTCATGTGTTTGTGTGCGAGTGTGTGTCTGCATGTGTTGGGAACTGTCAGAGCATTTGCTCATTATAAAGTGACCTGTAGGATGGGCCCTCTCCAACATGACATGTTAATGGCATAGTGGGAGACAGGTAGGAGGCAGGCTCGCTGCAGTCACTCGTCACACAAAGCTGGTGTTATTAGCCCTATATGTGTTATCATTACCTTCTATGCTAAGGCCCCCATTACCAGCAGGTTCCCTTTCTCTCCATCAGAATCAAGCAGTCCAGTCAGAGCTCAGAAAATGAGAAGGAACGCGTGAATGCTTCTGCTCTAAAGATCTACGCCATGTGTAAAAAATGTGACTGAAATACTTATGTGTATGTGTGGTTATTATCTGATAATTCAAGTAGTTGATTGTGCATCTCCACATATCTAGTTTCTTATCTACACAAAAATCCACAGGAAAAAAGGCGAACGCATTTGTGCCTCACTACTTCCAGCTCATTTCAGTCTTATTATGTGGCAAGTATAAAATGGGACGATTTGCCTCCTTTTCATCCTATACTGTAAAGTGGGATTCATGTGGTCTCTAAATTGGCAGTGGAATGCAAGCAAAAACGCCTGCTGAGGGGCCAAAATCCTCCTCTCAAAGCTTTTTCTGGCGAGGATGTCCTCGTCTGTCTGTCTCTATCATGTGGCTTGGCCCATCTTCCACTCCTGAAACACAGTCCGTCAGCAAAATGTGCTCTCGCGCTCATCCCCTCCACATTCTCTCCTTTTGGTGGATCCAGGCAGGATCAGGTGGTCATTTTTATTAGGTCTAGGCAGGACTGGCCTGCTCATTTGGAGCAGCTTGTTCCCAGTTACGATGCTACGCTTTACTGGCAGGAGAGCGCACTGAAAAGGGCTCCATCGCCTCAGGTGTCTTTCATGTGCATCCGCCAAAGCACCAATAACATTGCTTGTTTCATGGTGTAGTTAACACCAACAGGTTTTCCACCATCTGAGACCATTTAGGAGGGCTTTGAAAAATCCCCCTAGCCTCAACATGTGTAGGATCCGGAGCTGTAAAACCTCACAGTAAAAAGTAACCCACATTAGCAATATACTTTATACTGCGTTTAAATGCACCCGGCCTCTATAATTATACTTCATCATTATAAACATGTTTAAAAAAAAAAATGAATGCAGAGAAACATTCACTCAACATAATCTTTTTTGATTGAACTGCGCCAAATTTCTGCAGCATTTCTGAGCAGTCTTTGTAATGTCGTCAAGAGCGCTCAGTGCTCACTCCGTCTGGACTGGCTAATGCTTAAGTGATTTTTTGCTAGTAAGTGGCACATTGAAACTGCCAGTCAAACGTTTTAGTATGAATATCGGCTAGTGCTCAAGTGCTTTTTCCAGCGTAACTGTTCATCAGTCGTTGCTGAGGCCTTTTGTGAAGACAATGACTCCATGCTTTAATCTGCAGAACTTATCACTCTGTAGATTCTTTATTTCTCTTTCCCTCGCCTCTGGGCTTTTTTTTTATATAGGCCACACCTTTCCTAAGTGTTATTTACTCGCTCTATCAGCAGCCACAAGCTGTAAATGCCATTTTGAAAATGCTTTGTGTCTTATTAATGGCCATGCAACCGAGTGCTGTAATTTGCTGCGCTTTGCTCTTATTGGAGGCGAGGGATCTAAGTGGGTGCTTTAGAGCAGCCGAGAGAACCTGTTTGTCCTTGACATAAAATAAAGATCTGAACTGGTAATATATTTGCTGTTTCTCTTCCTTTATTGTTTTGCTGTGTTTGCCCTCAGGCAATTACAGCAGAAGAGTCGAGTTTCTCAATCACTCTGCAGCACTGTACATAAAACCATTTTATATCCTCCTCCTACCCCCCAAACCCTCCCTCTTTCCACCGCAGTGGGAAGGATGAGTAATAAAAAGGAGAGAGCAACTTGTCAGCGTTAAAAGATTATGTGTTTTGCCCCCTCCAAAGGAAGAGAGTAGTGTTTACAGGCTTGAGTGGGTGCTCGCTAGGCCGAGGCTGAGGCTGATTGCACTAGAGTACCCTGTCAGCCAGTGATTTGTCATGTACTTTATCATCCTTGTCACTCTGCAGAGCGTTGTCATAGGTATCGTTCCCGCCTGCCCCCTCCCCCCTCTGTGCTTTGTACCCAGTCAGTGTAGGAAATTTGTATTTACTTTGGGGGAGTGTAATTTGTTCCTCATGGATAATATGACCCTTAGCGGAGCCGGATCACGGGTTAGTTGAAGTGATATTTTCCGGTAATGGTAGTCGTACATCATGGCTGTCAGGCCGGGTTAGGAGGCGAGCACATTACAGCTCCATTTTAGCACTGCAGGCATCTGGGATTATTTTCCATAACCAAGTATGACATGACCGCTCTGCGGAGTGCATTAAATTTTTACTAGCTTTTTTCCCTCCCCCGGCAACTTCTGTGGCTTTTCCCCCGGTCTGGGTCTCGAGGCTGCCACAGTGATGGATACCCCCAGAGTCCCAGTAGCCCTGGCCAAGGTTAGCGGGTGTCACAGACCTACACCGCTCCCCTCCATCCAATAACCGGCAAATCCCTGCTCCCTCTGAGGCGCGTGCACACGGGCCCACAGCTCACCATCACAGCCTCCACACACACAGATACAAAGAAAGGGAACAAGCATACTCTCCCTTGAGAAGCCATTTAACAAGTAAATGTTGATCGTATAAAATTATTACATCTCGATTTTGTCCCTTTATGCTTCGACACAGATAGAGATCGTCTTAACACGTGGCTGTGCTTGTGACGGCAACTAACGTAGGGCTGCAGAGCTGCTGATTGCTCTCCTTTCCTTTTCTTTCCTACTCTTCTCTTTTCTCCCCCATTTGATTCCTCTCCCCTTGGCAGCAAGGTCAGCAGTGTAAATGCCACCTCTTGCCATTGACAAATGGTCGCCCCCCTGTCTGATAATCAGTAGGGTCTCAGAGGTGGACGAGCAGGCGGAGCTCATTAGGGCGCCACAGATGAGAAATTAATGTGGAGATTCCAGGCCTGGCAGAGAGTCATGCTGATGGGCCCAGGGTGGGGGAGGAGGAGCAGGGAGGGGGGTGTAGGATGGGTGGGGTGGATGGATGGACCCTGTCTGATGGATGACCAGGTCAGCAGGCAGCAACACTCCCCAGACAGCCCCACACATACACAAACACACACACACCCACACGCCTGTCCTCCCCTAGTAACCTCCCCTTCTCCTTCCCCCCCTCCCAGTCTCACTTGTAGTGGCGCTCATCCGCCCCTCCACCCAGCCGTACAGTAATGACACTGCAGAGCGTAGAGCCACAGGAGGGTCAGAGGGATGACATTTTACCCCTCGACTGACACACTGGTAATTGAATGGAAGCAGCCTAATTGACACAAATTTCCACATCCTTTTTTCGTCTGAAATAAGACGGTGACAGAAGGTGAAAATGTCAGCCTGTCACTGTGCTTCACAGGTTATTTATACTGTCTGTCTGTGATATTCTTTTTCCAACAGATTGCATATTGTTTTTTCATAATTTACACTTATTGCACCATTGCAGGGAAAGTGCCCTAGCATGTCGATATGTACCACTGTTGATGTGATTATATTTAGACTTCTAGGACTTATTGTGAGATATTTAGGGACATTTTTCTTGAATATAAAACCACTCTAAATCAATCTTCAACACATACACAGAAGCACAAGACATCCTCCTCTACATTCACTGTGACCCATTTACACTAGCTCGCTTCAGAGCTCGCACCCCGACACTGACCCAGCAGGTAAATCCTCAATCTGTATATGTCCTCTTGCTAACACTCACAGCTCACTGAGATGTGAAATATAATGAACTCGTATTAATGTAGTCTTTGTGCTAACCATTGCCTAGTTCAAGCTTTTATAGTTTACAACATTTAAATTAAAATGGCAAATTGAAGGAAAAACTGTTCATTCATAAAAGGAACGCTAAAAATGAGTAAAAAGACGGGACCTCAGAGAGACCCACCTGACAAAAAGATTGCATACATGCATGATGAAAATAAAGAGTGGGGGAATCATCATGGGTGATTTATTTTTTTAATTTAATTCTAGTTTTACAGTTTCCATGAAAAGATACACTCTCTATTTGCATAATTGCTTACAGTTGACATTCAATCTGCATGCAGAAACGGTTTTGTCTGATAAGGCGTCTCCAGTTTTAAAAGGTATCCTGTTGCTCTGTTATCAGAGTTTATATGAGAACCTTCCCAGGCACCTCAGGATTATGTAAACTCTACCTCTGGTATGTATCTGTCAAATATTTGTTGAATGGTCAAAAGAAACCAAGTTATTAAATTAATGGTTGAAGTATGTGGACCCATGCTGATAACACTGACACAGCCGTGATTATTTTTTGTCAAGGACCAGAGATTCAAATGCACCTTTTATTCAAAAGCATGTGGAATGAAATCAAAATGTTTTCTTTGCATCAATAAAAGGAGTTGGTATTACTTTTTAGAATACCCCCTGGTGTGTTTTGATAGCCTACTGCGTAGCGGTTTTGGTGTTGAAACACGGGGCTGCAGAAGGTTTGACTCTTGCCTTGAGATGTGATATTTTGCAAGCCCTAATGTGTTACACTTGCCTCTAGAGTGCTCAACCTCAGCATTCATTTATGGCCAACAATAAAAGGTAATAATGCACACGTTTGAATAAGACAAGGTTGCCAAGTCCTTGGAATTGAATGGAGGAAAAAAAAAACAGTTGCAATAGTGAATCATGTTTCAAAGGCAATGATTCAATTCCCAGTGCAAGCTGAGAACACAGGGAGTGGAAAATAATTCAATCAGCAACAAAAACCATAAATATGCTGTTTGACTGAGATGTTCACTCCTGTGGAAAGAAAAAGCCATTTCCATTTTTCCTGACCTGGAAAAGAAAAATGTCTCAGGCAAATTGTGTACATATATCAAAGAGTTTATGAGACTGGTCGCATACAGAGAGGCTTTGGAGTGGAAACAAAACCACTGTTAAAAAAATGTTATGTCCACTATATATATATATATGCCATTATACATATGTGTAAAGGCAGATTTTTCTCCTGTTGAAGTTGTGCACAGGGGATATAACAATTAGTCTTCTTTCTGCAAGAGTCCTTTATCAATAGGACAGAGAAGGCATGGCATATTATTCTTGGTAACTGACTGAACTATTCTCAGAGCCATCTGTTAAGCACATCATTAGCTCTCCCCATATTTTCTAATAGTGTTACTCATGTTGTTTTAGCAGCACTGCTAAAATTGTCCCAAGTTCTAAGCCAAAAATAACACCCATGCTGCCAAACATGTTGAGTCAAACTAAATTACATGCATTTTTTATACCACTGACCTGCACGGTAATGAACTTACTGCATGCGGCGCCATTTGTCAGGTGCAGTGACAGGAACAAAACGGAGGGCTGCTGGGTAGAAGAGTGTGCCGTGGCGTACTATGTATGTTGAACCTTCTGGGTCATGTTAGGCCGATGGATTTGTGGCCGATCAAGAGTGAGCAGCACCCCGGCTCCTCGGGTGTCTGTCCTCATCTCTATTTATGAGGCAGTGTTGCCAGTTACCGGTCTTTAATAATGCATGGAGTAAGACCTTGGGTTCAAACCAGTGTCTCTGGAAACAGGCTGCTTATGAAAAAAAAATTGGTTGTTGTTATGCAGAAAACCCTTAGCAGTGCCTATCTCTTTTCTCTCACACGCTCTCTCCTCATCCCTCACTGTCTCTCTATCTGCCCTCTCTCCCTGCTGAGAGTGAGTTCTCCAACACGTCAAGGTTAAACTTTCTCACTGCGCTCGGCGGATGTCAGTCAAGGCCCGGCTCACCTGCACATAAGCCCCCCCAGCAACTGGGCCAGTGACTCTCACACAAACCCTCTGCCCCCTCATTGCCCTTTTGTCAAGCCAATGATTTCTGCAGGCAACTTGCTTCAGAATTGACTGGCTCCTGGCTCTCTGTCTTTCCACTCTCCACAGCAACCTCAGCTCACCCACAGAAAATGGCTTTATCCCCGCAGCCAAGGCAGGATTTCTCTTTCAGTGAGTTGTCGGATGGCAAAGGCAAACTGAGCGCACGCAACACCGAGGCTTAATTATACCAAATTAACTGTAATGTAGTTGCTGCACATTATATATATTAATACTGTGCAATTATCCGCATATACATAAAACTAGCAATTCCTGCTTGTGTCATGTGCAATTATCAAATATACAAGGCAATATCTTTGTATTTTTCCATTTGCAGTATAATCCTACTCACCGTGTATTACAGAAATGGTATAATTATCTTGTGCAACTGTCCATCATCATCATATCTGTATACATAAAAGGTGTAGTTCTTTACCTCTACCTCCTGCATGCTGACTCAGTAATCATTCAGGAGTAGTTGTCTTGCCACTTTTGGCAACGGCAGTTATATCGGGCTAACAAGACTAGGCTCCTATCGAAATTATTGGGTAGAAAGCCTGAACTTCACTTTCGAATCTGCTAGAAAGGGTGACTTTGCCCCAGAAGAAGGTTTAACACCCTTATTTATAATACTTCCCTTTCCCTTTCCCCTACTTTCACGACACCAACTCTCTGTACAGCTCAATCCAGAGTGCCGTCAGATGACAGTCAGCTCATCCCACCAGAGCACTTGAACGAATCGGAGTTTAATGTCTAATGGTTGAATAACCTCATCTTCTTGGTAATGCAGTCCATTAGCATGATATCCTCCTCTTCCATGCTTATTAGAAGTTTGTTTGCAGCTGCACCAAATCAGTTGAAATTGTAGTGAATCTCGACTGCACGCCTGCGTCAATCTAACAACATGATTGGCTGACATATGCCCTGGTTCAGCTGTGATAAAACAGATGATTGGCTCTTGGGGACACGGGGCGGAATATATGTAGTACTGCGCGGTTTGTCTCTGCTCTCATAATGTCCCTATAGTCGTTAGCTGTCCAATTTTGACTAACATCTTGTGTATGGTGAATTTCCAGGACATTACACTATAGATGCAAGGGCTCACTGACTAACTTTGTCACATAAATAAGATTTTGGATTGGCTAGACTGCTCTTCTAAGGATTTTTTAACTAGCAATATTTGTAGTCATGGACATGAGAGAGATTATTTTACAACACAGAAATGTTTTGGATGAGTCTCACAAGCGCATAACTGCTGTAGAGGACCATATCCATAATCTCCTGCTGTGTGAGCCACCAGAGGCAGTGAGTCACGACTGAAGAGGATCCTAAATGAGGGAAATAGAGAACAGGCTTGTCAGAATGACAACGCTGTCCCAGCATGCATGGCGGCAGCCACAAACAATCCTAATGACATCAGGGGCTCCGAGGAGGGGCTGTCGATGGTCTCTGGCCGGTCCCCTTCCCCCCCACATCCTTCCCTTGCAACCACCACACTGCTTGTTAGAGGCAGTGTAATTAGGTGGCTGAGCTTGTTGCAAGTAGCCCAGGTCACAGAGGCATGTCCAACCCTTGTCCTGATTGCTCCTGGGGGAATTATTGACAAAACACAAGGAGCATTGCATGTTGGGCTCTAATTATGTGTACAAGACATACCCGGCCCCGGGGAAATTAAATGAAATTCCCCAGCTTGATGGGTCCTCCACACTCATGGGATCCATTCTGTTTCTTATTAAGCTCAGCCATTGTCTGCCTTTATGAGGCTGCTGTGTTGAGCTAGGCACCAGCTAAATGCTTTTGAGTGTCTCTCTGTTCACAGTGGCAATACATCAATGGCTCATGGTGGAAAATTGCCTGTCGATTGTGATCCGCGCTGAAAAGAGTGAGAGCAATAAAGCAGCAAATGTATTTAACTAATGCTTACTAAAATTGTAAATATAGGGTGTGAAATGGAACACCTGCATGGTATGTGTATGTGTAATCAGTTTCTTGTCACTGCAGCTTTCTCTGGACACATCCAAACACCTCTGCTCTAATTCCCCTGGCCCAGATACTGGACAGGAATTGATAGTCTCCTGCTTGTGCAAATGAAGTGATAAGGGGTCTCACCCAGATTACACAAGGCCTAAGTGGCGCTGAGAAAGCTTATGGAGATGAATGAATTCATGAGGCTGCCTGACAGATTCTTAAGAAGCAATGTAATAAGGGATAAATCAAACAGCTACCATTTTGCCTCTGAATGATTTCAAATTAAAGCCGAGGGAGATGGCAGACCTCCCGGGAGCCAGTGAACTTAAGTATAGAGCTGTGGCTGACCCTTATGTATATTTCTCTATCATTTGAACACCCTAATGGCTAATGTAAAAAAAGGGCTGCATAAGCAGTAAATACTCTATTCCTTTTGATTCAGCACAGTGGGATGTTAGCTCTTTGAATTGCCAGACTGTGGGGGCAGGCCCAATCCGAGAGGTCTGCCTACAGATCATTCTTACCACCATTAATAATTGAGCATATTATGTTGTAAGATGGTGGATCATCCAGGACTATTTGGGAGAAATCTATTATCTCTTATTCTAATAGCGGTGGCTGTGCCTTGCTCTGAGGTAGAAAATTATTGAGTCATGGCTGCTACAGTGTGCAGCACCCCAAAGATACCGCTGCGTTACCTGCAGTATCCAGTCTTTATACTATTATAGGCAAATTCAATTCATTGTCATGCTTTTTGGAAAAGGTTAGATGAAGTTTATTACATCTGTTTCACTAAATATCAATAAATCAAACAATAAATAACCTTATGAAATCTTATTTGCTTCTAGATTTCATCTCAATCAAAGTCTCATGAGTCATCATGTCTCAGGTCAAGTCAACTCAAGAGTCTTTTACTTCCATGACTGAAGCCATTTCTTTTTTGTCAAGTTGCAAGTGATCAAAACAATTGCTCGTGTCGAGTTGAGTCCAAGTCCAGCCCTGATGGTTATGGTAAATGTTTATAGAACCACCCATTTTGGATTATGTGGTCATGGAGAGTTTATCAAATAAAAAATGCCAGAAGGCCACCCAGGCTAAGAACATTTAACTTTTGAAAGCATTCTGTGAATTGTTGGCCTCTGCAGGGCTTTGCCATCATATTCAAGCTTTTT
The DNA here is from genome assembly GCA_039737535.1 of Lagodon rhomboides. Taxonomy (NCBI): domain Eukaryota; kingdom Metazoa; phylum Chordata; class Actinopteri; order Spariformes; family Sparidae; genus Lagodon; species Lagodon rhomboides. The sequence continues at coordinate 15,651,078 of CM077795.1, forward strand.
TATATCCTGCATCAAATAAATGACCACCGCTGTAATGTCTAAACGGTCACTGTAGGAATCCTGTGTAAAGAAAGTTGGAATCAGACCTGGTGTTTCAACACTAGATGGGTTTACATGGACTCCAATATTCTACTAATAATCAGAATAATAGCCCAGTCAGAATAGATATGCCTCATGTTACCACCTCAGTCGGAAGAGACTGATCCGATTTCGGCCTGATCGGAATGAATTTTCAATATGAGGAAATAAATACAGAATTTATGGGTGTAAAAGTCATCCTGTCTGTTCTACCGACTGTTCATCACACTTCCACTCTGAAAAAAGCATCTGCCCCCAGCAGCGAGAGCCAAGCAGCTCCTTCAGTTGACTGGCGATGATTATGAGACGTGATAAAGAGCAACATACTTTAATTAACCATGTCTTCTTTGCCCTCCACTATTGTACTGTTGTAGCTACGGTCTCTGGCAACTTATACAGAAAAAAAATCACCTACCGAATCTTCAGTGAACCCAACTGAGAACAGCATCCTCTCCACAAGTGAGAGCGTTCGCTATTTACTGATGGTAATTGTGTAAATTAGTAATTAGTAAATAGTAAATATGTGATGTCATTTAGAGCAAAAAACCTCTCTTTGTCACTTTCCAAGATGCATGGTGGGTCAGGATCTCAATCACAACACATTATAACAGCATCCATGTGAATAAAAAACAAACACACAGATGTCTAAACGTTATGATGTCTACCGTCACACCCCTTTTAGTTCCACAACACCAGCATGCTTTATGAAATGTATGGCAGTGCTGCTTGGTTCAGTGTGACCCAGCAAAGGCAGCGTAAAGGCGAGCCTTCATTGAGGCGTTATGGCGGAATCTCTCCGTGAAAAGGGCTTTTGACAATCAGTTCAATAGGAAAATATGAGTACCTTATGAGTATGTAAAAGCTTAATCTGAATGTTCTCTCTGGTTAGAATAATTATTCTTTTAATTGCATGTATGCCTCTTGTGTTCTCAGGAGGGACAGAAACATGGCGGTAGCAAAACAGAGCTGGTCTGTGACAGATTAGAAGTTGTAGGCTTGTCGACTCAGTGGTACAAAAAGCTAAAACGAGTGGTTCGAATCCAGAAAACACCGAACCAGAAACGCAAATATTGTTCCCAGGACACAATGTTTGTCCATCTTGAAAATTCTGTCAACAGGTGGAGTGAGTGAATGAATTCATGAATTCATGAATTTTCTCATTAAAGTTGCCAAACAAGACCTTCTCATGTCTAATCAGAATGATTTAAAGAAGATTGAAGTTACAGTATATTGTCCATGTAATCACAGCTAATGACTCGAGTCCATATCTCTGGTAAGTAAGTAAACCATACGTGCATTATGTCAAGGCTATCCATAACATTCACTGAGCATCATTGTACGGCTCTAGTAATAACAAGGTCAGATCTTTCTCTATAATACTCTGGAGACCAGTGTTGCCCACTGTGATTTGAACTATTTGATTGCTCATATGAAAGTTTGAACAAGCAGACATCAAAGCACGAGACAAACGCCGGCCTTTATGAAACCAGAATCACGCGTGGAAATGTCAGGTCACCTCATTGATATGACCCGCGTCACAACAACATTTAGCTCCCAGGTCAATTAAGCATGGGCAGAGCGGGCGCCGTATCGCCCCATTCCACCCAGTCTCACAAGCCCCCCCGTGGTTATGCAGACAGCCGGCTTACCACTACGGCGAGCGCACACATACACACACACATACACACTCTGAAAATGTTACCAAGACCGGCATTCAGAGAATAATTGGCAGAAGATGCAGATGTGCTGGCTGCCGAGCTCCGAGGCCAGAAAATTTAGAGATGTGTTTCGAATGGCAAGTGGAGGTGAGTCATACTGGCACTGCTGGCCATAATGATATTTCTGCTTGGCAAAGCTACACAACCAGGGGAGGGAGGCGGAAAGAATGTCAGCGTGCAATCTGATGCGAGGTTGGCATTTGGTGTTAGCTGTCATGCGTCGGCTTGAGTAATGTGACTTCGCGACGACAGTTGCAGCCCAGACACTAATATAAAGATGCTTATCAGTGCCAGGCATCATCTCGTCCATGTCTTTCCTCCTTATCTTAAACCCGCCTCCTCATCTTTATACATTGAAACATGCCATGTGAGTGTGCGCGAGCGAGCGAGCGTGTGTGCCTGCCAGCTCACGAAGTCAGAGGCATACACTTCTAAATAACAAAGCAAAAGACATGTGCCCTTTGGGTGGTGAGATAGCTCATTACCTATGAGCGACCTTCCATCTGCACTCATGGCTGCTCTGGGAGCCATTATGATTATGATGGAAATCTCACAAGCCATTACTGGGAGACAGCACAGGGCTCACTGCAGACACACTAATGGACTCATTTGTAATTGGGAGAGAGGGAAATGACTCTGTGAGCTAGCAGTGGCTTTGTTTGATGGAGTATGGAGGAGCGCATACTAGATTTGACAAATGAAACAGGGTTAGTTGTCTGTGTGAACTAAACTGCTGCGATTCCTTGATCACCGCACACATGCGCACACACACATACAGATGGGTTCCTCCCTCTCTTGTGTCCGGCAGTGACTTAACTCCCATGGGCCTGCTCATGCTCTCTTTTGATGGGGGAGATGGGCTTTAGGGTTTTTGCGATCAATCTTTGGGACCCACAGGATGCGTAGGAAGAGTTATTAAAGAATACGTTTCTTAGAGGTGATAATAGCGTTGAAATTGAGTGGTTGGGGTTGGGTGGGGGATGTGTCACCCCTTAAATCTTGAGATTAATGGTAAAACACATGCTGATCCCTCAGTAAGTTATTCAGCCATGACTAGGTGGAGAAGAGCGCCAGTGGAAGCCTCCGAGAGATTTAAGTGTACAGCTTTGTTGGTGGTTTGTTGGTTGTGCTCGTTTCTGTAATCCATCTGCGACTATACATGAAATCCATATTGATCCACTTGCACTGTATACAGAGACTCTGCAGAGTATTCTTCACCTCATAATTTATCCCTCCTCCTCCTCACAGTTTGTTTCAGCAACATCTGGGAAGTAAACTGCTGAGGTTTATTTCCTGTTCCTCATTATTTTAATTAGCTGAGATTCCTTGTTTTCTATTTGCATTGTCCCCACAGCGTTGCGCCACACATTGGTTATGATTTGCTTGTTATGCTCCAATTCCAGGAGGATTAGAATAACCATAAGTGCTATTGTGGAAAAAAAAAAACATTAGCTCAGCATGTGTTAACAACAATAACAATAAATGCTTCAAAAACCGAGGAAAATGTCTCTCTTTTAAAATCGTTGCTGGACCGATAATAGAGAGTATACCAAGAAATCATTTTGGCTAAATATGTTGAGAAATGACCACATGAATCAGAATTTTAAAAAATGTCACCCTGCATCACATCGCATATGTAAGGAATGGACGTAGTAATGAGAACACCTATGCAGAATAATGTAATCCATTATAGAAGAACTGCAATGTTTAGCTTTTGCAAAGAGGCAGGAATAAATACTTTGACCTTTTGTTTGACACAACTCCTCTCCAGTATGACATAAAGTATGTGCCTATATTGCTTTGCACCCTGTTGTTCAGATGTTGCTGGTATTCTACCCCGCCCTCTGCTTGTGAATCATTGTGTCAAACTGTTTTAATGAAACACAAGAGGCAAATACCTGACTCACCATATTATGACACGGAGCAGAATTTGTTTTCACAGTGACATCAACTGATCATTTAACAGTGTTGTATTTTTAAACACCTCCGTATGAAAAGGGAACAGGTAAACTGTTGCATAATGCATTAAATTCTGCGTGGCAGTTGCTCTGTGTTGTTAGTCCACATCCTATTTATTAAACCAACAGGACATTTAACTGCATGTTTATACAAGGAAGCTCCCTCAGCAGGAGCCTGACAGGGACGAATCAGAGAGAGAGATGGGATGGAGGTTGTGGGGTGGGGTAGGGAGGGGCTAATAAGATTGGCCTGACCTGGGTGATTTATAGATTCATTTGTGTGCTTGTTTAGGAACCTGATCTGCATTATTCATGTCCACAGAGGAGCAGTACTGAGGACATTAGCTGGTTAACCCCTGCTCAGGTTAGGCCACATTATTTTAATGGCCATTGCGAGGGCAGGCCTCTCAGCCCCATTGTCGGAGCGAGAGAGGGAGAGGAGAAGGGAGGACGAAGGAGAGCACAGCTCATTTATTCCAACCAAAGAGCTATCTTCCCTTACACAGAGAACAGGTGGGGCCACGGCATTATTATTCAATTACGTCTGTTAACGGTAAACAATGCACAGCGCTTTAACGCTCAAAAGAGAAGGATAATTGGTAACCGAATGCCTGCCGACTTTTGACAGCCACACATTTCATTATTTACGTCGCACGCCACCTGTCATGCATATGGTGCGGCCGCAGCATCCCATGTTTTCCGCGCATGTAATTACTATTCATGTCTGCGATGATCATGCCTTGTAGCCATAAAATAGACTGCAGCAGCTTTGACACGAGGCCACATTTGTCATCATCTGTGTGGATTGATGTGACAGTTATTAGTGGCACGCCAGTCATGAAGCTGCATCACAGCACCAGTTTAATTTCGATGTTGTGCGCCGTTCAGCGTCACGTCTTTCTGGGTTAAGTGTTTTTATTTTGAACAAAGTTTCTTCATCCTTGTCTTTCGACCGTCTTTGTTTGTAAGTAACTCACGGAACACTTACGGTAGTTTGTGTCATTAAAAAATCAGGTCAGTCAACAGTAGTTTGTAGAGAGAACTAAATGATGTCCTGCCTTCTATTTCACAACTGTAATATTCAAATAATACTGCCATAAGGGACACGTACTGCAGGTAGCTATCCTGTGCTGTGCTGTGCTACCCTTCTGCCGTGTATTATAGAATCACTTAATGTTACAAATGACACACACACGCACAACACACCCCAGTTTAAGGAAGAACGAGCCGTGATAGTTTCCCCTCCATCTTCCCGGTGAGGATGATCCACCTCTTTCTCTGCCTTTTTCTCTCCCCTCTCTGGGGAGAGTGCCATCATGCATAAAGAAAGACACGGAGAGCGGCAGCAGCATATGTCTGCCGCTGTGGATGCGGCGCTGACAGGCCGAGCTTATCGTCTCCGCAGCTCTTCACTACAAGCGTGATTACCGCTGACAGCTCCGACTGCTGATAAAAGCGGGAACATTAAAGAAAACAGAAGAGCCGCGCAGTCGACGCACCAGTGTTTCTTCTCATCAAGCCCCAGCTCGCCGCCTCCCCTTCCCAAACACCACCTCCACCGGCGCTCCGGCAGCTCCCTCTATTCCTTGTCTTCCCTGTACCCTACGCCAGGGTGTCAGAGCTGTCGAGAGCGGGAAGTGACATCACAAGAATTTGCCAGCAGTCTCGAGGCTCATCATGTCAGCGGCAGCCTGTCTTGTGTCAGGCTTCCCCCAGGCAAGCTGTGATCCAGCCCTCGTCTCTGCACATCAAGACTCCTCGCCGAGGAGGGGAGGGAAGGAGGGAGAGAAAAAATTAACAGAATGTTTTTCCATCTTGTTAACTGACAGCATCGTTTGTTAGAGCGCTGTCTCAGCAAGCGGAGTGTGTGGAAGGGTTTCAGATTGGCAGAGGGAAGAGTTGGCAAGTGAAGGCATGGTGAATTATTGAGTTTGGATGAGGTGTCAGAGCTACTGCGTTGTTTTTGCGTGGGTTTTCCAGAAAGCATCTGAGGTGTGATAGGAGAACAAGCGTGGAGGAGTGCTTGATTAAAAAGCTGCAAAGATTGCAGGGCACCATTTTCTTGGGCTGGTCAGAGTATTTGTGTTTGTACGTCTGTATATGTGTGCATACTGTATATAATTACTTTGAACATCCAAGTTCAGGAAAATCGTACAAAAGCTGTCCTTGGTTTCTTCCAGAACTACTTTCTAGTCTGCCAGAGTGAGACACTGCTTCACGACTCATGGAAAATCTGCTCTATCTCCTGGGTAAATCTCCATCTCCCAGATCTGGCCCTCTGTCAGCTCATTTGGACAGCGAGAGGGGCTGCCTCGGCAAAGAATGCTTTTGATTCTCTTTTCATTTATTTGAACTGATCTGCTGTGATTAAGAGCTCCGTGTCTCATTATTCTCTTTTGGAGAGAAGCAGGGCATTGCTTTTTGCCAAAATATTTGAATGATTAGGGCCCAGGCACGGGCCATGCCAAAGCAACGGGAAGCATTCACTCTGCTTATTAGATTCACTTAAATGCTGTTGTAAATCATTGCTGCCAGTGCGTGCTGCCAGGCCCAGGCTCTAGTTCGAGAAGCTTCGAGTGCCAGAGCACAGTGTAGAGTCACTAGAGGCAGCTGAGGCCGTTGGTCTGTGCTGCTGTTTGTTTTAGCTTGGCCTCCTTATACTGCAAAATGGTTGTTTGACCGGTTTTGGAGTCATTTTCCAGATGAAACTGCAATTAATCAAGCAGCTGCGAGATGTGGGTGAGATTGAGAAAGCTGATCCTGTTGAATAGAGACTGAAACCACCAGACAGCAGCTGGAGATGATTTCTGTCTCTGAGCTGTAATTTCTTGAGACATCAGTAACAATGACTTCAACTTAGAGGCACGGAAACGCTTATGAATACCAGGAGGCTGTTGTTTTGCCGATCCAGAGCTGCCATATAAGTAACAATCCAAGTGTTAAATGCAATTGTTGCAGATCACTTGTGTGATTGTGGCCCTGAGACTGAACAAGTGCGATTAGGTAAACCTGACTGTTATTCTATTGTTCTGTTAAATTCAAGACTGCAGACCGAGAGAAAGGAGGAACAATCTGCAGCTTGCTGGGCACTCAAAGAAAAATACCGGCTTTGGTCTTTCAAAATAGCCCTGGAAGCTCAATCAGGCCTTCAATTCTGGAGCATTGTCAAGAAGCAAATGCAACAAATCAGAACGTATTGTTCCTCAGGGGGCGTAATATGAGCCTTTGAACCATGAGCCCTTGTGCTCTGTTCCTGCCCTCTCAGTGACAATCTGACTCCATCATTTTCTTATTCATATTACCCCAGTCAGCCTCTGTCATAAAAAAACCATCCATGGTGATACGGCATCTCTGTTTGCCATTTAGTGACTTCCTTCACAAATAACATGAAGGCTGTGTCATCTGTCTGTCTGCTGAGGTAAAGGTCAGCATGTGGGGAGAGGGAGAAACACGGGGAGGGATTTCCTCAGTCCAGAAGAGCCCATAAACACTCACCACTGGCTTTGGCTCCAGCGCAGCTTGCTTTTCAATAAATGCCGTGGTGCAAAGGAGGACAAATGAGGATCACGAGGTGTGACTGGGGCTGGGGAGGTGGGGGTGGAAGAGACGGAAGAGGAGGGGAAGGGACAGGCAATTTAACAGCGGCTGTGACTCGGGAGGAGGAGGGGGGGGGAGATGTATGGCGCCCAGCCAGCAGAGCAGTGGAAAACAGTGGTCCAGACTAATGATCCACAGCCTGATCGTTATGGCCCCCACAGAAAGGATGGGCACAAGGCGCAGTTCCCTGGAAATCAATTCCCAGGAAGCACATGAGTACTAGTTGTAAATCATGGCGGTATGGAAGGATGGATGGAAGGCACTGGGGATGAAAGGAGAAGGTGGTTGCGGAAGAGGGGCGCGGGCAGAGGGGGAGCTTTCTAGGGTGGATAGATAGAGCATGAAGGGGGAACTCTTTCGATCATAAACCCTGAAGGCAAAATTACTTGTGCGCCCCCCCACCCACCCTTCCACCCCACAACCCCCAATCCAGCAAAAGCAAACCAATGATGTGGCTGTTCCAGCCTCTTGCCCCTCAGCCACCCCTCTGCTTGATGGCTCCATCGGAGGTTGAGGCTGAGGTTTAGAAAAGTGTTTTCAAATTGATTTATATCCCTCAGAAGAGCCCCATCAATCCTAATATGAAACTAATGAAATCATTGGGTGTTGAGGGGAGAAGTGTAGGTGAGCGTGCGGGCATTTGTGCATGTTTTTTTGTTTGTGTGTGTGTGTGTGTGTGTGTGTGTGGTGGAGGTGTGGGGGGTAGAAGTCACTTTAGAAACATATCATGATAAAGAAGGCATTGATCAAGGGGGGAGCCCAATGATGACAAATGCCACAGCTCTTGAGATAAACAGCCTAAAGCAACAGTAATGGGATTCGCTACCGTCAGCCAGCGTGTCCTCAAGGCTGCCTTGAATGAGAGTGCAAGTCTTATGTGGCTTTCATTATATCGATGGGTGCGAGTTAAATTGATGCTGTGTAATAAATATTTAGTTTACATCTTATCAAAATATTTTTATAGGACCGTTCCAATGCTCTTTCATGTTTCCTTCCATCAACCCTTAATTGTGTGAGATATACATCATGCAGAATCGCTGGCACGGTGAACCTGTGTTTGCCTTTGATCATATAGCTATATAATTGGGTGCTCTGGTTCAGAGTCTCTGTGAATAGACACCATGTATGTGAGTGTTACTGATGTGTTTGCCAGTGTGGACTGGGTCTAAAAGTCTCTGTCAAATCAAATAGAGACCGCAACCCGTATACACACATAGCCGCGAGAAAAAAATAAAATTGGTGTGTATTGCACTGATAATTAATCAGGCCACAACTTAATGTTTCATCTCCTCCTGCCTATAAGCTGAGGCTCCTGCTGCTTTTTCCGACAGCGGTGGAGCCGTATCAGTATCAGCAATAACAAATGAAACCATCCCCCTTTTCCTATTTTTTTCCCTCTCCCGCCGTCGTTCTCTTCACTTCATTATGCAGGCAGCCTGACGCTATTTGACAGAATGTGCTATCTGCAACCCCCAGCTGCAGTCCCCCTCTCACTATCGTTGCATCGCTGGCAGCTTAACCCCGCTGCTGCCTGCCACAGTGAGGCAGGGAGGAAATGATGATGATGCTGCTGTCTGACGAGAGTGAGAGGAGAGAAAGACAGACCCCGAGACACCTATGTGGATGTTTTGGCAAATGTTTTTTTTTCTGTGTGGCATGTTTTTGGCACAGCAGCCTTTCAGGTGCCCCGTAGAATTAACTCTCACCATTTAAAATCTTATTGTAAGCTGTTAAAGGGTCAAATTTAATTGACAACAGCTCTCTCATCATTTTTGATTAAAGAGATGTGTTTGCAAGTGGATGACTTCAGGTATCTGAACTTACATTGACAACACAAGAATACAGGCCATTTCAGTATTATTAGGACCAGCAATATTAAGCTGAATAAAAAAAGCCTGGTCCTGGCTGTTAAATTGACATGTTACACGCTCGCGTTCACTCGGTCTCTATGCCTTTCCTTTCGCGGCATTATCTAAATTTCAAACTACTCCTTGCATTAACACTGAACATTGAATTAAAAGTAAATAATTTAGTACAGTCATATCGTAGGTACAGTGGAGTATATACAGTATGTAGGCTGAATTCACCAGCATTTTGTCCGCCCTAACAAACAAATCCCTGTAACAAGACAGAACCAGATCAGTCTCCAGAGAGCTGTAAATGAGCTTAATGAAGAAACAAACAAACGTCTTTCAGGGTGAGCCTTAGAAAGCTGCAGGTCTGGAAAGTGCAGCACATCTAATTTGTAGGCTAATGTCTGTGCGGGCTTGTTTATCTGGATCATCCTCTGCTCCAGATAATTAGATGTGCACATGTAGCATTAGGGACAATGCCAACAAAGGCACGCAGACGCCGTGTGTACCTGCCATCTGTAACTTTTATTGTTGCCGTCCTTTATGTCATATTTAAGAGCTGCTGTCAATATTTAAACATTAGACTTATATTGGATGGATATTGTGATTGTCGTTCTTTATTGTTATTTCATTTGCTGACATTATCGTTGCATTTGACTTATAAAAGATGTGATACTGTGCTGCAGATCCTAAACAGACTGTAAAATATTTTAGTTCATCATATACATATTGCTACCACTAATGATGCACGATGTCGAATCATAACTGCTGGTGCATTGTGGGTAGTGGCATAATGAGCATGGTCTGAGATTTGCCAGTGACAGGTCCTCATTCCCTGGACTTGGCTCTGGTCTGTCTCTCCCTATGTGTGTTAACTGTCAGGTGTTGAGAGCCAGACTGCCATTGAAGTTTTTTTCGGTGCTGTCTGCTTTTGATTTCTTTTCCCAGAGGTGTTTAAAAAAGCAGCTCGATTGTTAGTGACAATCAGCCGTTCTGGCCCTTTTGGGCAGAAGGTTTGATTTAATCGTGAGGCTGTCATTTATTATTCTGGAGCGGCAGCCGCCCCTGTGAGGCCTGGGCCTGATCAAGCGCCTCGGAGCTGTCCCCAAGATCTCACTCTTTTCCCTTTTCCCCCGTTATGTCTAAATCCTCAATACAAATCGCAGTGTTTCGGCTCTCCCAGTGGGGCCTATTACTGCCTGTGGGGCATTAAAGATCATTAATAGTGCTGTCAGAGACAGAGAGGGAGAAAGGGAGCGAAGCAGGGGGAGAGCGGGGAGCAGCAGTGAGTTGCTTAGCTGCTCATAAATGGGAAATTAATACATCTGCTTCATTAATGCTGCCTCGTGTTTGATGTTTGTTAGCTGGCAACTTTAATGATGTAGGTTTGAGCCGACGGGGCGCTTGACTAAATTTGATTCCTCCAATTAAGTAGTCAGGCTTCTTTTCTTTTGGGAAAATGGTTAGAAAGGAAAAACTGCTGCCTAATTATGGACTCCAAACCTTCAGTTTTGTGGCTCCTGCTCTTTTTTTTTCTCCCTCCTTCTGTTTTTTTCCTCTATTTCTATCACTCCTCCTCTGTCAGCGACTGATTGCAGCGACATGTTTCATCAGCTATGGCGCACACTAAGTTGTTTACCGTTCACTAATCAAGGGGAAATATTTTAATCAGCGCCTGCAACTTTCTTAATCATTAACATTAGCAAATGCTGTATGATAATTGATATATAGTGCAAGGTGATGATAGTCAGTCTTAAGTGCAAATGATGAAATTACCACTATCAAGGTTCTAGACATGAGCAACTGCATCTTAATGGCAGCCTTGGATATCGAACACACAGGAAACATAAAAGCCTCTGAAAGCTTTTTCTCATGCATGAATTCCGCCCCACCATACATAAAACAAAAACCACTCACAGCCCATGAAAAGAAGACAGTTTAAAGCAAAAAATATGGGATATTGTTGAAAAACCACATTCATCCCGCTGACTGAGGCTCAAGATGAGATTATTCTTTCATGTTTTTGTACTTGAAATGGAGTTCAGTGAAGAAAACAGCCCCATTATGTAGAAATAACAATATAAAATGTGTCTGCACGTTGTTCACAAGTTGTCATTCGCAACATACTGTATATGGATGAGGTTACCATTAAATTACATAAACATCCTTAAAATGGCACCTATTTCCTGCTCTCAAGATCTCTCCTACTTCACTGTTAAGTCCATTCTCATGTGTCCTGAGAATGTACTGTATGTGTACTGAAGGTTCCAAGTTTCCACATCACAATTGTGTAACGTGAATATTGGACCAGGATTGGCCTCCAAATTGTTTGTGATGTCACAAATGATGCACATGGGCCTCCCTCTTAAAATCAGAATGTCAGTGAACATAGAGAAAAGTTACACCTTCAGCAGTGAATGTGAAAGCAGGCCTCTATTGTCAAACTCTGCACATACATTATTCTACACAATAAAGTTCCATCATTCAACTGTAAGAACAAGAATAAAAACACATTTTTTGACAATAGGAAGCCAGCATCCCACTTTTATCATCAGTCTCCTCTTTGGTCAGTACTGCAGAATGGTGTATAAACACACACACACACATATATATATATATATATGCACTGTACTCATCAACATGACACTTGAACAAAATTAAAAATCACCTCAGTTCACTGCGCCTCATAATATTTGGCTTCAAAGAACCTTATTTCATGCATGCTTAAGGTTTGTGGTATAGCGATTCAGTGGTCCCACTTTAATCTGCCTAATACCAGTTCAGCCTTAACAATGCATAAAGCAATAATCAGCAAATGTATTATACGAAGGAATATCTGCTTTGCATTTCTCAACTTTCAAGAATATATCATTATATATATATATATATATTTTTTTTTAGATAGATAGTACATTAGTACTAATAGTGAAATCTGTTTTTATTTTATTTTTCAAGTATTTCTTTTTCTTTTGCCAAGTATAACCCAACATAGATGCATCATCATTTCATCATTCAATCATTTCTAATCCTCCCAAATCGCCAAAATAATAAACCTAATGTACTCATATGTGTAACTCTCCAGTATTTACAGATTTGTCCACACACAAACATTTCTAGATACATGTACAGTAAACTGATCTACAGTTTATGTGTAATCTACACATGTACAAGCACAAATACTGTACTCTGCATCTACTGAATTTATAGTGTAGTGACATTCTCACTCAGTTAACATCTAATGGAAAAGAACACTGAAGTTGTTTAATTTTTTGTTGCAAACACTGCTACAAAGAAGGGTTACACAATGAATGTCTAGTAGCAGTATGTGTCAGCGATAAAGAACTTATTCAGTTATTTGATATGTAAATATTTGATATGTAAAAGTAATATAGGACAAGCAGCATGTACCAAATTACTGCAGGATTAGTAAGAAAAAAACTAAATGATTTATGTCACAGAAATCATAAAAGCATATGCCAAAATACAGACGACATCAACAAGGACAAGTTGAAACTCAGAGTGATTTGAGTACAGAACTGTAGTCACAAGTATTTGTACTATGATCTGTTTCCTGCTGGATCTGAAATGAAACAATGACCAAATTTAAAGTGCTGTATATTAGCTTTAAGGATGAACAGAAGAACAAAAATACAAGAAATGTACATTCTACTAGAATTATATTGGTCCATAAATATTGGACCAGGAATTGGCCTCCAAATTATCTGTGATGTCACAAGTGATGCACATAGGCCTCCCTCCCATCAATTGAAGCAAACATAGCCCTCTTTACAGATAATCCCCAAATGTTTGGAATTGACAGGGCTGCAATTCCTAGCTTGTATGGATGTAAACAGCGCTAACATAAAGCTGAACGGTCACAACATTACTACCAGTTATCGTCAACCCTATTGGCCATTTTATCTCCTTGGTGTGATTTCACCAGAGACAGATGGTGACACCTCCTAGCGAAACGACCCACTCACGTTAAGACTACAGTCAAACCTTTTGACCATCTTCTCCGTTGTTTGAATTATTCAGCACATCAATACTTGCAGCCTGTGCTCTATAGGAGCGTGTTGGCTCGGGGCAAGGTATATGCAGGTTGGCAGGCAGGGGAGAGCATTAGAGGACTGGGCCTCAGGCTCTGCAGACCTGGGACTAATGATAATAGTCACTCTTGAACAACGGGCAAAGTAAGCACTTTATTCTCTCTTCCCCTCCTTTTTCCCTCTGATCCTTTCACGTACCTGGCCTATTCTCTGCTTCAGGTAACAAAGGTGAAATGTAGTTGAATCAAAATATATGCAAACGAACTTGTGCTTGAATCTTATTGTAGGAATGTAAAGTGCTGTAGCGTTAAGAGTTCATGAAGCTGTCCAATGACTGTATAATGTGTGATATTTTTATGAATCCTGGTTTGGCTGTAAAAGATTCACTGATATGAAGCGATGTTGGTCAGTGGTTGTTTTAGTGAGCCACACAGTAAACTGCATACAGTACAGTCACTTAATAGAGCCTGAGTAACTGCCTCAGTGCCTCTTTGAAGAGATTGTAAAATCATAGCTGTCTGATAAAAGAATTCTTCCAGCTATTCCTGATACTGTGGTCACTAGTCATAAAGTGGCCATCATTAATGAGACGAGATGTGGTGTTCATTTATAGATTCCTTACTTTCTGTTCATGCCACTTCACGGCTTACTGGATATAACCTGATGGCAAATAAACCATACCTTTGTTTTATTTTACCCCTTGCATTCTTATTACTTTTAATTACTAATTCCCAGTGAAGTACAATTACTGTACTGGTTTAGATTTGATACTTTATAGTCCTACTCCACTACATTTCAGAGGAAATACTGTACTTCCTACTCTTAAGTTACTACTTTGCAGATTTGGATTAGCATTTCAAAATAAAAATCAGCTAATAAAATATGATATATTGTTATACGTAGGTTAAGATACCCAGCATAAAGTTAAAGGGTAATGCCACCAATTTTACATATGAAAGAGTGCTAACAGGTCTTGGTGTGTACTATTGCATGTGTGAAAAAAGCAGTATGTACCCCTTTTGTGGCTGCACAGAAAGCTGCAGGTCATCATATCATGCCATATTGCCTCCAGTAATGTCACCCAGCAGCTAAGGTGCATTGTGGGTAATGTAGGTGTAGATTTTTGCTGATAGGATTTTTAATTGCTGGTCTTTTACTTGTAGCGTTTTTACGCTGCGGTGTTGCTACTTTTACTAACTGAACGATCTCAATGCTCATTCCACCACTGCTAATTCCCTGCATATTATCTGTTGATAGGTCCCTGTATGATACATGAGGTTTAAAAGGAAGTGGTACAGACCTGTTTAAACCTGATTTCTTGCTGATGCATAACCAACATCTATTATCAATGTAAATGAGCCGGCAACTTTCCTATTTAAATGGGAACAAAGTGGAAAGTGTGCTTGCGGGCATGCTGAGGGAAGATGAAGGGAGCAAAGAGGGAAATGAGAGCTGCACACAAACAAGCCATTATTAAACACATTTCTTCTTTAAGCTGCTTTGTGAGGAGCATCGAGCCTAGAGCACTTTAACTTGCCAAAAACAAGCTCTTTTTTGTGTGCTTTGAAATCAGGAGGTAAGATCAACGTGGGATAAAAAGCTCAACACACAGGAAAGCAGAAGGACGCTTTATTTGTTTACCGTGCGGCAGGCCGAGGGCGATAGTCAGACTTCTCTTCATCCACAGGAGAGCTCCTGCTTGGCGGCGGCGCCGATGCAGCACATTGCCTCCCACCAGTATCGCACACAGCGCCATCTGCTAGGACCTGTTGGCTTGTTTGTTTTCCAGAGCAAACAGCAAATCACTTCTTTCCTGTTCCTGCTTTTTACCATATGCCACTGCCTGTGTATCAGAGCGAGGCATGTATATTAATGAAGTTAATCAAAGATGCGCACACAACCACATCTGCCAGGGGAATTTTCAAATGATCGCACCCGCCGGTTGATTCATCACGCCACTACCCTCCCCGCCACTGTGGCCACCTTTCGATGTAGGTGAGACAGTTATACACTGCGGTTATATCGTCTGTATATAATGTTTAGACTGATTTAGAAATTAACATGCTTAAAAATTATTTTTAGTATATATGTCATCTAAATGTAGGATATGTTTTGTAAAGTAGGATAAGGGGCTAAAATCCCTGTGCTTGGACTTAAGGTAGTGTCATGTGCTTCTATTACGTCCGGTATTGCCACTGAGTCTTGTGTGTAAGCATACTGTACTTAGAAGCTTAAACCAGTTAGCATGCTATATTTATATTGTAAATACAGCTGCATATCTAAACACATTGCTCATAATGATCTGTCACAACAACAGCCACTGCATGACAATTCCACTATCAGCTAATGTTGATAACATTTGAAAGATGCCACCATTCTTCCTCCCGGTGTAAAGCTGTATTTGAAGAAACCCTGAGATCCCAGTGTCATTGCAATTAGTAGCTACGTTAAACAGCAGGAACAACACAGCTAAGCAACGTATCCCTGTACAGATGGCAAATTATCCCGCTGACAAGCTGCTGAAACCCTCAGAGCCTCTCACGTGCACACAGTGGGCCGTTGTTTCAAAAAGCATTGACCTGACTTTGTTTATAGTGAAAGATTTCCTCCACTGTTTCAAAAGTTGAAATTTTATTGACATGGAACCAATCACCGCCATGCTTATTGAGGGATTTCCTGTGACACTTGCTGTTTTTTATATTGACTGTTGCAGTAGATAGTAGTCAAAATGATGAATGTCCTCCAAGACCGACTGACTGAAAACATGTGCCGTTAATCCATATTCAAACACTATTGTGTCTCTTCTTCTCTACGACCTCTGTCTTTTTCCCCTGCCATCCAACATGGCCATTTAGATCAGGTACAAACACTTTTAGACTTCAAACACTTTTAAACACATTTAGCAACATAGTTGTTCTACTTGCTTCAACTCTCATTTTGAAACTCTTACGCTTCAGTTTGATCATTTGAAGTGAAACCAGAATCAACATCGATCCAACTAAAAGACACACTTGAAAAGATTCATAGGTGTCTGAGCATAGTCGCTGTAGTCATCATGCATTCACATCAGTTACAATGGATTTTGAGGGTTTTTCATGGTGGAAAATGACATGGACAGGTGGAAATTACTGTCATCTTCAAGTTGGTGAAAATCAATCTTTTAAGCACAGCATAAAGCGTGGAAACATACCAGCCTATAAACATCTATTGTTTCTTCATTTCATTAAATACGCGTAAAATTAACGGACTCTCTCACAAGGAGCTAATTGTGAGAAATAAGGTGGTTGGAGACATACCTAGAGAGCAGAGCTAGTTGTGATGTACAAGTTTGGTCTACTTTTTGAATTTTGATTACAGTCCTCTAATTGCTCCTTCCAGAAATGTCTCCCCATAGTTGCCTCAATCACTTGGCTAGAGTGAATAACACTGACTGGAGCTCAGTGTAATGTTATCATCCTGCTCCATCAAATGGAGTTTGCCTTAAGTTGGAGCCTAGTTCTTAAGATATACTATGTATGCACCCCTGCAGAGACCCAGAGTTTGGTTCACTTGTTCAAGTATTCCGTCATTCACAACTGGTCAGTTTTTCAAGTGTAGGGCTACAACACCTGTCATCAGTGGCATTAATGTCATTGTAAGGATGTGACGTGCTGTCATTTACAAACATGTTTTGCGCTCAATGTGGCTTCTGTGCTGATTATAACCCTTATCTCTCTCTAGATTGTTCATATTCATCATTAGCAACACACTGCAAACAGCACAAATACCAACCTGAAACATAAGAATTTAAATGAGCCATGATAAAATTAGAAACAAAGGATCTTTTAAAAGGAAATGTCATTCTCAGAACCGCAGTAGGAACCAAAGCTGTGTTCTTTTCAAATCGTAGAAGTTTTTTGAACAGTTTTTAATTATCATTCTTCTTCATGAAAAGAGGCTTGTTCCTTAAATTACTAATTGAAACTGACAGTGGAAAAGACAAATGTTCCTTTCAGAGTCTATTAAGTCCTATTCACTCTCACTTCGGTAAGTACTGTGTGTCAATATTACTATACAACTGCACTGCGTGTGTTGATTTGTTCCTACTTAGTGCATAATTACACTTGTGGGTTTGCTGAGGGGAACTTAATTTGATTGTTCTGCCTGTCACTCCTTATGAAAAAAGACAAATATGAAATGACGTGTTTGAGGTTGTTTGATTACGGGCTTTGGTTGGACATAATTGAGGACATATTTTCTGAAACTCAGTGTTGTGGCTCTCGGTCCTTACCTTGCCAACTTTTCAACCACAATGTTACTGTAATGCATCTTTAATACATCTCCGCTCAAAATGGTGTTCTTTGTTTCAGACTGTTTTGTTTTCATGCGGCATCTGTGTTTTTCCTGGGGTATCTGACAAGGCTTTCTTGTCGTGTCTGGTCCAATAAAGTCTGCTCAAACACAGACATGGATTCCGAGGGCTTACGGGCCAGTGCCGGACCCACGTGTCTGCGCCTCAGGCTGTGTCATGCATGATTGCCTACATGATGCCTACAGGACTTTCAGAAAGAGGAGGCATCAAAACACAGTACAACAATCTGGTAAAGCTTAACCCCACACCTAGGGAGATCTGAGGCATGAGAGGAAGAGCGCTCTGCCTGTCTCAAGGTCTCTTCCTGGGCCCATGCTGATGAGTCAGTCGAAGGGTTGGCAGGTTTCCAGGAGCCAATTTTACCACCCCTCAAGCCCCCTGAAAAACACAAACTGATCTCCTCCCACCACCAGTGTTGGCTCCGAGCAGCAGTCTAGCTGAAGGCAATGCCCTGATCAAGCATGGTAGTGGTCTAACATCCCCCGCTCAGACAGGGATATACTGTAGGCTGCATACTGCAAACAGGGGAGAAACTGACCTTTTGTTAACATGACTGATGGGTTTATATTTTCTCGACACAATATAATTGCTGACAACTCCATCGGATATACTCAGAAACGTGACGGGCAGGGTTTTTTTCTTGCTTAAAGTTGCTTAAATTATGCTTAATATTTGAAATGTAGGTGTGCAGACATTGATCAATCACTCAAGACTAAGGATTTATTTAAAACCTGTTCTTGTCTGATCACTCACCCTTACCTCATCCACAGATCGTTTGTGTAACTCTGCAGTCTCAGACATTTTAAGGACACAGTTATGCACACAGTGCACAGTGCATCTTTGGTTAAATCACATTCCCCTACAGTCTGACCCATATGAGCCAACCTAGTTGAGAGAAAGCCCTGCAGGCTGTCAGAGGGATATAGATAACATCACCCCACACCTTTGCCCTCACACCATCACCCCAAGTGCTGACCTCCGCCTCCATGGCCAGCATCTCAGCCTGGCTGTCTGCTGCCGCTCCACACTGCTGCAGGCGAGTCCACTTGGTGAATCAGTCTGCATGGTGAAACCCAAGGCCAAGGGTCACTATGAGCCAGTCCAACAGATATTTACAACTCCCCCACTGTCAGGACCCCTGTAGCAAGTGGTTTTCACCACATTACTAACTCTGGCCCCTGGCTACGGCTGCAACAAACACAGGGCAAGTTATGTTAGATTATATAATTAGTATTTTATAGCCTCTCTTTTTGATGGGACATGGTGGGAGAACAGAAGTTTCAATAATGTTACAAAGAGTAGTGGTCAAAATCTCTGCCTATGAAATGGGACAATCCTTCACTAGCTGTTGTCATTGATGGCTTTTATGTAAACAGAGGTGGCAATGATGGTATTATCACAATGCCATTTGCTATTTATCTCATGAAGATAGAAAAGCATGGACATTCACAATGAGTTCACAACTTCTGCTTGTTATAATGAAAAGGACCATAATACATTGAAAAGACGAGAGTTCTCATAACCCTCAGTCTGAAGTGTTCCTCTGAAAAACCTGTGTTTGAAGGGCCATGTAGCCCTAACACTTCAGCCTACCCCTCTATCCTTTAAAGAATTGGGACACCTCAATGGGTGAACGTTAAAAACAGAGGGGTAGGGCAACGTGTTGGGGTGAGGGGTGAATTGGGATTGGGCTACTTCCTACAACCAAAACAATATGTAAAACGGTATTTCAGCAGCTGAAAAGTGAAAAATAGAAATCAATCCATATCACCAATTTTTTTTGACAAAATGAAATTTGCTCAGCAGTGCTGCTTGCTGACTGATGTACTAAAAGCTGTATGTTGCTACAGTGTGAGTTTTAAAAAATATAGTAGTTTTATTAATGGTCAATGCTTTTGGTTTACAACCTGCTCTAGTCTTTTATAAGCATATTGTTTCAGGAAATTAACTTGAGGCTCTTTTTAGCACTGTGGTAAAGGCTCATTAAACAACCCAGATGGTGCTTTCTAGTGGCATTCTAATAATAGCGCGGTGTTTTAGTTATGATCACCCCGAAGGCCTGTGCGCCTCTTCTCCACATCTTCCCTCTGTCACACACACTCATGCTCACACCCTCTACCCCTGCTTTGACAGGTTGAGCGGAACAATAACCACGCGCCAGCTGATGCATGATCCATGGGCTTGACCCGCTGACCCCAAGACACATTGTTACAGCCTGTTTACATTGTGCGAATTGACAAATGTTTTCATGGGGCCTTTTAACTGGCTCCCAACGAGTTTCTGACATGCTCGCTTCATCATCTTCCTCTCCCTTCCTCACTTCCTCTGTCGCCAGTTCATCCTTTCTTGATATAAGCAGTTAACTGAAGATCGCATGGAAGGACTGGGGATGAAGACAAGGAGGAAATGTAGGCAGCGGAAAGAGCACATTTGTATTCTGCCCATGTTCTTAGACATTAGGAGGGCATCAAGGTGCAAATATGAGTCAGACAGCTCTCATAATGAAAGAATCGAGACGCATTATGAAATAAGTGGAAGTGACCAATGAAGAGAGACGCGGCACTAGCTGCTTTGAATTCCAATTACAGAGACCGATAGAGAGAGAGGTGCCTTTTTAATGTCTCTCGAGATGTTACGGGCTCGGATATGGAGACCGAGCCTCACATAAAGGTCAGTGTGGCAGAGGTTGGCAGGTCACAGAAAATAGACTCAAGCCTCGCCACTACATCAAAATGAGGAGATGAACCTACCGCTCGTCAAAGAGATGAATACATGCCACCTATTCCGCCTTTTTCTCTGTCCTGAGACGTCTGCAGTTTCTCCGCAGAGGGGTGGCCGGGGTGAAAGGGAGTGGCAAGGACCACTATTGAAGAGAGTGGATTATCTCATGAAGGGAAATCAATTAGAACGTTACGGTGGACTGTGAACATTTATTCATTTAGCTTGACCACTATTGAATTTCCATGATGGGCTTTGACTGTTCAGAGGGAGAGATCAGAGTTAATGGCGATTGTTCTGCACTCCTTCAAATGTATTATCTGCCTTATTCAATGAGAGACACTTCATCAAACCAGAGAGAGCCCTGCGGCCTATTGATAGATGGGCTTTGTGTGGGGTTTGAAGAAAAAAGATGAGGCATGGGGGTTGAAGGCTGAGGGGAGAGATGGGAGGGAGTGTGGGGTGGTGGGGGGGTGTCACAGATGTCCAGCCCTTTGAAAGAAAATTAAACAAGTACCTCATTAGCCAACGCTCCAGTGCTCCCTGGAGGTGGCCACTGAGCCAGGCTTTTTAATGAGCTGGGAACTTAAACGCTGCCAAAGTTTACCCCGGCCTTGCCTTTCTCTGTTAGGCCACTGGGAAGAGCCGTGCCCTCCCCCTTCGCCCCTGGTCTCCTTCACCCCCCACCTCACCCCGGCCCTCCTCTTCCATTGAGGGCCGCTCATGCAGAGGAGAGAGAGGCACCACGCTGATTCCCTGCCTTTCAGCTCCGGAGAGGGGGATAATGCTGTTTTTGTACCACGCATCCAGAGGAATTATGTGCGCTAATTTGATTAGGGGAAGATTTGATTAACTGGAAAATGAGGGCTTTGCTTAGACTTTCACACGCTTAATTTATCCCTTGCAAAGCAGACGCAACATTGTGTCATGAAACTCAGAAGGCATATGAGAAGCCCATTCACCAGCTAGATGGCCCTTTCAGACTCAACAATATCTAGGACTGCCACGGTTCAAATTGGGATAATCAGTTTAGAGCTTTTTGCCCGGCCTCAGAATACAAATTGCATTTGGCATTAACAGTGAAAAGGTTCAAAGGATAATGAGGTTAATGTAGCAGGGAATTGAGCTAAGGCAGAAAAATTTCAGAAGAAAATGCAAAACTAGTGGCATTGTTGCACGGGTTGGATGTGAGGGGTTTCTTTTTCCCTTCTGTGATTTATCTTTGTAAAATACCTTCTGTGGTTGCTAGGATATTATGATAATGTTTTGGCAGCAGCCGTCAATCAAAGATGCAGCACGTCAAACAGAGCGTAAAAATATTAGAGATGGTAGCAGCATTTAACGCATACGCGGTACATGTGCATTTACATTTCTGTGCAAAGTGAAAGGGCCATTATTCTACGATGCTTTGAATTCATTTCGTGGTTTTTCGGTTGTCTCTATGATCCCTTTGTATACTCTGGAATGGCCACAGGGACTGAAGGAGCTGGATGCTTTGTTTTTGCTCCTTTTAACATGCAGCCATGAAGGTCATATTACTGCGCCGTGATGATTACATTTGAATGAAAAGCGACTTCTTCTGGGAGAGAGAAGAAAAAAGCGCCACAGGCAGGCTTGATCTTTTTTCTGATCTAAAACCCTACACTGGGTGACCTTCCCCTCTGTCTGGCTGGATCTGCGGTTGGCGGTTCTCTATTTTAAACAAATAGCTCTTTTATTTTACACAGGGATTGCCAGGATTACCTTTTAATAAGGGCTTAGCCACTCTCAGCACAACATCCCAGGCCCAGTGCTGGGCTGGCCGGCACTAGCCCAGCCCATAATTATCCACTGCAAACTAAAGGCCCACGTTCCTTCAAGAGCCCATGTGAGCTCCATGTCTGATTTTTTTTTTCTCCTTGTTTTTGTCATCTGTCACAACGGCACTGAGGAGGTTTGAATTGGGACACTCTGGAAAGCCAAAAATGTATCTTAAAAAAAAAAAAAGCACAGACGAGAGACAGGAAGGGAGGCGGATGGGGAGAGAGAGAGGGACAGAAAGAGAAATGTGGAAAACCAGACAGATGAGCTGTCTCCTGTTGGACTTCACTCCATCTTCCCCATCTGTTCACCCCAGTTTTAATTAAATCTACTGAGATGAGGATTTTTCCCTCTCGTGCCACCTATTTCCCTCCTCGTTCCCCTCTCGCTGCTTCTCTCCCATGCTGTACTTGAGTGCAGGTGGGTTGATGCCAACGTCCACTCATCTCCCCACCTCGCTGCCAGCTGCTAATGAGAGTGAGCCAGGGTGGCACGAGGACGTTGCCAGCCATTATAAGCTGTTAATGAGGAGTGTTCGAGAAAGGCCCTGGCCTAGGCCTGCTGCCATCAGCTACTGCAGCCTTTATCTCCTACACAGACGCAAATACTGTACATATACAAACATGCAGACAGTCATGTTGCATATACATATATACCATCTACTAACAATGAAATATACATGTCGCAAATTAATTCTGGCTGTTTTTCACACCTCTAGAGACGGCGTATTTACACACCGCGCACCACAACACAAAGCAGCATATTTTAATGAGCTATTTCCCAGGTGATGTGCTCATGTTTGGTTGGCTAACCTCACACAACCTCGTGCAGGAGTCCTCTGTTCTTTGCTATTGACACGTTCCTGGCAGACTTCTCCCCTATTACCATAATGGCCTTCACATCTAGTTCATTTCTATGGGCCAACCCCCTGTCAGCCATCGCTGTGCGCTTCACCTGTTCTTGGCCAGGAACGAGGTGTCTGCTGAACCTGTTGGCCGTGTGATGGAAAAGGGCAGGTTGCAGCAATGCTGTGAGCACGTTCTTTCTTTTCAGGTTGGCACAGGTGCTTGAAGCCTTTGGTAGCCCTGGTGGTGAACTGTAATGCAGACCATAGCTCCCAGTGGATCGAAACACAAATCTTAAATGAGGGTGCCCTCCTTCTTTAGTGTCGTTTCTGCTCACTTTAATCCAACCACTGAATAATTTCAGAGTTTCAAAGTAGATTTCATTCATTACTTTGCACCCATCACCCACTCTCAAGTGCAAACAGCCATCTCTTGGCCTTGATATTATTTATTCTTTTGTCTTTATTTTGTCTCTTTCCTCACCTATTACTGTGTACTTGTCATGCTCTCTACCTCTGAATTTCAATCATCTGCCTTTTCCTTTTTCTCACCAACCTACGCCAAACAGCCCTTGTGCTATGGAGAGGCTGACACTCACTTAACACCGGTGTTCCTTTCTTTTCATTTGTTTTAGCAGCACTTCAGGTTAAGAACAGTCACGTTACACCTCGCAAGCTGAGGCCACAGCTTATTACACGGGGTGAGAAAGCAAACTCTGTTACGTTCATACATCCACAAACCTTGAGAGCAGTTTCATGAACGAACCCTACTCTTTTATTACGTACGTATCACAGCATCTGCTCATTGACAAGTGGGTCGGGCTTGGATGTAAGCTGAGGTGAGACACTAGCTAGTTTATTTCAATTAACTCAGCTTAGTTGGCCTGCCTCTCTTCCATGAGTAGATGCACGCTTCCTTCTGCGTGGTGATACTAACAGAAAATAGTTCCAACGTGAAACGACTCACAACAAGGTCTGTACATTATCTTAAGATGAAATCTGGAAAGAGACATTACTGTTGATTTTTTTTTTCTAATGTGTCTTTGGTGCTTTAAACGCCACAAGCCGAGTGCCATCTAGTTCTATAGTTAAACGATCTATAAGGATAAAAAGCACCAAAGGCACCCACCTTGAACCAAACCGTTTATTGGTGGAGTGGACGTGTGTGTCATACACTGTGCATTTGTGTTTTGGCTGCACTCATCGCATTTATATTCAAGAAACATATTTCAAAATATTGTACACGTTTTCCTGGAGTTTAGCTTGACAATCCAAACTTTGTATCTTTTGCCTCTTTTGGATCTTTAGTTGAAATTCAAATAACGTCCTGTGAGCTTGAACACTACGAGGGTGCACTGTATGAATTTGTATGGATGGAACTGCCAAAGGTTCTGAAGGTTATTAAAAAGTACATGTGGTGTATTTTTTTTTCTTTTTCTTCTCCAGTCAAAAACCCAAATGTGGATGGACACTTTATGTAGGCGGATTTGTACTTCTTGGCATTGGAATAAAACAGCTTAGTTTAGCTTATTTAAAAAAAAAACTATATGTTTGTGGAAAAAATAAACAGTAAGAATGTAGAAAAAAGTTTCAACATTGTGCAAGACACCTAGAAGCCAAAGATGACAACTGAGGATACGTCCTTGGTAAAATAGCAATAGTCAACCTATAAAAGAAAAAGAAAAAGATAAAAACAAATACTGCTGTAAGTCATCAAGGTTCTAAGACTAAACACTGGCACAAAATTGCTACAAATGTGCAATTTACATCGAAGGTTATGATATCGACTTTATGATTACATCTCTTCTTTAAAAAAGGCGATAAAGCAACTAAAGCCTGTTTGTGCCGATCTCGTACAGGCGGCATGCAGCATTCTTGTCACAACTGTTCTGTCAGTTGGTGGCAAAGCTGATTTTTCCATGCTGGTGATTAATATCAAGTCTGACGCGACAGGGGGAGAGATACTTCGCTGCAGTGACAATAAAACAAGTGTTTTCATCATTCCACAGATAGGCGCCCAGGGCCAAACAGCTTGCACGTCACATGATCACAACAGCCAGATTATTGGCTGTGGGCGCGATAGTTCTCTCGGTAAACGGCACACTCGAGCAAAGTGTTGGGCTTGTAATATGTAATTAAGATGTTGACAGAAATGTTTGTTTCAGACGTGAGCTGACAAGGAATGCAACAATTTTCTCTTTGTATTACAGCTAGCTTTTTGCAGGGAAATGGCAACAGTACAGCGTTCTTACAAAATAACAAACAAGTGTACTAGCATGACAATGGTATCACTCCACGCCCACCACTCGCTTTATCTGCAGGGCAGGATCTGCTGTGTTTATACGGAGGACGTGTTAAAACTCTGAGCTCCTGGGCTCTTTGCTTTGGCTGAATAGAAAGTTAAGGCCAACACTTTTTCCTATCAAGGGAAACGCGCCGTGTTTACAGGCATTGAGCTGTCAGGGCCTTTCCACTTTTCTTCCTCAGTGTCACTGTTAAGAGCTTTTTTTTCTGTGAGAATCAGGGCAGCAGCGCTCTTGAATATAAACATCAGTCTGCTTTTGTTAAATCATTTCTTTTTTTCCTCTGGAGGGTTTGTTATTTACCTCTGGGGTATGTCTACACATGTTACTGAGAAAGTGAAAGAGAGAAAGGAGTATGCAAATACGGCCGCTGTAATGGTTTGAAATTATTCTGCGAGGATGGAAATTAAAATAATGTAAACAGTGTCTGTGAGTGTGAAAACATTGGGCTGTTCCAACATGGTGAGACAGTTTACATTTGTTTGCCTGGGGGGCCTGCATTTTCTACAAATCCAGCACATATTGTTTGATGTGTTTGGCTTCAGAATTGCAAAAGCTAAGGACCATTTGAATTCTGACCTGCCACATGACTCCGCTGTTCATGCCCCACAAGTCTTCTTTCACCACTGCTTTTTGCTTTCCGGGAGCGTCTGTTTTTTTCTCCGGTGTCCTTTTCAAAGTGGATAATTGACAACAACAGCGGCCTGAAGTCCAAACCAAGGCCCATTCCGGCTTCAAAGCTTCCTCACGTCCAAAGGAGCTCAGACTTAAAGCCCTCGCACTGCGTCTAGGCAGCTAAAATTCTTTTCACACACGTTGGGAATCATTGATTCTTTGTCGATTGTTCTAGTCTAGTCATCGGGAAAAGCCTTGCCTGTTCCGTCAGTGATGTGTGCAGCTGTGTGTGTGTATGTGTGTGTTCCTGTGTGTAAATGAGTTCCAGCTAGATTTAGAGGAGGGTTTTAGTTCTAGGCAAGGCTGAGCCCATGGCACAGCCAGAACAGGTTGAGTTTCAAAGGGGCTTATCAGGGGAATTAGGCAAGCCTTTGGAGTTTGAGCATAGCCTAATTCCTGGTGACCTTTCCCTGGCTCTGGTTTGACTTTTTGTGGTGATCAGCAAGTGCTCTAACAAGCTTTTCCGTCTGTGTGGCTGGGGATTACTGTGGAACAGCCGTGCCCTCCCCTGCACTCACAAGAAGCCATCTGTGGTGGAGAGAGAGTAGGTGAGAGAGAGAGCGAGCGAGAGTGAGCAGAAGTAGGCAATAGCCTGGAGGGGCATTGTCATGCCTGTCTGTATGTTGGTGAGGATTCTGCGCTTGTCAGAGTCTCCTTTTGTGACAAATTGGTATGTTTTGTTCTGCCATTTTAAACTGCCAGACACTGACAAGCCTTTCAGCCCATTATTCAAGCAGTCACGGACGTTTGAATTATTTTTATTTTTTCAAAGGGGAGTCTCTTACTTTGTTTTTTTTTTTTTTCTGGAATATCGCCTTGATATTCATTTCACCTTCTCTTCGGCACAGAGGCTAGGATTATCATTACTTAAAGAAAGAGCTTATTGGTGTCTGAGGTAAGTGTACACTTTCTTTCATCATTGTCTTGAATCACCTTTCACCGCACCTGATGGAAAGACTTTGGCTTGCATGAGGGGAACATCTGGCGCACAAACTTTTCCCTGATGACTTTTTGAATCCGGTGTTTATGAAGACACGTCTCCCTATGCAACATTATTATTAAATAACATTTGAATGCCCATTTTTTTAAGCAGATGGATATATGTACAGAGGAAGCATATGGTTTAATCAGGCTTTATGTTTCCTTTTTGTGTTTCAATACAACAATATGCAGATGAGGTGTTATGTCATCTGATTGCATTCATTATACTTCCACAGATGATCTTTGTTCAGAAACCCCTGCTGTGTTAACAATTGAATTGATTGCATTTAATCAGAGCACTTCTGAATTAATTATGGAAACAGAGAATGTCACATCACTTGTAATTAAACAGTAGATAGCTTGTTGACTAAATGAAAGTGATAGCAATGCTCATTTTACTCATTATACTAGTATGTTGAATACTCAAGTACATCGGTCCGCCTCTGTAGGTCATGTGTAATTGTGTGTATGAAAAAAGTCGGCTGTCATTCTTAAACTACTGAAACGTTTTATTGAACCCTGGCAGAGAGATGTCAGCTGTTGCGCAGTTGTTCCATCAAAAAAGAGAGTTTTTGAATTCATTCATCTACTGTACCCACTATTCCCATTTAGTACCTGTGGTCTTTATTGTAGTTTATTATTTAAACTTTTGATTTACTCAAGTTGACTAAAATATTGTATTTGTCAAATATGGAAACAACATACATATATTTTCATGAAGAAAAACATATTCTTCCTATTTAACACATTTAAGTCAGTATTATGTTGAAGACATGCATTAAGATTTAGATTACATTACATAACATTAAAAAGCCACAGTGGTGCGGAATCTTATTTTCTCCATATCTACGTAAATATGTTTGCAATGCAAACCCAATACAAAACATATTTCTATTACAAATATGTTGTGCTTTTTCTTTAAAGCCAGTAAGTAAATGTAGAATTTGAGCATTTCTGTCTTTTCACCCCATAGTGGTGACAAACAAAAAGTAGGACTGTGCCAGACAGCAGTGCGCTGAACAATATATAAGCAACTTTTTTAGACTCTGAAACTAGCTACAGACCCTATATATTGTATATTCTCACAAAATATGGTCCTAAAATTAACATAGTACCTTCTGCTTTTTCCAAGTTCCACTTTAAAATTTGCCTTTTTGAAATGGCCGTTTGTTTAGTTGTATCTTATGTGCACCATTATTATCATATCTGTGTTTATCAGAGAAAAGGCATACTACTTTCCTTTTGCCCTTTACGCTGTGTGGCAGAGTGTTAAACCCTGCATTAACCATCAAAATCTTCTCCTCTTATATTTATCACCCCTACAGCCTTGATAGATTAGTGTAGCAAGTATTTTGGCTAATCGTGCCTGTCCAACTCAAAGAGACATTCCTAACCTGATTTGAACCTCATTAGAACCTGTTTTTCTCCCCTAAAGCGAGGTTACAGCCTAAAGTAAGGGCTGCCTTTGAAGCACATTTCGACGCAAATAAGTCCCAGAACCATGTGTTTAAGATCAGCTACAAGAAATCTTCATTTTCTATTGATTCTGGTGGCCCCTGTGGACAAAAGCGGTATGAGCACAATCACCTCCCGTGGTATGATGTGGCAAGTTCATGCATTGGTTTTGGAAATGAGTGAAAGAACAACAAAACGGATGC
The DNA here is from genome assembly GCA_039737535.1 of Lagodon rhomboides. Classification (NCBI taxonomy): domain Eukaryota; kingdom Metazoa; phylum Chordata; class Actinopteri; order Spariformes; family Sparidae; genus Lagodon; species Lagodon rhomboides. Next base: position 15,679,661 of record CM077795.1, read on the forward strand.
ATAGCAATGAGGTTGTGTATGTTATTGTTTAACATTAATAACTTTTGAATAAAAATTGTGAAACAAAGTTAACTTTACCATTACCACTCAAGCAACTACGTTACATGTAGCCTAATCCTACAGAGTCAGTTGGTAGACAACAGTAATTTTGCCTAGAAAGTTAAAGTTTTAAACCTTCCCTTTGTTTTCATAATAATATGCCAACAGTAAGATATACCGAAGCTCAATAGCAAGGCCAACATAAATTGTCACTGTATAAGTCAGTTGTTCTGCTGCCACCTGGCAATACAGAAGTATCCGCTGCCGTCCCACCAGACTACAGAGCAGCTTCCTTCCTCAGGCTGTGAGACTTCTTAATTTATCACCAGCACTTTGGCATGAAAAGAATCAAACTCCATGGCAGCAATTAAGAAGAACTTTATAGAAATAGCCAGGCCTCTTGCTGATGGTATTTTTGCCTGTGTAGGTACAGAGGCACAAGTATCAAATCGACTGTTTCATAACCTGTTAAAAGTTCTTTGTAGTACATTTAAGATATATTTTTAGCTTTTATTTAAGAAAAAAAGTCTGGACACAAACTGTAATGTATGTTTTTTGGTCATCTTGGTGGATCAGTATCTGGGGAGGATGCACCAAAGCTTTGAGTTTGGGTTCCCTTGTCGCCATGCCAGGGCACAAAGTAGGGGGAATCTCATACTGCTGTTATATCCCTTTAAGAAACCTCCAGGGGTACAAGGGTGGGGAGAGCCTCATCATCATCATGCAAGAGTCATCTGGGTAGCCTCTCCTCCCTCTCTACTGCATTATCATAAAAAGTGATTTAGGACTGATTGATGCAAATGGCCCTCTGTTCTTTTCTATCATTAACGGGCCCTTCGCCGTGGCCACAGGCGGTGATTAAAGCTGTCATTTCCAGCTACTCATTAAAGGAGCGCACCGGGCCAGGGGAGGGATTCAGAGAGGGCTGGAGAGGAAAAGAGAGGGTGGGAGGGGAGGAGGGAGATAGACTGAAGAAGGAGGAGGAATGGGGCATTTTTCTTCCTGAAGAAGTGCTGTCTATTGAAACTACCTTTCTAAAAAAAAAAAAGAGTCCCATGCAATGTTTTCATAATTGTTGTATTCCCCCAAGTCTGGCATAGATGGAGGGGAAAAAAATCTGTGGTCAAAATCCATTATAATAGCATCTTTTATGATTCCCCAAATGCTTTTTTAGTTTAGGCTGCCAGTGGGGTTGCTTGTGAAAAAAAAGCAAGCAATAACAAGCGACAGTAGGGTTCAAATCGAAGTCACTTTACAGTTTGTATTAATTTTCACATTTGTGTGGAACTAGGAAAAAGTTATGACGCACATAGACAGTAAAAAAATCAATACGACTCTGTTTTATATTTCTGTTTTGCTGCTGGCTATAAATCACCAACAATGCTCACAAAGAAAGTGAAACTGTTGACAAAACAACCACAACAACCCCAGATACTGAAGTGTGTCTGCAGCCGCCCCATGACTCCTGGCAAAGACATTACTCTGTGTGGCTCACACATACACTTGAACGTGAATGTGAGTGTGTTTGTGTGCTACTTGCCGATAGGAACCTTATCTGCTCTAATGGGGGGGTTCTCGGCTGTGAGGCAGTGAGATGTGAAGCTCCAGCTGAGCTCTCCTCTGCAGGGGCCTACGATACCACCGTGTCCTGGGGATCTGCGCTAATGGCCTGGGGAGCCCTTACTGCTATTGTGCCCAGCAGGCCTAACCCACTCCCCCCATGCACATACAAAACCCCAAGCCTCCATCCAACCCCCTCCCCTACATCTCCTTAATCTTTCAGTATGATTCAGTCTCCCTCAGATCACACGCTGGGATTCTGGTCAGGAGGTGCACATGGCTTATAGCTATGGGACTTGGGGGGGAGTTTGAGGATTGGCAAGACAATGAGGTGGAAGATGTGTTTTCTTAGTGGTGAGGCACCACTAAGCTCCAATCACAGAGGTCCATCGATTGACATAATTCTGTAGCAAAGGTTTCCTTGTCCGTGATGTGATACTCTCCCCAGAGCCCACCCCACTGTACAGGGAGATACAAGAGAAGGTTAGTTCCTCCTTCTAGCTGCTGGTTGATCTCAGAGTGGAAACGCCCTCCCACTGCAAATGTTCTCACTGCATCTAAAAGTGAAATGTGGGACAAGCTATCAGGATGTGAGTCGCATTATAGGACCGCTTACCTTTGACCTCCTCCATGAGTTGCCAGTGAGAGCAGCTCACTTTTCCTTCATCAGGACAACGTAGACGAGTGAGTCATTATTGCTTTGGGGGGGGGTTCTCATGTGCAGATCTCTTGTGAGATGCATTATGAGCAATTAGTTGCCAGATGAAAGCCCATTAATTACTTGCCAGAGGCGAACAAGTACAATTATTTAAGGATAGGAAAGACTTTTGCAAACCAATCTGCTGACTAAGTTGTTGTGCACGTGTTCCTTTGTAGCTGACATCTTGCTTGTTGACAGTTGGTTACGCACAGAAAACAGCTCTGTTATACTCTACTGGTGTTTATTGGCCAATAAAATCAAACTGTATATTTATGTAAAATGCTGCCATAATTGCATTTTTAAGAGCAATGTGTAGGCACGCATACATCTGTGAAAGACAACCACACCAGCATTGTCTATTGAGGGCCTAATGGTGCAATTAATTTTGTTCCGTCTGTTCTGGAGACTTTTAAGGAAAATGGATTTACTTTCCTTCCCCACTTACTCTCTGAACTGGTTTTAATGAAGAAGATAAAGTGGTTCCTTGGGTGTCTCATAGGCTCCCAGCAGTCAGTTCATTTGACATTATTCTAGTGTGGCTGAATGGAGCAAGCAGCCTGCCTCCTCATTGGCTCCATGTTGACAAGCCACCAGCTCCCTCCCAGGTCTGCTGTAATGAGGAACTATCTCCCTCCAAGGATTAGGGCCTATACCATGTAGGGACCATTACACAGTCAGTTGGTGAGAGGAAATGGAAGGACAGAGACAGGCATCTTTCTTCCATTTGCAGCCTTAACCACACCTTAACATGGATTATGTCATATGTCAAGTCATGCCACACTGCTGTTCCAACCTGATCTGCAGTGGGCTTAAGCTCTCAAGGTGCCCAGGCAGCTGACAGTGGCATTATTACTCAGTAGAACATGCCTGCAGGGCCCACCTCTCCAGGGAGGCCCTGCCTCCAGACTGCGGTGCCCACTGAGGGGAGGGGCTGACAGGGTCTTTACGACTAGACACTCTCCCTAAGGACCACTCAGGAATAAATTAGCATTGCCACAACCCTTCTGGCATAATGTGTTCGGACATGAGGGAGGCGGCCCCACCCCTCTTCCCTCCCAGAGGACAAGTATGCTCAGTGCTCAACCTTATCTTTGTTAAGAATTAAAATACATGATTGCACCTCCGGGGCATGCACAAAATCTGCCCTTTGTGTGCATTCATCTTGCCATCCACCTGGCAATCATGGATCATAAACTCTGCAGCTGAGCCGTTCCAAGGCTCGAAGATATTGTTTGCAAGTTAATAAACATACTAGTTGATCTTGTAAAAGTTTATTTTTATTGTCTCCAGAGCCATTTTCCTCCTGTTTGTTTGGTGGCTGAATGTGATCCAAGGGAGAAAGGGAGGAATGGAGCATGAGAGCAAGAGGGAGAGTGGCTTAGTGTAAGACGTTAAATCCCCAGCTAAAATACATAGCCCTCAGGTGGTGCAGCTTCTTAACCTCGGCCTGCCTGGTCTGATAAGAATGTTTCTTTGTTGTTGGCTGGAGAGTAATGCAGACTAGCTAAAGGCTATTAAACCGAGCTTTGCCTGAGTGTTGTTAATCAGTAGATTTCATCACCCTGTTGTGTATTCAGAACAGAAACAAAGTCTCTTATGGTTACACCAGCTGAAAAATATTCTGCAATCAAACAAACAAACCAGTAAACGGATGTTTTGTTTGTGCGGTCTCATGGTAACATCCCTTTGTAGCTACCTAAAGGTATGTCATACTCCGTCAATACAAATCCCCTCCCAGGATGACACTGTCTGTGACCTCCACCCAATATTAAAGAAACTGTTTCACCCGCATTTGCCACGGCCTGTTCCAGCTGTTTTTTATGTAAGTCAGACAGCTGCCAATGATTACTGCTGTGGACCGTGCCCCAAGCTTCGCCGACAGCCCCCTTTTGATTAGCAATTATCCTGAAAAAAGGCGAGGGGAAACTCAGACGCTCAGGAGAACATGGTTCCAACCTGTTTTTCCATTGAGTAAAGCTCTGTCAGGGCAGGCAAAGGTTGCTGTGGTTCACTGGGGTCCACAGCACCACTTGGCTTTGATTCTCCCATGCCGCCCAGATGTTGGGATCTGGCTCAGCACTGTTGCATATGGTTCCACTTACTCTCCGGGGGAGGAAAATAAATGGTTTGTTTTTCTATTGTGGTCTCACTTATTACGCACTTATAAAACCGGCTTTTGAAGATTAGAAACTTGTGCCTGCGTTGAGCCAGATATAAGCTGGCATGTTAGCATGGAATGTGTGGCTTTTCCTTTTAAGCTCATACTATTTTCCTGAGTTCAGTTTTATACTAACAGGAACACAGATTAGTACTGGTGTAGTACATTGTCCGTTCATTTCGGTTGTAGTTTTAGCTGTGTCTGGTTTGCTTTTTGTGTACTCAACCTCATGACATTGATTCACTAAAGCTGAGAATATTTCAAAGCCTGCAGCTTACTTCCTTCCTCAAACCCCTTTTATAAATAGGATGGGGAAGGTAGAGCAATGGCTGACCAGATACTGCTTGGGGATGTGATAATCTAGATTTATAAGCATTCAAATGTTTTAGATCCTGAATCCTGATATAGATTTCTAGATTTAGATAGATAGTTACCTTCTTCTTTTACCTTTCCATTATAAGTATGGATTCTACAAGAACAAGAACCACTGGAAGCACACTAGATGTTGGCATGCTCAATTGACCCCGTGACCCCAGCCAGTCTTATCTCCCGCTGGCTCAGTGAAGGAATTTCCATCTCTGTGTTTTCCTTCCAAACTGCTGCTTTCAACTTCTCTTGACTGACGACAACTTTGTTTTGCTCTCCAGTGTCCTTGCGCATCCACAAAAACTCGATCCAGCGCTCCCACAGTTCTCCCGAGCACTTAAGGAAGTGTTAGTTCTGCTGGGTAGCAGGTGTTCCCAGCATCGCCTGCCCTGACCTTTCCAGGGTTAGTCGTCTGTCAGTGGGTGTCAGGCCTATAAGTAAGACTCAGGTCACCCTTCTTACCAAGAGGTCACACACCATAGACACCATGAAAGGAAGAGCGGGGCTAAAGATGAGAGAGAGGAAGATTGACTGGAGAAACCCTCCCCTCAGACACAAGCCCTCTTCAGATTTCTTACCTTGGACTTTAAGTTCTCGAACAATGAGAGCACATCTGGCTGCTTCGCTTCGGTTTTGTCACAGTTGTCCTTCACTCTTGAAAGACATTGCCTGGGAGAAAAAACTGTGTTTTTCTACACTGGCTGCTCTCAAAAAAGGAGTCTTTGGAATGTGGATATTTCCTGGAGTACAGCTGGAGGCAATGTTGTGTGGATCAATAATACATCACACTGGCACAGCCATTGAGGTGTTTAACATCTTGGGGTGTGATATCTTATGAATACTGGACAATGTCGTCAATATGTTACTCATGACTCTGATTATATACAAATGAGAGGACAACAGAAGCAGACATTTTACTCTATAAAATCTATTATTTTTAGACACCAGTTTTTTGATAGACTCCATTCAGCCAAAATTGATGACTCCTCTTTCAAATTAGAGCGACTTGTCAAACGCACAGATAGAGAGCGGGATAGATGTAGCCTATCTTCATTAAACGTTCTTTAATTGGCTTTGTAAGGACTAATCTCCCCATCTCTCTGAGCTCCTTGGTTGGCAGACAGGCTGCACAACAGCACCACTCATCTGTCAAAACGTCAGCCGGATCTCAAAAATGAAAGCGACACATGCCAGCGAGTTGTTCAGCGCTGTGTACAAACACTCCAGATCACACTCCAGTAAAAAGGCCTGTCATAATCATGTTTCAAGGAAATTAGATTTTAGGTAAACACAACTGTCATGTGCAGCGTTCCTCGGAAAAGTTTTTTTTTTTTTTTTTTTTCCGTCTTGGCTCGTAATCTTTGAAGGACCTCCAGCTCTGAATGTAGGCACATTTCCATTCATCACATGGCTTATCTGCTATTGTTGGTGAAACACTGACAGTATCCGCAAATTTTGAAGGCCCTGGAGCGCTTGTGTTGTCAAATTGAAATGTGGGAAGCAGAACTGCTGCCCACCTGCGTAGCACAAACAGCGCTCCAGGGTCTCGCCTTGATGTGTGATAGAAGTGAGGTTCCACAGAACTAAACAAAATATACAGTGTGCCCTCTTCTGATTAGCAGACAGCAGCGTGATCTTCCATGTCCTTCACTGAGGCTTTACGCAGTGACAAGCGCACACTGAGGCCCCAGTAAAATAACAATGAGCGACTTGCCAGCTTGTCAGTCTATTTGCTCCATTTCCTGTCTCAGGGCTTTCTCTGTCTCTTTAGGCCGCACTGTATCCTGGAGCTTAATAGACTGTAGAGGTCTCAATTGAAAATGTGAATGTGCCCATCAGAATGTGCAACCTTGTTCGCCCTAGGTATTTAACACAGGACATCTGAAGGCGATGGCTTGACCGAGGCATGTCAGGGACAAATGAAAAGCTATTACTGGAGACATGCCATTGTGTATGTGTGTGTGTGTGTGTGTGTGTGGTGTTTTTGTGCATATGTGTGTGCTTGTGCCTCGCAGCCATCCCTCCAACTCCCTCAATTTTCAGCCAGTGCATCAGAGTCCAAGCAGGAGTGACATGCGATGGCATTCTTTGTTTATCTACTCCAGGGCCACGCTCTTCATGTCTCTTTGTGTCGCTGTCACCAGAGCAGTAAGCACTGGAGGAGGGATGGAAACACGGTAATAACAGTGGAGACGTGTTTGTTTGTCAAGGCTGCTCTGGCTCTCCAGGCGAGGCCATCGCTGGATTCATGAAACATGACAGCTGTTTAGATAGGGAAGGAAACAGAGAATCAGCCTTCAACCTCACTCCTAAAGAGCTTGACATGTAATCGTCTATACACTTTGTGATCTGCATGTCGTTGTATTGTACACATTCGGAGCAAACTCTTGACTGTTGCAGGGCATTGCTAGATAATAGATGTAGAGCTGTACAGCTGGAGGTCAAGTTTCTTTTGGTTTTGTGTTTTTCTTCAGCAGCAAATATGTAAAAGTCTCAAAAAAATCTAACAAAACAGAAGTAGCATGGGCTCATTGGAGTTGCTGTCTTCATTGTTAAACTGTTATCGCTAATGAAAACCTATCCTGATCTATCGTGACTCGGGCAGATATGTTCATGGATGAGGTAGTTTAAACATTTTATTTTCATTATGTTACGTCTTGTTCGCTGACTTCTGTCCTCACTCTCTGACTCTCTCATGGAAGTTGTAGCAACATGCATCTAAATCAAAGCCACTGCTACCTGGAATCGGATTAGGATATGTCTGTGTTTGAACATTGGTGGAAACATATGACATATTATATCTTTAATAACCTAAATGGCTATCAATTAAAAAAAAAAAGCCTCATTGGTCATTAGGCAATTGTGAACGGTGTTTAGAATTATCAGCATCAATTGGTATTAGCATGTTGTGCAATTTTCTTTTTACTATAATTTCCTCTCAATTTTTTCAACACATTTTAACAGAAAATCCAAATAGCTGAAATGACTTACACATTTTAATTTGAATAAATCGTAGAGGGGAATCAGTCAGGCGAAAGCTGTGTGTGATTCTGGATGCCTTTTGTAAGAAAGCAAACTAACTCGTTGGCACAGTATACATCTACACATCACCTGTTCCAGACATCATTAGCCGATTATGGGTATGTCAACTAATGGATTTGTGTTAATGCATAAACATAAGAATGATCCATCAAGCACTCAGACTCATGAGCCCCCAGTAGGATTTATCATTAATCACTATGAATATGGCCCAGCTTTCAAAATGACATTAGACAGAGCCCCGCATGTTGGTGCAGTTTCCGGTAAACCACCGTACATGCAGTCACACAGGAGGAGAGAGGCCACACCAGGCACTTTGCTTTTAATGAGGATAGCAGCGAACACATGCATTCCCCTGTCATTGCACTAAAGAGCTTGATTGCAGATGCCGACGCTTCCGATGACAAAAACGACATCTGTGAACATCTGCTTTGGAAATTGAAGCTGGCCTTGGAACGGAACATTGACTTTGTTTTCCGTCTTCGTGGACCAATTAGGGCTAACAGATTTACACAGCCGGATCAATCTGAAAACAATAACGCCATCGCCGTTATTTCTCTCATTTGATAGCAGTGTGGCTCCACTGTGCCCATTAGCATTACAGAGCAGCAAGCCCCCTGACCTCCACAACATCTTCGCTCCATCTGATATACATCCCTGGAGATGCTTTTTCCTTTAATCTAGAGAACACACAAGGCCGTGTGTGTGTGTGTGTGTGTGTGTGTCCCCCCCACCCCCCTTGCTTCCTCCTCTTCAGCATCCTTGCTACAGTTAATTAACAGTTATTAGTGTTAGCGCAGAGCACCGGATAAGATGTCACAAATCATCAAGTCTCTAGGTGCAGTTCCAGCAATTAAGAGCTCTGTCGCACCTTCCCTCTCCACAGTCATTTGGTACGCATCCAGGTTCCTTTTTAGACCTGAAAGCACTAATCAAATCATTTCTGCTCAGAGATTTTGTCATCATTATTTCAAGCCCTAACGACGTGAGACTCCCTCCTCAGCACCTCCCCCCCAGCCCCAACTTCTGTCTGCGAAACAATGCAAAGCTTATAATAACTTGAAATTCTGTGCTTTTTTCCGTCCTGAAAGCAGAGGTTCTTTTCTTTACCCACCAGGCTTTTCTATAGCCCGACAAGCCAGTCAGGCACCTGTGTGTAAGTGCTGGGAAAGGTTGTGTGAAAGTTGGCAGGAGATGGAGCATCAGATTAACAGTGTTTAGTTGCTGATTTTAATGCAGGCTGTGACTTCTCCGCTCCGATCAATTTGTCATCCCTCTAAATGGAAACTTAATTGCATCCGTCTTAAATAAAGGGACCTTGAGCAGTGCGTCTTGTTGTTTTCAACACCCAGCCCTTGCCTGGGCTTTTATTTATTTGCTGTTTCTTTTGTGGCTGATATAAGCTTTGGCCTCTTAATGCTCTAAGCCCAGAACTGTAGTGCAGTGGAGTGGTGCTCAGCTGTGGCAAAGGGAAACACTGTTGAGTGAACAGTAGTCGCTTGATAACCTAGATGTATTCAAATTAATACCACCGCTCTTCGGGACTTCTGTGGAGTTACGAAGCAACTCAGTGATTTTGTTGTGTAACTGCACAGATCGACAGCCTTGATTAAACCTTTGATTGTTTTTAATTTTAATTAAGAGGATTTTGGAGTAGACTGTCCAAGGTCTACACAGTGTTGTGTTGAATTCATCAGACTCAGCACCTGAGACAGGATCTACATGTGCTACTTTTGAACTTGTAAACTTTTAGGACAAAACAACTTGTTTGAAAGGCTGTACAGCTACTGTTCGTTGTTTAAAGCGCTATTATTAACGCAAGGCAGGCAAAGATATAGACACAGATTGCATGCAAGTGTAGTATAAGCCTTTCTACTACATTGCCTGCTCTGCTTGTATTCAAAAAAACACCGTAGTCATACTGGTTTATAAGCCTGTTCATTAAATGCCTTTAAAGTACACAGCTTCTGATTGCAGCACATATATAATTCATTTATGTTGAGCTGCGGAGTGATACAACATAGAATCAAAGTGATAATAAAAGCAGTGTAATATGTAAAATATGATGAGGAAAAAACCCACAGAAGCTGTGCAACATGTTAATTTGTGCAGATGAGTTCATCCCACGGGGAATATAAAAAACATTTCATCCCCAAACAAAACAAAACAAAGCAAAACTCGAACAAAGAAACAATAAAATCAGGATGACAAGCTAAGAAACTGATTTACATAATTGAATATAAAAGACAACAGAGGCATTGCTGAAAACTGTACGACAGAATGAGTCTATAAAATGACAAGAGGAACAGAAATAGAATAACATTGCTAAATTAACTAATGCTGGAAATGTAATAATAGGGGTTAGTATGATGAATTTAGTAATGAGTGTAGGCAGTAAGGCCTCCAAAAGTGTGATGAGCTTTTTTTTTAATAAATAAATGGAATGCAGCCAATTGTTAATGATATTAGTTACACCTGAGTTTGGCAAGTAAAGTCCTGCATTAGTAGGGATTATTCTGGACTCTAAGTGATTAGATTAAATGTCTTCTTGCATCAAGTTTTTACACAAACATATCTTAGTATGCATCTCCCCTGAGCTGTAATGTATGATATATTATATAATGAGCATATAGCAATTGCTCTGAATTTTAATACGAGTTTAATTTCAAACGTTTGATTTTGTGCAGGGCGTGCTGTCAGCTTTTTGTCTGCTTTCCATGTGGGCGGCAGAAAGCATCCTTCTTGATCTTCCATGTCCAAATTCCTCCTCCCTGGGGCCGCCTCCTGTCAGGTGTCAGCAAAATAATCACAAGTTAACAGTTGTTAGAAATGACACTGGCGCTGCCATCGATCAGCAGTCATGAATCATCAGCTGAACGGAGAGACAGACAGACAGTGTGTTTGAGGAGGGAAGTGAAGAGCAGTGGGTCGTAGCTCAGTGCAGACAGCCTGCTGATGTGACTGGACTGGGCTCTTGTATCTACCTGGTTTTCATTAAAGCACAAGATGAGATCAGGGAAGTGCAGGAAGCATCCGTCTTCAAGTTGTGTGTGTTTGAGTGTGTGTGTGTGTGGGGGGGGTTTCATACTGTGTGGCTATATTAGCAACAATGATAGCTATCACTGCTGAGAAGGGTGATATCAGGCCTCACAGCTCCTGAGGGACGTTATTATCCTGGAGTGATCTGGACTGAGAGGTCAGACTCTGACACACACACACACTCACAAAATAAGCTTTTGGCATCCTAGCAATGAAAAATGAGAAAAGGCTGGCTGTATTCATACAAAATAAGCCTTTATATGATAGAGTGTCCATCTATTTTATAAACTATATACAAGGGATGTGCACAATAGCAGGGACTCCTTAGAATTTAATGCAGCCCAATAGACGACTGAATGTAATTGTGCTGGCTGGTTCTGTGCTGACTGAAATGTGTTTTAAAGAATATTGTTCAGTGTTATCTTATCACATCACAGACCAAACATTTTTCTTCGTCACAAAATAGTTGACTAATGGCTTTGCTCTCTGCTTCACTTCCATGTGCTATGTGTGGCATTGTTAGTGTGAGACCAGAAGTTTAATGTATCAACTCAATGTTTGCATGGTCCACTAGCAAGCCACTCTGTAACCTGACTAATAAACATGAATGATAGGGCCTTAATATGAAAAACTAATTTGCAATGAACTAAGACTGCTCCCTTTATAACCATCTAATTACTGCTTCTTGATAGTAAGGACGTTGTTGTACATGTGCTTTGCTTACTACAAGAATAATCCCTTAATAACACCTTAATTGTCCCACATAACAAATATGTAGTATTCTAATAATAATGTTAAGTGTTATAATGTCCAAATATCTCAAAATGAAAAAAAATAAGTTTGAATCATTTGGACCCTATTAACACTTTGTGTTTGGTTTGTGTTTTGTTAAATACGAATAGACCATATTTGCTAAGTGTTACTAAGGGGGAATGACCATTACCACCTTATAAGGCCCATACTGAACAAAGCATAATACAGGCCGTAATCCATGTATAACATCTTCCTTACCTACTATCAGTAAGCAGTAATTAGGAGGTGATTGATGGGAAACTCAGGTTCATGGCTTAGTAGAAAGTGATCATGCAGACTAAGAAATGAATAAGTACTTTATAATATGCTACTAACATGCATGCTGATAAGCAACATGATAAATATATGTAGTTTATTATGTGTTACCGACAAAACTAACCGACTAGCGTTTTGTAGCACACACACACTCTATATCTCACACACTACTACTCTATCGATACTAAAATGAAGTCTACTTATGTATGAATATCAGAATTGCTTGATGTGACTGTGTCATTGACGGACACAATGAGGAGGTCAAGTGCAGAGTGAGAGCTATTTTTTCTCCTTTGGTTCATGTAATAGAGGGATTATTCTCTTGTAAGGACAGAACCTTGTAGCCACTGAGTATGTTGTATTAAAGAGGGAGAGCTACAGCGCTGAAGGACAAAGAACACTAGATGGTGGAGACATACATCTGTGTCAGGATCAGTGGTCAAGATTGAAGCTGTTAGTTATCCATGTCACTATCATGGATTACAAATTATGTTTTCTTGAGGTAACAAGATAAATTGATCTGTTATTACAAGAAAAGAATGTTTTTAACTTGTGATCTCAAGACAACTGCATTTAAAAAAAAAAAAAATTGCACCTGCAGCCACTATGGGCTCCTGTAGATCTCTCACTGAGTAACGCACATACATAAAGACACAGAGGGAGATTTTTATGTGGCCCAGTAGCTGCCCTCAAATTGCAGTACACTGTGCATGTAGCAAATTTACCACAACAGTGCAATACAGACCTAATGATATGGTTTCTATGATTCATGTGTTCGAGCTTTGTGTACCTAGTTGATTAGCCACCCCGGTCTTTCCCTATGTAGAAAACATTAACAGGAGGTTACTTGGCTGGTTATGAATAGCAGCTCGACAAACTGCTCAAAGCGTATTACTACAGATTCAGTGCAAACACTGTTTTCGAAAATAATTGTATGAAAGTTTGAAATGCCAGTTTGTCATCATCTTATCATATCATATTATCGTATCAATATGGAAAGATTTAGCAATATTTGTCAGCAAAGTCACTTTGTCAGTGCAGTCCATGTAAACTTTCTGTCCCCTTGTAATGACGTCGTAATCGTAAATTTACACTATACCCCACCTGGATGAATACACTGCTCTAGATGTGCGCGATAACACATGTGCACGCCAGCCATAGGTGGTTCCCTGAGGCCAAAAGTGCTGGTCTGCCCTCCTCAGCCTGTTGGACTCATGGCTGAAGATGGATGAGTTAATTTTAAATGCTCTTTCTCTGTATGTCTGTCTGTCTGTCTGTTCTTCAGTCTGTCGGTCTGATGAAGGTCTCATCAGAGGGTTAGTCAGACACTGAGGGAACGGTTTCATTTTCCCCTCATTACAGCAGGCACTGGAGAATCACCGAGCTTCAAAGCTGCTTGATTGCATTATCAGGCATTTGGTGTAACACAGGCGTAATCTATGCCATGTGACAGGGGAGCCAGGCCAACAATATAGCACTGGGATGGATGGAGGGAGAGTGGACCTGGATGTGGGGCCTGCGGTTGATTCTAATGTAATTTCTAAAGAGATTGTACGTTAGAGAGAGTTTTGACTGAACTTTTGCACCTTGACATTTTGATTCCAGAATGATGAATATTAATGACCTGATCCCTGTTCAACTCTAAAATAGTAATCGAAATACTTTATATAATCAGTATTTATGATACATATATAATATACCTCTGTATATAAAACTGCTATTCAAGAGCAGACAGGACCGCCTCTTTATGGAGTTATCTGTCCTGATTGGATAAAGTGGGCAGGGATACAAGAAGATGTCTTTTCTCTTTCCCTGCATGAGCAGGCGGTGGAGAGACATGGGTTACTGACCAAATACTCTATAACAGTAATTGCTGTTTGATTATAGAGCTGTTAAGCACTTATTTTAATTTCAAAAAATGTATGTTTAAGTTTGCCTAACTCAAGTGTTCTATCATTCCTGTTGTATTATATAGTGTGATTGTGGACAAACAACAGTAAATAACTGTACTCACCATTTAGAGTAATTGTTTCAGGTAATCTAAGGTAAGATGCTTGTCTCATTTGTTATATTGGTGCTTTCAAAGGTCAAACACCGACAATCACTGTTTATCACTCCTACAATCATTATCAAGATTGGCCGCGGATAAGGAGCTATAAAAGAATTGTAATTATCACCATTTTAGAAACGGTAATTATGGGCATCATTAGCATCCATCATTATGTTTAAGTGGGGCCACGGTCCACTAAACGAGTGTTCATCCTGCTTTCTGTCTGCTCTCTTCCATCCCTTTCTCAGCACAGCGAGAGGAAACATTAGAGGACGTGTTGGAATCAGGGCCAAGTTAAACAGAGGTGTCTTGTCTGCCTTTTCCCACAGGCCAGTAGCTCCCTCATTCATATTTAACCAGGTTTCACCAAAGGCATCACCCATCTGTGGTTCAAATCAGTTTGGAGATAGATCACAGATGTTGATATCAGAAAATGAGTAGTTTTCCTTTTCTGTCAGCTAAGCATAAAAGTATGGACAGTGTGTGAATTTGGGTTGAAGGAGAGTTCACAGCTCATCTAAGGGAAGAGAAAAAGCAGAGCTCAACCGAAGTGAAAGTGAGCTGACGGAGGTTACGTTTAACAATCCCTGCTGATAGACGTCCACCTGGGGTTCACACTTTTTCATAAGACAGAGCGCAGCTTCAGATGCAAGCCGGCTAGTGTTTGTATTCAGCAGTGTAACGGTGGAGTCGCGCACAACGTCTCAACCGCAGCTTTCCTGTGGATGAATTAGTAATGCTAAAAGATTCCATTTCGTCTATCTAAATGCTGTGTGCAGTGCTCAACCTGGTTAATATAAGGAGCCACTCAATTTTTCATGCCCACGCCAAGTGTAGCCTTCAATTTAACATGCGCTTTTAATCCTGGGAGTGCTAAATTGCTTTTTAATGTCGAGGAACATGGTGTTTTCAGAGTAACTCGTGAAAAATGCATCAGCAATATGCAGAGCAAATCAGATCCGGTGTTTTTTTTTTTTCTTTCGGCGTACTGTAAAGGAACAAAGCAACACCACAGCAAAGAGGAGCGAAACCAATATGCTGTTTTGACACATCTGTCACCTCAGGGGTCTCGGGAGGCACCTCCCGCAGGCCGCGATGATGTGTGTGTGTGTTTGTGCGCGTGCGACGGTGTGATTAATTGCATGTCACGCGTGTCTGTTGTGTGTATTTTCAGTGCTGCCTACATGCAGATCAGCAGCATATGGCTCTGCATAGGATAACACGCTGGTTGGTATGTCATATATGTGCTGCATGTGTGTCCCTCCATGTGTGATTTCATGGGCAGTGTCAGGTGTTATTGTGCCTGGAGCGTTTGTGGATGACAGGTGTTTGCAGGCCTCTCTGGCCCCGTTAGATTTCCCTGCAGACCAGAGGCTTTAGTGGAGTCAGAGCCTGGACTCCATCGAGCATGACTAAAAGACGCTCCTCTAATATCCCTGGTCAGAGAGTCAGTGAACTCGTTCCCGAATTACTTCCTCGGGGCCGGCCAACCAACCGCCCCCTGTTATCACGTAACAATGTGGCCATCAGAGCAGACTAATCAGTAGACAGCAGAGGAAAACACAACCAGGGCTGCTCCTCTAACAATTCCATTCAAAGCTTTGTTGTCAAAGCTTTGCAAACAGGCTGTAAAAGTACAATATTAAGACACGGTAAAAACACATCGTAAAAAAAGGTGTCGGAAAGACAATTCAAATCTTGGTTTCGTACGCCATCCAGACATCCAGACCAGCGAGTTAGTAGCTTGATATGGTAGCGCTTGTTGCACACATAAATCACATTCAGTTATTTCCCATGCTAACTGAACAGTCTGTTTACAGTGGGAATAAAAGTTTGTTGTTTTTCCTGGTGAGTTTAGACTCGAAATTCAGTGTTAAACCAATTGGCACTGAGCCTAAAGCATGTTTGGCTAAAACTGTGTGTTCACTGTGGACCGCAGTATTGTTCATTCAGCCTTTCATCAAACTGAATTAAAAACTTTATTAAGCAACAATCTGTTTACCCCATGTCAGCAGACTCAGCAGAGGCCCCGCCAAACCGCAGATTTCTTCAGGGAATTGTGTGTGTGTGTGTGTGTGTGTGGAGTGTGTGTGTGTGTTTACCTGTGCAGTCAGGCATGTGAGGTGGGGTCAAGCTGTGTGTGGTGCTGCAGCTTTCTCTCTAGATAAGCGACGCAGTCTGTCCTTGTTGCCAGTGCAAATCCTCTTACAAGGCTGAGCGTGTGTGTGTGTGTGTGTGTCAGCGAGCGAGAGGGAGACAGACTCAGATCATCTTGTTGAAGCTCGGTGTTGGTAAACACAGTACATGGTAAGCCCAGCTGAGACGGGCACTGATGATTGGGCTTAGCACTGGCTGAGGCCCGGGTGGCCCTTAACACTGACGGTCCCCTGTGGCCTCCACTGACACCGGAGTGCAAACACAAACTCTGAAAGAAGACGGCGCGTCCACGTCAATCTTTGGACACACATTGGCACATACTCTATGACTCTCCTGCTATCGCTTTAATAACACAAACAAACTTTAAGGTGGATCGTTTAACACAATTACATAAACACAAACAACACGCCACCTCACAAAGTATCACACACATTTTTCAGACAGAGAACACGCTCTATCTGTGCCCTGGGAGCCTGGGTCCACTCAAATAACCCCATGGTGAATGTGCTGCTGTCAGGCGGCCAGCAGAGCAGCCTCACAATGTGCACATTTAGGACCCAGAGCCTGACGGCGGCGTAGAGTTTGTGGAGGAAAGCGTGGAATGTGTCCCGCGGGCAGATGCAGGCCGCTCTCAAAGGCATCTCTATTACAGGCAGACAAGCGGGGCCTTATGTCACGGTCACCAGCCTCAGACACGCATTTCCAGACTGGTGCCCTGCGCCATGCCAGCACGCGCCCTCGTGGAAATCTACTGGCCCACACTGCGCTCCACTTCACTGCTGGAAACGTTCACATTTGCTGATCTGATAACCGGGAGTGTTTACTGCAAGAGCGGAGTCATGAGTGCTTCAGAGAGATCCTCAGAGTGTTCTTTTGTTGTGCCTTTGACGATAATGAACAGAAATAAGGGTGTGGCAAGCTGCGATGTTCTTTGATTTGATATCATTGCACTGATCCGGTGACATCTTGTTAAGTCTCCCGTCAAACTAGGTTTACGCTAACTGAAGCTAGGTACCAGCACAATGATCTGGTGCCAAACATGACAGCTACGCTCAGGTCTGCCTTCAGCCGGTGGCCTTTGATTGATAGTGACAGATAAAGAGCCCTGTGATCTTTTGAAGCACCAGGCACCAGCGTTGATTACCATCCCTGCTGATAACGCTGCACGCTAATCATTGTAAACATCATGTTGCGGCTTTGACACACTTAGGCTTATCTGTAATTGCTGTAATTGTTACTAGCATTTAACGAGATCGTCTTCCAGATATGCTGAGTGCCAAAAGGGCCCGGGTGTGGGAGAGGCTCCCTCAGATGTGCCTCGCTGATGGGGGGCATTAGATCGACACTAACTCCTCTCGCTGTGCTATTAATGAAAGGCAGCCACGAGCCAGAGCGCAAATCCGATAAAAGGGGCTGGAGATGAGGGGGTCATGAAATATTTAAATATACAGGGCTTCAAAGCGGAAGAGGCCTCCCGTTCTTGTCAACAGACAGACCCCCTGCAGCCCAGTCGTGGCCCCAGTCTCTGGCCTGCAACCAGCTCCACATGTAGGTCACAAACCAGCAGCTCACTTTTCCGCTGTATGGACACCGCCAGGGGAAAGGAGGCGATTCACGGATGAAATTGCTCTTGTCTCCGAAGACACACACTCACATGGACACACACAGTCTTCCTCTTGTTCAACCGGTCTCCCATGCTCTCGTGTTACACAGAGGGGGGGGGATGAGCAGCAGAGGGGCAACGAGGTTAGGGAGGATATCCAAGCGCCGTCTCCGTGGACTCTGACATGTTAAAACACTCTGTCATGCGATCGAGGCTCAGATCCTCTGCAGCACGCACAACTTTTTCCAACCGCATCCACAAGTCTGCTTTCATACAAAGAATTCAGGTTTCTTGCAGAGTGAGGTGTGAAAAAACGTTCCTCTTTAGAGGATCTCTCAAGGGGACGCAGCACGGATCACCTGTCAACCACTGAGTGACAAGGAGTCTTAAGAAACAATCAACAAACCCGGTTGCATTTTCACTGAGACGGGTCGCAGATCATCTCCCTCTCTTGTGCTATGCCAAGCATCTCGTGTTCGCCTTGCATTTTTCCTTTGTCTCGCAGGGGCCAGAACTTCCCATTTCTTTCCCTCCCATCCTTCAGCCCCCCAGCAGGGAGGCTACCGTAGACAGAACAACAACCTTTTTTAGCTCGGGCCCCGCGAAATGCAATTAGAAAGCCCTCAATGGCCAGCGGGGGCCTGGGATGAGACGGAGGGAGAGAGAGGGACGGCAACAGAAAGAGAAAAAAGGGAATGTTGGGGGAGGGCGGGTGGAGACCTCCCTGCTGTCTGTCACCCTGCTGGCTTTTGATGTCCGTGGCCCATCTTGTGTCCCCCTAGAGAGCCTATCATCAGGCCCCCACTTCGGAGCTGTTGAGCACAGAGAGAGCCTTGGAGAGGCTTGTTTGAGTGGAGCACAGGGGGTGCGGGTGGATGACTGGGGCTGTCTCTGTTGGTGCCTGACAGAATGGTCTTGACGGAGCGTTTCAGAGGCCTAATCCCTTCGACCATACTCCTCCAGCCGGGCGAATCACTCGGGGGGTCTGCAGAGGGTCAGACAGGTTTTAATACAACGCCTTAGTGGTGATTTCCTCCGTGCTTTCCTGTAGTCATTCCTTTTTAAAAAGACACAGCAGGCTGTTTCTCCCCTTTTCCTTTTCGTGCACAAATGAATCCCCGTTTGGCTCCTTCCCTCTCTCCATCTTGTCTCTCCCCGTCTCCTCCTGTTTTGATTTCTGCTCCCGCTCTCTCCCTCTCTAGTACCTCCTCCTTTATCTCCCTGCCTCCCCTCGTCTCCTCGCTCCCAACGCAGCGCCTAGAAGAAAGAGACAAAAAGGGAAAATATTATCCCTGCCAGCACAGTTGCTCTTGCTTAGTATTAAGTCAAGGCCTCATGGGGGGTTCCAGCACCACGGTTCTTTGGTTGTAGATGTCTGCTGGGTCTCAAATATAAAGACATGCAGATTAGGGAGAAAAATTAAAGCTGGGGGTCCGTCATGCAGCGGGTTATCTGTTAAGAATGTTTTGTCTGTCTGGGATACGGCTCCACCGTAGAGCTTCAGAGAGAAAATTGGGGTCAAATTAAAAGAGGCTTATAATCCTTCTTTTTTTTTTTTGTCCTTGAGATCAAATGACACAACAGCTTGATGAGGTTATACTCGGCGAGCTTATCAATGAATTTGTATGACAAGTAGCGCTGAATCTTGTTTACGCTGTTGTTTCAAGTCAGCCACTGCGACGAGCAGAAATTAGCAGGAAATATATAAAGAAATATACCCAAGGACGTTGAAGTGATGTAGAGATGAAAGTAAACATCACAAACAAATAATCTCTTAAAATACAGCACATTAAAATTCAGACTTCCCTGTCACATATGCCTAGTTTCAAGAGCCGAGAGAATTCATTTTCTCGCTCCATTAAACCTCTATGTAAACAGTGAGTGACAGAGCCATAAATAAGGACACCGATTTGGCCTTTAAAATAATTTGTGCTTGCATTTGGGTGTTAGTAATTATACTGACATGAAATGGAAATGTTAAAGGTAAATCATGCCTAATATGCATTACGGCGCGCGTGTGTGTGTGTGTTTTGAGGCGTGTAGCACATATGCTCCTTTCTGTTGGAAGGGGAGGGAGTGATTGACTGGTCTGAAATTATCCACGGCATCGCAGCCCGCAGCCCACATTCCTCGGCAATGTCTGTAATTTAGGCAAAAGGGTCTCCATTTCTCTTGTGACTGGGCAGAGTGGTGGTGGTGGGGGGGTTGTGGGTGTGCTGGAGGGGGCTGCATTAGGGATGTAACCAAAGCATTCAAGGCAGGGAAGGTTAAACCAATTTTCTCGTCGGCATTGTTTTCCAAAGTGAGTCCCACGGCAGCGACATCAAACTGATGGCCAGTGAAGTAGGTTCGTTCCCGCTGACAGGCCAGTTCTTTTTGCGCCCGCAATGTCAACTGGATCTGATTATTGCCTACCAGATCCAGATAATGTCTGCCATTGATCAGGCCATTTATCTTGAACTTCTGTGGCTCCGGCCTGCTTTCAGAGACCACAGGGAGATAAGTAGATACAGATAAGCAGATAGCATAGTCTCTACAGGCTTTTAACAACCGGAAGAAATACTTTTCTGCTGCCTCCCCGGCTGACATATGACGTGAGTTTCATATCTCTTGGCTCAGGGAGCTTTATTATAACACAAAGGATCTGCTTTTAAAGGTACCGTCATTGGATCAGAGGTGCTTTCATCCCTGCGTCCGTCAATCTTCCTAAATGTTCCCAGAATGCCAATCATCGGCTGTGTGATAAGCATGCGTTGGAAGTGGAGATTCATTTTTGGCATTGTTATTTACAGGTTTAATATTGAAAAGCGTGTCGGTGGTGATGCAGATGGAAATTCTCAAGTCCTTAAATCTCTCGTTCTCTGTCAGGATGTTTGATTGATGCAGTTATTGTCAGCTTTTCCAAAGGCTTTTTCTACTTTTGGCATGCTATGGTGTCCCAGTTTGTATAACGGTTTTTAATGCTGGGTGCATTTGTCTTTGTCTCTGTCTGTGTGTGTGTGTGTGTGTGTGTGTGTTTGCATGCACAGCCATGTGTCATCCCCACATTAATACTAGGACTGAGTGACAGATTAATTTATGTCTGGCTACGTGTCTGAGGAATTGGGAAGAAAGGGCCTGTCAGTGCTGCTTGTCGGGAGGGGGTAGAGATTAGAGCCAGTTGTCATTGACAACCCAGTTGCAGGCTCTGAGAGATAAGGTCAGATGTAATGATTGTAAAAAAAAAACATAAAATAAAATTAATTTGAAAAACATCCTCACTCCGCCCTCGAAAAGGCTGGGAAAAGAGGAGACGTTGGCAATTCCAAGTGTGTGGGTTTGTGTGTGCAATTAGAGATATTTCACAGTTCTTAGGTTGCACAGCAACATTTGGATATTTCAGATCTTAAGCAACAAGGAGGGTGTTAACTAATCCCACCCCCTCCTCTGTGAGGACAAGGATTTATTTTAAAAAATTCATGTAAAACAGGTTTTTATCAAGCATTATTTTGTTAATTCCAATAGTCAGATTAATGTGTGTAAACTGAAACACAATGAAACAGGAGCTTCCACTGTTTGCCTGCCTGTGATACACTGCCAGTGATCATGTTTACAGTGGATCCACATGTTTATATCCCCACATGGAACATTGATTAAATATGCATTGCTTAGCGGCTATTATATACAAGTCTTTAAAAAGACTGTTAAATCAAATGGTGTGTTGGGTGTTTTCTTAAAGTTTACCAGTTTTTGTTCTGTAGAGATATAATATGCAACATTTCTGCCTTGAACTATCTAAAAATGACCTTTTGTTATACATTTTCTTGAGTTTCGCACTTACATCATCCCAAATGTTTCCAACAATGTTCAAACACTCGATCTACTACATGGATTAGCCCAAAATGTCCTTTAGACATCTTGGTGCCCAGAAGATGTCTTCTCACCAACTATCGGATTGATTGCCATTAAACTTTGGTACTTATATCCGGGGCCCTCAGAGGATGAATCCTAAGAACTCTGGTGATCCCCTGTTGCTTCCTCCTGTGCCACCACGTGGCAGACATGTGGTTTAAAATGAAATGTCTATTCCAATGAAAAATAGTAATACCTGCACGCATTTTTTTCCACAAAGACCTCAAGTGTCTAGAGAAAGGTCTTGTCGACGTCTTTTATATAAATCAATGCAGAGGTTAAAGAAAGGATGTGTGCAGGAATTACTATTTTTCATAGGAATTGATTTTGGGGGATTTGATTCCTGGCACCATAGAAAAGCAAGTGGTGTGCACGTTGCCTTCGGCTCACTTTGAGTAAAATGTCTCAGCAGTTATCCAGTAGATTGCCACAGGTTTTGCTTCACAAATTCATGGTTCTCTCAAGATGGACTGCAATAACTTTGATGATTCCTCCACTTTTATTATGGCGTCATTATTAGGTCTAAAATATGAGTTATTGTCAAATACCTGCAAAATTAACAACATTTGATTCATCCACAGCTGTGTCTTGTGTTTAGTGCCTGCGTGCTAACACAAAAAAACTGAGATGTTGAACATGATAAACATACCTGCTTAACATCATGTTAACTTTGTCATTTTGGCCATGTTAGCATTTAGCTCAAAGCACCACTATTCCTAAATACAAGGCTGCTAGCATGGCTGTAATCTAGCACTGCAACCAGCAAATATTTTCATTATTGATTGATCTTCCAGTTATTTTTCCAATTGTTCATCTATTAAATGTCAAAGATTTGTTAAGAAAAAATGCTCATCAAGCGACGTCTTTAGATTGCTTCTTTTGTCCTAGCAACAGTCGAAAGCCCAGAGACGAGAAGCTGGAACCAGCAAATGTTATCAAAATAGTGACTAATTGTTGCAGCTCTAACGTAGATTCATTTTTGTTAACTTCTATTTGTCCTGTAGTCCTTCGTCTGGCTCAGGCAGCGACAGCATTTCATTCTCACAAAGACGTCACAATGAGATGAAGCTGTTTCTGAAATACTCACCCACCTGCAAAGGCCGATGATGACTCTGTTCAATGTCATTAAGAGCATTTTCTTTCCATTTCCTGGCATCTGCATCCAATCATAGTTTAAATCATTAGATTCTTTTATCCCCTGTGAAGCAGGGATGGAGATCTGAGTCACAGACAAACGTAATAAGAGCTTTTAACATATTACATTGCTGGCACTCATGTTACACTTATCAGTAATATGTCAAACGAGGGTAGATTTGGCATAATGGCAGGAAGGCTCATAAAGGCGAGCCGGTCCCCTGTGATTGTAATCTAGGAAAGAGTTCCTGTAAAATTAAACCGTGGTTGTGGGGGGGAGAGACAAACATGCCTCGGGTTTCTTTGAAGCAGAGAATCAGCATCCAAAAAAAAAGGAATAAAAGATGACAAAATGTCAGTGTGAAGCTGATGGTCTTTAGACAGAACTTACGTGCCCAGACAGCAATTACTGAGTTACATTTCATACATCCAGACGGTGTGTTTGATCTCGGCGCTTCATTCTCTCGCACAGACAATGTTTTCCATGTGAAACCGTGCGGGGTTCTCATTTTTATGTGTGTGTTCATCTCTGTCATCGTTTCATTTGAATTAAAAATAATGTGCCGTGAGAGATCCGGATGCCGATTGTTTGGCAGTGTGGCTGTAATCACAGACTTGCGGTCGCTCTCAAATCTGATAATGACCATTTAAAATGGAGAACAGCGGCTTGTTCATGGCTGCTGCTGCACAGGCCCGTGAAAACGACTGGTAGCCATTTTCTGACGGCGGCAGGCATATAAATACATATCTCGAAGCCAGCCATGTCACGCGTTTTGAAGCCAAACCGCCAGACGCTCTTGATGTTTCATCACAATGACCGCTTCAAACATAAGAATCCCTGTGATCTAATTGCACGTAACCACAGTTAGTACATTTGTAACTAATTTTGGACGTGATTAACTGCTTTTTCCGCCATACTGCTGCGCGGACCGCGGCACTGTACAGCTAAATAGTTTCACTGGAGTTATCAAAGATGTTTTCCCACAGCCTATGAGCAACTGTGCGCCAGAGGTTAATGACTTCATTAGTTTAAGTTGCTCGATGCACAATGCATACATCTGTGAAACATAGCGTTCGCCTCCGAGTTGAAGAACACATGCTCGGCTGCTCCTTCTCCCAGGCCCTTTGTGACCACAGCCTTTATCCTCTGCAGCTGAATCAAGTGGCCACCTGAGGCCAATCCCTCCCACCCCCTCATGGTACTTCACATTTTTTTGTTCTGTGTCTCATCAGTGTGTCGCTGAGCAGCTCTGCCAAGTCCATGCTAAGTTTCTCTGGATAAATATTTTTCCGCTGAATGTAAACCTCTCCGTTTGCCCCAGACTGAGCCAGCAGACTGTTGTGCTGCTGCCTCTGATGTGTTTCGCTGCTCTGAATCTCGGGCTACTGTATATCCCATTTCCCATGACTTCATGTTTGTATGGCCGGTCAAGGCCAGCCAACGGACCCTCGCTCTCTGTTACCGAGGGACGGATTAGCATCTCAGCTATGAGCTAAGTCTGTTTTCTGCTCTGTGGTTGGTTGGGCTGAACTGGCAGGGAAAGACTTTGCAATGTGACTCTATTGTACATCCATTGACCTCCCAGCCAGTGGGTTAATGCTCATTAGACGAGCTATAGGATGCGAGGGTTTGCACTATTAAGGGGATTTTCCGGGACCGTCCAATCAGGATTCGCCCCAAATATGAGGGGACGAAGCGAAGAAGGGTGTGCGCTGTTGTTTCTCAGGTAAATATTACTTTCAGGCCTGTAGTGTGAATCTCAGCAGGGCAGTGCGCCACATTAAATCTGTGAGCTCCCTTTTAAATACACTCTTTGTGGCATCAGCGCTGGCTGGAAGCTGCAAGATGCTGAGCCGTGCCGGGGCTGTTTTGTTGTTACTCTGGATGGGCAAGCAAAGAGAAACGATTCCTCCAGGGCTCGGAGAAGTTCTCGCAAAATCATAAACATGGTAGTGATGATTTTTTTTTTGTCTGCGGTGTCAGGCACGGAGGCTTGTTAGTCTTCAGGCCTGTCAGGGTGGGCCGCGGAGGGCTCAGAGCTCAAATTGAAGGCTGAATGACCCAAAGTGCTTTGTATATTAGCAGCTGACCTCCCTCCAGGCCAGCGGAGTAGTTGATCCAACAGGAAGACAGCGCCTGTGGGCAGCGAGGAGCTGCGTGCTGCTCATGAAGGAGCGTTTTGTTTTTCCTCCCCTCACGGTAGCAGCACCCTACTGGGGAATTCATTAGGGGCTGACATCATCTCACTCAGTACAGAGTGAAAGAATATATTTCTGCCTCGGCTCTCCCCTCCCTCTCTCCCTCCTTTCTCTCCTTCCCTCTTGTTCTCTCTCTCTCTCCTTCTCTCTCCCTGCCTCCTTATCTGGCCGTGGTGCGCTGCCGTCTCTCCTTTTGCGCGCCATTTACGCAAAAGGTGAAAGCGTCGGTGTGCGCCTCTGCGAACCGAGCTCCCAAGCTTTTTCGGAAGCCCCCCCAAAAAACATGAGCGTGTTCGCCTACTGAAGGAGCACGACTGAGGTTGAATTCAAGTCCGCCTGGAAATCAGGAAGTGGGAGGACCCGACCGTGAAGGCAGCAGCAGCAGCAGCAGCACTCAGGCAGTCAGTCGCTGGATGAATGGGAGTTTGTCTGGCGCTTGGGAGCGGATGGGGAGAGGCTCTTGTGTGCCCACGACCGGGATCCGTCAGAGAGCGCGCGGCAGACAGGCTTTGCAGCTGAACACACAGCGACAGCGGGCTTATACCTGGTGATTTTTTTTTTTTGGTTGCTCACTGCCTGTGTGATTCGCCTCCGTCCCTGTCTCCACAGAGGAAACTGGCAGTGCGCTTTGTTGGATTGGTTCGCTCCGTCGGACGCAGCCCCTCTCTGCGCACCGACCCCCCGACACACAAACCCTCCCGGATCCTGTTTGTTACCTCTCACGGATATTTCCGACAGGAGAATATACGTGAAAGAAAAATCACATTGTGTCCAGAGCACGAAAAAGAAAGGTGGATCAAGGGATTTTTTTTCTTCTTCTCCCCCCTCTCTCTCTCTCGTCGCCTCAGCGCTGTTGCAGAAGCTCTCCGTGGCGAGACACATGGTTCCCTTTGTCCAAAAGGCGCAGTAGCTTTGTGAACGGCTTTGGATTTTTTTTTTCCTCTTTTTTTTTTTTTTTTTTTTTCTTGGAAAGGCTTCTTTCTCTCTCCGCATGGCTGTCCTCAATTTAAACGGAGTAGACTTCGCCGCCTCTCGTGTGGATTATATTATTTGAGAAGCAGAATGTGAAACGAGGCCATATTTACCAGACCGAGAAAGTAATATCCTGACTTTATTTGCCTCCTCGCTAAACCTTGCCACATCAAAGGTACGCGCGCTGGCTCCGAGCTGCTCCTAACCTTCCCGTTTCATTCTGTGTGATAGTGTGCAAAAAACCAGTTTGTGTTCCAGGAACCATCTCCATGCCTCCTGTCGCGCTGTCATTTATTCTGCAGCCTTCATTGTTTACATCCTGTCAGTGTTGCATTAGTGGATGGACGCCTGGTTCTTTTACAGGGTTCTCACCCAACAATAAAACAACATCCATTAAGTTGTTCACTTTCACTTTTTCTCTATTTGTATTTCGATTGTGTTATTCTAGTGTTTTAATAACAGTCGTGCGTCGGGAGAAAAGACACGAGTCGCGGACAACTCAGCTGTCACTGAGTATTTCTTTCATTGACATCAATACATCACACTAATATATCACCCTGCTGTCACAGTGCAGTGCCTTGACATCACAGTGTGTTGTTCGGAATTTATCTCAAATTAAATCCACAAAGTAAACAGAAAATGATTTTATTCACAGAGACCTGTCAGTCCGTCTTCTTCCCATGTGCAGCCGAACGGGTGTTGTCCTGTTTCTTTTTTCCCTTATAATAATAAATCACCTAATTTAAATGTAATTAATCTGCGGTTTAGTATTTCCACCTGTGTAAGCCTTTTATTTTCTAATTCAGGTTTAAATCCCATGGCTGCACACATTTTTATTCTAACAGCGCGATGCTGTCGGTGTCGTTGGGGAACGGCTGGAAGCTGTCCTGGCGCGGAGCAACAGTGCCATCAAGTGGCCAGAATGTGAAGAGCCGCTTGTTTTGTTTCAGTGTGAGACCCAGTGTTTGGTTCTGATCGTGATGCTCAGGTTACCCAAATAATTCTGGACATCATTTGGGCACAGCAGGGTGCAGATACCGGATAATGTGTTGGTGTGCATGGCTTAAATTTGATCTTGAGGGCTGTTAGAACTGAGAGCATAAAATCACCTACAGATGATCACAAATATTAAAATTCCTATAACTGGTGTGAATTTAGGTTTATGGTGTAATTTAACATGAAAGTTTGGTGACTTAAGCAGGATAACATTTTTTGAATGTTTCCAAATAACGTCTTCTCAGTTGCTCTGAACCATCCCTAGAAAAACTCTCAGCGAGTGGGTCTGGATGTTTTGCTGAAAAACGATATCACACTCGGCGCTTCACTCTAAGTGATATTTTGCTCATTCCATTCTCCTCTTTTCCAGGTGTCCGATGCCAGCTCCGAGAAATTTTTCAGCACAGCTGCAGTTAAAGGTACGGACTTTTTTTTCTCTCTACCCTGCTGGAAATGTTGTGAATGTGATGATGCAGGTGCGTTGCCATTCCGCTGGTGTTATCGCCGTGTTGAAAGTTGTCTCGGCGCCGCGATTGCCGCGCTTACATATGGTCATTTAAAAAATATGCAACAGCAATAATGCGTTACGGCCATAAAGCTGATTCAGTTTACACAAAACACACAAATGTCTCGAAACACTTACACACCAGATGGAAATCTCTCTTTCCACCAGCAGTTGGTCAGGTGGAGTCATTGCAATGTGGAAAACTGAAAAGGTCATTTAGGCTTTTGTCTTCACGTGTACAGTACGCAACATGAAGCGTGGTACAGTGTTTGGTGACCCTTTGCTGCAAATGTGCTGAGATGCAGCAGGACTTGTACAGCAGCCAGAGGAGAAGGAGGAGGATGTTCTAATGCTGCAGGGAGTGAAGGAAGGGCAGGAGAGGCATCTGTTTATGGCCTCAGTGTGCCAACACCACATGTGACCTCATTATCAAGTCACTAATTTGCTGTTAAAAGCAGCCCCATTTACTCTGGCTCAGGGATAATGGAGGTGCCCCGTGTGAATGGACATTCCTCTGTAATGGGGGGGAGTTACCACGCAGGGCAGGGGGAGGCTCTGAGACGAGGGTTATGACCCCTTCAGGGCCGCGGCAGTAACGGGGCCGATTGCTGATGATAGGTCCCTGTGAACCCCCCCCAACCCACACATCCACCCCTCCTCTTCCTCGTGGCCGTGCACTTTTCCACTGCACAGACCTCCGAACACATTTCCCACATTCTGGCCTTTGATTCCCTCCAGGGCTTGATTTGTGGCGTCCATTGGGGTGGCTCAATGGCCATGCTTGACAGGGAGGTTTCCTTTTGAACGTGCTTCTCTGTGGACTGATTTGGTTCCCTTGAAAGGATTAAGGCCCCCTTTGTGCAGCCTAAATCAACAGAGGGCCCCCCTCTCTCCTCCTCTATGAAAGGACCTGACTGGGGAAACAGTACACAAAATACGCTTTCTCTCTGCTGCATGATAGTCCACTCTCTTGGCCCCTATTCCCATTTAAATATCCCCTCTTTTCTTCCCTTTTACCATCTCCGTCCCCTCCTCCTCTCCTGCCATATGCTAATGCCTCCCGCGATTGCAAAAGGCGAGTAAAAGAATCCAGGTGCAGGGAGAGCCAAGACCTCTGGTATTTTTATGGAGGGTGGTGTTGAGATTAAAAGAGTCGGGTGGGTTTTTGTTGGAGGGGATTACCATTACTCTAATGCAACCAAAGTCCGATACAGGCAGCAGCTCCAACAAAAATGATGAGAGAAGCTCGTCTGTGGCGTGGCGAGTGTCAATATTTGCTGAAAGGCAGGTGCAAAAACGCACCGTGTGTGTGACGGCGCCTTCTTGTTGGTACACATAAAATCCTCATTGGGCTTTGGGGTTCGGCACATGGCTGAGACAGCCTCAACAGGCCACGATGGCACAAACAGCTGCCAAACAAAGCAACGGCTAGTTTACTATATTGAGTTCTGCAATGAAGGAGCAGTTGTGGCAAGTGAAACTCTGATTCTGCAGAGCAGCTGGCACGTATGAGTCATTAGTTTGCAAGTGTTGAAATCCAAAGACAGTGGTGTCAGAGAAAGATTCAGAAAAATGTCAGTGTAGGATATAAACATGGCTGTCAAATGATGGAAAAAAAAACAGTCTTTGGTGAATAAATCAGGATTTATTGACACCAAAATGTAAAAACAATATATATCAAAAGGCTTCCTATGATAGAATGTATTATTCTTGGTAGATGAGCACACCAAAAGCTTATTTCAGACTCTAACAATATTGTGACTGATTAGAACAAAGGTAAGACGTGAATATACGTTAACCCGCAGAGCGCGGAGAAGGCCATTGTTATTTAGCTGCTGATGTGCAGCTCTGGTAATGACTGACTGCTGGATTTTCTTCTCTGCAGCGAGACTGGAAATCAGCCCAGGGCAACCTCAGGTCTCTTTGAAGACTTAGTCCTGGTCCCTCATCTTTTAATCTCACAGACTTCTCACCTACTCAGTAATTACAGTGTATTTTTCATGCTCCCTCAAAAGCCACGGTGCTTTTTCTTCTACTCCGCCCGAGGCCTACACTGCATTTTTAAAAAAGAAAATCCGACTGATGAGAACGCGGCTTTTGTGTTCTCCGACGTTGATTTGTTTTCTTCCCCTCTTGTGTCGGCGTCACCTCAGGGCCATCGGTGTCAACTGTGCACAGTTGTCTAATGTGGAGCTTAAAGTCACCATCACTCTCTGCTCGCCTCGCTGTTTTTCTCCCTCCTCGCTGCTCTCTCTGGGTTCAGTTTGCCCAGGAATAGATTTCATTAACTAAGAGTCATTAAATGTTAGCTCTAATTACCGTGGTTGTCGATGTGCCTGCAGGTGTCAGCTAGCTAGTCTGAGTCATTTGCTCTGCAGGAGAGTAAGCAGCAGTCAAAAAGATGTGGTGTAAGTCTATCGGCCACCAGTGAAATAAACAACTTTTCTAAAGTGTAAGCTGCTTCCAGGGTGCCGTGGGTGGAAATCGGTAATCAAGTCTTATTAGGTCTGTGACTGCTGTCCAGGGAGCCGATGGAAGTGCTGGGCTGCACAGATACTGACGATGTCAAACCCGCACAGTGTGTCACCACAAAGGCCTGCAGACAGATCTATCAAATGATTAAAGCTGTGTCCCAGGGCAGTAATATCTTGTCACCCGGTTACACTCCCATCCTTTATGATATTGTCAATCCACAAGCCGTCCAAGAGACTCAGCCAGGTCATTGGAGAGCAGGGACTAAGCTCGCTGTGCATTGTTTGTAGAGCGTAGCCCCAGCAGCGAGATTAAGATAATGCTGGATGACATTTAAAAAGCTCTGCAGTGCCATTTATCAAGAGTATGCTTAAAATGTCCTCATCAGTGAACTGTTAAGTGTGTTGTGTGCCTCTGTAGATGGTCCATCTAGAAGAGAAATAATGCATTGGACTAAAACTGGAAAAACTAGACACTGGAAAATACAACCTAAGTAACGCTACAATGTGGGATCTTATAATCGTAAACCTTTTTTAATATTGTGGTCGCAATCAGAAGTGACTCCATTGTGCGATTTTTTTTTCTTTCTTTTTTTCCAGTTTAAGGGTCTCGTAAATGAGCGCTTGAGATTTATTTCTAAGAGTTCATTTGGAAGATATATTGGAGAAGCTAGTCCCTCATGAGACATCTCCTGCAGCTGTGTCTGCGATGTGAGACCGAGTTCAGTGCGGGGGTGAATTGAAGTGCACAGTGTAGTGATTCTCAATCCCCCGCACCCCCCTCAGCACAACGTTGATTTCACCATGCTTTACTGGAGTTAATGTGAAAATGAAGCGGTGCTACAGCGAGACCCGGGGCTGACGCCAGCGTGAAGAGCGCCGCTGGTGAAGTGTGTCGGGCTTGAGTGCGTCTGTCACCAGGGGAGAGAATAATGTGCGATGTGGAAGGTGTAATTTGCAGCGCTGATGGCATTGTTTAAAAAAATAGTGGAAAGAGAAAAGCGGAGGTGAACTTTTGTGGCAGATATCAGAGCTGAAGAGCTCCCTGGATTGTCATAGAGAGCTCTGCTGGCAGCAAAATTGCCTGTGAGCGTATTACTGCTGTGTGGGAGGGAGCTGAGGGCTTGTTTTTCTCTCTCTGCCTCATTCTCGCTCTGTTTCCTGAGAGGTGGACTGGTGATAGAGCTGTGTGTGTACTTCCAGGCTGCGGGCCGCCACCTGCTGTAATCTCAAGTGATATAGAGAGCAACGATCACGCCACAAATCACCCGGGCAGCTCCCTAACTCATTCAGCGGACTGGAAAGAGAAGGTTGGCCTTTCACAGCACCAGTGTTGGTTTACTGCCCCGGGCTCCCGGCGCTGCCCTAGTGCTGACCTCTGCCGTCTGTGTGGGTTTGTGTGTCAAGAAATCAGGGCTGCCTGTGGAACTTGACCTGATGCACAGTGGAAAGATGACCTGACTACCATTGGCCTTTGGTGCGTTCTGAACGGACGCAGTCAAGGACGGTCTCTTTTTCCCTGCCAGGGGCCGAGAGGTCACAGAGAGGTCGCTGCCTCCTCCCTCCAGAGACGGAGCTGCTGAAATAAAGCATTGTTGTTGTTTTGGCTCAAACACACGCTCACTTCAATCAAAAAGCTCTTTTGATATTTAATAACCGTGCATGTTATTGGTAATAAGACAGGGATCTGAAGGATTCAAGTCTGATGATGCATCGCCACAGCAGATTCCAGGCGTTTCCCCCCAGTGCTCTTTTGCTTCTGTTGGTTACCCGTACCCCGCTAGGAGCATTTAAGGCATCTCTGAGGGGTAAAGGAAGCTCAATATCCTCTGCTGCACAGGGGGAAGGACCCCCGCCTCTCCTTCCTCAACTACAGAGAGAAAGGCTGTATTTCATGGCCATGAAAGGGGGCCGCTCCAGCCATGCCTCATCTGCTGACACAGGCAAACAAAGGTTAACAAATCAAGGGTAGCACAGGCTGATTTACTGTCTCACAGTGGCAAACAATGGTCCAGCCCACGTCTATAGCTCACATTTACTGTGTCTGCCAGTAGGCGGAGAAATATGGTAACATTTGTACATATTTCAAAATCCCATTTAAATGTTTGTATTGATCACAGCTCATTGGTCCTGGTCTGGGCTGCAAAGGATTGGCCTCAAAGTTATTAGTTGGGTACAAAATGAGTCCTACTTCAGCGTTTGAGTAGGATTTGCACTTTCAATGTGAAAAGTGTTTTCTGATTGAGAAAAAGGAGATGACTGGTTGCCCTATGTAATACAGTGTAGATTAAAAATATGTCGGTCATTCTTGAAAAAACGGGAAAAAGAGTACTTCAAAAACCAGAGACAATCCAGGCCCTCCAAATGTAAGAAAAATACCCGCCCTGATGAAGACCTAGAGGTCGAAACAAGTTAAACATTTAATGATTTAGTCACTATAATAAAGTTTTTTTTAAAGACATGCCTTCATCGCTTTAATACATTTTCTTATATTTGGAATGCCTGGATTTCGATGCCTTCTGTTCGGTGTTTTCTCAAGGTTGACAGCACAATGTAAAATGTAGAAAATGTTTGGTCTGCTGAATGCAATAAAATGACTGAAAAGACCAACATAAACAATCCAATATCCTTTCAAATAGAGTGATTCCTTGACTTAAAGAGAGTAATCAGGTTTGTAGCCGAGACATATGCCAGCTTCGGTCTTTTTTTCCTCCTCACCCACCTGTTACAGTCATAACATATACAGTCAGGTCTAACTATGGGATGTTTGGCAGATAACCCAGTCAGGTAAATACTGAATGTGAGACCACGGGTCTAGCTGGTGCCCACTTGGCACAAGTCTGTTGATTGAGGATCAGTTTTAAGGAGATGCTGTGAATGGGTCTGTTGGTGCACACACACATACACCAGTGTGAGCCAGTCTCCTTCCATCCCCTCCAGCAACACAAAGAGGTCATTCAGAGTTTGTTCCCCTCATCCTGAGGTTAGAGACTAAGTAAATCCATCCATCTTAATGTACTTATTTCAGCACCAGGAGAGCTGGAAGGGAGACTGTGTAAACACTCCTATATCCGACATGCCAGGCTAAACCCAAAGAGCCTGGAACCCATCAGGCCAAAATTAAAGGTCTACATCTCAAACACAAACATTTAAATGTGCTGCACTCCAGAGATCAAAGTGAAAGACCTGAGTTTTCCCGCTGGCCCCCTTGTGTCTGCCAGACTGAGAGATGTGGCGGTTTAGCAGCCAGTCAGGGTTGAATGGTGAGCAACTGTGTACTGGACATGTCTGTTTGTCTCAGGTCTCTGAGGTAACGCTCTGTGGCATATTTTCTGTTGGTCTAGGTAAAGTAGATGGATTTATGTAAGCACGCTCAGTTTATTTAAAATCGTATTTGGTTACAAGGACAATATTGAGGATTATGATGAGAAAAACAACACAAGAGTTCTTTGTTATAGTATGAGCCTTATTTTCAAATTAAAGCAGCAGCTCGCATAGGTGAACAGTTGATAAATGTAAAACAAGGCAAAGCAAACCTTTCCCCTTTTTTGGGTGTTTTATTGTCACTGTGTCATTGACATATGTTGATGATGGAGATGCTACAGAAAAGTGGAAGTGGACTGCCGGGGGGAGGTGTTGAAAGCACCGGTCTCCCTCCCAGGAGAGGTCCTTTCCCCATCACCATCACAGCATCCACTGATCCAATGTGACATCAGCCACTCTCCTGCCAACTGTGCTGCATTAACAGGGTCAAAGCACCACACACACACACACACACACACACACACTCACACACCACTTATCAAGACCCAGCCATTCCCAGCACACTGTTGGTGTGTTCAGGCCAATTATGCCTGTGTCAGTCTATGGTCCCTGCGGCAGAGGTGACATTGCCAAAGAGGGAGAGAGCGCAGACCGCCTTAATGAGGCCTCATGGTGGCTTAGAAGTGTATGTGCATATGAGTGTGTGAGCACATGTGTGCATTCATAACAGCAGGAGTGCTGGTCCGGAATGATCCAGCCGTCCATCTTGATCCGCCATGTGTGTCTGACAGTCTTTCTCCCTCCTCAAGGTCTTCTCCCTCCAGCCATTTCCATCCCACCGCCTCTCCAAATCTCATTGTTTTTAAGTAACCACCGCTGCCTCGTGATGTCATTCTCGCAAACGGATTTCGGTTCTGGTGAATAACTCGAGGGCTGTGTCCCAGAAACGCAGCATAGCGGCTTTGCAGACACATGTACTAAAAAGGAGATGGGATTAACACAGCGGATGAGATGTTGGTGTTCGCTGTGAAACGATTCACCCCAGCGCTGTCGGTATTGCTTTGAGCAGCATGAAGTAGGATTTGGTCTCCCTTTGGAGAAAAAAAAAAAACCTCTGATGAACGTGATGAATAACAACCCAAAGTTTATAGAACCACCCATTTTGGATTATGTGGTCATGGAGAGTTTATCGGATAAAACAATGCCGGAAGGCCACCCAGGCTCAAAATGTCTAACTTTTTGAAGCATTTGTAAGATCGTTTGGACTCCGCAGGGTGTTGTCATCATGTTCAACCTTTTTTTATTTCCTGCATCCAATAGATGACCTCCGCTGTAATCTCTGTAATCCTCAACAGTCACTGTAGGAATCCTGTATACGGAAGCTTAGAGTCAGACTTTGGGGTTCAACACTAGCTGTGTTTACATGGACTCTGATAATAAACAGAATAATAGCCCAATCAGAATAAAGATGTCTCATTTCACCACCTCAACCAGAACAGACTGATCTGATCCGGCCTGAATGAATTTACAATCAGATTGAGAAGGGTGGTGTAAATCTTGAGTAATCCGTTCAACAGGACAGTATTAGTACCTAGTAGCCATGTAAAGATCTTTTCATTCTGGTTGGAATAAATATATTCTTTTTATGCATGTTCGCCTCATGTGGTGGTTACATTAGGTGAGGATGTGACACAGAAACATGGTAGACAGATGTGGCCAAAGCAACTTTTCAATCGGATTTAAGAAACATTGTCCGTGTAACCACAGCTATTGTTTTTTCTTTCTGTGTCTCTGTCCACGGCTGCACCTCCAGAGCAGGGTCAGCGCTGTAAACACAGCCTTTAAAGAGGCACAAAAAACCGAGAGAGAGGCAGAGCATGAGGACTCTGATCAGGATTGATGAAAGCAAGGCTTTAATTGCTCCCACAAGGAAAGAGGTTATCTTTTTTTTCTCTTCTCACCCTCTCTGATTCTCATAAATATGCAGGGCAGAAATAAAGCCCTGATGAGCCGCAGGGCGGATTAGAGAGGACTACAGAGCAGGATCCTGGTTTGTTAGCAGCACTCCACAGATCCCTCGCATGTGTTTCTGCTCTGCACACACATTGCCTGGTTATCGTTTGTCTCAAACCACCTTCCATTATGTTTCCACAGGCTGCTGACTGTGTATAGTCAGGTTATACCAGTGCTGTGAATAACACTTTATAATAACCAGTAACCATCAGTAATAAATGGTAAATTTATCGTTAATTCAACTTTAGTTAACAATTATTTCACTGTTAACAATGAAATGCTTTGTAAAGCATTTATAAAGCCCAAATAAATTGAAAAAATAAATTGTTTATTAAGTTGCAACTGACGTTTAATATATTTTATAAATGGGTAATAAATACTGTGTAGTTCAACTTACTGTACTTCATGTGGATAGGGTTATAACAATGTATATGATGTTTAAAAATATAAAATGCTTAATAAATTATTTAGAAATAATTCCATTGCCTAAGAGTGAAATAACTATTAACTTAAGTTTAATTAACTACAAATGTACCATTTATTAATGATGGTTATTATAATGTGTTACCTTGCTGGGAGGATGTGATGGGGCCATCAGACCTTTAGTACAACATCGCCCCCTGGTGTCGGGTGTGATCTCGGGATATCTTGTGATTTCTGAGCAAAGTGGGTGGAGAGGACGTGGTTAAGTTGTGGTGGGCGATGTGTGCTCGCGTGCGTGTAAAGTTATATGTGTTTCCTGGAAAGGCCATTTTACAGCATTTGCATTTGATTCAAACAAAGTGTAACAGAGTGCCCAATTTTCCATTTTATCTCCATTCTTTGGTTCATCCTCTCTGGCTTTTGGGCGCTGTTCTTAGAAGCCTGCCCAAACCCATCAACGTCCATCGGACTGTCACCATCTGTTACAGATTAAACTGCTCCTAGAGGGGCCTATTTGATTTCAGGGCTCCAGCATCCCCTCTTTATTCCACGTGTCAGCTTTTACTGTAAACACTGTTGTACAAAAACCAAAATCCCAAAAGGGATTGCTTGCAAACGGGCCGTTGCTGTGGAATGGGCTCCACGTCTGGTTTAGCTCTTAGCGTGTTAGACGGGGGCTCTGCTGGGCCGTTTAGAGGCAAAGCCGGGAAGCCGTGTTTGGAAGCTTTTTCCCTAAACCCTCACTCAGTCAATGAGCAGTGTGTGGTGTTGTGATGTATGAATCCCTTGGCCATGCCTGACACTAGCAAGCCTGTCTGAGCCCATGTCTTCACTGAGTAGCAGGCCGTGGACAGAGGCCGCATTGTTCGCCTAAAGTAACCCAAGCTGAGGGCAGCCGCTGCCCAAAGGGGGATATCAAGTTGTTCTCTCCCCACCAACACCACAATCCCAGCTTAAGCTCTGAGGCTTGACGAGGGAGCAGAGAGGCAGCTGACTGTTTGGACGACGGTGCAGTTCAAATAAACAGCTCAAATCCCAACCAGCCTCCCCGACACTAAACCCGCCCTCGCCAAGTATTGCAGTCCCACAGCCATAGCTCATCGCTGTGAAGCTTGCCAACAGCTCTCAGCTAATTTGTGGTGTTATTTTGAAAAGCATGTTGATGTGGCTGCACTGAGGTTTCCTGAGAAAGAGGGCTGTGAGTAGAGGGAAGAGGGTGAGAACTTAGGCCTGGTTACATCTCCCTGCCTCCCCCTCCTGTGAGCGATGGGTAGGTTTACCACCACACCAGGAGACCACACAGCATTTCCAGGCTGGAGGGAAGACGGGAAGAAAGTGGAGTGGAGAGGAGAGGAAAGACTGCCATTAACAGCTTCGTTTCTGCGCCGGAGTGTCCCGCTAATCCGGCTGCAGTGAAACCTGAGCGAAGGGGTAATGAGACGGCACTTGACACGCTCGCACTCATACGCACGCAGATGCATCAGCTGCTTCTGTAATGCCGCTGAAGATTTAAGGAGAAAAAAGGCTACATGCAAATTGATACTTCACCAGTCATTTGATCCATGCATTCATGCCATTACCCCCCTTGAATGAGTTTTTCGTATATGGTTTTAACACTCAGCGCAGGCTGTATTGAATCTGATCCTTGTCTGTAAGTGCAGTGTGAAACACCAGTTGGCCCGATTTGAAAGAGAGTGAAAGAGGCCCAGACTGATGACTCTCTGGGGACAGATTTCTCTTTCCAGCCCTCCATGCCTCTCTCCCCGGTGAAATCATGGTGGTGTCAGTGTGTCAGCTCGAGCTGTCACTCTCCTTATTGCTCCAAGCCAGTTACTCTCATGCCCTGTTTCCTGGCCGATGTGTGAGCGAGGGGGGGGAGGAAAGAGAGAGAAACAGAGGCCTTTTTCTACACTTGACACAGCGGAGAAGCAGAGCATCAACACCCCTTGATGCAATTGGAGAGTCTCAAAAGAAGGAAGGAGGGAACCAAGGCTGTCTGTCACCTTCAAGGAGCCAGCTGTACAGTTAACAGACAACCCACCCCCACCCCCCCATGTGTTGGTTTGGTACAGTCCGCTGGGCTTAGCTGACAGGCTGACAGGGCTTCATGGAGGACAGGTCAACACAGAACAGATCCAGGCAGGGGACATAGAGCTGCAGTACACACACCTCAACCAGGGTGGCTTTGGACCTGTTGACTGGTAGAGTTTCTGTGTGTGTGTGTGAGAGAGAGAGAGAGAGAGAGAGAGAGAGAGAGAGAGAAGGAGTGAGAAAGTATGAGGTGTTTATGAGCGGGTGTGTGTTTTTATGAGCATGTGTCTGTAATTGAGTCTGTGTTTGAAGTTCGCCGGTTCAACAGGCGATTGTCTATTGTTCCTCTGAGCTGCCACAGTGACTGACAAGAAACACATGTTGCAATGTCAGACGACGCGTTGTGAAATGCTTGAGTTGTGCTGCCATGCAGCCTGAATTTTCGACAATGTGAGATTCTAGTTGTTGTTTTCAGACTTATTTATTATTGCTCTGGGTTTATGATTAATTGAATTTATGTCCTCATGTGTTGGGACAACATGAGATCATAACAGCAAACCTTAGCATTCCGATCACATCCTTACCTCAAGTCAAAGACAGACCCATCACCTGCTTTACTTGAATTTCAAAAGTTTTCTTGAAGAACAGCTTTAGCCCGTCACGTTGGTGCAATGCCACAGAAATAAGACACAGTTCTATTTTGCAGCCTCGAGCAGGAGGGCACGTTAAAGCAGCTGAGCTTGCAGAGGTGCATGCTACTTATTTATTTTCAAATGGGAGTCAGTAACAGTTTATGCTTTCCACTTGTGGTCTGCAGTGCCTCTCAGCTGTAAATGTCTGCACACAATGTCATGTATGGATGAGGGAAATAAGTTCATAATGAAAACAATCACAGGTGTTTTTGTTGTTGTTTTGGGCAGGTAGTTTTGTCCAACAAAAAGATCCACACATTGTTCTGATTGCTCCCAACAAATAAAATGAGGGTAAGTAGAATAACTGAATAGAATATTATAGCTATCTAACTGTTGTTGATCCCCTTATAGTGGCAGTGACAAGCCACGACATATAGCAGTGTTCCTACAAAGGCAGCAAAGAAGACTCGAAAGCTAGTAATGAATGATTTAAAATCCATTTAAAAAATCGCTTTGGAAATTATTCATGAGGAAGTAAATGCACTTAACTGAAGGATACACACAATGCATTGTGGTCTGAAGTATACAGCTGCAATGATTCATAAAAGAATCAATTAGTTTAAATGTAAAGAAAAAAGTCAAGTCTCTGACTCCAGCTTCTTCAGATCTTCAGATTCAAATGTGAATTTAAGATCTGTATTTCAGATTTTATATTATAGACTGTATTCTCTGGATTCTTGACTCCTTTGTGACTGTGAACTGAATATCTTGAAGACATCATCTTACTCATCTTTTTGGGGGAAACTCTGATAAAACATTTCAAGCTTTTTCTGACATTTCAGACCAAACAACTAATCAATGAATCTAGAAACGGCCAGATTAATCAACAATGAAAATAATGGTTAGTTGCAGCCCTACAGATGTGCTGTTTTCTGCTGCCAGTCCTGAACATATGGTCTGAATCCACAGTGATACTGTGTGGTGTTTGTAAAGTGTCCATACAGCTATGCGGTTGAACAGACAAAGGGCGCAGAAGTTTCATGGCTGGCTGAGGACGTGATATTCTAGCAGACATGTCAGGCGCTGTGGGGCTTTCAGCAGCCCCTACACTCTGTGTCTCTGGGGAGCAACATTTACACAAAGAATGGCCACCTACCATTTCTCACTCCTCACTAGCAGAGATATCAGGCCCTGTGAGAAGCCCCTTCAGATGGCTTACGTACATGTGACATGTTTGAGGTCAAACGGTCTGGCTCGCTCCACAGCTGCCTTGTCTCTCGGTGTAGTTTTACACCGCTGCGACAGTGTGCACTGTCCAATTGCAGTGGACTGGATGGCTCCTCATTACACGCCGCTGTTATTTCAAAGCCTCAGTGATCCTCGGCATGACAGCCAAACCTGTAGAGGATCTGTCAGCCGTGGGCAACGAGTGTCCCCCTGAGGGCTGCCCTGCACTGGCCCCTGGCAGGAGAAATCTGGCCTCATGGCAGGCTTTCCACCCACCCTTTCTGGTGGTCACCTGTGCCAGCATGCCCGTCATCGAGTCCCTGACCCAGCTCTTCTCCCGTTACATTCCCTCTAGCCTGACCTCACACCCTCAGGGATATATAAAGATTTGTTCTCCAAAGGGGAGCTGGAAATGGGACACCCTGCAGCCACTGATCCCAGTGATACATCCTCATGTGCACGTAAAGACGGTGATGGTGTTTTCAGGGGGCGGTGTTGGGCGAAGGCGTCCAAACATTTAGGCCTCGGGAGCTGTCGGCAGATTCTCTGCATGCTGGTGGGGTGAGAAGTGAGCAGTGAGAGCAAGACGCCGAACCAGTTAGCAGCCATTAACGGAGCAGCTGTAATCAGAGCTACTGTGGGTGGAAGAGTGTTGGTGCTGCAGCTCTCTGTTAGTAAATGGCTTCATAATGACTTGAGAGAGGGGACACTGCACATTGGGCCTCCCAGACAAAGGATGGATACTAGCAAAGGTAGGAGACAGGCCAGAGCAAGTTTATCGCCTTTCTGCTCTTCTCTGTCACTCTTGTGTTCCCCCCTTCCTCCTCCCCTTCCTCCTCCTCCCCTTCTCTCTTGCACTCTGCCGTTATAAACATGTGTAAGTGCTTGTTCTCTGTGGTCTGGCAGCCGCTCCTCTACGGCCTCACATCTGTCAGAAGAGCTCAAAACATTCAGTGGCTTACTAAGCCCAATTACCCCAGATTGCTACCATTTCACAGAGGATAACAGTCACAGACAGTCTATCTTAAAAGAGGAGTCAGGGGTTTATGTCTCGGTTAACCAATGCACGCCATGACATCACTGCATAGACACGCGCTATTTATATTTACATACACACTTGCTTTGACTTCACAACTTGTAATGCAAAATGCATAAACCAAATGAGACAGGCATGAAATATAGATGTTAAAAGGGCAGCTTAACAACTCTCCCCCGCCTCCGCCTGCCTTTGGCCTTTTGCTCAATCACCGCTTGTTAAAGCAGCGGTTTGTGTTACTGTGAGGGGATATCAGCACGCTGTGGTATTCTCACTGGAAGACTACACATGTCACGCTCTCGCGGCCAGAATAGTGGGCCTGCTCGCCTAACCCCCCTCCCCTCTTGCCTCCCACCTTTATTTCTGTTTCGCTTCCATCTCCCCTTCCCCTGCCACCCCTGGGAGTCTAGCACTAATAAAACAGCTCCAGTCCAAGACCCTCCACACGACGGGATGTCCAGGCTGTGTAACCCAACACCTCTCTCGGCTCTAGCTTTAGAAAGCTGCTGACATGACGGAGAGTCTGGAAGCCAGCAGGGGAGCGTCCATCATTGTCAAGCCCCCCCAGCCCTGAGCTCCCATCCGGAGCATGTCCAACACGCATGCCTGTGAGCTGTGAACTCACTGCTGCGAGGTGCTCCGACACTCTGGAGACTAAGGGGGTATCGCAGAGTGTGGTGTTACTCCTGCTCTCAGAGCAGCTAATGCTGTTAAAGTCTTCAGAGCTGAAGAAGCAAGGGATAAGGAGCTAATAGGCTGGAGATTCTCCGGAGGCTTTGGCTGTGAGATCAGGGAGAAGGCTTCCCCAGCTAAGTTTACCGTCACAGCTTCTCTGTGAACTGATCTCACCAGGCCAGATTCTTAACTGTTCAACTCATCACACATGACATTTGTAAACAGTTGGTTAGCCTCCATCTTTGAGCATGGCAGGTAAAGAAGGAATTAACCACTTTATCAGCAGAACTTCAAACTGACAGTCATGTAAAGCCTCTGTAGAGGTGCATTGTGGGGCAAAGTCTCTGCAGATGAGGAACTGAATCCCTTGGCTAATGTGCAGACTTTGGTGGCAGAGACTGTCTCCACTTTTGGCACAAGGGAAGAGTATTAGAAGATCTGGGATCTCAAAACACCCTCCAGTCCCAGAGACGTGTGAGTTGAGCCCAGATGTCATCCTCTAATGTGAACTCCAGGGTATTCCAATGAGCTCCCAGAGAAGGAGGAGACGGGCTGGAGAAAAACAGACTATCCTGAGTGTGTGAATATTCTAAGTTTCACACAGGTAGTGTTTATTGAAGGGCTAACTCATTGGACTGCATTACAATGTGTAGCTGTACATAATAAACTTGTAAGTTGTTATAAAGACGCAAAGACAAAAGAGAAAAAGGAGAAGCGGTGTTGGCTGGGTGGGTCTCTGCAAGTGAGGAAAGGAGTGAGAGCGCGCTCCGACAGACACCAGCGGCCTGCTGTTTATTGTGTTCCTCTGTGTGGGAGGGAGAGCTGTTAAAGATGTCTGCCATTAATGCAACTGCAGGCTTCATTAAGAACAAATAAACAGAGCCTGGTCCCTCACCAAGAAGCTCTTTGGGGAACATATGCTGTCTAAACCACTCCTGAGGTCGGACCGCTGTCAACACTTGCTGCGCAATTACAACTCTAATTTTGTTGTCAAACAAAATATGGGAGTAGAAGAGGGAGGACTTTGCGGTGTTTTCCTTCTATCTTTTTTCCAGGGACAAAATGGTTTCCAGACTGAGGCCTGTGGCAAAATTGTCTTTAAAAACATTCTGCATTACTGAGGACTGTGAATATTTTTGAGATATTTAGCCAGCTTCTAAAAGCCCAGCACACAGGGAGATCCTGATTGTAATTAATGTTTACCTAGACATACCAATGCAAGATGGAACTTTCAATGAGGTCCAAGAACCCTTGTTCAGCACAATGTGCACTTTAATTGATTCAACTTGAGCAAACAGTCTGCCTCCCTTTGTTTATTTTTCTGTTTTCTGAGGAGAAGAAGCAGGATGACGATGATGATGATGATGATGATGATGCAGAGGAAAGAAGACAAAGTGAAGGAATGGAAAACTCCTCCCCACAATGCTACCATTGTTCCTGCTGCTAGTCCAGCTTCACCAGCTCACACAGTTTATAAAGACTGTCTCTAGACCAAATTAATCTCTATCTGATTCAGTGGCATCATAAAACAGTTTTCAGCAGGTGCACTGTTTCAGCTGCTCTGCAGGATGGCTAAAACTGTTGCCTCTGATAGAGCAGTGTGATCCGTGAGAGCTTTGAGCATGATTCTGCTTACTGGCACCCAGCAGGGAGTAAGAGGGAGACTATCAGACAGAGATGGGGAAAAAGAGTTGCAGGGGTGAGAGTGAATAAGATGAACTTGAAAGCTTTCTAGGTTTCGGAGTTGTCGGCACTTCTCTTTCTTTTTTTTATTCCAGGCTGTAGATACAGATACAGCCTGAGTGCCTCAATGCTACATTTTACATTCCCAATCACACAAGGCTAAATACTGCTGTGGTACAGCTGTTGAAGTGCAGATCAAAATGGCAAATTACAACATTCATAATCCATGTGTCATTAGAGAATGTATCTGTGTATGTTCCTGTATTTTGTAGTTAGCCGCACGGCGCTATGGATGTCAGTGTTGGTCACTCATTCCACCTCTTTGTGTCAGACTGAAATATGTCAGAATCTATTGGATGGATTGCTATGAAATTTGGTACAACCATGAATGGTTCACAGATGATACATCCTAATTAATTTTTCTCTTAAGCCAACATGAGGTTGAAAATCCAGGTATTGAGTCAAATGTCTCAACAGTTATTTGATGGATTCTCATGAAATTTTTTCTAGATGTTCATATTCACACATTATAAACTTGAATATCTTTGGCGAACTTTTCATCCAACACCATCATCAGGTTTTTTAATTCATCCACTACCTTGGTTTGTGACCAATAATGATATTCCCATCGGCATCACCTGTAGTTATAGCTGTTTTTAGTGCCAGTAAAGAAACATTCGCATGCTAACAGCTGAAATAGGATGGTTTATTATATGTTTATTATCGTTTAGAACAACCCCAACCTCAGTTCGGAATCATCTTCCAACAGTATCTTAGTTGTCCAGGTGACTCCCTCCCACCAGTTACA
This sequence comes from Lagodon rhomboides, assembly GCA_039737535.1. NCBI lineage: Eukaryota > Metazoa > Chordata > Actinopteri > Spariformes > Sparidae > Lagodon > Lagodon rhomboides. The sequence continues at coordinate 15,723,400 of CM077795.1, forward strand.
GTAGCAACATCTAGCAGCATGACACTGGTAAAGGACAGACCTGCAGTCAGGACTCAGAGGTTACCTGTGGTTGCATCATCTGGTGCCTCTCAGTCCTCCCTCCCTCCCTGTTAGCACCTGTGCCCTAGACGCTCTCAACAGTTGCACAGCTGTCACAGCCCTGCATCCTCCAGAGCAGTGACTCTGACCCACCTCGTCTTAATGGTCGTCGCTGTGAATAGAGATGTTGGAAAGTGAAAGTAGCTATTGATCTGGGCATTATCTGTTAGTATGGGGAATAATGTGCCACTGTTGTGTCTTCACTTCAGTAAAGATCAAGGTTGCAGGCGTTGAAAAACAGTGTATTTTATGAAGGGGATGAAGAACTGTTCCTGTAACAGTACATTTAATCTACTACTTAATCACAGTTTTGATGTTGTGCTTTACTTTTCTTCACTGCATTATCAGCTAGTATTACTAGATTCTTAGCAGATAAATAACTTATAAAGTCATCATCAGTGTCACATGTTCTTTGTGCTTTATTCTGGTAGTTTGAGTGTGAGCTGACCGGACAGCGGCCTCGTCTCTCAGGCACTAGCACCAGTGCATCAGGCTCAGCCCTCCCTGCATTTCGCCTCTGCTCCGTTCACAGCCCTGACATACACACAGCGGCCGGGGCTGAGCTATCCGTCTCGTGGCTCCTGCTGCGTGTTAGGTTGTTGGTTTTGTGTGATTGAAGTTATGCGACCCCTGTCTGGATCAAAGCCCATAAATGAGCGTGAGGGTTTTAAATTCATCGAGGCGCTATTTTGAGGAGGATGTGACGGACGGCGCGAAGGCTTGGGATGTCGCAGGGGTCTCAACAGCCATCAATTTGTCATGATGTCTACAGGCCCAGGTGTAGGCTGTCATATCCACCCACACTCACATGACAGAGAGAGAAAGATTAGCAATAGTAGTTTTGGCACACGTTGGCCACGAATGTATTTTTCAAAAGAACAGGTGCTGGCCTGTCAGTTGTGCTTTAAAAAGATGATGTTGTTGGCACTTGTTTGTTAATCATTTATATGGGCTTGGATGTATCCAGGGATGACATTGAAATATAATATGCTAAATGATCCCCTTATGTACTGCAGTAATGACCTAACACCATATTAAACCTCCTAATGCCCTACATCTCACTTCGTCAGGCCTCCCGTCACTCCCTCTGTGGATCATAACGCTGTGCAAAGATTGGTTCCAAGATTTGAGCCATTTGTCTCGCAGATGGCTGCGCCTATCCAAACCTCGCTGGTGAAGTACCATTGACCAACCAATACACAGCGCTATTAACCCTGCAGGCTCAATGTGATATGAGCAGCACATTAAAAAAATGCTAACAGTAAATAATACAGCTGCATGGAGATAATGAGCTTTGGTCCGCTGCAGGACAGTAACAACAATGGTGAGCTGTACAACAGTGCCTGAAAAGAGGCCCGCATACCATTTAGTTTGTCTGTTATCTTATGTCTTATGGCGTTTTTTATAGAAAGAATTTTTAGAAATAAAGATTCTGTTATTATCTCCTTTCCCCGGGCTGATGGAAAGTCAGGGGAAGTTTCATAGTCCACAAAACATTAAATATTAAAAAAACAACAAAAACAATAGAACAGAAAGTGGCTCCATGCAGCTTGTTCGGCGTAATCCAAGTCCCTGGAAGTCCCAAGATCCCAAATTGATTTGAAAAGAAGTTATTTACACGCTATTTTTAAGCAGAAATCCTCTCAAAGAGTCCGAAGCGTTCAAATTGGGTCTACAAGCTCCAAATTGTGTCGAGGGGGTAAATAACATCTTTTCAAATCCATTTGGAGACTTGGATTACACCAGACTAGCTGTGTGAAGCTATTTTATTGTTTTCTTTTTCTTTCTTTTTTTTTTTTGCGTTGTAAAACGAAGTCTACTTCAGTTGTTCAGGAAGAATGCTGCAACGCGTGACTTTCCATTGCCTTTGGGGATAGATGTTTTTCATCCACATTTGTCATACTGTGACATATTTTATGTTACCACATTATATTCAGTACATCCAGTTGTAGACTTTCTAATGATTATACACTGCAGTGTGGCTTTAACCATGTAGGGAGATACAAATCAGGAGTGGTGGTGTGTGCAGCTAATGCACTGTGTGTAGGAGATGGCTCACCCTGGGATAATGAGTTATCCCCATAAGCCCCTCACTGGGTCCCCTGACATTCAGCCTTAATGAATGGCTTTCCTGTACGCTCACACCCAGCTGACCCTCACAAAGCCCTCCTGTACCCCCTTCACCTCTTAAATCCGGCCTCTAGCTTGTGCCTCCCTGACTAACCCACACGCCCGTAGGCCTCATTCTCCACTCTAATGCTCCACCAAGCAACATGTACTAGTTAGAAACCCAAATACTACGAAAACAGAGAAACGGCAGCTCCTCGTATTTTGAGTAACCCAGGGGGGAATTGTGCTTATTTGTTTCCAGGGATGAAGAAGACTGACAAATGAACCCTCATGGGAGGGAAGCTGGTGTATACTCTTCTTCTCTTTTTCCCCGCTTCGCCCGGCCCTTGAGTCTTCATTATGACCAGAATAGACACCTTCCTTTTTAGCGTGTTAGCACATTCTCAAAACAAGCTGTGGACCTGAGGGACTGAGAGGTGCAGCGGGAGTCTTGAGAATTGGGAATTTCTCCTCTCCCCGTCTGCTGCGGTGAAGTTGTTTGCCAGCAGCAGTCTCTCTTGACCGGTAATAGCGTTTGTAAGTGGAGAAGATTGACATGGATGAGGGAGATGGATTTAAGGGCTGCTGGGCTTTCTTGTTCACTGATGCACGTCAGTGTTGAACAGGGATGTGATTTGTGTGCAGACTACCAAAGAGATATAGTTTCTGTGTGAAGGGTTAGTTAGCTTTGAAAACAGATGCTTCTCTGCATTATTAGTGGACTCTTCTTGTGCCTGCCCAAAGACGTCTTACAGAGACTATTATTGAACACACTTCAACCTGGCAGAGTGTGCCTTTTTGTCTCCTGACAGGCTGGCAGATGTCCCAGTAAGCTCTCCCACACAGAGCAAGAGTCAATAGCTGTTATTGTAGATATTGATTGTGATTTTGCATCAGGAATTACCACCCCTGGCCCTTTAACTGTGATACCACATGCACCTGCGGTTGCTAATACCTCACTTAGCATTTTAATGCTAATGAATGTAGGTTCTCATAGAGCCCTTAGCTCGGCAGCTCAGTCCGCTCCCCGTGGAATTGGTCTGGAGGGAGCAGTGTGTCAGGGAGATGGAGGCCCGCTGTGACAGGCTGCAGCTCCGCAGTGCAGGCTGCTGCCTCAGCCCAGGGGACCTGGGTCCCATCTACACCTCTCTGGCAGGTGAAGGATTTAGCTGGCTTCCCTCAGGGGGAGGAGGAGCCCTCACTTCTGCCCTTAACCCCCCTTGAGGCCCGGGGAGAGTTAATTACAGTTTATGTATGCACTGTCATCCCCCATGAGCCCGTCTGCCTCTGGAGCAGCCAAGCTGACTGCTGAAGTCTGAGCACTTTGTTCTGTAGGAGGAGGTCCCTACAGAGAAATACCCTGGACAGAGCTTATTAGCTATTGTTCTGAGTGACTTCAACATTGTACAGCGGTTATTATTCATTCTTTGGATTAATTCACACTTTGGCCATAATGGAGTCAGACCACGGCTTCTAATGGCAGGTAATTGCTGTTTTGTTTTTCCGCAATTACTGAAAGTCCGTAAAACGAATCCTCACCTTGTCTGACAAGGACAGGCTAAATGTGCTTCTGTCCTTCATGCTACATGCGAAAGTGAATTAATGATGCGGTGTTATCCTGCTGTGTCCTTTAATATGCACTCAGTAATTACTCTCAAGCCAATTTGCATGTGGTAAAGAACAAACACCAGATATGCATATTATTATATATGATTATTATTAAAGAGTTAGTTTGCAGTTTTAATTTTGATATATTATCTTCTTCACTTTTGGAGAAGAGAGAGAGAAGAAAGGAAATAAAAACCTTATGCTTGTCTCTGCAGTTATGCGAATGTACATGCCAACCTGAACACTGTGCATTCAGCTACAGTTTGTTTCCATACGCAACAGATCTGTTACACTTATGAACAGAATTCATTTAAGTTGTCCTGCAAATAGAAGTTCTGTCATCCAGGCAATACAAATTAACCTTGAAATGAAGGTGATGCTGTTTTGTGTGCGATACAAACCGATTTAGCTTAGAGACGGAAAAACATATCAGCTGTGTACTCTGTCCCCAGGGACAGTGTTACAGGCTGTGTGAAAGCGCTCAGGAATTGGTGCTGGTGCTGGCACAGCTGCAAACCCCAGAAGGGCGTGTCTGCATGAGAAGGAAGAGTAGGACTATGGACTTTGTTAGAGCTGGAGATGTTCAACTGCAGTGTTCACGTACCTGAGGAAAGGAGGTCATTGTGCCTGTGTCTCTATGTCTCTGCTATCTTCAGTTTTTAACTTTTTTTTTTTCTTGTGGTCCCCCAGCTTGAAAACTAACACTTGTTATCAGAGGTGCAGTTTTTTCACACGTATTTTCTCTCTGTTTTTACACAGTTCCAGATTTTGGCATCGATGTGCTCTCCACCAATGGCAGCCAGGAGCCTCATGGCCCAGGCCTCGTCAAGGTGTCAGGCCTAGAGCGCAGTCAGGAGAGGAGCCAGGAGAGCTGCAGGGACCCCCAACCCCCTGCATCCAGCACCCCAAGTCAGCCTCCGACGCCCCAAGCCCTCCCCCTGCCCCAGCCGCAGCCCCAGCCATCCGTCCCCAAGCCCCCGTCCCCTCGTCGGACCCAGACGAACGGCTCCACCCAGGCCCCGGCCTCCGCACACCTGCCCCCACGCTCAGAGGCTATCCCCAGGCCTCAGACGCCTGCAGCCCTGCCTCTCGCCCAGGGCCAAGAGCCCTCGCCGCCCCCCCCTCCCCGGCCCCTGCACCAGCCTGATCTGCTGTCCCATCCGCGGCCTCCGCCGACGCCCATCCTTCACCCACACCCGCCATCGCCCGCCCTCCCTACGCATCATCCTCATCAGCAGCACCCCAGTCAGGCAGGGCCTCACCGGCCCCCATCACGCTGCCACCCCAGGCCCATTTCTGCCTACAACGGCCTCAACCTCAACGGTCACAGGTAAGGCTCATAACACACACACACATCTACATTAATAGATCTGTTATAAAAAACATTCACGTCTCTCATTTCTACATGCACTCTGATGCAGAAAAGACAAAACCCCCACATTCACACACACTTGAAAACACTAAAATATCTCTTGAGCTGAAAGTACGCATGATGCACGATCAGTATGTAAATTGCGATCAGCGAGAGCTTGAAGTCCCCAAGCCACACAGTAGCTCTGATTATTAACTATGGAATAAAAAGGCCACACTGCCCTGAGTGTCTCTAATGTATGAGCCACCCACATTGTCATCAGGGCTCCATACAGATCCCAGCCCTCGTGAGTTAAACTGGCTGTATGTGCCAAAGCTTAGTGCACCCTTGAATCAGTCCCATACTGTTTTTATTCAATGAATCAGAGGATATTTGCGCATGAGAACTGGAGGAAAACAGGCTCAAAGTCGTTCTTCTTTGAAAGAAATTAAATATTTCCACCTCAAGTAGTAAAGAATCGTCAGCGGAACTGCACCTTCTGTGTTCAAATACAATATGATCACAGTCATTTCTCATATTATTTAAAAAAAAAACAAGAATAGAGCTGGAGCAGGACTAAGTCTAATCTGTTGTTTCCTGTATCTGTTGAGAAGCACTGAGGCCTGTGAGGCTCTCTCCATTAATTTAAGACTCCAGGATAGCTCCTTCAGAACCCACTCAGTCCCAACAACAGCTCTGCCTTGCAGGCTCTCAGGACTTGGCTTTGCCTCCCTCTCGCTGTGCCAGCCCTGCCAGTCTGCCAGTGCGCCAACAGGGCCTGGCACCCACTATGAATAATCACGGCCGGGGCCCACAGCGAATGCGGGCGCTGCAAATGAGCTTTTAGGCTTAGTGTGTGGAGCTGTGGAGACGCAAGCTCTGTGACTGCCCCCGGGGAAAACCCACACACACTACAAAAGACTGTTTGCTTACACATGCACACACACCCTCTCTCCCTCTCATCCCATTTCCGATGCACATGTTCACTACCTGGCTCTAGAGGAAGTGCCTTAACAGAAGCTGTTCAAAGACAGATGCTCGCTCTGTTATGCTTGCCAGCGGTGGTTTATTTGCATCCGAGGGTGTTGTGAATGTGGTGTTTTTCGCGGATCATGTTTGCCCTGGATTCTGTGAAGCACAAGAGAGAGGCAGGGAGGCGTTTGTAAATGGAGGACAGTTGAGGTGTGAAAACACTGTGCTGGGAATTGAATGTCGGAGCAGATGGAGATGAGGGGATGTGGAGGAACAAGTGTTAATTTTGACTGATCACGCCTGGCTTAACCTGCCTCCTGTCTCCATCTCTCTCCTCTCTTTCTCTTTACAGCAGCAGCAGGAGCAGCACCCCAGGCACCAAGCCCCACGGGCCCCCTGCTGCCTCTCTGCACCTCCCCCACCACCCACCTCCTCCTGCGGCGGCCGCAGCAGCAGCCTCCACCTTCCCCCTGCCCTTGGCCGCCAACCAGAACACCCCCCACAGCTTCCCGCCTGCCTTGCAGTCCTCGCCGCACCCACATCACCCCAATATGTTCGCTCCTCCAGCGGCCTTGCCTCCACCACCACCACTTACGTCTAGCACCCTGCCAGTACCCGGACATCCTGCTGCTGGGAGTGCCTACTCAGGTAAACATCACCGCTGCTCGTAAACATCGCCCCCAGCTGGTGTGGCAAAGGATTGCACATTCAGCTGACAGAAAACAAAAAAAACTCTTAATTTAGCCAGTTTTTGCATCAGATTGCCACCAGACACACGACAATTACAAAAGGAATCATTTCAGAGCAGAATTTAATTTGAAAGCATTTAAGACGCAGAAACAGACAGACTGTTGCTCCGGTGATTATTTAAAGAAACAAACAACAGAGTCTAAGATAATCCACATGTTCTCCGTGCTGGGGGCTTTGTGAGTTGATAGGCGTGTGGACAGTTAGAGTTCACACTCTGTCTGTCGTGCTCTGATTGATCGACTCTCCACACACCAGTAATATCCACCAGCAAGTCAGGCCACATTGCAAAAGCCATTACAGACCCCGTGCACATTTCCGCATAGTGGTGTCGAGCTAAATGTCAGGGTCAGTGTGGGAAGAGGAGGAGGGCTCGCCTTTAGCGACGTTCCCAGAACCTCCATTTTCACCCGGATAGTGTTCATGTGCAAGAAATCAATTTGGTCAATACAGAACAGAGCGAGCTGGATTTTGTTCAAAAGATACTAATGAAATTTTTATGAAGAGAAAATTCCACCCACGCTCCCAGCCCAATAAAGCTTGAAATGAATGCAGAAAATATTGTGGTGAGTCACTCTGGAATAGGAAGGATAAGGTTACTCTGGAGGAGATGTAATCTCTCAAGGCAGGTTTTTGTTGGATTTAGAAGAAAAGCCAGTGATTTCTTGAAATCCATTCTTCCTGGCTGCGCAGAGGTTATTAGAACAACAGATGTTGTTGTCTCACAGGGGCTGTAGTGTATCAAATCACAGCGTTTGACAGTTCCAGCAGTCAGACAGCTCTAATCACCTCGAGGCTCACTTAAATTTAAAATGACATGCCGATAATCACAGCCATTTCCTGGCTGTTTCTTTTTTATGACTTTGGCTCTCACGTCGGAGTCCAGAGCACTCAAGGAGTCTTTGAGGGGCGTCCAGCAACACGAGGAATACTTAATTGTATATTCAGAGTCTGACACGTGGAAATGGCCTGCGAACACTTGATAGCCAGCGTCCTTTCATGAACAGACCCGGTCCTAATCCTCCCTTCTCTCTCGCTCTTCTCCAGAACAAGACCTTCTGCGCCAGGAGCTCAACACCCGTTTCCTGGCCTCCCAGAGCGCCGACCGCGGCGCCTCGCTGGGCCCTCCGCCCTACCTGCGCACCGAGTTCCACCAGCACCAGCATCAGCACCAGCATCAGCACCAACACACCCACCAGCACACTCACCAGCACACCTTCACGCCCTTCCCCCACGCCATCATGCCCACCCCAGCACCGACCATGGTGCGTACCCCTGCCAGAAATGTGAGGATAAGTAAACGCAACTGTGTTGGGATGGAGCGGGTGGAGGGAGTCAATGGGGGAAAAATATACCACAGCTAAACTGTTTTTATATGTCTTCTAATAATGAGTTTTACATGTGCATAAGAGTGGGCGGGCCCTGGCACTGAGAGTGTTTTCACCTTGTGGTTGGGAGAGTGAAGATTTTACACAGTTGGTCTTGTGTGTTAGCAGCACGCTGTAGGGACTTGTGGGTTTCTGTGGCGGCCTTTCAATGATGACCATGTGTGTCCGTCCACGCCACAATGATGCCTTTATTCTCCCAGAAAGCCTTTCTAGTGTTTTCTCTGGCGTGCTGTAGGACTCCAGACTTGAGTCGCCCGTTATTTCTAAATTGGCAATAACTTGCCCAAAGCATGTTAAGTTCAGAGCCAGCTCTCAGAACATAATACACTTAATTCATTCTGAATTTAATGACATCATTTGGTCCCATTTGGGGGTTTTCATTACTGGCGAATGCTTGGCGTTAAGAGCCCCGCTGTTTGTTGGGGGAGACCACAGGCAATGGGTGGCTAGAGTTAAACTCACACAAGCACACGCACACACACACACACATGCGTAACTGCCTGGCCCATAGAGAGTTCACTTGGCTCTGATGATACCTCAAAGGCAGCATGGCGAGGCCTCTGACAGCTAATGAGGCCATAAAAAGGCTCTTTATGGCCGCAGTGTTTAGTCTTGACTGGGGAAATGTTCGCCCTGAGCCGGCGCTGCACCACTAAAAGGAGACCAAATGAGACACAGAACCCACGCTAGTTTACAAGGTCTTCAGATGATCACGAAAAGGGGAGGATGAAAAACAGTCTGGTTTGGGAAGTGGTTGATCTTTTGAATCGGAGTCGCCGTTTTAGACCTTGAATCAAAATCTCAATCTGTAATCATGTTGTTAATCCTAAAATACAGTTTGTGATGCATGCTGTGTTGGCCTGCAGTGACCCTGAAAGGCTAATCTCAGCCCTGTTCCAGTGTATATGTGCAGGTTATTATGTTTTCTTTGTACTTAGCTCTGTTTCGTTTCTCCTACAGTTTGAAAAATACCCAACAAAAGTTGACCCCTTCTACAGACACAGTGTGAGTTTCCCTACTTGCGTACTATCTGCCTGCAGAGCCCTTTGTTACTTGCCCATTATTCCATTCCAGCCCATGCGAGTTGGTTGTTACAGCTCTGTGTGCGTGTGTGTTTGTGTGTGTGTGTGTGTGAGATTTCATGCAATCGCTCATCTGCTTCTTAATGGATACTGTAAGCTCCTAGCTGTACCATTTCACCCTTCAGCCCCAGCAAATGTTATGATAAATGAAACAGTGCTGGATTCTTAAATCTCGGAGCAGAAGATTTATTGTGCGTGCATGTAACGGTGAAATTGTTGTGCATCGAAAATTAACATAGAAAGAGGAGCCTGCGTTATTGCCAGAGGAACACTATATCTCTGTCTTACTTACTGCTCTTCATTTGTATTTGTCTGCTAACAGCAGTGGCTTGCTCATGATTATTACTCACTAAAGGGGTCTTATGTAAAAAAAACTGGACCCTGCTCGCTTCGAAGTGTGCTTTTTCCACAAACCCTGAGCTGAGGAGGATTTTTTATATCAGAAAAACCATGTATATCTAATAGATGTTGCAGGATGTTGCTCGCTTGTTTTTCAGCGCTTCATTTCTAATTCTTCGTATTTCCTCGTTGTTATCGTGGTAGCAGCAAAACACCCTGCAGCCATTTCCTCTCTCTAAAACACACCGACGTCTCAAAACATGGTGCACAAGGAAACATAAGTTGCATTTAAAACCTCACAGCATATCCTCAAGTGCCTCGGTTACTCATCCTTTCAACCCAAGATTTTAATAATTCTGTTGCACCAGCCACGATTAAAGCAATGCAAGCGTGCAAGTTCACAAACATGAAAAGCAGCCTCTACCACCACTAATATGATTGACAAGAACAATTACACTGAGTAGCTGATATCATATCTGTGTCTCTGCAGGAAGCCTTGAGCACTTGTTTGGTTTACATGTGTTTTGCTTGTATTACAACATTCTAGTTTTCATATCAAAGGGGTGTTTTCCCTTATTTAATCCACTGGGGACGAGCAGTAAAATATTTTATTAACTCGCAGTTTGCGAAACATGGAGGCAATTTCCCGTCTAAGCATGTCTGGGGAAATGGAAAAAAGATTGAATGTTGGGGTTCATCAACACATCACCGTAACCTGTTTGTTCCATCTCCACCGCCTTATGAAGCCGCTGTCCTGCATTTAGACCGAGCCGTCCTCACACCCACTCTTCCTCTTCTCCTCCTCAGCTCTTCCACTCCTACCCACCGGCCATGTCTGGCCTTCCCCCCGTCATCCCCCCGACCGGGCCCTTCGGCTCGCTGCAGGGCGCCTTTCAGCCCAAGGTAAGACGCGCGGGGACGCCGCCGCACACCCACGTTCTTCAACACACACACACGCGGACAAAGTGAACGCAGAAGTTATTTACAGAGAATGTTGTTTCGATCTGTGTCTGGTGCTCTCTAGACCTCTAATCCACTCGATGTGTCCACGAGACCTGGAGGCGTCCCACACACATTCTTACAGAAGGACCCAAGGGTAAGAGCACACACACACACAGTCACAGCTAACACTAGAGGAGGTAGAGGTAACCTTTAGACCCTATGTGGATGTTGCATAAGCCTTTGAGTCATCAGATGGAGGTTTTCAAAACTAAATTAAGTCTTTGTCAAGATTCCATATGCAGTTAGTTTTTGTGTGTGTTCTCTCTTGCCATATTCGCCTGTAATCGCCCGTATGCAGACGGTCACACAGGAGGAACCCTGTTTAACACCCATTTGTTAATTACTCCTGAAATGCTTAATTTTAAAGGGAAATTATTACATTTTTCATTTGCTTCATAATGAATGCCACACGCAGAGGCTAATTAGAGGTAATTTGATCGACAGCAAAATAACTAACCTTTTTTTATGTCCCCTCTCCCTCCTGCAGCTAACGGATCCATTTCGGCCCATTCTCAGGGTGAGTGCCCGCTCCCTGCAGTGTCTCAGTCTCCTGCACACACACACACACACACCACACACACACACCACACACACACACACAAAAAAAAAATAATAACCATGATGTCATAAAGGGTTTTTTGCTAATGGAGTGGATAGCATATTTAATTAAATGAGTGCTGCACTCTGAGGCAGAGTCATTATTTTATATCACAACAAAGCTCAGTTTGGAGAGCAGTGCAGCCTCTGCGTGTGGAAGTTTTCTCACCAGACTTTGCTCAGATAGAGACGTGCTCTGCTCAGAAAGTCTTTCCAGTTTCGTACAAGACCATTAATATCTCAGCTATAATTACGACGCCTCTGCAGCAGGCCACGTCACCATCGTAGCCCTCATCTTCAGTAATAACATGAACACCGCGTACGCTAATCTCATTTGTTTGCAGTTAAGTCATCTGAAAATGATATACTGATAAGTTAAATATAGTAAATGTAAAATGTAATCACATATTACTTAAAGATGGCTATATAATTGCTGAGTTGATTGTGTGAGGGTTAAAAATAAGGTGCACTAACAGTACAGCATGATATCCTTTTGATATGGGTGCAATAACCCTGAAGACTTTAGCTGATTTGACATCCACATTTGTTTGCCTTTCTTCACTTCCATATGATTGTGCCAGTGTGGATATACCAGAGTTTTCGATTACAAAAGTAAAAATTCCACACAGTTAGCAGTTAACAGCAGCAAACTGGTAGCAGTAATAGCTTCACTGTCATTATTGTCAAAGAGTAAAGTTGTGACACCATGTTCTCGTCTTGTTCCTACAGAAACCAGGGAAGTGGTGCGCCATGCATGTCCATATCGCCTGGCAGATATACCATCACCAACAGAAAGTAAAGGTGAGGACTCATCTGACTCCTCTCTCTGCTTTGTGCCGAAGAATTAGCACAGAGTATGCACATGTTCACTACCCGGCTCTGTGTCTTAATTCCATACTATACTGTATATTTATCTTTATATTACTATACATGAAACGATGAGGCTTGTGCCATGCAAAGGCAATCACACTGCAACTTTAGAAGGACCAGCTGAAGATAAAGAACATTAAGTCATTGAATAGTTATGTTTTCTGATCTCTTTCTCTACATTTAGCTTCAATTTTCAGCTTTGAGAAATGTATCCATTTCCTTTGTACAAGGCATTGTGGGAGTATAGCGCACGTTGACATCACATTTAGATCTGTTCTTTTAGTATGCATACCGGCTGTTTTGCATAAACTTTATTTTGCAACTTTCCCTGTGTAAACACACCACAGACCGTAGATCATTATTTAGACTTTAGGTTGTCAAAATACCAGAATTTTAAACTTCCATACAGTACTGTATTACAAAAAAGATACTCCATACCTCTCTCTACCGCGGCAAAAGGGGAACCCATAATAGGTTATTTTGGGTCTTTTTTTCAACAACTGCACACGGTGCTGGTACAAAAAGTCACTGAACACATACAAGATAATTTTTTCATAGCGTCGGTACTTTCAATACTATCATTATGCAAATATGGTATTGTTTTCAACACAATGTATCAAACAAGTTTGTAAGTATTGATATTTTTGACTAACATATTCTTTAAAAGTCTTTCTGTGGTTCAAATAATATTTTAAAGACAGATGATGATCTGATCGGATGTTTTGGGGAAAGTTCCTCATAACTGTTGCCATGACTACAAGTCACTTTACGGAAGAAAAATTCAAATACAGCAATTAATTTTGATTGAATATTTTTAGCAGTCATAATCACTTCTTCACAAGTTATAAGGATAGGTCCACTGAACAAAGCCGCCTCTCCTTTCCTGCAAGACCACAAAAAGTGTCCTTGAGCTAGATAAACATCTGGACTCTCACTTTCTGTAGTTTACTTTAAAAAATATGTCTATTATTAACCATAATAAAATATAATCCCCAGTGATGTGTTGTGTAAAGGGGTTTTACATGTGTTTCTCTCTGTATGTCTTGCGTCTTCCAGCAGCAGATGCAGGTCGACCCTCACAAGCTAGACTTTGGCCTCAAGCCGGAGTTCCTGAGTCGACCTCCGGGTCCCAGCCTCTTTGGCGCCATCCATCACCCCAGCGACTTGGCACGGCCCTCCACGCTCTTCTCCGCTGCAGGTGAGTGTGTGTCAGATCTCCAGGCAGCGAGATTGATTGATGGTTAACCACAGTACCCTCTGACATACAGCAGCAGTCCATCAATTCCTGCTGCTCAGAGTCAACTGCTGTCTGCTTAGATTACTGTTACCGAACCAAGACAGTAACACCAAGAGAAGTTTTCCAGTGTGAATGTCAGTATGAGCTCTGAATAGTGGCTGAATACTAATGGGACGTATAAAAGATAAAGACTTACAATAGACATTTTAACTAAAGGTCAACTTTTTTTTCTTTCCTTTTCTTCTTTTTTCTTGTGGTCTTTGTCAGCGGAGGTTATTTGTTCAGTCGATGTCGCATGCTTGGTTCCATCTCTCCATGAAGCAACAATGAATGTAAAGCTGAACCGAAACCAGAATTTTGGGGGAGATAACAGTGCTTGCAAGTTTTACAGGGCTTAGCAAGCCAGAGCTAATGAGGCTGTATTTCGGCTCAGCACTACTTCAAATGCTAAAACACCATCGTGTTTACCATCTTAGTTTAGCAATTGTTCATTAGCACTTAACAACGTACAGCTGAGGCTGATGGGAATGTTATTGGTTTCGCAGGTGTTTGGTCATAAACCAAAGTTTTGGACTTTTAACTCATAGCCAACTCATAGCAGAGATATTCAGTCTAGAACAAAGTGAAAGGCCAACCCCTACAATCATTTTCAACCCTATGCCAGACTGCTAAACAATAATTTGGAATCCCTACAATTAGTTTTATCAAGATATGTACTGAGCTAGACATTTTACAGTTGACCAATAAGCTTGTTAGTGCTCTATAATGGACAAATTATGAGACGCAGCACTGTTTCTGATCTACCTCAAACACATATCTGACGTTTCCATGCTGCATGCGTGTTCTGCATCTTCTAGGCCCAGGTGATTTGTTCGATTTGACTCAAGTTATAAGTTTAGGATAAAGTTCATTAGTGGACCATGAGTTTAGAACAATCACACTTAGCAGTATTGCAGTAAATGATTCGTGGACGTTTCTGTGACACTTCTGTCTCTCCCTCCTCAGGTCCCACACACCCATCAGCAGGACCTTTCGGTCACCCACCACACCATCCTGGAAACTTCCTCACCCCAGCATCTCACTTAGGTAAGAGGGCCCTTCAGTTCACTTCTCCTCAGTTTCTGATCTCAAACAGGAAAATAAGGATGCGAAGTGAATGCATGGTAACGTGTTGTCTCTCTCCCTCCAGAACCTTTCAGTCGGCCCACGTCATTTGGAGGACTGGGATCCCTCAGTTCATCGGCATTCGGGGGACTGGGAAATCCAGCACTAAGTGAGTTTTAACTTCAAGAATGATGCAATTGTTGCTGTGTAAGAACATCAGCAGAATAGAAGTCAAATGCAGTAATACTCCAGTCAAGTTGTCGAGATACGCATTTAACTTGCGTCCTACTGTGTTTTTCCGCGTGTTGAATCCCTAGCAGCGGCCAACTCAGTGTTCGGTCATAAAGATGGCCCCAACGCACAGCAGCACTTCAACAGCGGCGGCAACAGCGGCCACCAGGAGCCGTGGAACCGCCTGCACCGTACACCGCCTTCCTTCCCCACGCCGCCGCCCTGGCTGAAACCCGGAGAGTCTGAGAGGAGCACCTCGGCCAGCTCGCACGAGAGGGACCGAGACTCTGACAAACGAGACCCGCCAGTCAGTAAAGACGACAAGGACAGGTGGGTGTTACCTCAGTGTGAGAAGATGCATGCAAGAACAACAGGGCTTTGGGTACATATCAGACTTGTTGTCTTTTTATCTTTCTTTATACTGATGTAATGCAATTTTATACTTTTTACATATTTCAGCTTATTCTTTCAATTCGGAATAAAAGTTCAAAGTTCCTCAGTTACAGGTACTGATGAAGGGACTTTTTTTTCTTTTTTCTTTCAGAGATTCTGTAGAAAAGCGTCATTCAAGCCATCCATCCCCAGTCCCCGTCAACCCCATCAGCCTCCTTGGCCACAGCCGACCTCCAGAGCACCACAGGAACCACCTGCCCCCGGTCTCTGGAGAGCCTCAGAGGGACAAGGAGAACAAGGCCAAAGACAGGGAGAGGGAGCACTCAGACTCCTGGAAAGACAATGGCACAGATGAGCACAAGCTCAAAGACAACCAGCACAGCGACAAGGACACACCCATCATCCACGACGGCCGAGTGTCAGAGGACAAGGTGTCCAACAGGGGGACGGCGTCGCCCTACGTGCGGCAGACCAGCCTGGAACGTCCCAACAGTGGGCTGAGCAGGGAGGTCCTGGAGAAGAAGATAGAGCTGCCGTATGAGCACCAGAAGAAAAACAGTGAGGTGAAAGTGAAGGAGGAGCGGAAGGAGGATCAGGACGGAGCCACAGACAGGCAGAGTGAGCACCCAACACAGGCACCCTCGCCACGCCACACGCCAAACCTCCATCCTCCCTCCTCCATGCCTGTGCCCATGGGCATGCCTGGTGTCCACCCCATCAACAGCATCAGCAGTCTGGAGAGAACTCGAGTGGTGGCACCCTTCATGGGTATCAGCCCTATCCCAGGAGCTGACAGGTTCCCTTACCCCGCCTTCCACTGGGACCCAATGAGGGACCCCTACAGGGGCCTGGACATTCACAGACGGGACCCTCTGGCCAGGGACCTGCTGCTGAGGAACGACCCTCTGCACCGTCTGGCAGCGCCGCGCCTCTACGAGGCCGAGCGCTCCTACAGGGACCGTGAGCCTCATGACTTTAACCGTGACCACCCTCACCCTCTGGCCCTGGAGCACCGGAGGGAACAGGAGCGTGCCCAGCTGGAAGAGCGTGACCGCCTCAACATGCTCAGAGAGGACTATGAGCATGGGCGCCTCCACCCCACAATGCACCATCCAGCCCTTGATGGACACCTCCCCCACCCCGCCCAGGGCCTCATGGCCCCTGGACTCCCAGGCATGCACTACTCCAGGGTCAGCCCCACAGCTGCAGCGGCGGCAGCTGCTGCCGCTGCCGCGGCCCATCAGAACGGTATCCTTAACAAAACGCCACCCACCGCCTCTCTGAGCGCCCCGCCCCCACTCATCCCCACACTGGGTGCCCGGCCAGGCTCACCCAGACGGACTACTCCCCTGGCCACAGATATCAGAGACAGACCGCCCCACAAAGACATCGAGGCGCGGTGAGCTGAGCCTCAGCAGACTCGGTGCCCCTGCTGCCCTGTGCCTCACTAACACTGAACTCACACCAAGCACTTAGCTTTGGGCAAAGCAAGACTGTAACATAGCTGTGAATAACTTATGTGGGCAGAGACGTGCCCACGCAATGAATTGTTTTTGTATAAAACGACACAGAGACAATAATCATGGAACAAAACATTGATTTTTCAAAGATTTGTTTTGCAGTTTGCTCCAGCTTTTTGTGCTCATTCTTTCTCTTGTACAGCGCAGTGACGTGGAGTCAGAATGAACAGTTTTGGAATGTACAGGTACTTTAGCACTGACAGACAGCAAAGTGTGTAGATAATGTGTACAGTCGCTGTGCTCGCTCTGTGTGGATTAAAAATCATGGTACAAATATGCAAAAGGGTGTTTTGAAAGCTTTACTTTGAACACATGTAAATAGAGGAGTATTACAGCGGTGATTCAGAATGTGCTTTTTGCAGTTTCTTTTCTGTTTTTCGGTTGACGCAGCTGATTAGCATTGTACCAGAGACCCCATATTCAACTATGCAACAAATGTCTGGGCTCCCTTTCTGAAAGCTGGCCTTCTCACCACTACTGACTGTGTACCAGTAAAGGACAAGCAGCTGTATTCTCTCCACAACTCAGACTGGACACTCCAGGTCCATGCAAACAGATACAAGCTTTAACTGATCCACGCAGGGCTAGAATCTGGATTCAACAAAAAAAAAAAACTAGTGTTTTGAGAACTATTTTCTCAATCATGATAAAATGTGGTGACAATCCTAGAAACAGTAGATGGTAGATTCAAAGTAAAAAGCCAGCAGCACAAATGTGAAGATGATTATTCTTCCTTTGCTCAGTCAGTCGGCAGCAGTCTTGTTCTGGGGAGAATGCAGCACATTAACACCATGACAGCACATCTGCCCTATTGAAGGAGTGTAAAGTACATGTTTTGGAAATAGGTTCTGTTGGTCAAACAGTGTATTAAAGTGCTTTCCTAAGTTGTTGTACCTACAAAATCAAAAGACAAAAAAAGCAAGTCTAACCTATGGACAGTTTGTTTCTAACGAGCAGAGATCTATTTTAGTAGTCCACTGAAGGTTTAGTTGTGCGCTTCAAACTCTGTGATATCATGTCGTGCAGTGTTTTTTAATCCAACATAAAAATGTCCACCGGAGCCATAGTGGTTAGTTCGATGCGTATTGCAAAAAGATTGTTAAATGAGAAAACTTTTTTTGCTGTTTACCATGTACAGGGGAAAAAAATGAAGTCTTTCTAGATCATGTACAAAAATGAGAAAAAAATGAAGCGACTGAATCTTCAGCATGCTCCTCATTTAAACTTGTGTTATGTAAATTGTGCCATGTTATTAAAAAATGTGTACTAACCCGGTCTGTGGGGCTCTTCTTCGTCCACCTACATGCACCGAGCTGACTAAACAGGCTGTGTTTCTTTTGGACACCCTGTGCTTTAACACCTAATTACCTCCATATTAGACTCCAATGAAGGATAAACTACCTCGGTTTAAACTCTCACCTGCATCCAAAGTGTTTAAGTGCTGCTGATTGTGTAGTTATAAAGTAGCTCTAAAGATCTTGATACAGTCACTTCTAATCATGTTTCATCATTCACCTCAAGAGCCACGGGAGGAAATGTCCCTCATTTCTCACACTCTGCTGTACCAGTAGGTGCCGACTTACCAGAAAATTGCTTGGTAACAGTCGTAATGACGGCAACGTCATGCATCACTCTGCATCGGCTACTTGGACAAGCGAGGGCTTGTGCGCCGCTCAATAACAGTGCTTTAAACATCAGCAGCCTTCACTACTGAATCATGGCACGCTACTTGTGTATTCATCAGAGGATGCAAGAGTTATTGACATTCCCATTACGCTGAATAACCACAGCATTCATGCAGCCCATTCTCTGATTGATGTTTAGCACCAAGGCACCCGGGTCATGCATCAATCAAATGTTGGCTCGATCCGTTACTGGTGGGAAATGTGGGTTGCTTGGATTTCCTCCTGCCAAGTAAATGCCTCCTGCTCCTGGGACCAACACTAATTTCCCTTTCAGCCCTGCAAGTGCTGTTAGTACAGTACACTGTAGTTCAGGCCGTGGACCAGAAGAGGGCGCCAAACTGCCACAAATATTCACTTGTCGGACAAAGGCCCTCAAAGCTTCTGTGAGACAAGAGGTGTGACGATGACATGACAGGCTCACCTTGGCCTGCAGACAATGTATATTTTCATTAGAGCCAAATTACATGATTAATCAGCCAGTCAACTGACACAGCATTAATCAGCCACAATGTTGATAACCCATTAATCTTCAGTAATGGTTCCAGCCTCTTAAATCTCAATATGTTCTGATGTTCTTACTCTCCTATGATCATCAATATCATTACTTATTTTTCCAACAATATATCCAATTATTATGTGATTTAAGAATCTTAAAAGGTCCTGTTTGTAAGAATCCCCACCTAGTGACGCTTTGGGATTGTAGGTCGGGTCGGCCGCCATCCCAAAGCGTCAGTATTTGACGAGCTAGGAATGAGACTTCTAAATCAACCATGTTATAACCAGGACCTTTATCTGTGAGGATTTAAGACAATTCTCACCATCACTATCACTGTAAATTGAATATCTTTCGATTTTGGACCATAGTTTTGGACCAAAGCTAGACATCTGAAACATCAATAAGCATTCTGAGAACTTTTTTTCACAATTTGCCATCTGATATTTTACAGACCAAATAATGAATCTATTAGTCAAGGGAAATCATCAGTACACTGAAGTTCATCTGTCATGTCCAACCAACGATGTTAATAATTAAAATTTAAGATGATCAGTTTATCATAAATAAAATAGACAATCAGTGGTTATCAAAACATTTGTGCATTGATGTGCAATAAAAAACTTATTTTCCATAAGTAGTCCAAGATTCATATACTGCTGAACTAAAAGTACTACAGTAAGAGTACTTCATATTATGCATGCAAGTAGTATAGGAAGTACTCTAGTGCAGTGGTAGATGTATATTGGACTATTTATGGAAAACAAGTTCTTATTCCACATCACAAGATTGAGTGAAATATCAGCTTATTCTTCTTCTGCTGTTAAGGACTTGTTGTACAAAATAGTTCACTATATATAAGTGCACAGTAAGAGTACCTCATATTATACATGCAAGTAGTCTAGGAAGTACTTAGTTCAGCAGTGTATGAATCCAAAACTACTTATGGAACAAAAAAAAATCTCACGTGTCCTTTACTTTGAAATCCAAAGGATACCATCGTGATGCCTTCAGCTCACTACTGGGAATAATTACTGTAAGGGTGTATTCACACCAGGAAAGTCCGATAGTCCACTTGCTTTGATCCGGGCCTTTTAAAAAAAAACTTGGTTCGGTTTGTATTCACATTGCATTTTTTAAACAGGATAGTAAAATAGGATGGCGGAGGCAGGAGAGCAGAGCGGTGAAAATGCCGACGAAACGCTTTGTGGCAAAAGGAAATAGCAGCTCTGCGATTTGGAGATACTTTGGATTCAAGCCAGAAGACAATTTTCAGACTCAGGTACTGTGTAGGACCTGCAGAACAGTTGTAGCAAAGTCCAGAGGTAACACCACCAGCCTCCATCACCACCTGCTGCACCACCATAAAGAGCTGCACGAGCAATTTAAGGCCAGTCAGTCTAGAGCGCAAACGTCGAGCAGCAGCCAAGTAACATGTGTAAATTAATGTTATAAGGGTTTTGTTCAATAAAAGCATGCTCAAAAATTTTTTTTTTCATTTTTTTATTTAATTGTCATCAGCTATTAAGTGTTTAAGAGTACCTCAAAGCAGGGAATCTATTAATGCAGAAAAATCTGAAAGACACAGGAACTGTATGCAAACTTAAATATTTTCTTATTTATCGCAAGTCATATCGTCATCGCAATACTGAAGGGTGTCATCGCACATTTTGCTCATATCGTGCAGGCCTAGTCCAGAGCCCTCCGGAAGAGTTTCTATTTCTGGCGGATCGGAGCCACGACGTAGCAATACGCCGAATATAGCACATAACAGACAGGAAGTCACGCACCAAAACAACAACATAACATCCGGTCACTTTTCAAAATAAAACACAGACAAAGTGTTTTTTTTTGGAGAGAAATGCTAATAAATGCATCATTTCCAAACTCAAAAATAATCGTTTAAATAATCGTGATTTCAATATTGACCAAAATAATCGTGATTATGATTTTTTCCATAATCGAGCTGTCCTAATTACAAGTAAAAGTCCTGCATTAAAAACCTTAATGAAGTAAATGTATAATCAGCTGAAGGTACTTAGAGTTTCAAAAGTAAAACACAGGTTCTGCTGTCAAACGACCTGTGTGTGCTTAAAGACTTGCTTTTATGGCATGCTATTTTTTGTGATGCCGACTTAATGATGGTAATATTTTTGCTGATGGTGTTCCAGTAGGCCTTGCAGACCAGGATCAGGAACAGGCACACAGATCAAGCTCTCTAAGAAGACATGGAACAACTCCCCGTGAATGTTAGAACAACCTTGAAAGGACACGGGATGGCTGGGTGTGTATGCACATTTGTGCTTGTATATTTACGCGGACCAGGGTCAGTTTTACACTCGAAAAGCAGTCCTTCACATGGCCTGCTGGTGGCTCAGATCTGGTAAACAGGAGTGGACTGTCCAAGTGCCATCATTCCAGGCGGTATGTGGGCTGGATGAACATATATGCTGTAGGCCAGATCCGGGCTGCAACAATTTTTGCTATCTGAGTCATGCTGATGTTCTCATTTTTATGCAGCCTGAACTAATTTAACTTTTTTTTTAATTCATTGAAGAATTTCTTCTTCACTGAAAGTAGGTTAACTCAGAGAAAACCCATAGAAGCTCAGGGAAAAACCCCAGATAGCAAAAATGGAGCAGTTTTTTTGACTGTTTTGTTATCTCGGTAGGATGGAGGGAGTTGGGGGTAACAAGATAGTTGCAGGATGACTTGGTTGTGTATGATGTATGCTGGCAAATAACCCTTTGAATCTTTTCCACACAGAAGGTTTTGTCGGCTTCTTCATTTCCTCCGCTAGGAATGCGGCTCCTCTCTGCCATATCATTCAATCTTGTCTCCCCAGTTTTCTCCTCATCCTCCAGGGTGCGTTGGATGTCACTGAGGGACTGGATGAGATTGGCCCTCTCCTCCTGCCACTCCAGCTGACAACTCTCCAACTTACTCTGTGTCTCGGCAAGTGCAGCCTTCAATCAATGCTTTCCTCTTTCATCTGGGCCATGCACTCGCCGCGGTCATTCTGGCTCTCTTTTTGCTGCTGGAGAGCTTCCTTAAGCTGCTGTGCTTTAGAAAGCGCTTCAGCTTCGGTCACCTTCTTCTCCGACAGGTGAAACTCCTGGTCCTCGATGGTGTCCTTCCTCTCCATCTCAGCACCTGCATCTGAGTTTCTAAAGCCTCATTCTTGCTCTGAAGCTTGGCGATGCACTCTGCCTCCCTCTCCCTCCCCCTCATGTAGTAGAAATTGTATACTTTTCAAATACTACAATTACTTTTCAAATTCATATTATTAATACTTTATTTTTTAAAGTGGCAATTGCGAAGATTTCTGGGAACAGCAATTGCAGGTGTATTTTTGGACCTCACTTTTCCAGAAATCCAGTGTCGCTTGTGTGGCGTCAGGCAGTTAGAAGTGGGCAGCTCTGCCACACCTCCATAACAACACCACATGAAAGTGAAAAGGGAATGACGTCCTCTGAAACAGTAATTATAACACTTACTATTTACTGAATAAAACATGGTTGCTATGAAAGTAACGTTATGTACATACTAGGGTTGGGCGATGTCGGCCGAATTGGCATATGACGATGTCTACAGTGAAACACTGTGATGGACGACGACATCGTTGTTTATGAATTTGAGGCAGCGTGTCCACTCAGTGTTGTCCTCAAGCAGCAGTTGTGTATTAGCTCACCGCGGTAGCCGCCGCTGTTTCTCACCGTTGCTCTGACATGAATCTCACCTTGCAGAGGAAACTATCTCCCGTTACCACCAACATACACCCCTGTGCCAGGTTTAAAAGCCCCCTTGTCTCCGCACCACATGTCCCTAACTTAGCTTTGTTCAGCTTCATATGCACAAAACAACATTGGATGACTAGCCAAGGAAGCTAAGCTCAGAAAACTGAGAGAAACTAAGAGAAATAGCAGTCTGGGGGACTGACTGCTGCCACAAATTTAACTGAGTGTCTTGGGTTTGCCTCTCTGAGCTGGTTTAATAAGAAAATAATATACAGGACATGGAGACATAATGTTTGTGCACTGAGCAGCAACATACTTCTTTTCATTTCCCCTCCACATATAACAATCAACAACAACTCTTGCCCTACAGCAACTCTGAGGGGACACGCCACTTTATTGTGCTCTCCGGTGAGGAGCCTTTTGAATCACGATGCTACAATGGTCAGGGATTAGTAGTTGATGGCTGTTAGCCATGGACGATGAACAATGGCATTGTCCATCGGCCCAACCCTAGTACATACTTATTCATTGTCTAACATTAGACTAACTTATTCTGGTCATTACGATGTGAACCACCTACTTTTCCCCCTGAGATTCTTGTGTTTCAAGAGATATTTTTATTGAGAGCAGGGAAATGATGTTTATTTTTCTAATAAATACTGTAGCATGTGTAAATTAATGTTATAAGGGTTTTGTTTAATAAAAGCATGCTCAAAAATATTTGTTTTTTCTGTTTTTTTTTATTTAATTGTCATCAGCTATTAAGTGTTTAAGAGTACCTCAAAGCAGGGAATCTGTTAATGCAGAAAAATCTCAAAGATACAGGAACTGTATGCAAACTTAAATATTTTTTATATTTAATTTATCGCAAGTCATATCGTCATCGCAATATTGAAGGGTGTCATCGCACATCGCACATTTTGCTCATATCGTGCAGGCCTAGTCCCTAGTTAATTATATAATCCTAACTTTGACATAGAAATAATCTTAATCTAAAAAAAAGTCTAGACTGTGGTGAACTTTGCGTGAACTTTATGAATGTGCAGCAGCGACACTCTCAAGCTGTGTGTGCGGCATTGTTTGTCCACCGAATGTGTGTCGCCTCTACTCTACCATCATCTTCCTATAAGTTTTCTTTTCTCCTTTGGTCCATGGCTTTTCCTGACTGACCTCTCAATTTATGCTGCATTAAATTACAAAGCAAATGGCTTCAATTTAAGTGGATTTTAGACTGATAGATTACAGGTGCTTAAGTTACAAATGGGATTCTCATGCTCAGCATGTTTATTTGACTGAATGTAAGCACACAGTCGGAAATGATCTTAAGACTAACTTCAAGGATAAATTTAAAAATGATCCCGTGGTCAGCAGTACAGTATGCCATCCAGCTCAGTCATGAGAACCACCTTTAAACTCTACATCACAGCTTTTGTGTCAGAGCTGCTGGCTGCTCCCGCCTGCTATTTCTGGAACAGCCTAATCTACGCACCGACCAGCAGAATCCTGAACTGCCTGAGTAAACTGCTTTTGGATGTTGTTGCTACAAATCCTTCCTCCACTGGACAGAACCTGTCTTTTCAACATCCGCTGCAGGTTTGATGTATCTAAGCTTGTCCCCCATGAATTTCCCCTCCAGGATTAATACAGTTTTTAGAAGGTGCAGAAAATGGTAATACTCAAGTAAAGTACAAGTACAGTATCACAGCGTTGTACGTGAGTGAGCGTACTGAGTTACTTTTCACTACAGAGGAAAAGGCTGTGAGTGAGAAACCACCATGGACAACAATGTTGGTCTTGTTGAACTCACAGAAGTCCGCAGATTAAAATAACCACTGGAAGATACCACAATTCTCATTATTTTGGAGACCAATACACATAAACTGATGGAGCGTCCACTCCACTCAGTGTGCTCACACCACTTTCATTTTCCTCATTTAGCCAGAGTGTTCATAATGAAGCTAAACTGCAGCCAGATCTAGTCGTTATCAAAAATCAGATGAAGCTGCTGCCTGAGAGGAACAGAGACACTATCAGTCTGCACAGAGACACCATCACTGTGCTGACAGACAATCAGAGTCCTCTGATTAATGAGCTCCAACAGTATGCTGTCGGATGGGGCTTCAGTGCAAATGGGATCCTGTGAATGCAAGCTCTTAATCAAACGACACACTGATGACAACAACAACAACAACAGAGAGGACTGATGAGACAAACACAACAATGCAGTCAGCAACTCTGAGCAGTGAGTGATGGATGTTTGACTCTGTGGATCACACTGGTTTCATGTGTAGTGGAGCTGTTAAGCTTGTAGGAGCCCATGCCCATGCGTCTCTTGATTTCACAAACATCTAATGTCTAATTACTAATCACCCCTTTCGTTCCTAAGCAGACTGTTTTCAGGACAGGCGTCTCGATGTCTCATCCCTACATCTGGCTAAAGTGGTACGATGTTGTTCTTGCAATAAAACCTTCAAGACAAACGCTGTCTTAGCTATTTACGATGATGAACTGATGGTGAACTAACACCACTTGGAACCCCCCTTTCTCTATAAGACAGACACCCTCCATCCTTCTGAGATTCAACAGAACAGATGATCTGTTTCTTCAAAAGATGTCATGATTAACCTATCTGCAATTGTAAATCACGAAAGGACGAGTGTTTTCCATCTCGTCTTGCCTCAACAGGGAGATGGTGTATCTGATTTCTTCCTTCCCCCATTGTCAAGTCATTATTTACGATATGCTTTTCTGTGTTCTGTGTGTTAAAGGGTGAGACTTGGATGGATCAGACTTCAAGGAGAACTTTTTGTTAAAGACTTCTTATTTTCCACTAAATGTTTCTAAACATGTTTGTGTTAATAAGTATTGATGTTGAACAGGAAAGATATGTATTCGTCCTCTGTTCTACTGCATATTCAAGTGTTTTATTTTAATCACGATATCTCTTTCTTAAACTTTAAGTGATTTCAACAATGCCATATTATTTCACATAGGCATAATCCACACATTAAGCCATGGTGAAATTCTGGGAAAGGTGAAACACAATCTTGAAACATTAAAACTATAGTTTCTTTAAATTAAGTTTTGTTAGTTAAGACTTAGGCTACAATATGGTCTAAGGCGTGAACCCAACACTCCGCCCCTCCAGGGAGCCTAATAAAATACAGAGACATGCTCTCTTCTCCCTCTTACTCTTTCGTACCCTCTCTTACTCTTCATGCCAAGGCTCTAGCCTCAGCTCGCGCTTTTGCGCTTGCCAGCGCTCTTCTCTTTTCTTTTTCTTTTTAAGTTTTACCTTTTATTTTAACTTTGACTTTGCGACACAGCTTGAAGTATTTTTATTTTTAAACTCTAGCAGAACGAAGTTCTGTTTGTTTTTGATTTTGTTTAATATATATCGTTAAGTATCACCGCCTGACTCAGAGGAAGTGAATTCAATTTAATTCATCCTCTACTGAGTAACTATACAGAGAAGATCCGCCAGACCAGCGTTCATCTTCCAGTTTTTCTTAGTCAAGCAAGTTGACTGCTACAAATAACCTTAAGACGACCACTCGAAGAAACTAAGAAGAATCTTTATTAGCATCATCATTGATGAAGACGTTGCAGAAATTGACTGCTTCAGAAACCGTGAAAAAGGTTTCCAACGAAAGAGACATTGTTGCCAAGCCAGACCGGCTTTGACCCCCAACGCTCTCAAGCGGACATCCCGCTGGGCCGTGGACCAAGAGTGTCATCAGCTGAGTACCGGACGAGCCGCAACTTCCCTCGGGTTACTGGACCGACCCTGCAGACGCAGTCGAGCAAAGAGCACCCGAGGAGACCAAGGCCCGGACGTCCTGACTCCCAGACTCCCAGGCTGAACATCTCCATACAGATGAATTCACACACGTGAGATATGAGTTGGTGTCTTAGGTTATGATTTCTAGCTCCTGATTTCTATCTTTTGATCTTAAAAGAAATTCTGTTAGTGTCTCGTTAGAAATTAAAATTACTCTAGTAATATTTAAAGACTTTCACCCGACCCTCAATTTCGCCATCCGCACACTAGTCACATTTTCTATTTTCTATTTTCTGTTGTTGTTTGTCTAAATTTCCATTTCATTTATTTACCCTGAACTATTAGTTAATAAAATTATATAATTGTACGTCGTTGTCTGTGCAAGTTTAATTTAAAGGTGGAGAACCATGGAACTGTGAAAAGAACTTACTGCTTTAGAACATGAGATTGAACTGAATTATGAATTATGAATTATGAAATATGAAATTGAATATGTCAATTTAAATTGATTAGGACTGTTATAAACTAAACGTTTAGTCCAGATTTGAGTAATTTCCTCTGGGTTATTCAAACAGATCAAACAACGGAGGTGGTGCCCCTTTTACGAGTGTATAATTGATCCCAGTGATTAATTACGTTTATTAAAAGTAGTGTTTCTCCTACAAGCTCAATAATCTTGCTTTTTATGAAAGAAGCATGAAACTTTCAGGGTTTGTTCTTCAGGACATAAGCTTTAATTTAAGATGTGGAGGCATTCTCAGTTTGACCCCTGAGGTCAGCTAGAGGTCATTGACCTCTGTGATATGTCATTTTCATGCACAAAATTGTAAATGTGTGTATCTTAGGATCTAAATGTGATAGAAATGTAAACTAAATTAAATAATAGATATCACCATGAAACTTTCTCAGTTGATTACTCATATTAAGCTAAGAAAAAAATGTATTGCAAGTTTTTTGTATTTTAATGTTTAGATATGCAAATTAGGCCTTATCTTATTAAAAATGCGCTTATTTGCATACATTTTAAAAAACGAAATCAGATTGTGTGATAAAGCCAGGATCAAAATATTTTTTTCATTTTGTTGTCATATTAGATGGGAAAATAATTACAGAGGGGTTTATGGACATCTGCTTCTGTTATCCTGACCTTCGTGACCTTTTCGTGACCTTTTCCAAACATGTTGTTCAACCTGAGTTCAGAAACCTACATGAGGGTTCTAAATGTGAACACCTGATAACCTGATGGTGAAATCAGACGTGGGACACAGTGTCTCAGTCAGGAGACACTTTATAAACTCTGTCTCTGACTAACTCTTCATCGTTTGTTCCATCTTGTGAATTCAGCAGAAGTTCTACATGAACTTCTTTCTGTCTTTGAGTAGAAACATGGAGTCTGTTTGTCTCAACGTGACGACACAACCGTGTGTGTCATCACGTCGGTCCGGTGGTCTGATCGCTGACTGAGAACCTCATGACTGTGGGTGGAAGACCAGCTGGGATTTAGCTGACGTCTCGTCTCAGTCGTGGTCAGTGAAGTGTGCTCACATGTTAGTGTAGCGGTCTGAACTTAAGAGGCAAAGACTTCAGTGTGCAAGTTCAAGTCCCGGGGCCGTATTCACAAAGCATTTTATCTTACCGCTAGGAGTGCTCCTAACTCGCGCTAAAACATTTTACGTAGGAGTTTTTTCTTAAAAGTTATTCACAAAGCCGCTGAGACCTACTCATACTAAGGATAAATCGCTAAGAGTGAACTAAGAGTGACGCGCCGTTGCTATGGATGACGTCGATTCTCGCGCACGAGTTTAGAAGCGGTCAGTACGGTGATTGGTTGTTCAGAGCGAGGCGGTCTCGGTGAAACTCATCCGCACCATCCCACAAACGAGCCCACAAAATCACCGAAAAACAAGGAAATCGCCTAGGCTAGAAATGAATTCCTATCAAGTAGTTATGGACAGTGCAGTTAGCAGAATACACGCATGAAGTCCGGTAAAGTTGGAAATATATTCACAGAGTCGAACTTCACGGATCAATAACTCATAAGCGAAACATTATTAAAACACAACGAGCTACAACCGTATTTTCATCCAAACGAGCGAGCGCTCCTCCGGGCTGGACACATAACACTGGTCTCAGACGGTCCCTGCGCCCTCGTCTCACAGACGGCTGACCTGAGACCAGTGTTATGTGTCCAGCCCGGAGGAGCGCTCGTTTGGATGAACATACGGTTGTAGCTCGTTGTCTACCTTACTGCGGTAGATAAGAGTCGTCGTTTGTGTTTTAATAATATTTCGCTTGTGAGTTATTGATCCGTGAAGTTCAAATCTGTGAATATATTTCCAACTTTACCGAACTCACGCAGCTTGACAAGTTTGTGCAGACCACGTATACAGTGATCACTGTACTGTCCCTCTCTGGGCTGAGGCGTATTTCGCCGTGCAGGACATGAAATCGACGTTTCATCTGCCCAATTCCTCTCTCCACAACATTTCATGTATTTTTGTGTGTTCTAACATATATGGAGGAAAACAGTAAACAATAATAAATATGGATTCAACAAATAAAAGACGACAATACGATGTTTTTTACGCATTGGACTAAGCGTAATCTGCATAATCACTTACATGTTCTACTTTAACTGTGCTCCCGGTTGTGGATTCAGATAGGGTGTCAGGAGCCACGTCTTGCAGGGAGAGCCACTGTCACCCAGCAAGTGACACCCAGCTGGTACATGGAGCCTCTCAAAAAGCTGCCTCAGACCGCTCTCCATTAAAATACGCGAATCATGGGTAGACCCAGGCCACTTTGCAACAACATCAAGAATGTTAAAAGTTGCATCAGAAACAATCTGCGTGTTGATGGAATGTACTTTCTTTCTATTGACGAACACGTCCTCATCTTTTGATGGCGCAATTATTTATTTGTTAATTTATTTATTTTTATTTGTATTGTTATTGCATCCCGCACTAATTCTACAACAAGCTTGATACCCTCACGATTTAGCCTATATCTCTTTATCAATTCACCGTCTTCCATTGTCTCCAAAACATTTCTTCTCGCAGCCATTTTCCGATTCTTTGTGAATAGGTCTTACTGAGTTAGGAGTCCTCTCGAGGACTTTTAAGCTCTCCCAGACTTAGGTGCTACTTTTAGGCATAAAATACTTTGTGAATTGCTCTTAGTGAAAAAAATTAGGAGTCCTAAATTTAAGACTGACACGCCCATTATTTTTAGGAGTTTCTCCTAAATTCACCAGTTAGGAGCTACTTTTAGCCCTAAGATCCTTTGTGAATACGGCCCCCGGTTATTGATGCTAGTAAATGTTTTCTCACTCCATCACAAGTTAAATGCTGCGTCTGACCAACATGTTCTGCTCCATCAGGAGCGGTTCACTGTTTTAGGCTTCATATGTAACGTTAGCACATGTTAGCACACGACAGAGAAACAGTAAAGTCTTGTGGTTTGGGTCAGACCTCGCTGAGGTTGGAGGAGAACGGAGCAGCAGGGCGACGTCCTGATACAACGAGCTGCTGTTGAATCGATGTTTGGGCTGGGCAACGACCTGATGGAGACACAGACGGACAAACTGAGACAGCCTGGACACAAACTAAAGTTCAGGTTCACACACCAGGGGCCGTATTCACAAAGGATCTTAGGGCTAAAAGTAGCTCCTAACTGGTGAATTTAGGAGAAACTCCTAAAAATAATGGGCGTGTCAGTCTTAAATTTAGGACTCCTAATTTTTTTCACTAAGAGCAATTCACAAAGTATTTTATGCCTAAAAGTAGCACCTAAGTCTGGGAGAGCTTAAAAGTCCTCGAGAGGACTCCTAACTCAGTAAGACCTATTCACAAAGAATCGGAAAATGGCTGCGAGAAGAAATGTTTTGGAGACAATGGAAGACGGTGAATTGATAAAGAGATATAGGCTAAATCGTGAGGGTATCAAGCTTGTTGTAGAATTAGTGCGGGATGCAATAACAATACAAATAAAAATAAATAAATTAACAAATAAATAATTGCGCCATCAAAAGATGAGGACGTGTTCGTCAATAGAAAGAAAGTACATTCCATCAACACGCAGATTGTTTCTGATGCAACTTTTAACATTCTTGATGTTGTTGCAAAGTGGCCTGGGTCTACCCATGATTCGCGTATTTTAATGGAGAGCGGTCTGAGGCAGCTTTTTGAGAGGCTCCATGTACCAGCTGGGTGTCACTTGCTGGGTGACAGTGGCTCTCCCTGCAAGACGTGGCTCCTGACACCCTATCTGAATCCACAACCGGGAGCACAGTTAAAGTAGAACATGTAAGTGATTATGCAGATTACGCTTAGTCCAATGCGTAAAAAACATCGTATTGTCGTCTTTTATTTGTTGAATCCATATTTATTATTGTTTACTGTTTTCCTCCATATATGTTAGAACACACAAAAATACATGAAATGTTGTGGAGAGAGGAATTGGGCAGATGAAACGTCGATTTCATGTCCTGCACGGCGAAATACGCCTCAGCCCAGAGAGGGACAGTACAGTGATCACTGTATACGTGGTCTGCACAAACTTGTCAAGCTGCGTGAGTTCGGTAAAGTTGGAAATATATTCACAGATTTGAACTTCACGGATCAATAACTCACAAGCGAAATATTATTAAAACACAAACGACGACTCTTATCTACCGCAGTAAGGTAGACAACGAGCTACAACCGTATGTTCATCCAAACGAGCGCTCCTCCGGGCTGGACACATAACACTGGTCTCAGGTCAGCCGTCTGTGAGACGAGGGCGCAGGGACCGTCTGAGACCAGTGTTATGTGTCCAGCCCGGAGGAGCGCTCGCTCGTTTGGATGAAAATACGGTTGTAGCTCGTTGTGTTTTAATAATGTTTCGCTTATGAGTTATTGATCCGTGAAGTTCGACTCTGTGAATATATTTCCAACTTTACCGGACTTCATGCGTGTATTCTGCTAACTGCACTGTCCATAACTACTTGATAGGAATTCATTTCTAGCCTAGGCGATTTCCTTGTTTTTCGGTGATTTTGTGGGCTCGTTTGTGGGATGGTGCGGATGAGTTTCACCGAGACCGCCTCGCTCTGAACAACCAATCACCGTACTGACCGCTTCTAAACTCGTGCGCGAGAATCGACGTCATCCATAGCAACGGCGCGTCACTCTTAGTTCACTCTTAGCGATTTATCCTTAGTATGAGTAGGTCTCAGCGGCTTTGTGAATAACTTTTAAGAAAAAACTCCTACGTAAAATGTTTTAGCGCGAGTTAGGAGCACTCCTAGCGGTAAGATAAAATGCTTTGTGAATACGGCCCCTGATGTCCAGGTAGCTCAGTGTGTCGGAGGACTTTCCTGGAGGTCTGAGGTTGTGAGTTCAATCCTTGAAGCAGTCTGAGTTTTGAAAACAGCTCTTAAAAGAGTCAAAGGCAGGACACTCGGATATCTGATGAGCTGGTCTGGAGGTTGTGGGTTTGAAGCCTGACTCTTTATAAAGTTGCTGCTCAGAAGAACGAGTGAAAACCTCTGAGAGACTGTTTGTGGTGTCATCCTGTTAGCTCAGCAGGGTGACACCAGGGATAGAAGTTCTGAGGTTGTGGGTTCGAGTCTTGTTGGGTTTGATTCTTATCAAACTGAGTGAAGTCTGAAGTACAGACTGAACAGTGCCCAGAGAAGAACCTCCAGCGCCCGGGGGGAGGGGGAGGGTTGTGTTCCTGAGAGATGGAAGCTTTATGGGGCAATGAACCATCAGCAGCTGAACGTTTGGATGTCTTTAAAACTTTGTTGCATCATCAAAGATCTAATCGTCTGTTTCTACACACCTGAACAGAAAACTGTTCAACTATTAGAAGCATCATCAAAGATCTCATAGTCTTAGGGTTGGTGGAAAACCTGTGTGGTTTCCACCAACCCTAAGACTATGAGATCTTTGATGATGCTCACCTCTTTCTAAAAAGTGGAAACCGGAAAACCTGTGTGGTTTCCACTTTTTAGAAACAGGTGAGCATCATCAAAGATCTCATACAGTAGTCTTAGGGTTGGTGGAAACCACAC
This sequence comes from Lagodon rhomboides, assembly GCA_039737535.1. Lineage (NCBI taxonomy): Eukaryota > Metazoa > Chordata > Actinopteri > Spariformes > Sparidae > Lagodon > Lagodon rhomboides. The sequence continues at coordinate 15,755,800 of CM077795.1, forward strand.
AGTGTGGTTTCCACCAACCCTAAGACTATGAGATCTTTGATGATGCTCACCTCTTTCTAAAAAGTGGAAACCAAACAGGTTTCCACTTTTTTCTGTTCAGGTGTGTAGAAACAGACGATTAGATCTTTGATAATGCAACAAAGTTTTAAAGACATCCAAACGTTCAGCTGCTGACTTTCTAAAAAGTGGAAACCTGTTTGGTTTCCACTTTGTGATGTTCTAAAAAGTGAAAACCTGTTTGGTTTCCACTTTTTAGAAAGAGGTGAGCATCATCAAAGATCTCATAGTCTTAGGGTTGGTGGAAACCACACAGGTTTTCCACCAACCCTAAGACTATGAGATCTTTGATGATGCTCACCTCTTTCTAAAAAGTGGAAACCAAACAGGTTTCCACTTTTTTCTGTTCAGGTGTGTAGAAACAGACGATTAGATCTTTGATAATGCAACAAAGTTTTAAAGACATCCAAACGTTCAGCTGCTGACTTTCTAAAAAGTGGAAACCTGTTTGGTTTCCACTTTGTGATGTTCTAAAAAGTGAAAACCTGTTTGGTTTCCACTTTTTAGAAAGAGGTGAGCATCATCAAAGATCTCATAGTCTTAGGGTTGGTGGAAACCACACAGGTTTTCCACCAACCCTAAGACTATGAGATCTTTGATGATGCTCACCTCTTTCTAAAAAGTGGAAACCAAACAGGTTTCCACTTTTTTCTGTTCAGGTGTGTAGAAACAGACGATTAGATCTTTGATAATGCAACAAAGTTTTAAAGACATCCAAACGTTCAGCTGCTGACTTTCTAAAAAGTGGAAACCTGTTTGGTTTCCACTTTGTGATGTTCTAAAAAGTGAAAACCTGTTTGGTTTCCACTTTTTAGAAAGAGGTGAGCATCATCAAAGATCTCATAGTCTTAGGGTTGGTGGAAACCACACAGGTTTTCCACCAACCCTAAGACTATGAGATCTTTGATGATGCTCACCTCTTTCTAAAAAGTGGAAACCAAACAGGTTTCCACTTTTTTCTGTTCAGGTGTGTAGAAACAGACGATTAGATCTTTGATAATGCAACAAAGTTTTAAAGACATCCAAACGTTCAGCTGCTGACTTTCTAAAAAGTGGAAACCTGTTTGGTTTCCACTTTGTGATGTTCTAAAAAGTGAAAACCTGTTTGGTTTCCACTTTTTAGAAAGAGGTGAGCATCATCAAAGATCTCATAGTCTTAGGGTTGGTGGAAACCACACAGGTTTTCCACCAACCCTAAGACTATGAGATCTTTGATGATGCTCACCTCTTTCTAAAAAGTGGAAACCAAACAGGTTTCCACTTTTTTCTGTTCAGGTGTGTAGAAACAGACGATTAGATCTTTGATAATGCAACAAAGTTTTAAAGACATCCAAACGTTCAGCTGCTGACTTTCTAAAAAGTGGAAACCTGTTTGGTTTCCACTTTGTGATGTTCTAAAAAGTGAAAACCTGTTTGGTTTCCACTTTTTAGAAAGAGGTGAGCATCATCAAAGATCTCATAGTCTTAGGGTTGGTGGAAACCACACAGGTTTTCCACCAACCCTAAGACTATGAGATCTTTGATGATGCTCACCTCTTTCTAAAAAGTGGAAACCAAACAGGTTTCCACTTTTTTCTGTTCAGGTGTGTAGAAACAGACGATTAGATCTTTGATAATGCAACAAAGTTTTAAAGACATCCAAACGTTCAGCTGCTGACTTTCTAAAAAGTGGAAACCTGTTTGGTTTCCACTTTGTGATGTTCTAAAAAGTGAAAACCTGTTTGGTTTCCACTTTTTAGAAAGAGGTGAGCATCATCAAAGATCTCATAGTCTTAGGGTTGGTGGAAACCACACAGGTTTTCCACCAACCCTAAGACTATGAGATCTTTGATGATGCTCACCTCTTTCTAAAAAGTGGAAACCAAACAGGTTTCCACTTTTTTCTGTTCAGGTGTGTAGAAACAGACGATTAGATCTTTGATAATGCAACAAAGTTTTAAAGACATCCAAACGTTCAGCTGCTGACTTTCTAAAAAGTGGAAACCTGTTTGGTTTCCACTTTGTGATGTTCTAAAAAGTGAAAACCTGTTTGGTTTCCACTTTTTAGAAAGAGGTGAGCATCATCAAAGATCTCATAGTCTTAGGGTTGGTGGAAACCACACAGGTTTTCCACCAACCCTAAGACTATGAGATCTTTGATGATGCTCACCTGTTTCTAAAAAGTGGAAACCACACAGGTTTTCCGGTTTCCACTTTTTAGAAACAGGTGAGCATCATCAAAGATCTCATAGTCTTAGGGTTGGTGGAAACCACACAGGTTTTCCACCAACCCTTAGACTATGAGATCTTTGATGATGCTTCTAATAGTTGAACAGTTTTCTGTTCAGGTGTGTAGAAACAGACGATTAGATCTTTGATGATGCAACAAAGTTTTAAAGACATCCAAACGTTCAGCTGCTGATGGTTCATTGCCCCATAAAGCTTCCATCTCTCAGGAACACAACCCTCCCCCTCCCCCCGGGCGCTGGAGGTTCTTCTCTGGGCACTGTTCAGTCTGTACTTCAGACTTCACTCAGTTTGATAAGAATCAAACCCAACAAGACTCGAACCCACAACCTCAGAACTTCTGTCCCTGGTGTCACCCTGCTGAGCTAACAGGATGACACCACAAACAGCCTCTCAGAGGTTTTCACTCGTTCTTCTGAGCAGCAACTTTATAAAGAGTCAGGCTTCAAACCCACAACCTCCAGACCAGCTCATCAGATACCTGAGTGTCCTGCCTTTGACTCTTTTAAGAGCTGTTTTCAAAACTTAGACTGTTTCAAGGATCGAACTCACAACCTCAGACCTCCAGGACAGTCCTCCGACACATTGAGCTACCTGGACATCAGGTGTGTGAACCTGAACTTTAGTTTGTGTCCAGGCTGTCTCAGTTTGTCCGTCTGTGTCTCCATCAGGTCGTTGCCCAGCCCAAACATCGATTCAACCACACAGGTTTCCACTTTTTGTGTGGTTTCCACTTTTTAGAAACAGGTGAGCATCATCAAAGATCTCATAGTCTTAGGGTTGGTGGAAAACCTGTGTGGTTTCCACTTTTTAGAAAGAGGTGAGCATCATCAAAGATCTCATAGTCTTAGGGTTTTCTTTTCGGTGAAACAATGATGGTGCTCAAAGGCTCAAAGGCAGGACGTTCAGGTATCTGATGAGCTGGTCTGGAGGTTGTGGGTTTGAATCCTGACTCTTTATAAAGTTGCTGCTCAGAAGAACGAGTGAAATCCTCTGAGAGACTCTTTGTGATGTTATCCTGTTAGCTCAGCAGGGTGACACCAGGGTCAGCAGTTCTGAGATTGTGGGTTTGAGTCTTGATTGAAATTTGAGGGTTGATGTTCAAAAGAGTGAAATCTGAAAGAAACGAAATGCATCAGTCAGATCCAGTAGCTCAGGCTCATAGAGGCCTGGTCAGCAGTTCTGAGGTTGTGGGTTCGATTCTTGTTTGGGTTTGATTCTTATAAAACTCAGTGAAGTTTGAAGTACGGACTGAACAGCGCCCAGAGAAAGACAAAACATTTCTTACATTTCACTAAGAGCTCTGGATTTTATTGGAACAAGAGCCAAAACAACACATGACAGAAAGTACAAGTCAACGCAATTTCCACAATTTAATGGAAGAAGTTCAAAATGTAAATAAAGAATCTTTTCAATCAGTTTGAATCATTTTGTACAAAGTTAACTGAAGAAGCTGAAAGATTGATGTGACTGTGATCCTGTACAGACTCAACTGTTTAGCATTGACAGTGTTTCTGTGACAGGAGGAGACTCTGCACACTAAGCTTAGGTCATCAAGAACAAACCCTGAAAGTTTCATGCTTCTTTCACAAAAAGCAAGATTGTCCATATTTTAAGAGCTTAACAGCCCCACTAGTGGTGACGTATTGACACTTATCCAACTCAGTACTCTTAATTAACTTGTTAAAGGGACATGAGGCAGGATCAAGAAATAAGACTCATTAGTGACACGGCGGCCGTTAGAGTAACTGCAGCCATCAGCCAAGCCGGCGCTAGAGCGTGCAGCATGCGCAGTCTGTAACTATTCAGTGTTACACAGTGTTACATCTCATATGATTTTCAAATCAAGCTCTAAACATGACCTGTAATGTTTTCTTACCTGGTCCCCAGGAAATGAGCCATGTCAGCATCTGTTTTCAGTCCTAATTAAGGTTGAAGCTGCCTCCATGAGTCGAATGCGTATCCAATGTTTCTTCGGGTGCCGGCCGGCTTTGGTCGTAATTTCGTTTCGACTCACCTCTTGCTGCTGATAAAACCTTCATTTTCTTCTTAATACGGCTTTTTTAGTGGACTTTTAGTGGTGGTGTGTCGTTTTCTGGCCGTAGCAGAATCCATTACTACCCAAAAACTAGTTTGGGTCCACCACGCTTGTCTTCTTCCTGTATCCAAGCCGTCGAGGACGCGCATTCAGCGTCATCTGACGTCACATCGTCAGGCCTGCGCGGGAAATTCGGACGATGTTTAAGGGTCTTAAAACGTTAAAACGAATGGTGCCAGGACACCGTGATAACAATCAAATATCACAATATTTTTTTCCAAATACCTTGATTTTTCTGTTTTTCCATTTTCCATATATCCATTTTCTAACACTTTACACTTCCACTCCACTACATAGAGCACTAGAGGCAGATATTGAACTTTTTTTCCCTCTACATTTATTTGATAACTTTAGTTACTTAGTTACTTTGCAGTTGTCATGCCAAAGTAACACATTTAAAATGTATTTTATCAGCAATCTGATAAAATACAATACTGACTGCAATAATGACCTGATGGGATCTGCAACCAACCAAGTCAATAAGTCAATATTGCAGATAGCAATCCCCTCCCTTCTCTCTACATCACCACATGAACGTGTAGCAGTAATCGGCAGACATAGCAGCAATCAGGAGGATCCTGCTCTGTGTGTTCACAGCAGACAGGAGTACTCTGTCCTGATTGGATAAAGCGGGCAGGGATACCAGGAAATTCTCTTTTCTCTTTTACTGCATGACCAGGACTAGGAGATACATGGGTTACTGACCAAACACTCTATAACAGTGATTACTGTTGAGCTATTTAATGCTTTTTAAATAAAATATATCACTTAGAGCAGCTTTAAGTACAGTTCATTTAAGATAATGTCTGATAATGATGCTTTAACAAGCTGATCAAACGGCTTCAGCACCATGGACAGCTTCTTCTCGATGGACCGCTGCTTCAGCAGATGCTATGTTTTGCTCTCATCACGACGATTCACGACACTCTTCACAGAATCCGATCCAGCTTCTGTCTGTAAACAAACAAAGTTACACATATTTTTGATTAAGGAACGGCAACACATCCGGCTCTGCTGTGATTGAAGACTCACCTGACCACTGCACCACCTTGATGATCAGGAGCCGCTAAATGTAACACTATACTCTGACATTCAGTCTACATTATATATACCTCCTGTATGTAGTCTGGTGACATATGATTCATATCATCTTCATCTTCATCAGGCCCTTCGGGGACCCCTCATGCTCTGTTTGAAAGCACTGAGATGAATGCTGTATCTTTTAGTTGTTTTTGTTTGCTCTGTCACCTGTCTGTCTATGACCGTATGAATTAGATTTATTAAAACACAGTTGAATTCTTAAGACTTTAAATTGACTGAAGTTTTACAGACAACAAGCATTACAAACTGTTTCTTATATAATACAATGTTAACACACTTTACATTCACAGATATGAATCAATAAAATTGAACAATAATATGATTTTGTCCCGATTTTTATTGTAATCTCCCTCATGAAATATAACCTTAAAATAAATCAGTGTTATAAATTAAATGTAGCAGCTGCAGGTCTGCTTCTACTAACAATCTCCTGGAGCGCAAGAGGTCATATCTTCTCAGGAAGTAGAGCTGCTTCATGTGAACCATCACCAGCGGGAGGCAGGGCCTTTTCCAGTTACATTTAAACCACTGACATGTCCTCTGTGGAGAACAGCCAACAGGCTGATCCAGGTTTGGCTCTGACACTGGGCACTGAGGTAGTCTGTGCAAAATGTAACCCTATCTGAGTGGAGGCTTCACCATACTGACAGGAGGGAGGGATGCAGCAACAACTATACTTTTCAGGATGTGTCTGGCCTGAACTAAATCTGGGAGGACTTCTGTTGTTTGGTGTCTGGAGGCAAGCGCTACTCTTTCTCTGAGGTCAGGAGGAGTTCAAGGAGACTACAGTCAGTTAGAGGACTGAGGAACGAGCGGAATGACTTTCTCCAGGCTGGTCTCAGCTGAGGAGAAGAACTATTGACACATGTGGATCAGCAGACCAGACCGGAAGGACTTGCGGCAGGATGAGGACAGTGTGGGAGGAGCTTGAAGAGTGTTTTTCTGTGTCTTTCTCAGCAGGGGAGGAGAGCTACTGACCCCGACTGAAAATATAACCATGGTTATATGGATGGAACATTTGAGGGATGAGGCAGAGCTGGAGGGCTTGTTGGAAGTGTTGTCTATCTTTGTGTCAGGGGTCACTGACCAATCAGGAGTGCCTTGACAGCATGTGAAGCAGCAGAGGAGCAATAACAATGTATCCGGGCAGGGGGGACGTCACGCAGTCATGGAGGAAAAACTGAAGAATTGAGACAAGAGGCTTCAGAGTACTAACAGGAAGGAGGGAGGGAGGAACTGACAATCAAGGTTTTGATGGTTCAAAATGCTAAAGGAGGTAGAAGGTACAGTGTAGGAGGAGCTTAAGGAGATCATAAAGAGGCTCTGCTGAACTGCCTGAGGATTGAACTGAACTGTCCAGGCTGAGTTCAGCTGAGGAGAATTACGTGCATATTACATGTATGAGCATGCTAGACGGACTCGGCTTGTCTGGTTGCAGGAGGGGGCTGACGGAGGCCGTGAGCAAATTGTAGCAGACAGCGAGATAATGGAGGAGTGCGAGGCAGGGCTTCGTCCACGCTGACCGCAGACAGTCGGGCAGTGGAGGGGAAAGTGCCGGAGGACTCAGGGGAGACTTCCCGCAGAGGTCGCTGAGGTGGTGCACGGTGCCTTACAACACTCCCAGATAGAAACCATCAGCTTAGAAACCACTCCAAACACATAACCAGTGCTACTTTCATTTAACCCTGACTAACCTGACCCAACGTAACCTAACCTGACCTGACCTGACCTGACATGACCTAACTTAAGATCCAACCTGTGCAATAACATGAGACCTGGTTTTGCACACTGTGCCTGCTCACATTGGTGCTGAGGTCAAGTACTCATGACGGTCATGCCTTCCTTAGGTTGTCCTGAGGTTCTGCAGGGGGATCTTAATAATCCATCCTTTTATCTCCTGTAAACAACTGGGGACACATGAACACCAGCACAGCTTGAAGGAGAATCTGTATGTGCCTGGTCTGATCGGTGCAGAATCAATATTTATGGGACTCCGGATGACTCACTTACTTTCTTCAGGTCAAATATGTATCAGCAACAGGTGTCTAAACCTTTGCCTTCGTGCTGAACGGTATTTGGTCATTTATTTACCTATAGGTCGATTTTTGTGTGTATTTCATGTTGATATTATAATAGGTTCAGTGAAGGACACCTTCACTTTTGCCCCCAGAGCTGCAGCCGCCCCTAAACACTGACAAACTGTACGTAGGAGGAGGAGAGAGCTGAAATACCAACAACACACACACGGAAATTACCTCACAGGTCAAGGTCTTGCTCTATTCAGTCGTGACGTGTCATATTTACTTTATAACAAGTTCTACTCATTCAGCTCATCTAGTCGAGCCTGCACCACAGGCCCCATGTAACAAGGCTTAGTCCTCAGCAGCAGTCCTGGTTTGATTTCAAACTGGGGCCCTTTGCTGTATCTGGTCCTCTCATAGATGTAGATCAGGTAATGTTTATGGTTGATTTAGGTTAGGATGTGATAGCACTGGGTTAGGTTAGCATTTGGTTTGGTTTTAGGTTAACTCAGGTTGGGTTAGGTTTTTACACTGTGATTCAAATTAAAGTTTTTATGACGGCTAAACTTTACTCTACTTTTGATTACTAAGTACAGTCAACATCAGATACTTTATGACTTTTATTCAAGTAGTATTCGTGTGGGCAAATCCATTTTTCACCTTTTACCACACGATATTTTTACTTTTACTCAGGTTTGACTTTTGGGTACTTTATACAACACTGGGGGAAAAAGACACATAATCATTCTTAAGGAATTACCTAATTTATTAACCTTTTATCAGATTGCAGTTTTGTTTCTGTCAGTCGAACTGTTTGCTGCAGTTACTCTCCTGTGTTTTGTGCTAAATAACTTGTGTCATACCAAAAACAACCTTCGAGTTCAGTGTTTTGACAGACAACACTTCCTGAAGCAACCAGTCAGTGTTATTTTTTTTACTGTTTAATTCCACCAGAATGATTTTACACATGACCTGATTAAAGCCTGACAACCTCCACTGTGAAAAACCTCATTTATGACTTTATCTACTTTGACACTTGCACACTCATAATCATGTCCCTCTAGTCGTGTAATTAACCTTTTGAACACAAGGTGGCATCAGTGTACACTCCTGCACCGAGAGCCGAGACAAAGGAAGCGACAAAGAGAGTTTCAGTGGATGGATGCTGTACAGCAGGTTGTACTGTCATACCTGTGACCTGAGAGAGCACAACCAGTTTGGCAGGTTGACTTCCTCTGACCACCCCTATGTTCTCTGTGTTCGCCTGGAGTGAAATGAACACTGTCACCACGCATGCTGCGAAACTGGAAGAGCAGCATGGCGCTCAGGACACTCCTCGGGTGTCTTGTTCTTGTGTTTGAGCTGAGCTCAGGAGCAAACAGAGCCTCGCTCGTCAGCTGTCTGAACTCTCCGTCTGTAGCCCGGAATTCATCCCAACACTGAGAGGCATCTGTCACATAACCGGTGCCACACCTCACTCTGCCCCTGAGCCCGGCTCACATGGTATCAGCAAACAAGAACACCTGACGCCTCAATGCTATTGTAAACAAAACCTGTCTCTGGGAAATGACTAGCGCCTGGCTTATGGAAAAGACGGAGGATTTTAATTAGATATGTTCTTTTCAGGGCCGATGTGGATTAGTAGAAATCAAGAAGACCAATGAATGATATTCAGAACATATGTTTGCATTTAAAATTCGGAATAACAAGTGATGGAATGTGGAAGTACAATTTACGTAAAAACTGTGCACCCAAAAATGAAAATTCAGTCATTCTCTACTGTCCCTCATGCTGATGGAAAGTTGGGTGTTTTGTTCACAAAACATTTCTGGCGCTTCACAGCAAAACTGTTGTAGCATTCTCCTAAACAACTGAAGTAGACGGAGACTTAAAACGTCAAAACACAATGTAAAATAAAATGTAAAATGGCTCCGTACAGCTCGTCCGGTGCAATCAAAGTCTTTGGACACTCTGAGGTCCCAAATCGATTTGAGAAGACGTACAGGGTACACGCTAACGCTTTTAGCTTAGAAGCTACGGTGAAGATTTCGGCTTTAAAAAAAGGGCCGTTAATGGCATCTTTTCACAGCAGTTTGAGATCTGAAGGATTCTGGAGACTTGGATCATGCCGGATGAACTGCATGGAACCATTTTGAGTTTCCTTTTTTTTCAGTTAAAGTTCAAAACAAGTTCAGTAACAATACTTCAGTTGTTTAGGAGAATGCTACAACACTGAGTCCAGGAATGTTTTGTGGACTACAAAACTACACCTGACTTTAAATCTGCATGAGGGTGTGTAGATACTGTAATGACTCTTGTTCCTTTGTGTCCAACTTTGAGGCACTTAAGTCTTTCCATTTTCTGCGACTTTATACTTCCTCTCCACTACATTTATTCGATAACTTCAGTTACTAGTTACTTTGCAGATTTAGATTATTCAGTGTTGATAGGCTATTACTTGTTGAGAGAGACTGCAGAGTGAGAAAGAGAGAGAATGCTGCATCAGAGTCAGAATATTGCATTGTTCCATTCATTGACTTCACTGGCAATTGGACACAGAAAACGCAGATACTGACAATCTGAAATATCGGCCCCGATAATCTGCCAGGCCAATGATCGTCGAATGACGATTGTCCATCCCTAGATCATACACCTTCGGAGGAATTAAGCCACCTGGGATACACCTTCATTGACATTCACTGCTCCTTCCTAACCGTACTGCCTGTTCTCCATCACCTTCCTTAGTCTCATACAGTACAATGCTCCTGCTCTGGCTAACACACCACCCCTTTTCCCCCCAGAAAAAAAGCAATTACGTGGGAATGCTCATAGTCTTTTTCTCCCTGCTGACAACTGTTCTAATAACATCCAAACAAGAGCGCACGGGCGCTACTAAAAATACTTTCCTGTTTAGAAATGGGAAGGCATCCCACTCTCAGCGGGAGCGTTCCCCTGGTGTTTCTCGCCCTCCTGAGAAAAAGCCCATAAACCTATAAAAATGAGCCTACCAGTGCGGCTGTCGGTTCCTCCACTGGGATTAAGCTGCTCAGGCCTCTCAAGCAGAGTTTGTTCATTCATCGTCAGTAGAAAAAACGGGTATGTGAGTGGCAGGGGGGAGGCTAAATTCTGGAAAGGACTAGATCAAAAGAGCAAGAGCTGGCCTCAGATATGAAATGCTGTGTTAGTGCACACAGTGGAGCCAGCCCTTCGATGAACCCCGGGAAATTAGCATACCGCTTTATGTATCCAATAATCTTTCACACTGGCCGCTCACAGTGGTCAGAATGAGGCATGCTGGTCTATTAGAGCTACATGGAGAAGACGAGGCATTACAGATCGTATTTGCTTAAACCGCTGTGCAAACACATTCTGACACCAGGGTTCAAGCCAACCGCGGCCGCACGCCCTTTTTCAAAATACAGAATTGTTTTTCTCGACTTTAACCGAACCCTCTGATCCTCCCACATCCCTGTTCGTACTGTACGCGTGTTGTTGGATGTTTGAGGTAATTGAGGACGTCTGAGGCTGTAGGCGCTGTGAATGATAACCTGCTGCACAGATGGAAGAACTGGAGTATCTGGAGATGTCACCACACACACACACAGACACACACTGTACAGAAGCTGTGTGTCAACACGCTTTCAGCCGATTGGAGAAAAACACTTGAGCGCAAGCCTCTTCTGTAGGCAGGAATGAAAACATGAATGTTCTCACACAGACATGACCTTCAAAGACACACACACACCCACACACACATGCACAGAGAGAACTACAATTATGTGACAGAAGAAAGTAGAGGATAACTTTTTCACGTCTGATTAGTGCAACGACCTTTGACACGGCGCTTCCAGAGCCCTTCAGACATGATGCATTTTACTACTCCCACATGTTCTCTATTGTTTCCTCTCAAAATCAAGAAAAGTCAAGCTTAATCATGCTGACCCGCGTATTTTCTGACCATGAAAACAATGCAGGGTTCATTTTTGTTCCGTTTTCTCCGGGACGGTTCAGGACGACCTTCACACACTCACAGTGCAGCAGGGCCTCATTAGTCGTCAGACTCGGCTCCATTAGTGCAGACAGATGAACTTTAATTATTGCAGGAGCTGTTTTTTTTTTTTTCCCCTGCACCACAACAGTCGGCCAACTCACGTGGAACGCATTATTATGTGACTGCAGAGTATGTATGGATTTGATATTTGGCGTCTAAGCTCTGACCTTCTCATTTTTCCAGAAGCATACACCACCGAGCACAAGATAGCAGACTGAGGTTGAGACTGATGAGAATAATTCCCCTCCCAAAAAGCATTAAAGTGCACAACATCATCCACTGTGTGGAAGCTACTATGTGTATCAGGGGAGCGAGCCAAGAACTGGCCGTTCTCCTGCCAGGTACCTCAGGCCATGAGGGGAATACAGCGTCTACACAATGGATACATCTAAATCCTGCAATTCATCTGATGTTTATATTGTCACTTGCCAAGAGACTGCAGATTTTAATTAACTTTAGAGGTCCCATACTATAGAAAGAGAGATTTCCAGTTATTTGTTATTATAAAGCATGGTCCTTCACAAGTAAATTACAATAATGTAATAATGCAGCAGTCTAAGAGGAAGACAATTCTTTAGTGAAAACGTATTTACACAAAAACTATAGGGCTGCAACTACAGCTGAAACAATTTCAGTCATTTTTCAAGCAAAATTAAATAAAAAATCTTTTTTTCCCTGCTAAACTGAAACTGTCGGACAAAATGAGCAATATGTTGACTGTATCTTGGGACTTAGAAACTTCTGATGGGCCTTACACTGTTTTCTGACATTTCATAGACCAATCAATTAATCAATCATTAAAATAGTCATTTTTTCTTTTGCAACCCTATCCAGAGGCCATGGTTATATCTCCTTATGTCTTGTTTTTTCTGATCAACAGCAAATATAATTCACAATAACATAAAACAAAGGAAAGCAGCAAACAATCACATTTGAAAAGCAGGAACAGAGAATGTTTTGAATTCTACTTTGCAATAATTTAAATAATCAGCTATCAAAACAGATTGTTTTATAATCTACTAATCAATAAACAGATTAATCATCCAACTTTAAGAAAACGGTCATGGAATAGCACCAACTTCATCCCATCAATTACCGAAGCAATCGACCTGCAGCACATAACAGCTATGACATGAGCTTTGCGATGGCTGCAGCAGCAGCAGCATGAACCGTAGATAAGGAGCTCAGCAGCAGCTGTTTAAATACACTCAACTATATCACATGATAAAGAATAAGTAATCAAGAATTGTGAAATAGCAGCTGACACAAACACAGATTTTGACTTGGAGAATGTCTCTGATGCATGGGTAAATATTGGGTAAATGCTGGAGATACAGTGAATTTGGCTGTCTCGTATTGTGAAACAAAAGCTGTACTGGTTCCATGTGAAGCTAAATTAAAAGACCGTTTTTACAGCAGACGTTTTAACTTGAATTAAATCCCCAAAGGCATAAACTAGCACGTGAGGAGCTGCCCTTGACCGGTTGGTTTCTCGGCATAAGTTGCCATAGTAACCGAGCTTGAACTATGTTGAATTGGCTTTTTTGGAACTTATTAAGCTGGAAAATTAGTCAGACTGACCGAAAAAGCCTGGCTTAATAGGCTCCAATCAAATCCATTAGACTTGTGTTGTACAGCAGGACATGAGAATATTTAGGATAACCTTTACATTGCTGTATTGTGGTCAGTTGCTCGAAAGACTTGGAAAATAAAGAGAAAGGTCCATTTTTTTCTGTGTACCTACTAACAAATTCTGGTCTCTGAACATTCCATCCATTCATTTTAATCGAGGAGAGAGATGATGTCCTCAATGAGCTGAATATTTTGAAGTTTGAATGAATGAAGTTTCTACATTGAATGGTGTTGGACATGGCATGATGTGACAGTTTCATGGTGTTGAAACTGACAAGAATATAGTTTGTTTCCCAGAAAACCCACCAATTTCGCCCCGTAAAAAGCCCCATCCAAGGGTTCAACTGATGCAGGAGTCAGTGCTGCTGAGCTCCCACAGGGAAGGGTCTGACCTCCAATGAAAGAGGTAAGATCATACCATCTGTGGGGATTGCTAATATATTGCCAACAACAACATCATTATTTTAATCACACAGTATTATTGATGACAAACATTAAGAAGAACTGTGCTCATATTCTCTCATGAATAACAGTAACAGTAACCGCACTTCACCAAGCAGCCATGGAGTCCAGTAGAACGTTGCACAAACTATGCCTGTCGAGAGCATTTATTGAGTATAAAAGTAGCAGGATTAGCTACCGTGCAGCAGGATAGAGGCCGCTGCTGGCGGCGGCCCCTAAGGTTAGTTATTTAAGAGACCCCACAAAGCTCAGATTATAGCTCTAACCCTGCCCGATCCGCAGCCTCATTCTCATTTAGCACCTGTAACAGCTCGACTGCTGCACGCAGGGAAGGCTTCGGTCTGTGAAGGTGGCCTGTGGTACGTGTCCAGCATGGTGAGGAGACATTGTTTAATTGCTTAGCTGGAAATAGCCTGAGGTGGGGGGGCTGCCGGCTCCGCTTGCGCAGAGGGGAAACGGGATTGCCCCGTCCTGTTAAATCACCACCCTGACCTCTGCCCTCACTGTGGACACTCAGGGTGATGCCGCTGCACATGGACACGCACATGGACTAACACATGGACTAACACCGAGAGACACACACATACAATATATCACTGACATCACTGTGGTAATAATAGGGATGACCCCAATCATCAGAGGGGGGTAAAAAGGGAAACCGAGCCCCATTCCCTTGCCAAGGCTACATTTTATAGCCGGCCTCCATTGTGGCCTCCTGATGACATGGCATTGGAGGTTGATCACCTATAATAGAGTCCAGCCGAGGTGCAGATTAAAAGTACAAATCACATTGTAAACGACTGAGCTGAGCTGCACTGTGTAACCTCCATCTCGGCCTACGGGGTTTAAAACCACAGAGCTTCCCCCTGGCTCCAATCTTTCAGCTTGACTCCAGGAAGATAAGAGATGTCTTATCTGTCTTGCCGGGCGACACAATGCTGGGACAAAGGATCAAACGAAGCGAGTGTTCGCCACAGTACAGCGCTCCACCGAGAGAGGAAATTAAAGCAGGTGTCCTGCCTCCGAGCACACGAGCCTGGATCCGGACCGTCTTGTGTCCTCTCCTCTCCTCCAGTGCCATACGGAAGCAGGTCGGGGAGCAGCTCCGGTGACGTTAATTTCCCCACATGTCTCCTGTGGTAAGGAGCTAAGTGCTGCTCTCTCCTTCGCTCATGCACCACGCGATGTTCCCGCCAGTGAATAAAATGTCACATCTGCTGTTGAGCGTCACCTCACTGATCCATGAAGCTCACCAGACAAAGTCCCCCCGGAGAGAGAGGGGGGATCTTGAAATAATGAAACATGAACATGATGTTCTTGGACTGAGAATAATCTCAACATGCAATCCACCGCTGCTCCCCACTGCTCCCTAGAGCACAGGCGGGAAGGTCATCCATCAAAAATCACATATTAGTCATCGGAATGTGAGCGGCGTGGGGTCGAAAATAGTGACCCAATACAACGCCGAGATGCATCGGGCGCAGAGGTCGGCCCTTTAACGGATGACTCCGTATCGACCGAAGGGACGACGGGAGAGGTGGGGAGGGCGGCTGGATGGTGTACCAGACCTGGAGAGGAGGAAGACTGACAAATGAGTGCACGGCAGCTGGGTAAGACTCATGAGAAATCTGGGCTGTCTGCAGGCGTAGCAGACAGAGTGGGATGATTGGCTCAGGTTTGGACTCAACTCCCTCTCCGCAGAATTCCCTCCCGCCGTCCACAGCCACAACATGCAGGTTGTTCAAGGCGACATACGGTTGAGTGCAGTGAGCGCTTGCATGGTGACACATTGATGTTTTGCCTCCTTTTCCGATTTCCTTTTCATTTGACATGGCACAATGACTGTGCATTTAAAGTTCAGACTGTCAGCTTGAATCTAGGAGGAGTCTCGGATGGACTCTCGCCGTTGTTAAAATAACTGCTGTTACCCACTTCCAGTCTCACGTGTGTATAAATATTAATACCATGTTATATCATGTGGTATTAATATTACGGTCGTGAAAGTACGTATGCATGCTGAATTGAAAAGGGATGTATTGAATTTAACAATCAAATGTAGGACTGTGAGGTGGAATTCTGATTCTTCACTTCAAGGAACAGTTCACCCAAAAACTTGTTTTAAAATATTGAAGAAAAAGGCTCGTCCGGCATAATCCAAGTCTCTGGAAGCCAAATCGATTTGAAAAGACATTATTTACACCCTTTTTTAAGCTGGAATCTTCACCATAGCTGCTCAGTTAAAAGGAACCATTTTGGGGGATTCCCAAGTCCCCAGTAGGAGAATGCTGCAAAGCTGATTTGCTGTGTTTTGTTCACTATGAAACATCAGCATGGAGGCGAGTACATAATGACTGAATTTTGATTTTTGGGTTCCCTTTACTCTAAAACTGTAGCATTCTGGCGGCTCCTGTGGACAGAAGCAGTACGAGCACCGCTGCGTCTGGCTTTCGTGCCTGTTTGTTTTTGAAGTGAGTGAAAGAAAGATGTTTTTTTTAAATAGCATTTTCAAACAGAACTATTTGCAGGCTGCAAGTATGTAATTATGGCTTTGAAAGATAAATAGCTGTAAAATGATGACGGTGAAACAGAGTAAACTTTGTTGTACCGTACCACCAAACTACAGAGCAGCTTCTTTCCTCGGGCTGTGAGACTTCTCAGTTAGTCCACAGCACTGTGCCACAAAAATACTTTTAATCTTAGGACATATCCAGCCTAGATAACTATTAATAGCCAATCTCCTTGCTTGCTGGTGGTCTTGATTGCTAATGTAGGTCAAATAGAGCCTGAATCAGAATTAAAGTCAGCTTCATAAGGAGTAAAAAGTTCCTTGTAGTACGTTTAAATATAATCTGCCCATCTAAATACGACTGAAGCCAGAAACGAGAGGGACCGTGTCCAAAAGTGGCTGTGGCTCCTCAGTCATTCATCTGATGAGGCTGTAAAAGCTTACATTTACATCATAATCTGTGTCATTTTACATCCAAAGTGCTAAGAGTGCCGAGCGAAAATGTTAATGTACTGCTGTGCCAATGGAGCTGATGGAGCTCACTCTTCATGCATATGCATATTCCCCTACCCTACCCAGAATTCCCCCCTGCCACTCTCTCCCAACCTGACTGAGGTTTCTAAAAACGGCAGAAAGCTTAACGTCTGTGACAGCACACGTCACACTGGAGGAGACCCAATGCTTTTAGAGGCCGCTTTTGTTAGCAGGGAGCGAATCACACTTTACAAGATAAATCATCCCGCTAGCAGCCGGCTTAGACTGTGTACACCCAGATAAGGTTGCCAAGGAAACCCTCCTGGAGAACCAATGAGGTTTTTTTTTTTTTTTTTGCCATAGCAGCCTCCTTGATCTGTGCAAACAATTAATACCTTACCCAGGCAGAAAGGGAGGGGGCCGGGGAAGTGGGAGGCAGGCACAAATCCCCAGGTGCTTAGCTCAACACCACTCTCTCCCCTCAGCTATGGGAATGAGGACATGGGGTAAAAAATAAATGTCACAAATGGATATTAGGCAGGAAGACACTGAGGGATGATGTATGACTCATTGTACATTAATTCAATGAGGGAACAGCGTTTAGTCCATAAATCTAATCTGCACACGTGCAGCAGAACATATCTCTAATGTCCTTTTAATGAATGTTTTGAATGCACGGCCATAAAAGTGCCATTATATCTCAACAAATCCATTTGTAGCACGGTTGAGATTGTGCAGGTATCGGAGCAGCTGAAAACGAGAGATCCCCTGATGTGCAGAGCTGCCAGGGAGCCATTAGGATCCATGAGTGACTGCGACTAGCCACAGATCAATGCTCTGGGGCCCTATCTATTACTGACATCCAATTATAGCAATGGACGTCCGCTTAGCACCGCTACTAAGTGCTTTAGTCTTTTTATTGACTACCTGTCAACAGCCTGCACACAGCGGAGCTATTGGCTAATAATCAGTTATCGATCTGTCCACACGTCAAAATCACAAGCATGTTGTTGAGTGTATAAAGAGTGTGACGAGGGGCGACTGTGGTCAGAAGAGGAAGATGTTAAACCAACATGTGCGTGTGTCCCCGAGTCATTAACTAGGCATTTCCCATCATTCAGCAGGCTTAATTAGAAAGCTAATTTTGTACAACTTTGATTAGTGCTGGCTTGCAATGAGAGTAATTACCCACCACAGAAACTAAAGGGGGGAAATTGGCCGTAATTAAAAAAGGCTCAGCAAACGTTGAAACAAACGGCCACAATGCAAAAGACAGTACAGCACACAATAGCAGTGCAGCAAGGGAATGACAGCGAGTCAATAATGCCTGCAGGATGAGTGGATGGCTTAACAGCGCTGGGAGGGGAGTTAGGTCACAAACCTGTGCATGTTTCTACCGGAGCTGAATGGCGAGCATTGGAGATGGCAGGCGGCGATTGTGCCCGCCCGCGTCATTGATTAATTACACTCATTAAGCGGTTAGAAAGTCACCTCACCTGGTGTTAGGGGTGGAATTCACCGGCTGATTAAAATTAATCACAGTCAAGAAGCTGCAGGAGGCCGAGTCCCCGGAGAGTTTGCGCCGCTGGAGACGAGAGAAATTGAGTTTTATTCACGCTCGAGCCAACAGCTCCGACTGCCTCTGTACACAAACAAATAAACAAACATGACCGCTCTTTTTTTTTAATATTTCATGGACTTTTATTATTCAAAAATACAGCACAAAAAATACACACAAAAAGAAAAACTGGTTTTCACACAGTGTGCAAACCTCAAAGGAGATCTTCATACAATATTAGTACGCCGATTTCAAAGCTACAGTTAATATTGTTAGTAGTAGGTGTCATTAATGTTCTGAGCACACGGAGAGACGGTATCTCCCTAAGAGCTCTGTACAGTTTGTCAGCAGGTGAAAGTCTAACTAGAATTCTACAGGGGCCCATCCTGACAGCAATCTCCCTTCATGTACAATACACTTGCTCCCACACACACACACACACACACGCACACAGTAGTGTTAAAGAGGAAGTGACAGATGTAATTTCTTTGTCTAGGCAGGCCCAGGTCTCGCTTTCCTTGGTGTTAGAAAACAGGTGCGACATCAAATCTGCCAGGAAGTACACAGGGCGGAGATGTTTCTACAACTGTCACCTCCTCTTAGATCCGAGAATCCACACACACACACACAATCTTACATTACACACACTGACACGATGCCTGAAATTCCCAATCACACTGGTGGAGCATTTCAACTGTACTGACAAGACCCGCAGCGCCCCCTCCGCTTCTGATTTAGATATAGATTTGCCAAGCACAGCACGGCAGAGCATCACATATACATACAAACATCATCTTTATGTCATTCGACTGTGTTGTGATTAGATAGGGTTACTTCGACAGGATATTTATACGTACAGCCAGAACAATTTGTTATTTAAAAAAACAACAAAAAAAAACACACTTACTTTTAAATAAAGTAAAAAAAAAAACATGAAGACATGTTTTGGAGTAAAAAAAAATCAAAGCTTTAAGACAGTGAGAAAGGTTTTGTTAAGCTGTGGGGGAGTTTGTATACGGTGAGTGGGTGTGGGAAATCCTAGACTTGACCTGATCGAGGCAACAGAAAGCAATCAATAGACTCACTGATTGCTATATTGTTCTGGTGGCTGTGGGCTACAATGGCCGCTCAGGGTGATGCTACTGCACATCGCACAGCGCACATTTGTGGATGTGCTATTACAACTGGGGCAACAAGGCACAATATTAGTTATCAGAATCCAGCTGTGAGGGCTGTGCAGAGGTGAACTGAGGGGAGGTATGTAAGGCGGAAATAAGGAATAGAATAAGGCGTCAGAGCGAAAAACAAAACAAAACAGAGTTTGCCCTCTCTAAGTATTCAAACTGGGTGTTTTTTGTAAAGTAGCAAGATGAGGTGTCGGGCTTCCACACCGTTTTAAAACAATGGAAGAATAAGGGTAGAATAAACCACAAACTGCAAGGACTGGCCTATGGCAACATACACTGACTGAATTTATGCTGTCCAGCACCGAGAGAGTGCAAAACAAATTCAAACCAGAGGTTGTGAAGTGGATTCAGAGCAGTACAATTCAGCATCGAAGGCTTTTCACATTAGTTCCTCTGTGTGGGCACTTTCTTCATGTACGCAGGCTTTACATCCTTCATTAAAGAGTCCAATTAATGCTACAGAAGCCGTGCAAAGTTTCATATTGACCACAGAGAGAAGGTTAATCAGGATATTTGCTCCGTGTAATGCAAATAAGGAGAATTAAACACGGCCGCTGATACTACAGATGATGATTAAGACTGTGCTGTGCGTGTGTTTGCGGAGGCCGACATGTTCTAGTGGTCACAGGGGTTAGAGGCCTGTTGATAGTCAAACACAATCAAAGCTGATTGCTCAGTGAATCTTGCTGTCCAGCTGCCCCCTTATACCCCTATACACCACCTCCTCTTAAGATCTCAGGAGGAGGGATGGGGCTCTTTTATTGTTTTTTAAGCTCGGTCAAGAAGCAGTAATCCACCCAATCACAGGATGTGGTGGCCTGAACCTCCCCTTCACCACCAGCCAATCCTGACCGCTTCAGCGCCCCCACTCAAACCCAGACTGGACAATTCAAACAGCAAACGGTTCAACAGAAAACGGCTGACCCAAATAGACATTTTTCAGCTCGGTCGAAGGATTAATTCAGATCTGTGGATTTTCTCCTAATAAGTCTGTCTTTCAAAGTTAAGAACATCTTGTTTTACAATAAATTCATGGAATTAAAAATTTGTAGAGACTGGACTGCCTGATATATGATCATACTGTAATGTAGGCATTAAAAGACGATAAATGAACTATACATTTCCCAAACTCCCATTCACATACATACACTTAGATTCACGCACACATACAGCTGCAGTTCTATACATACATGCATGCATACAGCTGGCCAATTAGGGGCCTGGATCTGTTTTTGAACACACAGTAAGGGCCATCTATATTTAAAAAAACATGCATTCACTTATGTACAATATAATTTGTATATTGACCATTCTGCTTTATATCCATTTGTCAGTGAGAAAGTCCAGAAAGTAAAATTCATAAAAGTTTTTTTTTGTATGTGTATTTGATAAAAAGTTTTATGTGCTCTGTTGTGTTTCCAGCATTCTTTTCTCAGCACCACAGCAGAGCCAGGTCTTCATAAGAGGAGTATGCTCCTATTTGTAAATAATGAAGAGCTAAAAGTCAGGTGAGTCAGCCCATCCCAGCTCTTGCTCCTTCTTCATTGGCTTTTGTCCTACTCCCATCCTCCGTTCCCTCCCCTTGATGCACGGTCCCTTCTTGAGAAGAGAGGACGGGCTAGACAATTGAGCCGTCCCTGTTCTGTGCAGGGATCATGACCGGGATGGCCCCCATGCGGCTGAGGTTGGGGCCGGCCATCTTGGCAGCATTTGGTGGGGGCAGAGGGGCGTGGCTTGGAGGCCTCTCGTAGTCCTCTGATGAGGGAATCTTGTCGTACTGAGGCTTCAGGGCGTACTCATGCAGGTTAGAAGGCGACATGGACCCCAGTGAGGAGCGCTGGCTGCCCACGGTGAAGCTGCGCGCCGTCGAAACACGACTCTTAGGAGGAGGCACATCCTCTCTGAGAGGAAACAGAGAAAGAAGCACATTTAGACAATAAGACAAGGCTGTAAAACCATATTCATCAGCTTACCTCAATGTAAAGTCAGAGAAATTTTATATGGAAAATTATTTTCTCAGGTGCTATAAACCAGAATGAGGTTTGAAGACACACACGTATATGAAAGTCTGGTACTTGCTCTCCACAGTGAGGAAAACAATGAATATGTAAAGAGTCTGCAAGAGTCATTTCAAGAGCGAAACATGATTCGACTCAGTAAAGAGGGACAAATAATTGGAATTGGCCCGTTTGATTGGTCGGGGCACTGCTCAGCTGCACTGACTGTGTAATAGCCTGTAGAGGTTGAGCTGAGCAACCAAACACAGCTATGCCCTCTACTCCCTCTGCCACCACATTTACAACTAATAAGCAGCAATAATCCAGTTAAATGCTCAATCAAACTGAGCCTGAGGGGCCAGAGCTTGTTCAGTCCATAGCTTCATGCTGTGGTGTTAGAGCGAATGTGTGCGTCTGTGTATACGAGACAGGACCAGTGGTCTAATCCTCTTTGTCCTACAGCGTGAGCAGTGTCACATTGTGCTCTTAGACAGATTCAGTCCGCAGCAGAGTGATAGTAAGCCCAGGGGTTGTACAGAGCCCGTGGGCCGGATGGAGAGCTGGATGGCAAGCGGGGGGGGTGGTGTTAGCGTAGGTGGCTCTGGAGGGGGGTGCAACCAGCGGCAGACATGACACAGGATCCACAGAGCAAACAAAGCTTTCAAACTGATTACCACAGCTGTTTATTTGAGGAGGGGTAAAAAAAAAAAGAAAAAGAAAAGCGCTGATGGAGAAAAAACATTTTCATGGTTGTTAGAGCTGTTGGAGGCGTGTTGTGCGTGCGTGTGTGCGTGTGTCTGAGGTGACCACGGGTCATACTGCATGGGGGCTAAGAGTAATTATCGCAGGGCTCTGGCTTTCTTATTGCTTATATTTCATCCAATATTATACAACTCTGATTCCTAAAAAATGAGAACGCTGTGTGAATCATAAATAAAACAGAATGTGATAATTTGATAACCACAGAAAAATACAGGCTGCACACTAGATAATGCTCCCATGAACATTCAAAACCTCCATGTGAGGTCTCAGGCACAGGCCATGTATAATTCTGTCCAGCACCTAAAGTTCAATATGTTTGAATGTGTGAGCATTTGCAAAACTTTGTATATTCTCAATTGAAAACAGTACAAATAAATTTCCCTCATCAACTTCATTGTTTTGGACAAGTACAATGGCTCAGGAACACTTGGAAAAACTGTTGTTCGATTGCATTCTGTTCTTATTTCTGTTTTATACAGCATCCCAACTTTTTGGGAATGGGGGCTGTACAACCTGAGCCACACATTTCTCATTTTATAACAAAGACTGAACAGCACTACAAAGTATTCTTCCATCAAGAGGCAGCTTTGGGTATCTGTGAGCAAAATCTCATTGATGTTTTTGTGAGTGTACCTGATCTCATTGCAGATCTCCTTCTCGTACTTCTTCCTGTGACGCGCACGGCAACAGCAGAAGAGGATGATGGCGATAATGATGAGGATCAGAAGTACAGCAATTATGGCTCCTGCGATGATGCCTGCGGTGTTGGGGGCTGGAGGACACAAGGACGGAAAGGGTTGGAAGGTTTGGTAATCGGAATGTGAGTAGCAATGACTTCAACCTAACTAAGCGCCTGTGGCCAGCAAAGACCTCAAAATATATAGTGTAACAATAGTGCTGCGTTATTTTCTAAGGCTAAGTGGTGTTTGACTATGACTGAGTGCTCATGACTTATAACAAGTGAGTGACCATTTTTTAAATATTTAGCACCTTTTCTCAGCTTATCACTTTGAACAAGTTAAACATGTTAACAGGGGTCTTTATTAAGAATATTTCATTTCCATATGTGTATGCAGACACTAAATCTAATCCAAACAAAAAACAGTCTTTCCTGGAGTATATCTGGACCTTAAGAAATAGTATGAAACAGAGGCAGTATCAAAGGATAGTGTCTAAAAAGAGTCAGGTCCAAAATGAGAACATCTTGCACATTCTGCAGGAGTGCAGCTTATAAGCACACTAACAAGATAGTGGTCGTAAACTGATGGAAACAGTACTCCGTGAATTAAGACCAAACAATGGTAGATTTAGGAAAAGTAACTAAAACACTGAAGTGTCCATGTTCTAGTACGATAACAGCATCATGCTGCAGTGCTGATGAATGTAACACAGCACAGGTACAGGAAAAGTATGTTTGTGCACAGAGAAGTAAATTTCCCACAAATGCACAATTAACTAATAGATCCCAGATTCACAATTTTTCATCCAAAAATAGTAAAGCAGTTGATGATGACTGTTCTGATGTTTTATGTGCCAATTAATCAAGAACGATGAAACGCTAATGAAAATAATTGTTAGTTTCAGGCCTGATCTTAACAACCATTGGACTGATTGCCATGAAATTTGGTACAGACATTTATGTCCTCCTCAGGATAAATTACTATCACTTGGTGACATTTCTTTCAGCGACAGATCAGGTCGATATTTTGATTTGTCAAATACTTTGGTTCAAATACTGGCAGACTAATGATGTCCCACCAGCCTTAGCTGTAGTTTGTGTTCTGAGGTAGCAAATGTTAGCACGCTAAAATAAGATATACACCATTGTAATATTACACCTACTAAACATCAGCATGTTAGCATCATCACTGTCAGTTACCATTGTTAATATGTATATTTTGGAGGCAATTACACAACCCAGTTGTGTATATTGCCTCTATAGGCTGTTACTACAGTATAGGTTAGGCTAAATCTTGTTGTTTGGCCTAACCTATATTTGTTTGATGAAGAGCTGGTGGCTGAAACTTGGTCCTTCCTCGTTTGATACATTTTGTTATATTTGAAAAGCCTGGGTTGCCACTGTTTTTTGAAGTACTACAAAAATACAGTTCTAGAGTGCAGAAAATACATTAGCAAGCCAACTACAGTTATGTAATGTAGCTGTTTAACTACAGGTTTAAAAGGCACAACAGACCTTAATGTGAAGCCGGCTAAATTCAGGTTAGTTAGTAAGTTGGTTGGGTACTCACGAGGTGTCACAGTGAGATACAGTATACAGTCCTCAGTGCCAACACGGTTGCTGGAAGTGCAGCGGTAGGTGCCAGATGCGCTGGCAGATGCGTTCTTCACGTTAATGGTGCCTCCCACAGGATCTGCAGAGAGGTCAAAGAACACATCAGTAAAGAGATGACAGTGTTGAACAGAGTGAGAGGAACTGTGGGTAGGACTTAAAAACTGTTCTCTATCTGGTTGGGAGTGCTTGTTAAGGGGTCCATTACCCAACACAGCTGAGGCAGGCAGCAGCTTGTTGTCACTGGTCTTCTCCCAGCTGTACTGCAGGGGGTTGGTGCCCTCACTAGATGTGCACCTCAGCACAATATCTTTGCCTTCCTGCGTGGGGCCTTCGGCGTAGCACCTGGGCTTGGATGGCTTCACTGTGGAAAAAAACCAAAGGGAGGAAAGTGATTGAGAGAGGTGAAAAATAGAACAAGCAGGTGGCCTTATTAGCTTGGAACAACACAGTCCTCTACCTGCCACCCTGTTATTTCTCAATCTTCCATGTTGTGGGCAAGTTGTTTGTCTGTGTATTGTGTCTTCCTAAAGTTGATTTCCACTCTTGCTCAAAGCAGCAGTCATCAGTGTAATGAGAGCAGTAATCAGAGTAATTGATACAGCTGCTGTCATTACAGGAGCTGTCACTCAGAATAATTGCAAGGAAGAAGGGAGCCATGTGCCACTGGACACACAAACACACGTGCATGTAGAGTTAATGGTAGAGGCAAGGCAAGCTTTGTGTCTTAAGGCCGAGCGTGTGCAAACAGCCCATGGTCAGTCTGGGTGTTGGCAGGAGATGAGATGGGGGAATCAAAAACAAACAGAGCTCCAAATTAAAAGCAGACCAACTCCAGTGAAACCCAGACACAGTCAGCCAGGCCAGGAGGAAACAGAGAGAGAGCTATAGAGAGAGAGAGTTTGGATAAAAAAAAACTTTGAGGCCACAGCCCAAGCCTGTGCTGTGTATTCTCTGACAGAAAGCTGACATCATGGTGTGGTAATAATGAATCCTGTACAACAAAACCCTGGAGTGGGGCTCTCCAGATCTGAACCAGGTGTCAGGCGGGGTGGGGGGGGGGGGGCTTAGCAGCAGAACTGTAAGGATTAACAGTAGACTGACAGTACTGAGTGCTCCTACTCATCTAATAAAACACACCCGGGGTCAGAGCGGAGGGGGGAAAACAGAGCGGCAGAGCAAAAATTAAGCGAGTGCTGATGGACAGATGGTGGAGTGATGGGGGCCAAGGCTGCGCAGCTCCTAACTCACTGGGCTGCTCTTTGCTGCTGTCATGCTGCACCTACACACACTCGCATTCATGCAACACACAGTAAATGTCAGAGAGCTATGACATTTTGAACGCATCTTTTAAAGGTGAAAGTCAACTCGACGCGTCCAAGGGCTGTAACACACAGCTCTTCATATTAGGACTGCTGTCCGATGAGCAGATTTATTTGTTTGAAGGATGAGGTCAAAGGAGAAGGTGACAGAGGCTGGAGGAGCACAGATAGATAAAGGGCAGAGTGATACAGCCAACTCGACACTGGTAAACGAACAATGAATATAGATTTATGAGTTGCACAAGGCTATCTTGTGGCAGAGATAAGTACAAAGGGATTGGTAGATTGTGGTATTCATTGTGGTCAGGAGGCGCGCAGCAAACGAGTGACGACTGATTGTTGAATAGTAAAGTGAAATACAAGAGATTTGTGGCCACTAAAGCCAGGCAGACAGCGTTAAAGAGATTGGCTGCTGAGCTCTGCATTGAGATCCTGGATGCGATGAGGATTGTCTGGAGCTAAATGATTGGCTGCTGAAAGTAAAGGTGGGGTCTAGTCGGAAACAGTTGTGAGAGTTGCTGACGTGCAGGGCTGAACTGCAGGTGGCTACTCTCCTCCTGTTAACTTCAATGTCCTGCAGCAACCAGAGGAGAATACACAACAAGGGACGCTCCCTCCTGTACGCTACCTGGACATCATGTTCACTGCAGGTGTCAGCACGTGTGTGTACCCACATATGGCAGTGTTTGTGACAAGCCACAGCAAACACACCCAGTGTATAAATTGAGGGGTGTTTATGTTTGTGCACACATGTGCACGCCCGTCTCCCCTGTTCATGGGACCGTCCACCTTGTGACAAGATCAACCTGAAGCTAAAATGCAGAGCAGGCAAGATGTCCTCATCTCTCCTTGTCAATGTTTCTTTGCTAAGAACACCCCTGCCCCTGGGGTCAATAGCTAGCAGTCTGGCAGCCTCTGTTGCCTCCAGCTATCTGTGTCTCTCTAATGCACACACACACGCTATAGCTACAGGCAGCTGCATTTTAACCTTAATGAAAGTTGGATTTACACTTAAGTCACCAAGTTGATGCTCTTATTCACAACAGGATTGACTTGAAATCAAATTATCAAAAAGACAAAAGAAAATAAGAGCAAACATATTGACAAAAGTTATAAAGTGTCAACAGTCAGCCTTGAATGATCATATAGAATACGTACATTACAATTTCTGAGGCGACACAAGGGTTTCTGATACAACCCTGTTTCAAAAAGGTAAGATGCTGGGTAAAACGCAAATAAAAGCAGACTGTAATCACTTGCAAATTAATTGTGTTTACCTACAACAATTTTACAAAGTGTTCCTGAGCCCATGTTAGTGCCCATATGGTTATTTAAAAACTTAATAAAATGGCAAAAATATGTAATGGAGAATATTTAATGGAGTTCAACATTAATTTTCATTGTGTTTAATGACATCTATGCACTGAAACAGGGAATTCAATTAACTGGGAATCAATTATTCTAAATTACCCCAAGCATCTATTTCTGCATTATAATCTCCCCTCAAGAAATGTAATAATAATATATATATATATATATATATTTTTTTTTTTTGTGTGGTGCATATAGGGCAACATATGTGCCGATACCGATATATCTGTGATGGGCCACCATCAGTCGAGCTCTAACTATCACCTGTCAATGAACCGGTTTACCTGTGGAATGTTCAAGACAGGTGCTTTTTGAGCATTGCACAAGTTTGACTGTCTTGCCGTCTTGTGTTGCTCCCATGAACTAGTTAGAGACGTTTGTTGTACTTTAACACAGTGATTATTATACTGCATACGGTACAACTGGTATTTACATCATGTTAGACTGTTACTGAAAAATGCTGTTAGTCAGCCCATGTACAAGCGGTGATTCAGTTTTATCATGTTGCTTCTGGTCAGATCAATTCTGATGTAAAAACGCCTCCCTAAGGGCAGTGTCAATGGTTATGGGTCAGCTGTAGTCACAGTTAATGATCACATTATCCCTGGCCATTCATCTCTTTTATTAAAAAGCTACTTAGTGGCTGCACAACGACTGAGGAACCTGTTTGTTTTCCAATAGCTCATGTCTTTCTGGTTGAGCTCGTTGGTGCAGTGCAGTCACTTTTGTTCACATGACATCATGGGTAGAGGAACAGCAGCCATTTTCTGAAGCCAGCCCTATCATTACTAAGAGAAACTACTCTGATAACAGGGCTGCGATAAGAGCACAATACACAGCTTATCCCACAACACAGACTCAGCAGTGCAGGTTGACTGTTTTTCCCATATGCAAATACCAGGCTGGTTTCGAGAGGCGATTCACTTTCGACATCATTTAGTCAGCTGACCGATCAGTGAGGCCACTGTGTACGAGTGTGTGTTTGCCTAGGGAGTGAATCATCTGACTTACACAACTCTGATGTGTCACCCATCTCACCCTGTGCAATAAAAAGGCAGCTGAGTGCATGGACTTCATTTTTTGAGGTTTGTATGTACGTATTTAAAAAAAAAAGACAGGATGACAATCTCCATTTTAAAAAATGATTTATAATAATACTACATTATCAGCTTTTAACGTTAACCTGTGCTATCAAAAGGTTTAAATTAAGGATAGAAAATGAATCATTTGCAATAATTTTATATTGTTGTAGTTTTCACAGTCAATATTATAGGAACATAGCCAATATTGTAAAATGTTGGCATTGTACCAACGTTAGTGTATTCTGTTTATCTAAAATGGGAGCTGTGATTAAAAAAGGAGCATTTAAATAATTTGGTTCTTCAAGATCAATACTTAAAATATGAATCATGATGGAAATATTTCTATAGAAAAACAAAACCCCCCCAAAAAGTATTATCAGTATTATATAATGACAGTATTATCATTTTCTACATAATCACAGGGCATCTAGAGTGAATAGAAAATTGTATCACAAAGGGGGTCAATGCTCTACAGCCTACAGGAAGGTTATGCACTCCATTTTAGAAGGGATTACATCAACATAGCCAAGGAGGGCAAAGGCTGTTTGATTTAGTGCATTCCCACTGTGTAGAGAGAATTTACCCTGGGTGGATAAAAAATCAAAACACTGTGTGTTTGGTGGTTTGTCGTACTCACCCATGACAATCAGCAGCATCTTCCTGCTGCGGATCCCGGGAGCCTTCTTCACCTTACACTGGTAGGTGCCCGTGTCCGACGACTTTAGCCCCGTCAGATTGATGGAGGCGTCACCGTTTTTGGGGTCGGCTGAGTTGAAGTGGACTCGGCCCTTCATGGGTTCATAGTAGTCCTCGTAGGCTCTGTCACCTGAGTACAGGATCACCTGGATGTGGAGGAGGAAGAGTTTGAGTTAAGAACATAAATCTGTTTGCAAAAATAAAAGTGCTTTAAGAAAACAAATAAATCAAGGGCCTTGAAACGGCAGTTGTGTGCTTTCTGAAAGTAAAGGCTGTGCTCACTGAACCAACCAAAATATATGGAAGAGAGAAAGCAGCCTCTCTTTTATCTCTGCGATGCCCTTCAGCCTGGCAGCCTGTGCTGTTCTGCCCTTTATGTGCTTGAGAAGAATAAAGGTGGAACAAACAAAGCGACCACTGTGGAGCCAAATCAACACCTGCTGTGTCAACAAAGAGCAGTAGCCCCCAATTCTGTCCAACTAACTCCCCACCACACAGACACACATACACACGCAGTCTGGGTCTGGAAAGCAGCAAGGAAATGCCTCGAAATAAAGACCAGGTGGAGCCAAGCAGAAACCTCATGGGGAGATGGAGGAGGGGAAAAAACAAAAACACCGGGAGAAGAACAAGGAGGGGGAAAGAAAAGCACACAATGAAAAGAGTTCTCATTCTCTTTCATATACACTGGCATATTCTTCCACATTTCCATGGAGACAGTCATCAACAGGCTTTTCTATGCCACGATCAACACCAGGCATATGCACAGTAATACCC
Source organism: Lagodon rhomboides (assembly GCA_039737535.1). Lineage (NCBI taxonomy): Eukaryota > Metazoa > Chordata > Actinopteri > Spariformes > Sparidae > Lagodon > Lagodon rhomboides. The sequence continues at coordinate 15,785,470 of CM077795.1, forward strand.
CTGGGTAGCGAGGAGGAGAGAGGAAAAGACTCAACATGCAGGAGGAGAGGAAGAATAATGAACCCATCAGTGGAGGCAGAGCACTCAAAGGAAGCACGAGAAGAGCTAAACAAAGGGAAACACAGTCGGTGAGGTTCTGAGGTGTCGACAGCAAGTTGCTCCAGTGCTTTCTGCTCCAGTTCCAAGTCGAAGACTTTCTCCTGGAGCTGCAAGGCAGGCGTCCTCGCAACAGGCGCCATGTTCATCTTGTACATATTAGCCACGTAAACAGGTAATGCAGTTAAAATTCCTCCTGGCTCTCAGGGGAGGGGAAACCTATCCTTCCAACTTCACTGGGGATCAAAACATCAGCAGTAATAACAGCAATATGTGAGATGAGACCACGGAGTAGAGGAAATTAAATTGCCCCGAGCTCAGCCAGACAAGAACTCTCACTTGGGCTCGACCACTTCACAGGCACACAGATGGGAGTGCTTACACACATGCACACCTCTAGCAAAAAAATCTGAACTGCACAATAACCTTGAGATTCATGATCCAATGAAAAAAAAAATCCCATAAAGAGCCCGGGGAATGAAAATGAAAAGGGCAAATGACTAGACAAGCTGGCGGGGGCTGGAAAGGACAGAAGAGCACTGCTGTCTGTGTGTTGCATTTCATAACAGGTAGGACACTCAATGATACAATCGCCACCTGGCCTGGCCATTCTCAGTGGATGGATAATGCTGCAGAGGTAAAAGACCTCTATTGGCCAGGCTTAGTTTCATCAGACACATGTAAAAATGAGGTCATTGTCATGTGATGCTGTTGTTGCTCAGGGAGGGAAGAGGAAGAGCTGCGGATCATTTGAGAGGCAAAGCAGAGAGCCGTGATACCTGTATACTCTAAACAACCTGCAAAGCTGCTGCAGCGTGCCTTTGAGCTCCCACAGACGCTTTTAACTCAAGTGCTGCTGCCACATACTTTAACTGGGAAGTATGCTCCAAACGGCTTCGCAAGGTTAAAGCAGAATCCCCACCTGAAAATGGATCAAGTGTCCTTCAACATTCAGGATAAAAAGAATGTAACAAAACGTGGCCATGAGCATTCACAATCATTACTAATATACAAACAAACAATGCAATTTGCACCAAACAGTGTCATGGCTTTATGTCCAAATCCTCCAATACTCTGTCAACATGCACAAATTCCAGTCGAAATAACTTCAGTAAACAAAAGGCTCTGCAGCTGCGCTCAAGGACAAAAGAGACAGTTTGTAATATATGGGATAAAGCTATGTTTTTTTAATGCATTTTTCCGCTCAAATTCCTCTCCCATTCACCACTCGCATTTAGTTCTCATAATTGTTTTCCTCGTTGTTCTCACAGTGGTGGTAAATACTCAGAGCACATCCTCCTTTCAGCTAATCTGGAGCCAGGCAATGAGAGCCAAATGCAAATGAATGTTACTGTAGGCATGCCTGGCATCTCTCATTCAAGCCCAACAAAGCAACATGCATTAGCTATGCTTCACCACTCTCAAAAAGGCACTGATGATATGTGAGATATGTCAGATGAAGGAGGACATCATTCCCCACCAGATAGTGGACTGAATGGATAATGCTGCTGTGGCATTACTTCTTATTGCATCAATGCAACGAAAACACAGCTGGAATATATGCTTCATTAATATTCACAAAAATTTGAAAGTACGGGTTATTTGAACGTGCAGGCACACCACAGTCATTTCTCCCTGCTTTAGAAACAGCTTCAAGGTCCCAGTTACATGATCCTATAGAGTAGACAAGTTCTCCACTTTAAAGTTTTATCTGATGGTGGCAGTGCCTTTAAGAGCAGCCTGGATTTGCTCATCTTAAGCCATGTGAGAGCAAAGGTTCACCATGGTTTCTGAGCATTTTGGAGCCTCTGGCTATAAAGTTTAGCCTTCACTCTCATTTCCTTGACTGACCTGGTCGCTTCGGTCCTTGCAGATCGGCCTAATCATCTTAAACACTGTCACATATACGCATGCAGCAACTTGGAATTAACATGCCGCTAATTATAAAGCATTTACTCTGAGCATGACTTCATATTAGTTAAAGGCAATACGAATGTGAGCGCGTGTGTGTATAAAGCGAGCAAAATCTGATAGGTCAAGGAGAACAAATACGTTCAGAGAGAGATGTCTGGCCCATTTAAATTCCCACAAAGTTTTGGCAACATTAGCGGGTGCACAGATAGAGCTCAGCAAAATGGCACGTTATAGAGAAAATAAACTGTGGAACCAGATGCAATTTGAGAACATTTGATATATTTCCACAGCTGCACTCAGACAAGGAGAGAAGGAGGCCCTGAGTGGGGAACCACCCATACTGAATTCTGTGGCCCTTGCAGCATCAACAAAACACTGGAAAAATAAGACCATTGAAAAATCACCGATATTAAAATGTAATCATAAGAACCACTGATATATCAAAAATAAACAATAATGATTGAACCTTGTAACTTCGCCTCCCTGCCTTTCTCCACCACTCCAGCTAATAATTCTGAGTTAAAAGAGGAATAGGGAAAGGACAAATAGATCGGGGTAATTGGTCTCAAAAGTACAAAAACAGAGACCACAACGACCATATGCGGGACCACAGAGGTCTACCTGGGTGAAAGAAGGGCTGGTTGGGACAGAGAGGACAGTGGCTGGATGACAGTGACAGAGAAGCCTAATGATGGGCCTGTGACCTATTTCTAACATTCGGCCAAAAACAACTTAAGCCACAGGATACGGGGGAGAAAAAGAGAGTGGAGGAGAGGGATGAGAAGGCTTTGTGACAGGTGGGAGAGTATAGAGCCACGGGAGAGGACCACACCACTGCAGTGATCTGTAGCAAAAATCCGTCTCCATGGCTGTAAAAGCCCTGAGGGTGTGTGGAGATCCTGTAGAGTAGTGTAGTCTTCCCTTTCCATGGCTGAGAGCCATGCTGGAGAGGAAAGACACTGCCTGGGATAAAGAGAGCTCCCATCACTCCCACAATGTGTCTGTGAGCACAAATGCCCAATAGAAGTACATCTGTCTCAGGTTACATTTGTATTGTACACTGTTTACTTCCTATGTAACAATACCTCGACAGAATAAGTTCCTTCCAGTACAACCTGTATTGCATTTCACCTAGAGCTGTAACAATTAATCGATTAATCAGTTAGTCAAATGAAAGGGCCATTTTGTTGCCCACTATTTTGAAAATGTATACATCATTTCAGTAGTTTTTTTCAGGCAAAACATATTTCCAGGATCTCTATGTGTCAGAATTTGCTGCTTTAGTAAATAAACAGTCTTTGTTTTGTTTTTTTACTTTATCCGATTAATCGATAATGAAAATCATTGTTTGCAGCTGTCTTGCACAAGATACCAAACCACACAGACACCACCGCAACAGAGCTAGAGCAAACAAATGAGGGGCTTTGAAAGTCTTTAAACCGAAGAAAAAAGAAAAAACTGATTTCAGTTTTTGACATATTGCTGAGGAGTGTGTGACAGAATTTCTAAAGTTACATACAGAAGATCAGGTTGCAAAATCTTCTGTGAACTATCTACCGAAAGGCAAGAGCAAAGCCTGGCCTCTCTGAACATAGATAAAATAACTGTGCTAAATAAAAGTCCATCAGACAACAGACCATTACTGCAAAATGTACTTTCATATGCTTTGTAGGGAACATCTCCACGTACCACTTTGTCTTCTTTCTGGTTGTCAGAGGACAACAAGCTCCACTCAATGTCCAGCGGTCCAGAATCTTCAGGGGCCAGAGTGAACTGACAGTCCAGCTTCACACTCTGACCACTGGCCTTCTCTATGGATGTCGGCCCCACAGATGTAATCTCCAGGCCAGAGGCCAAACCTGGACAGATACACACAAAGATGAAATCAATGTAAATGTGTAATACGCATATTAATGAAATAATGAGACCAGCAAACAAGCACAAAAATATTTTTCAAGATCTTTTAAATATTCCATTGAATGCAATTTCAAACTCCTTTCAGGATCACATCGGTCAAAGAATGAGGGGGTACCAAGCTGGGAGTAAAAAGGAATACAATTAAGATAATAAACTTTATTTAATAATCATTTCAATTTTAACAATGAAATTCTTTAGAAACCATTTATTAAGCAATTGTTTATTGTAAAGTTGCAACTGACAGTGATAATACTTTGTAAATGCTTAATAAATACCATGTAGTTCATCTATAAACATTATTTGGACGGCTAATATAAAGTTGCAACTGATGCTTATATGATGTCACCTGATGTTTACCTTCGCAATTGCTTGAACTTGCAGTTGAAACACGTTTTTGCTTTAACTTATAATTCTGAAGTAAATACTGATTATGGTTTTAGAGAAATGACACCGTCTGCATATAGATTGGTCCCCTTCGAATCTTGCTTTCCTTATGCTATTCGGTCCGCCACTGGGCTTGCTTTTTTTCCCAGATAAATGAAGGAACAATCATGGCACAAATGAACAACTGAAACAGGAGGAGGCATAGTTTTCCCTGGTTAAAATCCCCAGGTAACAGTGGAACAACTGGAATAAATATGGAAACTCTACACTGCAAAAGAAAAATACCCCGCTGATGGAGGAGGCGAAGAAGGTGAAGAGGGAGAGTGTACCCCCTTACCACTGGGACTTGAGACAGTTCAAAACTGCTATTCTTTCTACCAGATCAATTAGTAACAAAACCTGCCTCCTTATTAATACAACTGGGTGTTTGCCTTTTAATAGCACTGAGATTGCGTTTCTAGGTCAAACTGTGATTCTGATGACTGCTTTTTGCTTTGGTCAGTAGCCAGGCTGCTAGTGGTAACCATGTTGCCATGTAACAGTAATACTAGGAGGTAGGAATTTGAAAAGTTGCCTGTTTATGCTTTAATAAAGGATTTATAAAGAATTTCATTAGTTGGCTTCTATCAAATAACTATTAACTAAAGTTTCATTAAGTTTAATTATTACATTAATTTACCATTTAACAATTATGTTTTTGTGTTAGAAAAATGTGTTACAAATGAATGTAAGTACGTCCCAGCTGTATCTAACATTTTGAATATGAATACTAAAATCACTTTAGACTCAGTTACATTAAGATGCCCGCTAAAGCCTTGATATTAGGAAAAAAAAAACATCTACACATGGTTAATTAGCCCACCGTAAGTTTTATGTGCAACATTTTAGCCAGAAGGTTTTTACCCGGCATTAACCAGGCAACTAAGGTTTTTTTTACAAGCTCTTTTCACACAATTGTATCTCTTGTTTTCCTCTCTAGCTTTGGCTGCACAAACAGCTTTTCCTTTGATTATTTTCAAATGTACTTTTTATAGTTTGTTCAACCTGAGACCAAATGAGCAAAACTTTTGTGGTAATGGTTGGCTGCAATGAGATTCAGAGAAGAAAAAAGGAGATGTAATTCCAGATCACACAACCGCAGCAATAGAGAGAAACTTTGTGATGAACAGTTGCTTACATCATCAAGTATTTAACCGCTTTTGGCAAGTACCAATGTTCATTTTTAACATTGTGCAAAATGACTGACAGAAGACTACAGATTTTAATTTGTCAGGTTTTTGTTGATGAAAACATTTTCAGTCAGCTGTCAAATGTTTGGATTGTGGGAATGTGTCACTCATAAAATAAACATGGCTACATCTTGTCTGAGAAGTAACTCTTAAAATATGCATAATGTAAATTACACAGTGGGGGGAAAAAAGAGACTAATAGAGCAGAACATAGCTTAGCTGAAGGAACGGAGATAATAATAAAGAGAAACTGTAGCCCATCACCAAACTGGAGCAGGCTCTTAAGCATTTATTCTTAGAACGAATAAACATAATTTCCTGGTGACATCAACTGGTTTAAGATTCTCCATTCAATAAGAGATTTAAGCCGCGGCAAGGAACATAGTCCATAGAGAATGGAGTTGTCACATGCTGCCTCGACACATTAAAATCCTTCTGACAGCCTGCCACCTTCCAGTCAGCACGCAGGGAGAGAACAGATTTAGAAAAAAAAAGGAGAAATCTCCACAATATGTTGCTGTTAAAAAGCTCTGTAAATGTTACACTGTCGCACAAATGACACCAAAACACGCAAGTGAAATTTTCTGCTGATAAAAGAGAATTTTCCTCTCCATTTAAAACAGCAAAAAACGTAACATTTTCTTTAGCTACATCTGCATCTCATTTAACTGCCTTTATGCCAACTGACAGATGAAGCTGACTCCAATGTCCAAAGAAAATTGTTGAAACTGGAGCCAAACCTGCCAACTGTATACACTCTGTTAACCTCTTTTCTCTTCCTGGAGAGGCTTGTTTGTGATTACAAGGTTTCCATGAAAGACAAACAAACATGAGTATACGCATCTACGCAAACAAAAATGGATCTCAACTAGTGTTTAACGTGCATTATGTATGTACCACTGTAGTGGTTTGTTTGTACTAGCCTTTAAACTCTTTATAAGATACAGAAGCTTGCTATCCTCTATGCCTCCCAACCCACCAGACTGCTTCCTGTTTTATTAATTTGAAAACATGGCAGCTGGAGGACACGACGGAGGGCACTCAGAACAGCACCTAATGCTCCACAGGTTACACTGCTTCTCATTCAAATTTGTAGACTATGTAGAATTTCTATGAGCAAGGTTGGGGGAACAGTTAAAGGATAAATTCACCCAAAAATGAAAATTCAGCCATTATACTGTAGCTGTGGGACTAACCAACATAGCATAAATATAAAGTGGCTCAATAGAGCTCCTCCAGCATAACCCAAGTCTAATGAAGCCCAGAGAACCCAAACTGAGTTAACAAGACGTTGTTTGCTGTAAAACTCCCATGTTTCCTCAGATTTCCTGGGTCAGTAGATAATGACTCAATTTTCATTTTTGGGTGAACTTATCCTTTAACGAGGAGATGGAGTGTGCTCCTTAAATCAAAATATTCATTTTGCATTGACCAGGATGTTTAGACAGAGAGGATCCAGCCAGCTGATTGTGTGGTGGAAGTTTCTAGCTCCTGGCCCTCAGGGTACAGAGGGGTGTGAGCTACAGGTTGATGTCCCTGCCGCATCTCATGTCCATCAGTTCCGTTTCGGCCCAAAACCTCACTTCCCTCTGGGCTGTTGTAGACAAGTGAATGAAAATACACCACAGAGGCTTGCACACACACATAGAGAGTGACAATCTTAGTCACACCCACTATTGTTGAAGCTCAGAGCCTGTAAGCACTTGATATGGTTGCAAAGCACAAGCATGGTTTTATTCCCCAGCCGCCGGTGCTGCAGCTGGTCGTTTCAGCCCACAGATTTTGACAGACGCCCTTGATGGGAGCGATCCATCGCCTTCAGCAGAAGCAAGAGAAATGGGGAGCAATATAGGGAGAACTGAGATATGTGTCTATCACTGTCAAAACGCATACACAGCTTGGCATCTGCATGACGGAAAGCTGTGTCAATTCATCAAGCACTTAAAGAAGCCAGGGCATTTTTCAAAGTTGAGCTTAGAAAGGGGAAAAAATTGCATTCTGTGAAAAAAAGAAAGTATTCAGCTGGAACAGTTTGTCGGAGGGGCTGACGGGTAATAAGGGATACTGCCTGATGTACTTGTTAAATCAATGACGGACCTGAGGCAGCGTTTGTTTAAATTACAGCTCAGCCAGAGGCCACTTCCATTCAGACACAAATGGTAAAAAGTGCCATTTCAGGATATCATCCCTTCCACTGGTTTGCCTATAAACTTGCCTGTCTAGCGGATCAGGTGGCAGCAGTGCAAAGACAGGGGAAAATAAACGCCATGAGTGTAATTTACGGTTAAATTCACCAGTCAGTCACAAGATAGGTAACTATAAACATGTTTAATCCTGCCATCGCAAGAATAAAGCGTGGGGTTGCTTTCTTACAAGTCACAGTAAATCTGCATTTATAGCAGGCAGACACACAATGTAAAGGGAACGGAAAATAAAAACTAGGACTACACGGTATGTTAAGAATAACAATGTTATAATAATAATGTTGCGATTATTTATACACATATTACAGTGGAAACGATTATTTTTGCATCACAATTTTTGTTTTCACTGATAACTCTATTAAAATAATAATGATATGACATGTGTTGGAGTCTGTAGCAAACAAACATGTTTTCTTACATCTGGAGAACAAGATTAGTTGGTCAGGACATCTCTGAAGCTTCTGAGATTTGGATATTGCAAAAATTGCAATTTCAATAATAATGTGATTTATTGTGGGGCAGTAATAGAAACTGATTTTCATAATCATCATCTCTCTATGAGTGATGGGGTCACATATTTTCTGATAAAGTGTTAACAGTTTTGTTCATTTCTCAGGAGACTGTGAAAAGCAAGACAAAAAGACAGATGCAGTCCACTCATTTTAGGTGGGTGTGGCTCAATTTCAAAATGGCGATGTGACCAATCAGATTTAGCAACAATGAGTCAATATGTGATAACGTTTATGTGGGAGTTTGCTTACGCTTCCCGTCAATGAAGCCTGATCAAACCACACCCACCCATTACAGTCCTGATGGTGCAGGAGTGTAATACTGCAGAAACTTTAACTTCGATTGAGGCTCATCATGAGTTTAATATAAAACCATTAAAGCATTCTAGTAATATCAATAAGATACATGTCCCAGCCCTATCTATGATAACCATCCTTAGCAATAAAAAAAAATGAAATCACTATCATGGAGACAAGCTCTTAAAAAAAAAAAAGAACAGCCCTTTTATTTTTTAAATTGATATAAAGTCTATTGAACAGGGTCTGTGAACAGAGTGAGAAGAAGGGAAATGAGTCCTGATAAAGGTTATGTGACCAGGTATGCCCAGTCAAATCAATGGCTGCCATATAAACAATGTAACATTGGGAATAAAGAACAAATAAATAAAGACTGGAAAATGTAATATCATAGGCCAATATTATCGGACAATATTGGCCTGTCAGATATATCAGTCTCAGGGTTTTTGTTGACAGATATGCATGGATAAAAAGATGCTTGGGGTAATTAATAATTATCAAATTCCCAGTGAAGTTTGTTGTTTCAGTGTAATTTAAGACACTGTATTGTTAAACTGCAAAATATCCTGCCTCTGTTACGTATCTTTGTCAGAAGTGTTTGACCACATCTAAGGGCTCACTATAAAAAATGTGTGTGTGTTGGCCAAAATATCTATATCAGGATTTTTTACTTCCTAACCCTGCTGTTAACCTTTGCCCCATACATCGAGTATCGGCAGAGCTCTAATTGATTCATACAATCCCCTCGAGCTATTTTAAATTTAAGCTCCTGAAGCTGTGGATTCAAATCTTCAGTATTTCTCTGCAACGTTGAAAATGTACTACTAGGGGTGCAAACATCAAAGTAGGATGAGGGTAAAGAGCTTAAAACATCAAACATTAGCTAGTCTGCTACATAAGGATTGTGTGGGTGTGACTGGATATTTGATTGACAGTACTGTAACCTACATGAGTACATGAAATCAACTTTTTTCCAACATAGTGCTGCTTACTTTTAATCAGTAAGAGGAATACAAAGACAACCAATAATACAGCAAATCTGTCATAAAAAAGTAACCCACACCATTTGAACTGTGGCAGAAAAATGGGTGTTTATGTGGGACCACATTACTCGCTGTACAAAAACGATGATTGAGAACAATGGTTTAGAGGGTCTTTAACATCACAAATTATCATGACTAATTAAAAAATAATAGCCCTTGTCAAAGCTAACTGGAATATAGCGAGTTTTATGACTCTTGTTTGGAACAAATGCTATGATTAATGGAAGGTTTCAACACAACTGGCTGGGAAAAAAAAACATCCCCTACCACAAGCTGCTGAGAGTGGAATAACACAAATAACCCTGCTGCTCATAAAGGCAGCTCTCAATGTTAATCAGTAACTACCAGCTATCAACACATACTGTACATACAACATGTGAACCCTGGGGCATGTGACTCGGAGCAGAAATGATCTTACTGAGCTCAAAGAGAGAGTGCTTCATATAATCACTGGCTTATATGGGGTGACCGTCAGTCTTTATTTAGACTAATGGCACCTCAGCTAAGTAAACTGGCCTTCTTCCTCAAAGGTAATATAATCTCCTGATAAGAGACACCATCATTACAGTCCAAGAAAAACTATGAGAAATGGACTGTTGGTGAATGCAGTCATGCATGTACTCCAGATATACAGGATTTCCTTGAGCTCACTTTGTGCTGTTGCAGTGTCCTACTGTGAATGTATACGTATGTCCGTGTAGTGGGGGAGGGTATGCTGGGTAATTAAAAAGGCTGTCTTAATAACTATTCATAGCTGCCTGTGTCTCTATGAGTGTCTCTTTCCCTCCAGTCTCCACCACACTGCCTGACACAGCACATCCCAGTGTGGTTACTGGGAGACCGGGAATGAACAAGAGGAATTTAGGGTGTCAGCGTGCTCCACCCAAATACCCCACTGCCATTCACTCACTCACCCCCCGCCCCAACTCTCCATCCCTCCCTGTCTGTCTGTCCTCCTCCTCTCTAACACACCCCTGATTGTGGAGTGCCAGTCCCCCAGGCCTCCAATTCTCTCCGGTCCCGCTGATTGTAACCCCACCACCCGCCCCCTCCACCTTTGTCGGCATACAATAGGGAGCGAATCCTGTCTCCTGGCAACCAATCCCTCGGAGAAGGTTGCCGTGGTGCTTAAGAGACGGCATGAGAGAGAGTGAGAAAGAGGTTAAGTAAAGTAGCTAGGGACAGAAAGGAGAGTTATCAAAAGGGAAGTTAACGTTACTTCACCGTTCAAACAATCATTTGTGGAAGTCGAAAAACTACAAATGGAACCTGTCATGGTGAAGCAACTTTATGAACATCCATGTGGTTTCAGTTTTATTAAACAGGGACTCTGAATACACAAATACACAGATAAATACTCAGCAGTTTCACTGAAAATGATTATGGTGACTGAATGAATGGCTGATTATTCCTTTAGCCAATTAAATTTAAATTTATGTCAACTTCAATGTATGGTACTGCTTGGTTTTTTTCTCCTACATTTTTACAAAAACTAAAGAATCTGAGGAATCCAGCATTACAGCCCAGATGGACGATACCAATATTGATAACTTGGAGAGGGGAAAATTGGGAAAGTTCCAATGATGATAATATTAGCTGATGGTAATCTTTGCAATCATTAATACAAAACAATCCTGGTATTGATCCTTTACATATGTTTATTTAAAGAACTGTGACCAACATTAAAACATTTCTTTGCTTTCTTAAAATCTATAGTGATACAGGGCTATTGAATTTGATATTGGATAAGGCTTGATTTAAATGAAGGGGACTGTGGAGCTTTGGCGGAGGTATAAACTCTACTGAGTGCCATTCTGGTTTGAAAAGGTATCAATACAAATTTTTTGCAGTATCTATACACCAGTACTATGCGTTTTTTTTGCTCTCCTTACAGACACTGAGTTGACACATGCTTTACTTTAATGCCCACATATAAACTAAATTAACTTAGATTCTTGCACTTAATGTTGTGTCAAATTTTCCCAGTGGTATCAAACATGGTACGAAATATCGATATTTTTCAAGCCATTGTACTGACGTTAGAAATTCCAGTATTGAATAGTATAAGACTATACACTGATACCAACATATCTGCAATACCTATCGGCTTGGCTGATTCATTGGTCTACTGTAGCTCTTGTCTACAAACAGGAGAGATTAGTTTCTCTGTATATAGATTTCCAAGCATGGATAGCAGTTATGTTAAAGTGTTTTGTCAGAGGTCTTCTATGGCAGACATGAGGCTAAGCTGTGTGGTGTGAGGAGTAGTTCTCGCAGACAGCAATAAACCCTGAAACCAAGAGATTGTTTGACAAGCTAACCTCTCCTGAACCCCCTGCCAGCCAAGCTAAAGACCCTCAGAGTCTTGGCGGGGGGCACAATGGTTCATAAGCCTCTTTCACCATCCTTTGACCTTAAAGAGCATCCTTTGGAATAAAATCTGAGAAGCCAAGTCTTACCATGGGGAGATAAAGGCAGGAGCTATTTCAGGCTCACAACGCAAAAACAGCTACAAGAGAAAGCTCGGCTAGGTGAGAGAGGTCAATGATGCTGCACTGGGATTTACTTCTGTTTACCGCCTTTAAGGTTTGTGTATCAGTGGTAGTGAAAGCGTTGATTCAGTATTATAGCCAAATAGCTACAAAGAAATGTGTTTGTGTGTATAGCATGGTAAATGGATCCAAGAATTATGACAGAAAAGAATGAATTTATATTTTTATAAACAATGTTGTAAGTGGAAATATTTTCAGTTAGTGCTCCTTAAAAAAACACTCACGCATGGTAAACAATCATGAAAGTATTATTTTCAACAAAGTAGAAAGAAAGCATCTCACTTAATAAAAAAAAAAAAACTGAAAATAACAGCACTTCTGAAGAGTGTGGCACGTTTCCTGGATGTTCATTGATGGTGGGATAAACATTAATGATTCATTATGGTGAAATTGCTGTCTGGGGGCTCTGGAATGACCAAATTAAACAGCACGAGTCGAGCCAGTCCCCTGTGACCATGCCGTAAAACATCAATTATTTCGGGCACAGCGGAGGATAACTTCATAACTTGGTCGCTGCTCAAAAAGAAGGCTCTGAGTGCTCGCCCCAGTGCCCCCGCTGGAACTATTCAATTTGAAGCAATGTGGGTGCCCCGAGAGCGAGCTTGGCCGTGGTTTATTTAGTGTTGCGGAGGGCTGGGACTGTTGAACCATACTGATTGTGCTGTAATGCAGCCTGAAAGCTCCACTTGCCACACAGAGCTGCCATCAATTCTCAGTGCAGATGACCTGAAGGCTGTTTTGACATAATTGAACATTAAATGATGAAGGGGTGACGGATGACAGGCACTTTACTCGACTGCCTGAGCATTTGACAGCTTTTAGATGAGCCTATGGGGGAGGTGGTATTGCCATTACTGTGAATGTCCAGAGCAACCATTTTTTGCATGTATCCATGTATATCAACAGGGACAATATTTCTGATTTAATTACTTCATTTTTGAAAGCCCTGGTTTATCAATAATCCTGGGACTTTTCTATATACAAGCAAGGAAAAGATCCCTGTGGTTGCTGGGAGGCATCAAATGTATAATTAAAGGGGACAATTTAATCAACTTTTATACATTCTATTTAGATTTGTAAATCAACCATAAGGTGTGAAAAAATAAGGGAATATAGGAAGTACAGGGAGGAGAAAGAGAGGAAAGTGGATAGGACGGACAAATTCACAGTGGCTTGTTCCTTAATGGTCGGTTAATCAAAAGGTCTTCATCGCTGAGACTCTTGAGTCTTGTCCTTGGGATTTGTACTTCTTATTTATAGAATACATTAGCATTTGACAAGGTGTAGGACAGTGAATTTAAGCGGCTGCTGCTTGTTCAAACTCTCTGCCACCATCAATTGTTTTAAAGCTAGGCACAAACCACTAAAAGCAACTCATACAAACCCTACATCCTGTCCTCTCCTCCCTCCCCCACCCTGTGAGAAGAGGCAAATTTATCTAAAGAACCCTGAAGAGTCAGATAAGAACCCCCAGTGTCTTTTAGACCTATGGAAACACACACAGTTAGATACAAACACACAAAAGGGCTGTGTCCTTCAGGATTGGTTGAAGCCCAGGGACATGGTGAGATGGTGACAATATCTGGTCTGGCTGTACCGTGAAGCTGATAGGCAAGACGCCAGTCCAAGGAGCAGCACACAGATAGACTGCTGATAACACTTTCATTGGTTACAACAGAAATAGTGCCAATGCAGTCATGTGAGGAGGAAATTAAAACAGTCAAGAGGCAGAGGAACATGCGGATGCTGAATATGAGGGTGGTTCAGAGATACACCAATGTGCCTTGTTTATTAAAATGCCTGTGTGTAGATGTAGAATCAGCTGGAGCGTTTTCGTTGGCCAGAGATGCCAGAGGAGTAATTACAAAATCATGTCCTCCACACTTTGCAGGGAAAAAACACTGTTCCCTGCAAGCAATTAGTGAACACGTGAAAGCAGTTTGCATGGCTTGAGAAATGGTGTAAAATAGAAATATGCCTTGTGAACACACACATACATTTGTGTGTCTTTGTTGCCTCTTAATCCTCATTACAGGACCAGGAGGGGTGGTGGATGAGGTAGAGGTTTTAAATCAATCATCAGCCAGCGTTTAATGGAGAGAGCATATGCCTAAGTATAAACACAAGGGTGAGAGAGCAGTCAGGTATTTGTTGGCCCATCGGTGACATTATCATTCCTGTATTAGACTGACTCTTAAAATAGTTATGTTTTAAAATTCGACCTGACTTTTCACACACACATCAGACTTGTTTTCACTCAAACCAGAATAACCTGGTGGACACTCCACACACACACACAAAAAGATTTGCATAATCTGGACACAGAGGATCAGAGACACACCGCTATTACATGTTGCTGATGTGATGAAATGCATTTCTGAACACTTCCTGTGTGGGTTGAGGAATGAAATCCCAAATGGTGCATTTATTATAGCAGCATTTTCTAAATTTGTTTTCATCTAGTTATCACAAGATCACCCGGGATGCATATAAAGGTCTGGCAGAGAGACGGTAAATGATATTAGAATTGTGGAGTGACCTCCAGAAGGGGAGCCATCTTAGCACACTTTTTCAAAACATTTTCCTGATGAAATACAAACAAATGAGAATTGGGTAAGGCCGTTGAAAGAATGTTTATCAAAGACATGGATTTTCCTGCTAAGTTTCCAGCAGTTTACCACGAACTGACAAAATGAAAGCCAAATGTCTCAGTGGGGAGTAGTCATGGGGCGTCTCTCTCTCTCTCTCCTGACACAGGAGTCTCTCTGCACTGAGAAGGGAGGTAGCCATGCTGCTGCCTATCCAGTGCCCCCCATCCCCCAAAACAAATAAAGTGCCTGATACAGACCAGGCCCCTGTCAGCGCCCCAGCCCCAGCCTTTGTCCGGGCCCCAGGGCACAATGCCAACTGTGATCAGGAGGCAGCATCGCTGATCAAACACTGAGACACAAGTGCAGCAGAGTGCAGCTACTTCATTCACACTGTTGATGGACTCTCACAGAGTGGTTTTAACTGTGGGGTAGGATGTGTTGGATACTGACAATATTGGTTTTGGAGAACATACAAACTCATATGCCACATTTGCGATGCAGAAGACAGTATACAGAAGCAAACAAAGGTTTCTCACGGCTGTGCTTAATTTGTCGGAGAGGTGAACACACAAGAAGTCAGCTTAAAGCAACAGAGCGTGAATATCAAACCAGAACATTCCCCTTGAAACACAGGGCAAATTGAGGGATTAGAAGACCTTTGTAGAGCTCCTAACAAGCCAGGTTTTCAACGTCATTAGTGGTAGGATTTAACAAACTCAGAAACTTGTCAGGAAGGAAACAATTCCCCTTTTCTGGAATTTCCAGAGCTCAGCAATTTTATGTGCCCACTATAAAGGTGGGCTGAATGTTTGACTGCATCATGTTCACTTAAATAAATGGGGGCCATGAGAATGAACAGAGCAAGTTTAGTCAGATTTGCCTTTCTCAGCAATAACAACCTACTTCCTCATACCATCTGTAACAACTCACCGACAGTACTCCGGCATGTTGCTTCAGTCAACTGAGGATTGTTTTTATTTAACTTTTTAAAAGTGCTTAGGCAGTAACTCCAGTCACATATACGCAAAATGTATGTTAAGTAAACACCTATGGAGAGGTAAAGACTTATGGCTGGTTGCCAAAACTCTAAAAGGATTAAGGTGTTCAGCCAGACTGCAGACAGTTCAGAGAAAAGTATACCATATCAACTATTCAAACAGAGTTGCCTCCCAATGAATTCCTGGGTTCCTCCCCTGTCCCTTTAGATAGAGTGGAGCATATTTTCAAACTTTGTCTGACCACTGGAAACAACTCAATCATCACAGAACTGAATAACCAAAATCTTGTTTCCTTAGAAAGGTGAAAAAGTAACTTATTCCAGCAGCAACTGCCTTGTGTCGGAGTTTACTCGCTGGTTAAAAATTCCTATTAAGTGATTCAGGTGACCCGGTTACGGCTGGTTTTGGTATGAGGGCCAACTCCTGCAGATTAAGATATTACCTCTGCCTATGGTAGATTTACACAGTAACCTATTTTCCAGTAGTGCAGAGGCATGTATGGCTGTCAGCTAGATTGGCTGGGAGGCAGTCAATGAGTCTACCTTGCTCACACTGCTTCCTTTAGGTGCTGGTCTAAAATTAGGTCCCCCGCCTGAAGGACATTGTACAATGGTGGTCCTTTGGACACTGGTGTAAACTACACAGTCATATATGTGTTATTTGCCTGGAGTGTGCTGTCAAAGGCTAAAAGGACCAACACAGCCTTTTTCTTTGAAAAGATATCTGACTGCCGTTGAAAGCTCCCAGAGGACTCGTGCAGAGATGGCATAGAGATAAAGTACTTTGTAATGACTGCTAAAACATCAATTCCTTTTCAAATGCATTTATAACATCCCTTCTCTTTAAACCCTCTCATCCTGTCCAAAGCACTCCCGACCAGGCAGAATGAGGTCTTTGTGAAAGTGTAACAACACAGACAGTCCCTTCCTGTCCTCTGTGTGGGGGAGACACTACAGCAGGACATCAAGATAAGAATGCTGTCAAAAGATAACTAGATGGATAATCCTTTTTCTTTCCTCTCTTTCTCTCCGAGCAGGCGGTGAAACAGGCCTGATGTTTCAAGGCTGGATTCCCCTCTTCACTCAGAGCTTCTTGAAAGCAGGTGTAGTAAATGCACCTGAGTGTTGAGCCCTGTAGGAAGCTGCAGGCGAACACTGTCAGTTGTTGTTACAACTTAACCAAGACCGCTGGGTTTATTCATGCCTCCAGCTCGCACTCTCAGCCTAGACATGAGCAGAAAGCTCAAAACAACCACTGTAGTCTACACACCACATTAAATGACAAGATGCGATTGGGAGTGTTAAAAATAACTATGCTGTTCTAGTTTAGCTATCCTGCACGAAGAGGCAGTCCTACAATTTTGCTCATGACATGGTATGATGGTAATTATTCTCCATGTTATGTTCTTTAACTGTGCATGAGATGGGGCTTGTCAGACTCATGAAGAAAAGCAGAGTCCAGACTGTACAAATAAATGCAGTAAGCCCTTTAAAGAAGCAGAGCTCAGATTCAAAGGGGATTCGAGATAGGAGGCGTTGCAGGCTGCAGGGAGTGAACAGTTAGTTATTTTGACCCTGATAGTCTTCCCAAGCTAATTAGATTTATCTAGACAACCCAAGCATCTGTAAAAAATATTCATAGAGTACTGATCAATGCAAACTGGACACAATCCCCTTCAGAAAACATTATGCACTGTTCACATAAACATATATGTTACTCCAACATTAAATTGGACTCGAGAGCATGAAATTACCTCTGTATCAAAGCGCAGCAACTGTGCTATTTTTCAATACACAGCCGAGTAAAGCTGAGGAACCCAACCATCCAAGTTACAAACAACTGCACATACAGTACAACATCCTCCACATCTATCTTAGCTTCTAACAAAGACTGCAACAAGAAACAAATTAACATGAGCGTTTTGTCTGTATCACACTGTAATATGCTGTAATATTCTTTCTTAGTAATGGTTAAATGAGAGAGCACAATTAAGTCATTAGTAAATGAATGCAGGTTATCTAACTATTAACAATATTTGCATTGCACCCAACTATGTAATCTATATTTTATTGATAATTATATTTGAAGTAAAACATACACATTCTGAGCAGTCAGCATGACCATTATAACAGAAGCATGACCAGCTGATCCCAGAGCTGTGCGCAGGAGAACTGAAATAACTAGTAGAAATCGTAGTTGTTAATGCTGGCTGTTGAGAAATTGATGCTAACTGATGATACTACACTGCTGGGTCTAAAAAGTGGAATAATACCAATCATGTATGAAGAAGTGGAATATTTTCAGTTTGTTGAAAGCTCACGATAAACTGAACTGCAATGGGAAAGAGTTAAGAACTATGGATGGGACTATAAAGTTGATGAATCTCATAATTTATCAAAGACAGGGAACATTATAATATTTAAATGGGGTTTCTGGCTTAAAGATTGAATGAGCAGATTAAAGTTAAATATAGCATTAATAGACTGAATAGTGGGAATGGGATAAGAGTGAAAAATATATTATAGGCTAAATTGTGTGGCTTTGTCTCATTTTCGTCCAACCTTGGCAGTCGTTCACACTGTACATTATAAAACTATTGAGGTATTTACTAAAATGTAGCCACAAGGTAATCACAGGCAAAAGATGTCAATGTACTCAACAACACGCTGGTGCAAAGAGAAACTTAAAAGACTAAATAGCACAGTTGGCCCACTTACTTGTTCATAAAACACATCTGGTCAATAGACGAGATCATTACTGAATATAAATATTTTGACAAGCTATTGCAGAAAAATGCACACCATAATAATAATAATAATAATAATAATAATAATAATAAGAAGTATCAAAAATAGGGTTTGCTTTCATAAAAACCTTGACTATAAGTTCTTTAATATTACTAGTTAACAGTCAACCTACTCATTTGAAAGGAAATGGAGATGCTATCTTCCAAGACAAATGAGAAAATCAAGTTTAACCTTTGTTTTAAGCGGAAACATTACACCAGTCAAGGCAGAAATATTAACCTAATTAATCATCATCTATGACTAATACGTACAATTACTGCACCTACTATGGCCAAACTGAATTTATACATCCCAGGTGCCTGAATAAAATGTTGGCATTTTACATTTTCTGAAAATCGCAGATTTCCGTAAATCACAGATTTCCATAATTTCACATTTGTATGTTTCATACGCCTGATAACAACTTCAACACGCACCATATCAAATTCAGATTTCATGATAAGAGCAGTCTTTCATTCAGGAAGAGCAGGGGACGGTGGCAGCTTTCAGCTGGGTGAAACGACTGCCAAGCAAGAGATTACTGTTTGATATGGCTTTTCAACATTTCACGAGTGTGTAACGAATTGATTTTTTTAAAGAGACGCAGGAACAATTTGCAGCCGAAAACCTGTTGTGTACAACAACATGTCGGGACAATTTACAGCCATGTTTGTGGCAACCGAACTAGGCAAGCCAAATCATTAGCTGACACTAACCAAGTGGTTATTGTGCCTTAACCTAACCAGACAATAAACACAGCATTTTTAAGACATAACATTGAACATAATGGAACATAAAGTTGTAACATAAAGCAGCATAAAGTTTCAACATATCCATGTTTTTTAAGAAACATACATTGCCAACAAGTATTCTGGCAACTGGGTTGTAAAAACAAATTGGCCCTTACAAATAACCTGCTTCCTTAAGAAGATTCTGTAAGGACGCCTGGCTTTTGAGTGTTTAGTGGATGTAGTAAAGTGCTTTTGACGGAAAACCAGCCATACAACAAACTCCCTGGTGACTCCACTGACATCTAAAAAGGTCTGACCCCTGAGTGGTCTAGACAGGCAGCCAAACACTGCTTATAGGGCATTCTCGATCAGGCTGACAAGTATATAATCTCAGTAAAGTGACTGAGATACAGCACAATGATGACTGCTCACCTTACGCAGCCTGTACATGAACATAAAAACAACTGATTTCATGTTATATGTTGAATCCTGATAGAGAAAACATGCATAAAGACGACCTGATAATAAGTGTGCTGCAGTGATGTTCAGGGGGTGTAGCAATTCAAGACTTCTTGTCCAACTATATTACCACATCCCACAGGGTCTTAGATTAATATCTGTTCACTTAAATCCAGGTCAAGGGTAGCAAGAAAATTTTCCCACAACTCATTTGACAGCAGAAGGATTATCAGACCTCTCATGTCTAGACTAAATTCACAGATCTATTTGACAAGGTCTTTTAAGCTCCTGAGATGGTACAGTACTATTCAACACGTTAATGGCTGATTAATAGTAAGTGTCAGACTTTTTAGCTGATAACATGCCAGATAACAATGCACAGGCACAGGCTCTTTTTTGTATGCCCACAGGTCATTAATCTACAACTCCAGGTATAGAGTTGTGTTAAATCTCTGGGTGTCGCTGATAAATAATCATCCCCTTACACTCATTAAATAGATGTCCTGTCATAGAGGGATAATGTAAAGCTGACGTTCTCCTATACTTTGTGAGAAGAGGTGGGTGCTGTGAAGACAAGTGTGACTGGAGAGGATGTGAGGGTTTACTCTTATCCTTCCAATTATCGGCTACTCATAGAAAGCCAGCCAGCCAGCCACACAGCTATGTGTGCCCATGAATTCTACTGTACATGCGCTCCATTAAGACACTTAACAACTGGTTCTGCATGAACTTACCAGCAACAACTGCAGTCTGGTTGGCCCCCTGCACCTGCTTATTAAAACAGCATTACTTGTGATTAAGGTTGTGCAGTAATGTGCATTCTGACCATCATAAACCAGCCAGTCACAGAGCTATTTTCAGTTCAATCTCATCTCTTTCGAGGACGACCGGGCCAGCTGCTGATTTCCTCACATGGCAGTGAGATGCACTACAGTAATTAAATGTCTGCTGTGGCTTGCTGACCTTGCTGTGGTTCAGGCGCTGAGCGTTTTCTATATTCAACTGTAGCAGATGTCCCGGTAATCATATGTATAGATCCAACAATGACCCAAGAGTAATAGGTAGGAGTACAAGGAAAAGACCATTTTAATGAATGTTAATGGAAGAGAGGGAGGTGGCAGACAGCCACACTTGTTTTAACAGCTGGTTGTAAAACCATAGTAAGTAAATGGAAGTAATATGAATGTGGTAAAAAAAAACACTTCAAATTCATACAATAGACATTGGCATTCTTTCTCCTGACTTGCATTAACACAGAAGCAACACACTGGCTGATGTTTTGATTTACCTCACATACTAGTATGAATATGAGAACACTGCATCACCCCTTATGAATCAAAAATCATTTGAGTACAAGTAATACAGAAATAAAGATCAGTGTTTTCCCTAGGTCTGTGGAAGGTTTAGGTGCACATATTTGGCTGGGGGGTTCTGAGTCCTTCCCAAGATAACTTTACCTTTTTGAATTAAAATGTTCAAATGTTAAATGTTTTACCATCTACGTAAAGTTAGCCAAAGACTGGAGGGGTAGCCCTCTTCCACTTTCCCTTACTGCAATGACCTGATTACCCCATGGGAAAGGGTTTCATCTATTCTAATCTCATGTAATGCTCTTTCATGAAACAAAGTGATTCCTTGCATTCATATTTCCAAAGGAGATTAGGTACATTTTGCATAAATATTACAGCTGCACATACAGTAGCGTTCCTTTCTCCTTATCTCCCTCCACCTGCAAACATATGTACAGCATCTTCAAATATACCAACACTGACATGTTTTCATATCAGTGAAATAGTGAGGTTTGCTTCATGCCATATAAACAATGCACAGATGTTCTAACAGACAGACAGCTGAAGAGCCCGTCTAGGTTACCATTAAAACCTACATCCAATATTTTTCCGCTTTACAGATTCTAAATTCAAAGGATTTGTATTGCAGTGTTTGGCTTCAGTGTAGCAACAGCTTGATTATGAGGCAACGAATGATAGGAGAAATGGGATTTTCTGGGTCTAATTCTGTGTTGCTTTGTATCAATGCTGCCTTATCGCTTGTAACAAGATTCGGCCTGCATCATAAAATTTCAATACACAACCACTTTAATGTAATTCTAAAATCTTTAATATAATCAATCATACCACTGTAAAAACTGTTCAGTGCAGTGCAACAGGCATTTTTCATAACAAATCCATTTTTTCAATGGACAGGAGTTATTAGCATAATTATATAATTTAACATAATGATTCAACATCAGACTAAGACAGACAAAGGCTGACTTGAATATGAGCACAACAGGGAGCAAAATGGAGTGGGACTGAATCAAGACAGACGCTGTCTTCAGACAACACTTATTTGCCTTTTCCACCATACCCGCAGTCGACAATGTGTAATGTTTTTCAATGAGATAGAGGTGCTAAAAATGGCTCCTTCAACAGCTGCTTTACCCTCTCCTCCTCCTCCTCCCAAAATTTCACCCCACCTTCTGCTTCTGTCGCTTATTTTCTGAGCCATAATATTTTTCAAGATTAGACACACAATTAACTCTAATGTTCTTAGCGGCGAGAGTGGGGGCTTACTGCTGCAGGACAAAATATAATCATCTTCCCACAACTCAGCTCTATGTAAGACAATGCCTGGACATTAGCTGATAATAATGTGACATGAACAATACAATATACAATACTTATCTCCAAAAGGATGGGTTCATTGTAAGTCAGAACTGACAACAAAAGATTTGTTGCCAGAATTAATGGTCAGGTCTGTTTTACACGATAAAGCCTGCTGTGCAGCCTACTACTAAGCACATTTCTTCAACATTGCACAAAGGATAATCTAACAGAGGTTCAAGCATGTGCAGAGTTGAGCTGACAAGTGCCTAGCAGGTAAGCAGGAGCAGACTGCACAGCAGCACCTGCAGATGTAGCCCCCTGGGGACCTGGCTGCCACACTGTGTATCCTCACACTGAGATGGCCAGCTCAGATGCCGTGAGAAAATTATGCAAACACAGACCAGAATACATAGTCATAAAGTGTGGAAAAAACATTCAAAGTTCAAGCAAGGGGGGTAACCAGGAGTAGAGTAATGCTTTAGAGACCTGAACACTGGCTGAGCAATATTTGTTAATTCTATACATCATTTTAAACAGCCGATTCTCTTCTTTCAAGAAGTAAAACACATATGGTAGTATATTGTCTTCTTCTGAGACATAAAATCCACTAAGAGACATTCATCATTTGAGATCTGTGACAATTACCATGAAAAAATGAATGCCAAATCAGAAACTCACATTTCTTTTAACATAATTCTGTTTATTAAATATTTGTGCTTGAAGCAGAGCAACTACTTTATTTTGAAAGTTTACTGAACTCAGTACCAGTTTTTCCAAATAATTATATTGCATCTTGTAAAGAAATCCTTCAAATCTCCTTCACTGCCTGGTGTGCAGCATCTTCTTTGCTTTCTTGTCATTTGTATACAGAAAAATGTTATTCTGGCGATGTTCATTTGAGATATGAGTTGCGAAAACCCTCATTATCATCGCAGTGAACAGCTTATTTGTCACAGAGCCCATTATTCCTCATTAGGAGCACAGGGCGTTGTGGGCGCAGCATAGCTGGGCATCAAGTGGCTAAGTGATGAATGCGCTTTGGGGATGTTTATCGCCCTAACAGTGAAACACAGTGATGATGACCGATGGACTCGAGAGAGTGGGGAAAATCAGCACTGCACTGACCTTGTTTTAACTGATAGGTTATATGGATAGCAGAGAAAATGTCTCTCGCTGAGTACAGTCCCTGCTCTACATGTACTTTTTTCTGCAGTCATGATAAAGACATCAGAAGTGTACTACCTACTCTCTACCATCATCCACCTCAACAGTAAATTAGTGCAACGAGCCAAAAAATCTTAAGTTCCCCAGAGGCGCCAATGTTTATTTTGCGCCACAACACAATGTGGGAAGGAACAAATGCTGACAATTGTAACACATTTAAGTAGCCATCACCTGCTGCTCTTTGCTAGCTATCATTGGCTTTAGCTAGCTACTGTTAGCTATTTAGCTAATGATTCAGTTAGCTGCAGAACCATTCGCGCAAAAGTTTGCCTGTACCAGCATCTCAAATCACAAGGTGGAGTCATCGTCAGCAACAGGGTTCAGGTCAATTAGTATTGTTAGCCTGAGAGTGAAGACATTCACTGAACTGGAACTGAACACAGCCTCTGAGACCACCGAATGCCAGTTTGAAGACAAGGGATACAGTACAGAGGTGATTTACAGCGGCTCTGACCAAGACTATGACTCTGGGGACAAGAGAACGTGGCTGGCAGGGGCAGCAGAGGCATAAAGTGGCAGAGGAGCGAGAGTGAATAGGGTATCAGCAGCAAAAACGGCGTGTAGAGAATTGAGGATTTATTTAGACCAAACCATAGGTGATTGTGGAGAGACAAACCAAGAATGTTTTGGGGAGATTTATTTATCATATGTTGAGTTCGAATGAAGTATGTTTTACACCGAATTAACAAGACAATTAAGCTTGTCTTAGTAAAAGAGCAACTTGGATTCAGAAGGTGTACGGTTGCATTTTTCTAAAAAACAGAAGGTAGCGCGAGCACAGCAGTGCTTCTCTTCTGGGTGTAGCCAGCACAGGGCAAATCACAGTAGATTAAAAACAATAAAAAATAAATCAATATCACAGCACACACCCGGTTACAATTGACACTATTTTATCAACAGTTACTTTAAAAACAAGAGGGAGGCAACTACGCGTTTTCCAACAAGGTCACAATTCCCAGCACCTGATTATTTAGAGACACACCTGTTGCAATTAAGCAAAGGGAGAATCTGACGCAGCTACATACAAAAGGTTTAGTTCTCTCCCTGTTGTTTTTAATGTAGCTCTATTGCATGTTTCTGTTTAGTAAAGAAACATAAATATGAGTAAATACTTTTTTGACTTGTGGGGTTCTCTTACTATCACCTCTTGCTGGTACAAATTGGTAACATGGGACAGGATGGACCGGGTCTAGCTGGTTAGCAAACTAACGTTCATAGACATCTCTGCAACACAGTAGACAGACATCACTGACATAACGTCAAGACTGTTGTTTCTTCACGTTCTTTTGTTCTTCACTGTCCCTGCTCTTCAACTAACTCTCAACTAAGTAGTGATTCTAACCCAAATAAGTAGCAAAACATGCAAGGGTTATAAAGAAAAAATACGATATTTCTTCTATATATAGTTTCGCCATCAATACTCTAGCTAGCTAACACAAGGGTTGGCAATGCAATATTACCGCTAATCTATATACATAGACAATATAATCATATGTTCCCCATTGACAGAATCATGTACAAATTGTAATTACAAACACAAAATCATAAATTATCAAGAAAAAATCCATACATTTGCATCAGCTTCTCAAAATTAGATAATCTGCTAATTTTCTCTGTTTTTACATCATTGTAAATTGAATACCTTCAGGTTTTGGACGGTTGATTGGAAAAAAACAAGTGACCAAGCATGCAAATTGACAAATATGTCATCGTCCCTTTGGTCCTACACACACACTAAAGCATGACCTTTATGGAGTGAACAGCCACTAATTTGTGTCATTAAAGCAAAACTGCTCCGGAGCTATACAGCTCATAATTTGCATGCCTCTGAGGAGCCTGGGCTGGCAGTAGGTCAATGCTGTGGTCAAAGTATTATCGAAGTCAGAAGACATACAAACTTGAAATCTGTCATTGTAACATTGACTTTATGACCAGGGGATTCAAGTGTAATCTTGCCAATATATCTTCCCACAAGAATGCTTTGGCAGCGACCCAGACGACAGTTTTACCCCATACCTGTGAAAAAGAAATGAGCTCTGAATACAGAGTGGCTGCACAGCCATTAACAGGACATAGAAACAAGCACCACTATTAATCATTTTTGCTGATTCAAAAGCAGGCAGCAAATTGTTCATTCAGTAATTCTGAAATGAAATGAAGGGCTGAGATAAGGCTAAGAGGGAAGAGGTAGGGTAATGTGGCAAGGTAAGGGCGGGATCAGCGTTTCACACTACCATGTAGGTGAACAGGAGTTGGCACAGGGCTTGTACAGCGCTGGCATGCTAAAATATTAACGTCCGGGGCTGTGAATATTCATGCTCGGTCGTCCCCATCATCAGATTGTGGAGGACAAAGCAGTGTCCCTAGAGTGTAATCCGATTCTACATGTTCCTGCTTCATTTCCAAGGACATGGGGCTCCAGGCAGAGTGGGTGGCTGCTTCTTTGGGGTTGAAGCTGTTGCTGCAACATGTTTCAGCCAACAGGAGGCAAGTAGTGGCACTGGACTGCTGGGTCATGACAAGTGAATATGACCTCAAGTCACTGCTGTCTGCATGGGGCCAATGACAATGGCTCAGGTTGTGCTAAACGTGCCTCCGCCCATCTCTCTGGTTACAACTATTTCTTAACAACACATATGTACAGCTGTAAGTGTTAGATCAGTTGTTCTCCTAAAAAGAGCTACTAATCAAACCATTACAGTATCATGATAATCAATACACAAAAAACATGTTTTTTTCCTGCTGTATAAGAGGATCCAAAACATAAATACATACATACATACAAGCAAGAGGAAGCATAGATTTCCAGAGAAACTGGAGCACACACATACACACCGATAAGTACACTCCCTGTTTCCGCGTGTCTGTTTTCAAAAGGTAACCAAGCAACCAATTCCTAGCCAGGGCCTTTGGTCGTAGGCTTATCAGTTATCAGCGTACTGCGCCTGCTCATAGCTTCACCAGGTTTCTGTTTATCATAGGTCAGTGGCTTCACTCTTAACCCACACAGCCAGAAGTGGAAGGGGAGGTGGAAAGAGCAACAGGGCAGGTCTAATAGCACTGTGGCAGGGAAATTGAACTTTCAGGTCCCATGCAAGGACTCAGACATGCATAGAGTACAGACTGACACATGGAAATCAAGAGGTTTCTATTACCAAAGGACAGAAGTGGCCAAGGCAGACAGATCTAACCACAGTGTCTTATCACTTACAAACACATAGCGTTTCTTTGACAAACTGTGACAACAGATATATGGCAGCATCTAATGATTATATTTATTGTCGATTAATCTGTTGATTATTCTCTTGATTAACGGATTAGTCGTTTGGTCTGTGAAATGTCAGAAAATGGTGAAAAACGTCAATCTGTGTTGCCCAAAGCCCAAGATGATGTCCTCAAATGTCTTATTTTGTCCACAGCCCAAAGAGCTTCAGTTTACTGTCACAGAGGAGTAAAGACACCAGAAAATATTCAGATTTAAGAGGCTGGAATTCTAGTAATTCTGATGATATTTCATAAATCATTCACCAAAATAGTTTATTTAACAGTTGACAACAAATTGGTTATCACAATAAAAATCTCATATCAAAATCTTCTATCTGATAATGACAGCTTGAAACAAGCAAAAAGATGACCAATTCTTCCCTTTAACAATGTGAAGGCTGGATGGATAAAAATAATTGACCAAAATCTCAAGGACTTTAGATCTCCCTCTTAGAAGTACATTGCTTCTGTCGACATTTCATATTCCACGCTGTGCCTTGTGGACAAATAGAGCAAAGAAAATGGAGCAGAAAGAGCCCACTTGTTATTTTTCAATTTAAGAGAGGTTAGCACATTATGTGTATTTCCAAGCCACTTTAAAAGAATGCTACGAGTCTAGCGGATACTGTTCTTGCCTGATGAAGTGGAACAGCGCCCAAATGACGAGGCCATGATGCCATTAAGATGGTAATGAGCTCAAACTAGTGGACACAACAATGTGAGTCGTCAGACAAAAGGAGGCTAAACAACACACTATGTAGACCTTATATTGCACTCAGTGCCCCAGCTTTTACATGGAGAGATGTGCTGCATGATTCTAAACAAAGCACTTCCTCATTACATGAGGTTTCTCACTAACTAATCAACATACTGGAATGTCATTGCCCTGACCATGGCTCTTTGGTTTCCCATTAAAACCTCAGAAAATATTTCAGTGATGGCCACGGCACGTCACCCATTGAAGCCAAAGGACGATCCTAAAGCAACAGTTTCACATTATTGTTTGGAGTGGGAGGAGTGATGTGCTAGTTTCATTGTAGATTCCAGGGCAGTAAACAGCCACACCCATACAATTTATTCATACAACTGCTTCTATAACAACAAAAAAAACTGAGGACACTCATTTTTATCGTATAGTTCTGATAAAAACTTAATGTTAGCAGTGTTTCTACATTTATTCACCCGATGAGACACTAACAGAATAAACTCTTAACCAGTTTCACTCTAAAAACTTTTGTTTGGCTTGCCCTATTCTTATCCTAATTCATTCAAACTTGCCCCCATAATCATTGTCGACTGATGCTTCGGATATAAAGCGACAAAAAAAGAGAAGTACAGAGGTCCGAGCCAAATGAGAAGTATCTCAATTTCACCTTTTAATCATTGACTAAGTTAACACATGTAAGTTAGGTTTAAAAATAACTATCCTGATCAAAGGTTTAAGAGCCCACAGTGTTATCTGCCCACCTACAGTATCAACAAACAACAGCAGCCCTCTAAGGTGAGGGTCACTGTGACCAAACTTTCATCAAATAAGGGTCTTGGCTGTGGAACGTTTCAATAAGTAAATGACACCGACTTAAATAAAGCTGTCAACACAAACAAACATGGCTTAAATCAAATGTGATAGCCTGGGATTTTTGACTGGGAATGAGGAGATTAGGGATGGCGGGGGGGTCAGCGTTGCTGGCAGATGGCAGACAAAAAAGGCAGCACTTTGAAGTCAGTGTAGCCACAGGTTTAAAAGCGGATCAAGCTATTGTGTTAACCACCAGACGATAAACCCGAAAGACATCACACGGAAATACTCAGATTTCTGGCATCGGGACGCGTCCCTAGAAAAAAATCATCCACCACCCAATTACTGAGGGAAGTATAACACAATGCCATACGTTTTAATAAGCATTCATTCGGGGTACACAAATTAACCTCCAGGAAGCCACTTAAATTGGTTTACTTACGTTAGAGGACGATGTTTTAACACAAATCTCTGTCACTTTATTGGGGTCACTGAAATAAAATGCGTATAAAAATGTGACATGAGCAAACTTTGATTTAATATATGTTGTCCTTTCTTTTTCTCTCATTTTTCGTTTCTCTTTCCGCTCTGAATTAGTAACATTAGTAAATGATCATTCTTTTACTAATACCCTAACTTAGTTGCAGTTGAAGGATTCAAATTTAAATTCGGTTTAGCCGGACCGTTGTTCTGGTGTGCTAGCTAACTAAACTGACCTTGGGTCGGAGTTACTCCCTGTTGGCCAGTTGCTTTTTAGTGAATTCCGTTGAGGTCTGGAAATTAAATGTTACTCAAGTTACTAACTTGGGGTAATGGAAACGTAACGTAAAGTCATTGGCATTTTGAACCTATCGAAAAGAGCACGTTTCGCTGTAAACGCCAGTGACGTTATGGCACACGGCTGACCGGAGACTGCACTCGCTGCCGCCGTTTTAGTGAAAAATTAGAAAACCGAAGTAGCTCAGCGGTTAGAGTCCGAAAACTCACCTGCAAACAGGCTCAACAGCACGCAGCAGAACCGGGCAAACGAAAGCTCCATTCCTGTTCCAGCTATTCCACCACTTCTTCAGTGAAACTTGGTCCGACAACTTGTGCTGAATTCGAGTGAGAAGTGGGCAGCCCAGCTCGACCGAAGCATCCAAACTCCACTCCTCCTCCTCCTCCTCCGCCGCCGCTCTCTGCAGGTGCACAGCGGAGCGCGCCGCAGGGTGTCACGTGACAGACGGTTCCCCCCAAACAAAGACAGTACTGCCCTCTGCCGGTGTGAACCTTGGACCTGTTCCTTGTTTTTCTTTAACGGAACAATGGCGCTCATTTAGCTTGGATTACTTTCTGGGTGGCTGTGGGGAAACAGCCCACACAAGCTTCTGTAACTCTGCCACCTTTTACCCAGGCACTATACTGTATTACCGCAAGTTGTCCCCGCCTGAGCAACTTGAGAGTAGTTTTAGAAACATCGCTTATTATGTGTTTTACTGTCAAGAGCATGAGGGGAGCCATGCTGCCCTACTAAATAAATGTTCAGTAATGTAGTTAGTATGGGGGCATACTGTTTATCCAGCTCACGCATTATCCAGTGATGTTAGCGGTGCTTGATATGACATTTAAAGCTGCTACAAGGAACTTTCTTTCGCTCATTCTGGTGGCCCCTGTGGACAGAAGGGATCTGTGCACTGCCGCTTTCTGTCTGAAGGATCATGCCAGTGCGTGGATTTGTTTGGAAAGCAAGTGAAAGAAAGAGGTATGACTTCTTTTTGATTTTACAAAATGCATATGTAAATTTGTTAACACAACTTAAGCGATTCACAGTGTAGACATGTTTGGTTAATTCCTCTCCTCCCTCCACCCTATATAGCAATCAGAGGGAACACAACTTAGATGATGCCATAGGAAACAGAAATATACAAATAATGTAAAATAATCAAAATCAAAGTAGATAAAAATCGAAACGTAAATGAATGAATGGATGAATGAAATTAAATGATGTTTGCAGCATGCATAGCAGCAAGCTAATGTAGCTATACAGGACTATTTACACTTAAAGGTGCATTATGTAGTTTTGGAGGAGAAATTTTAACCAGAAGACACAGATCTTCATCGACTGATTGTTTTAATGCCTAAACAAACTAAGTAAACAACCTCTTCGTTTTCATAACTGAATAAACAAACTGACCTTAAAGGACAACACAATTCCACGCTGTTTTACATGGTTTGTATGTGGTGGACCCTGCCACCTTTCTAGCTTCAAACAGTGTTCTGGGGACCATGTTTTCTTCTGAGAACAGCTTGTTTATTAATTTAAAATCAATATTTCTGAGTTGGTATTGTTACTTTATTGATATTGTAAATATTTCAATTCTGACTTTGAATTTCTTCTCCAAAACTACACAGTGCCCCTTTAATAACTGTAATGTGACAACGCTGCAACAAAGTTAACTTCGTTTTAGTGCTGCAACACAAGACTACAGAGCAGCTTCTTTCCTCTGGCTGTGACACTCCTTAGTGCATCCTCAGCACTCCTCCTCCAGTTGTTAATTTTCTGACTTACCCAACCTGGATAAGTAGGAATCTGACCCAGCGACAGGTATTAAGATCTATAAATATGGTCTTTTGGTATGCTTTTCTTACATAGAGACATCAGTATTACATCGACACTGTTTCATAACCAGTTAAAAGTTCCTTGTAGTGTGTGTTTAAATTAAGTGTGCTCGCCAGGAAACAGAACAGTGATAATACTTTGGATGGCTGTGGCCCAGACCAATAGGGACTGCTGGCGGCACTACCAGTCAATTTCAGGCCATCTGGACCATACAGGTAGGAGTATAAATGTTAGGGCCCCTCTGATATGCTTAAATAAAGGCCATTTCAAAATTGTGGATGATAAAGCACCGTTCTTATATATCAGTTAACCAATTTTTTTAACAGAAACCCTCTTAACGATTAGGCACCCACTGTACTTCTGGGTTCACTTTCAGTTAGTAAATAAAGGCAAATGCCAAAAAAAAGATCTTTTTAACCACAACCATTTTCAGTAAAAACCAAAATAAGCAAAACACAGTGATGCTTGTAAATTGTGTTTAATAAAACTCCATAAATTTAAGCCTATACATCTGACAATTCTACACTATGAATAAATAAAACTTTCTCACAAAGGACAATAGGTGGCGTACATGAACTTCTGCTATTGTAAAAATACAGTACTTCAAGACTACACGTGTAGTATTCCAATTTCAATATCTAATTTAATACAAGTGATTTATTTAAACTATAACAAATGGTCTAAAGTGCAAAAAAGAACAGTCAATATATAAGCTATAAAAATTCATGTTTAAAAAAAAACATTGGTCAGTCACCTTAAACCTGTCTTCAGCTTTATTGTCCAGTGTGAACAATCAGCACCATGATCCCTAACTGTAACAATATGCCAGATTTTGGTTTGTGTCCCAATATCCAGGCCCTCCTCTATAGCAAGGAGGGACCCATAGATTATGCCTTGGTGTGTGGGGGGCTCTGCCATGAGGCCTGAAGCCGTAGTGAGGCCGAGGAAGAATGGGACCCTTCCCTGGAACCATCTTCTTAGGATGCCACGTAGGAGCAGCCGGATTCATTGCCTAAAAAAAGGAAACAAAATCTTCCATGAAATGCTACACAAACACAAGGCTGAAGATGGATTCCATACTTATTGAAAAGACAACAAATACAAAACTTTGAAAAAGATAAAAGAACTGAATCTGAACACAGTATTTCAACCAGTAGACATCAAACAGAATACAGCATGGCTACTTTACAGTGCACCTAAACCCGGTCATCACAGAGTCATTTTCAATTCTTTGCCGAACCTGCATGGAATATTCAGTCATAGGAATTATGAAATATATTATGCAATACCTGGTAAGAACAGCGGCTGTTGGAGATGGTGAGGGGCGAGGTGTGTACGCTCTCCTCATCAGAAGAAGAACCTGAGTGGTAGTCTGACGTCACCCTCTCCAAAGCACTTGTCACTTTCTTCGCAACATCTTTGTCCTGCTCATCGTCGTTGGTGAAAGTGGCCACTGAGAAACAAGGATTTTGCTCTCCGTATCTAATAATGGAAAGAGGGAAACTTTTAGTCTTTATAGGTAGAATGTACTAAACGGTAAAACAGTTTAAACATGAACCCTTGATTAGATATGGGAGACAAAGATCAATGTTAAGGGGGAAAAGGGTATTCATACAAAGGTCTGAAGGACAAATGTATTATTCCAAATAAAAATAAGTATTTCTAATTCGAGGCATTGACTATATTTTCTTATCTGGCAACTCATTTACTGAAGTGAGTTTTCATGGAAAACATGACATTTTTGAGGTGGCCCTAAAGTTTTGAGCAGTACAAAACAGGGCGAGTGACCTCTGACAGTTTTGGTGGTATACATATGACCCAGGGGATGTGAAATGAATGGATGCATAAAGGGTGTTTAGTATACTTCTCATTTTTTTGTTTTTTTTAACAATTGTTGGCATGCACTTTAAACGCCTGCCTCCGTCTGTGATGACAATGATGATGGCTGCTACAGATGACCATAGGCTATTGTTGCTTTTGTCCATCTGATATGTGCCTTCATTTAAAGACCGTGGGCATCTAACTCTCTGCACCTTAGTTGATGCTAGAGTCTGAACAGAGAATGCACCGTCAAGTTCAAGTGAATGATTCATAGTTGAGGTTATTTAGTAGCCTGATTTTTATCCAGGTTATCCAGCTGTAGCTAACATACACTTTATCATCAGGTTCCACAAGTTTGCAGACCAAGGACAAAAATCTTAAATGTTTTCAAGTAAGATTGTGGACTCTATTACCTCCATTAAGGTATTTGATTGTTTGCTCTTTTTAGCTTGAACTGTCATTTTAATCAATGAAAGCAACTTGGTGACTCCTGTCCCTCATCCAGCACATTCAGTGTGGCGCCACAGTACTGCTGCCTTTTACATTATGGAATACTGACTCTTTTTTTTTTTTTTTTTACAATTCCATTACATAATTAAATTTAGAATATTAGCCAACAGCTCCAGTTTTTCTTATCATTGATTTTTCTTATGCCACCAATATAACTCCAGGTCAAGTTATTCTGTAAAGTACAACACTGGAAAAACACTTTCAAATAAAGAAATTACAAAATATATAGTGACATGTGGCCAAAACCATTATTGTTGTATCTACAAACTTCTTCAAATCGCTTCAGTCGTTTGTGAAAAATTCACATATGGCCTCACCTGCAACAGACTTCCCCAGGGTCCACCCACAGAGTGAGTTCTCGGGGTAGTCCCAGATCACTGTACTGAACCCCACTCTCCTGACAGGCCCGAAGGAGCTCTGGATCCTGCCTGTGTAACCTGTTCACTCTGATGCACCTGCAGAGCACACAAAACCAACTTCAGTTCAAATAGTCCTAACACCATCTGTACCACTGTATTCACAAAAAAAACAACATGTTGATAAGGAAAGCTTGAGCTCCACTTCTCTGCTAAGAGCAGTGATTACAATTCCAAAGACAGAACAGCACCTGTATGCCTGTCCTTTGCTGGGGTTTTCTGGGTACCAGTGGCCCTTGAACTTCTCCTGCAGCGCAACAGCAAGCCTCTCAACAAACAGCTCGATCTTGTCCGACTCCAACTTCTCCCTCTTTTTCACGAGTCTCTTCAGGAAGAACACCACCGCTGCAATTTCTCTCCTCATATTTCACAAATGTGTCATCACGTTCAGACAAGCCTGTGTAAGCAAATGAACTTTGGTCAGATGAGCAGCACTTCAATCACACGTGTTTCTGGTCACATTTCTACGGTAAGAAGATAATCAAGCCCTACAAAACTGCTGTGTGAGCCCAGAATCAGGGGCTTCCTAACATTATTAGCAACACTGACTTCGAGATGTCAACATTTTTCAATATTGGAATACAGCTCTTCATGTCTTTGAGAAGCAGTAGAACTGCCATTGCACACATTTCCTCCGACTCAAAGTCTAACTG
This sequence comes from Lagodon rhomboides, assembly GCA_039737535.1. Taxonomy (NCBI): domain Eukaryota; kingdom Metazoa; phylum Chordata; class Actinopteri; order Spariformes; family Sparidae; genus Lagodon; species Lagodon rhomboides. Next base: position 15,819,792 of record CM077795.1, read on the forward strand.
CACTGAGGGTATTTGATGTACGTTACTTATCGGCTACACCCAGTCCACTGAAAACCTACCAACACTGTTATTTAGGTAACTAACGTTAGCATTTGCAGTCCCTTTCATTAACGTTAGCTACGTGTCCATGTAAGCGTGGTAAAATAGCTGTTTTAGAGATTTAAAATTGATACTGGTATATTTAAAAACAATTTTCTCTTTGTTCTGCTTCTGTTGACTTCAGTTAACGGTCTGGCGATTGTAATGTCCCAGAAAGGCGGGAGCTGTGATGCACAAGTTCCGGTTATCCACGCTTCACCACACTCCATAACACGGGCTGCCGTTCTCAGTGTGCTAGCTAATTAGGCTAGCGCTAGCATCATAACGTTAGCCGCCGAGCTAAATCGCGCCGAAACGCATTTGAAACTAACTTCTAACCTCATGGCGATTACATTAGAGCAGTACCTCAAGACAATATCAGGCTATTAGCTGCATAGCTAACGGGCTAAGATAACGCCAACGACCTAATGTTGCTAACAAACAGAGCAGCTGTCCGAGAGATATTGCGGAGAAAGTTTGGAATAGTCAAACTAAATTGTGAGATACTGACAGGCCAATCACACAGACGATTATTATATCATAATCTCGTGAGACACGAGGATACGAACAGCTTGACTTACCTTTTCTTGGGAGCCTCCAGCATGTGGGCACAAAATGAATGGTGAGGGGAAGTTGGCCAACAGAAGAACCCTTGAGGTTCGGTTATTAGCCCCGCCCTTTACTACACAATTCCCGCCCGCCGATCATTCTCATTGGTTCCAAACAGACCAATAAAGCGCATTCATTGGTCAAACATATGTTCGTAAAAGCGTGAGCTCTCGGTGAGTCATACGTATTACTGTTATGACTCATAGCGTCGGGCATGTGTTTATTGTTTGCCTCAATGGTTGCATCGCTAGTGATGTGGTTTCGTCATGAAAATAGCAAACCCAACTTTACATTGTAGCACTGACGGGAAAAGAAGTCACAGTGTATTAATATTGGTGTGAGAAATTTGTAAAATGATTCCATTCAATGTAGGCCACTCAATAAAGTCACAAGTCATTTACAAAACAAAGCCAAAGTAACATTATCAGGTTGTTTTTTCATAAGCGAGGGAGTCAGACGTTTATTATTATATAGATGACTAGAACAGTAACTTGGAGAACATTACAAACTGTATGGCTAACCCAATTTTAGTCATGTTTGTAATATTAAAGCAAGTTTCTCAAAATCTTAAGTCAAAAGGGTATTTGATCCTTGTGAAGTTTGCAATATAACGTAGTGTATATAATTCCTGGAACTGACACTCCACCCCCGAGGATAATTTGTAGTTCCACCTTTTATCCACAAGAGGGCACCCAACTTCCGTCTACCACAAAATGCAACAAGTCTCAATCCACCTAAAACTCCAAGAAGTCAACTGTCTTTGTCATTATAAAGTAAAATGATGGTGAATCAAAAGTTTGTGTGTGTGTGTGTGTGTATTTGATTGTATTCATTCACACAATTGACAATGTTAGTAAAAACCAAGATGTGAACACAGCTGGTGTTTATCCGCCGATCATAAATTAACTACGGAATGGGTGATTGTGTACAGTATTCAAGCTGATGACAAACACATGCATCAAGACTATTTTTTCATCTAGTATTTCTTAACAGTAAAGTTTTTGCAGTTGATTCTGAGGTCCTATGTTTCCCTTCTGAATGAAGTACCCATATGGGGAAGAAGCCCTTTAATATGAAGAATCCCCCCAGATCGCTGACACCAACCTTTCCTGTCCCAGGAAAATCAGGAAAATACCAACATATGTAGTAAAAAATAATTTGATTTTATTGAAATATTTTACAAAATAATACAAACGGTCACTTAAGCACAAATCACATAGCCTTTGAAAGGTCCATGAACACACAGAATAAATAGAATGTAAAACATCACACAACACAAATGCAGCTTTGTTCCACATTAGAAAACAAAAGAACAGAGAGTCAAGTCTAAAGGTAGGAGGTGGAAGTGTAACAGGTATGATACATCTCCAGTAAATGATAATGAGACTGCCAAAATAGACAACCAAAACCAGGCAGCTGCCTGAATTTTCTGCTGAGCGGAGGCATAGGCCCAGACAAGTTTCCACAGTATACAAAAATACACAGCAATCATTATTATAACACAAATAAAAAATAAAAAAAACACACAACCGAAGATTGCATGACTGAAACTTTGCGTTAAGGACCAGAAATTTGACTACTGTCACACACACTCAAGCACACTGAACACAGTTATCCAAATAAAACCAAGATAAAAGTTAAAATGGAGCTAAAACCTTTAACTTTAAACCCTAAAAGGGGTCAAATACATTTAATCTCTTACAAAGAGAGCGCAAAAGAGATACACTGACAATGCTGAGTTTCTCTAAACATCAATCTGATTCTAACCTGGACTTTCCCCAGCTTATTATACTTGAGTAGCTCTGTGACCTCTGAGGAAAACTCAGATAACCAATAATCTTAAAGATATTTTCTACTTTATAAGGCTTCTGATTTATTTGTCTCTTTCTTGCATAGGGTTCCTGAATAATAAACTAAGTTACTTTACAGGCTTTAAACACTGACTTTCAATACCATCATCTACATCCTTCTTTGTGTCCTTTTGTTCAAAAATCAGGGACCTCCAGAGGCACAGAAGACTAGACTATCCTGTTTGTATTGCTGTGACATCAACTTGGCTCTCACACATCAATACAGGAGAGAGAGCAACAAAAGCTAACAATGCACATGAAAGAACATTTTTAAAGATGAATAAAACATCATTAAACATACACCTTGTGTAACTTGAGAACAAATAATTTCCACATCAACACTTGGAGTAAAAACCTCTGGTTCATTATTACACACACTGAACCAAACACAGAAGAAATCTTTAAGCCACATATGTTTTAAATCATTTTGGTATTGCATTCTTCCTCTGTTAATGGAATCTAAGTCAAATGCTTGTAGTTCACATGTGAAACAGAACAAATACAGACTTTGGTTTGGCAGCTGGATTTCTTTTTCTTTAGTTGCACCTTCCCATATTCAGTGTATAGCCATAAGTACGGTTTGTGCTTGACTGCAACGAACAGCTCTGTACTCAATATCAAGTAAATCTCACCAGCAATAATCAATAGTCACTATAAACCCTAAAGCTGGATTAAAAACAAAAAACTATCACTTTAAGCAAGTATATTAACGTTGAGAGGGTTTACTAACTGATATTTAATAACTGATATTTCCACTTGCTGCTTGCCAACAAGTATGAGTTCATGGACACTCCCAGAATAGACATCATCACCCCCACAAACAAAAACCTGCACAGCCAGTACAGCCTTGTTAACCTTCACACTCTGATTTGTCTTTATTGCAGTGATGCTTTAGGCTACTTTTGGGTGTTTCTCATGCACTTGCCCATGCCCTTTTTTAGATTAGACATTCGAATATGAATTATTGCGGCACATTTTTTTCCGTTGTTTGAAATACATTTACCAAAGCTCTGATAGTGCGTATAATTACTTGTAATTTCCCCAGGAGATATAGCAGACTGTGGTGAATCTATCTGATCTACAAAATGGCAGACACTTCATTGGATCACATTTTTTCCCAATCTATAATATCTAATTAGAGCAGTTTGAAGACAACTCTAAAATTCATGTTTCAAGCCATTATATTGCCAGTGTGCTGCTGCAGTCTTAAACCTTGATAATGATTTACATTAGAACAGCAATCAAACACTACTGCTGGCAGTGCCCGATGGTCTGAATATGGCAGACATTGTCTGCCCAAGCCATTTTATAAAATACTGTTACTCACTACACTCTACAGGGAACCATCAGATAACATAATGGAGGAGTATTAAGCAGTGCTAAACCCATATTTGAATGAAAAGAAATGAAAATGTATCTACAGGAAATGAAAACAATAAAAACTGAAATATCTGACAGCAAACTAAACAAATGAAAATAAAACCAACAGCAATCATTTATGTAAAATCATACAGACACAGTTTACTTAGTCTGCATTAAGGTAAATCTTAAAAGATATTCTTTAAGGATCATGTCCAACAAGGACATGTTGTCATAGTGTACCCGGGCCGGGAAACTCTGAGCCCTGTCTCACCGGGCGGGTATTAACATGCATCCTGGGTACATGAGTTGGGTGGAATTCAGGTCACATGCCAGACCAGCAATTTGTTTGAAACTGCAAACCACCATTAATCCTTGCATCATCACTGCAACCACGAGCACAGCGGCCATGTCAACCGAGCCCTTAATGCTGCTCTAATGCACATCTAACACTCACCATCACCATAGTGTTGTAAAAGTCACTCAGTATACATAAAGGCCTTTTCAGCTTCGCTGCAGCCACCACGTTCAAGTGTTTCTCAGCCTCCTCCCAGCAGCAGCACCTCACTCCACAGGGCCGCTGCTGTTGCTGGCCTTGACCCCGGCCCTGCTAATGTGCAGCCAGGGCAGCTTGGCACAGTTCTTAAAGAGTTGCTCGATGGCGATGTGACGCACATGCAGCTCTGACGCCAATGAGTCTTTCTCTTGCACAGCCACTGTCAGCTCCTCGAAGACCTCTGTGAGAGGGAGAGAAAGGCAGGAGATGGGAATCAGTGGTTTCATTCACACACAAGGTCAACTTATACACAAACAAACACGATAATGAAAATCAACTACACAAATTACTAAAGGAACAGAGAGTAGAGACAGAGAATCGTGACAGAAAATGCATTTGTTAACATACTCCCACGGCAAAGAAAGAAATATCAAGCTTCAGTCAAGGATTTCAGTGTTATGCAGCTGAGGAATAATCACTTGGAAATATTTCCAATATAACAAAGTAGTGCAGCAAAGTGTTGGTCTTGTGGGATCCTCCTAAATAATTTAGGATGAGCAATAACCTCCCCTTCTGTTCAATGCAAAGTAATCAAAATGTGTAGAACTGCCTGCTTATGAAGGGTGAATAAGAATGTGAAGAGCAGGCACCCACTCGACTTCACTTTAGAAGAAACCTCACATTAGCTCATGTAATTTCCCTCTTGACACTGACCAGAGTAACAATTTGGCTCATTGATCCCTCACTGACGATAAAAATATCAAGAATGTTTAATGACGATTGGGGGTATATCAATTAAAGAGGAGTGTGCCGAAAGCCTTACTACGATGTTCTGTAATGGCCCCGTGGTCGACTCTAGTGGGTACTTGACCATACTGTGGTTCAAACAGAGCTTGCCTGAGATGAGATGCGTGTAGCTTAGCCGTTACTGTGAGTAGACAACAATAGGTCTAACTGACGAAGAATGTTATGAACAGACAGGCCGGGTATGCGACACCACACAGTGCCCAGTTCAACACAGCCGGTCACATGGACAGAGATGATGTGTTGACTAGAGAAGCCCTGCAGTGAACGTTCGCCCCTGATTTATGGAGTGTCATCTTGTGAGACTCAGACTGTGTATGCTGGAAGAAAAACACTTTTCTTTTTTTTTTAACTGATGCTGCTTTTTCCTGAGGGTACCAACAATCTAATATGGGGATTTATTAGAGATTAGGATTACAGAATGAAGATGACAAACATGTTCAGTTTTAAACAGTGATGATTCAGACAGTTGAGCGGAACAGAATGTCAGGAAAGAACACTTACTTTGAATCTGCATCAGTAGCTGGGCATTCAGCTGATGGAGCTCGTCCACACTCATTTCAGTCACTGAAAGAAAAAAAACCAAATCGTTTTCGTAAGTCACACTGAAAGTACACAGCATCACACTGCACTCCGGCTCAGTCACAGTTTCCATGTCCACTGGAAACCTCTCCGAAGCGGAGCATCTGTTCTACAGCAAACACATTTATCACATCGTTTAAAGTTGTTTTTGTTGTTTAGCAAGCTCAAATACAGCAGCTCATTTAGATGTGCTGACAGATGCTTTGTGGTGGTTCTTGAATATGAAAACCATTTGTTGCTTCTAATCTGCTCTGTCATCACTCATTTTAAATGTCAATATAGCTGCAGCCATTAACCTGTGTTTTGGTTCATTTTGTTTGACAATGTCGTGATTGTGAAATAATGATTTTATCTTCAGCTCAGCAGCTTCGTAATGACTGTGGGTCAACATCGTCAATATATTTGACCTTCTGTCTGACAGCAGAAAACAGAAAACTATGTTGATGAACTACACTGTCAATTTGTCTGCATTAAAACGCTGTATGGTTGATTTCAAACAGTTTTAACCTTTTGTCTCCCTCCATCCTCCTTCTGACTTTGTGTAGACAAAGTCAGAAAAAATAAATAAATGGACCATTAGCAAAAAATTACATTAACACGTGTACATTCTAAGCAACATCAGAAGGAATGATTCATTTGCGTTATTTCATTCACAAGCTGCAAGACAGTTCAGAACCATTTATGACAGAACAAAGAGCCATTACTGCAACTAACCAGCTATTAACAAACCAATAAAAATGTATCTATTATGTAACACCTAAAATTGCAGTATTAGTTTCCGATCCATTTGCTGGTTGCATGCTTCAGATCAGTGAGTATTATTAGGCTGATGATGAGCTAATGTAGGGACATGCACACATAGTGCAAACCGTACTTGTGAAATGCCTGTCAGCTTTCATTTAAAAGCACATAATCTGTAGTCATGAGCAGCTTTAGTAGTGAAGAGACATGAGAAAGCCAAGGACATGCTGTTTCTCCGGGTTAGAAGAAAATTAACTCTCAGATCTCAGAGATCTCAGCAAAGACAAAGATGAAGGACTGTTACTGTTTTCACTGCTGCTTTTTAATGAGTTAGTGCTAAGAGGATTTTGAGATCTCAAAGAGATCACACTGAACAAGTTAAGACAGAGGAGAGAAGAAGCTGACATACTGTCTATACTATTCTTCCATCAAAAGAAGAAAACAAAACAATCAACCCTCTGACACACTTAAGTTACTAAAGTTACAGGTGAGGAAGTAAAAACAACTTCAATGAGCTCACATTCATCTCTGCTGTGGCCCTGGTGTCTGTGCTGTGGCTGTCCTCCTCCTGACGACTGATTCCGGCTGTGTAGACCTTTCCTGCCGTCAACGGGCCAAACATCAGATTGTGACTCTTGCAGGAGCCCCAGCTCCTCCGCTGTGTGGCATTCCAGCATCCCCATAGTGTAGTCAGGCAGCCCGGTTGCTTTGCCCCTGTCCCAGCAGGGCGTGTACCGGGGCACCTGGGCATCCGACTGGGGAAGCAGCTTGCAGTCACTCTGCTGGTTGTAACAAAGAAGCTTGGACCCTCGTCTGCTGGGACCGTTGGAGGAGACAGAGTCTTTGTTCTGGGCATACTGGATGATGCGGTTCAGTTTCTGGCTGAGGGCCAACTTCATGCCCTCGTAGGCACTTCGGGAGACCTTGGAACGTGACAGCTTCTGGTTGGCGATGAGGTGGCATTTCTCAAAGCAGTCTCTGTGGCCGCGCAGGGACTTTGAGTGCAACAATGTAGCTGAGGAGACACCTGCGTTCACATAGACATAAAACAATGAGTCAATGGGTCAAATACAATTAACTCCTACAGTAACACGAACAAAGCTGTCAAAGTTATTGCAAACATGCAGTGAACTCCAAGAAACAGCTTCCTAACCCATAAACACTATATGAAACAGTTGTTAAGAAGTATTGCAGTGATCTAAGCAGGTAGTGAGACATTCAATATTGACCTATTGAACTTGCCACTGCAAATAAATGTTAACTAGTATGAAAGCAAGCTAAAACTGGCAGATTGACCCATCGCGATCTCTCTGTGAAAGCTGCTTAGTGTGCGGTGGATTAGCTAGCAGAGCGTTGAGATAGCAGGGATAATAGATTAACCCAGTCTCGGTGCAACACATAAAGCATATTTGGAACATTTTTACTGAGAAACAGAAGGGAGTGAGGTGCACAAAGTGGTCGCTTTCTATTTGAAGCAGCGTGTCCTTTACATTACGTCATCCATTTTTTAAATACCTCTCCATTAAACAGCAAACACGTTTTTTAAAAAAGGCTGACACTTTGTCTTATTGTTTATACTGGGTGAAAATAGTATCTATATGTGTGCCAGTTTCAACAGAGGATGAACAAAACAAAACATTCACATTTCTCATCTCAAGGGGTTAGCAGGAACTGACGTTCTGGGCTGACGTTCTATAATTAAGACTACAATCCTTGGCAGTACCTCTATTAGGAAGGAAAGTAATGCTTCCGGGATCCAGTCAAAACAGGTCACACTGTATTCATTTAAGCATGCACAGAGGAAATGAACACGTAGCAAGTGGAGCAAAATTAAAATAAGCTCTGAGATAAATAGGCCAGAGCTTGATAAACAAATTGAAGCTGTAGGTGAGAGGTAACGAGAGTGAAAACTGTGTGTGCAAGAGATAACAGCTGAGGTTTAAATGAGAGTGTGCTGCACAGGCGTATGTGTGATGGCCTTCTTCTCACAGCCTAAATTTCTCAGCAGACAAGCGTACGTGTTGGAGCCTGAGGTGAGGAGATTAGTCACTGTTATCCTTCTAGATTTAAAGAGCTTGTTCGGTTAGGTGTACCTGGCACACCGCTCTCAGTACTTTACCAGTAGACAGTTGAGCACAGGAAACCACAAGTCATTTCTAACACATGATCACAGTACACACAATGACTTAGCGTGCATGTCGCATGAAGGCTCACACAGACCGCTTGGGGTTTCAGTTTCCTTTAACAAAGGGTTGTAACAGCCAATTCCAATAGGGTCAGTAACTGACATCCTGTAGCTGACAGGCCCTAAACATTATTCACCTTGTGAGGCAGCTGGATTCACAAGATCATGTAATTATGAGATCTTGCAAATCCATCGCGGCAGGCTTCAAGTAATGGGATGTGGTCAAACCACAGTGGTTCGGAACAACCTGCATCCTATGAGGACAGGCAGATAAGGGCGTTGTTAAGGTGTAAAGACTATTGATTGAAGGAACTCTTCGACTAAAAAACAGAAATAGTGGTTCATAAAGGGTTCAGTGCTGTTATAGTATCAGTTATATCAGAAATGTTGAGTTTCATTGAAAGACGAGCAAAGTACAGCACTGAAGGCTTTTCTCAATGGAAACGTGTTTATGCTCTTCTCTTGACTGGCTTCCGTAAGAGTTTGATTAAAAACTGTCTCCACTGGTTGACAGGATGAGGTTAGCCTGTAGTAGACAAACAGATGTTTCGTTCGGTCATCTGCCAAGTATTGTTTGAATGTGTCTGCCCTTTTAGAGAACAATTTGTTAAGTCGTCCTTGGAAACTGGTTCCAAGGACGACCTACCAAATGGTTCTGTGTTGTAACCATCTGGCTTGTCAGGTTAAAACAACATACAGGACACACTCTAATGCTAAATTAGTGTCTTTGTTGTGGGCTCAAAGCTTCCCTGAGACTACAGATGTAGTTTTGACAGTAATTTACACAACAACAACAATAGTCAGAGGACAAACTGTGCTTAATCAATTTCAGAATTTATTTCAGCCAAAATATAAACAAAGTCAAACCCTAACCTCATGGCCATAACTGCCTTTATTTGATAGCGACAACTAAAGGGAGAGGAAAGTGGGGAGTGACTCAGCCTTAGTATCTGGTGTGCATGTAGACTACAAGGCGAGCTACCGGGGCACCTTTATGTCTACACACTTGATAAATTTGACTGAGGATCAGACGTGATACAGTATATCCTAAAGAGTTTCACCTTCAAGACCATCTTTTAAAACACAGCAGTATGTTGACAGAAACCCTGTTTTAAGCAGCAATTTGGCTTCAGGACAATTTTGTAGAAATATTCCAGTACCGTGTCATGTCCTTGCATGCCTTTTGAAAGCTCGCTGTATGCCTTCAGGATTTAAGCAAATATTCCATACCTTATGCGGCACAGTCAGCATTAATAGCTCTTATATGCCTCAGTATATAGGAAGGTTTTAGACCATTACACAACTGTGTGAGCAGAGATCTATTCTTAGCTTCTGCATATTTGTGTACTAAATGGCCAATGAAGCTGTCGACGCTTTACTAATAGCTGCAGGAGCTTTCTGCCTGTCAAATAGCCATGTTATAATCCGATCAGTCGCAGTCTTTGGACTACCACAAAAACACACTGACTACCACTTGCCTAACAGAAAAACCATTGGCCCACAACCAGGCCATTGCACCACCAGCCAAAGACCTCACTCCAGCTAAGCAGCTTAGCACTACTGTCTTTCATGGCTGCACACATAAGCGCAGGCACACACACAGACTATTCACTGGAGGTGAATCAACATTGTTCAGCTGTGACTGCTACAGACATTAACCATTGCCCTTTTTTTCCCTGCTCTTTAGTGAAGAAGGAGTCTTTAGGTTTGTGTGTCATTCAGTGAAACAACTAACAAAGACAAAGCAAAGACAGACAGATGCCTAGGTCTGAGGGAGAAATGTCAACATGATGATGTTCATAGTTTTCAGTTGTTAATCAGTTGTTCCCGAGAGAAAATGTAAATTATTATACAGCCCCAGAATCAGGAGATCCTGAGCCTCGGTCAAATCACAAATCCAGTGGCCAAGGTTAATTCAAACGATAAACAATACTTCAGAGGCGGTTTGGAAATGCTGGAGTAGTGTGGCCACATATATAGCAAAGGTTATGAGCCTTAAAACTATATACCACTCTGTTTTAAATTCATGTACAATAAAATAAGTATCATATTTTTGTCTTGCCTGGATTGACCTTCTCCAGACTTTTGGTTTCGCTCTGAACAGTATGTGTGGGCTGAGAAAGGAAATTCAATCCTTGACACACTTCATAGTAGATGAATGTTGGGAGCTGGTGCTGGGAGAAGTGGTACAGAGGTCACCAGTGGTAAGGTGTCAAATAGAGCTGCATGGCACAGTTTAGAGGTATGTGTTGTACGCAGCTGCACAGGCTAACACAAGCCGTTTTTATACTGGGCAATAAGCCACCAATTTGCCACCTTTTTGGTGGCTCGCTCCGCGATTTAGACAGGAGGCGGCAAATTGGTGGTCTGTTTTGTTCCACCAATTTTGCGCCTCGGAGGGTACACTTATTTGCGCCTCCGCTGCAGTCTAAAACCGAGGCGGCAATGTGGTGGCATATCCTGAGGTGGGTGGAGGTGTCGATGACGTGCGCTGCTGCGCACCCACAGCCGGGAGTTTTAAAACCAGTAAACAGCTGATCACAGCAGTCAGTTCGTCACTTCATCCACGAAGATGAGCAACTGGAAAGCAGCTGAGATCCGGGAGATGCTAGCGTCTCCTCGCTCTCTGTAGCTGTCTTGGTTGTCCGCTTGTTGTTGTAGCGGCAAGCTAGTAGCGGCAAGCTAATAGCGGTCGCTACTTTCAAATTAAAAGCCCCCCGCTAAGAACCCAGTTCTAAACTCCGATGGGGTGCAATGTAAAGCTCTTATTTTGAAGACAAATTCGACCTGCTCTTCTTCATGCCCAACTTCGTGCTTCACGTCACGTCACATGTTTACGCCTACCCCAGAGGTGGAAATGTGGTGGCTTATTTGAAAAGGTGGAATATTACACCTCCGTTTTAGATGGAAAAGGTGGCAAATTGCAGCCTTTACCTTGCTGCAAATGTGCCACCTTTTCTATCTAAAAGGGGCTTAAGATACCAACACAGAGCTGATATGAACAGTGAACTCAATGACATGTGAACTCACACCAGCTGTTCACCGCCATAGAACTTCCACAACAGTACCAACAGACTGTTTGCTGTTGCAATGTTGTATGAAACCACACTTACCAAACTAAAACACACTTCAGTCTGGAAGACACCTGGGGATCTTATTTCTGCCTTAATATGGTGATTTCAGAAGCAGATATTGGCAATGCTACCATTTCACAGTGTCTCATTTGATCCAGCAAAGGAGTTAAAAGGGGGATTCACAGATAAGTAAAAAAGAGAAGTCAATCATTACATAAACTTAGCATAGCTTAATGACATCTGACTGATCTCAGAGTGCAGTCATAATAAATCAGGTACAACCTGTCATGAGATAATTATTACTAGAAATGAAAATGTCAATCATCTTGAAATTAATGTAAGTAAAACACCCACACTACTTCTGAATAACTGCCAGGAACAAAAATGATTTATAGACTTTCAAATACATATGTGTTTGGTGATGTGTGCTCTTTACCTTATATAAAAGTAATGAAAGCTCTGCCGGCAGTTTTGTGAGATGCTGTGTACAACTGCACACAGTAGAGTCAGTAGAGACACGTTTTCTTTTCCAGGTAGAGCGCTGAAGACTATATTTCAAGCCATATCTCCAAAGTGATGAAGCCATTGTTGTGAGCAAATATTCATGAGTTAAAAAACGCCATGATAAAAAATGATGAAGGACACCTTGTTAATATTATGCCAAGTCTCTCTTCACACTGAAATTTGCATTAAACCAAAAACAGGAATTTGCTTTTTCACTGAAGTAATGTTATTTCAGCAGTTAAGGAATAAACTATATCCAGAGAATTATAATAATGTAATTACAATTAATTCATGACCAACAAATACTAATCAATAAGCACTGCAAATGTAATCTAACATTTGCCCATCTACCCTATTTCATGTTGTGCTGTGTTAATAGTATTTAACTAGTGCGTCCTATCCTGAACATCCTACCCTGTGCGTCCTACAGGATAGATAAAATGAAACCCTCCAGTAAATTGATAGTGTAACAGAGATACATGGCTACCTTTGCTGTGGCTGCTGTCACATTACCATTCTCAATGTACACCACTCCAACATGGTTGAATGTACTTGTCTTTATAAAAGTAATTGCAGAGATTGGCATCACAATCAGTGTTTTTGACTATGCGAGCTCCATACACCTGATATGAAAGAGCAAACTATTTCAGAGTTGTATAAAAAAAAGAAACAAACCCCATGAGACAATTTATTTGTATTTGCAAGACTAATGAGGAAGATAAACTCCGAAATAGGGCCTATTTATTCAAAACAATAGAGTCACATAGAGAGCAAGCCATTATCCACAATGCTAAATTACATGCCTCGCAAAGGTGGACCATACAGTAGCTTCAGCAAAGCTCTGGACTCCAACTGTGTTTAAATATACATCTACCACAGCAAGCAACATAATTAAGCCTCTCTACACCCCCGGGTGAAGAGTTCACCCACAATGAATGAGCTGTTTATAGGAGCATGCTACAATAGCCCCAGTAGAGCAGCAACCACAATCAGCACTAACTGCATCATTCCAGTCTCTCGCTGTAGGAATTTTTTTTTTTGCTCCAATCCCAGCTGGTGATACAACCAAGCCTCAGCAAAAATTCCCTCTGCATTATGTAAGCAGATAAAGGAATGCTGCTGGGCTTTAGCTGGAGCTGGCAGCTCAGCAGACATCTTGTCTGAGGAGCCAGAGAAGACCAGAAGACCATTAAAGGAAACTGTCTGGCTGGAGGCTGGAGGTTACAAACTCGCATACTCACTAGCGTCAGATCTCTCAGGTGTTCATACAGCACAGCCTGCCACATTCAGTAAGGCCAGTTCATTAAGGAAAGCCCTGCTAGGTTTGAATCATGCTGCACTGAGCTTTCAGATCCTGAGAGTAAAGTCTGATGAAAATATCAAACTGTTATGTATATCAAAATCGGACCATTTTTGTTGGTTTAAATACTGAAAACAGGGACAGCACTAAAACCAGTGCCAGTTAGATTAATGAATAAAAAACAGGCTATTTTAAAGAAATTAAATGTAAGTTGAATTGTTGAGTCTCATGCCCAGATCAACCCATACTGACGCTATGGATTGGCAGCTTGGGTCGGTTGCCAACCAACAGCATTAGTATTTGACGACATAGGAATGAGACTCAACAATTAACTATCTATCTCCAGGAAGGTAAAAAGAACCAGTCTCACAATCACTTGTGTGGGGAGTGGTGACTCCTGTGCGATAATATAGGCAATCGTTGGTTGGGCTGATGGTGGCCAGTAAGAACATTTGTAATCTATTACCCTCCAATTGGCTGGATTCCTTTAACTTGACTTTTGCACATCAGGTATAGTATGACTGAATGCAAATTGACTACTTACTCTACATTGAATGACATATACAACAATTAATTGACTATATAATTAACAATTTTTGTTTAATTCTGATTAAAAAACGATTTTTTCACTACTACTGGACCTCCAAACAAGGCTCTATGGGAGGTCTGGCTGTCTTGGCTACCTTACAGAACCACTGTCTTACCACACATCTTTTCATAGTTGGATTGTTCCTTACACTTGAAACATCATCATCACTTACACAGAAGATAAACAATAACCGGAGACAGGCTGAACTGGCTCTTGGTGTTTTGGTGTAGTGACTGCAAGTAGCTCGTGTGTTCTCTGCTGCACTGTGTTGACGCTCAAGGCTGTGTAACCATGTGTAGTACGCCACTCAGATGGTGCAGGAAGAAAAGAGAAAAGAAAGGTCTGAAAGCAAGAAATGCCCAGTTAGGCTGAGGTTGAGCAATATATAAATAGACACAACCTTACACTCAGTACACTCTGATGGAACCAGCACACACAAGCCAAGGCAGTTTCCTCAGGAAACAACCACTTGGACCTACAACAAAGGGATGCACTTCCGGAACATTCATGCTGCTTCGAACTGTGCTCAATGTTTTTGCCACAGACAGCCCTCATGTATACTCCTGCACCCGGTGGTGCCGTGTGCAGAAACCTTGGTTGGGAGATTACATTATCCAAAACATTTCTAATAAATTTAGTTGCGAATTAGTCTTTATGGGGCCTTTACGTATGACACAGTTGTGATTTCAAAAATGATTTTTCAACAGGCTACAATTCTGTCTGGTGTGGAGCCTCTGGCATACGCTACCTTTTGTGTACCAATCAGTGAAGAAAAAAGGCATTGTAGATATTCTTTGGGGAGATTACATTTTCCTAAACATTTCTAATACAATCACTTGATAGTTTTGTTCGAACTCAGTTCATTTAGAGAGTAGTCCATAAAGAGGGATTTTATGTACGACACAACAGGGGTTTTTACGTCGCAATATATTCTACTGGTTTCAGAAAACCAAGAGGCAATTCTGCTTCTATTGCTTCTAATAAATATTCAAAACCAGCTCAGAGCAAAGAGGCTATGAATATTCAGCAGCAGCAAATCACCCTTGAGATAGCATGATATGGTTTAGGACAAAAAGGCACCGGGAGGGTGTGTTTGTGTGTGTAAAGGGAGATGAAGACTTTTCTCTCCCCTTCATATTTTTGGTACACTTTGTCCGCATGTGTGGTGATTGAAATATTGTTCTTCTCTCCTTCTTTAATGAGGGATGGCACAGGATCAATGAGTTCTGTGGCAATTAAGTCTACATGAGCAGTCAGCAGGCACACGGCTTGGCCTTAGTTTCTAATCAGCCATGCCTCCGCATGCAGCCTGGCAAGCTCGCCCCTCAACAATGAAACGCTCAGCTGCATCAGACACACGTGCCTGTCTGCAAACCCCCTCTTCTCCCCCCAGACCCAACAGTTACATAACAACCACTTCATTGCCACACACAGGCTCCATCAGAACCTGTACCCCCAGAAACACACGACGGTACTGATGCAGTTTGAGAAGCATTACTTTGTGTGCCGATGAAAAGCTTTGGGACGCACTTAAGCAAATGCCCCATCAGCTGACTTTTCCTACCAGAACATGGCATCCTGGATGAAACATTCAATGGAGCATGCATAGACGCCCCAACTGAGCCAGACAAGCCACCAGTGTCTTTGTGGAATGTCGACAGATAAATACCCACATTCAAAGATAAAGGTGACCCTGAGAACTGTATTCAGTTTAAAACATGCAACAGCATGCACATCACCAGCAGCTTGAGGAGCAATGTGTAAAAATATGTAAAACTAAGCAGCACTTCATGCAACATAATACTTTATCACGCTGAGGATGCTACATACTTTAATAACCATGTTATATTTAGGTTTCTGACATTACTCTATGTACATTCGAGCAAACCTAGGCTGCATTCCTCTACCATATTAAGATTATTTTCTGCTGAATGAGGATTAATGAGCTTGCAAACAGTTACTAACACAACTTTAACGTTTGTTCTATTCTAACAATGCTTTTCTGAGACTGTGGTGGAAGACTCTTTTACAGCAGACAAACAACAGGATGATTAATCAACAACCCCTCCACACTCAGTTCCCTTGCACCATAACAGAATAGACCTATAAATCTTTTATGCATAGCATATGCATATGCATCTTCCGCTGTCAACAGAATGATCTACCATTCTGGGAGTTCTTAGTCAGCTATATGACAGTGTTTTACAAGACGTACACGATTCTACTCCACAGACATAAAGCACACACACTTCTCCATTGCAGAGAAGAGCCTTTGTGGATCATCTATGAGACGAGTGCCAAATGAGAGGCATATCTAATCCTTTCTGATTTACCATTCTTCTTCAAATAGGCCACTCATTAATTAAGAGATGAAAAAGCTTCAAACACATGCTCTTGAGTTAGAGTGGCACATCAAACAGGGGAATCACAGTGGCCTGCTTTAATGGGGGCTTTGGTCTCACAGCCCCATTATCCTGCACGTCTATCTTCTAAGTTTTGCCTGGTGAGGATAAAAGAATAATTTTTGGTAGGCAATCATAGAAGACATCGCAAATTTGAAAAAGCATCTTCACTATAATGGGAAGTGATAATCAAAATCTGTTTTTTTCTGCAAAAGTGATTTCAAATCCGAATGCAGGAGACTGTTGGCAGCGAAAACCAGTGCTGATCTATCCACATACTGCTTTATGAGGTTAGCCAGTGAAACTGCTGGAGATTAAGTTGAACTTAATTTTGAGTCCCATCAGACAGACACTAGTGAGTGAGTGTGTGTGTGTGTATGTTCAGGAGTTAAAAAGACTGACGAGGTTGTGCTGAGGTGAAACAAACCATTAATGACCTGCTCTGCATACCGCAACCTGCAGGAAACATTAGCTAGTACAAATATATAAGCTGTATGTGAAGAGCTTCACGTTCCCCTCGTTTGCTTTTCATTCTGGAGAGCAAACGAGCAATAGTCCCCCCGTCTCCTGTCTCTTACCTTCAATGCTGAGTTCAAAGCAGACATGGCAGAAAGATAAGGTGCCTGTTTCTGTCTCTAGCTTGCAGACACTACAGATATTGTCATCATTGAGATCAATGTTGACAAACTGCTCCTCTTCATCCATGGTGCTTCTGGGGAAAAACAGTGAAAGAGAGCACATGGTTAAATACCAGGAGCTTGCACAACCAACCACCAAGCACTATTTTGCTAATTAGGTCACACTTTCAAATAAACTTATTAAAAATGCAGTTTTGGTAGTTCCAGTGGGGGAATATTTTTTGGTTCATACTATTTTCGGTACAGAATACAGTACAAGAGGCAATGTAAACATGTTTTTAGTCAGTGATATTATCAATAAATGACTTGCTTACACAACAGACTGAACAGGACAGTCTCTGTCTAATCACTGTGCCAACAATCTATTAGGTCCCATGGTGTTAAACACAATCTGATATCAGCCTTGCACAGAAACAACAACCCAAGCATTTGTAGTCATATCTTAAAACAGCTATCATCTCTATGGGACAAGAGCATATGTGGCAAGACTGGACTCACACACACCACACACAATATTTAAGTATGATGACTTAGGTTTATGTAAGATGTCATGTACTTAAAGGAGGGATTAGCTTCAAAACACTGAGCGGACTGAAAGGACTCATTACTGCTGTGTGCATCTCTATTCTGGGTTTACAGTATGTAAATGATCCAATGTCCAAGTATTGCTTTTAATTACTTATTTGCTTATTTGCAAGTCATTCCAAGTACAAATATTTAAACTGACATATCTTCAGAACTGGCCGTGGGGAAACACATTTGTTCAGCTCTGCAGCTAACATCAATAAACTCCAAAAAGCTTGAAGTGACAGAAAGCAGAACCATTTTAGAGACGAAGGGAATGATCAACATCTGCTGTGGTATGGCTTTCCCCACATGATCTTTAGTAACATTGGTGTCTGTGAGGCAATATCATATCACAAGAGACCATATCGTGCTTTCATTTGGGCAACCACTGATCAGAATATTAAGCTGTACACTAGATATTGTATCTAGAAATACTTATTTGCATTTGGGAACCTGGAACGGCACTCAGTAGAGTGCATACCTCTGCCAAGGCCCAACAGTCCCCTTTAATTCAATCAAGCCTAATCCAATATCAAACTCAATATCCATGTATTATTGTAAATTTAAACCACTCATAACTGCTTAACCATGACTTAAGATCACCAAATCTGTAACAGCCAACCACTAGGACAACAAAACAATGCAGATGGAACTAGGACAACAAAACAATGCAGATGGAATCATGATCTCAATTGTGTTGTCAGAGAGTAATTGGTTGATTAAAGAAAAAGAAAAAGAGAGAGAGATAAATACACTGAAAAAAATCAAGCTGAAATCAAAAATGCCCTTTTCACTATTTTAGATCACCTCCACAGTCATGTGGTGCACCTACTGTATTTAACAATATATGCCAAAGGAATTACAAAAGAAATGTCTTTGTATTTTAATATCAAAATCCAATTCAGTCATGTCTTTGTCCTTGAAAACAAAATGTCACCTGTGCTTACTTAACCAGTAATATCATGCCATCAATCAATCTTTAAGCAGTGCGCGAGCGGAACAAAACTAAGATTTGATGTAAGAAAGTAGCTGCTGGAGTGGAGTGTTTCACTGATGACTGCGCAAAAATACACATTTACAATATTTTCTGTTCCGGTCAGACAGTTAACTACTTTGACATGTAGCTGCATGGCGGGAGGCGTAACTCACATTCTGTGCTGACGCTATTGTTTAGCTATAGTTTTTACAGAAGATACATAAATATATGGAAGTAGATAATGCTCCTCCTTCGGTCTCATGGAAACTTTTAATGAGGAAAGAGAGAGACAAAATTCCTGTCTGTCCTTTTATCCGGTATCTGCCCCAAAAGTTAATGGGGTCTATTCTGGGCTAAGACTCATCCTCCAGCAAAGTTTTGTGGAAATTTGTTCAGTAGAATTTGTGATAATCCTGCTGACAAACCAACCAACCAACCAAGAAACGGACACTGGCGAAAACATACCCTTCTTGGCTGAGGTAACAAGGGTAAGTCTAATTTGTCTCCTGGAAATTCTAGTTCTCATACTTTATCACATTGAACTGCAACTAAGGATCATTTTCATTGTCGATGAATCCATTGATTATAAATTAGTTGTTAAGTCTATAAAATGTCAGAAAATGGTGAACATTGTTGATCAGTGTATTCCAAAGCCCAACAAGACGTCCTCACGTCTTGTCCACAACAACCCAAAGATATTCTGTTTACTGTCATAGAGGAGTGACGATATCAGAAAATATTCACGTTTAAGAAGCTGGAATTAGAGAATTTTCAATCCAACTAATCAATTACCAAAACAGGTGGGGATTAAGTTGGCAGTCAACTCATCGATTTATCATTGCAGCTCTAAATCACATTAGGCATTTCAAGTTGCAGACGTCTTTGGGGAAATTAATTCCCAACAACTGAAATGCCAGAGCTTTGCCACGAAATGAAAAGCAAATGAAAAAACGAATTCATTTATAGGAAAAACATTTCTGAAGTGGCACACATGGACACCCTCTCTTGTGACATGCCACAAAAGGTATCACGCTGAGGATGCTACAGGTCATGAAGGAGTTATAACAGCTCTGAGTCATACTGAGAGCTCAGCCTCCCTGTTGTTTTTGAGAATATGAAACTCTTTGAAGTCGAAGAAACAGAGAAACCTCAACACCTGAAAGAGTTCTTGAACTGGACTGAAGGTTACATTATCCGCATCCATGACCTGTCAGTGCACCAAATCGAAGACATTGGAGTAAAGACACGATAACACTGGCCAGACCCAGCTAGATTAGAGGACACTCCACAGTGTTTCAGAAGAATAGCCAGTGATAGCAACAACGAGGCTCGGATTCCTATTGAACTTTTTACTCCGTTGGACTCACATATCTAATTAACCTTTACCATTGCGTATGTTCTCCTTTCAACAGATGAAATACCCTTATACCTGTGGAGTGCTAGTTCGGCTCGAGGCAGCTCGCTGTGGCCCGAGTGTCTTTATACATACCGTTAAACAAATGCTTGCTAACAAGAAGTTAAGCTAGCATCCCTCCGAGTAGTCTGGTCTGGCTGATTCGTGACCGTTATTTGGCGATGTTACACAGCGAGGCACACAACAAAATTGAGCTGACGCCAGTATCACAGGACACCACTTTTGTTAAACTCACCTTTATGTGAAAGAGCGTCCTCGGGCAGCTATCCCTTTTGTGCGGGCACCTCGGTTCTCCTTCGCCCCAGCGAGCACACAAACATCAGCGCGTCACGGCAAATCCACAGAAGATACAGGAACCTCGCTCCCCTCTCAGCGGAATGAACCACTAGTTTATTTGAGGGGTGAAAACATTAATAAATAGTTTCATTTTTGACTACACTGCCCCGAATAAAACACAAACGACAGATGTTAATTAATCGTGTGAGAAATGCATGTATGTCTTCCATGAAAACACACTCATTTAATTACACGAGCCGCTTTAGGCAGTAGTAGCAGTGACAACACCCCTACGGTGGTTAAACCCAGGTAAGCCCTTATTGCTTCATCAAAACATTTCCATAACAGAATGGAGGAACTTGGGATTTGGGGTATAACTGAAGTAATAGATACAACTGTGCCAATAAATAATGCATTCCCCCCTGTTGATTACGTCATATGAGGCTGCAGGTGTTTATTCCAGACGACTTTTCCGACGTCAGCATTTTCTGTTCCCGTTCTCCTTCACATGAAGTCACACGTGGGGGATTCCCGCGTATAATCGAAAGGAACAGCCATTCAGGATAAAATTGTGAATTACTAACAGATTAAGAGACATCATTTAAAGTGATTTGCCAAACTACTTGTTCAAAGCACATTTCAAGATGATGGCACCCCATCCCTACCCACATCTCCCCTTAATAAATTAAACAAATACATTTACAAAACAAACAAACAAACAAAACGAAAATGAAACACACATAAAACGCAAATTTACAGGATACAGGAGCACTACCCCTGACTATGAACTATGAATATGCTGGGGCTTATTATTATTATTAATTTTTATTAATTTTCTTTACCATTGTCACAAAGGCTGGGGTTTGTGACTCTGCATTACTTTATTTATTACACTCAGTAACAGCTAGAACACAGCAATATTACCACTTGTGGTGTCTGATTATAATCTTGAGGTCGCTGATAAGGTTCAACATCCTGGACATTTTATTACAGAACATGACAGATGATGCAATACCGCAAGATATATGCGCAAGCAAAGCTTTCATGCAAGTAGTATGTGTACAGAGAAGATGTCTCTGTTCAGAGCATAATGCACACTACAAACTACAGAAAAAAAAATATGGAGACTTCAAGTAGCTTATAATGATGTCTTGAGAATATAACCGAAGAGGCCTTGATGGAATAGCACAAGTTCAGTGTTCATTGCTGCAGAAGTCAGTACTTTTCCAAGCTGCTTGAAGAAATCTCATGTATAAATGTATTTGCCGAGTTGATGTCACTGAAAATTAAATCATCCAGGTTTGATCAAACATGAGGTTTAGCACTACACGCTGCCCATCTCGGTTGTGGAGACATTGGTACAGCTGTCTCTTTGTAAGACACTATTGTTTATCATTTTTAAACTATGATCTAACTGTGATTTTGTACATCATTTATTTTTCATCGAATGTCTTGTCTTTTTTCTGGACCGTGAGTCTGCAATAAAGTTCTGAATTTCATTGAATATATGTCAGGCTGTATAATAGCCCAGTGCATTTCATGGATATAAGTGATGGTACTTCCATATGCCATATAGATTCTGATATTATGCTAAAAGGACCAACAGACTGCCAGTAAGATTTAAATTCACAGCCACATGAGTGCAGCGTATGCGACCTTGTCAGAGGTTGTAATTCATACAGTGGGAATTTATTCTGACTCTGCTATAGGCACACATGTCACCACATACAAAAACCATACTCTGATTCTTTATTTTTCTGATGTTATTTTCAGCTTTTTCCATCAGACAGCAAAAAAGCCTCTTTGTAAGAAGTCAAATAATGCCAAAAAGCCATCTGAAAGGAAAGAATTCTACTGAAAGGACATGAATGTGTTTCAGCCTCTGTGCCAGTTCTGCACAGCCTTGGGGAAATGTCATTGAAACTGTACAGCCATCGCCTCTCTAATGTCAGTCTACTGTAGTCTGCAGCATTATGCATGTGTCACTGGTGTGTCAGTGTGCAGTTTGTTTATTCAGTTTATGCTGTGTGTGTCACGTGCTGTTGTATTTCAGGACTATCTAGCAGATGGTAAAGTCAAATAAGGCAACTGTGCATCTTAATGTCTGCTAAACTGCCAGCATTATACAATCAACTCACTACACTTTTCCCCTGGTACAGGAGCAGCGACTCCTCTGAATAATTTGAACTCATGAAATAACCATTTACACGATGATAACCCCCCATGACACTGTTGCTGTTAATTCACAAAAATGAAAAGATTGCACATTATCATTTGAAATAGGAAAATTGCTTACTTGAACAAAAGCACACTGAAGAAAGTCATCACAATGCTCTCTGCTGCAGTGTGACTCAGTAGGGACCTTCTATGCAAGCTTTTAGTCAGCTCTTACAAAGAGTTTCTGCCATCTCCTGGCCAAAGAGCGGTAGTGCAACTGCCACCAAAACCTTACTTCTGCCTTGTGTTTAGTTAAAATGATGCCCAAATAGTAACGAAACAGCTCTACCTCAGTATATCTGCACTGCCTCCACTTTGTCCTGTTACCAATGATACAGTGCAACCTTTTATGAAGATAAAAAAGCTGTCTCCCACAGGTCAACACCATCACGCAATAAATGTTGCACATGCACCCGATAAATACATCTATACACCTCCTGCATGTCCTGGAGCATAGAGCAGAAACATAACTAATATTGAGGCTACATTTTCTTTTCTTTTTAAAAGGATATTGGCTTTTATATGGCTTTATTGTAAGTATAGCTGAAGAGATGACAGGAAACAGGATGAGAGAGAGGGGGAGTGACACGTGGCAAAGGGCCCCAGGCTGGGACTCAGACCCAGGGCCGCCACAGCGAGGACAAAGCCTCCGTACCTGCTCTACCAACTGAGCCAAACGGTGCCCCAATGAGGCTACATTGTCACATGGTACCGTAGCTGTTTAGTCTAAAAGTTTGTGTGACCCTCTGGCTCATATGGTAACTTTGTCATCCGTGCAGCCACCATCACAGTGTATCCAAATCAGGGGCTGCCCAAAATTTGCCCGTCAAAAGGTTTGATTTGGCCCGCCGGTTTTCTCTAGCAAAAAAATCATAGTATTCAAAAAATAATATCGTATGAATCGCTGTTTGTCTTGTTTTATTTTTTGTGAAGTAAAATGCTCTTTAAATATGTAGAACCCGTGACTATAATGACTCTGAGCATGGCAGCCAGGCAGAGTGACACTTTGTCAGTAAAGTCAGTCAGCTAAGGGAACTTGAGATAAGAAAGCCCTGAGAGGGAAATTAAAGAAAAATGAAGGCACTTAAGAAAGAATGTACTGGCATTCTTCCACCTGTTCTGAAGTCATAAACACAGGAGAGAAAACAATTCAGATTAGACTGGCATTTTTATTCCCACTTGCCTCTCGGTGTTTCTGTCCAGCACAATCTTGCATATCAACAATACAATACATTAGGTGATCACTTTCGGCCCATGGTCCACTGTTAAGTTTCATCTTTGGCCCTCCAAGGGAAAAAAAGTTTGGCCACCCCGGCTCTAAATCATACAATTACACAAAGGTCTTGTTAGTGCAGTCTGCCAGAATTAAACTGTTCTAAAAGAACAAATTCACAGTGAGTCCCAATACTGTGTTCAGACGTCCTACCACCAAAAACACAAACAAATCCAAGAAGCTACAGCCAATACAATAGGCCAACTGCCATCCAAATTAGCAGACAAAATCATATAACCTAATAGTGCTGTTACACACCAGGCTTCGTTCGAGATGGTGAACACGCCAATTTACTGCTGTAAAGACTGATGTCATCGGGACAGATCCTGACACGTCCCCCAGCTGCTGATTAACACACAGGCAGCACACATGTTGACACAGTGGCAGCTCACCGCTTTCTGTGCGGTGACACGAGCACTTTTTCTGCTTCACAGATGCCCCCCCTCCTCCTCTCGGTGTGGACTTTGACCCTACTGCATGTTGTGTTTATGTATCAGACTCAGCCTTTCCTGGAAAGTACCTTTCAACAACAATGTACTGTACACAAACGTGTGAGTAAACGGGAAAAGGTGACGGCTGAGTGGTTTGTTAAAATGAATACAAGCAAAAGGTCGTGGGAAAAGTAAACTCAGCTGGGCACGTTTCTGTCATGTCTACATGATGTTAATAATATTTAAAAATGCTTTCCCCTACCTGACAACCTTAATGAACTTTTACCCCTCATCTATCATTGGGTTATGTGACATTTCAATGGTGTATCCACCCTTTGCTCAGTTAGCCATGGATCATAATTCATCATGCTGAGTGCACCCACATCCATGTTTTCCTCCTGACTCTACGTCCACATGTTGCAGCTTGCCGCTTGTCTTAAGACACACGGTCTCAGATCTTGTCCAACGGGTTCTGTGAGGTTAAAATAAGAGGGGGAAAAAAAAGAGTGTGGAGAAAAACAGCCCACAGCGCTTTACATGAGCTCTGTTCTCCCAGCAACCAGTCAGAGCGCAGAACAGGTGTTGTTACCTTTGGCTGCTGCTTTTGTTTCCAGATCATCTGAAACTGATATTAAAAAAAAGACTAAATCAAACTTTTCGGGAAAGATATCCTTTGCCTTTTCTTCCCTTTGTAGAGATTACAGCCCTCCGCCCAGTTTTTATTCACCACTATATCCTGATAAGGGCCTTGCCTAACTCCCGAGGTTCGTGGACACTGCGCTGTTGGTCCGTCAGAGCAGTGCGCTGTGACTCAGCCAAACTGAAAAGTCCCTATCACAGTCAAACAAAGGAGCAACCAGACACCTTGTCTGACAAGAGGGACGTCTTGCAATCCTCCGGATACTTTGAATGAAGCTTTGAAAGACTGTGAAAGCAAGCATTATCTTTAGCTGAGAACAGAATTCTGCTGTATCGACTGTAACCTGAAAAAACTATGATTTCTTTTCATGATGCATTTAATGTGTGTGTTACATGTATACCACCCTCAGATCAGTAATAGTACACTTACCCACAGAATTGTACTTAAGTACAGCACTTGAGTGTACTTAGTTACTTTCTACCATTTTATGTAGACACCCCTGTGGCCACTTAACTGTGGGCAGCAGGCTGTTCACGTCCCTGAGCGGTACAACTTCACCTACCTGGCAGCCATTGTGGGCAGCAGATTACACCACATCCTGTCTGTGAACAAACAGACAATCCGGAGCTTCATTTGTGCGGCTGGAGACAGCACCCGTTGGGCTGCTCCGCAACATAATGGAGTCTGGGCCCCAGGCAGGTTTTCTTCACCCGCGGCCCTATGACTAATGTGAATGCAGGGACTGACTTCATCCATCATTCATGAAGGTGCGATGAATAAGTTCAACTTTGAACTGAAGAGAAGTGAACCAGGGGAATAGGAAATTAGCCATATATGGTTAAACTCGAAAGATAATTTATATCGTGCATATGTTTAGGTAACAACCACAAGTCCAACAGTGGAGACTTGTTGCCATGATTAAATGATTTTTGCTGAATGTCAGCAAAATATTACAACTCCAGAATTCCAGAATTCCAGAAAAGTTGGGATGCTGTGTTAATTTAAATAAAAAAGAAATGATGATTTGCTATTTTCAATTGAAAACAGTACAAAGACATCTTATCTCATCAACTTCATCATTATTCCAGAATTTGATGCCAGCGACACATTTCAAACCAATTAGAACAGGGGGCAACAAACGACTTGGAAAGTTGTGAAATGATCCAAAAACTCCACATTCCACAAGTAAATGCTGTCCAGGTTATGTGTCATCATAGACACTGTCTCCCACCCACTCCATGGTGCACTGGTCAAACACAGGAGCACATTCAGTGCACGACTTATTCCACCAAAATGCACAGCAGAGCGCCACAGAGGTCATTCCTGCCCGTGGCCAACAGACTTTTCAGGTCAGGAGTGTCAGATGCTCTGAGTCAACAGACTGGCCCCTGAACTTATTGAACCCTGTTCACAGCCAAAATTCCATAATTCATTGATATTTCTAATTATTCAACTATTCAGCTGTGTATTATTGATGAGACTCTAACTGTGCAACGCTTCCTAACAACTTAAGTGCAATATTTCTGCTCACCTACACACTGCCCAATGCTTCACTGGTTCAATTTTGTCTGTGCAACATCATGATCAATATTTTACTTTTGTTTGTAGCATTTATTTATATTGTTTACAACTGTCAGCTACTACATACTGCAGTATTAGTCAATACCATCTACACTGTAGTCATAGTGTAGTACAAGGCACATATCTTACATGTCTATTTCTGGTAGTAATTCTATTTCTAATTGTAAATACATGTATATAGTTGTCACATATTATGGTTTAATTTTTTCTCACAATTATTTTATATTTTATTATTTTTATATTTTATTTATAACTTATTAAAATCTATCTACAGTGTGATATTTTTGTTCTGTTTTTATTGACGTTTTACCAGCGTCACAAGTTTTTTGGGGGGTTGCATCTGAGGAACAGATGAAAATGAAATAATGGACATTGTTTAAAAACAAACAAATTGTAATATCAAAATAAACTACGACCTGAAATTATCCAAAAAGTTGTTTGAATTAAGAGAGACTCAATACAATTTGAGAGGATGGTCAGAGAAATCTTTGTATTTAAACTTTTTTTTGTTTAAAAATGTCTAAAGTTATATCATATATTCATATAATTCTAAAAAAAAAATGGCATTAGTATAGTAGGGACATTTTTTGTGATGTTTCTTTTGATGCCAAATAAGTTGTAAGGGTATAGGTGCGATGAGCCGTAGCTTCAAACTTGCATTATTCGCTGAGAAATAAACGAATCAAAAACTGGTCCTATCTTACAATATTCAAGAAAGTGAGAAATAATTCCTGGAGCCATCCCTTTATCTGGATCCACACCCAAAGTTAATGGGGTCTGTTCTGGGCAGAGACCAATCCTCCATCCAAGTTTTGTGGAATTCTGTTCTGTAGTTTTGTGTGTAATCCTGGTGACAAACCAACCAACAAACAAACACAGGTGAAAACATAACCTCCTTGGTGGAGGTAATTACAATGAATTACAAAGGAATGGGGTACCTGGCGTGTTGCAGTCAATAGAAAAGACAACTGTAGCCGAGAATGAAAAACACGAAAAATGTCAGTTATTGTATAACACAAACCTAACCTACCAGTCTATCAAATATAACAGCAGTCTTAAAATGAGATAGAGATTAGGCTACAATACAACCATTATACTCCCCATAGCTCGAGCTGAGACACATCACCAGGCAACAGGCAGTAAAGAGCGTACACAAAACACATTAAACTCATTTCACCAGTCATTTTCTGCTCTCTGCAAACACGGGCTGTAAAAACAGCACAAGCACCAGCCAACCGCACTCAGCTTCTCCGGTTACAAAAAGCCGAGCCCTTGAGGCGTCGGGGATGGCATGTTGGTTTTAGTGAGTGATGAAAAACTGAAGTGGTCTAAGGAATTAGCCAACAGGCTGAGATTGCAAGGTAGGAGAAAACCATCGCCCCTTCTCACTCATCTATCATCCTACAGCATGTGATCCCCCTCAGGGGCAGTTCCCATGGTCTGTGCCAACCTGAGCATGCTCTGTGGGGTCTGGAGCCGAGACATCATAATAATAACACTACAGTTGAGGCTGCAGATGCGGACATGCCAACCCTGCCCGCACACATAACACACATGCTGACAGACTTTGAAACGAGACACTGTCTCCCAAAAGCATGCAGTAACATGGCGTGTTGTATGAAAGTGTTGTTGACTTTAAAAAGGATAAGAATCTCGGTTCAGCTATTGCCTTTACTGTCAGTGTTAGATAAAAAAAAAAAGATTGAAGATGTAAATAAAGGTGTAAGAATTTGAAGGTAGCTCCAAAAATATAGGGGGCAGAATAATTGCTAACTGCAGCTCACTTTACTCTTTGGCTGTCAAACTGGGGTTAGCTCGGTTAGCCGCGGAGCTCACAGGTCAACCAGGTACAGCAGCCTCCCAGTGGAGAACAGACCGGCACTGAACACAGCCTCCAAGACCAACGGATACCAGTTTGAACACAGGGGACAGAGTACAGAGGTGATTTACAGCGAGGTAGAGAAGACATGGCAGACGGGGGCAGTAGAGGCGTGCAGTGGCGGACGGTGTACAGATGTAGAATAGGTGTAAAATATTTTCTTTATTGACATTTTGTGAAATTTATGTTGTTTATTCATTACACTTAAAGCTAAGAGGGCTTGTGAAATGTGTATGATGAGACAAGACAGACCGGGGCTAGCTGGTTAGCATGCTAACTTCCGTTGATATCTCTGCAGAACATTACATTGACTTCTTTGACATAGACTCAATAACATTGTTCCTTCACATTCTATTGATAGACTCATACTTCCTTTAAAATGTCTTGATTCCAACAAAGGGTTTGGAATTAAAATCAGAATTTAAAATAAGCATTTTCATACCTTTCGAGGAAATAGGCTCTACAATAGGACTCAAGAAAATAAAGTCTTAATAGTGCAGTGAATACACTTTTGAGAAGGTTTCTCTCATTTAGTCCTTTCTGAATATTTTGTAGATTACAAAGTTTTATGTAAGCATTAGCATTTCGTTACCATGGCTGTAATGTTACGAAACTGACACAGATGAAGAGTTCATTTTGTCTTCTGCTTTCTTGCAGTAGCTCAACATTTCTACTACTTCTACGGCTTGAAATTGGATCATTTTCAGATAATTTCTTCATGTTGCAAATGTGAAAAAAGCAACAAGGTCAAACAAAAGTAAAGGTTTAAAATGTTTTAATGGATGATGCAGCACTGATATGTAACAGGTACTGAACACTGAAGGTCGACATTTTTCATAAATGCAATGGCTCTGATGATCTACAGCATTCACCTGCTAAAGCTTGTGACTAAAGTTTGTGCTATATTAAATATAACTTACAGGCATACCAGCTGCAGTACAGTATAGAGAACGGACTCCAAAGATCACGGGTTCCCTAATCATAAGTCTGATTCACAAAATGTGCTTGTTAAGTAAAAACAAAAAAAAAATGTGCTTGTTAAGTAAAAAAGTAAACAAAGTTTAAACTCAAAACACAACAGAGTATTTATACTTTCTATTTACAGTGTACATATTTACATCAAAGCTTTTACAACTTTCAAGAAATACCTACAGTGCTGAAAGGGCTTTTTTTTTTAAGTCCAGAAAGCTTTCTGAAGTTTGGAATGACCCTCGCCCTCACCCAGCTCTGAGGCACCACTATAGCATTAAAATGACATTAAAGACAGTTCTGTACAGTGTTGGCAGTGTCTTTGCTCACATTAGCAGGGTGCTGAGGCACACTGTGAGCTACTGGATTGTGGACAGTCTTTGTTGTTGTGCTCTGTCAGTTTGAGAATGACAACCTTCCTCTGGAGAGTCTTAGCCTCCTGTGGAGCAGGCTGTTCAGCTACTGGTTGCACTGAGCTCTCAGTGACTAAGTCCTGGCAGTCCTTCGGCAGAAGCATAGTGATGATGTTTGAGTATCCACCCTGCACTGCCAGGTGTAACGGGCTGAGCCCCTGCTCGTCTGACAGGGCGCCACCATCTGGACAGTGAAGGAGCAGCTCTTTCAGGACTTCACAGTGTCCGTTCTCTGCTGCCAGGTGGCAGGGGGTGCGTAGGGCCTGGTTGGATCTGTAGGGGTCTGCCCCCTCTTCTATCAACATCTTGACAGTGGCCAGGTGACCTCGCTGGGAGGCCAGGTGGAGAGGAGTGAGTCCATTGGTGTTCTGGGCGTGTATATCCGCCTGGTGTTTGATCAAGAGGCGAGAGGTGCTGGTGTGGCCAGTCTCTGCCGCCACATGCAGGGGTGTGTTTAACCCAGCAGATGTCGTGTGAACATCTGCTCCGAGTTCGATCAGGATCCGCGACACTCTGTACTGGCCTCTCTGAGATGCCAGATGCAGTGGTGTGCGTCCATCTGTCGTCTGCCCGTCCACGTCGGCGCCGGCCTGTTTGACCAGCAGCTTGACGATACCCAGATGCCCTTGCCAGGCAGCCAAGTGGAGCGCCGTCCAGTTGTCCTTACCCTTGATATGAACATCAGCGCCACGGCTCAGCAGCACACGGATTACATTCTCCTGGCCGTGCTGGCATGCCACATGAGCTGGCGTGCGTCCTTGGCCATCGGTCTCATTGATGGCTGCCCCTCGGTCCAGCAGCAGGCGTGTGATGGCCTCATCCCCGTTCTGGGCCGCCCAGTGCAGAGCTGTGTACTGGTCTTCATCCTTGGCGTTGACGTTGGTGCTGCGCCGACCGAGCAGAAGTTCTGCCAGGGGCTTCAGGTGCCTCTCCGTGGCCAGGTGCAGGGGTGTGGAGCCACGGCCATTTGCAAGGTTTGGATTGGCGTTGTTCAGGAGGAGGAACTTGACGGCCTCTTCGTTGGCCAAGATGATGGCGTGGTGGAGCAGACTGTCTCCACCATCGAGGAGAAGATCTACATCCTGAGGCTGGAGGATCTTCATCAACTTGGCAGTGTCTTTGGTCCTGATGGCCTCACACAGCTTCCGTCTCTGTACCTCAGCAGAATCTGGGCAGGAAGGAAGCAAAGGATGGGTTTAAAGCAGAAGTCTTGAGTAAACATAAAATATACAGTAGGTCAACATGACTAATGGTCCCATTTGTAGGTCTTTAATCAGCTCTTACCACATGTGCTTTCTTTCTCAAAAGACAGTGTGATGGAGTCCTGGGAGGAGAAGGCTGAATCTGCAGAGGAGATGCCGGACAGTCTCTTGCAAGTGTTCTCTTTGCTGTGACAGCTGTCCTCCTTCACTCGATCAAAGCTCCTGGAGATCCCAGAATCCACCTGACTCAACAGCTCGGACAAGCTGTAATCTTTTTCCGGCAACATGGCTGACTTTGGACGCACCGGCTTGTTGTCCTTGACCTGGAAGGAAAAAATCCAGATAAGCATATTTGGACAAGCTGGTCTTTGACAATCTTAACATTCCATTACATTCATACACGTAGCTGCTGCTCTTAACCAAAGCCACTCACAGTACAATGCCTATTGTCGTTACTGTGATAATTTGCTGATCTTGAGTTTGATCGTGTCAAAATCACTTGAAGACAGATGGAAGTTCAAAACAGCCTGTCCCTACAGACAGATATCAGTTAGCAACAGCTGTCACCTCTCATGAGCAATATGTTTGTCTCCAGTCACGTACACAAGAGCACGGAAATGACACACAGGTCGAACTATCCCATCAGTCAACATTCCTATTTCTGATGCAACTGTTCAAACACTTAAACAACTTATGACATTAAAAGTCATAATCATGTCTGGAGCACTTGAGATAAGCCTCTCATTGTCTGGAAGTGTGGTTACACATTAATGGAAAATATATAGAGTCAGTTTAAAAGCTGTAACGAAGAAAGGGATTCACGTTGTACAACACAGCCACTGTTGGTAAAAAATCTAGATCGTGTTTAGTACTTTTATGGCGGTTCATATGATCCACTGTTAAAAAATCTTCCAAAAACGTTTCCAAAGGTTCAAGAACTGACAAAATGAGTGAATCACAGAGCTTTTTTTAATTCAAAAACCGTCGTACCTGGTCACTAGTGAGTGCGTTAGGGGAGGTGGGCTCTGACTCTGATGTTGATAAGGTTGGTGTCTTGGGCTCCTCTTGAGGTTTAGAGCAAAGCTCCTCAGCTTCAGATGTGATTTCTGTAAAGAAAACAGCTCTAGGTCAGGTTTCAGTAATACCAGGGATGGGATTAGGGGAGAAGAAAGGAAAGAAAAGCCTCAATTTAAGGAACCACTGTACTTAGGTTCTAAGGGTTATCCTCAGAGTGTCCAGCTGAAGGACTAGGGTCAGTTTGATATTGATTTACTTCCTGTTGTCATGATGAACAAGGTTGACATTTTTTTTTTGTAATAGACAGGCACAATTTACCCTGGAAGCTGGGTCTGGCATTGGGGTTTGTGGTCCAGCAGCGCTGCATGAGGCTCAGGAACCCTGTACAGGCTGAAGGTCGACAGCGTGGCACAGCACCCAGATCTGGACGAACTCCCTTCACCACCTTCACCATGATCTGAAGGATGTTATTCTCTCCTAGGGGTAAGACAATCATAAAGGTCACACAAAAAATACATAAATGAAGCACAATATGTCAATGTTTTTTTTATATATTTGTGCGGCACACAATCTAATCTGAAGCCTTTTTTTTCTGATGAGGACATGTAGCTGGAAGACATGCTGCAGTGTATGACAACATAATTTAAGGTGCTGGTAGGCACCAGAGCCTATATAGATAGTTATGCACAGTTTATCACCATCTCCCCGTGGCTCAGATAAGGTGTGCACGCTGTTGTTTCCCATGGGAGCCAAGTGGATAAGCAGTTCCTGGTCTGGCCTCTGTCTATCTGACTGTGGGATCAGCCCAGTCAATGATTCAACACAAACAGGTAGAGGCCTTAATCACAGGTACTTCACCTCCCATTGTAGCCTTAATACCCTCCACAGGTGGAGGAGGAAGATGGGAAGGGATGGTAACCGGGCCATTTCTCGCTTTTTAATTATGTCTGGATCAACATAGGCGGTGCCAGTGCCAACCTGGAAACCCAACTGGCCTTTAAAAAGGAGCCAGATTCCTTGAAGTGCTATCTGATATGCCTGGGAAAATACACAGTCTACTTTCTAGTCTGGCCCTGTCCACTGCCTGCTCTGGAATCCAGCGAGTAAACAAATACAGTACAGCACCTGTACACACACACACACACACACACACACACACACACACACGCACGCACCTTGAAAGGTGTAACCTCTAGGTCTTTACTGGAAACAATGAGAGCCTAACCCTGCTAGGAAAATGTTAAAAACAGCTGTGTGGCTCTGTGGATGGCAGTGTCTGTTTATCTGTCAACTGTTGGAAAGATTGTTGTATAATTCTCGGGATGAATTGTGATAACCTTTGTTATATATTTTGTTGAGTTGTGTAGCTTACTTACATTATCCCAAGTGTTCCTAACATTGTTCAAACCCAGAGAAATCCTAATTTTATTCAATGTAACGGAGCCCTTTACCCCCTCTAGTTGCCATACACTTCTGGGAAACATGGGAACAGATGACACTAACAGAAGTCACCTAACTAGCCACACTATTGTTTGCCACCGTTTGTGTTACTCATTTGCGAGGGAGCACTTTAATTTGTTGCCACGCTGCTTGTTTTTAATAACAATGAAGACAACAACTCCCATGATCCCACGCTACTTCACAAATAAATACAAGTGTAGTGTAGCCCTGAAGTTTTTATCATCGTCAAGTCAAAATTGTGTCTTGTCCAATACACTGTTTGTTACCAAATATCTGCAAAACTAATGACGTTCCCCTCAGTCTGCGCTGCACTTTGCGTTAAGCGCTAATTAGCAAATACTGACCCATCATGGCGACCACGGTAAACATCACACCTACTAAATGTCACCATCTTAGCATTGTGATGTTGACAGAGGCTTGTTAGCAGAGGCTTAATTGGTTTGTTGGCAGAATGGTGTCAGCGTTTAGCTCAAAGCACCCAGGTGCCTAGTGCAGCCTGGTTGGTTAGGTTTTGACATGAGAACCACAAACGTGATTTGCCATCTTTCTTTTTACTCTTAGCATCCCTGACTTTTTGAATTTTCTCAGCAGGAATGGCTTTCATAAAAAAAAAATAGCCTCCCATCAGCTTTAGAGGAAATCCTCCCTGGTTCTATGCACCAATCATAGCCTCACCTTGGTATGGCTTCTTCTGTGTGAGAATCCCCCAGATGACGATGGAGAAACTGGAATGGTGGCGAAATGAAATTGAAAGGATCAGCACGGGATAATTATCAGGAGACACTTCCAAGAAACGTTTCTATTTTAAGCATATGATTTGTACCATGGAACAAGCTAACTGTCTGAACCAGAATGGCAGTTTGATTCCGAATATATTGTCGACCATTTTGAGGGACACATTGTTGACTTTTTTCAAGAAAGTGAGATTAGTCTGCCTTTATCATGCTTAACGTGATGCAACTCGTGTGCTACCAAACCCATCTCCTACATGTGATTAATTACAGTGAATTATGAGTCAGAGCTTCACTGAACATAAATAAGTAGGGGAAAGGCAGACAGACAGCACCACCTATCCCGACACAAAGCCCGACATTCTCACGAAAAAGGTTGTACGCACACCGCTAAAAAAAAGTCCAACCTGTATACATCATGCTTGGTGTCCGACACTCGGTCCTTTTCAATGATGCTCTCAGGCGGCAGGTAGGCGATAGTGCCGCAGAAGCCATCTCTACTGATGTCGTCGGCCCGTGACAGGCCGTTCCACCTGGCCAGGCCAAAATCAGATATCTGTGGTAGAAAGAGATCAGATAAGACCCTGAAACAGACCAGAACCCACTGCTTTCTGCTCTCACGAAGAACCGTGACACTGATGACTAACTTCGCCCGCTGAGTGTGACAGGCTGCTAAGCTCTTATTATGCGCACTCAGTGGTATGATGAGGGCAACGCGGCCATGTCCCAGCCTGTAGGAGAGGAGAGGCCCTTCACGTTTGTGTCGAGGAGCGCACACCCACACCCACGCACACACACACTGACAGAGGGAGATTTAACAGGAGCTGAATTCATCCTGTCTGGACAGGCCCGGGTGAGGTGTTTACATCCAGGTATTAAACTCTAGTACTGAAGATTCCCACCCATTGCTCTCAGCGCAGTTGAGCCGTTCAGAGGTTCGACGGAGGCTGACAGACACCTATTAGCCCAGAGCGTGTGCAGGGCTGTCATTTAAAAATGGATGAAAGGGCATAGCGAACCAGCCCACAGCTGAAATTCCTGCTAAAACACCCAAACTGTGACTTTAAATGAGCTTTGGAACAACGATGGCTGTCAAATCATTCTCGCAGCAACAAAACCATTCAACCGTACTTGCATAAAAGCTTTTTTGTTATTTCTTTGAGATGATTATTACTTTCCCCCAACCCTTTTTTAAATATATGTTGTTACTGCCATAGAAGAACCTCAGGTTGCAGCTGTTCTGGTGAGTTTTCTCAGTAATTCTGAAGCCACATTTCCCACAGACTAAAATCTATATATTTAAAGTTTTACCTATTTTAAACATCAACATCACAACAAAATGATATTGGACCATATTTTGTGGGGTTTTTTTTGTGACGAACTCTCTACCTTGACGTGATAGTGAGCATCCAGCAGGATGTTGGCCGGCTTCAGGTCCAGGTGCAGCAGCGGTGGGTTCATACAGTGCAGGAAGTTCATTCCCACCGCGGTCTCGTGGATGATGCGGAAGCGGAGCTCCCAGGGCAGCGGCTCGGTGGCCAGCAGGGTCTCCAGGGAGCCGGTCTCCATGTACTCCATGACGAGGCCCTGGGGGTCCTCACAGATCCCATACACGGGCAGGATGTAGCGGAACTTGGCCGCCTCCATCTTCTTGGCCTCCTCGAGCAGCTCGGAGCGCTCCCTGTGATTTAAACAGATATTGATTGCGTCATTTTTATGTTACACAATGTCTGTGTTTCATTGTATGGGCTCCTCCTGGAATGACTCAGCAATTTCATACCGTACCTTAGTTTATTTTTAACTAATCCCTCCACGTCCACTGCCTCACAGATTTTTTTTAGGACACTCACAGTTTTTTTTTTTTTATCAAATCCATCATCCCATCAATCATTAACCTAATGATTCCGAGGTCATGCTTTGCTCGCTGACATGCAATACTTTGCATAACTTTTGTCCTAACCTAAATTCCAGCACATTACGCATCATCCCCGCTGAGCGCCCAGCTATGCAAAATGTGTTTAAGCATTAACCTTGGAGGCTGTGACAGCGAGACCCCTGCAGACTTCTGCAATTTATTCACCCGGCGTTCATCTCAAGCATGTGGATCGTGAACTCAACTGTCCAGAGGCACTTTTAAGGCCTTGAGGGAATTCCAGCCCGGCCTGGAATGCATCAGGAGAGCATTAAACAGAGCTCTTGTTCTCTGTTGCTCAACCTTCGCGCAGCTCCCTTTATCAGCCCACCGGCTCTGCTGACATACCTCAAACCCAACTGTGCAGGTCAGTCGTGACCTCAGCGCCCATATCTCCAGCAGAGGTTGATTTAAAACAGCAAAGACTTAATGAGGACAAATGGGAGAAAAGATAAGTCGCTAATGGTTGTATTTATTGGAATGTGCTTCAAAAGCAGAACTAGGTGAGCTGGGGATTCGTTTTTTTCTCCCACCATTAATAAAATTAAATTAGATGCACAGGAGAGACTCCTACACCTCCTCAGAGTCTTTTATGTGCCAAGTGTATCAGGTTACTAAAAGAGTCGTGTTCTATAGGAGGCAGCCTGCCTATAATTCTCCTTTATAGTCAGTGCGAGTGAGGGAGGCCAGGGCCCCAAATGTGCCAGGCCGGAATAGTCAAACATGATATGGGAGAACGGGCGAGCACTTGTTTGCTAAATCCTTCATCTAAACCAAAGTGCTCTTCAGCAGCTCCTCAGAACCAAACAATGTCTCTGCTTTAACAGCGGCCCGGTAAGACCGGTTGTACAGCTCCTTTTATTGTCAGTGCCACACAGCAGCAGCCCGCAACCCCGGCAGACAAAGGTGGCTTTGAGTCTTTGAGCTGCTGAATGTTATGCGCGGGTCAGCGAAGGCCGCCTTCCAATGACTGTTTATGTGCTCTGCAGATGTTTGCAGATGATAACATCTTCAGTTCAGGTTCAGTGGAAGCTTTAAGTTGCACCGCAGGTTCTGAAAGGATGTCGGTCCTCTTTTTTGCTCACTTTTTTTTTTTTTTTTAGCAATGCTGAAATAGGCACTTCCGTTTTGCTAGTTATCTGTTTTAAATGTTTTGGCGACGCTCACCACATGAGAGATCATAATCTGATAACAGACCGTCGGACAACAAAAGGAAACAGACAAAAGGATCAGTTGAGTGATCAATTGAGGCAATATTCTCTCGGATGTAGATATCTGTGTCTGGAGCTTAATCTCGGTGTCCCATCATTTAGAAAGGACAGGTGCAACTCAGTTACTCGGTGTCACGTACGAACCATTCGACCGACATATTTGTCTACAAATTAAAAGACTTAAGGTTCTTGTGGGGGAATATTTATATTTGTATGTGTTCAAAGTTGATAAGAATGGAAAGTTCCATTGCAGTGCAGCTTGTTGTGCCACCGAAGGGGTCGACTCACACAGAACATGACACCGGTCACACACACAGTAGGACAGCTGAGCCACACACACACACACACACACACACACACACACACACACACAGTCTTTCTCTCATACAAACGCTTCCAAAAAAAAACTTTTCTGTCTTTTTTTAAAATATGGATCCATGCAGAGCAAAGATGAGATTCATGGTTATGCAAATTGTTACAGAATTAAAGATGCTTGTGATATCTCTAGTAGCGCCTGCGGGAGAAGTCCACCCTGCTACCCTTATTGACATCTACATTTATGTAAATGACCTCAGGGACGTACCCTGAGGGCCATTACATGAATTGATTAGAGAGATCAGCAGTGAACCTTTCATGTTCGGGTCTGGTTGGAGCGAGCAGACGGATATGGCCCTGAGCAGTGTGGGCCGACTTTACCCCTGGGGATGAATCAACAAGTCAATACTCCTTGAAACACAGCACAGAACAGCGTCTGAGTATCTAAACGTGGCTTCTCGTCTGCTGCTCGGGCAACTCTTTAGCTGCTCTGTGTGCCCAGACTGGCAGCGAGTGAGTCACACACAACTCCTGGTGTTCAACTTTCAGAAAGTCTGAAGCACTGAATGACTTTTTTTTTTATCAGCACAAACATAATCGATGCCTCCGTCTGTCTACTGTCTGGTGAAAAACTGCTCATCAAATGATAAACTTGAGCGCTGAGAACAGACAGATTTGACACCCGGGGCCCAGGAGGAGTAAATACAGAAGTAAAGAAGAAGTGTCCAAATGTTTAGCTAAACTTCTTTTCACACTATAAAATGTCTTTTTACATACACACAGGTTCAAAGACAAAACATCTGGCTCAACAGCTGGGACTTACTTGTCATCCACATGAAGGCAGGGAGGGCACTTGATAGCCAGCCATGTTTTCCACTGTACGTGCCGGACTTTGTATACTTGCCCAAATCCACCGGAGCCTATTTTCTCCCAGCTGCCAAACTCAGAGCAATCAAAGGTCCTTAACAGCCCCATATTCCCATGTGGAGAGTCAGGGACGTCCATATCCGTGTCAGTAAACCCACCAGCTGGGTAAATTCCTTTTTTGTTCGTCTCCAAGGCACAATCAGGGCAAGTGAACACACACACCGACCTGACCGCTTGTGAGCTCTTCCTTGTTTTTCCCCTTGTCAAGCTCACTGAGGCCCCACCTCCTCTTCAGGTAAAAGGAGGGGTTGGGCCTACTGCTGTGACATCACTTCCTGGTTTTGAAACACAGAGAAGGGATGGAAAAATTCAAGACAGGCCACCAGGCACCGTGCCGCCACAGTGTCCCCGGACAGTCGTTTTCCAGATGCCCCGAAGCCTCAAGCTTCCTCATATTTCTGCCATGAAAAGGAGAGAATAATCTCTGCTATGAGCCCGAGTCCATGAGCCCGGGCATGTGTTATTTCATAAACACACCTTTGTCGCACTGTAGACATTATCCAACTCAAGCAGCCTGAGGTAAGAAGAGGGAAGGTGTCCTAACAATAGGTGGGTTATGTGATATTGACCAGAGGGTTTGGGAATGTGTGGACTCATCTTCTCAGCACAACTTCACCCAGCAGAGGGGTCATCATGTTCTCTCATAGCCGTGGATCGTCATGACACGGAATTCACCAGTGACAGAACTGTGTGAATGTGTGTGTGTTTCTGCCATGAACAGGAGAGATTAATCTTTGTCAGTTATTCAGTTGTAGTTCAGGGTCAGAAACAGAAAAAAAAAAGCAGCCATGAAGCTGATATGGAGCAAAGTGCTTTGCTCAAGGACACTTCTGCACTGTCACAGTCTTGAACCCGTGTCCTCTGGTGTCAGACTGTAAATGATTCATCTCTCACTCATCATAAAACGAGCATGTAATCGAGGATAAAACCAACCTAATCTCAAATTACTGTTTTATAGGCTGATGTAAATGTAATGAAACAAGAATACATAGAATACATCATACACACAAATCATAGAACAGCATTCATTAAACTTATGTGACGAATGCAGGGCTTCAGCTGTGAGCCTCTGAATGTCAGACATCAGATTGAAATGTCCCTTACATGTAGGTCCTAATTCCTGTCAGAAACTGCCATTTATACAAGTCCTTACTACAGATCATTATTAAGGCGTCGAAGAGGTTTTCGCTCAAAAAACAAGATTGTTAAACCAGAAATCTGAGTCTTTGGGACTGTCAAAGTGTTTCTTTATAAAATATAAAATGTAGGAAATGTCTCAAAGGTCATTTTGATATCATTTTCATGTAGACAAACCATTTTCTTTAAAATAATCATCTCCAGATATTATCTAAAGGCTCCTTAAAACATTATTGTGATTGTGAATTGATAATTTAAAAAATGTTTGTCAGTCCAAAAATATTGTTTTGTTTGTCTGTGTAAGATCCGACAGTTGGTTCCAGCGTCTGACAAGGTCCGGGAGCCAACAGTGTAACGCTGCTAGTATCTGAGTTTCGTCAGCAATCAACAGTCTTGGTAGTTGCCAGATCTGATTTTTACCTAAGATAGTCGCCCAGCATACTGTACTGCCCGAATGCTAGCTAGCTAACAAGTAACGTAACCTTTAGCTAGCATTAACAATGAAAGCGTTATCTAGTGTTAGCTAGCGTTAGCACTGTTACCAGCGTTAGCCATGTTAGCTAGCTAGCTAACTCAAGGCAACAGTGCTTTTCATTTGGTCAAACGTCGCTTTAACTCACAGTAGAGAGTCAGAGAGTGAGTGAACTTAATGTGAATTAAACTTTAAAAAATGACCTTGTCTTTGAATATTCGTGCCTGAGTCACGTCGGATAGATTTCCATCAGCAGCGGTGGTTGTGTAACGGTGTGTTCGCCACCAGCGAAGCAAGTTTGAACGCAGGGTCATCTGTGCTAATTCGCATTACTCAGGCAATACAATACAATACAAGTGGTGTTTCGCCCCAAACAGCCAGATTACTTTATTGTACATTCACTGTTAGTAAGCATCGAGGGTGTGTGTGTGTGTGTGTGTGTGTGTTTGAATTCAGGTCCAGTCAACAGTACAGAGCATAAACACCCAACAATAAAGGTCACCTCCGTGTGTTCGCTGCGGCAGTCAGGTAGATAAACAGGAATGAAGATAAATCCACTTTTAAGTCCTGAATGTTAAAAGGTGACCTGTGAGCTCGCCTCCTCTGTCGGTGAACAGCTCCAGATCAGAACGGAATCCAATGTGATTACGGGTGTTTATTCCTCCGGGAGGTCTAGCTCTGCACCTGACTCTCCCCTCCTGAGAGAAAATCAGAACAAGACCTGAGCCAGTGGTACCAGAAATTCCTAAATTGAAATCAGAAAACTAAATGAGATACATCTAGACGCAAATTGTTGCTGACGCTCTGGTGCATCAGCTCCTCTTGCCCTGTGTTTTAATCAGGCACAACAGAGGATAAAAAATGCAATGTAATGCCTCCCTACAAACAGAATTACTTATTCTGTAATGTTATCTGCTGTGTGATAAAAATCCAACCTTTGTTTACCTCTACCTTACTGGCGTTAACAGATGATGTCATGTTGTCACCCTGCTCCACCCATTGCTCAAGATGTTATTTGCAAACTGGAAGGACGAGGTATTAAGACTTAAGCGTGAATATGTCATCAGGGAGGCTGGCGAGACAAAAAGCAGATGTTGTTGGTCCGTGAGGAACCGGGCTACATTTCAGGCTGCTGGCTCTTGTCACTGCGGCACAGATCAGTGTTTGTCCCGCGAGCTGCTCGGAGGCATAAACATGAACAGCAGATAGAGGGTGAAAGTTGGTGGGCGGCGTGAACTGGAGCCTTCCGAGGTGTTAGTCCACCCCCTTGCGTCTAAAGTGTAAATGTATTCTCTCAGGCGACACAACACCTCTTGATCATTAGAATGAGAGAGGAGCTTTTATTGACGTGTTAATTAAATCAGCTCTACTGATCTGCGTTACTGCTCAGGGTTAAAAACAAGAAGATAAATCAGGATTGTCCACTTCTTCCCACTGCGAGAAAGTGGCTCCCTTTGTTTTGACTCAAATGAGCACCTCGAGCACGAAGGTGAAGATTTGCTGTAAATAGTAAATCATGCCACTAGTACCTATGTCACGACATCTAGGAACAACACAAACCACAAGCGTTATCTTAAGTCATTAGAATGTTGTACAGTAAATGTCAGCCTGTGACAGCATGTCCGTTGGTGGCAGCTCAGGTATGTGCTGGCATAATTTTGAAAGTGTAATTGCATCTTCCCTCCAACCTCTTTCACCAGAAGTCTTTGAGGCATGTGTGTGGGCATGCAGGTTATCAAAAGAATGCACCAAAAATGACTGAGAGGAAAACAGAATGTCAGCTCTTTGTCCTCAACCTTGACAAAACTTGGTTTGAATGCCCGATGTTATTTTTTCACTGATTGAGAGAATTTGTCCTGGAATGAAATCAAATATTAATTGTTATGTAATAGTGAATGTTCCAGATGATTACTCCATTTTCCCCCATGTGTGCAAGATGTTGGCAGGCTTTACTGCCACCTACTGGTGGTTTATATTAAAGCATTTAGCCTGTGATAAGACTCAGCTTCAAAGATGGTTCCCCTTGTGCAGCCAGGACAGCTCTGACCTGTTAGGACATGGACTTCAGACCTCTGAGGGTGTCCTGTGGTGTCTGGCACCAGGGCGTTTCATAGTGGATCCTCTGGGTCCTGTATGTTGGGGGGTGGGGCCTCCATGGATCAGACCTGCTCAGCACATCTTACAGATGCTCGATCAGATTGGGATCTGGGGAATTTGGAGGCCCGGTCAACACCTTGGGCCCTTTATTGTGTTCCTCGAGCTGTTCCTGAGCAGTGTTTGCGGTGTGTCAGGGCACAATGTCCTGCTTGGGGGCCACTGCCATCGGGTAGTGTTGTTGTGATGAGGGGGTGTACTTGGTCCACAACAGTGTTTGGATGGGTGGTGCGTGTCAAGTGGCATTCACATGAATGCCAGCACCCAAGGTTTTCCAGCAGAACATCGCATTGTG
Organism: Lagodon rhomboides; assembly: GCA_039737535.1. Classification (NCBI taxonomy): domain Eukaryota; kingdom Metazoa; phylum Chordata; class Actinopteri; order Spariformes; family Sparidae; genus Lagodon; species Lagodon rhomboides. The sequence goes on from CM077795.1 coordinate 15,862,473, forward strand.
ATGAGATGATCAATGTTATTCACGTCACCTGTCAGTGGTTTTAATGTTGTGGCTGATCGGTGTTTATTCATGGCGATTAATTGCATAAAATTAAAGCTAATTTGACATTTGAACTAGTAAAGCAATGGGTAAATGTTACTAAATCTGTCAGGGGTGAAAGTTTTTTCTTCTGCAGAGTTCAGTGCTGGGTTACAATATCTCTCTCTGCAGCTGTGTTTGATCTATCCAATATTAAACTGTAGTCCTAGATATGGAGAGTACGAAATGTTTCAATGGTATGGCTTTTATAAAACAATATTGTCACTCCTCACGTCTATTGTGAATACGTTGCTTCTGTTGGTTAAGGATTTAAGGAAAGGTAAACACACCTAAGCCCCAGTCACCCGTGTTGACATTAGTAGAATAGATGTTAACCAACTGGCGGGGAGTTAACAGGCTTTTATACTGCCTTCATTGTGGGTTAGTCTAGGTGAGCCCAGGTGTAACTATTCACACCTGGGCTCACCTAGCCTAGCTGGTTGAGTCAACGACCCACAAGTGGACCGAAACGACTCTGAAACTCAGAGCTCACACGTGTCCTTAACGACTTTGTAAGATCACAGCGACACATTTTTAAAGATCCTGCAACTCCCCTCCAGTTAGAACTGAGGAAGCCTCTTGGATGAGAGGTGAAACGTCTTCCAAGAAACTGAAACAAGTCCAGTTGACATGCGATACAGCACCTAGAATTACCATGACCTGGATGATTGTGAACCTTCATCAACAATAGATGTTAACGTTTCTTGTAGTAGTGTTGCATGAGATCAGAATCAGTATTAAACCTCTGCAGTTGATAAAAAAAATACCTTTGAACTTTTAACAGTCAATTTATGTAAATGGACAGCGCTGTGCCTGCGGGAGTTTACAGATTTGTTCTGAGTCATTTATTGATTTAAAAGCAAAATATGATATAAAATATGAATACATATTTTAAAAAACATTTACAGCTTCGGAGTTTAGTTTGTTCCCCCATTAAAGAAAAAACTGTGGTTAGAGAAGAGACAATACAATTAGAATATAAAGGGATGGATGTTATCAAAACCAGAGGATCTTATAGTTTTCTGTCTGAATGACTTTCATTGTTAAAATATTTAAAGAAAAAATACCTGGGCGTGGCTTTAGATGAGGATACTTAATCATGCAAATGTGAGACAGATCTCATTTCAAGTATTTGATGACCTTGGGATGTGACTCAACAATCAACTTTCTTTCTCCTGGAAGCTCTATTTAGTTGACTTTCAGTGTAATAGTTATTTTTGTACACTTTTGTAAAGTTATGGTTACAAAATCTCTCTCCACCTCCCTACACGTGTATCATAAGTGTAGTTAATTTTTCAAAAAAGGACAAACAGGTGCCCTGACAGCTCAACTGGTAGAGCAGGTGACCCATGTACTGGAGGCCTCAGCAGCTGCCCGGGCTTGAATCAGGCCCGAGGCCCTCTGCTGCATTCTTCCCACACTCTCTCTCCCTGTGTCCTATAACTCTCTGAGCTGACCTGTCAAATAATTAAGGCAAGAAAAAAAAAGTGTGGCCGCTTTAACTGTAGGCATATTTTTAGGATCCTTTTCCTTCATATATATAAACATTCTCATTTGTGAGGTTTTGGTGTTCTATCTAAATCTGGATGGGATGCTGATTTGATCTGGAGATTTTGTTCTGATAACAGAGTAGGTTTTATTCTTTGAAGTATATGTACTCTTCTTGAGACAATGTATTACAGTTTGTGTCTTCCACATTGTTGCAGATCATTGTTGCTAGCATATTACGGGCTGCTAATTACTTGTAGACTGGAGGCCTAACTGTTAAATCAGTCCACATAATCTGACAGTATGAGATACATGTATGTGACTCAATGAGCACCGGCAGCACACACAAACACACGGAGCATTCCCTTCGACTGATTGTGTATTACACTCACGTTGTGCTGTTTGCAGGAAAGCCATCAGCCTCTGGCTGACAGACAGGCTCAGTGATTGAGCAGATCCAGGACAGATGGTCACATTTCTATAAACGGACCAGGACAAACAGACGCAGGTTCTGTTGGCATTTGCTCTGCGATTCAGAAGAACCTTGCTGCTGCAGTGTTCGCCCTGCTGTCCACACAAACACAATTTATACGAAGACAAAAAAAAGACACAATTACAAAGAGGCATTTTGTTTAAAAATAACAGTACAAAAACTCTTCCAGTATTTTTTCCAGATGGTTCAACAATAATTACAGTTTACAGCGTTCAAAAATATCATGTGTGAGCCACTTTTAGGAATACATAAACTATTACTACTTAACCTGGCAGAAGTATTTTCACTGAAACTGTCCACTGCACCAAATGTGTCTTTTTTTTCAGGTTGGTACATTTTCATATTCATCTTTTGAGCAGCGGGTTCAACTTGAAAACATGCATGTTTTTAAAAGGCTGGTAAGGCATTTGAATATTCCACATGTTGCTTTGGTTTGAAATGTAAATCTTCCGGGAGAGCGTCGGTGAAGTTGGATCAGTGTACCATATCTCTCTTTTTTTAAAATATGTTAATTATCAACAGCCACTTTGTTTCATCAGTATAAAAAAGAAAAAAAAATCATTACAATTTTCATTCACTTCCTTGGGGCTGGAGAGGCATCTGGGTGAGCGTGATCAAAGCTGTGTACAGTGTGATAAAATCTACTCTACTATATAACAATGTCTGACTGTGAGGTGACCAGCACCTCAGGGCTCCTCTCTAGTAGCTGAACATCTGCTGTGCGGAGCCACCCTGCTGCTGCGAGGTGGGTGGCTGGCTCTGGAGGGGCCGGCCTGTATCCTGGCCTTGATTCTGGACCTCTTGACCCTCTTGGGCACCCTCCACCACGGGGGTGACCTGGCTGCCTTCAGCTGCCGTTACAGGCCTCCAGGCCAGAGTCGGGGCCTCCAGCTGGTGTCCCATGGGGTTCACCAGAGTGGTGACGTTGATGAAGTGGGCGACTGACTGAGGTGCTGCGCCGCCGCCAGGGCCCACCGTCTCTGGGACGAGTTCGGCCGGGCGGTTGTGGAGCATGGCGGAGCCGCTGACGGCGTCGAAGGTGACAGTGAGGATGGAGTTGTCCAGGGTGAGGGGCCGGTCGCTGGCGGTCAGGTGGCCCACAGCTACAGGCTGCAGGCTGGTGAACTGGGCGGGGGCGTGGCTAGTGATGGGCGTGACGGTGATGTTGGTCAGCCCCACCGAGCTGTTTGGCGAGGCGGCCGATGGAGCGTTGGGGTCGGCCAGGACCACCACCTGAAAATTTAAAAGAGTTTTTGGGTTTGTTCACTGTATGAAAAATGCATTTGAAATTAGTAAAAAATTCAGATGCTTGATTTTTTTCTAAAAGCGAATAAGGAGAACTGTGACATAAACCATATTTGTTTATGGTTTTACAAATATTGCAATATCTGGTGGATGATGTAATGGATCAATACATGATTCAACTGTGTTAAATGAAATAAATTGCAAGTGTCTTCAGTTATGGCTTGATAAGGGATGTAACCCATTCATGATCATTCAATAATACTGAATTTTTATTTTCCTCCTTCCAGACATAACAATACTGAATATAAAATTTACCAATTTCTTGTTTGCTTTGTTAAAAAACAGAATATGCAGGATTTTCCTAAAAAAACAAAACAATGTATAGGCTCAAACAAAAATATCACTATGACCCACTAGAAGTTCATGGCAGTGTCTGCATCTGCAAAGGTCCTGCCCTCTGTGTTTTTTTGCTGTGTTCAGGACATTTCTGGGTGTTAACCTTTGGGCAGTGGTGTGTAGCCTCAAGCCAATAACAGTGTGAAGTTGGGTGTGAAAACATGGCAAAACCAGGTAACATCACTGTCTTAGTGTCTCTCCTCTGCTCCATCTGTGTCATGAGCTTTAGCTCTGTGTCTGTTTGACCAAGGGCGGGTTGAGATACACACACACACGAACACAGAGCAGAGAGGCAGAGTGTACACTTCGGCTGCATTCACACAAAATCTGCAGGGCTGTGCAGAAGTGTGCAGGTTTATTTGCGCTTTAGAACGTAACTGAAATGAAACAATCAGAAAATAATGTTTTATTTCTCCAATTCTCTGCTTTGTTCTCCCTCTCTTCATTCGCTCTCTTGCTCGCTTGACTGCCGATGCTCTCTTGGTCTAGTTCAGCCAGGGAGGAGGGGCCAATGTTGGATGGTGTGTTTACCAACAGCAACCAACAAATCCTGCATAGTAAACCTTGAAGCTGCTGCAAAGGTGCTACACAGTGTGTTAGATCCTAGTTAATTATTACCATTTAAGATGGACATTTTATTACAGTATTAAACTGTTACGTAGCGTAATCAACCATCAGATGAGCAGTTCCTGTAGCTCTTTATCACAACGAACAAAACAACAAAAAGAAAATCAGGCTCCTTTTAATAAAGAGCCAGAAAGGCGACAGCATTCTTTTGCCTCTAATGTATGTCATCGCTGCTTCTGTGCATTTTTTATTTATTCTGCTCGCCATCAGCAAGGTGCGGTCAGCTGCTGTCTTTGGGCATTTGGCACTTCAGCAACAACATGCCCATTTCTTGTTGTCTTTGAAGAAAAGAGATTGGACATGTTATTATGACACTAAAACAATAACTTCAGTAATAGTCTTCATATCTACCTGTTGGATACTCTGCACAGCAGAGCTCGTCTCAGTCTCCTCGCCGACGATGACAGTGTTGTATTCGGTCATGGATTCGTGCCTCTGCTCGGTGAAGTCGACGTATTCGTCAGACTCAGAAAGCTCCGGCTCAGCCTGAACTCTCTGCTTCTTCTTGGGGTGTCGGGAGGACCGGCTGGGCCTGTCCTGAGCCATGCCGTCTTTTTCCAGGGTCAGAGTGGGCTGGAGAGGAAGGTGAAACATCTCATGAGAATACATAAACAGTGACAGGTCCTCAAGTCTAGATTTTGTTATTCAGAGTAATGCTAGGAGAGATAGAGGCTAACAACACTAACACTATGCAGTAAGTGTATGCCTGAGCTCATACTGTGTATTAACAGGAACTCACACTCGCACTCTGACAGTTCTATATTAAGTTTGCAATCAAACAAACTAAAGGGCACCACAAGGAAGTAAAGAGTAGAAGGAACAAGATATACAGAAGTGCCAGGCATCAACATCATTTAAGGATCTGACGATTGATTAAATGTTTAAATCAAGGAAAACAGAAATGTGACACATTTAACACAATCTGGCTTCAAGAATATCAAGATGATCGGGTCTCTCGTCGCACTGCCTTGTAAACCTGGAAGCCACCGTCTTTGCACAGATAGATGCCTGATCAGAGCTACTCCGATGTCTTCCATTGTTATATACTACAATACTGCATTTTAAAAGAACTGTAATCAAACCTGCACAATGCTGATAGACGAATCATTGATTGTCGAAGTTTCCTGAAGATCATCAAACTCATCCATTCTCACAGACACCACCTAGAGGCGTAAAAGGACAACAATGATATTTTAACAACATCGACTTTTCAGATTCAATAATAGTAACTGGCTCGAGCGGTAAAACGTAGAACACGCATCGTTTCCCAGCATGACTGTCCAAGCTCACCTCTGGGTGTTTGCGTCGCAGATGTCGGTTCATGGAAGCGCGGGTGGACACCTTGGTCCCACAGAGGTGACACGACTGGGCCTCCACCTTCTCGTGAGTCAGGTGGACGTGCTTCTGCAGCATGTACTCTGTCAGGTACTTCTTATCGCACGTCTCACAGGTCCATGTCTTACCCACTGCAGTGAGAAAGAGGGGAAACTCGGGTCACGCTATAGACAAAAACATGGCTGAATACATCATTAGATTATACTGTTAGTAAAATAATTAAAATGGAGTGTGAAAAATATAAAGCTTTGTACTTTTCTCTTCAAGGAATCGAAAGATCTGAAGGAAAATGGTCATTTTTGCTGTCTTGCTCAGAGTTAGATGAGAAGATTGATGCCACTCTCGTATCTGTGCGATGAATTTGAAGCTACAGCCACGATGTGATCAGCTTAGCCCAACATAAGGTCAGGAAACGGTTAGCATAGCTTAAGTGTAAATGTGAAAAGTTTTTACGCTTTGGTTTTTGTACTGATTAAAAAAATGAGAGGGGTTCATTTTCTAGCCGGTGTGCAAAGGGTCTAACTTTGGACAGAAACCGCTGGCTGTTTGCACATGTTTACAGTCTTTGTGTTAAGCTAAGCTAGCTGGCTGCTGGGTGTATCTTCATATTTAGGAGAAAAGCTTTACTCTTTTACAGTTGATAAAAAAGAAAAATGTTACTCTTCCATATATCTTTCACTTGCTACTTTTATTTAATATCTAATATCTATCTAATAATGCTATGTTGGAAATAAAGCATGGTGTGTCAGTAAACATACAACTAGTGTTTGCTAGCTAACTGTGTTAGCCGGCTAAACTGCTACTATTACACAAAAACTCTTCCAGTACTTTTTCCAGGCAGTTTAACAATAATTACAGTTAACAGCATTCAAAAATAACATTTCATGAGTGAGCCACTTGTAGGAATATGCCAACTATTATCACTTAACCTGGCAGAAGTGTTTTCACTTAAATTGTCGACTGCACCGAGTACGTCTTCTTTTTCAGGTTGGTACATTTGATTTTTTTATCTGTCTAAATTATAAAGCAGCAAACTCAACTTATAATTTAAATACTACACCACCTGATTATATCCACAAGCTAACACGAATAGGAGGTTTTACATTTTTTCTAAAATTATGATACTGTACATGAGGTCAAAGATACACAATAAAGTCCATGATAATAATAATGTAATGGTGTGTCTGTAAACGTATCACCAGTGTGTGCTAGCTAACTTTGACTTGTCTGACATCTTTTAAGTACTTTTTGCCAGTTTGGGCTGTCATGTTCTCCTCTCTGTTCCCAACCGATCCATCTTCCACCATTCTACTTATTTTTAACAGTTTCTTTTTTAAGTAGCTCTCTGTTTTTTTTTTCTGTTCTGGCTGTGTAATTTAGGCTGCATCGTTTCTTGTCCGACCAGAAACCAGTCCATTTTTTTTTTTTATTGCACAGGACACGAGTAAAAAAGCCAAATTACAGGCTCCTATGTTTGGCTTTTATTGTAACAGCTCGAGGCAGCGTTTGAGTCTGGTTTTTAATGTGGCCTGACACGAGACACTTGCCTGTGTGGATGAGCTTGTGCGTTTCCAGAGTCGTCCTCTCACTGAACGTCTTTCCACACAGCTCACACATGAAGTCCTTTATACCTGCAGGCCATAGACACACACAGGACAAACAGTAACATGATGCACAGCTGCGAAGTTTGTCAAGTCACATAGGATGAAATCTACATGTAGCAAACACATCTCTGTTTATATACTGAACATGCTAATTTGCTTCCGCCCTGTATGGAGCAGTGACTCACACACATTCCAACTCACCCGTATGCCTCTTGTAGTGTTTCAGCATGTTGACCTTTTGGGCGAACTTGCGGTTGCACTCCTTACACTCGTACTCTTTGATGCCCTTGTGAAGCTTCATGTGGTGCCTCAGAGCGTGCTTGGTCTTCATGCCTGCGCAGGAAAACAGTTACCCGACAATTAATTTACCTGACAATCAAGACATCGACTGCCAAGTGTCCATGTGTCGCGCATGCGGCGAGGTGTCTGATGTGGCGGAGAGGACCCCCACCTTTCCCGCACTCGGCGCACAGGAAGTCTCGGATGTCATCGTGGACCCTGAGGTGCTCCTTCAGCATGTCCTTCCTGGCGAATGATTTGTTACACTTATCACAGCTGTGGCTCTTCACCCCTGGATGATCAAACACACACACACACAATTTTTCTAATTAATTTTAATCCAATACATTTTTCACTCTGGCATCTCGCCCCCTTGTAATGCATATAAGAGGCGTGTGTGTCCTTGAGACACACATGAGATTTCTAAAGTACACTGCAAACAGGAACTGCTAATAATTGCCGTGTAAACAAACTATTAGCTACAAAACCGGTCTCAGGGTGCAGCTCGCAGCTAACTCACTAACCTAATACTTTACACTTACATCCGTCCCCCAAACACTGCAGCTCTAGTAAAGATGTTTATCTCAAAGGGAAGTAAGAAAAAGAATAACGATAGGGGTGATGAATTTATCAATATCAGACTTTTCGGGATTTTCTGTAAATAAATCTTTTTACAATTTTACAATTACAATTACAGATGATAGCTGTGTGTTGAAAACGTGTGGACATAAAGGCAAAACAATCTTAAATTGTATAAAACTGCTTGTTCTTAAAAAGTTTCCTATGCATATGTATGTCTATCTATCTATGAGCAATTCAACTTAGTGAGTGAACACTGAGCATAAAGGACTTCCCTAAATGGTCCCTCACTAATATTGTGTTTTCTGTAGGAATGGCTGATATTTGATTTCGGACGATATCTGATATACCGATATTATTCTAACTTATTAGGGCTGAATGCTAATGCTATGCTGATATATGCACACATGATTCAAAAAATAATAGTGGAATGACATTTTTATGCCTCCTCTTATTGTGAGGGTCCACTGGACGATGCAGATACATAATACTTCTCAATTTGTACACATTCACTGGGCAAGATAAGAAAACTACTTAGTCAGCTGTTTGTGTCGCATACACAGAATGAATGCATCATCTCATCGGCCTGTGATATCAGCAGGAATGGTCATTTTGGGCAGATGCCGATATTTCATCTTAAAGCATTTATTGGCTGATACTTATTGTGTCTTGGTGTTGCGCATAATTCTGAATATCCTCACAGCTGACTTGAGGTGTGACAAACACTTTGCTGTTGCTGTTGCTCACCAGTGTGGATGATCTTGTGCCTCTCGAGGTTACCGATACTATTGAAGATTCTTCCACATATTTCACATGGATGGATGTACCTGTGTGACACATGAGCAGATTTGAAATAATTGGTTACTTTGTACTGCAGCCTGCCCACTTGATATATCATGTTTGAATGACCTTCTGTTTCAAATCAAGCTCTGGACCTTATCAATAGTGATGTCACATCCCTGATAATAAGCTGCGTTAAGTTCATTCTCTAACACTGCTTCTCTTTACCTCCATCTCTTCATTGTGATCTGTATGTATTCATATTCGTAATATTTTCCGTAATATTCTGTACAATCAGTATTCGACAAACCTCAGCTGGTTTCCGTCTCTATCCGTATTCATTATCTTAGCCTTGATGGGACAAGGCTAAACAAACATAAGAGCGTGACTGATAATGTGCTGTTGTTCTGCTTCCTCTGCTCTTACTTCTGCACTGCGGGGTCGGGCAGCTGCTCTCTGTGGATGACCAGGTGAGCGTTGTACGTGGCCTTCAGCGCGAAGCGTCGGTTACAGATCCCGCAGCCGTAGCCCCTCTCCTTGTGCTGCTCCATGATGTGCTTCAGGTACTCTCTGCCCTTCGCGAACGACAGCTAGAGACACACAAGGAGAGGATTCACGAATGTTTGGATTGAACAGCCTTGAGCGTGTTCATGAACACTGTGCTCAGGATAATTGAGGAAAGACAAAACGTTTCATACTCTAAGATTATTACAAGTTAATAAGTATGTTTATGTAAGGTAAAGTGTGTGTTGGAGTGAAGCTCACTTGACATTTCTTGCAGTTGTACTTGTGGTGGTCAGGATCGTCTTCCTCTTCGTCGTCGTCCGAGTCGTCGCTGTCGTCTGCCGAAATGCCGATCTTCTTGATGAAGCCCTCCCTCTCCTGCTCGTTCATTAAGGCTATGTCCTGCAACAAAAACAACTCTTATTGTCACTTTATTATTGTATATGTTGGGGTTGCTGTTTGGGGACTTGTTAATTGTTTTATAAGTGTTTACAATTCAAAACCCAATAAAAAACTCTTAGAAATGATTCAGCTCGATGACGACGAAGCTCCAGAGGGCACATCCAAACCAAAGTTATGAGACGTAAATGCCCCAAGGTGTTTCTTAATAATAATCGTAGTGACATCAACCACCTTTTCATTTGCGTCTCATTCATGGTGACACAGATGGCGTGGTGAAAAACAAACAGGCTCGGCTAGTAAGGTCACCTCCTGGCTACCGTTTGAGTCTTCAGCCTGGCTGGAGCAGCTTTCTGAGCCGACTGAAAAAAAGTTTGGTCGGTACATTATTATTTGGGTCTAGAGCCTTTGCCAGCTCTCTCTTTTCCTTCTTCTTCTTATTATTTCTGGCATCACAATTAATGTGCAGGTCCTGGCATAGCAAGGAAATCCCCTCCAAGATTAGATCAATACATTTTGCAGGTCATGTGGCCGGCCGCCTGCGGTGAAAAGTTTGACGTTACGGTGACTCATTCCACTTTCAAGGGAGAAGCTTTCATGATGAAACAGGCTACAGTTGACTAAAGTTACAATGAATTAAATGTTTGGCTGTTTAATAAGCAATGGTGAGTATTTTGGTTAGAAATAGCATTGGTTATCATTGCTCATATGTGGCCCCCTGGTGGCTGGACCCCAGAATGCTTTCCCATGTACCCCCTCATGGTCGGGCCTGCTCCTGCCTTCAATTCAGAGCATACACAGGCCCAGGTGGGTGACACGGTTGCTCATGAAAGGCTTGTGGGAGCATTCTTCAGAATATATTACAGTGGATAAATATGTCTGTTAGACTGCAGTGTCAACAGTTTTGACACCTTTTTCTGAATGTTTTGATGCAGTTCTGTTGTTTGTTGGATAACAGAGAATTCCCAGAGATGGAAGTAAGGACACTGCCAGGGAGCCAGCACATGTTTCTTTTCAAAATTCCATACTTTTCTGGAACTCAACTTTCCAGACTTCTCTGGCAATTGTTCACACCATATTTGACATAGAAGTACAAACAGCTAGATGTTTGTAATCTAAACTAATGGTTTTATAATCCAACTGTTAACATGTATGGTTCATTCTGACTTTGTATGCTATTTTATTGCCACGTAAAGTGCCAGGTGATTGTAGCTAGGTACTGCAGCTCATATTATATCATTGTTCCCCACATGTTCTATGTCTTTTAATAATGAGGACTGAACATGAGCTCAAAAAAGTTAGTCAAACAGTTTGATTTTCACGTGTCTGTGCAGTCTTGTTTATTCTCTGCCACCATGGTGACTGCAGTCCTATAGGTATTCCCTGATGCAGAAAAGAGTCCATTTACTTTAAAACCTATTTGTTATTTGTTATGTGTATATGCAGCTGTCTGCACGGAGCCGTTTCGCAGACTGTGACGTGACCGTGTTGTGTAATCAGTCACACGTCATGCTTCCTGTCTTGCTCTCGATGACACTGAGCTCCTTCTGTCCTGTGCCCTCTCACACAGTGGTAAACATTTAGGCTGTGCTGTCTGCCCGCTGCAAACACGATGAAAAACACTGCCGTACCATCTCGCTACTCCATTTACTTTTTATTTAAGAATTCCTTTATTTAACTGAAATATGCCACTACCTGACGTCATGTCACATTCCTGAAAATGTTCCTAATTAATCTACTTTTTCTGCATGCATAAGTACAAAGACAGTAGGTGCTGAGAGCTGCTCTCGCTCCATCATAACTAAAAAAAGCAGTAATACTTTGTACTTCTTGCAGAAGCAGCATGGACTTCAGACCCCTCAGATATAAGTCAATATTTCTGTGATCCCCTGCCTGTGCCTCATCGCCTCATGATGACACATGTACACTGGCGAGAAAAGAAACAGAAATTAAGCTGTAATAGAGGAACGTTTAGTTAGTTCTCCCCTCTGCTCCGTCTCACCTTGAAGTGAACGTGAATGTGATCTCGAAGGACGTCCACGCGGAAGAACTTGCGGGCGCAGATCTCACAGGTGTACTTCTTATCACCGTGAGTCAACAGGTGCTTGTTCATGTTACTCCTGCAAGAGAACACCTGTGCGCACAAACACACACACACACACGTGTCACTGATGAAGGATTTACTTATGTGCACATAGTTGACCCGCCGCCATGAGTGCCGTTACCCTCTGCTGCAGAGCAGAGAGCTCACCTTGCCACAGATGGGACAGGGCGACGGCTCCTTCCTGTACTTGGTCCCTTCTTCCCCGTTGGCCTCCAGCTCCTCTCTCTTCATGTGCTTTGGTCCTGTAGAAACACAGAGATGAGATAAAACAGACGTACATTTTCCACACAGAGGCTTTTCTTTTCTCCTGCGCTTCCCCTCGCTAAAAACAAACGTGCGACTCACCCACGCCGTGCCTCCTGTGGTGCTCCTGCATCACGTCTTTGCGGTAGAACATCTTGTTGCAGATCTCGCAGGAGTAGAGCTTCTCGCCGTGCTTCTTCTTGTGCTTGGAGAGGTTGCTGTTGGTGGAGAAGAAGCGCGAGCAGATGTCGCACTGGAACGTCTTGTCGTCTGTCGAGAGAGGAAGTATGGAATGAATGAAAATGACCCGGAATGAATTGGGATCAAAACAACAAAAAGGGAAAAGCGGGAACGAAATAAACAATCCTACCTGTCCGGCAGTTGTGAAACTTTAAGGCATTTTCCAGGCGAAAGGATTTCTCGCATGTGTTGCATTTATATTTGTACTCCTGGTCAGGCTGTTACGGAGCACATGAGGCAGACGTATGAACACAGACTAGCAGAGTAAGTAAAAACTCTGGAGGGGACAGTTTAGGGCGTTACTCACCATGTTCTTGCTGTGCTTATAAGAGATGTGCTGCTTCAGACTCTCCTTGCGGCTGAACAACTTGTCACATTCATCACATTTGAACAGCTTATCACCTGGAGATAATAAAAGAAGGGATTCATTAATACTAAACATAAACTCGTGCCAAGTTTTGTATGTTTTTTTTAATTGTGCGATTCCTCAGAAAGAGATGACGAATCCAACAAAAAATGTGCTTGATCCTGATCGCACGCACCATGTGATCGGATGTGCCTGTTCAGGTTGCTGCTGTTCTGGAAGACCTTGTTGCAGAGGGAGCAGCGGTACACCCTCTTGTGCTCTCTGGCTTTGTGCCTCTTCAGGACCGCCGTGCTGTCTGAAGTGCTCAGCAGGCTGCTGCTCGCTGCTGCTGCCGCCTCTGAGGCCACCGGCTCTGAACGCTCCATCGAAGGCTTCAGATCTGCACACAGCAGCAATCCAATGTCAAAGACAAATCGATGATAAATTACGAGTGGTGACGGGGTCCGACTGATACGAGGTTTCTGAGCCCGATACTGACAGTGATGTTTGAGATAAATAATAATCGGTGCATCTTGGCGGATATTATTTTCTTCCATACACATCAAATGCGGTTACTGAAGATGCTGTATTTCAGGGCAATAATATCATACGGCTGAAACATACTGCACACTATATTATTTAAAGTAACAGTCAATTACACATTACACTAAATAGTAACTTTAAATCAAAACACAAAGAAAAATATACCAAACAATAGCAACGGTAGCTTAGGCGCAGAAGTGCATTGAGCTAAATGCTAACAGTTAACATGATGCTGCTAACATGTGGATGTTTAGCGGGTATGTTTAGATGTTCACATTATAGGTTAGTGTGTTAGTATGCTAACTCGCACGAAACACAGAGTAAAGCTGAGGCTGAAAAAAACAAGCTTCTGGACAGAACTGTCAGTTTGACCTGATGATGGACCTGGTGATGGATGGAAGCGAAGGAATCACCAAAGTTATTCCAAATAATTCTTAAAGTCTGAACCAAATTTCATAGCAGACATGCCTCAGGCGAGGCCGCTAGCAAGACAAGCCGCTGTAATTCTGCACTACAGGAAGAACTGTATTCTATTTCATGAAGCTGCTCCATCTCCTGCCAACCCCACCCCACTCTAACCACTAATTGGAATATATTAGTTAGAAATAATAAATGTGCCTAGAATGACATCTGCCATCTTCTGCAGAATGTGCCTGAACCTGTTGTAACTTATGTGTTACACACACAGGAAGACAGAGTCACAGTGATGATGAAGTGTAGTGATCAAAAAAAGAGCAACTTCTTTTTCTACTGGAGGAAAAAGTGAGAGCTGTGTCTGTTTCCTGGATTGTGAAAGGGGAGGCAGATGACAACTATCTTTGAATTTCTGATTTAGTGATTGTTGAACGTCAGTACAGGATGTTGAGCCTCTAAAGAAGTGTTTGCTCTCTCGTGCACTGACACAAATCAGCGAATTCTTCACAAGTTGGGTCCAGAAAGTGTATCTGAAAGAACGTCTTTCAAACTGTTCTTTTGTCTTTTTGTCCGCATTTCTCTGCTCAAAAGCCCGACTGTTTCTTCTTTCCTCACCTTTGTTTCTGCTTGTGGCAGCTGCAGCTCCGGGCCGGCGCCCCTTGGCTCTCCTCCCTCGGCCCTGCGCTCTCTTTGGGACCGGCTGAGCCGCGGCGGGGTCGCCCTCGTCCTCATCGGGGCCGACCTCTTGGGGCAGGAGCGGGTCGACTGGAAGCTCCGTCACCGTCTTCCCGTCGTCGAGATGACTCAGCATGTCGCCTGTGATCAACAGAGGGAGGCAGGGGAATCAGAGTGTGTAACCATGACACGGCGTTTCCTCAGCTGAGAGATGATTTGAAGGGGTAAACAACACGACTTCCACTCCTCACTGAGGAGGAGAAACAGCTGGAGACTATCATCTAATGCAATTTAAGGCTTAAACTCAGACATGACCCTAAACTTAGCCTCGCACTTGATGAAAGAAGAGAACATTTCTAACATGTACCACTGACTGGAGGTGATGGATGTTTTCAATGATCTCACCTGCACTGTTTTCTTCAGCCACTGGAGGCATGTGGACTCCACTTTTCTCCGAGGTCTCTGTTTGAGCAGAGGAAGACGTCACATCTGAGTACATGAGACGGAAACTACAAGATACAACTCACACTGTTGCCATGGCACCCCGTGACAACATCAGTGCTGTGATTTCCTCTACCTGATGGAGGAGGAGGTGGCAGGAGCGGAGATTTAAGCATGGGCTTCTCCATCTTCTTGGCGTAGAAAGCTCCGTACCAGACCCTCAGCTCGGTTCCCGGCAGCACATCCTGAGGAACAAAAAAGGAAGAATACACCAGATCTCCCGTTAGAGATGAGCTGCAGGTCCGGCAGAGGCTCATGTTTAGGATGGATGCACGTACCTGGGAGGTGTTGAAGTACAGGTCATCCTCCTGCTGATAGGCTGTCAGATTCTGGTGCTGGTAGTCGGTGGCAGGTCGTACCAGCATCATCCAGTTGCAGTCTTCCTCACTGCTCGAGTCAAAACACACGACCACGCCATCCCTCTGGAAGATCTGCTCATCGAAGGATTAACGATTAACCAAAAAGGAAGCCAAGATAAAAAGGACAAAAACTATATTAAAGTACTACTGGTCAGGATTCTTTAAGGTGCACCTTCAGAGGGAACGCTCCTTCCTTCTCCAGGTGGGAAACCCTCTTAGCTTCAAAGGGCCCAAACCGGGTCCTCTTGACCAGCCGGTGTAGGACGAACACCCCCTCCGCTCCATCAGCCAGCTGTCTGATCTCCAGACTGCCTGGTAAAGATGACCTGAGGCAAGACATGGACATCTTAGTATAACTGTTATAGAACTGCAACAACAATCGATTGATTAATCTAAAAAATGTCAATTGTGAAAAATGCTCTTCACAATTGCTGAGAGCCCAAATGACGTCTTCAAATTCGTTATAGACCAATCATCGTTGGGTCAATTATTATTATATTATTGGATAACCGTCACAAGTAATAGCCTGAATCAACACTGAAGACCTGTGTGTTCCTGTGGTGACGGAATAATTAGATTAATGTTTTTTCCTACTGGGAAAATACACTCGAATGCCTCTTCCCGCTTGAGTGTATTTTTTAACAACAACTCGGAAAGTCTGAGAAAATGATGGTATGGTACCGAGTTGACGTCATATGACACTGAAACATGGTGAATGAAAGTCAACACTGGGGTGATGCTAAGGAACTTTAACCAAAGTCATGTATTGTATATATCAATCTTAAATATGTTATGCTGGAAACAGCCCTCAACATGTTGTTTAAAGGTTCTGAACGATAAAATGCAAAATGACTTCTTTTTGGTGTTGTTCCCACATTCCAACTTGAGGCACATGAACAAACCGTGTTCCCAACTAGGGAAGTGGACCTGAATGCAACCTGATCTGAGTCCGCAAAGTAATTAGTAACTGAAGTTATCAAATAAATGAAGCGGAGCCAAAGGAAAAAGTAGCAGAAAATGGAAAGTATACGTATACTTACATTTACATTTAGGGCATTTAGCAGACACTTTTGTCCAAAGCGACTTACAATAAGTACATTTGTCACAAGAGAGAAACCACGACATATCACCGTCGATGGAGTAAAACGAAATATAGAAACAATTGTCAAGCCCTCATCTGAGGATCTAAACTGCTATTTGTCAAAGATTCTTTAAGTGCATAAGTGCTATGATTGAAGTGCTAATGCTACGAACATTAGCACTTCAATCATAGCACTTATGCATTTAAAGAATACTTATATATACATATATAAGTAAAGTACAGGAAAATTGTACTTAAGTACAGTACTTGAGTAAATTATAATTAGCTACATTCCATCAGTGGTTATTTCTAATTTTGACAATAAGAGTTTTATTTTTACTACAAATGTAAATATCGGGTCCAAATATTGGTCTACTTGATAACTAATAATCTGCATCGCCCCTGAAAAAAAAAAACATATCGGTTGATCCGAAGTTCATATAGCTGCTCTTTTGTCCAACCATCAGTCCAAAACCCAAAGACTCTTTCATTTACTGTCACAAAAGATGAAGAAAAGCAGCACACATCCTCACATTAAAGAAAAGCAAAGCAAATGTGTGACATCTGAGTAATGACTTAAACGACTAATCGATTATCAGAACAGTTGGCAATAACTGACTTAACACTGCAGCTGTGCAGTGAAGCTGGGAGACTCTGAGGTGTCACACTCACCGGGCCCTGCTCAGGACGAAGGAGTCCTGGACGGTCACCAGGGGCCCCAGCTCAGGACACTCGGAGTCATGGTACTGGCCACAGTCATCACACCCTGTAACACACACACACACACACACACAAAACACCTGTCATCACATCCCTGTCTCACACTCTGTCAGTGCAGTAGGAGCCGGATTCATACTCACAGATGAACTCATCTGGCGTCTGCTCAGCCATTATGCAAACCTGCGGACACAAGCAGGTAGTTTAATGCCATGAAACATGTACATGTACACGGAGGAGCTACTTTAAAGAGTGTGTTTGAATGGGACTGAACTTCAGCGCCTGCACACACACACATTAACCCGGGACACTTCGGCTGTGTTGAACACACCGCACCTCCTGGATAAACAGTGTTATGTATAATGACAACATTAGCTAGTTTGTGGTGGAAGCGAGCCGGCTGAGCAGGCACATTAACGGGCGCTATCAGGGCAGGACACGGGGATCCAGGATTTGAGCGGTTCCCAAACTCTAGCCGGGTTTTAACTCCGATCTGAGCGGCTCCTCTTCAGTAGAATGTAACAAAGAACAGTCGGCATGGCGGATGGACCGGAGACGCAAACCACCAAACCGGAGTCGATGCTCTTCAACGGCTAGCAGCCGGCAGCGGAGGCGGCTCCAGAGACGCCGGAGCGAGGCGGACGAACCGGCTGCACCTCTACTACTGAACTGCGTCGCCATTTTGTAGAAAATCTACGTACGTTTATGGGGAAACACGTTACCTTCTCTGCAGAAGACCCTTCATTTATCGAATCCTGACTCCGGGTTCCAATCCGCTCCAGAAACGGCGCAAGACCGGAAACGATACGCGCCGAGTGCATTATGGGGGCTGTAGGCTCGTCAGAAATGATACAAAGCCGGCCAAACAAGCCTAAAATTAGACAGTTCAAACTTAATTCAAAGGACAAAAAAGGCGTAGAAAGTAATTAAATATAAACTTTTGTCCTATTATGTTTTTTTTCAGTAATGGTATAAACTAGCCTCAGGTTTCCCAGCATGCAGCTCTGTCTTGAGGCTCTGTATTTACCCCATTGTTTTACTTTGCATTGACTTTACTATACACCACAAAGGGCAGGACCAAGTGAATTGTGAAAATGAATTGTACAATTTTTTATTTATTTATTTTTTAAGTATATTCTACTTCAAGTTAATATTCTGCATTAAAAATCTTATTTAAGTACAGTAAGTATTCATTATGCCAAAATCCCCACTTTAAAGGCGTTAACCTGTAAGCAGCCTTGAGCTGATTCCAACTACTTTTTCAATTTTTTTGCAGTTTAATCTGCAAAAAACCTTCCCTCTTATAAAGCTGTATGTAATTGGCTCCCTGAAAGCACGTTTTTCAGTGCAGTGAAAATATTTCCAGTTGTTTTTCATCTAAATAAAATACTTTGGAAAATATTCTGATCGTTGTATCATGAAACAAGAGAGAATACCAGAGGCTGCAGCACCAGAAGTATGAAAAAGTTGATTCTCACACGTTTTTGTGCAGAAAACCAGGTTGAAATACTTGGCAGATTTAGCAAAATAACAGAACATAATCCTCTGAGGATTCCAGACCTAAGAGACCACAATAGAGGGAGACTTTTTTTTTCTTCTTTTTTTTCTGCTGAAGAATGCATTATGTGCCTTGAGCTGATAATGTTTGACTTTTGTTTTTGCAAAATTAGTAGACAGTAAAGCTGTCCCAACAAATGTAATGCAGTAGAAACGTGCAATATTTCCCTCTGCAATGTAGTGGAGTAGCAGCCTCAAGTACAAAAAAATGGAAATACTCAGATAAGTACACATATGTACTCATGTATTCAAGTACGGTTCCTGAGTAAATACGGTTAGTTACTTTCCACCATTCTTTTCAACCAGGAAAATGTGATACTGGTGCCCCTTTGAGAGCAAAAGCGTTTAAATAGTATGTCAACATGAACATGTTTCTGCGTTAAAGGGAGCTCTGGAAAGAATTCACTGCAGCCCGGACATTCAAAGTGGCAACAACATCTCAGTTATCCAATCAATATTTATTGTTGAAAATGAACTCGATATGTATATTAGTTACAATCCCTGCAGGGAGATGACTGACATTCTGCAACAACAGTTAAGTCAGTTTGTGTGCACAGAGCAGTCGCCAATAAAAAAAACATCAGGAAGCAGTTTATTAATCACATACAGACCTACTGCTTACTGAATGCATAACAGTAGCCAATGCTTGCAGGCTGCCATGAGCACGGGCTCTGAAGCTGAGCACGATTAAAACAACCCGTTTTCCCCTCCGTTCCTCAGAGTTTAAAGGTGATTCTGTCCGGATGATAGCAGGATTTTTTCTTTGTTTTCAGCCCGAAAAACAGACTGGAATCAAGTCCATGATGGTGGCAGAGAGCGGCTGATGAGAAGGGATCACAGCTCTTACCATTTACTGTTAACACCAAGACACAAAGACAACAAACAGTGGATCTGCAGCAGAGTGTTGGCATGAACAGCATGTGAGTGTTTTTTAATTCTGATAGTCTGATAATGTAAACACCTAGTTAACAGATATGTTATGTGCATAGGCGTCTTGATTCTAGACACTGCTGATGGTGCGCGGAACACGGTGGTCCTTCAGTCCTCTGGTGTGATGGTGGACGCAGCCTCGGGAGTCAAAAGTCAAGTCAAGGAACAAGTCCGCCGGTGACATCATCCTCAGAATAACTGTAAGGCAATCTGTTAGTACTGTCTGCCACTTTGCTGCATCTATTAACTTATAGAAGAAACAGTAGTTAACATGATGTACAGAAAACTTCTTCAACAAGCTGCTTACAGAAAGGAAATACAATCATTAGCTGGATATAAAAAAAAAAAAAAAAGCAGCCAAACTACGTGGTTGCTCCCAAACGTGTTCACACTTTCATCTTGTTCATGTGTTCATAGCTACATCTTTCAAAAACAATAAAACATCAAATAAAAAGACTGAGGAGTTCGTTCAGATTGGACCGAGTGTAGAGCAGATTTCATTAGTGCGTAATGCGACAAGTATGGCCGAGTGTAACGTCACAGTCCCTGGGTAAAGGTTCATTCGGTTCCCTTTTGACACATTAACAATGCTGCTAACAGTAGTGTACAGGAGGAATCTTTAAGGAAGACAAATAAGAAAGTTGCATATCATTTGGAAAACACTGCAGAGAGGAGTAAACATAAAACGTTCACATATAGCTAAAGTTTCTGTTAGCCACAGTGCTGCTTTTTTCATCTGATTGGAAGGCTGTTCATTTCTGTCGCTGGCCTTTGTTGCATGATAACACCACCTCTGTACATGTCAATCATAAATGTCTGGTTCTGATGTCTTTGTTAGACACAAGGCTGACATTTTCCCAGATGCCTTTGTTTTACAGCTTTTATATGCCCATTTCGTATAGCTGTTGTTCCAATCTTATTTCATTTGGAATAAAATTAAAAGGATTTTTAAATGAGATAATATAAATACCATATTTCATAGTATTAGTGTCAAAAAGTAGTCGTGTTACAATCTCCCACTTGCACCGGTCGTGCACTAAAAAGATCATCTCCCTTTGTGAATGTTTTTAACATGAATCTCTAGCACAAGAGTAGCTCCTGTCATTGCACTTTAAATAAAAGGTACTAGAATTGTGCAAATCATACGAATACCACTCTTCTCTTCATCTTTGGTCCTGTTGCTCCACCGTAGGAAACTTACGGTTTACAGCAGGGAGAGTTTGACGGCCCACACCAGTCCTTTTTCTGTCCATAATAAGGCCACAAAAGCACTTAAAAGATTTCAAAATGTTGCATAAAATCAAGTAAAAGAAACATGCTAAATAACATCCTCTGAAATGCCATTAATCTCTCAGACAGGAGACCTTCATCCACACATGCACACACTTGCTTTTGGTGGAATATGTGCTTCTCAAAGGAAGCAGGAAATGGCAGTAGAGAGGATATTTTTCCATCTACACAGCGTTCCCATTCACAATGCAGGAGCCCCAGTGTGCAGGTCGAGCACCGGGGGGGTGTAGGTTAGCCAGGAAGTTTGCCAGTGCAAGCTTGAGGTGGAGGTGGCGATGGTAGTTGTTGTAGGAGGGACTGAGGTGACGGGAGAGGATGGTGGGGTCGGGGGGGGTCACGCATGTGGCTCCCCAGTGGAGGTAGAGCCGTTGGCTTTGCTCTTATTCTTACTCTTGCGGTTGAGCATGCGGCTAAGTGTGGCTGTTCGGCTGGCCCGCTCCACTGCTGCCGGAGACTCCAGGTACACCAGGTCATTGTGCGACTGGCTCATCCCCGGGTCCTTGCGCTGGTGACGCCGCCGGAAGAAGAGCTTGGCACTCTTCTGAAGGAAGCTGCCTGTAGTGGAGAACAGAAAATATTTATTGTGATTAGGGCTGCATGTAATAATTATTTTCATGGTTCGATTAGCCTGTTGATTATGTTCTAGATTGATAGATTAGTTGTTTTTGTCTCTAAATGTCAGAAAAGGGTGAAGCATGTCGTTCACTGTGTCCCGAAGCCCAAGATGATGTCCTCAAATGCCTTGTTTGGCCCACAACCCAAAGATAGTAAGTTGGCTGTCATAGAGAAGAAAAGACACCAGAAAATATTCCCATTTAAGAGGCTGGAATCTGATCATTTTGACTTTTTTTATTTTGAGAAAAATGCTGGAACCAATCGAGTGATTATCGGAATATTTGTAGGCAACTAATCGATCAATCAATTAACCGTTGCAGCTCTACTTTAGACTATATCAAGATAACAGGCACGTGCAATATTTAGTTATTGACGTAGCAGCAATTTAAATATAGCAATCCGAAGCAGCAGGGGCACAGGGTTTGTGTTAGTTGGTTATTGATTAATAATCTAGCCTGGACGATCAGAGGAAAGAAGCTTTGTAGTTATTCCCCCTTTGACAACTAGTCTTTCCTCTGTGACAGAGCTCTGTTGAGTCTTAGAGACAATCAGACTTTGAACTGTACTTTACTACCAGCTAACACAGACTGAGAGCAGCCACATTTTCCAACCCTGAAGCAGGCACCATTCTTCTTCAAAAATTCACTTCATTATAATGCTGTTTGTTACACATTTTACCTGTATGAAAATAGTCAGATTCAGATATTGCACTTGGCCATATTGCAATTTCTATAATATTTTGATTACTTGTGCAATCCTAATTCCTTTCTGCATACGAGGACATGCTAGGATTATCTTATATCTGTGGATTAGATTATAAACACTTTGAATTAATGACATATGGGGACAGTAACACCAGCATCCTCCATACAGAATAAATTCCAACAGCAAAAGGCTGAACAATATACTGAACAGTAAACAGCTGTTGTTGGTAATTCACTGTGAGATGTCTGATCTCCAGTATGTTTGGGGTATTTTACTCTGCACTATCAGGTCTGCATTATTGGCACTTTAACTGCTGTATCCTTTCAACAAAACCGCTCTTGGTATTCGACATCACTCCTCGGCCCATTTTTTTGACATTCATTCATGTTCAAATGTATTTAACAGTCCAAGTTTTGTGGTCCAAGACACTGTTGTTTGACCGTACTCCTGGGGCACCTCCAACCTCGGCCTCGTTTTAGATTGTGAAGTGGCGGACACGTGAAAAAGGGAATTATAGTCTAAGATAGTGACAATGGTCTTTGACACCTTTAGGTCAAGAAGGGGGATCATTGCCTACAGTCTATCAAATGTCCTAAAATGCAATACATAATATTCAGGGTTCCCACACCTTCTTGAATATCAAATTCAAGGAACCAGACAGGGACATTTTGAGACACTGATCAAGATCAATTATTGTTACAACACTGAGAATTCTCACGACAACTAATAGGCCTTAGGGATCGCTCAATGTTAGCTTTCTCACTTGCTTTCCATAACCTCATTCGACTTCAGTCAGCCATGCACGCACGTGACCGTGAGATGGTGTGTGAAACGATGGCGCAATTGCGGGAGACACACATGCAGACAGCGGAACGCAGCCTTTTTTAACAACGATAAGTAAAAACATAAATAAATCCAAAGAACACACAATTTCTGTTCTTGCACAGATATAAAGTCAAGCGCCCATGTCTATTAAAGTACCTGACTGAACCTTGAATATTGCACATGGATATCGCAAAATGTTCACAGCACTTTGTCTATCTCTGCAGCCCCACAACACTTACACATTCTTAAACATAGCAACTACAGGGTGTGTGTACTAATATCTAATTGATTGTACGTGAACTGAAAATTATAATTTGCAAAAAAAAACTATGTCATCTATTCTACTGATAACTACACACACTAGAGTACCTAAGGTACTACCAAGAAACTCATGAGGTAACTTACTCATCTGGACATAATGTGAGCTTAGCACTGCTTTCCTCTAAGATGGCAGTGATGAGAGTTGAAAAAGGAAAGGTTGAAACAGAAGGAAAGAGAGAGAGAAAAACACAAAAACAGACGGCGTCACTGAGGAGCAACAGATGGCCGTCATCACAGCCAAATGGGGAAAAGTTCTGACTTCAGGCAATATGTTACTGGAAGATTTTAAGTAGGATTCATGGTGTTTTATAAAACACCAATGGCAACCAGTTACATCACCAAGTCCACAGTTACTGATGGCTTTAGGTAGTCAGTGAGAGCACTGTGTGACCTCTCACCTCTGCTCTTCTTGCAGCTCGCCTCAGACACACACATGGATAGCGATGTATGATCTAGCTCCTCTCCGGTCTGGCTCTCCCAGTCCTCTGGAGGCCGGCCGATTCCACTGGGGCCTTCCTGAGGCTCGGACTCATCTGGGGGGCTACTGGTCCCTGTCGCAATCGCTGTGGTCACATCCTGAGTAGAGCCGCCCTCTGACATCGAGGCGTCCATCGCTGCAGCGTAGCCCGCCATCAGAGCAAGCTCATCATCCTGAGACAAGGGTGTCTGGAAAATAAAGCATATTTACATGTTTAAAATACATTTGTGGAAAAGTGATATTTCCTTTGACTTAACATTTGCATTTGCGCATGCAAACACTCCCTCTGGCAATATGAATGACCAACTATGTCTATTTGAAGCTCTGCGTCTTTTCATGTAATTTAGGCAGGAGGTTTGTCATGGCATTGGGCAAACTGTTTTCCACTGAAAAGCCCAGTTTTAATTCCCAGGGAGTCTCTTTCTGCTGCAGACTTGGCACAAATTGTTTCATTTTAGATCCATTTCTTTCCTTTTTCATGATCAACAGATTAGGAAACGCACAAACTTTAAAGGTGTTGGATGGAAATGGATTTCCAGTTTTCCCACTCATTTGAACCCCTGTGTAATAAATGACTGAAACTGTACTAGAGTGAAATATTAAAAGTGAGACAGTTTCTCTGGTACTGGAGCTTGTCCTTACTTTGGCGATGCCGGAGATGATGATGGTACTCTTCTTCACTGGGGACTTGAGCTTCTGCTTGGCCGACTGGTGGAGCTGTCTGATGGCGGCCTCGGCCACCGGGTCTGTGCCGTTGAGCATCAGCAGCTCGGTGTCAGAAGAGGACAGGGCCTTGCTGACTGTGGCCCCCAGCATAGACGCCTGCTCTGAAACACGACGCTCCGCGAGCTTGGGCTTGTTGACCACTGTTTTATGGACAGGATCTGAGGGAGCACAAAGTCATCGTCATGAGTATAATGGAAGGTCAAAACAGATATATTAAACATTTGAGGTGTATTGTAGCTAGAAAAAAATGACTGCAATTTCAGCTGTGGTCCTCTAGCAGGGCTTTTTTACAGCAGACATCATTGACTTGCCACTGCAGGAAAAGCACAGCTCTCACTAATAACCCCCACTAATGATGTCTCTGTGCTATTCAAATGTCCAAATAAGGCACGACAGCGTGACAGTGAGCCAGCATGTACAAACCAGGATCTGAAGCAGGTGAAAATGATAACAGTAAGGATTTACCCATCCTTACCTTTATCATTTTCACCTGTGCTTTTCCTACTGTGGCTTGTTAAAATGGTTTCCATGAAAAAGGTCTATCAACATCTAGAATGTCCTTCTGACAAGATCAGATAAATTAAACTTCAGTCATGTCGCACTGAACTTAGTACTGTGTAGGTGTGGTGGACTGTTTAGAGATCATTAACATGCAGCTTCTTTCACCACTTGTACTTACTTTAACTGTCTTTTGATTGCATGTTCTCATCTCTAGACTTATTTGAGGATGGAACTGATCTAAAAGGTCTGTTCACACCAAGAACAAGAACTACAACGATAAAAAATAGATTGTTCTAAAAATTGTTCTAACTCAAGTGAATGGAGGAGACCACATTACAACTATGATGACAGTGGCAGGTGGTATCTTTGTTATCACCTTTGAAGCCTCTGACAATTGTCAGGATAACAACAACTCTTCTAACTGGGTTTAGGATGCTCCTAACTCCTGTCATCTCTCAAGAATTCCACCAAAACATATCCTTCTGTTTTTTTTTTTGTTTCTCTGCGCAACATGAGGCAGAAACAGGTCAATATCCATTTTCCTCTAACCTCTAAAATAACAACACTCACACTAGCTGCTCTGTGAGGTTGTACTATCATTAGGTTTGGCAGGTATAATAAGTATCTTAAAAAGATATCTATTCATATGAAAAAAGTTGAATGTGTATTTACTCATTTACTTTAAGTGAATACACATTTAAAAGTAATGGCACCAAAGGGTCGTCCTATGTCAGCAGAGGAATAGTCTCCATAGATCTGCTAGGGGCCAAGAACTCTGGTTTTCAAAACTGAAGTTCCAGCCTTTACTCTGGTTTTGAAGCAGCAGCTCAACATCAGTGGATATTTGCCAACACTCACTATCTATTTGCGCCAGCTGTTTGGATTGTAAACTGTTGTAGCTGTTTCTACAGCAGCAGCAGCAGCAGCAGAATAAACAGAAACCTCCAAGAGCCTCCCTGTACTGAGTGGTCTCATACTTTGTGGTTTGTGGTGCGTACCTATGTTGAGGCCAAGAGGGAGCGGCCGACCTGGCTTGCTCTTCACCGCGGTGATGGTGGTAACCACGGTGCCACAGGGCATGACCGTACGGTCCATCTCAACCCTCTTACTGGAGGCTGGGGTGGGAGGGTGCCAGGACCTCACCTCACTGGGCTCCAGGTAGGTAAACTGAAGGATATGATTTTCAACAGTTAATATTCTAACATGAAAGCTTCAGACACATAAAGAGAATATAATGTAATTATAATTAACACGATAATGTCTTAAGTTAACTGGGATGATGCTCTTACCTCAGTAGTAAGTGATCCAGTCACTTTGTCTTTGGTCATGAGTGCAAATGTTTGCTGTCCTTTGGGCTGCTTCTTTACAAGATCGAAAGGCACTGACACCTGACCAAGTACGGAATCTGAGAGGAAAGACACCTAATTTAATCTGGTGGCACTAAAACATGCAACAGTCACAGAGAGTGAAAAAATGACTTTGTCTTGTCATGAATAAAACACAAATTAAAAAAAAAAAGGCAGTCAGTAATTTCCTTACTTTCTTGAGGTTGTCCATCATTCACCAATTGAATAATGAGCTCTTTTGAAAGTCCATTCAATTCACTGGTGAAAAAGGAAGGAAAATGTATTACAGATGGGTTGCATTGAAAAAAAAAAAAAAAAAACAACAAACATCTTTGCAAAAACAGTGACAGTTTTGTAGTGCTCTGTGGTAAAACTTACAAGATAAACGGTTGGTCCCAGGCAGGATTGGTTGTGTTCTTCAAAACAGAGGTGTTAAACCTCTGTGGAGGATCATCTAGCTTCAGCACACACAGAGGATTCATGCTGCCTGCAAACACAGCAGAAAACAGTCTGCATCATGGAAAAAGAAACACAGTGTGTGATCCAAGATCTAACTGCAAACTCATTCGAAAATCTTTTTGATCAAATAAAGTATGCTGGCGAGCAAGATTCAATTCTGCTTTGGTCACTCCTTTTCATCCACTGCTTCACTGTAATGGACAGAAGGGAGGTCAGCGTACGTTGTATATTTGATGAATTATGCATAGGTCAGAGGAGACGCTGGTCGAGAGCGCTTCCTCAGCACATGCGATGAAGCCCATTTCATGGAGCACTCACACTGATATTTATTAGCCACAAGCAAAGCGCCAACACCGTGACAGCACCGTGTCTTAATGAACACAATATCAGCAACAATCTTAAGGACTGAGCGGCCACTGCAGCAGCTCCGGATCTGGCTTCTAGCCCACAGGAAGTGTTACAAGTGAACCTAAGCTAAGTTTAACTGCTCTTCACTTAAAGGAAGGAAGACGGATAGTGAAGTGGTGAATGCTGTGTCATGTCTCTGATGTACAATATTACGTGTTGGGCAGAATACTTAAGAGGATGTCTGGAGTCCTGAAAGGCACTGACTCACAATTAGAGAATGACTCAGCGCAGGAACTACCAAAACAAAGTTGTTGTGGATAACACTTCATCGGACAGCTCAAAACATATTGGCATCTAGCGTCATGGCTGACAACACCCTGGTGCTTTGTTTTCACTTGGATCACACGGGCATCTCTAATTTGTGCAAGCACGCTGGGTGTAGTGATACTGATGTGGGTGTATTATTTAAATACAACATTTAGAATACCACCTTTGACAGCCAACTGACAAACAAACCTCCTCCTCGTTGTCTGGAGAGACTCTGACCAGGATGCACAGGCTACAGTTTGTTGGTAGTATAAACAAAGGCCGGGCAGAAACACTCCCTTAAATAGTTATACTTCCACCTGATAAAAAACTATGATAAACTCCATGTTGATTAGCTATAACAGAATGTATGTTACCTCATGTTATGATATATATATTTTTTAATTTTGTTTAAAAATGAAATCCATTTTAAAAATTGAGATTATAGGTATATTAATCTAAACTCTTTTGTTTACTTTTGTAAAACATCTCTTTATCATCTCTTTTTTGAAATAATAAAGGAACAGTTTGACATTGAAAACAAAAAAGCATATTAACTTTCTTGCTGAGAGTTACCTAACCAATGGATAAACATGTAAAAAAGTGTGGCATCTAGGGGCTTATGTGCCGGACTGTTTCTTGGTAGGGGCAGGGTCTTCTCAAAGTCTTTGCTGGCTGCTTGCAACCTCATGGTGACAAGAGGAAGTCACTCTAGACATACCTGCCAACACAACGATTTTAAAACGAGTCTCCCTTCCTACTGCTGTGCTCCCGAGTAATAATTTCTCCCAATAATCTCCCAAGCCCTCCGCTCTCCCTCCTCTTTGCTACTGGAAATTGATGGTCAAGGTGCCAAGAAAAATAAATAGAAAGAAGAAAGATGGAAGAAAACAGAACTGTCAACTTGTTACCATGCTTCCACTTTCATTTTCTCCTGTCTCACTTGCCTCTCTTGCCTCTACTCTGCAGACTTGGCACCCAACTACAGAGCATCACTGAATCCGTGAAGTGAGATGTCTGCACAGAGCCCAAAGGATTATAAAAGACAACACCTACGATAGAGAAGTACTCTGACTTGCTGATACCCCAGAAATCTCAGAAGTCTTTTTCACAGCCTGATGTTGGGTGTTATGAAGAAATACTCTGGCACATATCCTACCATAGAACCACAACTTGTTGTTGTAGCACTTCATCAGTACCATGGTAACTAACTTTTTTTAACAGGACAAGTATCCCACCTGCAGCATCTTCCTCCTGATTCAGTGTCACTCGGGTGTTCTTCACCAGCAGCTTCCAGTCGTGGGCACGGGGGGGTTTTGGGGGTGAAACCACATTATTGTGGGCTTCCTATTGGAGAAATCACAGTAAGAAATTAAGTCAACAATGGAGATCGCCTGGTGGCTATACAAATAGCATCAATGTAAACAAGGTACCCTATTCCCAGCCTTTTTATACAGAAGCGACACAATGCTGCACAAACACCTTACAGGGCGATCAAACGGCTTTCAGAACCACACCAGATTCCAAAAACTTTTTCAGCTTGCCAAATTGGACCATTACTCTCAGAAGCTGCCTACAGTATTATTGAAAATGGTGAAGTAACAGCATTAAAAACATGTATTAATGACTGCTAGCTCCTCATCTTCCAGTTTGAATGTGCAGTGTAGCCACGCCTCTGTGAGACAGACAATATAACCATTGTTTATAAGTTGGTGGAGTAGAGAAAGAAAAGCAGTGTTTAGACACACAAAAACATCAGAGCACATCAGTGTATCTGAGAACTCGCCAGTCTTAGAACAGATCTGCCAATCCCGATAATTAGATGCCTGCCTGGACTTGTTGGAAGAGATCATCTCGTATTGATGGGCTCACAGATCTGCTTGATCATTTTAAATCTTTAAATCACACAGGATTGAGGTGTCCGCAGGATAACCTCAGTCTGTGCTGTAACTGTTAATCAGGCAAGTTAATCAAACGTTGATGAAGGTTCTCAGTCATCAAGGTCATGGTAATTCTAAGTGCTGTATCGTAGGCAACTGGACTTGTTTCAGTTTCTTGAAGCCTCTGTTAAACTGTGTGTGGGAGTGTCCTCACAGAGTCGTTAAGGACACGTGTGAGCTCTGAGTTTCAGAGTCGTTAGGGCCACTTGGGTCGTTGGTCAAACCGGCCTTCATGTGGGCCTTTTAGTTTTCTAAGTCAAACATTTCCTGGTTTTCTGTCTCTGAAATGGGAAATGTGCCTGTTTTTGTCCTGTTTATATCTGGGAAAATTCAAAACATTTGGAAAGTAGGACACTACAAGAGATCTCTTTGGGCTCTGGTGATTTAGGCAATAGTTATTTGTAAATATTAGGGTGAAAGTAATCAACTGTATCCAAGAGGACATCATTTGTTGGTACCGGATACTCATCTCAGCAAGAGTTAGTATAAAAACCTTGTTATACTTGTTGTGGTGCCTTCTTTCACTCTAAGAATCTCAACTACAGTTGACCGAAATGCCAACGCATGACACATAATCAAATCAGAAACGCATGACATGACATCTTGTGATGGCTGGAGTGAATCAGTAAAAAGCCTTTTGTGAATTAATATCAGTATAATAAACTCTTTCTACATTAGTGCAGGCTTTGGTCAGGGATGATGACATGCTCCAATCATGAATATACAGTCAGCAGTTCAAAGACTTGGATATAAGAGTATGGATTAAACTTGCAATAACTGATTTCTTTGCCACTTGGAGGACACTAAATGAAACAAAAAAATGACATATTATCTTTCAAGTGAATACATTTAAGTTACAGATTAAAACTGTCATTCATTTGAAGCCTTGTTCTTGGCCATCTGGTGAAAGCAAGTCTAGCATTCTCTCTCTTTCAGCTGTTTTTGGTCTCTACCAACTGAGGAAATATCTCCGGCTCTTAAGATGCTAAATCTCCCACTTCATTCACCAGCTAGTTGTTCACTGTATCTGTCTGTTAGTTTGTGCTGAGCAGGTAGTGTACAGTGGAGCTTTTTGAGCTGAAAAAAGGTGCCTGCTATGGCACAAACAACTCTGTGAAAGCGAGTGAATCAACACAGTAAAGTTGCAGCTGAACGGCAAAACAGTGAACTGAAACTCGCTATAAAGCTCCAGAAAGCGAAAGGGAACTGCAGGTTCAAGTGATAATTCTCTGTCGGTTCCTCATTAATCATGAACATGTTGACATTGTCATTATAACAAAAACATTGATTACAGTCGTTTTAAACACCATTTGTTAATCTGCCGACATGGTCTGACATAACAGACGTGTACACGCTTGTCCGCATGGCGTTCTTGTGTGGCAGATGTTTACATATCGTGCATTAGAAGGACGTCTCTTCTCACCCTGACCTCTGAGGCCTGAGCAGGCCTGCAGCTCAGCATCACAGAGGGACGGGTTGCGCATAACAGCTGCCTCAACTGTTCCGTAATGGCTGCTACACTGGAAGCGCTGGGATTGTCCTGACAGAGAGAGAGAATATGATGTCAGACAAATTACTCGTAACACCAAATTGATTGAAACACAAACATAACCTTCTTTCTCGAAGTAAAAAACAAAACAAGAAACAGTATACATCTTACTTTAAATGCTAAAGCGGCCATTTACATGACAAACATGACAACACAAAGTCTTGTCTAGAAAGACAGATCATCACAAATCCACATTCAGTTTATTGTAACACATCCTCAAAAATCAGTTTCTTTGAGTTTCAGTAAAGTGAAACATCTCTTAGTTTTGGTGTATCAGCACTTACGCAGACAGCAGGTATATCTTATCATCTAGAGCCTAAAAATTACCTGGGTCGAAGTGGGCGTCACCTGCAGCTCCGCTGTCTCTAGCTGAGACACTCCCCAGGTCACCTTCACCTCATTATTAGCTTCTTGCATCTGTAGATCAAGCTAAGGGACACAGAGGAGACAAACTCATGATGCCTACTGACGACATGGTGATCGAGAGTCTTACAGTGCTGATCAGCTTAATTTATAGTAAATCTATCACAATGTTTAAAGATATATTAGATAAAAATGTCATCGTCAGTATCAATTACTGTTTCTCTGTATATTAACCAACATATCAAACACGGCTTCAGGATGTTGTTTAAACTAAGCTAACCGGGGAAACAAATCCCAGGGTTATTGCTGCTGCAGATTATTCTGTAACTCATACAACTCAATCTACTCCAAACTGTAATCTGTGGATGAGTTTTCTAATTAGAAAAGGAATCATTTGTATGATTTGGTGTGAGAAAATCCGCAGTAGGGCTGTAACTGACAATTATTTATATAAAAACAGAAAAAATTGACACTTTCAAATCGTTTCCTTTTTCCAAATATCCAAAGACTCTCAGTTTACTATCATGAATGACAAAGTAAGGCAGCAAATCTGTCCATCTAAAGAGGCTGGAAACTGCAGATGTTAGACATTTTTGCCTTAAAAAAGGCCTGAAACAATTCACCGATTATCAAATAGCCTGCAAATATTTTTTGTCTTAATTGGCTTCGCTTAATCAACTAATTGACTAATCATTGCAGCTCTAATCTGTAAGGAATGATTTTTGAGAGTAGATGGTGTGGTGATCTTTAGAGGTGTGGAAATTTCCTGATTCTAAGATGCATCGCATTGTTCTCTTGGAAGATTCTGCACTGATACAATGACAGAGCGTAATCAGGAGTTTGCAGCCTGTGTTGATTGCCGTTTTTCCGGCCTCAGCAAGACAATTAAGTTGTAAAGTTATATCGCAGCATTTGCTCTCTTAACACTGAATTGTGGGTGATCGTGTTGCTTACGGATGAAGATATGTCAGATGGGAGGCAGAACAGCAGCGATTAATAAAGAAACACACCCAGTGTTATGAACGTAGACATCTGGGCAGTGTTCTGGTTTTATGAACTTGGTGGAAAGTGACAAACTGGATGAGAAGCATGCTGTGTATAAAATCTGCCTCTTACCAATTACTAACCACGGCAGCAGTTTTCACCTGAAGCTAACGTCTATAACCATAAAGAATACAGCAAGCCCGGCTGATAAAAATATGCAGTTTTTAATACTTTAGACTGATTGTTAAAAGGACCCCCCCAAACTAAAAGGGAATTAAGATGTATCTCACTGCTTGTATTAGATGATGGAAAAGTAGTTGTGTGCCGCAATATAGAAATTTGAGGATTCAAAAATTTGACAGGTGAACTGTATTGAATGGTGAGGCCAGTGAAGATTTACACCTCTTTAGGTGGACATGATCTTGGATTCCACTAGTTATATTAAAATCTTCTTTGTTTAATTAAACTGTATTCTTACTCTTAAATTATGTTCCGTATACCAACTGGGAATAAGAAAAATATAAAACGACTTATCTCTCATTACAATCTCAGGAATACCACTGATGACATGACTCATACACTGTAGAACAACCTCGTGTAATGCCTCTCTGCCCAGCCTGATAAATAGGTAAAGGGTTAAGTGGGGAAAGTCAGCAAGGTGCACCTTAACACTGAGCTCAGCTGAGAGAAAAAGAAAGTAAAAGAATTAGAGATGAAAAGAGAGAAAGAGAAACCAGACTGGGCCATCTTGTCCTAGCATGCCTGGATTCCAGTGAAAGACTGAACAGCCGCCTCTGTGGTGCCAAACAAAGGCTTCATCAGATAGATGGCAATGAGGACGCTGAGATGGATCCAGAAGGACAATATCACAGGCTGCGTTGATATGACCCGGATCATTTCATACAAATATCTTAAACTGGAAGTTTATGTCAGCATAATAATAAAACTTGAAAATCCAAAGTGTTTGCCAAGAAGAATCTTATAAAATTACACGGCTGTTGAAATGGTTCCATGGTTCACATCACCTGACTCACTACAACAAGAAAGAAGTGACTGTAGTGGATCTTACTACAGATATGTAAATGCCGGGTTTGCATTTCAAAGATGAATAGGAAATTACGATGTCACATGTGTCCACCATCACATGCAACATGCCATGTGGTGCAGTAGTGTGTCAAAAGACAAAGTCCACTCAGCAGCACACCGCGGTGTACTGGGTGTATTATTGTGTCCATATACTGTAAATGCCCAAAGCTTCTGTCCCACGTATCCCAGCACCCATAACCCGAGCAGCCAGGAGCATTCTAGCATGGATCCCAGTCAAAAGCCAACAACTGTTCCAGTGGTGGTTGGATGGAGACGTTTGAAAAGGCCCTCTGACTTTTCCAGGCTAAGCTCAAACAATTAGAGTGAAAAGGAGACACGGGGCTTCCTTTATGTTCCTGCAACAACAACCGATCCACAACCAAAACAAAACAGGGCCGACTCTAATCCTCACTTTAGCTATGGAGGCTCTCACTCAGGTTGTATTTATAGCACAACGAGCTCAGGAGGGATGACAAGCACCTTATTGGCTTAAATATAGCCTTAATACAATTTGGTTAGCTTGTATAGCCACCTGTATGCATACATTGGTTAAGATTTAACACTGACCTGAGTACAGGATGAAAGCTTCACCGCAGCTAGCACTACTCGTTACACATCTCAACACATTACCTATGATTCAATATTAAACACTTCGAACACCGTATCCAAGTATTTCCCAATATTAAGAAATACTGTGAGTCAGCCATTGGAATATTCTACTGAAAAATGAACCACGTCAGATTTGGCCATGACAAATAAAATCAATTATTGGAATTTCCAGGTAAGAACGAGGAAGCCATTAGTCATTCGTGTCTTATCTTCAGAGTTACATCAATCCTGTGCCCAGCCCCTGACAAATAGGCATGTACGCAAAGCGGGCAGGCCTTACTGGAAACGGGCCTGACAGAGATTTTAATGAGGTCTTCGGGACATTTGCCAAGCACAGAGATATCCCAACCATTTAATCTAAGACTCCTGCCAGCAGTGAGCTGGGCAGCACATCATGTTCAATAAAATATCCCATTAAACTCAACCACAATGACTTCCAAGGGATGTAACCCTGTCTCCAGACGCCGCTGTGTTAAAGGGATATTCACAAAAGAACAAATGAGTATTGTTGTTACTGACATGAGACTTACGGCTTTAATAGATGCCCTCGGATCAACTATAGAGCGTTTACCTGCAGCTCCAGTGGAGCTATACACACTGTGTATTTACAAGGATCTGCTGGAGCCATGGCTGTCTGTGCTGCGCTGACCGAGAACTGAAGTGTCTCGCCGACCACACTGCAGGAAGCTTCCTGTTGGGAAGAAAAAGTGAGGCATTAGTGTTACATAAATCTACTGAGAATGTTGAAAACTCAAACTTAAAGCAGTGACAGCATTTGCATACAACTCATGTGTCGTGACATTATGTGATGAGAAGGCAACTCAGTTTCTCTGATTGCAGCTTCTTAAATGTGATTATTTTTACCCCTCCATAACATTAGAATTAATATCTTTGGGTTGTGGACAAAACAAGACATTTGAGGAGGTCACCTCGTGCTTCAGGAAACACTGATCGACACGTTTCACTGTTTTCTGACATTTCACAGACCAAACAACTGATCGATTATTCAAGAAAATAATCGACAGATCAATTGACAATGAAACTTAGCGTTAGTTGCAGCCCTGCAATAAACACATGGCACAAACTGAATAGATAAAACCACTGAGATTTGTTTACAACACCGACTTTTACTAAAACTGATCCAAAAGCAAAATATTTGCCTTAAGGGAAGTTCACACTGAACTGAGAAAGGGGAACAAGGTCTCTACTAGCTTCCAAAGGCATTACCATCAGATTCAATCATCTGTGAGTCTAATAAAATCACTTTCACTGAAAAAGGAATGCACCTGTAACTGAATTACCACATAATGGTAAAGTATGCTCTTACTTCACCCAGATGTATTCCCTGTATTCATTCTGATTTCAGTGGAAGAGGGGTGTGTTTGTACCTAGCTAGGTATTAGATCACAGTAAGGGGAAACCTTAACATAAACATAGGTGCTGCTGCATTCCTGTCTGCCTGCTCCTCCTCACTGCTGAGCTTGACAGCTATGTAAGCTTCTTAAAGCCTGCGCACACACAGACACACATACGCGGGTAAAAATAAGCTGCCGTTCATTAAACTCATTGCATTCAGCAACAGAGCACCTGGTATTTTGCCCCATATCATGATGATCACAAAGAAAGGGCTGAGTTTGCATTGGGAGCACTGCAAAGCCCACCAGGCCTGCAAACACAGCGAGCAATTTGTCCCTATCTGACCTCCCGAAAAAGTAAAAAGCCCTCTGGTTGCAGTTTGTTTTGGACACAGTCTGCAGCAGGTGGGAACACAATCTGTATGACAGATAAAAGAAGCATCATGCATCAAGTGTTTTGTATAAATTATTCAAGCAGAACTATTAAATCACGGCATGTGTAACGGGGATGTGGACACCCGATAAAAAGATAGGCAGATTTATTTGCCAAATCTTAATTAAATCAGGGGAGTCTCTGTAGCGAGGCTGGTGAGTGGATGACTCAGAGGTTGTCTACCGCAGGCTGAAATGCAGCACTGGTCGAAGAAAGGCTCTGTTTGCACTGAATTAGGGTAGGAAAGATTGATCTGAGGGACAGTCTTAGTCAATAAAGTACACAAAAAAGGAAATTAGAAATCTATAAGTGTCTGATGCTATAATCCAGATA
Source organism: Lagodon rhomboides (assembly GCA_039737535.1). Classification (NCBI taxonomy): domain Eukaryota; kingdom Metazoa; phylum Chordata; class Actinopteri; order Spariformes; family Sparidae; genus Lagodon; species Lagodon rhomboides. Next base: position 15,898,562 of record CM077795.1, read on the forward strand.
AATGCTGAAGCTGCCGTGAAAAACAAAAGATATTATTTTACAGCGGCTGGAAGGAGGAGGAGCACACAGCAGTGGCACTTAAACAATAGTTCAACTGATCTAGATATGAAATGATATTATATGTATTGATCACTGCACAAAACAGTCATAAACACACAGCACTAAGGCATTTTCAGTAAAGGAAAAGCCCTTAAACTGTATTAACGATGGACTTTAGGGTCTGTGTACCTTGTTTCTGGCAGACTTTTGAAAGCTGGACACTTGGCTGACCATGAGCTCTGATGCCTCCACGTCATCCTCTTCAAATGTCAAAAGAACAGGACCCTGGTGAGGAGGAAGACAGAAGCATTGAAACAACAGTAAACCTCTGTTACACAACTTACAGAGAAGGAAAATAGGGAGTTTGCCAATAAATGAGCAATGATCCAGGCTGTATTGTATCGCATTGGCAACGTCAATGGCTGTGTTCTAACTTGATAATTCAGAGGAATAGGAAACAACACAGGTGGATCAGGGGTGGTGCAAGTACAGTTAAGTGACACTGTTGGTGTCACCCGTCATTAAAGTGTCAATGGATGGGGTAAGATTTGCAAGTGACTGAGTCTTCTGTATGACAGCACAGATCAGGTGATTTTTTTCCTCCCCCAGGTCATTTTCACAATCAGAGCCAATGTCAAGCTGCACTTTTATTGGTGTCACCTGTCTGTTATAGAGTAGACTGGTGGCTTGATGGTCATGAGACTTACCCCACGCTTCCTTGATTCGTCAGTCAGAGCCCTGCACCAGGCTCCTCTCCACTGACTCTTCCAGCTTTTCAGTGACAGCGCCCATCCCAGCAGCGAGGCGGCTTCCTCCTTCGCCGCATTGTCGTCTGCCGCTCTCAGCTTCTTCCCTACACCCCTTTGTTGGAAATACTGTACGAAATACAGTATCAGAGTGACCAGGGACGCGATGAAAAGTGTGACCATGCATAGCCACTGCGGATCCTCCAAACCGAAATACGAACTGGAACTTTCAAAGTCGGACATTCTTTGCAAATGAAAGCGATGATCACAGCTTAACACACCTCCTCGGAGAAATTTCCTGGCAACCTCATAGTATGTGTTTGGTCGGGGAAGGGCGAAATCAATGAAAGCAATCTCCCGCAACTGATAAGAGCACTGATCCCAACCTCCAAAGCAAATTATGCTTATTGCTATCCATGTTGCAGTACTTCATGGCAGCTTTTAAAAGCTACACAGCCGGTTATAGATACCTAGACCATTGTCAAAGAGCTAAAGGTAGTCTCTAGCTTCAAATGTACCTGCAGAAAAGCGCACTCCCCCTCCTCTCATTGAATATGGTTGTTAGCTTAGTTAGCTAATCTTCGCCGCGGCTCGCTTAACTAGCTACATTCATTAGCTACGCGAACGCCAAAGTTTCCTAAATAGTAATTATTTCCGACGTCTACGGGTAAGCTCTACCAGACGATATCCAGATAGCGAACAAGAGTCCCGGTAAAACATCCTTGAGACGGAGAGTGCTGTCCTTGCCTCTGGACTTGGTTTGCAGCTCAGTCCGACTGTACAAAGTTGCCGTTCTGAAACGGATATGTGGCACAAACTGTAACTCCCAGAATGCACCGCGGCAAATGCGAAAGTTTGTTGTTGCCTGGTGGTCGTGAGAAACGAACCGTATTGCCCAAAATAGGCTAAAGTGCGTTGTTTTCAAAGTTAGTCTCAATCCGGGATGATGTTTTATCGTAAATGAGTTCGAGTTAGGCCCCATAAAAGAACACAGTTGTGAAAAACAACTCCGAAAGAGTATTTTGAACTCCGCGACTTGCCGTAGACTGTCTCCCAGTCATCATTACCACATCTTCCTGTCCCATTTGTAGCAAACACGTAGTTAGCCAGCTAGCCAGCTAGCTATTGTCACAATGTTCCTGTCGTCCCTCCACTCAAAGTATATTTGGAGGTAGGGTTGCTTCTATGAAAAAGGTATTTCGTATTTTAATATTCTGTAATACACTGCGTGGAATAGGCGCCGCCCATCAGTAGAGGTAAACAAAGTATCTTCGTCACCTAACGTGATCGAGCTGGGTAACAGCAGCCATCGTCACCTCAGTCGCGTCGTCGCTTGTAAATGGAAATAAATATTATTTCGCAATGAATTGCCGCTCGGAAGTCCTAGAGGTAACAGTGGAGGCGAGGCAGGTGGAAGAAGCTATGCTGGCTTTGCTGCATACGATTTTACTCCACCGCAGCACCGGGAAATTTCACTACAAAAAGGAGGGCACCTACTCCATTGGTACCGTGGGCACACTGGACATCGACTGTGACTTCATCGATTTCACCTTTGTCAGGGTGTCCTCGGAGGAGCTGGACAGAGTGATCAGGAAAGCTGTGTCTGAATTCAAGGTAATTTGTTGTTTCAACATGATTGTTGACTGTAATGCCTGAGCAGGCCTATCATTTGATGGTGTTATCATATGTTTTGGTTACAGGATGCTCTGAGCAACTCTGGCAGCGACGGCATGGGGCAGATCTCCCTGGAGTTCTACCAGAAGAAGAAGTCTCGCTGGCCCTTTTCAGACGAGTGCATTCCGTGGGAAGTGTGGAGCATCAAGGTCAACGTTGTCAACCTGGCCAACGAGCAGGAGAGACAGATTTGCAGGGAGAAAGTGGGTGAGAAGCTGGGCGAGAAGGTGATCAACGTTGTTGAGGTCATAAATCGCCACGAATACCTGCCAAAGATGCCCACCCAGTCTGAAGTGGACAACGTTTTTGACACCAGTCTCAAAGATGTCCAGCCTTACCTTTACAAAATCACATTCCAGATCACTGACTCTCTGGGCACCTCTGTGAGCACAACCATGAGAAGGCTGATTAAAGACACCCTGGCACTGTGAGGATGCTCCAAGACAGCGAGGGGAAAGATCTGGATGATTTCACCCAGAAACTTCCTTATAGTCAGGCCTTTCAACTCATTTGTGCTCAGCACACAATTTGTCAGTTCTACTCCTGCTACAACGACACAGTGTCAGTGTAGACACATAATCAGTCTGCTGTGATTCCCGTACTGCTTGTACCTTAAGACTCTTATGTAATGTGTTTATTTCAGAGATATTTTGTTTTTGAAAGATTTCTCTTTCCAGATTATCTTCACCTTCCAATAGTTAGAAATGCAGCTTCAACACAGTAGCAAGTAACACTATATATCAGTTAAATTCTTAAAAAAAACAAACTGTGTTGCTGATAATGTCAGAATCTGTAAATTATTGTAAATCTTTGACAATAAATATTGCTCATTGTAATGGATGGTATCTGTACCTAACAATCTCAGCTCCTTCAGACTTAAGTTTTGATATGAGAACAATTGCTAGCAAATACAGACTCACAAGACCGAATCATGTTATAACATCAAATCTGTTTTTTTATCCAAAAGCAATGGCTGATGTGAACAGATTTCCTCATCTATGTGAAAACTTCCTCTCTGCACACAATTTGATGGCCGAGTGTGACCTTACACATGGCTAGGACAGGATTTCCAGTTGGCCATTTTTTTCCAAATTAAAGCAAACACCTCCCAAGTTCACTCCCGAGTTTCCAGTCAAAAAATTGTCACCGCAGCCTGCAGCTTGAAAAACATCCCGCTGGCTCAGGATTGTCTGCCAACAGGATGACCTGTGTGTGTCTGTTTTCACACACTGTAGTTCTTCAGGTTGTCATCAACAGGCTTCTTTCTGCGTCACCAGTTGCATTGAAGCAAACCAACAACTGGGTATTAATTATCTGTAATTTACGAGTATGTAAAGTATGTGTCACACATACATATGGTAATTAATTGAAAACCTTATGTCTTGTAAAAGTAGGTGAAGTATTATAGATTTGGAGATTTTGGAATACAACGCAAAGATGTTCTTAAACCCTAAATTAAGACCCTGGTAGATGTTTATCACTTACATTCATGACCCTGTACCTTTCAAATCATGTCAATACTGCACACACCTAGATCTGCTTCTGCAAGTACTGTGGCAGAAAGTTAATATGGTTTTTCTAATAGGATGCCAGGGTAACCTGGTAAAGGGTAAATTCAGAGCTCTAATGTGTAAGTTTCCATGAAGACAAAGTTGAAAGAAAATGGGAAAATAAAGGTCTACTCACCCCAATGCCCGTGCAAAGCCAAATTAAGTTTGGCCATCAGCAAAGCATTTCAAAACAGTGTTCTCCTAAACGGCTAGAGTAGATGGGGACTTAAAATGTGAAAAAGACAGACTCCATGCAAAAATGGCTCCATGCAGCTCGTCCAGCCTATTCTAAGTGTTCGGAAACTTGCCAAATTGATTTGAAAATACATTAGTTGCACCCTTTTAAGACCAACATCACACTGTAGCTCTCAAGCTAAAAGTGTGTCAAAATTGGGTGCACTAGCTGACTGCATATCGAGAGTGTAGAATTGTCTACTCGACTACGATACTTCACCTGACTCTATCGTCATGGGGGCGAGCAAATAATGACTGAATTTTCATTTTTGGGGAGACTTGTACTTTTAGCAGCTACAAACAAGCTAAGGCTAGGTGGTTGAATGTGGTTTGATTAAGATTTAAAACAGCTGCATGGCTAGGTAGTGTTGAAAAAAACATTCAAATTCGACTCGTGGTTGTATATACCCCATTGTTACTCTTTATTACAGAAATGAAGCACAAAAACTGTAGAAAAACCTAAACACAAAACAGCTGCAAGTCTCCAAAAGCAACAATAATGCAACCAATGCTTGATACAAATATTCATTATTGCAGTGAGAGCACAGGAATACTAAAAAGATAAAACCTTTGTTTACTAACAAAATTGGTACAAAATCGAGGATACAAACACTTCCATATACACAATTCTAATCATTTCTGTGTAACTTTCAGAAAAGCTTTCATCACAAGAAATTAAGAGCACTATTATCAATACATAATTTCTCCAAAGAATTTAACATCACAATGCAGCTCGCGTTGCTCATTTCGTGGGAAACAAATTCCCATAGTTTGTGTGGAGCACTCTTTGAATGCAACATCTCCCAAATAGAAGCAGTCAAAATAATTTATGACAAAGTTCTAATCCATCAAGCCGAAGCAGAAGTATACTGTATACTTGTACAAGAATACAATTGTGAAACCACTGGAATACAATCAAAACACAATCTTTAATAATAAATCTTTAGGAAGCAGGAACACTCTCACCGTTTGCAGAATAAAAGATTTGCTCTCTCATGCCTCCCTCCTCTTGACTTCACCACCTTGAAAAGCCTGAGTCGTAAGTCATCTGAAACTCTATTGTGCTTTTTTATGTAAAACAAGACCAACAAAATATTTTTCAAGTTGCATAAGGCCATCAAAGCATCGTAAAGCTTTGTTAGTTACCAAATGTGTTGAACTGCAAAGGTCTGTCAGGATATGAGTATTTACATAACACTGGTGTTGCACTGCGGCGGCTGACTTTAGTGAATCAGAAATTGTGACTATGTCCAATTTGCACAAAGTCATACGATAGTTTTCATGTTTATTATTGGAGTAGAACCATAAATTACATTGCCGTGCTGCAGTGTGCTTTGCTTGCTATAAATATTTCAGATTGTTTCCCAGCAGCTGACGTAATGAGCCGAATACTTGAATGATGTCATGTTGTATTTAGGATACTGTGACATCAACCCAGCCCACTATTTTCACTGACAATTTCCCCATTTTTACTACTAAGCTGGCCTGAGCACCGTTTACAAACAAGTTTTTTTTCAGCAACATGTAGAAATGTTAAGTCATTTAACCGTGAAAAATAACTCGTAACTTTCTTCAGTCTTAGGACTGATGGTTGCACAGTCTGACCCACTTGAATACACATGAAAACGATTCACCAGGCTTGTAATCTGGAAGATAAATTATAAGTACTGGGTGAAGCAATTCATCAAGGTTGCATACTTGAATGAAATGCCTAAAACAACATGCGTCTGAGGTGGTGTGTTTAATGTACAGCGTGTGATATAACCTAACTGCTATACTGAACGTGACACGAAGGCAACAAGTAACTCAAATATGAGCCAACAAATGCAAAAGAATGCGAAGTATAAAGAAACAGAACAGAAACTCGGGCCTTTTCATCATTTTTACCTCTGCAGCCTAAAACCTCATTTTGTGAAAGACCCAAGCAAACATTTTGTACTATGCCCCCCCGTAACAGAATCAAACTGCATATTGAATACATTGTTGAGGCCACCAATATTATCTTAAGGGATGTCACTCACATCAAGAGACAGATCTGATACAAAAGCAAAGCACTACTCTGTAATTCAACTGCAGCCTCCAGAAAATGTAAAGCACTTTGTCCACACTGAGAAAACACTGTACAGAGCTGTCCCTTTTTTCCACTGTACCTCGAAGTCTAAGGCCCTGTTCACCCTTGATCGCAAAATCCGTCCAGAGTGATCCAAAAAAAACAAACAAAAGGTGACAGCTCCACCAAAGCGCAGTGAAGACGCATTTGCGCTCGTCACTCAGACCACATTTACGAGTGGTTTGAGCCACTTCTGACCACATTCTTTCTGCAGTGTGTGCGCACACAACTCAACTGACGTGTGTGAAACGAGATGAAGCCACAACAACAGGGTGGATTATACACCGTTTGTTTTCCATGTAGTTGGCTGTAATTTATACCACGGTCTCGGTGAATACTCGAATCTGATTGGCTGGAAGGTGTGAATGGACTTTCAATACACGGGCACCTCAAGTAGTTCCGGTGAAACTGCCTGTATACCATTCTAAATTAGTGCGCCGTAGCCTGTATCTAAAATGAGCGGCATTGGCATCCGCTGGCTCGTCAGGCATTATCTCTTACATAAACTACGTGTTGAGGCTCTCTTAACCTGCCAAGCAGATGTTTGTGTACACACACTATTGCAATAGCCCCAGACTCCCTTACAGATTACGTAAATTTAAGAGTTTCTGCTAGAGCAGGATCTTAATAAATCTTTGTAAAATGGCTACAGCAAATTCTAAGTCACCCGAGCCTTCTTGTAAATTTGGTATTAACTGCTGTAACTGCTGTAGGTTGTTCCTTTCCTCATCAGTATGTTGAGGCAACGCTGTACCAGTCCGTCTGCTTCCGTGTCTGAAGTGTGTCCTACCTCCATACCTTTGCACCAAGTTTTTAACATTTTACTGACTGTAAACAAACAGTACCTGCTATAGGCTACTTCTTCGTCACCAGTGAATAAAGTCCCCAGACTCCCTTTCAAGAACTCTAAATTCTGTTAGTTGTTGACTTAGGAGACATTTTATAAACTTTGTGAAACGTTGTCTACAACAAATTCTTAATTTTTTGGGCCTTCTTTTTAATTTGGCAAATGCCACATATGAAGATATTTTTTCTTTGTTTAAAAAATGCTGAATCTGTTTGTTTAAAGTATGTGTATATTCCCATCCCAAGTGGTCACTCGAGACCCATGTTGAGACGCATGGTTATGCCAGGTGTAAACTAAATGTCTTAAAGCTTTCCACTTTTGATCAAATCACTCTGGGTGGATGGTGATACCAGGTCTGCGATCCCTCTAAGTGGTACTGTACATCTGAAGTAGAAAGGGGTGCAACTCTGTACCTTGTTTTCTCGAAACACCCACATAGATAATCACAAGTAGACAACTTAAAGAGGTTTAAAATAGATATATGCTTATAGCTCATTTGGAAAGGAAAATAAATCCATTTATAATAATCTCGTCTCACAGAGGAATCTAGCACTTGATTGCACATTCACGTTTACACCTCTAATGAACATGGCCACTGTAATATATGACATTGGAGGCAAGCGACTAAGCTATACATTCAGAGTCTTCCTTTTGTAGGCTGAGGTGTGTTTACTCTAGTAATAAGTATTGTCTCTCAACAGAAATGCACTACTATAATTTAACTTGTCTGGTGCTTACATGTGGCTATGACTCTGCTCATGGCTCCAGAGACTGAAGGCTGTCTTGAAGGTCCTGTGACAGAGTTTACACATGTACTGCCTCTTAAACGTCAGGGCAGAGAGAGAAGGTGCATGGTAAAAGAGTGTGTCTGATTCCTGAGGGCCACCTGGATTCTCCATGCTGTTTGACCTTGACAGAGGGCTGTGGCTGCTGGGTTGCCGTTCTAGTTCAGGCCTCTTCGTCCTGCTTACTGATGAGCTACAGGGCTCCGGGCTGCTGGACTCCTCGGCCATTGCGGCGGAGACTGACGTCGTCTGAGTGGATTTGAGCACGGAGGGCTGCGGGGACAGACGCAGAGAGTTTTGAGGGGTCGTGGGAGGGGAGGGAGACAGAGGCGAGGGCTGCCTGTCGATCTCTTTGGCTCCAGGTTCGTTAGCAGTCGACATGTGGGATTGGAAGTGGCTCCAAAGGCGGAAGTTGGTCCTGAAGGCTTTGTTGCAGATGTGACAGATGAATGGTTTGATGTGGCATAGCAGCTCCTGGTGTCTCTCCAGGTCTTTGCGAGAACCGAAAAGATTTCCGCACTTCTCGCATGGCCACACACCAGGTTCCTCGGGCTCAGATTTGGCAGTCTCCATGTTTTCCCTCTCGCTCACAGCCTCCTCCAAAGGCTCCTCCTTCACCACCAGCTTGCCATGGTGACCCATGCTCAGGTCCTCAGGCACATAGGATGAGGAATCTTCTGAATCGTACATGGGTGGACCTGAGGAGTCGCTGTAACTTATATTATCTCTGGAGCTCCCAGTTGCTAGATGGTCATCGCTGTAATGCTCCTCTCTGAGCATCTCAGACGCCTCATCATTGTTCTCGTGTTGCTTTAGGTGAGCCTGGTCTTTAACAGTCATCATGTTTTGGTTGTGGACCTCCACCTGGTGGCGCCAAATGCTGAAGGAGGACTTGAAAGTCCGCATGCATTCCAGGCACGTCAATTTCTTGTACTTGCAATGTGCCTCATGGTCCTTCTTGACCGCTGGACTTGAGAAGCGTAGGCCACAGTAGGGGCATACGGTTGCGTGTCGACAGCCCCTCTCATGGTCGCCCTGTTCAAAGAGGGACGACAGCTTCATATTACAAAGTCGACAGGAGTAAACACCAGCGTCTGTGTCCTTCTGTTGAATGACCTCATCCTGTTCCTGGTAGAGGCTGCTCTCGTTTGGCGTCTCCTGGTCAGCTTTTTCAGCAGGATGTGTCCTTAAATGCTGTCTGTACTGAGACTGGAACACAAACACCTTCCCACAGTAAGGACAGATGAAGCTGGGCCTTGATCTCTTTTTGGTGTGTGCAGCAGACTGCAAACCCTGTTTATTCCTCTTTAATTTCCAAAGCAAGGCTTTTTTTATTTCCCTCTCTCTCACAATATCTATTAACTTCTTTTGGAATTTCTCATCCAGTACAGAGGAGCTGGCGGACGAGGCTGGGTTTTGTACTACACCATGCTGAGTTTGGCAGTGAGTCCACACTTTGAAGTTGGTATGGAACCGTTTGTGGCAGATGTCGCAAGCATACGGCTTTTCGGGATTGTGATACATATTTACATGACGGTGCAGTCCAGCACTCGACCTGAAAACCTTTAGACAGTTCCAGCATTTGAAAATCTTGTTCTGAGGCGGCTCCTCGCTGTTCTCATTAGAGTCACCACTGGCACTCTGAGGTACTGTTTTTGACATGTTCGCATCGAGGGACAGGACATGTTCTTTAAAGATTTTGCTCTTCTTGAAAGGGTACCTCCTGTTGTCTGGCCTGTCCTTTCTTTTCCCAAAAGAATTGAAGTCTGATCTGGAACCCTGGTCATAGTTTGTTTGAAAGTCTCTAAGATTGACTGGCAGCGCATCTCCAACTGTTATTCGAATGATGTCCATGGGGTCGGCGAGTGGACTGCTGGGCTCAGCTTTCACACTGACCTCTCTTTCTACCTGAGTTTCTTCATCATACATGCTGGGGTACTTTGACCTGAGAACCAGGGGAGATGTTCCTTTTGAACTGCCATTGTGAGCAGATGTTTCTGGCCCAGATGCTTTTGATGCCATTTTAACAACTGACTGTTCACGGTTTTGCAGCTCCTTGAGCTCCAGTGTCGGTGAAAAGACCGGAACGGGGCTGTCCATGGATAATGATCTTCGGAGTAGGCTCTTTATGAGCGGCCCACTCCTGTCAATGGTCTGGCTCGGCTCACTGGCCTGACCCTGAAAGGGCACTTTGGTATGGCAGTGGGGCTCCTGCTCCTCATTCTCCTCTTTAGGGTCCTGATCAGCAGCAGACTGCAGCCTGATGTGCTGCACTTCAGCATCACTGAAGGACACTGAGGATGTGAGCTGGGGCCTGACAGATGCAATGTGTGATGAATTCCCTTTTAATATGGAGGTGTATGGATAGGTGGACTTCCTCTCGGCAGCTTCACTCTGTTCAGATGATTTCCTGCTGATGGATTCAGAATTTCTGACTGATTCATATGATTTGTGTTCTGGTGGAGGCTGACTTGGCTCTCGAGTAGAGTGGGGAGATGATCTGTCCGTTGTTTTTCTCTGATAATTTGAGCGAGAGGGATGGGTTGTGTCATTCCGGACTCGACACACAATGACGCTCCTTGTCTGGACATCGTTCTCATCCCCTTCAGAGAACGAAAGCCTTTTTCTGGACACACAGTAGGAAGCATGCGGCCTTGTAGACACAATGTTGGTGAGGAAAGGGATTCCGAGGCTGTAGCCCAGCTCTTGAATGGCTGCCAGGCTGCCTTTGTCCACAAAGAGTGAAGAGGAGTAAATGTAATTCAGAACTATCTCGAAGGCATCGGGCTCACAGAAGTCCAGGTTTACAACTTTCAGCGACTCTGCATCCATCCGTGTGAACAGGGACTGGAAATACTCACTGCTGGCAGCCAGAACACTCTTATGGGCCTGGTACCTCTGGTCGGCCACAACCAGGACAACATCACACATCTGGCCCCGAAGGCGCTGCTCATTCAGAGCCCCTAACACTGAGAGGGCATGGGAGGGATTGCTGTAATGCACTAGGCTCTCCATGGCTGGAAGACAAGACAAGAGGATCGTGTTTTAATGCAGAATGGTAAATACAAAAGATTATCATTAATGGTGTACACAATTTGTTTGTCATAGAGACAGAAATAAACAGGCACATGCACACATACAATAATAGCCCACTAGAGCTCAGGTGTGGTCTGTGATATTCCATAACATGATGTAGCCTTATATCAACTTAATCCAGCCAAACAAGACTTGTCAATTATAAATTAATCATGCTAACATGTGAAATAGGAGGGGTCGATGACTGATTAATTATAACACCAAACAATTATCAGCATCTACAGCTAAATTAAAAAAGCAAATAATAATCCACCTCAAATTATTGAGTTTTTGAATGCTTTTGACTCTTTATGAGAAAATATATTACAAAAATAACAAACTAATTATTAGTTACAAACTAGAGATGACTCTTCTATTAGAACAACAGTTATTACAGAATTCTTGAAAAAGACAATTAAAAAATTTGGTTCCCTATTTAGATGAGAAGAAAAGAATACTTTTTACTTGAACCAATAATTTGACTTTTTAACTACAGCTTCACAAAATTTAGAAGATTCCAGCTGCCACCTGATGGTTAGTAGAGGCAACTAGAAGCCTTGGAATTCACTAGTATTTGGATGGATTATGATTACTTCAGTTTAGACATTACTTGACAGTGTTACCCGAACATCTTGCTTGATAAGTGTTAGGTGTATATGTACACAAATAATTGTTTAAAGGCACATTAATGATAATAATATTAACATACAATTTAATTACCAAGTCTTAGAGCCGCAATGTTTAGTCAATTAATTAAAAAGTAAATCCACAGAGAAATTATATATTATGTACATCATGTTCAAATTACTTACTTACTTTTTTGCTTTATATTAAACAAATATCTTTTGGTACTGGACTGTCGGTTAGATAAACAAAAAAAATCATATTTGTATTTGTGATATTTTTAGATCAAATGATTAACTGATTTTAAACAATCAGCAGATTAAACAATATTGAAAATAACAGCTTTAGGTTAACGTTTGCAACTTAAACCTTTAATTTACAATTACAAGGTGCATGCAAGGACACACAGACAGAGACACCAAGTTTATGAGCATTACATCATGTTAGCAGTCAGAAGGTATGGAAATGCAGCTGTGAAGTCACCCTCAGTGACACGGACTAATGCAGGAAGTTTCAAAGGTTTGCCTTTAAAATAAAGGTCACCACAGAATATGTGCAGTGGGCAGAGGTGGGCATCCTCACTTGAATTAAAGATAACCCTCACTTACATAATACATTTTTAAAAAACATTTTTATGACTGAAACATTAACCTTCAAAGAAAAGAGCAAAAACGGTCTCTCATGCAGCAAATGCCACATATTTGTCTGCAGCTCTTTCTTTCAGTCTGGCTTTACCAAACTCAAGCAACCAACAAGGGCAGCCCGTTTGTTGGCTGAGAAGCAAAACTCAGTCGGCAAAAGCACAATCAATACACATGGGCACACCAGACTACATACAATTTTACAGTTTTTTTCATGACGTTATTTCAAAGTGTATCCATGCAATTCATCTAAAATGCATGTTTGAGGGTTTCATATCTCATTAATAACAACAATTCCACAAACATAAGTTGTCTTTGTCTTTGACAAAAGAAACAAAAAGTTTGCAATTTTTTATGTATTTCGTCAATGCAAATCTGTCGCCATTTTTGTACCGGGAAGTGACTGCTTATGTTGGTGTGACACATTGGTGATTCTGTCTATAGTGTATGAGGGATATTTCATTTAGTAATAGAATTCATCTGAAGAAAAAAAAAAAAAAAAAGGTGAGGTAGACACAAATAGAAGGATTTGGAAAAGTGAGTGGGGCATGTTTCCACCATCTTAGTTGAAATGATGTCCTTCGAGGTACACCTAGCTAGACCTGATGCAGTCTCATAGAGCAGCCCTGCAATAAATGGTACGTTCATAGTGTTCAGTTTAAAAAAAAAATCAACATAAAGGTTCTTTCTGGAGGTTGGAGTTTGTGGAGCTGTCAGAACATTCATATAGGACTAGATATACCTAACAAAGTGGAAATGTATTCACATGATCCAGTGATAAGTCACTAATTCACTTCACTAAGTCACTCCATTCAAATTGTTTACATAATTCCCATATACTGTATGCACCCAAGTCAATCACTGTCTGGCACATAGCAATTGTTGATCATCAAACAGGTACTACAAGGCATTATGTGAGAGGCCTATTGTATCCATTGGAGCTACTTTTCTAAAGAGAAGAACTACTCCATCTTCACATACTGGAGCTGATCTTCCCATCTGTGTGTTTTGGACAATCCTGTTAGTCTCAAACAACATCCCACGTAGCTCCTTCGGGCGTTTATTTTGAAAATGATGACCGGAAGGCACGTTACTTAAGTTGACGTTATTGACACTTGCTATAATAGGTTCATTGGCAGTAGCTCCATTCATTCATCAAAAACTAAGCACCGCTCGGCCGCCTCTTCATGAAAACTTGTGGCCCACGTAGAGAGAACATCAGGGAATACTGAGTCGTGTGTGTTCTCTATGAGGAAGTCGACTGAGGCTTTCAGCATTAGATCATCCATGAGACGTGGCTCAATGTGTCATGACAGATAACTTCTCCCACCGAAGCGTCGCTTTCACTTCAGAAATTCGTCACGCGCTTCTCTCTCTGTCTTTTTTTTTTTTGCGGGTAAATGGCGGAAAAACCCGGAGAAGACGGTAACGTTACAACGGCTCGACCAGACCGAGAGGGGAAAAGTTGCGCGCGTTTCAATGGACTCCGCCACGGTAATCCCGGAATGAAAACACAGTCGGTGCAGACAGGGAAGCTGTTGGTGTGTGGGGGAGTGAATTGTGCCCGCTACCCCCGGTGGAAGTGCTGTTTTGTTTTTTTCTAGAGCGGCTCGGCCCGGCCTGACACGGCGGAGTTGCTGGCTCCAAAAAAACAGGTTGTAGCTAGTCGGGTTTCAAAGCAGCACAATCCCCCTTCCGAGTTACGTCAGGGAGGAAAAGGAAAAAGCTTCTCCTTCACAGCACTCTGCCAACTATGTTTCAGCCTCCCCGCTACTGTTTCTGAACGTTAAGTTCGGTAGTCTGTCTACACTTACCCTGCCCGTCGTCAATATGGTCTTTCCTCCACACAGCCGGGACTTTATTCAGTGTTGTGTAGATTTCTGCGCGCTGGTCGTGATTCCATCCATCTTGAATTTGACGTCATCCCACACCAGGGATGAGGTCATCGCAAAGACCGCTCGTCACGTGCACTGCGCTCTGATTGGCCGGTAAAGGACCAGGAGGCGGGGCCAGCGGACGACTTGACAGTGAGGCTAATTTAAAGGGATAGGTCATATTTTTCGTTCTAGCTGCTAATGTTTCTGTGTTTTTGGGTGCTGCTGACTGAAGCTACTCTGCATCTTGTAGTTGATGGTGAACCTGAGCACTGTTTTGTAATTATTTTATGTGAATAGTCTAAGTGGAGTAAATGTGTAGCCCTGTTTAGCTTGACTGAGGGTAGTTGTTTATCTATTTATTCATTTGAATTGATCAGAATTTACTAATTTGAATTAGTTTTTAAAATCTATTTCATGTATCCAGCCACAGAAGAGATTGCTCTTGGTTGGTTTGAACAGTTAGGTGCAGATATGATATGCTTGTAACTGCACACCCCCTAACCCCATTGAAACTAATTAGATCCATGACTGAATGGGAGTCACTGTAGCCTGGCAGTAGGTTTGTGTCATGGCTGGAATCCAGTGGGGACCTGTTGCCATGTTTATTTGATCTCCAGGCCTTTTCCTCGAAAGCCCTGTCAGCTTCAGTACCTGGCAACAGCCTCGTGACTCAGGTGTGGCTCTGGTGGTGAAAAGACCTTATTTTCATTGCGTACGGAATTCAGCCAGGTTTATTGAGCTGATGCATTTTATTCTGTGGTGTAACTGTGTTGAATGTGTCGTAACCTTATTTGACTCAGCCTGTAGCCCTGCCTCACCCTGCATCCATATGCTCCAGCGCCTCAGCATGTAACCAGTCATTATCACCTAATGACAGCCTGACGTTTAATCATGCACATTTTCACACCTCATTACTACAAGAGGGGCACCATTACATCAATCACTGCATTTTTAACGTATCGCTTCTTTTTGCAACTGCATTCTTCTTCTTCTTTGTCTTCTCCTTCATTCACTAAGAGAAGAGAATCCCTGTAAAAATAAATAAATAAATAAATAAATACATGAATTGGTTTAAGAGAAGAGAACAGAGAACCTGTAGAATCTTCCTCCATCGAACATGAATTAATTTTCACATTCATCCTGTCAAAGTGAGGACAGAATCTCGACGTGGTCTTTTTTTAGTACATATCTTTGACAGCCAAAGTATCCCACTGCTCCCTCACATAATGAGAATGAAGACATGTGGGAACATGGCAGGGAAGTTCTCACTCCTCCTTACTCGACACTAATGGCTGACACAGGCTGTTAATGCCGCCAGCATAGCGAGCACTGCCATGGTTACCTGTGTGGAAACCAAGTCATTAGGGACTTTGACTCCTCCCATGCAACACCTCTCTCCCTGGCATCATAAACATGTTTACTGACCCTGACTCTGCCAGAGAATGAGTGAAATGACAAATTACCTATGCTACGAAAAATGAAAGCGAGGCCTGAGCTCCCTCTTTGAAAATCATGTAAACCGAAGGCATTTCTTCTCTGCAACACGCTGACTCACTGGCTTGTCATGCTGCCAGACATCATTGCAATGCAAGATATCCCATCGTCCGACTATTCTAATATTATCGCAAAAATAACTGTTATGTCGGCACACTGACATTACTAATTCCAACTATTCTCATTAAACTAACACTTAACAGCACCTGCTAGCTGCTGTGATTGTGTGTTCCATGAGGGACTGATGGTGCGACGAGGGGAGGAGAGAGACAGAGCCACAGAGGATTTGGTCTTTGAGCACACCCTGAACAGTCACTTATCATCATCTCAAAGAGAAACATGCACGTACAATGTGGTCGTTAAATGTGTGGTCGAGATTTTGATCCGTGAAAAGATGAGTTGGATGCTCTCCCTCACCGTGGCTGCTGCTCTGCTGGCTCTCTGTAGAGGAGAAAACACTGTGAATGAAGGTAGGCCTCTGCGCAGATGATGGATTAACATGAAATGGATGTATTTACACAAAATCTGGGGGAGTTTATACCTCTTGATTTGCCTGCGTTAATTGGTTTTTAAGATTTTTTTATTATTAGATGACAGACATGTTTTGTGATGCTTTATGTGTATGGCAGAATCCAGGAGGATTGTTAATGACTGATTAACAATCGGACGCCATTAGGCAGCCAGAGACTAACTACAAAGGAAACCAACAGTCAAATTTACAAGATGTGTTTTATTCCAGGAATTAGCCTGTCTCCAGCTGGGTACCATCTATGTATTCATAATAAGACGAGAAATGTGACGTACCTGGCGGTGCATAAGGACCCCTATACTGTGACACAGCAATGTGGCGGCTGGCTGCCTCTAAAGACGTGCACAGCCACACGTTACAGGATGACCTATCGCACTGAGTACAAGACAGTGGTGGAGCAGGTGACCAGGTGCTGCGGCGACTACGTCCAAGTTGGTCGCTACTGTGCCCTCCGTGAGTGTACTGCACATCACTTAACCATCTAAGAGATTATAGAAGAGCAGAAAATGTTCTGTTTGTCGTTAGATTTCATCTGTCTCTGTACAAGTGTGTTTTGAATTTGATGGCATTGCACCACACGCTGTAAACTCGCAAGTCATCAGCATGACCTTTCAGTGTGTGGCGCTTTGTGCAAAGACACCAGATGGATGCACAGAAACTGCACAGCTACAAGTATCACGCTGCTGACAAGTGGCCTGTAACATGTTATTTCCTTCGAACGAAAGCTGTAAACAGGAGCGGGGAGTCCACTGCCAAGCCAGGATCCTGTCCACGTGCACTTGGATCGTATCCTGGGTGTCAGGTCTGCGAGTGGGACTTGGACTGCCCAGGGTGGCAAAAATGCTGCCAGACATCGGATCGCTCCCTCTGCAGTGATCCTACAGGTTAGTGCGCATCTTGAGTGTTTTTATCTGTCATTAAAGTACACAGCTAGGGTAGTTTCTTGGGTGAAGTGTTAAGTCTGACTGAAGCCTTTTTCACCCGAAACATGTCTCAGTGGTCTCCCTCAGTACAATACAGCACAGTATTACAGAGGTGAAGGGGATGTTGTTCGTCGTGATCAAAGTGCTGAAACATTTCACTTAAAGTGAGTCTATCTAACTTTAGCTGTGTAACCATGGCTACAAGGGACAATTAGAGGATAACAGCTCATGCTAAAACGTAATGAACAGTAGCACGAGTACGCAGGATCATAAAAAACGAGTGACCTGACTCCGTACTGTCAGTTGCACAACAATATCTGTTTGCATCTGCGTGTTTCTGAATTGAGAGAAGGGACTTTTTATTGTTAATGAATTACAGTTTTCATCTCTAACACGAAGAGTGTTCACTTTTTTATTTCAAAAGTTCCATGGTCTCACGTGGTCTCTGGACACTCCCACTGAAAACTGTTCAGAATAAGGTTTGTGGTTTATGCACGGAAAAGTTTTTTGCACGCCTGAGTGCCAGAAAATCGGTATTTAGGTCATCCAAAAGCAACGGAAAGTAATCAATTGAAATTACTTAAAAATTGTGATACCTGGATTCGGTTACTGACGATATGTTTTCAACACGCTATTAGTAGCTGTATCTGTATATATTGTAATACCTTTTAAAGTTACCTTCCCAACCCTGATCTTACATTTTTATTATAAAAAGATGAACCAATTTAACACTGTTGCTTGCTTTTGAACCATGCTGTTCAGATGCACCGTAGAGTCCTTGTAGGTAAGAAAATATGGGTTTTGCTTTATGATTCTGGGTGAACTGAACCTTTAAACTGCACCTTTCAGGCTCGACAAATTATTCTGAGAATGGAGGATACCGTTTCAACGCGACAGTGACAGTGAAGGCCGATTACGAGCCACTGATGTCCAGTGCCAGAGGACATCTGAATCACACCAGACTGCTACAAGCGATGGTAATATTACTGCTAACACCAACACTGCTTCTGCTGCAGCTACTCAGACCTCTGCTGCTTATATAATAAGACCACGCTGCCAAGACTACCAGCCAGTGACCAATACTTGCTCTGCTTATTCTGTTCAGTTCAGCATTTGAATGATTGAAACACAGATAGACAAACCAAGGCATTCGATTAAATGAAGATGTCCCTTCTTATTAGACTCTCAAAGATAATTTTTGTGTTTTTTTTTCACTAATAGGTGACTGGAGCTCTGGAGTCTGATGTGTCGGTTTATTACCTCAGCACGTGGCCTGTGCACCCCTACAGAACCGCCACCTCGCTGCTGATCGACGGCAACTTTCCTCTGTCACTGTACAATGTCACGTCGCAGCTGCATCTCCTCCTCAGACACATACAGGAGGTGTCGGCGGTAACAGTGGAAGGTGAGGGGCCGCCGTCGCTCTGTGCAGCAGCGCTCGTCTCTCAGCGAAGCTACTTGGGGGGATTTTTTTTTTTTTTTTTTTTCTTTAGAGAAATGACATTCTTGTGGAGTTTTGAGAGTGATTCATGTTGCGGAGAACACAGTGTTCAGGAAAAAATGACTCAGCCGCACCACAGTTTCCTTCTCCCACCACTTCTATTTGAGTGACAGTCATCTGTGGGATGTTTCCTGCAATAGAGGAAAATAACACCAGGGCGAGTGCATACAAATGCACACATACACGCGCACGCACGCACACACACACACAAGCGCGCACCAACAACCCTCCCTCAGACACACACACAGATATTAATCATGAATCAATCATACTTCCTACATTTGCATTAAAGACGCAGAAACAAGAACGCCATTAGGCACACACTCAAACACACATTGGGTTACCTTAAAAGTGTACTATTACAGATAATGGTTTCCTTCTCCGTGCTTTATTTCAGCGTTAAAATGTACTTTTGTTATTCTTGGCCACCTCGCATTGACCTAGCCTTTAAAGAAAGCCTACAAGGAAGACAACTGAATCAAGTCCACCATGCACCGTGCATTTTAAGCAACAGTATTATTACCTGAAGCCTTTACAATGCCTCATCTAATAATCCATCATCTCACAATCTTAATGTCTGTCCCAATCAATGGTGTTTTCAGATTATAATTTATGATTAGAAAAGTATTTATTTTTAATTTTCACATTACATCTTGTAATTTTTACTGCAAACACGTCCATGTGTAGTTGTGACTCCAGTGCAGCCTCTTCACGCGTCTGTGTTTGGAATTGCAGATGTGGATGAGTGCGCACACCCTGCTCTCCGTCAGTGTTCCCTTCACGCAGACTGTAACAACACAGAGGGCTCCTACTATTGCACCTGCCACCAAGGATATATAGACGTTGACCCCAGCAACCCTGGAGCCAATTGTACAGGTTAGACTGTGTGTGTGTGTGTGTGTGTGTGTATGTGTATGTGTACCGTATTGAGTCATCAGATTTTGCGCAAACTTGCGGAATCCAGGCCAGCCCATGGGCATGCTGTCGTTATAGCAAAAGGGGGACATACTAAATACTAAGATTCTGAAGTTCATGGCCATTTTTCAAAGATTCAGCTTTTCACTCTAACTGCTAAGCAGATATTATCATTTGTAATGATTATGTAATTCCACAATAATGTTAGTAGAGTAAAAAAAAAAATGCTGCATTTTGCTGCTATTAAATAAATATTATATTATTGTTGTAGCTGAGGAAAAATGTTTAAAAAAAATTCAACCTATTATTCCAGTGTCAGCAATGGACCTTTAAACTCAATGAATAATGGTATATTTATGTCTTGACTACAAAAACATGGTCTTTCACTGCATTAGCTTTAACTGATGATCAGTTTTGATGTCTTCAGGAGAAATGTATGTCAGTAAAAAACAAAAATCCATGGTCGTGTCTAGATGGTGACCCCAAACCCACGCAAGATCTTGTGAGAATGATAATTTCAACCCACACTATGACCTTTCCCTCACCTGACCAAGAGTTTTTGTGTCAAAACACAACTAGATCTCAACCACAGTGTTGTCATTTTATAAAACATACTGAATTTGTATGTACAATGTGCACCATAAGGAAACAATGTGTACACATTTCAAAGGACTCGCACAAATAAATTGTTACTATATAGCATCGACTTAGCTCCAGAGGAAGAAAAGTGTAAAAGTCAGAAACACTCGTAAGACGTAAATGTTGTTATGTCGGAAAAGCGACTCAGATAATTACACCAACCCGACCCCAGTGGAAATTCTGCCCTCGGGGAAGCCAATGACGTGTAAAAGTGTGCACATTCTTTGCCGGTTTATTGATAAGGTAAATGGACATGATCTTCAGTGTCCAAACAGTAGCCAAAAAAATCTGAAGAATTTATAATTCATCATAATTAATGTAATTTATTGAACAAATATGTGGAATGCACAATGCGTTGACCTGCGACAGGATTCTAGCAGCCAAAGAGACGGAGTGAGCTGTAGCGATGTATGTTTCTTTGTGAGTAAATGTTTGCGTGGGTTTACTTTCACATTCCTGTCAGGGTGACGTCATAGGAAATGCCCTCGCATTCTCGCTCTTTTGCTAAAAGGTGAAATTTTGAAGACATAACTTCCAGTAAAAATTCATCAGACACTAGTTATGCAAAAATCACCAGAAACGTTCAAGCGCACACGGAGGAACATTGTGGTAGGGCCTTGTCTTCGGCACAAACCAACCAGTGGAGAGCAAACCGCCATCTTGTAATGTAGGTGCACGATAGCAGGCCTGAGCTATAACCAGGTTAGATATAACCTCAGCTAAAGTAGTTCCTCAAGCCAACTGAAGCAGGAAATTGTATTTAGATTTAGCATTACAGCATTCTGTCCTCACTGCAGACCTCATATTTCTGCATGCAGAGAAGCTAAAACCTGACCCATGTTATATTATGATGTTAGTCGAACTCAATATTCAAGGAAAGTTCACCCAAAAACTAAAATTCAATGGTTCTACTCAAGTTTTATAATCAACAAAACAATTCTGGAGCTTCACAGCAAAACGGCGTTGCAGCATTCTCCTAAACAGCTGGAGTGCACGGAAGCAAAAATAAATAAACATAAAACAAAATGACTCAATTTGGCATAATCCAAGATTCCAGAAGCCCCCGAGATCCCAAAATAATTTTAAAAGATGTTTTTTACACCTTTCATGCACAGTTAAGCCCATGCACCCTTTTCAGATGAGGTGCACGCTAATGCTTTTAGCTCAGTAGCTACAGTGAAGATTTCTCCTTAAAAACGGTGTAAATAACATCTTTTCAGATCATTTTGGGATCTCGGGGCTTCTGGAATCTTGGATTATGTGAGAGATAAGCTGTATAAAGCCATTTTTTTTTTAGTTTTCTTTCAGTTGTTCTTTTCTCCATCTGCTTCACTTTAGGAGAATGCTACAACGTTGTTTTGCTGTGAAGCTCCAGAAATCTTTTGTGGACTTTGGAACTTTTTGCCCGACTGTCCATCAGCGTGGGGGCGACAAGATACAGAATCTTCGTTTTTGTGTGAACTTTTCCTTTAAAATTTCACATCTGAGACTTTGGTTTCAACATCAACTTCTGTTCTTTCCTCCCAGCTGACGTCAGCGTGTCGACCACCACGGAGCCCCCGCTCACCTACCTACCACGCATGAACGCAAGCCACACCCCGGCCTCCAACGCCACACAGGACCCTCAGGGCCACAGCACCGCAGGTCTCCTCAGCACCGCTGAGACCAGCGTGACTACAGCTCCGAGCAATGCGAGCTCTGAGCCTTATAATTCATCACATGCTCCGCAGTGGACAAGTTCTGCATTTTACACCAGCATGAGCTCAACAACCACATGCTGTAAGAAAAGATTTTATTTTTATCTCTAGACTGTTTAAAAGCACTGTATCGATTTATAAGCCAAAAGAAGTGGGTGTATTTGCGAGGAAATACTTGTTTTCATAAAAATATTTTCATACTTTCAAAGGTGCTAATCAGCTCTCTAGACAGTTAGTTTAACGCATTGCTTTGTATCTATTGATTGAATCGTTAAAAGGTTTCAGAACTGTGTTTTGGTGACATGTTTCACAGCGGAGCTTAGCTAACTCACATCAAAGCTGACTAACTATGCACATATGAATCAAGATTGTGTTACTTTATTGCTTATTTCTCACCTCAGATGTTTTCAGAAAAATACTTTCTATCAGGGGAAAATGGGGTGAGTCAGCGGATAAAATGGGCCACCCCCTGTATCTAGGTAACCATAAACAGAAGTAGTCATGTGACCTCAAATTAAGGAAGTACACTTCACATTACTCAATTCATGTTGGACTGAAGCACTTGGGGGGAAAGTGGTAAGCAAACCAGAGCAAAGACATGCCACATGAATGAATCGTGTTTCTCAAGTTATCAGCCCTGTATCTTAAATAAAACAGTTATGTTTTGGACATTGTTACATTTTAACTTAAGTCAGTGTGAGCTACGAACTTAGAATAACTGTGGATCTGACAAACACAAAAGCACATTAAAACATTCTCTCCGATCACAGTTTGAGCTTTACTGAAAATGTGGATTCAGCGTAGGCACACAAACAAACATATGAGTTTTTGCTCACTTATTTAGTTAAATTGATGGCATTAATAATGTTCGAAATGATCTCAAAACTATATGATTTTGTGTTGCTTATATACTAGTATTTAACAGTGGCTGTTTACCCCTAGACAGCTTAATTCACCCCGACACCACGCTCATTTTACCCCCACCTTTGGGCAGGTTGTGCCATGGTTGCACCGCTTTCTTTGATTGGCCATTGTTCTGTGACCATCATAACTGGATAACTTGTTTTAATTTCCATGAGGCATATATAATATCTATTATTTAAAACAAATACACTTTTATTTTGCAGTGAAATAATGAATTGGGAGACTATGCTCGTCTTGCCCCTTCCTCCCCTACTGTTTTATTGTAATATGAGAATATTTGTTACCAGGCTGCCATGTTGAACATGGAAGTTGGAGGACAGAGATGGACTCACATGCACTTACACGCACATGTGGCTGTCCTGTCTACAAAAACAAAGAACAGAGTCAGCCTACTCAGTTTACTATATCTCTACCTAGCAAATAGTTGTTTGCTGTGATATGATTTTTTTCAGTTTACGGAATACATTTAAATTGAGAGTTAAAAAATTGATATTATGTTATTTGTTGTTGCCCTGGGCAGCAACAAACTTCAAGGTCTGGGAAGGTGGATTTAGTTAAGACAAGGACGCCGCTTTCCCAAGTGCTTTGCAGTAGTTGTGCTATGCTAACTGGCTGCTAGATATAGCCTTATATGACCATACAGCCATGTGAGTGGTACTGATTTTTTCATTTTTTCAATAATTCCCAATAATTGTGAAATATTCCTTTAACCACAATGTTCACTGCCCCCTTTCCTCCCCCCACCACCATCCAGCTCCTCCCAGCATCACCAGAATATGGTCAAGTCATGTCACTGGGACCTCCTTCTGTGTCTACTGGTCCAGCGGGTCTCAGACGAACCAGACTTACCACGTTGTCGTTAGCAATGGGTCATGGGCCGCTCAACTCTGGGAAACCGGTGGGACGATGGTGAAGTTGACGGGACTGAGGCCCGGGGTGCTCTACAACGCTACTGTCACACCTTCTGCCTGTGGAAGCCAAGGAAACGCCCTTCATATGTCGGTCAGGACCGGTAAGAACTGTGGACGAAAAAGAAGCTGATTGTTCCCGTGCCTTTGATTTTTAGTTTTACTGTATACAGTACACACTAACTGTACATGAAGCTGCAGTTTGTGTTTAGAGTAGCTGAATGGTGGCAGTTCGTTCAATACATGAAATCGTTACTTTTATGTATAATGAGTACATGGCGTAAGATTTCTGTTTTGATAATATTACAGTTCGTACTAAAGAAATCATGACGCTACTGATTCCACATACATGTATCTGTATTGAAAACTTTACAATAATCCCACTCTATTTTTCTGGCTAAAGGATAACAGCATAGGAAATCGATTTTTTCTGAGCCACAGCAAAAGAACTGAAAATAAGATGAGATGCAACCACTGAATACTTCCCAAGGGAGTAATTAGTGATGAAGTCCTCAATATGCGATGAAGAAAAAAGACTACAGTTTAAACCAGCTGGAAATGGGTGTTAAGAGGGCTGCCATTTCATTATGGAAAATGTGCTCATTTGACCAGCTAAGGCTTTTCTTTGCAGATGCTCAGACGCTTGACGCCACGGCACGACTTACCAACGTCCTGTTCACTGCCGATCTGCACAACACCA
The DNA here is from genome assembly GCA_039737535.1 of Lagodon rhomboides. NCBI lineage: Eukaryota > Metazoa > Chordata > Actinopteri > Spariformes > Sparidae > Lagodon > Lagodon rhomboides. Next base: position 15,922,994 of record CM077795.1, read on the forward strand.
GCAGCCAGGCCTACAGAAACCTCACTGAGAGCATTACAGATGAGGTAGGTGCTACAAGGATTATCAGTGACAGAATATAATCTCTGAAAAAAAATTCTCCACGCTGTAAAAATATATATTTATATGAATTAAGGAAGCTAAATTAATAAGTGTTGTCCATCTTTATTCTGACTGCGGCGCTGTTTTCTTCAGATCTACCAGTCTCTGTCTCCAGAGATGAAGGCCATGGTGGATTCAGGCCACGTGAGAATTCAAATCAGAGGCTTCTCCCCGGGGAGTGTGGTGGTCAACTTCACCATCATCTTCACCCCGAGTCAAAGCCAAGACATCAGAAATGTGTCCACTGCTCTGCTGCAATCCCTGATGAACAGCACCAAGTACACCGTGGATAGAAACAACACAGTCATAAGCGGTACGTCTCTTTCTAATCTCTGTTCTGACAGTGTGTTCTATGAAACCAGTGCCAGAAGGTAAAACTCACAGGACGTGCTTGTAAGAATAGTCTCAGAATGCTGCAGGTAACTTCAAGCAAAGTTTGATTTTACTCATCAAGATGAATGTGGAACTTGTGGAAATAGTTGAATACTGTCTTCTTTTGGTCTAAAGGGGCTTCCCATAGTCTGAGAAAAAAAACCTGATAACATCATAAGGGGTTATCTCAGCTTTGGTTTGGCGTCATCAAATTCTGATCAAAAAGCCTCTGTTTCAAACTGAGGCATTTGTAGGATGCAGTGTTTTTCTGTGTTTCCCCCTACTCAGCCTCTGCTGTGTCAATTATGACTATTTTTAAATATGATTCTTGTGAGTCCCCTATATATAAGGTAGTCAAACACAAAAGTGATGGAGTACACCCTTAAAAATATAATATGTAACTTTTCTGCATTAAAATGTCTAGAAAACAAGACCCTGGTCATATATTCTATTGAATTGTGTAGTAATATTGTCCCAAATGTTTCCAACAATGATCGAAAACAGAAAAACCCACATTTTTTCAGTAAGTAACATTTCAAAGTAATTTGGTCACCTGTCCCTATGACTTCTGGGGAATGATATGTGATATGATGATATGTCAGAGAGCAGGAAGGAGGTCAGTGAACGTGACTAAAAGTAAAGGGCTCAGACACACCAAACTGACATCACAGAACTCGTGGGAACAAAGGCTGACTACGTGGTCACCTGTGTCTTGGCTGAAAAGCTGCCAATGGCCAACTGTTAAAGAGGAAATATCTGTATCAGTGGTCTGTATTCATTATTAAAAAAGGGAAACCTGCATACCTGACTGTTAAGATGTTATGATAAGGCAGCGTTTTAAGACACCTCTCTGTGCCACAATGTGTCAGATAGAAAGTTGCCACTGGTGACGAGGCAGAGGTGAAAAATAAGGAAGAAACAATCTAAATGGGTGAAATCATGGAAATCACGGATTGAGAAACCCCTTTCTGCAGAAACTTAATACTGTGTTTTAGTGCTTAGCACAATGACACAGAGGTGTTGGGAAATGAGGACTACAAATGTACTTGTCTGCCTTTTTTTTCAGGATAACATAAAGCCTGAGTTATTGAGCCAAATTCTTTTTATTTTGTAGATTTTGATGAATGTGCTTCAGGGGAAAATGACTGTTCCCAGTTGGCTGAATGTACAAACACCTGGGCTTCGTACACATGTGCTTGTCTAGACGGATTTATAGACAACAACCTTCAAAGACCTGGACGAGCCTGTCAAGGTACGGACTCACAGTATAGTAGTGGGAAAGACTCAGTTTTTTCAAATATTCTGTAAACTAAATAATAACAGAGTATATTTTTGTCTTCTGCAGCAACCTCAACCATTGAGACAATTACTCCCACGATATTTTCTACAGCTAGCACCACCCCTTTCTCTCAAACAACAACCACAACCGTGGCAGCTCTCCCAGTTGTACCCACTGGTCAAGCTGCCACCACTTCTACCACTGCAACCACCACTCCTGCACCAACAATAGCCACTACTGCGCCTATAACCACGACAACTGCACCTATCACCACCACTACTGCACCTGTCACCACCACTACTGCCCTGACAACCACCACCACCACTGCTCCAACAACTACTGCCCCGACAACCACCGCCACCACTGCCACAACAACAACTACTGCCCCAACAACCACCACCACCACCACCACTGCCCCAACAATAACTACTGCCCCAACCACCACCACCACTGCCCCAACAACAACAACTACTGCCCCACCAACCACCACCACCACTACCCCAGCAACCACCACTGCTGCCACAACAACCATTACCACCGCTGCCCAAACAATAACTTCTATTACTCCAACCACTAGTACAGACCCAACAACAACTATTACTGCTCCGGCAATCATTACCAGTGTCTCTACAACCACCACTACTGCCCTGACAACCACTACTGCCCCTACAACCACCACTACCATCCCTGCAACCACTTCTGCCCCTACAACCACCACTACCATCCCTGCAACCACTACTGCGCCTACAACCACCACTACCATCCCTGCAACCATCCCTGCAATCACTACTGCCCCTACAACCACCACTACCATCCCTACAACTACCACTACTCCCCCAACCACCACTACTCTTACAACCACCACTACTCAAATGACATCTATCCCTTCTACCCTTGCAACTGTCGCTACCAGCCCCACTTCCACCATGACAGCTCCCACAACCAATGCTACTGCCCAAAGAACTGCTACCGATACCTCGGTGCCAGGGGCCATCTCTGTCCAGTGCTCAGTTGCTTCCATCACTGTGACAGTTGCCAGAAATTTTCTTCTGAACACCAAAATCAGGGAGAGCGCCCTATATCTGGGATTGCCGCAATGTGGCGTCAATGGGGGCAACGCCACCCATGCCCAGCTGACCGTGACCTGGAATGAGTGCACGGGGCTTGTCCATGTGAGTTTTTTTTTCAAAAGTGTTGCATTTGAGAAACTTTTGCATTTGAAAATAACCCAAACTGCTTGTGACATCTGGTATTTTAGAATGAAACTCACTACACGGCATCTGCAACCCTGTACAACAACATGGAGCAGTACACCTCACCCAATGGAACGGTGGAGTTGCCCAGAATACGTCTGGAGGTTCCCATCATGTGTGCCTACACGAAGAACATGCTCATCTCGGCTGACTTTGGCTCCACGGGGTACGCTTCAGTTGGACGCAGTTGACGTGCTTCTGATGAGTTACATATGCAGATGTAGAACTTTGTCGCTGCCATATCATAAAATGAACAGTCCTAAGGTCCAGTGTGTAGGATTAATTGGATCTATTAGCGGAAATGGAATATGATATCTAAAATGTTGTTAGCATTAGTGTCTAAACACCTGAAAGTAAGAATGGTGGTATTTCCATTAGCTTGGCATGAGGTCTTTATGTCTACAGAGAGGGCGGGTCCTCTTGCACAGAGTTCGCCATGTTGCAGAGCCAAACACCAAACACTAGCTGTAGAAAGGCTACATCTGTGATGTTACCTGAAGGCCAAGGTGTATTCACTAAATCCTACAAACTGGTCCTTTAAGACAATAATTTGGCATTTTAGATCATGATTGATGGAGGTTTTCAGTCATATCGTAGGTGACTGGACTTGTTCAGTTTCTTGAAGATGAGGAAGAGGGAGGACCGCCTGTCAACTGGTACAGGAAAATGAAAGAACATCCAGGAAGCTGGAAGTTCAGAATTCACATGTGACCCTAAGGACTTTGTAAGGAAACACCCACACAGGGCTTAAAGCTTGCACCTACCCTCCAGTTAGTTAGAAGAGAAGAAGCTTCTTGGATGAGAGGCGAATCTGAAAAAAGTCCAGTTGCCTATGAAATACCACTTAACATGATTTAGGAAATATACTTATTTGATTTCTTGCCAATAATTACGACAGAGGATTGATACTGCTCTGTACCAAAGTACGGTAAATATGCAACTTGTAGCCAGCATAGCTTAGTTAGCTTAACTTAACAAAAAGACTGGGAACGGAGGGAAACAGCTAGCCTGGCACTGTTTGAAGGAAACAAAATCTGGATATCAGGACCTCTAAAGCTCACTAATGACCCTGTAGCCCATCAGTTACTTCCTCCACACTGGTTGCCAAGAAACTGAGCCCAGCCAAGGAAACAACAAGTTGTTGCGTTTACACTTGGGTTTTTGTCAAATTAAACAAACAAGATATAACATGTTAATTTGTGAGTGTCAGAGGTGCTTGCATTGCGGTCCTGTTGTACCTACGGCTGTATGTGTGTTTTTCTCACTCACCTCCAGGTATGACATGATCAAAGATGTAATCATGGGCTCGGGGTCGTTCCAGGTGAAGGTGCAGCTCATGATCGGTTCAATGCCTCTACCCTACAACTACAGCTTGTCCCCAGAGGAGGCTGTGGTGGTGGAGGTCAGCCTCAACACCTCCTCAGATCAGATCAAAGTGGTCATCAACAAATGCTGGGCCACTCCCACCCAAAACCCTGCTGACACCATCAGCCACGTCTTCATAGAGAACAGGTCTGCTTCTACACACAGCACTATCACTCTTAAAGTATTTTCAGATAGCTAATGTAACTCATAAATGTATTATTTAAAATTTTATATTATTATTTTCGAATACAAGCTTGTCCTTAACACGAGCAACACAAAGTTAATATCAATGCAATACAGCAACAAAAAGTCAATACACTGACTCAACTAGTAAGCACACAAATTTAAAATGTATTGAAAAAATGTCAGCTGATGGTATCATCGAGTCTGTATGTTTATATCAAGTCCTGAAAGCTGAAACGGACCATTGAATATTTTATGTGATTGTCATCTAATAGTTAGTTTAGACACAATTTACAGCCACGTCGGATGCAGATTAAGACTTAAAATAGAAAATTGCCGCTTCGGTTTCTCAGTTTCCCGTCTTTGTCTCCACAGCTGTTCCCTGAACGCATACACCAAAGTGTTGATGAACGGGAACTCCAGCACGTCTCGTGTGTCCGTGCAGATATTTTCCTTCGTCGACCTGAATGTGATCTATCTGCACTGCCAGGTCCAGATCTGTGCAGAGATCGGATCAGACACCTGCGTGCCTGTGAGTACATCCTGTTTTAAAAGAAAAAAAATGGAAGCAACCAGAGAGCTTCTACAAAATTGTGCTGAATTATGAAGAAGGGATTTTTCTCCTTTGTCATATCTTTGCATGTGTTTTTTCTTGCAGGATTGTCAACAAAGAGCCGCTCGGTCTTTCAACACACTTGGAGGTGCTTATGGTTCTGGTGGGCCTCTGTTGAGGTCAGAAGAAGGTGAGTACTTTCACATAGAATAATGTCATCCACTAAAGAAAAATGTGATACGAGGCTTGTTAGAATAGAAGTATCAGCTGCTTGCCTCTGCTTTGCTTAAATTTGAGACAAAACTGGGATTTTATTCCATCCGAAGCAACAATGACACTTCAGCTTCTGCTCTGCTACTGACAAACCGGACAGTTTTAAAAGTACAACAGCCATCAAGGTCTTCAGTATCCATTATAAACCCGAGTGTCTCTCCATTTTAAATTTGAATAGGCCATCTAGATATTGAATAATGGCAGTGGTGCTGCTGTCTCCACCATCTGTCTGGTGGAGAGGTTTAAGTTTAAGTACTTGATGGAAAACAAGCATTTCAAAAGCCCTGAACCCGGTCAGATTTATTTGAGGTATCTTCATCTGAAGTGAGCGAGTACTGCTGAACAAAAGAGATGAAAGCCTGTACTTATAAAGTAACAGCATTTTAAATAATCTCTTCACTATTTTGTGTTTAAAGTAATGCCTTTAATCCAACACCCTTGTTTTCCTTTTCACTGTGGATTTGCTGTTTTTATTACTTTAACCTGACACATATGCTTACAGACGCTTTGGACGAGGGACTCGACAAACTGCATATCATTGGAATGGCCTGTCTCGGAGTCGGCCTGGCGCTCTTCTTCATCGTTGGTTTTGTTTGCCTTTTCTACTACCAAAGGAACCGCATCGGACACTACAACTTCAGCCCCAAACCCAAGCAGGAGAACTTCACCTACCTTGTCTTTAACACCTAAAGGTGCAGCGGCACCCACAATTAAAGTCACAGAATTGGAAATGATTAACATTGTTGCAGCAGCAGATCCATTCAGCAGGCTGTTACAGCTCAGCTGCCACTGAGTGGTGCTGTTGCACCAATTTATATATTCGTTCTCCCTACATATTGCAAATCTTGCACATTAAACCATATATGAAGTACAGATTATATTTATATTTTACCTGCTCCTTAACATTTAAGATAATGTAACGACTAAATGGGTAACACTGTAATCATCTTCATTAATAAATGGTGAATTTATAGTTAATTAAACTTTATTTTATAGTATTTTGAGTGTGAACAAACAATGAAATGCTTCATTAACCATTTGTTAAGCACTTTGATTGTTAAGTTACAACTGATGTTTGGTGCTTCTGGTTGTTAAGGTCAATAAATAAAACTGTGTAGTTATCTATAAACATTATTTGGATGGCCATTATAAAGTTGGATGTTATTAACTTTTACAACTGCTTACTGAATGATTAATAAAGCATTTCATTGTTTGTTAACAGTCAAATACCTATGAACTAATGTCTAATTCACTATGAATGTACCGTTTATTAATGATGGTTATGATAAAGTTACCAGTAGTTGTACACTGGAATGTCAAATATAGAGACTAAGAATATTTATTGACTGTTTAGCGTTATAGAATGAATAGATATGACTTGTTTACATTTTGAAAACTATTGCTGTCTTGAAGTCATGAAAACACCAGAGACAAAATGAACCACCATTCAGAACACCAGTTATGGAGAATGTCTGACTACATGGTTCACATATAGACTTGTGATGTGATGAGTTTGCACCAAACTAGCCTGTAATGCTTCGTGTAAATGGTCCCGTTCATGTTGTCAAAAAAAATATGCGTAGAATATATACAATATGCACTACTGGTAAAGCACAGTTATCACTTTATTTTCTTTTAGCTGCTATTTTTCTACAAAGACGTGTTCATGTGTTTGTACCGTTTGTTCACACATCTGAGATATTTATCCCCTGTTCTGAGTTGTGCAAACTCCCTGTGCTGTAAGTGGTGTGACAAATAAACACGTCCTGTGTGAATGCAGACACCTGGGGGCGCTGCTGGCGCTGTTGTTCAGTCTGTGAAAACAAGGCAAGATGGCTTCCTGCATGCAGACTGATAACATGTTTACACTAGTGCAGAGGACGACAAAAAGGTGTGAGACAACTCAAGAAGACGTTGATACACATTTCATCTCTTTTCTAGATCGGAGGGTAGTGGTGGTGGTGGTGGTGGGGTGGGGTTGTTATGATCCTCCTTTAATCAGATCCGGGGTTAAGACAAAGATCTTGAGTAAGCCTTTTCTCAGTTGAGCAGAGCTGAAGAGAGGGACCCCCCCCGCCAACACTTCCCATAATCCCACACTGTTGACTACAGGGTCATAAAGGCAGCTCCTGGATCGACGGCGAGGGGCTGAATACTAAACAGGAGAGGCTTTCTCTTTGAGAGAAGGTCCCCGGGGACCTGCGGCGAAGGAGGGCTTACTACCATCTGGAGGGCTGCGAGCGCCCCGCCTCCCAAAATTAACCCATTCAGCCTCGCCGTCTGAGACGTGGCAACCCGTCGCTATGGCAACAGCCCAGTGCAGGGATGGAGGGAAGGATGGACTGAGGGAGAGGGGAGCGACGGCGACTACAGGGGAGGGAAAGAGCGGGGGACTCGTGAAATCGGATGAAATGTGCCTTTAAAAAACAATCCCGGTGTTCAGATTTTGTGATGCAAATTTCTCGGCTTCAGCTTCAAATTTCCTCGTTTGACGAGTGTTTTGGGACTGTTTTGCAGTTTCATCTAATTTTGGATGGCCTTGGATTGCGCTGGGTTGTAAAATCAGCAAAGTGTTTGATTATTTATAACCTTCACACACACACACACAAGGACACACACATGCACACAGATTGATCACAACTAGTAACAACCGTTAAATACACAAGACAAGTGTCCAGGGAGTGATTCCTGAATACATAAATCAGTCATTGGGGATTGGTGGAGAAGGTGCACTGGAGGAGAAATGGGTTTTTCCACTCTGTGCGTCTAAGTACCGGAAAGCAGCGGAGCCACATCCCTCGTAATGGCTGCAACACAATCCTCGTCTCCACAGTCCTTCCTCCTTCCTCCCCCTCGTCCTCGCATCCGTCTGTTCATCCAGGTCAGGTCGGCTCTGAGACACAGTCATTCATCACACTTTATGCTGTGTGTGTGTGTGTGTGTGTGTGCCGCGCTCAGGATACAAATGGATCTCTGAAGGCCTCCCCTCACTCAGGTCATTACTAATTAAACATCCTTATTGTGTTTTTATAGAGCAGCTCAGGACCTGGACAGCGGAGGCCAATGGATTGCAGTCCTCCAGTGTGAGCAGTGTAATTGCCTCACCGAGGGACAGTTGATGATTCTCAGCCCTGCTATGAGACTATTGCCTGTCAATTAACTTTATTTATGTCAGTGGTGGAACGTAACTACTTTAACAACACCTACTCAGGTGAGAATCTGAGATACCTGTCCTTTACCGTAGTATTTCCATGTAATGCCACTTCAGACTTGTGCTCCACTGTAATTCGGAGAGAAATGTGTTTCAACAAGATTTTTCATACGGAATATATATGATGAGAACAAGGAGTTGTAACCAACAAAGTAGTTAAAATGAGCAGTAATGCTTTATCTTACAGGTCCCGTTATGTTTTCACCTGTCTGTGTGTTTGTCAGCAGGATTACACAAAAACTACTGAACAGATTTCCCCAAAACTTGGATGGGGAATGTGTCTCCGCCCAGAATACACCCCATTAACTTTTTGTTTTCTTTAACATTGCAAGATATCCGTTCATTTCTCAGTTAACGTTGCATGGGCCTTGATGAAAAAAACGTGGTGTATTCAGGTGGCTGGTATCTGTGAGTGAGTGGATAAAGGGACTGTTGGGCCTTGGTGTAGGTACGTGCTCTACTGAGAAGCCATTGTAGCTTTCTCATAATCTTATGGGAATTTCCTGTCAAGATCTATGTACTGTTATTTAGAGCAAATTATCACGACAGTCATTTGTGTTAAATTATTTTGGTTACATGAGCAGTTCATTAAAGTGTATTCATTGTAACTGAGTACTAATTGAATGCTCATTGTTCATTTTCCATATACAGTAATTATCAGACCTGTCAATGAACTTTCAGATGAATTTGCAGGTACAGGTAACGACAGCAAGCACTTTTTCTCCCCCCTCCCCTCCCAGCAAGTCAGTGGGTGAGAACCATGATAAGGGTGTGTCTGCACACGTACCAAAATCTGCATCGGATGGAGTGAGGAGGGGAACAACAGAACTCTCTGCCATGTGACACTGAGCACAGACACTGCGAGGAATTAGAACAGGAATTAAGACGGCTGCCCTGTGTTTGCTCAGAGAGCTTAAATGCACAGCGAGAGGGTGTATTTTTGACTCACTCTGCACTTGGCACTAAGCATCTGACAGGTTAGGTTGGCAAGTTAGACCTACAAATTGGTTACCAGTGTATTTATCAGTATTTTTTTTTTTATATATATACTGTATGTATTCAGGTACAATTTTTACTTTTACCTCACAGCTGAGTACAACATCTAACACCTCCACTCATAGGATGACTGCCCTGTATTTTCTTGATATTACTTTTACTTAAGTCAGATTTACAATTCAGTTCTTTTACCTGTAATGTAGTATTTTTACACAATGGCTTTCACTTAAAGCACTATTGTGTAGAAATTGGTATTTTGTGCGATGTGGTGCCCCCTTACTGTTCTTAAACACAAATCCCAGGTCTGTAACAGTTTGCCAGACGTAATGTAGGCGCTAACTACAAACAAAACTCATCATGTCATAAGAATGATTTGTGTTTAAAGCCTGTTTCTTGAAGGAAACATGTGTGGAACGCTGCGATCCTTCCCTCTCACTGAAGTTACACAGTGCAGAAACAAGTGATAGGAGGGCAGAGTGACTTAGACAGAGAAACCATTCACCCTATCACAAGACACTGTGCCAGCAAAACAATTCTCAAGCTGATATTTTTAAGTTAAAAAGTTGCATAATGTTGCTTTAAGTAAGTCATATGAATACCTTCTTCGCTACCGAGTTGTAGTTCTATATGTGAAGGTTGCTTTCAGGGAGGTTTGCTGGTCTTCACTCGTTGCATCTGAAAACTGCATTCACAGTACAAGAATAACAGTCGGGGAAATCAAATAAACAGCTTTTCACTGATATTTCTAGTATAGACAATGTAACACAACAGAATGATTTTTGTGTGAATCTCTTCGTACAGTCCCTTTTTTGGATTCTGAATAATTTGTGAGTCTTAAATCAAAATGGCTGATTTGCGGATTAAGACAGATTGAGAGTTACTTCTGCACCGATTCAACTTATTATGAGAAACTGTATCTGAGGCAGCGAGCTCGACTATGCGGTAAGTGCGCGTTGTGTCATGTTGTATGCGTGTGAGAGGATGTGAGCATATATATATACTGCCAGACACAGTTTTCTGTGAAGCTGTAAGTGAAGGAGAGTCGGCCTAATGAGGAGCAAGATAAACTGTGACAGGGAAACAGCTTTCCTCATCAAAACCTCAAACCAGCTGCAGAGTCCTGTTTCCCGTCCTGTTTATTAATAATCCCTCTTTCCCTCGTGCACTGGACTGTAAGTCATAAATGAAATATGAGTACCTGCGTAATGGAGGCTCCCAAAAAAAGGCTGCCAAAAATCGCTTCCAAAAAGGAGGCTTGTGCTTTTTTAAGGAAAGTAGGGAACCCATCGCTCTTTCCTTTTTGCTGCCGACTTGGACAGGCTCTGACAGGAGAGCACGGAAACAAGTTCAAGTCTATTTCCTTCCAGCAGGAATACATTAAACAAGCAGAGCTGTTTGACAATGGACCAGCTCTACATATCCAGGCCTGTTGTTTGTTGGATCAGACTTGAGGGAGGTTTCCGAAACCTAATATGTTTGTTGGTACTGAGGGAAATGTCTCCGTGGGACAAAGTAACAAAACCTGCAGAGTACTGAGAGCTGGCACTGGATGTCTGGTCAGATTCATAATCTCTGTTTGAGTCGTCTTTCATCGTCTTTTGTACTGGCCATATATGAGCAGGTTGTGACGTGACTTCAAAACTGAGATCTTCCCCGTCTCTCTCGTCGCCATTTAGCCGTTAAAGTTGTTTAATGCTGCTGGACTGTTGATTTCTTTGTGAAGGACTTGGGTCGGATTTTCCCGCGACCGAGTGCCTCGTCTCCGCTATCAAGAGAGCAACAGCAGCTCACGTTAGTTTAGAAATGGAGTTCCGCTAACACAAACTAATGAGCGGCCTCCAGCACAACACAGAAGAGCCACAGAGCCCATTAAATCTAAATATTGGCCATTTTTGACCATTCAGTTTCCGTCAAAAGATTTTAAGAGCGCTCCACCAATACAGCATTGCACGACTAATAACACTTCCTCTCACTCTTGCTGGGCAGTTTTAAGATCAAGTGATGCTTCAGAACCGTCATTATCATCTTTTTTATTTTAAAGATTCTTCTTCCTTGTCGAAAACCGGGTACCTACATTACCCACAACGCAACTCAGCCGCTGATAGTTTTGTGGCTGATTGTGATGTGGTTTGTAGCGGAGGCTAACCTTAAGGAACCGGCTGCAGAGGTCTCACATCGTTCCTGCTCCTCAGCCCCAATTGTTTTTTAGGCAGTTTATCAGCTCTCACACAGCTCCCTCTGGAGACACAAAAGGCTTTGTACAACCCTTTCACATATGCAGTCGTGTGACCAGACACTTGTGAAGAGACTTTGATGTGTAAACTTAGTTTTTTTTCTACTAAAGACACAGAAAATATACTCTGTAGTGAGTAATGATTCATGTTTTATACACAGGTAGTTAAAGTACCTCAATAAGGTTTCTTAGATTTCACTGTACAGAAGATGTCTCCTACTAAGTCCACTCTAAGTATATGTGCACTTTCCATGTCACACTAGTGTAGGTTAAATATTCTACCATGATTGGCTTCCAACGTAGTTGTGATGTCACAAAGTCCTGCTCATACGTCTCATACGGTGTCACCGTAGGATTCATGGTGATCCCCCTTTCTGTAGGTTAATGAGAAAACTCTGCACAGTGAAGGAAAAATAAGCAAATCAAAAGTATTTGAATGGTATTTGGACTGAAAATTAGAAAACAATTGGCTTGTTTTGTTAAATGAAAAGGGGGTTTTGTAGAAAAAGCACTATTGGTAGTACTATGTAACATCTTCAAACGATAAAAATCATTCATGTATCACTTTTCAATGTTTCTACGACCCACTGGCTTTACTCTTTGCTTTGCTATGCACTCGAGCTTAATGGGCTTTAGAAGCTGAACTCTATATCGTGACACACCATACAAGCCCCGTACCTGAAAATGACCGACCATACAACAAAAACTACGATACAGTATGGCAATCTGCAAGTTATGCCGATTTATTTACACTAAAACCGATCAATGTACAGTACAGTTGTGTGTAATTGTTGTATAAGCACTTTATGGTGTGGTATTTCTACTAATATTGACATATTTGTTGGAAAGAAATTGCATGAAACCAGAAAAAAATGATGTAGCACCTTTGCGATAATGCCATCAAACAGCCGTTGACCTTAGAGCCGAAAAGCTGTTCCAAACATGCGCGTTTTCAAATATGGGAGCTTCCTCTTGAATAGCAGAGAGTGATTTTTTTTTTTTTTTTTGTGGGCTTCACCTCTTTTCCTAATCCAACTGAGTTGCAAATACTAGATATGTACAGAACAGAGCGGCAGTCTCTGTGTGAAGCGGATCTGCCTCTGCAGAGCTACTCAGTCTGGTTCCCATCTAGGGCGAAGCGTACGACCGCGCTGCTCCTCCGAGGCTCGGCTCTCTCCAGCAGTGGCTGTGGCTCTCCTCCAGCAGCACCCTGGGAATGATGATGACCGGGTCGGAGAGGCTCGTCCTTAGCGTCTCTACGAGGCAGCACATGGTTAAGACACCAAGAGGAGAGGGAGACAGAAAGAGACACACGATGAGGCATTTCTCCCAGGCGGACAAGTCACTTGGCTGAGTCGGGCTGAGCACCCTGTGACCGCTCATTTTCAGAGGGGGGGTATCAGGCTTTTGTTTTAGGGCTCAACAGGAGACAGAACTACAACATGGCTACGGGGCTTCTTTAGCCGTTTGCTCATCTAAATTGTGTCATAAAAAATGCTTCAAGGCAATCTTGATAGAATTAGGTGACTTACCAATCGTGTAATGTATAGCTTTTACCCGTCGTGTTGTGGGAACGCACACGTAAATTACATCTTCTGTCTTTTTCTCTAATGTTGCATTGGACCGCTTTACAATTAGATCAATCCAGGCCAGTGGTTCAGATCTATACTTTGAGCCATTCAATTAGTCACCGTGACAGTACAGACCTACAGGATGCCAATAGCGCAATGAGGGTCTCGGGGTGTTCTGTGAAAGAAAAGCCACAAGATGCAGTACACTCTGGTGAAAACTCCAAATCACATTCAGACCGTATTCACACGGCGGACATTTTCCTCTAACAGTTTACTCAGAGTGGGAAGCTCAAACGTAGTGATGCTGTGATTCAGACGCAGGAACGTGAGGCAATCTGACAAATTGTTATCAATTCAATGTTTCCAGATTGATCAGCAACTGTAAGGACAGAGGAGAGTTCAATCCAGAGGGACATGGGACCATATTTCAGGATGAAACAACAGGTTTGATAACTGATTAGCTCAGCCAACGTTAGCATTTAACCTCATTCTAGCTAACGTTACGATGCGATTAGGAAAGGTGTAAATCGATTCAGAGACAACAACACACATCTTGCAGACATTTGTCACACATAGGATGTAACCACACACTAATGTTAGCAAATATGTTGTGTTACCTTGGAATAAGGCTCCAGATTTTCACTACCATCATCTCCTCAGCTGCTGATAAGTTGTGGAAAATTTGTCAGATTACCAACATTACCAACACGACTCGCAACCTGGAACACAGCAGCATTACACTATCCCAGCATTCAAGTTTCCCACCCTGGCTTTCGGAGGAAAAATGGCCGCCGTGTGAATAAGGCCTGTGGAAATAAACTAGCGGTACAAAATTAGAGTGAATATCATTTAACATGCACTTACAATTTCCTTTGAACAGTCTCTTTCCAAAGCAGAGCGGCTTCCCTCATTCCATTCATACTTACCCCTCACCTTACGTCCGAGCTAACGCTCAGACATTCTAGTGCAGAGTCGAGACCAAATTATCAAGCATAACATCAGATTGCAGGTCCAACAGAAAACAGTGGCGGCATGCTTTAGAGACAAGTTCAAAATAAAATCAAATAAAAATAAAAACAGTATGAAACTTTTACCCAGTGACAGCAAGCTAAGATGCAGGGTGCTTCATTTAGTATAAAGGTGATTACACGAGTGGCCTGCTTCATAAATGAAACCAAACTCTCGTCCCTGGGTGGATCATTCATGTCATGCACTTTGTTTGAACCATGAAGAGTGGGGTGCGAAACAGCGGCTGACTGAGGTTCAAGAATGGCTGGAGATGACTGGACTAAACCTGAGGCCTCCTTAAGAAAAGGCACCTTAAGGAACCGTACATATAGGATGAGACAGCAGGCAGTCAGACAACCCCACCCCGACCCCACCCCCACCTACTCTAGCGTCCATATGGAAGAGAACAGAGGGGCTATGACCTGAGGAGTAGACCAGAGATAATGTGGTGGTGCACCAGGAAAATAAAAAAGTGCCACTGTAATAGAAAAGAAAATTAAACCACACGTATGTATGAATGGGAATGAGTGGCATTTGTGGCTCGTGGTCTATTGTTTTTTTTTTTTTTTTTTCGTCGCTCTCGGGGTTGATTACCTGGGATTGGGTAGCGCACAGCCCCACAGGTGTTGCTTTAGAGTCTGCACCCAGCCAATATCTCGGATTGGCTGGCAGAGTTGTATGTAGTGGTACTGTTTTAGCACAACCCTTCAAATGAATCAGAATGTCACTCATTAGCACACGACAAATTGGACACAGCATCATCCAAATGTGGCATCCTCAAAAACTCTATGACACAAATATGAGAAAGAACAATGTGATCTCAGCAAACACACATCTGTGGGTGTTTTTTTTTTGTTTTTTTTTTTTGCACAGAGGAGCATCATTCGTACATAAACTGGAAGCCTAAGAAGCACATGACATCTCATTCTGGAATAAGTTTCTGGACATCCTTTAACATGCATATTGCCCCGCAAATCAAAGAGTTCTTGGAATATATTGGAGACACGATGCAAGGAATAATATATTCTTCAGTCCTCGGGGTGAGGGCAACATGCACGGCCTTGCGCAGGATGTCAGAGCTCATGCCAGAATGTGGCGCAGTCTCGGATAAGCATAGAAAGAAACTGTGAGAGCAAAAATTCTCTTCCATGTGGATTTATTCAATGTCGTCTGTCTCACAATGACAAAGACTGGGACAGGAGAAACGCTGACAGATACCTGCAACCGCCAATCTTTCATTCGTCTTAACAAAAAAAATAAAAGCAAGAAGACACTGCTTTTTCTGCTTTTTGCATTTATTTGTAATGTTTCATTTAATATGAGCAAGCAGATAGAAACACAAGCACGTCACAGTCATTTTTTTTTCTTTTTTCGCCCAAGACATAACTTTCTTTACCAGACTTTCTATCCTTATTGGCCTAATAATCACAAAGCTAGCACAGGGTGTGTGTGGTGTGCTCAGCACTGTTTACATTACTGCCCCTACGAGCCCCCCACCCCCTGTGTTACATGACAAAGGGTCCCCCAACCAAAGGCTGCAAAATGCTAATGAGTCGGGCCGTCATCCCTGATGGGGCACGTGCTCATCTTGGACAGACATGGTGGCAGCGGTGATGGGTGCTGTCTCACACACCACACATAATAGAGACAGCGCAGTCGTCCACTCAGAATGGAGGGAAGGATGCTGAGCAGCAGAGCTAATGAGAACAGTGAGGCGTGTGAGGGGGATGGAGCACGATGATGGGTCGACCCATGACACGACTGTACAGTGCTCTTCTAATCCAAAAACAAAGACTTGAAAAAATCTCTCTCTATATAGATTTATATGCTAGAACTCAGAGAAAGCACCTGGATGCTTCGGACCAAGTGCGGCCCAAGCCAACATGTAGCCCTGCTATAATATATAGACAGATATAAGCTATATATACAAGGGAGGTTATAATCAGTTTGAACAGATAACAGGTACAATACAACTTACTTTATGTTCCCTTTTTCTTCAACACATCTCACCGATGAAATCTGGATTCAACCAGGATTTAAAAGTTGAGTTTTTACATCTTATTTTGGTACGCTTCGCTCAACAAACACAGAACCACCATGTTGAACTTGCTAAGTAAATCCAGTGCTGAATCAACATTTTTAAAACATACTCAACCTCATCAAAGCAACACCGCTGTCATACGTTTGGCCTGGACTCTACGCTAAACAAGCAGAACAGCATGGACTCAGAAACAGAGAGTGATGAGCGTGCAGTCCAAAACACAAGCAGTTACATATTACATCGCTGTGTGTCTTATCATAATGCATTAAAGTTGAAGTTCACCCGAAAGTGAAAATTCAGTCATTTTCTACTCATCCCCCTTCACAGCAAAACAGCGTTGCAGCATTCTCCTAAACAAATGAAGTATCTAGGGAGTTGTTTTAAAGTGTAAATAAAAAAAATAAAAAAAAAAAAAACAGAAAAAGTAAAATGGCTCCTTACAGCTCATCCAGTGTAATCCAAATCTCTGGAAGCCCACAGATCAGAAATTGATTTTGAAAAGACCTTATTTCGACCCTTTTTAAGCTTAAATCTTCACCGTAGCCGCTAAGCGAAACGTGTTAGCGTGTACCCACTACTCGTTGAGGGTGTAAATAACTTCTTTTCAAACCTATTTGGGATCTCAGAGCTTCCAGAGACTTGGATTACGTATCATATTACTGTATGGAGCCATTTACTGATTGGAGCCAAAGTCCCCATCTACTTGAGTTGTTTAGGAGAATGTTGCAGCGCTGTTTTCCTGTGAAGCTCCAGAAATTTTTTTTTGGGGGGGCTAACTGTCCTTTAAAATAGCAGATGGTATTAACAGATATAACTTATTTATAAGGAAAGATCTTATCCTTGTAAACAAATTGCAGGCGGCAGTGAATTCCTCTTCTCCTTTATTTGGAATGTGAGTCTGTGCTTCATCTATAGGGCTCCCTCTCTAAATGTAAAAGTGCTATTAAGCAGCAATACGAGACGTCTGCTGTTGTCGCGTGGCAGTCTAATCACATTGGTCACGGTCACCCTCGGCAGAGTGCGTTTGAAAAAAAAAAAAAAAAAGATGCCAAAATGAGGTTCGTGTTGAGTGCATGCTATTTAAATTGCATATCTGCTGTGTGGCTGTGCTGAGGGCTCAGTCTTGTTAACAAAGACTACGTTGGAGGTGATTACGCTGAGTTATGGCGATAGAGATTGACAGCTCTGTAGGCTGTGGGCCTGGCAGACATGAGACAACCTGAACCAGTCAACACAACGTTTTCCTGCTCCACTGAACTCACCCCTCTCTGATTCTGAGAAATGTTGTTACTCTAATGTAAAATGTCGCTCTGACTGCACAACAGTGTTACCTAATTCGGTGGGAATACTCATCTGCTATGCAAATGACCGGCGTTTAATGCATAATCAGTTTAGCGTGACCCAGATGGTTAGTTGGCAACAAATTGGGTGTTATAAAATAGCCTTGAGTGAATTAAAATACCACTGTATGTATGAATGGGTTTCACATGACCGGAGCAAATGCTGAATGGGAGAACAGGGTGTTTACCTTTAGATGAACAGGTTTATGTAGCCAACAACAGTTCAAAATGAGACACCGCATTACAAAATCACGTTTAACAAAAGCGTTGTGACATTGCCCAACACAGAGCCCTGTGAGCTCTACCATGAACAGAGAACAGCAGCAAAAATGACAAAGCAGGTACAGAACAAGGCGCGGATCACACACTCATGAGTAACCAAGCGGGACATTTATCAAAGATTTTCAGATTTCCTGTTAATTTAGCAAGTGCAGAAACTGTATCCAAAGTGCCAATTCGATTATCCTTTCCCCAAAAAAAAACAAAAAGAAGAAGGAGAAAAAAAATCCTTGATAAACTCAACAAAGCAATCTGCTCAGTTGATCAAAGCCAACCCGTCAGATTTGCTTGTCGTTGGGCCCATGCAACAAGAGCCATCCATTGGCTAGCCAGGCAGCCAGTAGCCATGGCAACCTGGAGATGGAGGCGAGCGGAGTGGGGGTGGTGGGTGGCATCAAATGGCGGAGGGAGAGAATGCTCCCGCCCACTCCTTACTATAGTGATCTAGTATAGCGTGAGAGAGGGAGGAGCAATGTCATGTCTAAACCCGAACATATTATTTTATTATTATTACTGTACAAATGTAGCCCAGAGGTAGTGAGAGAGGACAGAGAAGAAGAATGAGTGCATACTGAGAGACTGAACAGGGGAGGGAAGAAGAAGAAAGACACTGGAGGGGGAAACAGAGGGAAAGATGAGAATAAAGATGAGAACCTTAATTAATTTTGCAGCCTCTGTGTTTGCTTTCCCCCAAAAAATAAGAAATAAAAGGAGAAGTAGTGCTAAATGATTTTTACTCTTTTGCCTCAGCCAGTTTGTTGTTCATCTCTTTACTTTTCTCCTTGTCCCCCACAGCTGGCCGGTTCTCGGGCTGGTTCTCCGAGGCCGTCTTCTTGGAGCCCCTCGGCGCGCCGCTCTGCTTATCTTTGGCTTTCTTCCCTGGCTTGCCCTTGCCAGATGCTGTGGCTCCAGACTTTTTGGGTTTAGAGCGGGCACTATACCTGTCAACCTAAGGATGTCGGACAGTGGAAGTGAGAATCCTGAGCTGAAATGACTCAGTTATGGCTAAAACTGTGCTGTGCAATGAGATGAACATGGCAAGAATTTCACAACGTCACAGTAATATAAACAGCTGTCAGTTCATTCTTCAGAGTTAGAAAGGTGCGTTCTCACCTGATTGATGGGGTCTATGTAAGGCTCGCTGTACAAACTGCGTATCCTCCTCCTATCCAGGGCCTTGTTGTCAGCAGGCCGCAGAGGGACTTGCCCCTTGTAGGTGGCGCTGTAGCTGGTCTCTAGGCTGGTCTTCTCATCCGGGGGCAGGTACTGGGACTTGGCCCGGATCATCTTGGCTGGCTTCACATCTCTGTAAGCCTTGTACTCAGTTCTGTGTGGAAAGAAGCAGGTCAGCTCTCAGTAAAAAACACACAATGTTGTAGAACTTTAAACCTCTTCAATAATGATTTCAGCCCGTCCTCATCAGGAAATTTGTTACCACCCATATTTACATTTGTTTTGAAAGGACGACCCCTAGTGGTCATGTTAATTATCACGGCAACAAAGGATGAAGTCAGGTGAAGTAGTGGAGGAGGTCGAGGTTGGGTGGTCGGGATAAACACCTACAGGACTTTCACCATGGAGACTGCTGTTTGTGTGTGAAACCAAAAGTCAACGATGAGTTATTTTAACATACTATCATATTAAAGTGAAGCTATGGACGAAATGTAGGTTTGTTTGTAACATTGTAAAATCAAACAAGGAACATTTTTTCAACGTTTTTATAACCCAAACTACAATGTTTTCCTAAACCTAACCTTACTGTTATAGTACGACAAAGGTCCGGAATGCCATGATGTTTTGGGAACAGTGATATATGTCGTTTCGGGGTGTCACTGGCAAGCAACTTATTCAGTCGTTTCGGTATGAGGATGTGTTGCTATGGCAGTGCACAGTAAGAGTGACAATCATTTTCTATAAATGCTCCTGATAAACACTAGAATACTTTTAACATAAATGTTTCAAGTTCAAGGAATAGTTTGACATTTTTGGAAATATATTCATTTGCCGTCAGGGTTAGACGAGAAGACCAATAACCAACTCATGTCAGCATAAATATAATACTATAGCAGGGTTTCTCAATCCCAGTCCTCGAGGACCACTGCCCTGCATGTTTTAGATGTGTCCCTCCTCCACCACACCTGATTCAAATGAGTGGCTCGTTATCAGGCCACTGCAGAGCTTGATGACGAGCTGATCATTTGAATCAGGTGTGGTGGAGGAGGGACACATCTAAAACATGCAGGGCAGTGGTCCTCGAGGACTGGAATTGAGAAACCCTGTACTATAGTCATGAGATTGTCAGCTTAGAATAAAGTCTGAAAGTCTGTAAACAGCTAGCTTGGATGTCCAAACCTTGTCAAGTTGACACAAGACTCCAGGAAGCCACTGTGCACAATGCCCCCTTGAACAACAACTCAATGTAACATGCAGAGAAACAACACAAAGTGAACTAGGGGTGCAGCCAGTCTAACTGCGTCCCCATTTGACAGTGATGTGCTAGCTGTTTCCCCTTGTGTCCAGTCTTTATGCTACACTAAACTACTCAGCTGCTGACTGCTATTCATATTTAGCGTACACAAATGAGAGAAGTATCAATCTTCTCATCTCACTCTTGGCAAGAGTCTCTTTAGCATGTTTCCCAAATGCCTGATAATTCCTTATAATACAGATGAATCTGTTTGTTACTTAATAAAAGACCACTGGTACATTTTCAGCATATTTTAGGAGTGCTATTTTCTGTTTTTTGTTTTGTGGCTGATATCCCTACTATCATTATCACTAGATGCAAATCAGTGATGCGTCTCTATCTTGTCTTTGTAGGTGTGTATATTGCTGTATTATGTTGGTGTGTATACTGAAAAACCGTCTTTGTTGGAACATCATAAAAAAAAGAAAAGACATCACTTTTAACGTGGCATGACACCAGCGCTGTAATCCCTGTCTACAGGAACAATGTGAGGCGAAGTGGTGCATTACTACTGTAGAGTGGAGTATGTCAGGGGTACTGTAGGTGGGAGGAGGTCTGCAGCAGTCTGATGGTGCGATACTCTGTAGTCCTCACACAGCAGTTCTGAAGAAGGTCAGCAGTGTGGCGTTCACACAGAGCGGGCTGGCCTGCAGCATGTGCTCTGCATCCGCCTCCTGCCATTTAAAGACCAATAGATACAGTCACCGTACCGCAGAGGACAACCACTGCATACCAGGTGCACATTTACGCTGTTTACTACATCACACTGCATCTCTCTCTCTCGCTCTCTCATTTACAATTTCTATTTTTCTCTGCAGTGTATCGTATCCCCTCAGCATTTCTCATTTATTTATTTATTAATTTGGAGCGGACCGCCATATGTTACACATACAGACAGTGCATCAATCGACACCATCTCCCTTGTAGAGCTGCAACTAACAGTTACATTCAATGCCGTTTGTTCCAGAATATGTCTAAAAATAGCACAAAAAAAGAAAAAAAAGAAAAGCCTATCACAATTTCCTCATCACCAAGGTAATGTCATTAAATAGCTTGTTTTGTCGAACCAACACTGTGTGTGTTTTTAGACATGAAAACAAAGAAAGGCAGCAAAACCTCACTGCGGAAAAGCTGGAACCGGTGAATATCTGGCCTTTGTTTTAAATGTTAACGTCTCATTAATCTTTATATGAAGGTCAGCAGGTGATGCTTTAGAAACAGAAATTTACCATTCGAACCTAATATCTGAGGAGGAAGCTTACACTCTTTTTTCACAGCCAGAAACAAAACAAATACATTTGCTATTTGGATACAGATGTTCTTTGCACCACTGTGCAGCTCTATAGAAAATGAAACAATGGACAATGTCAACATATAACTCCAAATGACTTGGCTAACAGTAATATAAAATGGTTAAAAATTGGCAATAATCAACAAGAAAAGAAGATTCATGTACACCAACGCACAGCACAAAATTGGGCCATTAAAAATTGTTTTTATAACCTTCTGGATGCCACGATGCTTCGGCTAATTACAAAGGAAAAAAAGACAGCTCTCTGATTAAGGCCAGTCAGATGACACCTTTCAGCCGTCCCCTGTGGCTCCAGTGGAGTGACAAACACGTAAACTCTCCAACCCCCAACGCAGCACAATCCAGCGTGAGCACTTAGAGCCACGCAACTGTAGCCAAGGCTCGGTGAAAAGTCTCCATTCCCTGTGCAAGTAAAGAAAGGCACTATATTTGGCAACACCACTTAGTGCGGACAGAGTAGCAGACAAGGCCGGGCTGCTGGACTATAGCCTCATTAGAACAATCTGTAAGCCCAAGTCGTATGAAAAGGCATCAAATCAATAAAGGGCAGTTATGGAAAACAGCCTAGGAGAGCGTGTGCTCCTGCTTAATGTACTGCAATGAATGTGGCAAGGACAGGCACAATGATTTTACATCTTTTAATGTACTACACCGGGAAGAGTGTTACGAGACAGAGCTGAGCTGTCTGATGCTGCATCGCAGTGGGAAAGCAGGGTTGTGACCTCAGGTGTTCCTGCGGTGCGCTATCATGGGACAGCATGTGTTAGTGAAATGATAAACAACAACAGGTCATGTGTAGTTTACAGCCCGAGACCAAATATTTGTAATCGTGTGGTTGTTTGGCTAAATCTTATATCTTACTTGGTGACACAGACCAAGGCTGCTGAGGACAGTTTTATTTTGTTCATGTCCAGTTTGAATGAAGTGTGTTGTACATACACTTAACGAGACAAACAAGCTCATCTTAGTTCAGTAAAAGAGATAAACCTGAATTCAGAAGGTGTACAGTTGCGCTTTTCGGTAAACATCTCTGCAATAAAACACACAGATGTCTTTGACAGCATCAACACTGTTGTGTCTTCATATTCTGTTGATAATGTTTTAAACTAAAATCATGGCCATCTCCTGCAAATTGCAACTTTCATTCATAAACGAACTGTCCCTAAAACCATTCTGCTAACATGGCTATAAATATGATTTGTTATGATGTGCAACAGAAGTTGCTCAAGTATTCAATCTAACCTTTGTGAATGAGACAACCGATCAGCTTTTCGATAAAAAATGAACGCAACCACAATGCCTCAACTTTCATCTTTACAACGATATAATTAGTTCCCATTAATCTCAATTTAAATTAGCTGTCAGGCGCTAACATTTAAGCTGCTCATGTATTAAACAAAACTGAGACATTCACCGTCAATTTAGCAAAATGTAATAAACAGACTATTTATGATCTGAAGGCTGGGGACAGGGACACGGCTGCTGAATACAGAAATCCCTCCAGTGGTGCAGAGGAGAGGTGGAAATCACACCGGGAGTGAGAGATTACATAACAGGACTGAAGTCCACTTTCAATGCTCGACTGGACCAAGAAGCCACAATGCAAAGACAAGGTTATACAACCATGTCCAAGTCCAAGGGTATAAAGCACTCATATGACACCACAGGGTGTGCATGGGTATGTGAGAGAGACAGAGAAAGAGACAGATTGTGAGTGCACACAGGGTTCACAGTGTGAAACACCGGTCTGTACAGTAACATCGCTACTATTCATAGACATATGACTGTGCAACAATCAAGCCAGTGTCTCTGTGGTCAGGGTGTACTTGGTACTTGTTTAAAAATCTGCAGTCAATACGCATCTTTGGTTCTGTGGCTGTCACGTCAGAGAGCTGCTGGACACATCATGAGAGGGAAAACACAACAGTGTGACGTTCACATGAGGCTGTTCCCTCCAGCGCAGGAAATATTCTCAGTGTTCGGTGCCACGGGAGGTGGTTAATGGTGGACACGGGCACTTTACTGTGCAGTACAGACACTTTATGAGCGAACATTTTTCCTTTGACTGCACTTGACTGTGGCAGGAAGGCAAGTTTTACACCCGAGATTTTTTTTTAAAGGAGGTTTTAAACAAAGAATTGGCAAGAAAAAAAGCTTCTTAATCCTTAAGTACTCACACCACCTTGCACCACTCTTCTTCAGTATTATGGCTGCAACTATTTCTTTTTTCTATAAAACGTTGTATCTATTTTTATTGTCGATTATTATTATTATTATTATTAGTTTATTTAAAAGGGGACAGTGCAATTTCATAAAACACATGATTACACATGGTTAAAATGTTGATTACTCTATTGATTATTATCTTTACTGATTTGTTAGTTGTTTGGTCTACAAAGTCAGTGTTTCCCAAATCCCAAAGATGACGTCCTTAAACGTCTTGTCCACAAACCAAAGATATTCAGTTTACTGTTATAGAGGAGGAAAGAAATCAGAGAATATTAACAATTGAGAAGCTGGAATCAGACAATTTTCACCAATTTTCCTTTAAAACATTACTGTAGTTGATATCGATTTCCAAAATAGATATCGATTAACGTAATAGTTAATGATTTATTGAATAATTACATTCTATCCAGTACACCGAGCTTCAATCACCAGGTTTTCAGCCATCTTGCCTTCATCATGATGTCTGATATTTTTTCTGGTTTCCTTTACAGTCTATCAATCAGTCATGTGACTTAGATCACCATAAATAATACAGCAATGATACAATACAGCAAAATAATCATCTTTTAAAAACATGTTTTTTATTACATCATACAATATTTGCTCCCCGCGGATACAGAAATTTAAAAGACAGTACTACAAAAAGAAATTCAAAATATTTAGCAAATTCAACCTTTCAGTGGGTAAAAAGGTTGAATCCAAATTTTCTTTGTGCAATGCAGCGAATTCTGTAATCTTTTCAACTTCAAAAATACAATATACTAATATATACTAATGTAAACACTTACTAATGTAAAAGTCAATCTGTGGTTGACCCGTGCGCACCCGTCTATTAACTGCATCTAACTGGAACGACCTCTGACACCACTCTGATGAAGGCAAGTGGGTGAAAATGTTTGGTGAAGACCATGTGGTGCACTGGAGAGGAGCTGTGAGGAGTGTTTTAATTCTGATGGACTTTTATTCTGAGGCTTACACCGGTCTGCGCCTCGCTGTGTTTGTGTGCTGGACCACAATCTCTGAGTACTTAACCACAGAGGCACAGTGAGTGTAGCTAAGGATCATTTTTCAGAGGCATACACTGTGTCATCAGTTTATTTTTTACAGATTTTTGATATTTCGTCATATTGCAACAACCGTGCAGTTCTCCCAATGTTCAAACACATTTCAATAAACCAACTCTTCTTTCTCCTACTATTACTATTTTCATATCTCTGAATCTTCCCTGCTCTAATATTCGGGGGGATTTTGTTCAGTTCTGTGCATCACTGAGGCCCGGGCACTGTTTTATACGGCCTGATATTCCTTGCTGTGTGACTAAAGCTGCTTTGGACAGCTGACCCCGCTGACCCGCTGCGGCGAAGGGGATGTGCAGAGAAAGTCCTCATCGCTGCAACCGAACACTGGCACTGACAGGGGTGGAAGGACGCCAGGGTACAGCACTGCTGAGCTCCATGCAACCCTGCTCTAACATGCTGCAATCTGCATCGCTCACCAAGGGAAGAGCGATAGGAGAAATACTCTAAAAACAAAATGCCTGCACTTGTGGGCTCAAACAGCGTCGAGCGCACGAGTTCCCCCGCAGTTAAAAGCGTGATGACAGGTTATTGGCAGGCCGCAGACAACAAGCAGGGATTAGAGTAAATACAAGTCGGATCAAATTTACTTCAGTAAAGGATTCCCATTGAGGAAGAAATCTAACTGTGTTTTAAAACCCTAAATCAATAAAGCGAATCAAGCTTTTTATTGTAAGCAGCTCTCAGGAATGCTGAAGGCTGCTGTAAAAATACTATAATACCACATCAAGTGCTCCACACGACATACTAGGGCCAAAATCGTTTTAATTTCATATCCAGATAATAATGATACGTATCTGGCACATTTTCTGTAAACTCTATGTCTTAATAATTCACAAAAAATGGCCACATGGAAAGGCCTTCTTATTACATTTTGACTATTTTACAGTCCACGGCAGACTTTTAAAACCCGAACCACACCCATTTGACAGAAGTAGCCTCCTTTTTAGGTACAAGCTCCTCATTTTGTCTCATCCCATTCACTCTCCTCCATGTTTGTTTGTTTGTGTTGCCTTCATGCTTAATTTGCAGCCTG
This sequence comes from Lagodon rhomboides, assembly GCA_039737535.1. NCBI lineage: Eukaryota > Metazoa > Chordata > Actinopteri > Spariformes > Sparidae > Lagodon > Lagodon rhomboides. Next base: position 15,949,170 of record CM077795.1, read on the forward strand.
CATCCGTGTCATCTAAAGGACGGAAGATTTTGCCCTAGGACTGTCTTACTCCCTTTTCCCTCATATCAAAGTCAGTGGGGTTTCTGAACGGGTTTTTGGTTGGGTGCCTGAGGTAAGGTCTGTTTTTGAGACCCGTCTGCTTCCTACTCTGCTTTACTACAAACATATATTTATAGTAAAGTGTGTGTAGTTTACTGTTGTAGGAAAAGTAGTGGCAGTGATGTTGAAGTCATGCAACCACCATGAAGTTTATTAGCTCAGTATCATTAGCTTTTCACTCCTGGAGAATGTATTTACGCATCACTAAAGTGGTGTTCATCTGTGAAGATAAACAAAATGTATAAAGTATATAATAAGTAGCATAAACTTGCGTTTGCCACAGAGCTTAATTTCTGCAGTAATTAAAAATCCCATCAAAAAATCCCATTGGCTTTTTGTCCAGGGAACCAGGGAGACGCTTACTTCTGAGTTAGCCTACAAAAATGTATGTCATGGCACTCTTTAGACGGACGGATTTCACCTTCTCAATTCTCATTATGAATTAAACAATGCAGGGCTCTTGACTGTTTTGTTAGACGAATCAAACCATTTGAAGATGTGAGTGTGGGCTTTGGGAAACTGTGATGAGCATTTTCAACATTTTTCTGACATTTTAGCGAAGAATCAATTGTTTTAATATTAATAAAATCACTAAGAAAAAAATAGTTGGACCTTTGAGTGTGACTCTGTGTTAGAATGCACGTTTTTCTTCTGTAAGCCACAAATGAATCTGTGCACTAACCCCACTGGGACAAACTTGTGTTCAGTTATCACTGATGGTGACCACAGTAATTCTGGCTGGAAGTCTTACACCAGTGCTGGCCTGCATGAGATAAAAGGCTGGCCCTCTTCTCTCACAGTATTCCAGGGAATCAATCCGCCCACGCTCAATACTGTAGCTTCTTGGCGTGTCAGAGCCTGGCTTCTGGTCAATACTCCCTCCCTTCGCTGGGATCTGTCTCTATCTCGCAGCCTCTCTACAGCCTCTCAGGCAGTGGCTCAATGGAAACAGCCACACTGAGAGCTGTAACCATAAATTAGAGAATTAGAGGGGCTTCTCACTGGGTCACAGAGGATGGCGAGCATGCAAATTTTACAAGCATTCGTGGTATTGTCAGTAATTACTGTCAGTGCCTGGGCCTTTGCAATGGTAGAAATACAAGTTTTGCCAATTCTTATAAAAAGCTATCCAACATACTATATATAAAAAAGAAGAAATGTTTTGAAAGTGTTTCCTTGGGCATTTTTGGGGTTCTTAACAACAATGACCCAGCCATTTTTTCACAAAGTACAGTTTCCGTTACAACTGCAGGTTTAACTGGGCCTCAGCGTCTTACATAACTCATTCACATCCTGAAGAAGTTTCCTTATGAATTAACTGTAATCAGATATGATTCAATCAGATTAGATTGATTACATAAGACGGTTAGCTTTAGCTGGCGGAGCTCTGAATTCATGCAACAAATATCAGCTGAGATATTAGGATTATATTTCGGCAACAATGCATCTGACACAGCTAAACCCCACTGCTGCACTTTTACTGCAAATGAGTTAGCCTGGGACATGTGAGATAACAACACGCCGTTTTTTTTTCTCCCCCTGACTCGTCCCGTGTCTCTGTCCCTGAGCTGAGGCTGAATGGGTGTTTCTGCATTCACCGCTCGTCAGTAAGAACATGAGGCTTTGCCGGCTCTCTAAGAGGATCATTTTTTAAATCCAGCAGAATCCATTGGCCTCTTTACTTTGCACTGTCTGGTACCTCGAGCGCTGGGTAGGTTCTTTAGACGTGATATAAAAGACAAAGTCATTGTGAGATGGTCGGGCATCCCTGTCTGGAAGAGGGAGGATTTACTGTGCCCAGGTGAGAAGAAAGCCAAAAGAAGAAGCTCCCGAGGTCGGCCTGTGATACGTGACACAAATTAAAATTAAAAATGAATGCCTCTTCAGTCGTTCTCTCCTTCCTGAACTCAGTGAACCTGGTCTACCTGCCTTACTGCGGGCGATGGAACTGCACTCTCATTTGTCATTCTCTGTTTTTTTTTTGCCTGATAATTCTATAAGCAATCTGCTCTTTGGATTCTTTTATTAGACTCCACGCATCACATGATGTGACAAATAATGCTGACAAGATGAAGAATAGCCTTTGTTTTTTTACAGCAGCGCAGGGAGAAAGGACTAACAAAGACTCCAGCAGTAACTGTCTGAGACTCATGCAAAAAAAATGGCATTTTAACATAATGCAGCGAATTGGAGGCGTGATGAGGGTTGGATGGGGCTTGTGACTGGGAGGCTGTTGGGTATAAACCTTGCACCAATTCAGGCAAGAGAAGAAACAGAGAAGCAATGGTGGTTGCCTTCAGCTTTCCCAGGTGCACTGCAGAAAAAGAGCTTTTACGTTCAGCAAGCTCTCTGTGGATAAATAAGAGTTTATAAAAACGGAAAATAGAGCTGAGGGGAGCAGCAGGGCTTCATGTGTAATTGGCCTGGTGCAAATGGGCACAATGGAAAGAAGGGGCTGGCTTTGAATAGACAGTGAATGTGTCTCCTGAATGAAAGTTACATCATTCTACAGAGTCTATATACGGACTGACTGACAAGAAATACACAAAGGGGGAAAAGGAAAGTTTTGCTGCAACCATAACCCAACTGAGACAGGATTTTAGGAGGCAGGAGGAGAATCATCATCATTAACATTCTTAAAACATCGCTGCGTTATTTCTGCATTGTCCTGAATGTTGACAAGACAAAGTAGGTCATTCTCAAGAGCCCATCCATTCCAATTAAAATTGTCCAATCTTATAAATACCTGTGAATGTGGCTAGACATCAGTCTCCATTTTAAACCTCATGTAGATCAGCTGGCACAGACACTAAAGATAAAACTTCTTTCTTTTCTTCTTGGAAGATCACTGGATTAAAGACTGTTTCCTCTCTTGAGGACAAGAAAATGATTGATGATGTTTATCATTGTGCTTTCTGTTTCATCACAGGAGATAACTATTTGTTTCTACTATTAATTTATATTATCATATGAAAAAGTAGGATGGTTTTGACAAGCAATATGATAGGGATATTGTTACCTCCACTTATGTTTTCACCTGTGTTCCTTTGTTGGTTGGTTTGTCAGCAGGATTACGGATTTCGTCGAAACTTGGATGGAGGATGGGTCTCAGCCCAGGATAGACATCATTAACTTTTGGTGTGGATCCAGAATTTTTTCGTCTTTTCTTTGACATTGCAAGATGTTTTTAAACATTTTTTGTTAACTTCTCAGGGAATAATGCATGGGTCTTGATGACAAAAATGAGAGAAAGAGATCTGGATCTCACTGAAATGATCTGATTAAGTAAAGGCCATACTGCATATACAGTCTGTGAATCAGAAAATATAATGCTGTTGTTTTTTTACCTGCTCAGCTGGATCAGTTTAACACAAAAACGTGTCCGACTGATAGGACAGAATGCTTCACAGCTCTGAATCCCGAAGACCTCAATTCAGAGATGTGAGGTTATTAGGTTTCAATGATGGTATGATCAACTTGACGGTTCAAGTCAAAGGTTCTGACAGCTGTGTTCAGTGGTCTGTCATCTATGCTCAAAGACAACTGAGCTATCTGCTAGTTGGTCTGAAACTGATGTGAAGCAATTGCAAACATCAGTCATGTCCAAAAACATTTTCTGCCATTTTTGAGCACACTGCTTATTTATTCATACACTAAATTGTTCCTTCTTCCACAAACCATCTCTCACCAAAATGTGCAGACAAGGACATGCAGAGATTGAGTTTTCCTTTCATTTGTTTCAGTTCACATGCAATCATGTCAATTATTGACAGAACAGGTTCATGATATGACAGGAAACAAGATGAGAGAGAGGGGGAGTGACACGCAGCAAAAGGTCCCCAGGCCGGGACTCGAACCCGGGTCCGCTGCAGTGAGGACAAAGCTTCTGTACATGGGATGCCTGCTCTACCAGCAGAGCTAAACAGCACACCAGCATGGCTGATTTTTTATCGAGCTCTTACCATGACTACACAAATGAGGACTGGACAGATAAAAAAAAAATGCAGCCAAAATAATTTACTCTATGGTCTGTTCATTTCTTTTATGACATAAACCTTTATGCTGTTATACTGTCTTTAGGTAGTTTGGAGTATGAACATTAACGTGGATGAAGAAGCCAAGCGAACCAATACAATAACTATAATGACACTTTTGGTAATTAATGGTCCTTGTCAGTTTCAATGTTTTTCACAGCACTTCTCATTCATCACCTTTTAGTAACTTAGTGTGCTGCTGGGAAATAATTTGATATCATCATGCAGTGTCTCACTATAATATCATTATCATAATCTGATCGCATTGTTAATGCATTTACAAAATTATGTCCGAATGAATGATATCGTAAAAAACAAAATTTGTAATTTGCTCAAAACATGTGAAGAGGTCGTTTAATGTAAAGCAGTCCAGTGGAACACAGTGCAGTGATGTGTCAATATCAGTACGAATGTGTTTTTCTATTGTGATATTGAACATATATGGCCCTGTCCTAATTCAGAAATCAGCCTTTTCTTTTTAAAAAGTACAGTGACAGTGACTGTGTACTTATGCATCATCATATAGTAATGTAATGACTGCTAAATGGGGGACTCATGTGTATGTAACTGTACTGCTACTGTGCACACTAGTCATGGTGTTAACCCACAGCTGACCTGCTTTGAGTCTGTGCTTGCTGCAGAGGAAGACAGAGTCTGACTGGGCTTCTGCTTGTCACCATGCAGCCATTTCATGCCATGTGGGGGGAAAGCGCCCCGGGCTGCACCCTGCTGACTGCTCCACAACACAGGCCTGGCAGCAAGGCACCAAACAGCTGTAACACTCACTCACTGATGTCACACAGTGTCATTCAGAGAGCCAGCTGAATCCTGCTCAGGAAAGATTCCTGTATCAACCCAAGTCTGTACACTGAGCAAAAATACACTAACTTGCATTCTTTCATGTGAACATTGTGTGTCAAAATAAATGTTTTACTGATTGTATTCAATATAAAGTCTGATTATTCTTCAGGACTAAACCATTAGATGCTGCTAAAACCCTTAAACATCCTCTAAAAAAACAGATAACAGCAGCTGTACCAACAACAAAAAAAAAATGTGACATGGATCTCATTTGTCACATCATCTCTCACTTCCACAACCAGCAGCCTCCCCTGAACATAAATGCAACCACTTGCGTCAATGCACAGCTTCAGGAGACATGCGCACACGCAGTGACTGTTGACATGCGTGACTTGATGCTCATCCATCCACCAGTCCCCATCATCCTCAGGAACGTTGCATAATAGGAGAGAGATTAGCCCCGTGGACCTAAACATCAACAGTGTCTGGCAACAACTCCACCTTGACCTTTCCATCTAATTTCATTACCTGTGGGGAAAGTGTGATTGCTCTGTAATATTCCACCATGATGCGTTTACCTCTGAGCTGCTTGTCTCAAGATAACAAGCGTTCAGTTAGTTTGTGAAACAACTCTTTTCCTTAAATTAAGCGACAAATTATTTACCCCTCATTAACTCCTGAATGTGCAAACAATCACATTTCACATTATATTAAAGGTTTGTCAGGGGGCCTGACTATGTGATTATTCGGGGAATGGGTTCAGAGAATTGGCAGGGATAGGTATTCTTCCTTTTTTGCGGGAGGGTTTTGGGGTGTTTTGGGTCTTAACCGAGAGAATAGCTACAGTAAAGTGAAACGGGCAAAAAATATAACAATGACAACTCCAAGTGGGTAAGCAAGATGCATCATTTTGTTCGGTTTGCCAATTTCCCAATTCCACTTTCATTAAAGGTCCAGTGTGCAGGATTTAGAGGAATTTAGGGGGCAGAAATGGAATATAATGTTCAGAGAGGCACTCAGAGGAGGAACTCGAGAATGTGCAAAAAGTCTCTGGACTGCCACGGAAAAATCCGACCCTGAATCCTTTCCAAAGAAATCCACAGTCAGCAACATTAAGCAACTTAGACAAATCGTCCACAGGCTGGTGGAGGCAACAGAGAGAGACGGGGAATGTCTCATTTTTCACAGCACATTACAATCTGTTCACAGATGACCAATAGAACAGTGATTAACACATGCAAATTGCTACTTATTATCATGTAGAGCCCCTTTAATGGATAAATGAACCTCATTAATTTAGTCAATAGTGTTATGCTACTTCAAAATGTTGTGGGGAGAGTGCTGCGATTTTTGAGTGTTAGTAATCAGGCTGGAGAGGGCTTTGAACATTTTCGCCAGATAAAATGATTCATTTTCTTGTGTATTCTGTAAATAGGGACTTATGTGTGCAAAATCTCGAGTTATGGTTAGTGTCTTAATACCCATGTGTATTTGCATGATATGACCTTTGACCCCTGTGACCCTGGCAGGAGGCCTGGCTCCAATGACGAGCAGTGTTTGAACTCACTTGTACGAGCTGCCTCCTGTGAGCTCCTCTCTGATCTGCCTGTTCACAGCGTCCGCCGCCGCCCTCCCTTTGCCCTCTCCTTCCACCTTCAGGACAACTTTCTTCCCGCCGTCCTGTTTACTGGACTTCTTTTTCCTCTCCGGGCCCTGGAGGAGGTCTTTCTCCTGCACCTTGTCGGCGATAGCGCTCTTCTCCACGCCGCTGTCCGCGTCCGCCAGGACCGCGTGCTGCTTGGCGTGCCTGGACCTGTCGGGCGCCCGCTCGTCGTTCGGGGGTTTGGGTATCCAGGGGTGGTCGTACCTTTTCGGGATGGGCCACGGCTTGTAGTCCTTCTGGTACTGGGTCTCGCTGTTGAACGGTGTTTCCGGTCCGTGGTACTCGTTCTTGGGTTTGCAGCTCGGTTCGGGTCGCACGTTCCAGTGCTTAAAGTCCTCGCGCATCACCGAGCTGCACACGCGCTCCTCGGAGACGCACCTTCGCGGCGCGCGTGTGCGGGATTCCGCGCGAGACGGCTGCGTTTCTATGGCGACCCGGGCCTGGGGAGGGTGGAGCGGCGGCTGCAGCTGGATGTGCTGCATCTCAGAGACGTCCGTGTACTTGGTGAACACCAAAGGCACCGCAATGTCAGCCTTGTCCAGCTGGTTCCAGAAGCGGGCCATGCAGCACGCCCTGCTGATACAGGGCCACGCCATGACGGGCTGTAGAGAGCCTCCACTACAGCACAGCCGGGGTCCAGAAACAGGGAAAAAAATATCTCTCTACACTCCTGATGTGAGGCAAACAAGATGTCCGTGTGTCAGGCTGCACGGATGGCTCCGAGACGGTTGGCGTTAAATTAGCGTATTAAATAGATCCATTGTGCTTCGTAAATACACAGATTTGAACGAGTTCATTGAAATAAACCAACCGTAGTGCTGTTTGCTCTGCTTCCCAGTGTGTAGCTCTGTCCCGTGCGTCCTGCTACATCACTCCACGGCAGGGCACTGCAAGGAAAAACGGCCCCGCCCGCCTGCTCAGCATCCCGGAGACAAACCGGGGCCGCCGAGGAGGAAAACAGTGAAGTCACCGAGAATATACAGCTATTCCGGTTCAACCTGCACCCTCGAGGAGGGACTGGTTCGCTTGTGAAAAAGGTTAACTTTAAAAAAACACCCAAATAGGGAATAAAGCACATACATATACATATATATTGTACTGTGTACATGTACGTATATTGGATTGGTTGGCAAATTCTCGTCACGTCACATTATCCGTCACTATAAATACTGATTTAGGTCGCCCGCTTTTATTTTGAAATTTGAACCCTTAATTTCCGGTGCAAGGTGGATCATGGCGGTGAACTTGACGTAAACGTGTTTTTACGCACACTGCGTCGCGGTACAAGAGGAGGGACGTGTGGTCCAGCCATCACCTCTGTTACTCGCAACATTTTGACGTTTTATTAACATTTGGTGGTCAGTGATGAACAGCGTTATTGCCTCATGTAAGCGTAATAAAAGTACAATTAATTCATATTAGGAGAATAGAAATGATGGAAGAAGCTGGAGTATGATACCAGATGAATTCGCGAATAAAAATAAATAAATTGAAAAAAAAAAAGAAGAGCATAATTTTAAGTTGGGTAACATTACCATTCAAAGTTGGTTTAAACACAATTCATAATTAATTATTTTTTTTTTAAGATTGGGGGAAAATTATGAATGAATTATGTATGACACAGCTAATCAAAGGCGTAAAAAGCTCCACACTGTTAAACATAACGACACTGATTCATGCAGACTTGCCTTTGTGACAAAGCCCATCCAGTATTTGCAGACTGTGCCAGCAAATGAACGAACTCATGAATAATGCCAACTCATTACACACCCTGAGGGGCTGTTTCCCACCGGACTGCAATTTCTGAGACTCCAAAAAAGACAGGCACATTATCTAAATGGAGGTGTTTAATAATGAAGGCTGGCAGCTCACTTATAAAAGCAATAATCACTCCTTTGCTTTAAAGCATAATATTTTTCTTTTCTTGCATCATATATTAATATTATTATTGCTGCTATTTTTTAAAAATATTCTATTCAGCTTCATTGACTTTCTTTTGTCAGTGGGTGCAGGTAAGCCTTAAAAGACTGACTAACTGACTGCGAGATCAAAGTGTTAATGAGGTGATTAAAGGAGATAAGCCCTGAAGGAGTCAATAATTTATGAGGACGTAATCAAAGGGCAAAACAAAATGGACTGGCAGTCACACCTATTGGCCCTGGCAAATGTCAGTCTAAAGGAAGCTAATGAGGGAAACATTAAAAGATAAATACAAAGAAGACAAAGCAAGAGAATGCAAGTTGTACACTGATCTGAGTGCCTTACTGTAGATCGGTGAGATAAGGCTCGGGTGGTTCCTCCACGATCTCCTGTTAACTTTTTTCTTTCTTCCTCATCACTTTGGAGAACCCTTCAGATTAACCCGACTGTGTCATACTCACCTTGATGATGGGCTTAAAAAAAACAGCAATTAAAAAAAAAGAAAAGAAAATCAAAATGACAATGCAGCACTGATAATGACAGCATGTGATGATTATGTGTCAAAGGACCTTGATCACTATCTGTATCACTCTAAGATGCAGTTACGTGGTTGCTCAACCAGATGGCTGTCTTTCAACATTTTAGACCAAAATATTACACAGTCATGCTGCCTTCTGTGAAGTGTGGGAAGTAATTAAAAAAAAAGAAAAGTCAACTTTGAAAAAAGGCCTTTGACATTCTCATCTTCTACTAATTTATGGTGCTTTTTCTTTCACGTTTGAGTGTTCTGCTGTGTGTTTGAGCCGCTCTTTCCTCACAGGGTCAAAAGTCAGATATGTTAGATATGGATTGACAAGTCCGGCCCTACACCGACTGCCTGATAAGACTGTCAATAGGAGGTGATGGTGAAGAGGTGAGAAGGGCAGACTTTGGACCGACTTCACTCGCTCTTTTTCTTGCCACTGGCTGCAGCTCCTCGGTTAGTCTCTCTTTCTACTGTTGGAAACATGAAGATTGATTTTGCCCCCCTGGATCTGCCCATGCACAGGAGGCTGCAGACAGCCGTCGTGCTGCAATGGGTCTTCTCCTTTCTTGGTCTGGGTGAGTGTGCGTGTTTGTATCCGAGTCTCACTGGAAACATCTGGAAATGATGCAGTATCAGCGGGATGGTGTAATGTTAAAACATGTCAAATCTACAGTTAGTCTTTGTTTCTTCACAGCGGGGTTTCAAACGTCTTGTGCCAAGCCGATCTTGGTTTAAGTGTAAGGGAATGTGAAAGGCAGAGAACCGTTGTTGTAATTGACACAGCTGCTGGACAACCAGAAGAGGGAGCCAGATAAGACATGACAAGCTTTCAACCATTTCTCTATTACTTTTACATTACATGCTCAATACTAGACGGTAACCTCACAAAACCCTACAAGCTCATTATGATTTATAATGTGACAATTCCGTGGTTAAGATCTGGTTAGGTTTAGGCACAACAACACTGCAGTCTCAATCGCAAGCAGGGGTTACATCTGACTGAGTGGGTGGGAGGCGTGCCATGTGTCGTCAGTTTATCATTTATTGATGACTGTGACAATATATATCATCATCACACCAATTTACCCTCATTTTTTAAAAATCTATTTAATGAATTTATCAATGGTTCTGACCACTGTAAAATAAGGAGGGGATTAAGCAACATGTGGCTGGTGAAACTAATCCTTTCTTTGGCAAAGCATCTATTAATCAATCTGACTCTGAGGTCCCACAGATAGCAATCAGTGGACGGGAGTTTAGAAGTATTGGGCATTGTATTAAAATAACCAGACTGAAAATGATATGATTCTGGGCAGAAGCAAGAAATATGACTCAAATGACCTTGTGGGCTCAAACATCTGTCACATTTGTCCTCTACCGTCTGGATGCATTTCAAATTTTGATTTTTTTTAAGTCCACATTATCCCTGCGAACTGCTGGTTTGTAATCACTGCTGTATACTGTTCCCAGAGGCCCTGCTTTACTATCTGTTCTTTTAAATAGGAGTGAATTAATCAGGAGTGAAACCAGTTACATCATACAGGCATCAGTCACAGACAATACAAGAATGCTCATCTCAACCTCCGAACTCAAGCTCTATCTATCCCGCTGAGACAGAACCATTTTAACACAGATACTTCTAGTTAATTCCATCACTGGTGTCTAAGTCATCACCTGGAGGGAGTAATATTTCATTAAATGTATAGATGGGGTTTGGAAACTGAGCCTGATGACTGTGTGAGCTAAAATAAAAATGAAAAAAAAAAAAAAGAATAAATAAAACATCATTCATGGTGAAATATTCAATTTTCATCAGACATTCTAACACAGCACGGCTGTTATCAGTAACCACCAAAACCACCAATGATGTCAGCAGCAGCAGCAGTGAACACTAGTGATGCAGAGCAGACGCTCAACGCTCATGAAATGGATAATTGAAGCCAAACACATGATCTTCTCGTAACCGTTCATATGATGTGTTCTTCATGTGCTCTGCCACACCAGAGCGGATGGTTGCATTGCTGTTTGAATTATGTTCTAGCTGCTCACTGTAGGAATTCTGTCTGTCCTCAGCACCCACCTGCATCGTCCTGTTCTTTTACCTGCTGTTCACTCGCTTCTGGCTGATCAGCGTGCTGTACGCCGTCTGGTGGTTCGTTGACTACGACACTCCGTCACGTGGAGGCCGCAGGGTGCCCCTCTTGTGTGGCCTCAAAGTTTGGGGATACATGAGGGATTACTTCCCCATCAAGGTGAGAGACAGCCTTTAGACAGTTGTTGTCCATGGCCTACATGTTAATCACTATATGTATGCTTCATATTCACATCACTGGCATTAAGCAGACCTAAAGTCCACGGAAGGTGTGGTGGGATTTAGAAAAGGACATCAGAACATCTCGCTCAGCCAGGTCATTTAATCTAATCTCGGATCTCCAGCTACATACAGGCAGGGGCCCTTATCTCTGTCCTGGCAGCAAACAGACCACTGATGGACGATGTTCCTGTGTTCCCTATAGTCAGGCACTGTATATGCACACATAGCCTCCCCACATAAACAGCAAACCTTATTGTTGTCTGATTAAACACAGTACTGCAGGTCCTGTCTGTCAATTTGACTCCTGTTACTGAAATTAACTACCGATACTTGGACTCCTAAAGACCATTTTTAAGGGCAACAAATAATAGGGTACATACAAGGTGCAGAGTGTGAAGCAGTACAGCTGGGTGATTTTCATTTCAAAAACGAACATACTTCCTGTTCCATCATACGTTTAACACTTTATTTGCTTTCTTGCCGTTGAGTAGATTGATACCGTTACCAATTCAGTCTGTTAAATATAAAGCTGAAGCTAGTCTGGTGATGAGGCATATCCAGGAAGTCCATGCTTTTGGTGGAGGAGTGGTCACGTAAATCCCTTGTTGTTTTTCCGCTTTGGTTGTCTGTGGACAAAATTTAAATTGTGTTCAGACTTCAGAGGTAGGACGAGGTTAGGAAGATTTTGTTACCTACGGACAAATGGCTTGGTAAGTAGAGCTTCCAGTCTCCATGCTAAGCTAAGGTAACCATCACCATCACCACCTCGCTCAAGCTTCATGTTTAACAGACGGACCTGAGAGCAGAATAGATTCATCTTGAACCCGTGTAACATTTGGCAAGAAAGCAGATAAGAGTCGTCTCACGTCCCCTGCGCTATATGCAAATAAAACACATGTATCACCGGGACAAAGGGACACAATGTTGGACACACATGTGCGTACACACGGCTAAAAGAATGTGGTCACATGCAGACCGGACCACCTCTGAATGTGGGCTGAGTCTTCGGATTTCAAATGCATCCCCAGTGCATATTGTGGATGTTCACACCTGTACTCAGAGCTGTCCACTTGTGTGATCGGATCACTCAGGACACATGTTGATACTGCTGATACCAGGTCTGAACAGGGCCTTAGTGCATTTCCCAAAATGTCAAACTATTCCTTTAATCTTGTACCAAAGCGTTGCCCGTCTAGTGATTATTCACAGATTAATTAAGTGCTGAAAAGGCACTTACAGTGGAAGAACAGAAGGCTGTTATTCAAAGTGAAAATGGATAACAAGTTTGTTACAGTCATGACTTTAAACCATGAAACCATAACCTTCAACAGCACGTTGAAAAACATGCATCGCAGCCTCAAGACAGAGGAGAAATCCCAGAAATCAAGGGAACACGAAGAGACTGCCAGAGGCTGGTAACTAATTACACTGATACACATTATCCAATGATCCGGGGTGGATACAGATTTCTATCAATGCTGTACAGGTTTGTTCAAAACAAAGGCTGCTCACTTTGTAGGATTGGTGTTGGAATTTGTTTGCAAGGAGAGAAACTTAGCATCTATTCAGGCAGGTTAGCAGTTCTTTTAATGTGACACTGCAAACATTTTAAACTGGCCCTGATTGCTCAGTACAAGGGTCCCTCTTGAAGCCTGCAGTGTCCCTCTTGTGGTCATACATGAATAGTGCATCCACATCAAACCACTAATTTGATTTCATTTTATTCTGAAAAGTCCAGTGTTTACATCGAATTCAACAGTAGGGTTTGATGTTGGGATTTTCATTTTTAACCCCATGAAAACTAAATGAACGTCATCGGACAAAATTCGCAGAGAACAGAAAGCCTGTTGACAACATCCACCACATGGATGTATATCTTGCCCCTGAGCACTTTGGACTGTACTGATAAAAACAGAGCGCAACAACAACAACACAAGTCAGACGACGTTTTAAAAAGAGCTCTGCACACATTCTCTTAAACCCCTGGGAAACCATTTCTGTTTATTTATTAGATATCTATTTTATGAGAGGTGCTGCATGTGTTATACATGTTTGTATAATATATGGAAACAGACAAAGTGAGTTCACAATTTATTTTTTTTTTAAATAAAGAAAATGAGGTCAGTGTCTGTTTACATGAGGCCTTTACAGCCATGAGTGAGAACACACTGGTGCATATCCGGCTGTTTAGTTGAACTATCCACGCTCATCCGATTCTTGTCATCTATATTCATTTCACAGCAGGGACCAACGTAAAATCCAAAACACTTTTTTAAAACACCATTTTGAAATATAGATGATGCAGAGACGTTGCTGGTTTACATACAGAAATATTAATGCTACCGCTGCTACTATCAGCGTCGTCATACTTTATTTATGTATGTTTTTAAAAAATGGATTTATAGACAACTTCAACATATGAAGGCGAGAGAAAAGACGAGAATGGTATAATATCCTCATAATAATCACAATAATAATAGCCAAGATAGATAAGGTAGTTACAGCAGCGGGCGCCATAAAAGCAGCACCATATAGTGATAAAAGTCAGGAGAAGACAGGTACAGAAGTCATAATAACAGTAACAATAAATAGAGCAAATTTGGTCATAATCACACTGATGTAAAGTATTTAAATGATTAAAGCACCGATACTGACACCAATGGTGGACTACAAAAAATGGTAGGTACAGCTGACAACATAAAGCAAGATTGCAAACGTGTTATTGCACTACGTTTGCGCGATATTCTGATTTAATTCAGCTGAGGTGTGAGTTAGTTGGAATTAGTTATCGTGTCAGGTCCTGTCCGAACGTACAACAGTCAGCCATAACACGGAGGACGAACAGGCGAAGCGAGTAACATGAATCACCAGTTACAATGCAATGTTCTGCTGGGAAACCTTGGGCCCTGGCCTCCACGATGCCACTTGACACGCGCCACCGCCCGCCCAAACACAGTTGCAGACGGAGTACACCCCCGTACGGCAACAGCACTCCATGATGGCGGCAGGTTTGGGTAGGCGATTCATGTCAGAGCGAAATGCCCGGATTCAGGGTTTCCAAGCAGAACATTTGATTGTATCGAGATGATCATCGTTAGTTAAGCCACCTGTAAGTCCTCTTACTCGTGTGGCTGATCGTATATTAGACAGAAGAGTAGTATTCCTGCTTTTTCTCTCTGTAAAGATAAACAGAAGTTCGCTCATTTCCAAGAATCAGAACCTCTGATAATCCCCCTTCTTCTGCGATCTCTCACATACCGGTATGCAGTTCAAAGTCAGCCAGTTCCTGTATCATCTGACTCTATGCCACATTAAGTCTGAGACAAAGCGTCAATGTAAGGGTAAAGAGAAGCAGTGTCCCTGAGAGAGCCGAATTAGTTTCATTGGCGTGTTTTTTCCCACCGTTTCTAATTCCATCATCACCAGCTCAGACTCAGACCTTACCAGCTGATGTGCGTTCTCCTGTTTTTTAAGAGGACGCTACAGATTTAGACAGGATGATGATGCAAATTCGGATGTGAATAAAGGACTGAAAGAGCCCATACTGCTCCCAAGGCTGAACAGTGTTCTCTATGTGAAGTTTTTTTTGTTAATATGAAATGTTCTGCATTTGGATCTGCAGCGAAAAACACGCTGAAACAAACAACTGATTCTCAGATGGCGGCCGACCAAATCTGTGATTGATCGCCAGTGGACAGATCTTTTGTTTATGAGCAGCTTTGGCCCTGATTAGAAGAACTCAGGTCAATGATTAACTGGTAGTGAGGGGCCAGCAGAAGCAGGTACCCACAATACAAACAAAGTGGACACAAAACAACCCTGTCCAACATCGTGGCCTGCTGATGTTTTACATTCTACAGGCGATTGGCTACAAGAAAATGTGTAATCGAGGCACCAGGTGCTGCATCAGTGATGGGTGAATTTTGCCTCTTTTAGGTGATGAGCAAAAAAAACAATAAAAACAGTCAAGTCAAGATAAAGAAGAATCAAAGTGTATGAAGCCTCCTATTTGTCCCTGGGTAGCATCGCCTCCTGACAGGGACTTACCTCTCACATTGATACAAACAGTGAGGGGGAGCAGGTATGTTTTTTTTCCACACGTGGACACAATGCTCGCCTTGAGGTGCAAAACAAACGGCCACACATGACAGGCGCCTCTTTACTCTTGACAGTGCATTGCACTATCTCCTCCCTGCCCACTCTGGGCCGGTGGAGGCATGCAAACAACGCTCCGGAGGTGAGATATGTTATCTACTCCTGCACAGTTGATGACCGAGAGCCATTATTTCGGACAATACAAAGAAATATTACCCAGTTTCCAAGGATTGACGGCACATGTAAGGGTTAACACTGGAATCACCTGCCAAACAGAGAAATCATCCATAATAAGTGCAAACATTAAAGCATCTCTTCAGGATTCCTGCCCAGTGATAAACAAATGGAGTATGATACTATTCCAAGGTGTGGATAGTTAGTCTGCAGCCTTTAATTTTGCAGACTAGCAGACTAACATTACAACACCACTGTGTCTTCATCAGAGTCAAATGATTTCCCCCCAGGGGAAGTCTCTGTCCTCAGACTGAAAAGGAGCGCCTGATTTCAGCTTTCTACAGTTGGAGGAGGCATGTTGAACCCTGATTCAACTCAAGTTCATTTTGAGTTTTTGATGGATTTGAGGTGCTGCCCAGCCAGTCCCATCACCTCTACAAGTGAACCCTGGTTTAGAGATGTGCTGAATAAGCGGTACACTTCTACTAAAATTTGAACAATTGTTGCAAGTGCAACAAATAAATAAGAATTTTATGTGACACTGACGAGAGGTAGAGTTTCAGTGTGGCCTGTGTACATTGACATAGTAGAGGAACAAGGGAACCTCACAGACAGGTCCAAAGTAAACAGCACATATCACTCTGCACACACTACAGTGGGGTGTGTTTTATCTAGTAGAGCTGCACCGAGCTCCCTGTCACCGATATTATTATATGACACTATTAGATTGTCAGAGCAGTACATCATTGTTGAAGTATTTTACTGTTGTAGTGGGTCAAGGCTGAGCTCCCAACTGCTTTTACGCAGTGAGGTAGTTCAGACTAGAGGTTGGACCCCTCGAAAGCGTCGAGAGATAAATCTGAGGCAAGACAAAAGAAGAAAGGAGAAAGTTCTGCCGCACAAATATTTGCTATTTTGTCTGCCTCAATCAGTTATTTAAATAAAACCACCTGTCACGTTTAAAGAGGAAACCATTCGGTGGTAAAACTGCTACAAACGTGACAGGACGCCTCAACAAGACACTGCTTTTAAATGGTCACATTGAAACGGTTTTAAACTTAACATTTTAATCTGAAAAGTAGCAGTTATTAACCATAGCTAGTAACTATATTTGTCAAATACATGCAACACAGTAAAAAGAACAATAATCCCATCTGAAATGTAGTTTAGTTTAAAGTAACATACAATGGAAGTGCTCGTTTAAAGTACCTTAAAACTGTACTTTAATACAGTAATTGAGTAAATGAATGCTACTCTCCACACTTATTATTGTAGCAGTGTGTATCTTACAGTAGGCTGGTTCCAGTTTTTTTTTTCAGTCAGTTTGCGGAGGCCACGGACGGGAGGGATGAGAGGGTTCAGAGGGTCGAAGACACTGTTGAAACTGGGATATGCAGACACATGTTTGGGTTGCGGCCAGCTGGGCCACCAGCGTTCTCGATAAAAGAGCAGTGAGCTGATCTTTTAACAATAATCCGATTATGTAAAATCAAATATTCTACAAGATTAATCTGCATACGATATATGGATCCATATTCAGACACAGAAATGAAGCAACATTAACGCTTTCGCTTTTTCTTTTCCTTTCCTTTCTCCCCCCAGCTCGTGAAGACCGCCGACCTGGACCCCAAGCACAACTACGTGATGGGCTTCCATCCACACGGCGTGCTGGTGGCAGGAGCCTTCGCCAACTTCTGCACCTACGCCACAGGCTTCAGGCAGCTGTTTCCAGGCCTCACCACCTACATGCTCATGCTGCCCCTTTGGTTCAGAGCGCCGTTCTTCAGAGACTACATCATGTGTGCAGGTGCGGGCCACAGGCATCTGAATACAACCAGTTTGCCTGTTGGACTTCAGATAAAGTATAGACTTAGATTTTATCCCATTCTGACCAATTCTTCTTTCCTGTTGCATCACTGCAGGTCTGATTCCTTCAGACAAAGACAGTGCCAAATATCCGCTCAGCAAGAGGGGTGGTGGCAACGCTGTCGTAATAGCAGTCGGTGGGGCCCCAGAGGCCCTGGATGCCCACCCTGGATCCTACAATGTACTCTTGGCTAAGAAGAAGGGTTTCATCAAAATGGCCATGGAGCATGGGTGAGAGCAGAGATCCCTGAGGGAATGAGGAAAGCTTGCTGTTAGATGCAGCTGACGCTCAGAGGTCTCACGGATTATTGAAAGGACTGTGTCAGTCTATTCATTTTAGGTCTCTTGAGTCTTGAGGGTGGCCTCTGGAAACAGAGGCTCATTCAAGTCCCTCACATGGAGTTTCCTTGGAAAGCACAGTGGCTGTTATGAGATCCGTTTAGAATTACACACACGATGTACACAAAAATTAATTAACAACCTCTCCATTGAAAATATTTCTTTTCTAGTGCTCATCTGGTGCCAGTCTTCTCCTTTGGGGAGAATGAGGTGTATGATCAAGTGGAAAACCCAAGAGGAACCTGGCTTCGATGGACACAGGAACGGCTGCAAAGCATCATGGGTATCTCCCTGCCTCTCTTCCACGCACGTGGCATTTTCCAGTACTCCTTTGGTCTCATGCCTTACAGAAAACCCATCAACACTGTGGGTGAGTAAACAGTTTTGTTCATCTGCCACTCTCAGGGTCATACAGGACGTCGCTTTAACCATGTGAATTACCTTAAACATCACCCGCAGGTTGTCAAATTAAGGATTCACTGCTTTAGACTTCGTCCGGTAGGCAAAAACCTGAGCTACGTTGTCAGTGCGCGCGTGTTTCGGCAGACACGCCTAATGTCACCGAGTCGGTAAAGAGCGTCCCAGTAGATGTGACCAATATCAGTGAGGTAAAGAACAGGATTTGTCAGATGTGGCCCAGTCTGATGCAACCCCCAGTGCATCACCAGCAACAGTGACTGACTCACACCGCACGCCTTTTAGACCTGCTGGCACGCTGTCCCTATGTCATCATGTTTGAGATTGTACCTCCAATAAAATCAAACAGACCAAACTGAAAATGATAAAGTGCACTGACTGTGAGCGTGTTGTCCTTCACCTCCTCACCTCTCCGCAGTCGGACGGCCGATCAGGGTGGAGAGGAACGAGAAGCCAACGGCAGAGGAACTTGATGCCCTCCACCAGCGGTACATGGACGAGCTCAGCAACCTGTTTGACGAGCACAAAGGCAACTATGGAGTGGACAAAGACACACACCTGAACTTTGTCTAAAGCGGACTGATGATGGAGTGGATTTGAATGCTATTTATTTGTAAAACTCTGGTGCTCTGATAATTGTACCTTGTGATCGGCTCTGTAAGCCTGACTTTGCGCTCAACTGGCCTGTTAATTAAAGATAAATAAAATGTTTGTGGTTCTGCACACTGCTGTGTCAGTTTGTATACAGCAGGATTCATCTGCTGTGTGAGAAAAGCAGCCACAGTCACTGGTCTGAGCCGTGTGGGACATCGTTCAGAGGGAACACTCATGACACAAGTCAAGATTTCCTTACTTCATCTCCCAGTGGTGGCATCCGTCTGGGGTTTTGCATTTTGTGCAAGAGCTGACACTTTCTCAAACAGGGTCATAGGTTGAATCTGGGTTACAACATCATTTGGAGATACTGTCATGACACACTAATAATTACAGGATTCTATATCTTATAAAGGGGAAATAAAAATCTATTACACACCACTCACCTGAATCATCTGTCTTTTCTTTCTATAATATGCACCTAAAGGAAAATGTCCACATTTCAGTGATGCAAAGCAACTAAGTATATTTACTCAATTCGCTCCTTTTTGTTATTTTTCGGATTAATATTTTACATTAACCACTGGTTCCAGTTTGTAGACTAAGCTTTAATAACTATCTCCTGACTTTATCATCATATTTAATCTAAATGAGAGTGGTCTTAATCTTCTATTTTGGCTCTTGACAAGAAAGTCGATCAGCTTATTTCCCCAAATCCTACACTATTCCGTTAATATCTGCCTTGAAATGCATTAAAACTGCCTGAAAAGAGATGAGAACTCAAGACTTTATGTGAACATGTGAAACAGCATGAAAAAACACAGATACATTAGAGATCTTTAGAAGTGAGATGTGTGAGAATTAGCCACATGTTGAATTCATACGCCAAACAAATAACTCCTAACTGTATTCTGCTTATACATCCATGACTGTAGATGTTGTTAGCCTGTTAGCTCCGTTAGCCATGCAGCTAGCAGGACTTCCAGGGGGAGTGTTGGGGTGTGCACTTTGGAAAAAGAGGCTTTTGCGGCCCAGGGCTAGCTGGTTAGCATGCTAACTTCAAGAGCCATCTCAGCAACACAGCACATAGACGTCACTGACATGGCAACAAGTCTGTTGTTTCTTCACATTCTTTTGATGAATTTTAGTGTTTTAGATGAAAACATAAAATCTTCAAATCCATTTTAATCACTAAGATGAACAAGATGTGCATTCCCATCAAACTTGACTTTGATTAGTCACCTCAACACGAACTAAACTGGGGTTACTGGTGGTTTTGGTGATATGTGGACAGTAATGGAAAGTAAACCACTTTCATTGATTTGCTTCAGTTAGTTACTTCGCAGATAAAGTTTAGCAGCGCAAAATGTAATTGAAGATAGCTATGATGCAGTAATACAGATAAAGATAAAACGTTATCGATCCTCGTGGGGGGGATTCCCAAGCTACCCAACATATGTTAAGTAGTTAAACCACCTTTACCGGTCTTTATGTTAAAGTGAGGGCACTGTGAAGCTTTGTAGGTCAGACATGATCAGTAAATATGAATGCACGTCGATATTTATTGTTTTATTTAAGTCTAAATTCCACATTAAACGTTGGATGTGTCTGGTTTGAATCGTGCCCAAATGATAAGACTGTCTGGGAACTTTGGCAGGCTTGTTCTTTTATATGAGATGGCAGGCTTCTGATATTACAAAACCAAAGGACTGGCAATGCCCCGATCATTTCATCACGTACTGGACAAGACGAGTGTGTGTGTGCATGTGTGTGTGTGTGTGTGTTCGGCTGATAAAAATGCTGACTAAAAGAAATGAATTACAGCAGCGATGTGATGCCAAGGACACATATTGGGAAAATATTACATTTAAAACCAAATGCTGACAAACGGAAAAAGAACATGACTCTTCACCTTCACCCAGACCATCTATCGGCATCTTAGAGCCAGCAGAAACCAGTGATGAGTGTGTGACGGCGTTTAAGGTCAATTCTGGAAAAGACCGGCCAACCTGTCATTGAACCCGTCAACTGCAAAGACTGTCATGGAGCAAACAGAGCTTTATGCATGTACTTGATAGGGACATTAAGATGAGTAGATTCTCTTATATTGACAGGCTTTAATCATAATCAGAACAGACCAATCAATTTCATACCCTGCAGAGCTGCAATCACAACATGATAGAGTTGATAGGAAGTCAGTTGGCCGGGCTTTGTGTTTCAGAGACAGTCATGGTATTGAGGACATTGTTGTCATGGGGAGTGTATTCATGTTTCTCATTAGAGTTATTGTATGGGCAAAGGTGCTCGCAGCTGATAATTGTACAGTCGCACATTCCTCTCTGGTGGGCGTGAGTGGGGCCGGACCGACAACATTATTGACTTATTTTTGAAGACGGTGGCCAAAGTACAAAAGAATCGAGGCCCTGTGTTCGCCGGATCCTGTGGGTCATATCTTATCTTGGCCTTTTCTTGAGAGAAAACAAATCATAAATGGAGTTCCAGTTCCCAAAGTCATAATAAATATATACTGTATATCAACAGGGGCTTCATTTTTTTTAGTTTGTTGATGAATTACGATTTTGAATTTTGTGTAAATGAATGAAGTTATGTGAGGACAAAAAATATGACTGATACGGACTCATTCAGCAAAAACAAATACAGAAAGGAAGCTCCCATGATAACAAAGTCACATCTATGGATGATATGGTATCTGCCCTTCAGATACAGTAGAGTAGGCTATTCAAAGCAGGAGTTATATAAAAACATGGACCACTAAACACATGTGTAAACAGGTGAGATTAATTGAGGCATTGCATTGCACGAGACATCATTTAAAGATGGACATGATTGCAGCAAAAACTAGACTTGAACTCATCGCATAATGACTGCGCTGGATGTGGAGAGTCAAATTGATGTTCGAAATAACGGAGAGCAAACATAGAGGACGAAAATGCACGATTATAGCACTGATGATAGATGTTGACATTTCTCAACAGCAGCCTCATGTCAAGGACTGTATGACTGATCTCATCCAAATGCAGTTATGATTCTTTGGCCTGGTCCCATCAGATACCTGCTATCAGTTCAACTTTTGGGAATGAACTGCATTAGATACAAAGTGCAAAAGACTTCTCCAGTAGAGACCGCTCATCATATTTCATTTGATTAAGTCATATGGGGTGAGGACGTGGACTGGGGCCAAGACTTTTGGGAGTCATAACTTCAGCAGAATCCTCACATCAACACACAAGCTTAGACTTGAGTGTGTGATTATTCATTTAACGGTTCATTCAGGCTGTTGTAATAGTGTTTTCCTTACATTGAGGTGTCAGAATTCCAGGAATATGGATGGTAAATTAGTACTGGCCTCTCTCCGAGTCAGCATGGCTGCTGTTCTGTTGCATTCTAGTTTCATTTAGACCTGGTACTTGACTCAAGACTTGAGTCTTAAGACTTCAGGCTGAGTGAATACAAGCTGGATTTGATCATAATCAGTGGAAGGGAGTATCTAAGCTCATTTACTCAAGTACCTTACTTAGATACATTTTTGAGGTACTTGTTCTTTAGTTGAGTAGTGCCATTTTCTGCTACTTTCATCCTCGTCTTCACTACATTTCAGGGGGAAGTACTGTACTCTTTACTGCATCATGCTGTCAGAAATAGGAGCAATTAAGGTACAAAAATGCCATCACAGGGAAACAAGACTGGGCTCCTTAAGGTAGCAAACCACAAGGGAACAAATAAGTATCTGATGTCAAGGGTACGACAGCTGTACCCTAAAGGGCACTGCTCCAGTGATTTACCCCTAAAGTTACAAATATGAATCTTCTTTTCTGACAGGGTACACTTGTCTGACAGCTATAGTTCCTGTTTGTTTTATCTTTTTAATTTTTTTTAAAAGTAAAGCTTTACAAAATGCATTGAAGAAGATTAAGATTGAGGTTTTATGAGTTGTGCATCTGTACAGAAAAAGAATGTCTAGTTGGGGTCCCATGGGGTCTATGAGTTGTTCCATCAAGATATTTCCCCTCTAAACTTCTGCGTCATAATCAGTTAATCAATAATTATTCAGTATTTGACAAAAAAGCAAAGATTAGAATTCAAATATTTATTTAAAAAAATGCAATTTTGCACAACTTTATTTAGTTCTGATTTCTCTCTCTAGTGACCCTTTGGAGGGGACCGGACCTCTAGTTTGGCAACCACTGGACTGAACCACCTAATTCTAGATCAAGTAGTTAAAACTAGGTTCAGTAACCTTTTGATAGGCTAATACACAACTTGTGCACTGAAGCAACAGTATTAATCTAAAAATGTAGAATACAATATAGAAAAAAGTCATTTTGTTCTGTGCTTTTACTGAAGTAGTATTTAAAATGCAGGACTTTTGTTCTGGAGTATTTTTACAATGTGGCACTATATTGGTACTTTTACTAGTAAAAGATTTGAGAACTTCTTCCAACACTGACCACATGTGGCTTTAGCTCTTCATCAGTCCTGTGTCCACTCTCAGCAGGCTTCAAAAACCTGACTGCTTACTGAGTCCTGCAGTAAAGCACATACAGAAAGGAAGCTTGCACGATAACAAGGTCATATCTCTAGATGATTGGGTATCTGCTCTACAGATAGAGAAGTCCATACGCAGAATGACTTATATAACAGCATGGGACACTAAAAACAGGTGTAAACAGGTGAGATTAATTGAGGCATTGCATTACACATAGAGAAATCATTTAAGAGCTGACACGGCTGCAGCAAAATCTAGCCTTGAACTGGCCACTTGAACACATCACATTATTATAAACTGGATTAGAGCGAACAGTCAATGCCAAGAGAGCCATCTGAGTCTGAAATAACAGAAAGAAAACATTAAGGTAGATTGCTGAGACATGATTCAATCATTAATGTCCCAAACTGTTAGGGATTGATTTCTCTCAACAGCAAGCCTTGTTTCAAGGACTGTATGACTGATTTATTTCCAAGTTCATACTGTTAGAGTTAAAATACTATAAGATGTTAGAAGTTAGGCACTAAATAATAGGTAAACCCATCTATGCCAATGTGATGAAAAGATAAAGATCATGTAAGTCATTATAATGAGACATTTTCTCAAAATAATGACAAACTTTCTCACCTAATGACTTAGCATCTAAAAAAATAGTGCTGTTTACCTCAAGATGATGAGAAACCTCCTCACAATAAGCAGAAACTTTGTCAGTATAATGACCTAGTATCTCAAAATAAATGCAAGTAGGGCTGGTGCAGCTGGTGGAGGGCATCTCAAATAATGACTTAGGATCTCAAAATGATGACCAACCGACGGACAAAATTACACAAAGATGATGAAAAAGACTGGTGGCTATCCAAATAACCCTGATCTCATCGGTAAATCATTGATTCAGCGGTGGCCTCATTGAAGGTAAAGTAGCCTGTCGCAGAATAGGACACAGCTGGATGTGAAAAACACAAACATCTGGAGGAAAAATGTCCTTTTAAAAAAAGACACCACCTTCATAAAAGTGGCACAGTGAATATCTTTGAATGTGGCTGCTGAAATGAAGGACCTGAGATGGGACTTGTTGACAGGTGAGGCAGGGCTGATGGTTCACAGTTAGTTGACCCACTGGTGACCCACGTGACTCCCCCCCATAAATACACGGACAGAGGCTCAGCGGGGACACTCACGCTCCTGGTTCCCACCTGCAGGCCGACGTGCTGCTGATCGGGGAAGGACTCCTCGGCGCGTTACTTCATCCCTCACGCTCACGCGCTCACACGCTCGCGCGCCGCTGTCTCGGTTGTGCGTGGCTCCTCCCCGCACTCATTAAATGCCCGCTCCGCGCCGCAGCCGGCTGCAGTAGAAGGCAGCGGTGACAGAGGAGCCGGAGGGCCGGTTCAAGGACCTGACAGCCAGCGAACATCTGACTTTTTGTCTCCCCCCCTCCCCACCTTTTTCGGGCGCCCTCACCATCCAAGAAGCAACAGCGATGAAGACCATTCTGGCTGCGTACTCCGGCGTGCTCAAAGGTAAGACGCGTTCGGCTGAGTGGAGTGAGTGTGACAGAGGCTACAGCGCACGCACGCACGCACGCACGCACACACACAAACACACACAGAGGTGCTCAAACAAATCAGGAGTTGGAGGTCAGATCAAACTCACTCCACTTGTCAGTTTGATCTGTCCTGCTGTTTTTTTATTGCTGTTTTAAGCACTTTCTAACATCATGTTGTCCAAACAAACCAAACTTTGAAACATTTCAAGCTCAAAAATATCAGAATCTTCATCATAACAGAGATCAGTTGAGAGAATTGCTGCAGAAATGCAACAGAAAACCAAAAATCACATATATTTTTTCTTCAAAAATGTCAAACATCCTTGAAAAGCTCGAATTAGAATAAGCTGTATGACCCCTGCATGTGTTATGATACCATTGGAGATTTAAGATTGTTTTCAATGCAAAGTTCTAGAATATTATTATTATTATGGGGTTTGATTTGTGCTCTGTGACTGGTTATGCCTCTGTTCAAAGTCAGAAGTCAAGTACATTTTATTCTTACAGTCATATTACCGTTTGTCTCACAGTCTGCACGGCATATAACATCCTCTGTCAAGAAAAACTGAACCTGGAATCGCCAAAATCGGTGTGATCTGGTGTTGTCGAGATAGGCTTCTAACTTCCATGCATCACCTTGAAAAATTCACACGATGTTCGATACTGTAGGGAAAACCTGACACAGCATCAGGACAGAGAACAGCAAAAAGACTGTAGCGAACATCAAATATCACACTTTTTTTTAAAAAAACATTATTTTTCTTAAGCCTTTAAAATAATGTGTTTGTCAACTCGCTGTCAGACAGAAGAGAGAGCGAGAGCGCTCAGCTGGTACCAGCCTGTCGATACTTCAGAGAATAAGTATTTCAAATTTCAAATACATTTCTTTTTTTTTCAAATTTGTTGCATGTTTTGCCTTCTTCTGCAGTTGAAGAAGTTGAACTTCAAATTAAAACGTAGGCTAAATGAAGAATTATTTGTCTGCTCTGGTGGTAGATTCCTCTGTTTCCTTGTTGACACTCGTTTGCAGCGTGTGGTCCGATTTGATCAGGAAGGGTCAGTGAGCTGATACTGGTGACAGGTCAGGAACCTGTCCACATGTGTCACAGTGGCAGCAAAATCATTGAGGCAGTTATATTGATCCTGTGTTTGCCTTTTGGAGCACAGTTCCTTAAGTTGAACAAGTCCTCCAGCAGCGTTCACATATCGGCCAGGAGCAGGATGCTCTCTCACAGATAGCCACAAGACGAGACGGTGTACCTCCTCTCTCTGGTGACCGGTTCCATCTGGCTCACTGTTGGAGCCTTCACTGACTGTATCCTGGCCAACTCTCCATCTGCCTCCATCAGTCCCTGGCACTGATTCGAGCAGCGATGGCCTTTTGAGGAGTCATAGCATCATAGTTCACAGGTAATACCGACAGCCTGGTGTGTGCTGGGTTATTTTCAGTGTGTACACATGGGATTAGAGGACAGTGTTTTCCTGGAGGGGGGAGATCTTCCTCCTCATTGGCTCACAGCGGTATGAGCTTGACTGGCTTTAGTGGCTCTTAATGTGTCCGTTACTTTAGGCTGCCAGTCGGTGCACAGTCCCCTCACTTGTAGCTGCATGGGCTGGTGACCGAACTGAGCTGGTGAGTAGAGGAGGTTATCAGCCGTGGCTCGAATGTTTGTTGATGTCGGCCTGCGTTGTTGCATTGCGTTGCATTGCATTGACTGCGTTCTAGGAAATTTCTTTGTCTTGTTTGATGTCTACCTTTTGAGTTGGTTAAGCCCACAAAGGATTAGCAAAGTATTACTACTAGGAGTGTGTGAACTGTCTTTTCAGTTTGATTTATCACCAAATGCTTCTTGAAGCTTCTGTAACTATGTCTTCCAAAATCCTCCCACTGGATATTTGACGGTCTTTCTAAAACTTCAATCGATTTATTAAATGCTCTGTTGTCTCATCTTTGCCTCCAGGCACCGGCTCCAGCATCCTCTCTGCCCTGCAGGACCTGCCCTTGGCATTCTGGCCCTGCAGATCCAAGATGGAGAAGCACCTGCAGGTCATTTCAGTGCTGCAGTGGGTCATCAGCTTCCTGGCACTGGGTGAGTGAGTGTGTTGGTGTGAGGCCGCCGCTCGCATTTCACTTAAGCCGTAGGAAAGCAAGGAAACCTGGTCTCATTAGTGTCATAAGGAGGTCAGATCTCTGAGCTGTTAATACACAAACACACACAGACACGCTCTAACTCCTGATTACCCTCCTCCCCTTGAAGAGAATAATTTTGCGTGTATATAATTGATTTTTATGTATTTAAGAATGAGAGACATTTTTTTTCTTCAAATGCCTGACTGTACAGTCTCTCCTCTGTCGCTCCAGGTGCTGCCTGCACTCTGCTGCTCATCTACATGTTCTGCACCGACTGCTGGCTCATCGCCGCCTTTTACACCGCCTGGCTCATCGTCGACTGGAACACCCCGAAACAAGGCGAGACACCAGTAATCTCTGTCACCTAATAGTTCAATTTCGACCTAATGTGAGGAAAAAAATCACTGGTCTGATGACGATGATGATTTTTTTTTTCACTTAATAGAAGAGCATGACATACCAAAAGGTGGTGGTCGGAATTTTCTGGATATTTGTTTGAACGGTTACGCTGGTCACTCATTAAATTGTGTGAAAAAGTGTGACAGCACATGAATGAGTGCACTGAGAACCTTATTGCATAAGCGTTGGGCATGTAATGATTAGCACCAACAATGACTGCATTATGTTTAGACGGTGGCTAGCCCTCAAAGTGTTCATATCAGAAAGATCATTTTGTGCAGACTCAAAGAGGGTATAGGCTGTTGTACAGGCTGAGGGTATAGGCAGCCTTTAAGTCGGTTGGTCTTTCACTTGGGTCAAAACTGAAATACCTCAACAACTACTGGATGGGCTGTCATAAAACTTTGCACAGACATTCATGGTTCCCAGAGGATGAATCTCACTGCCTTTGGTGATTTCCATCATATCCTCAAGTTCTCATGTACTCAACACTTGCTCCATGGATTGGCACAAAATTTGGCAACAAAATTCCTGAGAAATTCCCAGACAACACATCCTACTGACTTTTTCTCTCGCACCACACTGAGGTTGACGTTTGTCATTTTCGAGTTAAACGTCTCGGATGGATGTCGTGAAATGTGGTGCTTAATCGAGACTTGCCTTCAAAACTAACAACATTCCCATCAGCCTCAGCTGTGCTTTGTGTTTAATGCTATTTCGCCAGTGATAAGCATGCTAACAAGCTAAACAAAGATGGTAAACATATCCCTATTAAATATTAGCATGTTAGCATTGACATTGCGCCCATGTTAGCATGCTAGGGGATAGCATGCTAACATGCGCGATAGCCGGCAGGTTCATGTTCAGTAACTGAGTCAAACAATTACACTTATTGGTTCCAGCTTCTCAAATGTGATCATTACTTTGGTATTGTAAATCAATTGAAACCCTTTTTGTAACCTGATAAAACAAGCCACTTCAGCTCTGGATGGCCATCTGACATCTTGTAAACTAACTGATTGATCACTTAAGAAAACTAAAATGGCACTCAGTAGAGCACATACCTCCGCCGAGACTCAACAGTCCCCTTTAATTCAATCACAATCAAAAAGGGGGATAAACGGAAACAGAAAATGTTGAAAAAAGCCCTTGCAATGTAAAGAAAGTGAAAGTTTTTCTTTATCCTGATCCGCACCAAAAGTTAATGCGCTCTATTCTGGGCTGAGACCCATCTTACATCCAAGATTTGCAGAAATCCGTTGAGTAGTTTTTGTGTAATCCTGTTCACAAACCAACAGGCAAAAGTCTGAAAACACAACCTCATTGGTGGAGGTAATAATTGTTAGTTGTATTGTGTGTGATGTGATAATGTGATATCTCATCTGTAATATTCTCCTCAGGTGGCAGGAGGTCGTCTTGGGTGAGGGGTTGGACAGTGTGGACATACTTCCGAGACTACTTTCCAATCAGGGTAGGTAACTTTGTCGGTCTCCTGTTGTACCATTTCTAATTTATCCAGCCCCAAACTTGAAACGTCAAGAGGACAGTAGAGGAATGGAGATGTTGGGGTTGCAAACAGTAGAAACGAACCGTGAAAACCTGTGTGGCTTTGTGCATTTTGTTACAATCACACAAAATGTAAACTTAATTCTTCTAACTCTTCCTTAGGATGGTTGGTAGTGTATGATATGATTCAGTTCATTTCCAGTTGTGCATATGTTGGACTGATAGATAAGCTTATCGGGGGTTGATCGGGTATCAGCCCGTCTCCAGGCTGTTCCTTGCCCTGTGTTGATAATGATGAGGGTTTGACGTTGGTGCTGAGTTTTAGACTTTGTCCTACCCTGATAGGCCAAGGAGCAGTGCTCAGCTTGTTTTTCCCCTCAGGTACTCGCTGCTGCATCTTTAGATGAGAGGACACCCCTTGTTCAGGGTGTAGGAGGAAGCCTTATCGCAAACTAGGACACCGCCAAGTAAAGTACTGTACAGTAGCGATGCATGACTCAGGGAAGAAACCAAAAGTCAAGGTTGGAGTGTGTGGATATAGTCTTGACTCAGTCAGCAGTCATATGATTTTATTGAATCATCACTTTCACGCAGATTAGATGTGCCAAGACTGGTTGACTGATTGAGAAGTGGATCACCACAAAAATAATCAGCGAGTCTTCTGATAATCGATTCATTGTTTTTGGTAATTTTCTCGGCAAGAATACCAACGTTCTCTGGCTCCAGCAGCTCCAATACAATCTTTTGCTGCATTTGATTTGATTTGACTCATTAGTAAACTGAATATACGTGGGTTTCAGGCAATAATGATTTGTAGTTTTGGCTTTTCTTTGTCCCTCAGAATGCTAATGAAACACAGGCTTTCATACAGCTGGTTTGATTAATAATTTCTTTACTTAACACGTCCTCTGTGAAAGCAAAGTAAACCTTAACGACCGACTGTGTTTCAGTCTGATGAATCCCTTCAGTGTAAGGAGAAACGCTCTGCCAGGTGTTGATCAGCTTATCAGCTGTTTGGAGGGAAGAAAGACAACAGGGCTGCCCGACTCTGAAGTCCTACTCTCTGCAGCTGAACTTTGTCCGTCACATTGATCTGTACTGTGTGTACTTTGTAGCCGTTTGTTTGTCTCAGCAGGTTGATTATATCATTCTCTTGTCGCCCAGGAGTTTGATACCAGCTGGCTCTCACATTAATCTTGCGTTAAGAAAGCTTTCCATTATTAGTATTGCTTTTCAACTTATACACTTTACCTTACCTTATATACTTTGATACCTACAGAGTATCTGCAGCGGTCTCCACTGATTAGTTATGTGTCCATCATGAACAGATGACTATTATTTAAGTGAGTTGGAAGCAAGCTGGTCAAAGTCCAAACCGGCGTCAAAATCAGAGGGAAGTCTGTAAGAAGTCTGGAGTGTGACTCTTATGAAAACAGTTATGTGAACGTCTGCATGACTGCCACACACAAACAAAGACTCTTCTGTGATATTGTGCCTTTTTTTTAAAATATCCAGGAACTGTCACCCAGCTGCCATCTCTCTACTGTCTCCACTCATTATACATGGTTTTAATTGCTGTCTGCACCTCTATCATCTCTCTCCCCACTGTAACCCCCCTTGAACCTGCCATACCAGCCAGGTGGAGTCCTGCGGTGCTATGGGGATCCTGAATGTGATCTCCTTTGCTAATGTGCTTATGCAACTGTTGTGTTTGAGCAGCGACTGAGGCAGCTTTGTGTACACATTGTGATGGATCTAGGTCTACAGTGCAGGGCAGAGCGCCGGCAAAGTTTCTGCACGATTCTGCAGCTTTTACAACGTGAAACCGCAGAGGTTAAAATAACGCTGAGTGTTTTAAATCGTATCGCTGCCAGCCTGAACAGGTGCTCAACGTGTTTACTGGGTCATTATTTTATGATACTGCAAATGAGCTGGCCTGAGCTGATAAGGATGTCCTAGTTCTACTAAAACAAACTGTGCCACAGATTCCTACTAGACAGTGTTTTAAAAAATACTCGAGTAAAGACAAAGATATTGTGATAAAACTTATCTATCTATCTATCTATCTATCTATCTATCTATCTATCTATCTATCTATCTATCTATCTATCTATCTATCTATCTATCTATCTATCTATCTATCTATCTATCTATCTATCTATCTATCTATCTATCTATCTATCTAGATGTTTTTGACATGATGTCAAAACTTTTCTTTCTTCA
Organism: Lagodon rhomboides; assembly: GCA_039737535.1. Lineage (NCBI taxonomy): Eukaryota > Metazoa > Chordata > Actinopteri > Spariformes > Sparidae > Lagodon > Lagodon rhomboides. The sequence continues at coordinate 15,980,324 of CM077795.1, forward strand.
CATGCTGTTGATAATTTTAGTAACTTTTTAAATATATTTTAAAGTAGCCTAATATTCTTGCATAATGCACCTTTCAGTATGAAATAGCCATAAAGGATTTCTAAGCTTTTTTCTTTTCAAGAAAGGTGCCTTGGATCATTTTTTCCATCTCATCTCAAAAACTACTTTTGCACAACGCAACAAGTAAAAATCATCCAGACAGGAACCAGTAAAACACCCAGCATGAGTTTGGAACACAGTACAGTGTTTAGATAATGTGCATGATGAGTGTTCAGAGTGGAAATAATACACAGCTTCTGTTCTAAGGCCTTTTAGTCACATTGGTCACCAACATGACATTTCTCCTCGCAGTGTGCCCCTCATATGGAAATCAGCCTCACACTACTCCTCTTTGTCTTTTTGTCCTCCAGCTAATTAAAACCCACAACCTGCTGCCCAACCGGAACTACATATTTGGCTACCATCCCCACGGCATCTTCTGTTTCGGCGCTTTCTGCAACTTTGGGACAGAGGCCACGGGCTTCTCCAAGAAGTTCCCGGGCATCAAGCCCTCGCTGGCAACGCTCGCAGGAAACTTCCGCCTGCCCGTCCTGCGAGACTACCTGATGTCCGGAGGTGAGACGGTCCGAGAAGCCGTGGAGTCGACTCTTAACGCCTGATAAAGTTCTTGACTGTATCTGCTTGAGAGTGGACCTTTGTCCTGTTGTACAGCTGAAATAGCTTCTGTTTACTTGGATCTGCTGATTGTGCTGATTGATAGAGTTAACTGTTCTGTTCTGAGGGCTGTTTGCTGTTCAGGCTTCGTCTTTGCCCACAGATATGGTACATACATACTCTACAGGTTACTACAGGTTATTGTACATATTGTCAGCCCTGTTTGCACAGGAGTACTACAACCAGGGGACCTCATGTGATTTTTAGAAATCACCTCCCTCCATTTGTGTTTCGTTTGGCGCATTCGCATGGGATTAAGCGAAGAATTTACTGATATTATCTCCTGGATCTGAAGTCAAGGGTCTTAATTCAATTCAAGTAACAGATGCTTTGTGGCTGCGCTTGAATGTAACAATTCATACTTAAAAAAACCAAATGTGCTTCCCTCCCAGGTATCGTCCCAGTGAACAAGAACTCCATCGACTACCTGCTGTCGCGCAACGGGACGGGTAACGCCGTGGTCATCGTCGTGGGAGGAGCGGCGGAGTCCCTGCATTGTGCTCCAGGCGTGAATTCTGTCACCCTGAAGAAACGGAAAGGCTTCGTGAGGCTGGCCCTCCAGAAAGGGTGAGCCGGCTGCACACGTTTTACACACAAGGACACGTGCGGCGGCGACAAAACACAGGCCCCGACCAAAATCTGTTTTGACATGGCACATCATTCGCAGGGCCGTAGTGACTCAGCGGAATGAGTAAACCCAAGATTATTACTCGCAGAAAGGTTGAAATTACCTCACAGGGAGCATTACCAGAGCTTTAATGAATGTGCAGTGTTGTCCCTCACAAGGCTTTGAGCTCTTTTTTTGGCCTGCAGTGCTCTTTTGGAAAGGCCATGCTGTGTGAGCTGGCATTAGGCTGAGCATTGTAACAAACTGTACTATGAAGGGAGGTGGACCCGGTTTGTTTGCGAACCCAAACAAGTGTGACCCCTTCTCGAGTGTAGCCGATGGATCTCGGGGTGCACCTTGTGTAAAGAAGCTTAGAGCTCGTTAAAAAAAGACATGCAGTTATGCAGAACGTAATTCATAACAAATAGGTTGGCATTCCAGCTGAGCTAAGCCCAGACTATGGATCGAGGTCACTTTGAGTTCTCTGTCTGGAACACTGACAGCTTCGACTGGTTGCTTGAAAAATAGAATTTAATGTGGTAATCAGTTGAATAACAACTGACGAGTAAGTTGTTTTTAACCTCATATTTTCAAATCAATTCGATTTCTTGAAATCAGTTCTTGGAAAAAAAAAAAATCTTTTTTTTCAATTTTTCAAGAACCGAAATTGTCCAGGATTTTATCTACACACTCCCACGGGGCAAGTGTAGATAAAATCCTGGACAATTTCGGTTCTTGAAAAAATATTCAAAATAAACTTTCTGAGAAGGTAAATAATGAATCACTCTTAAAAGTGTCTTTGTATTGTTTGAAAAGGCCACAAGCCAAAAAGGTCGGCTAACACTAGTGCAGACGATGCTCTATGCAAGGACTGGTTGGTGAAAATGTTTGAAAAACATCCACAAATATTAGATATTGAGTAGAAATAAAAGTACTACAAGTTTTGATTTAAAAAAAAAAACAAACTCAAAATGTTTGTGCCAGTGGTTGAATGCGGAATTTTAAGCTTGGCAACTGATCTTGGTCAGTCACAATTGTTATACCGTGCCAAGACAAAAAAAATGTACAGTAGCTGTTCAGCTGATTAAAGACCCACACACGATGACGAATGTCTGTGATTTGGCAACTGGAAACGTGACCTACGTGAACAATAACTGATTCATGATAATCGGCACGTTGCACACAAAAGCCACAGCAAAAGTGACTTCCTGTGTCTTTGTGCGTGTGTGTGTGGCAACTTGAGCTTTTCTTCATGTAGAGACATGCCTATTAAATATAAATCATTCAGTTCCGTGTGGTGGTTATCACAGATGTGCTGTGCATTCAAGGGAGGCATGATAATTGTTTTAGAAGCCAGGGCAGTCATCGGAGATATGACTGTAATACAACCATAAAAATATTGAGGCACAAAGTTTAGGTCATATAAACACGTCTGCGAAGTTTGTTTAAGCAAAGGGAAAGTGTCGTATACAAGTTCTGTTAAAAATTCCTTTTTGAAAAGAGGTATTATCCTCAGTAGAACCTAGGTTTCTAACACTTGACACTTCAGAAATCTGTTCACATCTGCTGCTTTGCCAGAAACACACTTCTTGGCATGGTCCTGCAGTACTGCTGCGTTTGTAAATGTCCATTCAGGGGACAGCTGATGAGTCGCCTCCTCTGTGTCTGCTCAGGTCTGACCTGGTTCCAGTGTATTCCTTTGGGGAGAACGACGCCTACAAGCAGGTGATCTTCGAGGAGGGGACCTACTGGAGAGCTATCCAAAAGAGGCTGCAGAAGATCTTAGGCTTTGCCCCGATCCTCTTCCACGGATGTGGCCTCTTCTTCGGCAACTCCTGGGGCTTCGTGCCTTACAGCAAGCCAATCACCACCATAGGCAAGTTTGTCTGCTCATGAGTTATCTTAAAAATGTCGACAATCCTCCAGTACTCTGCCTTCTTAGTACAGTTTAACCATGAAAAAATGAACTTTTAACAGATTAACAAAATACACAAAGTCACTATTTGTGAGTGGATTAATGTTGAAAGTGTTCTTGATAACGTTAAGCCACTGAATGTAGCCTCCAGTCTGCTCCTTCCACTGCATTCACGTCACAACACGGCTGCTGTTTGAATCATCTGCCCCCCTCAAGTGGTTGCTGATTTGTCGCACCAGGCAGCTAATGTTGCTAATGCTAACAAGCAACGCTAACATTGGCCAGTTTTAACGGTCAGAACTCTTACACAGACAAACAAAACAATCATTTTGGACCTGACAACATTTTTTTAAATCATTGTTTGACAATCCTAATAATGTTTTTAAGGAAAAGAGATGCTTTTATTCTGCACATTTCTACAAGCTCTGTAGATGTGTGTTTTTTTTTTTAAAAACGATTTGTCTTCATAAAAATCAAAATAATATTTAACACTGATGGTTCTAGTTGTTTGTTTTAACACTCTCCCGTTCTGTTACAGTTGGGGAGCCAATCACTGTGCCAAAAATTGAGGACCCGACTGAGGAGATGGTGGACATTTACCATACAATGTACATCAAGTCCCTCCAGTGCCTTTTTGACAAGTACAAGACCCGGTTTGGCCTGAAAGAGAGCGACGTCCTGTACATCGATTGAACGGACGGGGGGGTTCCTGTCGAAGCTCTGAACTGTGGCAGCATCTTCGGTACCCCCTCCCACGCCCCCCTTCCCCACCCTGTCCCCCGTCCAATCTTGGTGCCTGGTTTGGATTATCTCTGGACTGCGAACTCCACACATGAGCACATTTGCTAAAGAAACCTTTGCTCTCTGTGTCGTTACAAACACACACACACACACACACCCACAGAAACGCACACACGCATAAACTTTGTTCCTTCTCAGGAAAATGGCAGGTTTGAGAACAGTCACCTCTCCCTGCCGCTGTCTTCGGTTTAAAAACAGCAAATGTAAAATGTGCCTTTTTTTTTTGGTTTCCATTAACATTTCTCAGTGAAGGCATCCAGTTTGGACTGCCTTATCAGTGCAGAGGGGGGTAAGGTCCACTAGATGGAGCTGGAAGGTAACATGCAGGACTTCAACCAAGTGCCAATGTTCTATTTTCACTCATGCGTCCGTACAATTCTTCCTAAGCTCTCTGAGGTCCTACTACATGCAAAGTGCACAAACAATGCAAACGGAAGCTACCACTTTATTGTTGGGATAATAAGCCCAAAGATTAATTGAGCCAAAGACCTATGTTGTCCCCAGAGATGCACGTGTTTCTACTGTATAAAAGCTGAAAGCAAAGGAATTCTACAGGGTGGATATATATCGTAAATGCACAATACATATGTGCCTGTGATTGTTTAATGCCATAAAGTATTAATTGTATTCTATAGAGGAAAAAGCCTGTTTTAGTGCCTGTCCCTCAATGAATATCTCTGATGCACTTTTTGTATCGCTGATTACCTTCTGAGGCTTTTGTCTCGAGAAAAAATGCCTTCGATATGAGATTTTTTTCCAAGACGGTCATGGTGCTGCTTGGTTTGATTTCCCCTTCATGTCCTACGAGGTGTCCAGGTCTGGATGGGTGTGGTTTTTTGTTTTCGCGACAAAAGCTACAGTGTTGTCTCGTGTCTTCAAGCATGGTGGGCTGCAGTTGAGGAAGATCAGGTTATGTGGGTGAAAATGCTGATGTTTGTAGATTCGAGTCAGAGTACCGTGGATCTTTTTGAACCATGCAATGGGTGATGATTGAAAAGGAAGGGATTATACCGGCTTTATTCCTGGTATTATGTCATGTTTGGGGGAGGGAGGGGTGTCACTAATACTTTTGTAAAATAAGTAATATGTGAGTATCCTGGGAATCGTCAAGACGAATAAGCTTGTGCCATGTTGATGGGGAGGTGAATTATAAGATTGTCATGTGAAGAACAATTCTCTGTGGTTTCACCATTGTGACTTCTTATAACGAGCAGTGTAATCCAAGTGCAATAAATTTGCAAGCAATAAACAGTGAGACCTGTCTATAGGATGGAAGGTATCATCTGTCTGCTGATATTTAAATTAAACTTTTGTATATTTTCAGAAGGAGATGCGTGTGTTTTTGGGTCTTGTTTCTTTCCAGTGCTACATCTTTACTCAAAGTTACTCCACAAAGTAACTCTGTCATTTGATCATGACTTATGTCAAGCCATTGTAGATATATTTCATCATCAAGATTCAGCCCATAAATATACAAATTCCCCCATAAGAAGCTGTACAGCTGCTAAAATGTTATGACAGTATTATTTACAGTATTTTGTATTGAGGCTACAGTATATGTTTACACTGAGTGAAATATACAAACCCAGAACACATTATTATATGGTTCCGTCAAATTTCATATGCTTTTTTTAAACTTACATTTAGTCTGACATATCTGGTCTCTATTATAACAATGTCTAGTCCAAATACATAGGGTTAACCACATAGCATTTCACTGACTGGCTCACTAGCTGGGCACGTATACTTGATGTTGACAATACTCAAACCGTACCCAGATTCTTGAGTTAAGTAAAGCACGTTGTAAAGAAAAAAAAGGGAAAAAAGGGAAGACCTCTATTACAAGTGAAAGTCCAGCATTGATAATCACAGTGCAAGTAAAGTATTATTAACTAAACGTACTTAAAGGATTAAAAGTCAGTATGCTGAATGGCTCCTTTCATACAACACACAATGGTACATTATTATTTTTATATAATATTTTATCATTGCATTAACATGTAAACAGAATCTTCATTTGTAGATGGTTTGAGTCAGAGCTGATTTTAAGAACTTTATACAATAATACTTTCTACAACAGTGCATTGTATTTTATAAATTGATAATGTTTTGGATGAAAAACAACTTTATCTGAAAAAATAAATGAAATAATTGTTGTGTTGAGTGAAAAGTATTATATTTCCCACTCAAATATGGTAGACTATAAGTATGAAGTAGTAGAATGTGGAAATACTCGGAAATGTTGGAAACTAGTCAGTGTTGTTGAGAAAATGTTGAATTTAAACCTGACCTGATGGCAGTATTAGGTAATTCTGTACACCCACAATGCATTGAACCAAACCCTGCAGGGCCTGTTTCAAATATATGGCTGATGCTGCCCCCTGGTGGCTTCGTAATGCTCTGCAGTCATGGTGATAAAGGCTCATAGAAATCTGTCTCATATTGGAGTAAGTAAGCCCACTACTGCTCTGATGAAGGCTAGGTGGGGTCACTATTGGGGGGAAATGAAATGTAGTCATGTACAATAATGAAGTACTATAGTAGTATTTTTCACATTAAACTATTCAACACTTCTCTACATTTCAGACATATATATATATATATATATATATATATATATATATATATATATATATATATATATATATATATATATATATATATATATATATATATATATATACATGACCATGAAAACAACAGTTGAATAATATTATACATACAAATTAATATGATAATATAAGAATCTGAATTGGTTCACTTGAATTAAGAGTATTTTTAATTTTTTTATATACTTATACTAAGATCCCTTAGCTGAAAGTATTTTGTGCTTTGTTCGTACATTTTATACTGTTTTATTTATGTATAATTTTGAATGCAGGGCTTTGAGCTGTTATTGAGTATTACACTGTGGTACAGCTACAGTACTTTAACTGAGGGATCCAGGGGCCTCCTGAGGTTCTTTCCTCTGCTATTAGATGGGGAATAATTCGATTTTATTCTGGCCTAGTGTGCAAAAAGTCCTTTCAAATGGAAGACACATCTGGACATTATTGATCAGGTCTCATACTCAGTTGCATCACTGAGGTTGCCCCATATATCAACTGTTGGTTCATGCTCTAATGGTTGTTTACATAGAGATAAGTAACATGAGGTTGAGGACAGACCCTCGGATAGCCTGCTCAATTGAGATTTGGATAATTTTCTTTACTTTTTGTACGAGCTCTAATGAGGATTGTATTTGATAAAGGGCCTGGATGCCAACGTTCAACTGTCACCTGCATGTCACGCTGCGCTTTGCAACTTCCTCATATTTTGCAGCTTTGACAGATTTCAACGGACACCCGCCCCTTCCTGGAAGATCAACTGACAACACGACCAATAGTAACACGTGTTTTCAATGACAGGCACCGCCTTGACATGACATACGTTAGTTTGAGCCAATCAGCAGCCGAGGTGTCGCGCCTTCCAACCGGAAACGGATTTCCGAACCAAGTGGAGCAAAATAGCCTGTACTTTGTTTACGTCCCGTTGGTTAGCTGACAGCTGTTGTAGCAGTTTACCCACGCAAACAACCGTCTCTGCGTGCCTCTGGTGGTTGACTGGAGCTTCACAAACTTTAAACAGAGTGTCCTGGATGTCGTGGATGGGATGTTTTGTTGAATGAAGGGGACCCGCTAGATGCCGACAGGAGGATGAACTCCATCACCGGTCGGGTTCTCGCCATACCCGCCGCCTCTGTCACCAACTCTGGAGCTTCATCCTCTCGAGCCTTGCATGTAGAGCTCACATCACAGCAGGTAAAGGCAAGGCCCCTGGGCTCATGTTAACACGAACTGCCTCCAAATGAAGTCAGGAAAACTCGGAGAGGGCCGCCTCAGTGTGTTGTGTGCTCGTTTCTAACGTCAGTTACAACTGCTGCCTGGAGAAACACGGCAGGCCTGTCAGGCTAGCTAGTTAGCTAGCAGCTGTTAGCTTGCAGCTAGCTAGCTAGCTTACTCGAAATTAATGGAACTGGACTGAAACTTCAGACACACTTAAACCACTTAGCCTGGTGATAGGCATTTTTGAGCCCAGCCTTTTCAGTGTATTGTCCTTTTAAGAGGGTAGACATTATTCTGCACCTGTTAATTGTTCACTAAGCTAGTATGCTACTGCTAATGGTAACTTAACGTTATGTCAGCACGCAGGTGACAGCTCAGTTTAAAGGTAAGCACAGCATTTGGCGTGACTCTGAGGTTATATTGGCTCGTACAGCTGTTGTATTTTAACTTGAAACATTTCTAGACCATAAACTAATTTCTTTGGATACATGCGGAATTCATCTTCTATTCATTCATTCATTCATTCATTTCGAAATTACATGCCAAAATGTTGGAAGTTGACAGTTCATTCATTAGAACTACCGACCTCTGACTGTAACATTGGTCCATGAATGCCTCATACAGGATAATATAGTGAGACATATGCTGTTCACATAGTCGTATACCTCCATTATCCTAAGAATCATATGATTATTGATCCATGCATCAGCATCCACTTAGACACACATGTATATGCAGCAGGGGTTTGTTGGACTTTAACATCAAACCCTCTCAGTCCCCAACAGGAATCATAGCATCTATAGTAGAGAACCTCTAGGTATGTCGCTCCACAGTCACAGCAAAGGTGTGGAAATTAGTTTACTTTAGTAAACTGTGAAACTGTGAGTGCAACCAATCTCAGATTCACAAGATTAAGATCTCTTGTGCAAGCAGCAACATGTTTTCATCAAGCTGTCCTGCTGAGTCCTGTACACTGTTTGGACTCCTAATGTGAATGTCACTGACCGGGCAATAAGTTCAGCTTTCAATCAGATTCTCTGCTTCGTATGACCTACCATGTATAGTAAGTCATACTTAACAGTGTATGTGGTGAGAAAATAAATAATTGTGTTAGATGTACGTTTAGTGTGTGTAATAAATGACTATTTGACATGCGCTAGTGTGGTCACATGCCTGTAGTAGGAAACAGTGTTACTATGACTTCTGTTAACATTCCAACTTCACTCGCTAGATTGGTTGTGTTTTTCCTCCCAACCTTCGATAGCTTCATGATAAAGCATTTTTGCAGCAACATGTATCTGCTGGCCCACTGGCTCGGCGTACCAAAAGACATACTGAGAGCTAAACTAAGGAAAGATGCCCAATGTGGGACTTGGGGCTTGTAACATCTGTACACAAACCTTGGAAGTGCTTGCTCTGGTATAGGTCTGTGTGATCTGGAGAAAACTAAATATCATGGCACTGTGGACCAAATACTTCGCTGTGTGTGTAGATACTGTAATGTGACAATATTGTGGGATAAATTGGTGCTTTCAGAGGACATGTTTGCATTTTTTTAAATCAATATAATAATAATAATAATAATAGTAATAATAATAATAATAATAATAATAATAATAATAATAATAATAGTAATAATAATTTATTACACATATATTCATTTTATTTCAGTATAAATCACTAAACTCTTGGTTAATTTACCCAGTCTCAACTTAAGAAAAGATCGTTTATTGCAGTGGAGGAATTGAAAGTAGTTGTTGGTTATTTTATCCCAGTAGATACTTTCATGACCAAACTTGTTGGCGCCACTGTCGCAAAGAAAACCTGATCGCTTTCAGTTTTCCTCAGAGTAGCAACTGCAAATAACACAGGACAAAACTTAGTTTATCCAATCATTTATTCTCTAATGGAGATGTGAAAGCAGGTAGAAATGCTGCCAGGCTGCCTACCTGACTGGATCGCCCATCAGCCTTCATTTTGCCGGGAGATTTACTGCCTGGTAGCTGGTGGACAAAATTGTAAAGTGAAAGCAAAGTTTATGGGGAACGAATCAAAACACAGATTATGATCTATAGCTATCGCACTGTGCAATCAACGTTTACTTCATGAAGATATGTTGAAGCAAAAACTTGAATATTTAATGTAGTTTAATAAAATAGTTCAGCCATGAAATTGTGACACACAGAGTTGCATAAAGCCTGACAGGTCTGTTGGTATGTATACTATTTGTTCTTATATCAAACCCAAATACTCTTCTATGAGACACTAGCTGTTGGACAGCCATAACTGTGTAAATAAATCAAGAATATCTGTGGTGATAGCAGTAATAAGCATGCGGTTGCCAGTTATTAAGTACAGCTTGTTGAAATAATGATACATTAATGAGGGTAGACTAAATAATAGAAATACCCAACACCAGCTCCATAAACCACACCCTGCAGACAACAGACCATGAAGCTGAACCAACATCATCAAAAACATAATATTACAACCTTCATCTGTATCAGGGTATAGCTTAATTTCAAGTGTATCCACTACAGCTCTGTTTTACTGACTGTTTGAAGCCAATGCTTTGATTAAATGAAATCAGCCCAGTTTGTAAGGAAAGTGGATGTCTGTATGTTGGAATTACAGATGTTCACAGGGCTTGTGACCAGCTAATCACTTTGTCACACTAATAACTCTGTCACATTCCATCGCCAGTTTTCTGATCACAATGTGGCACGTGGTCAGTTGACAGAGGTGCTAACTTTGATCTTTGTCTGAGCTTGTAGTCTGTAATAAGGGCTTTGATCAGAACTGTAGTGTTATGTTGGAGAGCCTGACCTAGCACAGCAGTTTCATACTGCACAGGCATATTCACCAATTCTCTCTGCCTGTGGTCCACATTAGCCCATTCAGAAACATGCACTGAAACTTAAGGGGGAGGAGGGGGTTAAAAGTCCTGACAGAACAATCAGTGTTTTTGTTTCTGCTGCCCTTAATCTTATAGGGAATCCCATGACTTAGATTTAGTCTCAGTATGGCTGCAGGAGAGAGAGGCTGAGCCGTCTGCCGGTCAGCAGAGATGTTAGGCTGTGGTGACGCGTTTTTTCCCTGAAGCGGGAACGTCTCTGTGCCTCTTCACATACGAACATTCACCAACACACAGACAGTTTTTCCAGGCATCATTAAGCTTACCTTAAAGTATTAGATATTTCTTACACCAGATACTTAGAGAAAGATTCATGGAAGCAAGTCTTTGAATTAAAAGTGAAACCATGCAGATGTTGGAGAGAACTAATGAATCATGTCTTTACTTGTCTTGACTCTGCCCCAGTGGTATGCTGACTTTAACATGAACTGATATACAGACTTGATTTTGGTGTGGGAAGTTACGTGTATATAAATGATGGCCTTTTCACAGTCAGCTCATTGTTATTCGTACATTCTGTGTGATGTGATAATTCATTGTAGATCTAAAGATATTGACACATTTCTCATGTGACTGTCATGACTGACCATGCCTGGCGAGTTAACCGGCTGCTTAATTCCACCATGAAGATGTCATGCCTCTATTATTTGAACTGCTGAGAACCAGCAGCCTCTGCGCATGAGAAATGACTGCTATTTTAGGCAGTTAGGCGGGCATTTATAGGATGATGATGATACTTCATTGATCTCTGTATTAATCTCATTTCACTTGCCCTGGGACACAGTTAGGATCCAATGTCTTCTGAACAGCCTAGATAGTATTTGCCAATGACCATCACATGATCAGGATGAAACTGAATACAACAGCTCTGAGGCCTGTTATTTGTTCTCTATCTGTCCTCATTCTCTCTCCGTGTCTTTCTGTATTCTCCTCTGCCAAACAGAGAAGATTGCGTCATCTCCGGAGCATCGCGGCCAGGAACATTGTCAACAAGAATGGCTCCCCACTGCTGGACACGTACTTCACCCTCCACCTCTGTATAGGAGAACGTATATCAAGAGGTCAGTGTTAACACCCTTCCCACACACTCTCCACGTTTTTTGGCTCTGGAGAGCTGGCAGTCGTTTTCTATGATCTTGGATGTAGTACAACTTCACTTTTACTATGCACAGTATTTACTCTGCCCCGTGTTGTCCAATAAGGAGTACTTTCCCAGTCATTATGAACTAACTTAGCTTTTGCATGGTCAAAATAGCGAAGGTGGTCATGACAAATATGACACTCCAGATTGCTCTAATTGTATTATATGGTTTGTGATGGTTGAGTAATTCAGTGAGCATCTCAAGCCATCGTGTGTTTGTCTCTAACCAGAAGATCCAACCTAAAATAGAAACTATGCACTGATGTTGGACGCTAGATTTACCATCTTCAAACACAAAATCTGTCTCTCTAAACTGATGTTATCATATCAGTTAAGAGTCTAACTGATGCTCAGTTTTTAGACCCAGTGCTGATATGTATATCAGGAATTTAAAAATTCTATTGGCTGATATACACAATACTTTTTTTTTTTACAATGATCCCTCAAGTGTGTTTATCAAACACACAACAAACACAACAAAGATATGGAACTGAGGCAGGATATTTTCCACTTCGGTAAACTTCAGTGGGAACGACCACTCGCATCTTTTTCTGCATTATAATCTCTAAAAAAATCTGTCATATCGGCGCATATCAGACAACATATATGACAATGGTGTAATGTCTGTGATAGGCCAATACTTGGCTAACCCATATATGGGCATTGCATGGACATTGAACCAGTGACCGACTCTGTGGGCTGTGTGGGAGTATTTATTTAAAAGTAATCCATTCTAAGGCTGGACTATATGGTGAAAAAAACAATCATATTGCGATTATTTTGACACTTATAACTGCTGCGATACGGTTTATGATTTGTGGGAATTATCCCTTTTGCGTCAAAATCTTTGTATTGGCTGAAAAAACTATTAACATCCTGATGATGTGAAATTTTTTCGGGTCACTGCACCAAACAAACATGTGTTCCTACATCTGGATAACAAGACTACAGTATTTCATTTTAATGTGGTTTTGTCACACAAAAGAAATTACAGCTACTGTGATTTGGATATTGTACAAGGCCACATTGTGATTTCAATTAATTGTGCAGGCCTAATCCATTCAGATTCTTTATTCAATTGTACGTCTCCCAGCTGTGAAACACAATGTTCCCTTAATCCAATAAATATACTGTGGTGTCCTCGCTCTGTGGGGAGCAGCTACAAAAAGTTAGTCGAGATGTCATTACCAATACAGTGTTGTCTTCACAGATTAAAGCCAGGCTGAGTTTGTATAGATTGTGTTTTATGTTAGATTTAACCCAGCTGGTTGTGCATGAGTGTTGTCTACCTTCTTTTAATCAGTGTTTTTTTTCTATGTCTTTCCAGATTTTTACAAAAGTGAAGTCATCCGAGACTCACTTGTGAGTATACTTACTTAAACTTTCAAACCCTTCATGTCTGCCTCCTGGGATAGAATCAGGATTGTCTCATTACCTGCACATTGCTGTTATTGTGTGTAAGTACACTGGTCATTATGTGCAGTGCCATAATGAAGAAAGACAGACTTCCTGTATGTTTCTAATGCCAAGGCTGGTGTTTATACCTGCTGCTTATCTGCCAGTCACACATTTAGCGACCTCTGGACTCGTTTCACAATAACCTCACTTGAACTGGTTTTCGAACATCAAAGCTACGGTGACGTGCTGTGGAACTCGCTTTGTGGAATGGAATGCCAGACTTTCATCCACATGAATTAAATATGAAATGTGCTGTTCTCTTTCGCAACTTTCTCCCCTGGCCTGTAAGCATAAGTCATATATATATATATATATATACATATATCTGGGTCTTTGGCTGTTGCTGCTCTTATTTGCATGGCAGATGCAGCTCTGCATGAAGCTGTAGAAGCGGCCAACGATAGCAAGCCATTACTGTTGGGCTCGCTGCCGAGTCATGAGCTGACCTAAGCTGCTTTCCAGGCATACTGTTCACTACCTTGAGCGTACAGACTCTATAATGTACTGCAGGAGTCATGACTCCTGTCATCTCTCAGCCCAACTTCTTCCTGCTGAATCTAACATCCTTGCTGACAGTCATTCTCTAGTATTCTGTCTCCTTCCTGTCATCATTTGTCTAGGGAAACCAGTTGGTCTTCCTGTTTTCATTGCAACTGTTATGTCCCTTTGCTTCCGCTACTGGTTCTCACTCATTAGGGTTTTCTTCCTCCCTACACACACACACACACACACACACACACACACACACACACACACACACACACCCTGTGGATTGTACTTCTGCTTCTGCTTTTCCTGCCTGTCCTTGAAAGTGCAAGCAAGAGATTTTCTCTCTGATGGAGGGAAATGGTACATAATTAAATGATGTAAATGGCTGCAGCGCTTTGCAGAACCAGTACTCGGTGCTGTCAGTCTGAAAGTTCAAGGACAGAGAACCTGAACTCTAGCAGGGATCAGACTTTAAGGTTAATGTAGAACAGGATCATTCAATTACTTTACGGTGGATAGGGATCACATTGACATTGATTTTGACGGAGGTAACACACAGATTCTATCTCTTCAGAATGCACATCATGAAAACAGAAAGAGTTTGGGTTTTCGCGTCTGACATTAGTAGTTTCAGTTTCAGTTTGATTGTTAATAAATTGAATACATCGGTTATTGTGCTGATCAGCTGTTATGTCAGGTATTAATGTGCCCTTTATATATATACTGCTTGTTCTCTTCACTAAGAACTTGTGGAAGCTTGACTGCTAATGTGTGTGTGTGTGTTTGTCAGAATCCGACTTGGCGGAGCCTGGACTTTGGCATGCTGCCAGACCTTCTGGACACCTCAGTGTCTTGCTTCGTGGTGAGGATCTGGGGAGGACAGGAGGAACAGTACCAGCTCCTCATAGAATGGAAGGTCAATCTGGATGGCCTCAGATACACAGGACAGCAGGTCAGCAAGCACAAACATGAAAATGATAATAGTAAACTTTATGTGGATAATATATAGTTTTTTGTGTGGTAGTAACTCTGCACAGCCTACATGGGGATGATCCGTCATTTAGATATACACTGCCTGGCCAAAAAATAGTCGCCACATGGATTTAACTAAGCAAATAGGTAAGAGCCTTTCCATTGAATGATTACTGCAGTGCAGTAATATGTTTCAGCTGGCCACCGCAGAGTCCAGACCTTAACCCCATTGAGAATCTTTGGGATGTGCTGGAGAAGACTTTATGCAAGCGGCCTGACTCTCCCACCATCAGTACAAGATCTTGGCGAAAAATGAATGCAACTCTAGACGGAAAATAAATGTTGTGACATTGCATAAGCTGATCGAAATGATGCCATGGTGGCGTATGCATGCCGTAATCAAAGCTGAAGGCGTACCAATTCAATTTTAAGAGCGTGTGACTTTTTTTTGGCCAGGCAGTGTATAATAGGGTTGCTACACAGCACACATGGGGTGCATGTTTTTCAGTTCTTTACATGTGTTTTATTGTACTTTACAAATGCTTTGGCTCAGGTTAAACACACAAAATGGTATAACTTTGGCTAGAGCTGCAGTGGTTAGTGATTAGGAAGGACAAGTTTTGAAAACAATGATTTTATTTACTGAATGTACTGTTGTAAGTGGTGCAGTCAAGAGTCTGACTTTATACTGCAGTAAAACATATAAGGTAAAAGGATGGCTGTGATCGGACAGTTTTTTTTCTTTATTTCAATCACTTGTCTCTAATCATTGAATGTAAAGCAATACTGGACAACATATAACACAACTGGCAACAACAGTTTCCATTACTTCAACAGACACTCGATACACTGCAACATTTTCACAGCAATCAAAAGACAAGAAATTGCTCTTCTTCCTCCATTCCTTTTCATTATTATTATTCAACAGTATTATGTTGCAGTGCTGCTCACGAGAGAACCTTTGTTAAAATGAGAATAAATATTTGCACACTCGGATTGATTCATTGATCTGTTTGCTTAGCTTGTGTGTTGAAACTAGTGAAAATTATGAAGACTAAACATGTGATTTTGAATTTTGAAACTGTTTTGAAAAATGGGCCAAAGCAATCATAAAATAGCTCAGTGTTGTTTCCATTCTTTCATAGTGAGACTATTTTCAAAGCCCATAAACAGATAGGCCGGTCTCATGCACATCCAGATGCCCGCTGTCTTTTGTTCTCTGTCTCCCAGTCCTGACAGTGAGCCTCTACTGCCTTCCTTTGTCCACAGATTCGATCCAGAAATCCCAATGAAATCATATTTGGATTGAATGATGGCTACTATGCAGCTGACTTTGATCATAAGGTACAGCCTTTTGTCCATTTCTCAGAGCTTGACAATGGAATACCTAGTCCATATCTCATTAGCTGTATTTGGACACTGTTGGACATCTGCACTGAAACATTAACATGTGGCTGTTGCAGGATCAGTCGGAGCGGAAGAAAAACAGTCTGCTTCAAGTCGACCAGAGTTCAGTCAGGAACTCCTACAGTGTTTTCTCTTTGCTCAGGTAAGATTCATGCCATGTAGCTGTTTTACAGTAAATGATCGTATCATTGAGACTCTCCTTTCATCAAATGTATTAATATCACTATAAAGCAGCAACCCAACTGTTTTTTCTCACGTGCGATAGAATTCAGCCCCATACAAATGAATGTTTTACAGTATATTTGATTTATTTTAACCTAAGACTAGTTATTTCTTCAAATAGATCTTTGATTTACTTTTGAAGTGGTCATGTGATTTGACCTCTTTCTATTAAGGTTGGGTGATATGACAGTATGTACTGTGCAATGGCACACATTGGGTGCACCAATAGAGATTTGGCAATACTGCTTTCACTGTGGGAGCGATCCCTCACACACTGTTACTCACAGCGTATGCACTGCTGACCTGCTGCACCGTGAGCGTGTTGATGACGTTGCATTGAGTGCAGCTGCCTCCTGCTCTTTTCAGCCATTGCTTTCCACTCTCTCGTTGATATTGGGGATACATCCGCAAAACAGTCATCATTATGGATGAGTTCTCCTCTGTGAATTAAAAAAAAATAGAATCGTGACACCTAATTGATATATATACTGTTACTGTAAAATGATATTACATAAACTGACAGTAGGTTTTGGCCATATCGCCCACCCCTACCATTCTATGATGTTTTTTGCATATTTGTCTTGGACAATTGTATACCAGCAGATGGTGCCACAGGAAAGCCAACATTTTGACCCATTGTCAAGAAAGATCTGCTGGCCTCCAACTTCAAATATAGTCACAAAGCCTGTTGTCTACACTGTATGTCTTGCACATGATGGGACAAATGAATGGAACATTTTAAGCAGTCTATTCCAACGAAGACAATTTATGATAAGGCCAGAGTCAGATTTGGGATTGTGATCAGAATATAAGTCTGGGTGCTGTTGACTGCAGTACAAAATTACACCACAAGAAGGAGACAGAGATTTGCTGCGTGAGTTGCTTGTTAGAAGGGAAACCCCGGCACAGTAATTAAGAGCTTGAGGCAACACGAGGCACTGTTGACAAACAGGCTTGTTTTGTACATTTATATTTAAATGTGCTGGATGTAAACACCACTTTCAGCTTTACTAGGGCTTCCCCCGAGGGAAACCCTTATCTAACCATATCCTGATCACTTAACAGCGTAATTACATCCAGTTTTAACCAAATGAATGCAAGTCTGGATGGTTAGAGACCTCCAAAATAAGATAAGGATCTGTCATTATGAACATTATGGAGGTTTCCACCGACTTTTTCCTACTATAAGAATTAAATAGGGGGACATAAATGCGTCACAGGTCTTTGCTGTGTCAAGAAATAGGAGTTATGCCAAAGCTGGCTGAACCTAAACAGCGCTCCCTCATTTAGAAGCGGTCATGGTTTATGTTTATATGAGAGGATACTCTGCCTCCCCGGCAGCTTTCAGGAATAAAAGCCCAGTTTGAATCATAACTTTAATGACCTCTGCTCTTGCCTCTTCTATTATTGCAGCTTTCCTCCACATCCTCCTCTTCTCTCCACATCCAGTGGGACTCTGCAGAGTTTAATACAGTTACATTGATCCCCCTCTTCCCACACACTGCTCTGCCTGCAGCTCCTCACCCTTGTCACAGTTTTTCCTTGGCTCAGTGCACTCATATGCACATAGTTTATGATTATGTACTGTAGAATGATTCATCAGATACTGTACACTCCAACAGGGATTATCCTCCCACCCCCCCATGGTACATAACTATATATACCTCTCAGTTTCTGACCCACAGAGCGCTTCGTTCAGAGTGCATTAACTTTCTGAAGCATGAAGGTGGAGCGCTGCCGGTGGAACAGAGCCTCGTGTTAAAACTGATTTATTTATTGGCTCACTTACAGAGTTGCATGCATTTACCGTGCATTGACTATTTCATCATATAGTGTGATGAAAAATAGTGTTCTCGTGTAGTCGTCTGATATCTTTCGTGTCTCATTCAGAGAATTTGGAGTAAATGTCTTTTTCTCGCCAGGAACACTGATGCATGTCCACAGGGGACACCCACAATGTGTCGGATATTCTCACCCAAGTCTCTCCCACTGCGCCTTGGCCCAGTGCAGTGCTTTAATGGAAAGGATGAGAGCCGCTTTGCAAAGAGCGCCCGGGCCTTGATTAATGACGGTAATTTGTCAGCAGATTCAGGGCCTGCCTTTCAGCCTCGCTCATGTTGACAGCACCCATCGCCTGTGTGAGAAGCATGGTGATGTGAGCTCGCAAACACAACACGTCTCAGATGGAGGGATGAAGTGGGAGAGCGCAGCTCATCAATCAGCAGAGTCTTGCCTCTTCCAAAGAGTCTTCCAGGCTTAGATAGAAGAAGCTAAGCCACATCCTATGTAGAGCTGGGGCCCTGTCTACGTAGGTTGAAAGCAGAGAAGACAGTGATGAAGATGAACCAGCTGTTCAGCAAATTGTTTTTTTCTTCCTTTTTGTAGAGACTATTCATACACATTCAGATATTTCTCAACCTCACAGTAACACCCCTCTTTTCTACCAGGGAAAAGTTTGATGTGCAAGCAGTAAGAGAGGAAGGGGGACATGACTGAGCTGCATAATGGACTGGTTTCACATTAACAAAAAGGAGAGGCAGAAAGACTGACAGAGTGCCTCTGAACGTCACATTCAAGTGGTGTGTAAGAGGAAGTACTTGAGTGGCCCCTCAGTTCTTCCTCACGGCTCTTTGAAAGCAAAGAGTTCTGCGCCAACTTTAAGATGTAAGATAGTGACAGGAATTGTGGATACTGAGTGTTGAAGTTTCGGGTCTATTCTAACATCATTCTTGGGTCAAAACTTGAACAGTTCAACCCTGTGCCGTTGTAGATTGAGCCTGCCTCAAACTCCTCGTGCCTAAAGGGGAAACTTTCTTCTCCCCATGATCAGATCCATATGTTGCTTGAGTTTCTGGATTTGTTTTTGTATGTTCCTACGTGGCGTATGCATGTATGTACAGTATGTGTCAACAGAAGCAGGGCACAATGGCGGTGAGGCTCTGTGGGGGGTCTCTCGTGCCCCAGAGGTTGTTGAGGTGATAATGCTTCCCTGCAGGCGGCCCCTGAGGCCTACTCACCTGCTGGTTGGACGCTGCAGCCACAGCTCTCAGCTCTCTGACACGGGATGTTGTCGTGTTCCTACGTTAACCAGGCAGCTGGATCAGAGTCTACAGATGACCCTGAGGTCTCAACCAGCAGCAACCAGACTACAGAAACAAACTGGCTGCCTACACTTTAAATCACTATGTAGTTATAGATGTGGATGTTGCTTTTTTCGTTTCACACCTCTGGAGTGGACCGGTGTGGCAGAACAAAAGGATATCATTTAAGAGGAGAGGGTTGTGTTTTTTTCATTGTAAGCTGTGGGCCTGCAACACATTTCTTCTATCGGATTACATAGTCTCAAGGCTAAGACCTCAGACGTGTACTTTTTCCAGCATGTCGGCCCTCTGTTCTCACTACCTGCCTAATTCTTTCCTGTTCTCTTATTTTTCCCTTACTTTCCCCAGCTTCACAGCGTCTTTATTGCTTGCCTTGCAGTGCTGTCTGTTGTTATCTCAGCTTGTTAATGTAAGATTCATTCTTTCCACCTCTAAAGTTATGCCCCAGCTTTAAACTACTAAGCCTTGGCCTCTGTCTGGTGTTTTCTGGCTTCTCACACAAAAGACAATAGTCTTGACTAATAAAAATTTATATGAGGTTTTCGTAGATAAAACATGACTAAGTCATTGTTTGTTATTTGACATACTACAAGAGGCTGCTTAAGTAACCATGCCTAACTGTTTAAGATTTTTAGCGTAAGACAATGGCAAGGAGCGCACGCTCATGACCGGAGATTCAAATTTCGATAATTATCTACAGAATGCGTGACCTCCTTTTGAACCTTTTTTTAAAACCCAAAATATCTTTTCTCAAGATCTCCTTGGTTTTCCTGCATCTCTGTTGTAGTTACCATGTAAACATGGGTCATAGCAATTCAGCAGATCCTGAGGAAAAATATCAGCCTGGAGGTGTAGAAGTCCAGTCATCTTATCTTCAATTGCAAGTAGATGTAGACAATGCTGAAGTAAAGTGAATAACAAGTGCTTAAATGTGTTGACATTCTTTGGCAGTGAGATGCAGAGGATTTAGAAGAGTTGTTTGTTGTGATTTTCCGACTGTTCCGCTGTCTGTTTTGTCCCTGGCAGAGGTGTGACAGGAGGACATTGTCCTTAATTTGTTGGAACAGAATGTCTCAGAGCTTCTTTTGAATGGCTTAATGGGCTGCCCTGTTCACCCTGTGCTATTGGGTTATGGTTCCTGGAAATGAATTCAGGGCAGTCATTAGTACAGCTGGAAGACTCGTCAGGCCACACAATGTTCAAGATTTACAATACTGCTTTGGTGTAGGGGAAGCAGCCTTAATTCAGCTAATTTGAATGCAGAATTGGTGACTGGAGGACACCATGTGTACATTACTACATCTGGTTTGCTAGATCCTACTGGTTACAAAAGCTCTGCAGTGATTCTAGTGAGGAATTAGAGGATTGACTGAAAGGTTTATACCAGTTTCAGCTGCAGCATACTTCTATGAATTGCCATCCCGTCATTCAAACCTCCCAGTGGAGACACAGTGCTACGTGAGGCCTTAAATGCTCGCTTTTCTTGATGTTTCCCTCTTAGTTTCTCTCAGAAGAACAACAGTGTACTCCCTGGTGTCTTCTTCAGATTGCAGTCTTTCTCTTGCTTGTATTCGTGAGCTCGATGACGCATCTGCGTTTGCTGATTCCTTCTCAGCTCCGATTGCGAAATTGCGGACTCTGGATCACAGCACGTAAACCATGGCAAATATTTATTTCAAGGTAATGAGTAAGGTAAATGAACAGAAAATAGGAGACCTCTGCTGCCATCCAACAGCACCAAAAGGAATTTAACATTATATAACATTGACCATTTTTACTTACGAGTTTAACTTTACTTGAAAGCCCCTATTATAGATTTCTGCAAGATGCCTTCTGTTTATCAAAAAACCAGGACGTTTCAAAAGCACAAGCTTGATCTGACACCCCTGCAGGATCTAGTGCCACGGTCAAAGGAGAAAATGTTATTGTTTTTCTGATGTTTATCGGCATGAAGGGTTGAGTGCGCAGGCTCAGTCATAACTTCCTGCAAATCCCCTGTGGCAGAGTTGTAAGTTACCTCTCATGCCTCGGAAAAAGAAAGCTGTCATGGCTCGTGAGAAGACGTTCTCTGGACGGCTGCCCAGCGATTAAGCTGCTGCCCCAATGAGGGTGCACAGTAGGAGCACCCCTGCTGCTCCATAGGCTGCGATAGAGCCTGATGGGCAGGCGTTAGGCCAAGAGTCAGGCAATGATAAGGAGGCAGACATGCGTGAAAAGGAGAGGGGAGATAACTATTCTCACCTGGGGGAAAAGGCCATATCAGATTCTGCCACCGCAATCACCTAAACAGATGAAGCTGTCAAAACAGATTTGCCCTGATGTTCCAGAGGACTATCTCCGACTGCTATCGCTGTCACCTCAGACAGATTAAAAAACATGGGCAGAAAATATGAAATGATTTTCCTGTCGGGCTCCTTTCTAAACCCTTATTTGCATCTTCACAGGAATGATTTTTGGTCGTCATAGAGAGGCAAAAATATCCAGAGGTGACTGTGGCTCTCATAACAGAAAAGCCTCATGGGATTTGTAAAATGACCCCACCAAGCTGTGAGCCTGTTAGAAAGAGCCTTTTACACTGAACCCACTCAAGAGGCAATTTCTTGACGACTGAAAGCAAGTGCATACCTTAAGAAAACCCTGTTCACATCACCCTCATGACCCAAACCACAGGGTGACAAAAAATGTGCTAACAAGAAGTACCGGCATTGAGAAATTTGGCAAAAAGTGGATGATTTAAGACCAGTCTGACATCATGATTGCTAATTGCCAGTTCCCTCTTTTGTCTGTTTTCTGTAACTCATTCCCACCCTGTTGGATTGTTGTCTGTAGATGAGTCCCTCGGGCTACTCTGACGGGGTTTTTGTCTCTCTGTTTATGGGCTCTGGACTTGAAAAAGAGCATACTTTCGACATTAACTAGCCCCATGATTGATGGAGTAAATAATGCGCAGGCTTGTCATTTGTGTACTGAAGCTGTTCTCTATTTCAGTGATGACAATGACATGCCATTTGGAATAAGCATCCATCATTGCGGTTTCCATTAATCAGTGGGCCTTTTAACGGTTGTCTTTGCTTTCTGGCACTGATCCTGATTCCGGTTTATTACACAACTTGGAGAAAATAATAGTGGTTAAACTCTTGTTGGGATATTTGTGGTTTGGTGGTCTAATAAACTTTAAACCTCTTTTACTAGGAATGTTTTTAGTATTTTTTTGTCCATTTTTTAAAGTCAAAACTAACCTAAACCTTTATAGTTTAGGAGACCAAAAGCTCGACGTACTGGAACAATGAAGATCAACTCCAATAAATCAGAGATACAAACGAGGCATAACAAACACACTGCACAATGACTCTTCCACTTGGGGAAAATCATAATTCACGAGGCTCTCCAAACAGTCACTGTAAACATCCAAGCTGAATGACATGAATCATCGGCGTAGCCATAGCGCCGACACAGCCACTCAATTTGGTGGCCTCTCGGAAAGACCGTTTAAATATGGGGTTGTTTGTGTGGTTACCAACAATGATCTGGATGGTGACTCTGTGTTCTCCTCCTCCTGCAGACTTCACACAGCCCAGAGAGCCATCAAGCAGACCCAAGTGACAGTGCAGAAGATCGGGAAGGAGATCGAGGAGAAGCTAAGGACGACGGCGACCTGCACAGAGCGGGTGAGCGCAGTCCCCCCCATCGGCAGCAAATTGCAACTCATCAGCAACGCCCGTGTCAGTCAGAAGCAGTTTTCAGAGAGCTTATTTGCTTTTTTTTGCCAGGAGCAGAAGCTGTTGTTTCTTCAGCTTGTGTTATCGTAGAAGTATATGAAAATTAGTTGAGGTTAGTGTTTTGAGAAAATATATAAAGACGAGGTGCGATTTGAGATTCAGTGTTTTCAAAGAAGGTTTTTTAACACCAGAGAGAAGTAATTGCTGTGATCAGCGATAATGGGCCCATTGGTTTCTGCATTAATAATAAACATCAGCAGTATGTATTGTGCTAAATACTTAAACGGACTTATGAGCTTGTATCACCCAAATCCTCTGATGTAATTGTAAAGAAAGGTAATGTGGGATGTAATTATACGCTCTGGGCAGCTATCATATCTTTTGTTTTGATGGCTTTACTGAAAAGCGGAGACAGAGCAATATCCCACCTGCCTAAGTGATAATGCTACGACCAAAGTCCACTGTTTATGTTTCCACCTCCTGTCATATCCTCGACTGGGATCCGCAGCAAAAGCAAGAAAGCATATTTAACATTTTTGGAATTGGCAGCCACACAGCTGTGAATACTGGGCACTGATCCCAGGTTTGACATTGTGTTTATTGTAAACATTCACTCCAAAAGCATCCCCTGTCCTCTGCTGTTATAAAAGCCCCGGGGCAGTGACACTTCCACCCGAGCTTGCCTTTGGAGAAAGCATTTTTCCGGTCACAGGATTGCATACCTAACATTCTGAAATTAATTTTAGGCAGCTGGGATATTTTTGTGTCTGCCCAGCTTTTCAAATCTACAAGAATACATGTATGTATGTGTGTGTGTTTTAAGTTATTTTTTTAAGGCTACTCTTTAGAGTACCTCTTTAGACAGCTGTTACAGCTGTTGCTTTCCATCTTGCTCTCCATCTGCATTTTTTTGTTCCTTTCCCCCGGACCTTCACCCTTCCTATTAAAGCGGCTCCACTAGAGCCTTCTCAAGCCTTCCCACAAAAACATTGAGGCTCCATTCTTTTGCCACAAAGGATCCCTTTCAAAAACTTGCCTCTGATATTTCCCCCTCAGTGAAACATTCCTTGAAACCCTTTTCAGAGCTCACATCAGCTAATAAATCACATAATCCTCGTCCTCTACCTTTCTGTAAAACCCGGCAACTTGTAGTGAGTGGATCATTGTGTGGCTCTTCTAAGGGTTTCCCTCCTCGCCCTTGGAGAGCTCTGCACTATCCTTCTGTGAGCGTCAAAGTGAGCATGGATCAAAGGGGGACAGAGTGGAGG
Organism: Lagodon rhomboides; assembly: GCA_039737535.1. NCBI lineage: Eukaryota > Metazoa > Chordata > Actinopteri > Spariformes > Sparidae > Lagodon > Lagodon rhomboides. Next base: position 16,004,876 of record CM077795.1, read on the forward strand.
CCACCAACCTCAGCGCATGGCCCTTTCACCCTCTCACCCACACCCTGCCATTAATCTGCTGTTCCCCCCACGCCTGCTGCTTATTTACTCAGCTGACCCGGTGCTGTTTGATGTTCAGTAGAGACAGACGGGCCCTGGTGGTGGGTAACAGTCTCTCACACACACATACACACACAGGCTGACATGGCTGTGACCCACTTGTCAACTATGCCGCTCAGTGAAAGTGTAGGAGGCTCATGGTTCGTGCCAAAGCCAGAGGTGGTTAACATGCAAGCATCAGGGTGCGACACATCGGAGAGATGGAGGCTCTATCAGTCGTCTCCCTGCCACTGATACCCCACTCTGTTTTTGCCACAAAGCCCTCAGAAGTCTTCAAGAAGAAGCATATCTGCGTTTTCTCTGATCCAGGCCTCGATCACTATCTGAGTGTGTGTGTGTGAGTGTGTGAGATGCCACAGTCCCCGCTCGCATACTACAGGATGAATAACAAGGCTGAATCTCTGTGATCCTGCCAGCAAAGTTCGCTCCCTCCCAGCTCAGCGCTATCCATGTCATGATTTTCCTCTTCCAGCTCATATTACACGTACATGTCTTAGTCATCATCCTCATATTCCCAAACGTTGCCTGTTAAATCTCTCTGTGCGTGTTTTGAAGTTGCCCTATCCGTTCATCCCAACTTAACATTATTCATTGTATGTTTCTGTTAACGTCAAAACTCTCCCCTTCATCTACTGTACACCACATCCACATCCATCAGTCCATGTATCCCCTGTGCTGTTCCTCATTAGATGGTTGGCCAACCATCTGCAGGCTCCCCATCTTCCAGATAGAGATGCGAAGCCTGATGAAGGGGACACCCCACAGAGAGGCCAACATGTTGACTAATGACCTGCACACTGATGCTGCTGCTGGTCAGGGGGCATGTGGTGAGAGAGAATCCAGGCCAGAGTTGTGGGTACAGAGGCAAAGACAAACACTCATCCGGAGTTGATGAGGGCTTTATTGTGGCCTACATCCACACATTTGCATGTTTTCTGTGTTGGGCATTACTCTTGAGTTTTTTTTTTTTTTGTCTTTTTGGTAAAAGGTGACCGGGCACACTTGCAATTCCCAGGAAACCATGTCACAACCGTGCACAATACCAGGGCTGAAACTACACTTAAAGATAAAATATGTAACATTTCCACATAAAGATGTCTAAAAATGCCTAGACCATTGTTATATATTTTTGATTTGTGTACTTGCACTATCCAAAATGTTTACAACAATGTTCAAACCCTGAGAAAGCTGTAATAGTATTCAAGGTACTGTAACATCAGATGATACACAATAGAGTGAGGAAGGAAGTCAGCGAACATGGGGTTATGTTAATAAATCTCTGTAACATTACCTCTTGATTCCCCTCAGAAAGACATACCTTCTAGCTCTAACCAGAGTTGAGTAGGATTCTGGTTTAGGGTCCAGTCAGGTGTACGAGCTTCAACCAGTTAGATTTAGTTCCAGCTGACTTTGTTCAGGTGAAATGTCTGGTAGAGAGAACTAACGGCATGTGGCTTGTTAGCAGGAGCCCCGGCATAGCTCAGCTCTACAGTTGGTGCGGTTCTATGCTTTGTTACAATGTACTAAACTTTAGATTTGTGCCACTATACTTTTCAGACCGGAGTGCACAAGAAAAAACTCATCAGTCATAAGTTGGTGCAGATTATGTTGCATTTTATTAATGTTAAACACAATTTTTGTAGTCTGCAGTACAAAGCCTTGTTTTGATGAGAACTGCGAAAAGTGAGAAATGAAAACACGACGTGTTGCAGTTGCCCTGATGGACTGTAGTGCTGCCACACACTCGTTCATAGGCTTTCATTATGTTCCTCTTGGGAGCGACTGAGTCTCCTGGGACATTAAGTGGTGAAAGTTGGTATTACTGGTCTGGTCCGATCTTGTCTTGTCTGAGACTCATCATGAGTCATCTGTAGAAATAGTATGCCAAATTTCACTCAGCTCGGTATGAGACCTTCCCTTTGATCGATATTTGCATCCTGCTCGTCTTCTTGTCTCCACTCTTGTTGCAATTTGGTTGTTGATGGTAGGCCATTTGCCAAAACCCCAGAAAATCTCCTTCTTTTTCACAGCCTATTGTTGGCGGGTATGGATAGATTTTCATCGCCAATGGTGAAGACAATGATCCCATGTTATTTCACAACATCCAAGCATTCCAAGTACTCGACACTAAATGTAGACAACAAAACCTGGCTGACTATAACAAAGTGATGTCACTTTGGCAAGAGTACACACAAGTGTACCATCAGCACTGTGGCCCTCACATATATACATGAAACAGATGAGGGAAAACAAGACATGAGGTAACAGACACTGTTATACATTTTATTGGACAGCTCTTTAATACTTGAAAATGTATCTAAATATTCTAATCACTAGCCTAATACGAATACTGTTTTGTGTAAAGTCAAAGGCCTTCCTCAATAAGTTGGGTTAGAATGATTTGAGTTTATTAGTAGGATTTCTGACTGTGAATGGTGTTCCATTGTACTTTTTCTCGGAGGAGGTTGGACTGAACTTTTTTTTTAATTGTTTTGATTGAGAGTCCTCAGTGTGTGTATAAAAGTGACACAGCCATAATCAGTGTTACTGATTACACTTGATAAGTCTAAATGTCTGCTGTGAAAAGCCTTTAACGGTGAAAGTTGCTCAGATCTCACAGGTAAAACAAATGAACAGGTGAATGATGGAGCTGTCAGTCCAGCAAGGTCTGTATGCAGCCGTACATTCAGAGAAACGGTCTGATCTGTCACATGAAGTGAAAGCACCTGTGTGGGTGGGCATGAGAAGTGTAAGGCTTTTTAAGATCTTTATTATAGTAGGATACCAAAAAAAAAAACCCCAAAACATGTTTATTGGGTTGTTTTGAGAAAAATACAGAACAGAAACATGTGGGAACGCAGTACTTCAAGAACAGACTCCTTTTTATACAGCAAAAATTTTTGAGTTTACATACCAGGAAATGCACAGGCTTGATTAATAACAGTAATTATGGCTTTTTTTTTTTTTTTTTTTTGCGTTTAAGTTTCCAAGTAAGCCATGCTGAACAAGCGTGTGTAATAACCATTTTTCACCGCAGCCGTTTTGACATGTCATAGTTGGAAAAGCACAGATGTTACTAATAACGGTAACAATAGTGCCGTTATATTCAAGTGTCCCAGTAAGACATGACCGTGTGACAGTGAGCCAGCATGTTCACGACCAGGCTCCTGAAACTGAAGCGGCTCAATTAAGTTCAGCCGCCATTAAATGTATTAATTACAGCTCTTTTCCTCCTTTTCCATCCTTTTTACGATATGACATTCCAAGATGTCTGCTGTAAATAAAAGGACGATTGTGTTATTTGTGTATTAATATGAACAGTTATGCGCTGGGTGAAATCGGTGGGCGAATGAAAAATTGGCGCATATGAAAGTGTTTCAAGAAAACCACAAACTCGTACATATGTTCGTATTAAAAGAGTTCCAAGAATGCACGCACACGTAAAACCTGAAACGCCACTTTTCCTACAAAGAATGTTGGGAAGGAGGCTGTGACACACAGGAGTGGTGAGCTGCTGTAATCCGACATGTCCTGTAAAAACAGACGGAATAGCAGATAATAACTGCCGGTCGAATGTGTGTAGAGATGTTTTTGGTTATTTTTTTGGCCTTTTGCATGCAATTGCATGAAGGTAAACATGGTGAACAGCCGCACATAATGACACTGCACTCTGGCAAGGCACTTCTTAAATCAGAGGTGGCAGATTGACCAACATATGTAACCTGCTGCTTTTAGATTGTGAGCTGAAGAAGATTCTATTTCAGTAGTTACAAATAAAGTAAGAATCACTCACATTTGTTCATAAATACACGTGTACTGTATTAAACATCTCAACAATGCATCTCTTCGGAGCGGCTGATTGCACGCTAACAGCCAGAACGCGATACCAGTTAACTCTCTCCGCCAGCCATTCCCATGACTTGGGGGTCATCATCACTAAACCATTTCACCTGTGGCACTGATCTCAGGGCTCAGTGCGATGTTTTGAATAGTCAAATAATTCCCCGTCTTTCTCGTCATTAGCCGTCGAAAGTGGAATCTGAATTATTGACGCTGAGTATCGGCTCAGCAGACGTACATTGAATCAGTGCAACCCGGGATCAGCCTGTGAAAACATGGCGTGTTTTCGAAGAAGCCAGTAGGAATTTAGGCGTCTTTACAAAGGGTAATAAACACTAGAGATTGCAGTGAGCGCATGCTAAATATTTTCCTTTGTCCTCCTTTTTCTGTTTTCTTTCCATATCGTTCTCCCTCCGTCCGCTCCGAACAGAAGAAAGAGCGGGAGTGCATGCAGCTGCGTATCGCCGTGCTGCGGAGTGAACTGCAGCGGCAGAGGAAGGCGCTCGGCAGGGAGATAGACCTGCGGCAGAAGGACAGGACACAGCTTCAGAAGAAAGGTAAAGAAATTCAGGCGAACTTGGACTAATGTGGCTGTTAATACCACTACTAAGTCGTATTTTCTCATAAACATTTCCCTAATGAAATAGAAGATGGGAAATCCATTCATATTAATTGCTTGGTTCATCTTTTACACACACCTAATATGATGATTGGTTATTCATTCTTCAACTGAGGCCTACAAATTTCAGTTTGCTGTCTGGGGGATGAACAGTGCTCTTCTATTCCAATCAGAAGTCAGTGTCAGAATACCTGCTGTCTTGTGCAACAAGCACGAGTGGCGCTCACACACACGCAACTTACTGTATACCCATCAGAGCACATGTGGTTGTGTGTATTCAGTACACTGGATCAGTGTTTATGACTCACAAATTACTGCTTACATGAGCACACTGGTGGTAAAATACATGAAGGGCACTGGGCTCATTGTGTTATCTCTAATGGTGCTGCTTGACTCAAATCCATCTTGTATAATTACTCAGTACACTGATGATGGTAAAAACACCAAAAGCAACAATCCTTTCATATTAACAACAAGACTCTTTTGCAGCTGCTAATTATTAAATAATCGAGAACATTTTTATGATGCTGGTTGGGCATGATTTTGTCTCTGTTACAGAAAGCACAGGCTTAAGTGGTGTATTTTTCATTTTACAGTTGGAATGTAGTAAGTAAATCCCTTTCAGTATAGCTTTTTGAATACATAGATTCACCAAATTAATTTTAAAGACAGGTTTATTACACTGCTGATGGATTCTGACTGCAATGTATCACACTATACATTTGGTTATTAAGATACTCTTCATAATATGACTTAAACTGACAAGATTTACAGCGTGATTCGCTGTAAAGGAAACTCCAGTTTCCTCTCTGACTGCAGCAGGTAGACTGTGTGCGCACTGTTTTTACCTGTTCATCTCTGAGCACAGTAAGGTACAGTAGACAGTGTTGTCACATACAGGAAACCTCTGTCATGCTACCAGTCAGAGGATTGGAGACACACACACACACACACACACACACACACACACACACACACACACACACACACACACACACACACACACACACACACACACACACACACACACACATGCACGTCGTATACAGTATACAGAGCCGTGCCTGTGGTTTTTGCAGTCTTTGCCAGGCCACTAAAGCAACAGTGTTCGTGCAGTGGTGTCAACGAGTTAACCCTGTGAAGTCTGCTGCTGCTCCTGACTGATGCCTGAGAGCCGAGGACGGTTTTACGGCTGCCTGTTACTCATAAAAGGCAGTGTTAGTGAAGCTTCGTTTGACAGATGTACACACAAGCAAACCCAAACTATGCAGGTCTGTGCAGTAGGAAGTGGGAGGACATAAATATTTGTGAAATTGGTCAGACATGATCAGAAAACACAGAGACATAAGGATGTGGTATTCACTTTTTTCTTCTGGGAGAGGGAGAGGATGGCCGCCCTCCTCGACCCGACTTCTATACCCTTTGTGTTTAGGAAAGGAAGAATGCGTGTAATAAACAAGGTGGTATCTCTTGTTCTGCTGTATCCATGTTGATCATTTTAAACTGTCCATGATGAGTAGACCAGTGGACTGAAGGACAGTGTGGAAGGAAATTTATCAGATTACATGTAGCTTGCTCTGAAAACCAGAAAAGACTTTATACTACTTTTTCACATATGCAGTAGTACTCCCCAAACTTGAATGTGTAAAATAGGTGGAGTTACCCTTTAATACTAACTATTTTGTTATGATTGCATCCACCCACAAATCACATATTGTAATTTAGGTACATTTTTGTGATGCTGCAGAATCTTTTCTTTTCTCTACTTCACCAACCTTTGTTTCATATTTAGTTATGTGTTTGCTTTTTAAAATACAGCTTTAATAGTAAGAACGTACACTTACAAGTCGTCTGTCGATGGCTTTATTGCATGAGAACTACCATAGTTCAGCCAAATGAGAACAAACAGCTACTAAAGTAGGTTCATTTTGAGCAACAGCTGTACTGTGATTGCTGTAGGTTGGAGATTGAACCTGTTCCTGTGCAGCTCGGACAAGATATATCTCAGCTCCACTCTCATTAGCGCTGGACGTCTTAAAGAATCCCAGGTGCTCTCTGTAGGAGCCCCGTGTCTGTAAGATCGGCTTGCTGTTTGGCCAGAGGGCAGGGCACCTCACCCAGCCGTAAACCTGAGACGGGGGATTGGAAATGATTAGCATGTAGTCTGCACATGTATGCAGACATACACACATGCTCGCGCTCACACAAAAAGAGGGAGCACTCAGAGGGGTTCAGGGAGAAGTTTCCTTTGTGCTGCGATCTTTAAAAAAGAAAAAAAAAGAAAAAGGCCGTTAATCCTCTCCCTCTTTACCTGTCACCACTGCTTCTACAGCCAAAAGAACTCGCTGCTCTCCCGCTCTACAGCTCATTGATGGCTTTTTTCCAGACTGGACAAGTGCTTATTAAGAAACAGCAGAAAAAAAATACCTTCAGCTGGTAAAAAGAGGGAAGAGGTATTTTAGGATAAATTGAAATGCTGTAGCTGAGTAGCGCCGTGCTGAAAATCGTGTTGTTCTTTCCCAGACTCATGAGTCAAAAGCTGAAAACCATATGCTGCCGGGCCGAGCTGTACTTCCAACTTGTTGTTTAACTCTTCTAATCAGCCCGCGCATATTCATTTGTTTCACTATCGGAAAAAGCCCTGCATTAATTTACCGACAGGATACTCTGGGAGACAGGTGTTTACTGTATTTCATACAGCAGCTGATTTTGTGTCTGATTGTATTTAGATTGGCACCGCGACGTGTTTGTTTCATCTGATCTCGTCTTTCATAACGGGGACACACATGACTTTATCTACTGTGGCTTGAATTTCATTTTGGAACGTTCCTCTGGGTACTATTGGCAAACGTGTAGGTGCAGCTTTAGTCCCATTCAATCGTTCGTTTTCTCATCTGACAAAGCTGGTTATGATTTATATTCTCACATAAAGTCAATGTTGATTTAATTATAAGTGAGTGTTTAATTTGCAGAATTTTCACACATTCCAGTCCTTATTAGATACAGGTTCCTTTCGAAGTTTTATTGACAGTTTAACCGTATGTGTAAGTAGGTTGCTATGTAATGTATCCCCAGAGGGCATCCCGCACGGACCGTTATTCTCCGTGTTTCGTCACACTCTTAAAATCTCATCTGTACCTGGCCGTGTGGTCTCTCCCAGCTCTCACACAGTCATCGGGCCCATTAGCAAATAACTCTTATCAACCTGTTATTCCCAGGAAACCGGGCCTCTGTCAAAACAAATTGCCCGGAAAACCCAAACATACAGCCGAGGCTCCGCAGGTGTGTGTCTGCACGTGAGCTCACAGATAAAGATGAGATTAAAGCTTGGGCGTCTGCATTCTTGTAAAGTAACTATTAGAACACTATTGCCGCCTCGAGGATCTCTATTCTGTGTTCGCCTTTGTTCATAAGTATTCGCTCCCTTTTTACCACCCTGGACAGTGTGAGCATGATAAGCACTAAAAAAAAAAAACCCATAAGCAGCCGGTATCGTCCTGATGACAGGTTAAGTACTAGCTGCTCAATGACCGCTGATTTACAGTGATAGCAGTGAAATCATAGCAGGAATGTAGACTTGAGTAAAGCCGTTGTTTTCCTCTTCTCCTGCACATACACACATACTCCACTGCACGCCTCTCACACAATCCATAACAGAGGACATATGAGCATGACCGCAATTTTTTCCCTCTTTACAGCTGTGAATTTAAAATAAGTCTTTCTTTCCTTCCCCCCAGAATTAATGGGTTTGGTTTTGCCGGGGTCACCCTCTTGTCACAATTTCCTCCTGTCTAATTTCCCTCCCTCTACCTTGAGCAGACGACATAAATCAGGCCCGTGAACGGCGTTTATTGTACTTAGTAATGGTAGTTATTCTCACGCTCTGTAACGCGGCCAGGGCTCCTGAGCAATAAATGTCAGTGGTTGGGTTTCTCAAGTGTGAGGAACACCGTTTTTGCGAAGGTATAGTGTGTGGAGGTATTTGTCACCTCAGAGAAAAAGGCCTCATATTGAAGCTATCATCATTAAGGCTCCTTTAGCAGCAGCTCAGCTTTACACGTTTACATCCCTTCAGTTGGCTGCCATCTTGACGGAGAATAAGAGTTGACAGATACTGCAGCCCAACACTCTGTGTAATGACTAACTAGGATGTCTTTCTACGTTTCTCTGGCTGTTGTTGACCCCCCCGACATCCCACTCTGTCTCTATGTCACAGCCAAGCATTTTATTATCGGAGCATACAGAGTCGGTTTGAAAACAGCAGAGTTGCCTCCTTCCTCAGGCTGCCAGACTCCCCGACTCACACTCAACTCGACTCAACACGTTTTTTAATACAGTATAAAATCATTGACACTCTTTAAAGTGAATTAGATTATACGTGCCTTTAGAGATTCTGTTTGTGGAATTTCTGAGAAGTTTCCCCATAGCTTCAGTGATGTTTTCTCTGAAATTGTAGACTCACAAGTTACTGATGTTAAGTACCGCAGAGGAATAATACATCTTGACAAGAAAGCAGACCATCTCTCTTGAGATGTTGCATCTTTTGCATTACACACAACAAGACCTCTACTTGGGAAACAGTGGGAAGTCAAAGGCTTTTCCTGTAATGATTAACCAGTCTGGTGTTGTTGCTATTTATCAGATAAATCCACTCTGAGCGTTTCTGTGTCAGCTGATGTTAATTGATGTTTCATGTCGCTGTGAGTGAAACTCTCATATAGATCAGAGTGTCACTTTTAGATGAATTAGAAACGGTTCCAGACCTCACCGAGCCCCCTGACTGATTTATTTTCACATTAAATTTTAGCACCCTAACCAGCAAACGGGACAGCTTTTATGCATCATAAAGCCACGCCAAGTTTTGGATCCTAAACCTCTCCGCTCATGTTTAATATCAAAGATAGCACACTGTTATCAGTCCGTCTGTCTGTTGATACAAACTGGAACTGGTAGGGGGGGATGAAAGGATGAGAAGAAGGACGTATGGAACAGATTCTTCAGAGCTGGGCATTACATGAAAGCAAAGAGTGCAGTTCAGGTCCAAGCAGTCAGTATTTCAATGTGTCTTCATGTCATCGCTGACAACAGAGGGATGGCCCATCTGATCTCCGTCTCACACTATCTGTCTTTCTTTCTTGCTGATTGAGATAGTTCTGAGTACCTTTATTTTCCCCCTCCTTCTGTCTCTGTCATCGTATCTCTTCTTTCACCCTCATGATTTCAGTTTGAGTAACATTGATGTGTATGTGATAAAAAAGCCGGTCCTGTGATCCAACTGATGACACATGTACTGTGATAATCTTAATTGCTCAAAACACACTTTTCTGCCAGCTGCCGGCATTTCGGTGGGGATCGCCGGCTTTATTTGATGTTGACCCATCAAATTTCCAAAGAAGGTTAGACTTGTTTTGTTTTTTGTTTTGATATTTCCCAGCACTCTAACACGCAAAAGACGTTGCGTAAGAGTTTCTTGTCCATTTTAGACAGAAGAATGCAGATAAACATAAGGGTTGGGCTATTGATATGTATATTTTTTGCAGAATTGAAAAAGCATGGGAATCCTCAAGCAATGTGCTGTTTGGTTCCTCTTATCTGGTTTTTCATGACCTGTATTTCGATGCACACGGACCATGTGCCATTATAGTTTTTACCAATAAAAAATGCATTGTTCACACTAAACATAGAGCTCATTTTTCAGTGAAATTACATACTTACTTGGGGTGTGCGTCCCTCCCTTATAAGACATTTCGATATGTCTTTAGATACATATTGCAATCAGCTAATGATAGCAACACGTCACTAGTTAAAGTATTTGACTGGAATCTCTCCCATTTGTCCCGGACATCTTCCAGGACATGTGAAACGGCACCATTTTTTTCTAATGGAAACTCAAACATGTACGTTATCCATGATAGACCAGAGCTAGTCCCCTGAAAGCCTGGCTAAAACTTCACAAAGCTCTGCAAAACTTCACTGCATAGAGTTCCACGCAACAGAATTGTTAAAGCTCTTCTTTATAATTCCTCTCTGTAATATCTAAAAATAACAATAAAAAGTCCCTGACTACTTTAAGCTGTAAGTAAGGCTGCAGAAATCTTTTGGAAGCAACAGGAATTGTTAGGTTTGCATTAGCAGAAGCTAACTGGGGATTTCATTACAGCGCTGGGACATTTATGACATTACTTATGACACTTGGTGGTTTTTGTTTTCAACGTAAGTAATTAATAAACTAAATCAGAATTGGAATCAATTATATTACTATCCTTGAAAGAGTACTACTTGAGCATTGCACTCCTGTAACGTTGTTGGACTCAATGGACAGTTAAAAAGAAAAAGGATCAAAATCGATGCAGCAGAATTGATGCAGAGACATCATCTTTTTCCACACATGTCTTCCACTCTCTTGTCGCAACCTGGCGCCTACATTACTCACAACTCAGTTCAATTGCAGATGGTTTGGTCAAAGTCTTGGTTGGTTATGTTAGTCTAGCTTCAAGCTACTAGCTTTAAGCCTTGATGAGGAGCAGGCTACCTTCTAATACTAAGTCTGGTAAGCTCACTTCTTCCTCAAATTGGTAGTCTTCAGCTCAAATCGACGCTGACATCACTTGAGGCAATTTATCAGCCTTCGTAGAACTCCATCTGGAGCCACAGGTTTTTTTTTTTTTTTTACATATGCAGTCATTCTCTCCCAACACATGGAAACTCAGCTTGATATGTAAAATCTGTGCATTGACTCTTTAATGTTCTTGTCCTCACCAGCTTCCTTCTGCTCTTCCTGGAGGAACATTAGGCCCTGTCAGGAGAGCCTGAATGCTAAATTGTCCTCAGGGCATTTTAAGTGGAGGCACCTAATAAGTATACTTATTATTTGACAGAGTCACCTCTCACTTCATCTGGCTGTGGAAGAGCAGCGACTTGACACCAGCGTCCTCCTACATGGCCGAGCTCTTTCCCTTGTCACAAAGAGTGAGGCCAGCCACCTCGGGGAGAAACCTCATTACCGCTGTTTATATTAACAGTCTGAGCATGAAGCATTCAGTATGTGATTTTTGGCATGAAGAGCTTTGCTTTGTGGCTCCGCTCTCTCTTCGCCACAGTCCTATAGCTGTTGCACCTGATGGTCAGTCTCACCTTGCAAGAATTAAGAACCATAAGCTCCAAATTAGGACAAAAATCCAAATGTTTTAATAATCATCACAAGACGCATACAGTTGTCCGTCTGCCCTTTCCCTGTTCAGCTTTTAACAATGATAGAACGCTAAAAAAGCAAACACTCACTTCTGTTTATACCGAAGTGTCGAGGAAAAATGCAGCAGAAAAATGTGTAGCAAACATGTGGTTTGGTTATTAGGACTCGCTGCTTTGCCTGCCGACTCCGGTTGCAGTGTTACACTAGTTTCAAGGTATACCATGGTATGAAAATTGACAATTATTGTACAATGCACATTTGTGGTATTAAATTCTACCCTATTAGCATTATTAAAAAGATATATATTACAAGTTTATATCAGGTTTCGTGTCTGTCAGGACATTATATGTTGTGGAATTATAATGAAGGGTTTATTTAAGCAAGAGAAACCAAAAAACAAAATGTTTTCATTCCTTTAAGGGTCACTGTAAGTGATCATAATAAATGTGTAATACCATATGCTTTCATACTGGTGATATTTTCTGAGGTGGTTATCATACTGTGAAAACCCTACTGTCCACTTATTCACAACTGGGATTGTATCTAATAACCGGCGCAAAAAATAACCTGTTTGGAATTGAATTAATAGTTTTTTGTTTTAATGTGTATTTAATAGTCAACCCTCTTGTTAATTACAATCATGTTGAACCCCACAGTAAGTCATGTTTCTGTTGCATTTGCCTGACACTCGGGTATGTGATGTTTTATAAACACAGATTGGGTTATAGGGTTTTAATATTCTGTCACAACTGTTGCTTCTTTTCCTGCTTTATGCTACTCTGTGGTATTGCGAGCTTGCCAATATTGCAGTTATACAACTTCCACAGGCTGGATCATCACCGTCCCTTCTCTGCCTGATTTTATTTATTTGCTCGGCTCTGTATTTACAGCGTCTGACAAATCCTGTAATTTGAATACATACGCTGTTTGGTTTTATGTGGTGTCAAAAGGAAATGGTTTCTGGCCTGATCAAAAGGGCCGTTTGATCTCGCTGAAGTTTAATGGTCGATGGCAGCCAACCAAACACAAGCCCACCTGTCTGTTCAGATGTAGCAGAAGAGATATACACCTGATAATTTACTCTTTTTTTTTTTCTTTCTGTCTGCCAGAGGAAGTGTTCTCCACTCAACACGATAGTCTGAAGGAGGAGAAAGAATCCTTAACCAAGCTGCAGAAGGAATGCACTGCCAAGAGGTATGTGTGAACCTATAATTAGCTATTGCTTTATTTCTTCGCAGAAAACACACTTTTAAATGCAGTCATCCTCGTCAGCCAGACATTACCCAGAGCCCGGTGAATGATGTGACTCGCTGTGAATTGAGATGAGGCTACACCCTGTTACTTGCCTCCCACCATGTTCTTCCAAAACAAGGGGATGTTTTTTTTGCGGCTGGCACTACCTATTTATGTGTTCTCAACGGAGGGTTTACGCATTGTGCTAAAAAGTCTGTTGGCCTGTGTTTGCCTTGGCCTGCGGGGAGACGTGTGTGGCGGGCGCTGACCCTGGATACAGCTTTGTTTGTCTGAGAGGTACCTGGCAGTCACAGAGGGTAAACCAGAGCCCCAGGAAGGCCAGTACGGGCCAAGAGACCCAGCAAACAGGAAATTAACGCCGACACTTGTGCATCTGCCTAACATCCATTGCTTGGAAATATCTGTGTGTTTTGTGTTTTTTCATGGGAATGTCTCTCTTTATGGAACTTCTTTTTTATCTTAAAGAAAGAGAAAGTTTAAGCCCAAAAGTTTTTCGGGCAAAACTTTGTCTGTCTTTTCTCCTACCTCATTGATCATCTCACCCGCCCCCAACCCTCCCAAGAGGCTTTATATAAAATGGTATTAAAAAAAAAACCACCACCAAAGCACATCAAAAAATCTCTTATTAGGGTTGATTACAAGATCAGTTATCACTAATCCAATGGTGTGCTTATGATCCTATGTTCAAGCCAAACAAAATGGACTGTAGATTTACCAAACTTTCGTGAACTTGTGACTTTCGCCAGCGCTTTTACTTCAATGGATGATGGTGTGCACGGAGGGGAGGGGCTGTGTGTGTGAGACGCGTGAGTGACAGTGACACGGAGGGAGAGCAGGGAAAGGAAATGCAACCGAACGAATAAGACTGCGTTTTTAAGTATCGTTAAAAAAACAAAAAAAAACACAATATGTGGCTACAACCAGGCGCTTATATTAACTGGGATCCTAATAATAAAAAATAAATAGTAAAAACTATCAATAGCACCACAACATTGAAAGGCTACTTCTGCATTCATGCATCAGTATTAAAAATGTATTTCCTGACATAATTAGTCTTTTACTGTAAGTGCTCAAAATCAAAAGCTCAACCTTCTAAAGATAAAAAGCTTATATTCTTTCTGGAATGGTTTTAGATGATACTACTTCCATATCTGCCCTTAAATATAAGGCTACTGAATATAAGGCTATTGCCAGTAGCTCTTTAGCTTAGCTTAGCTTAGTTTAGCACAAATACTGGAAACAGGGGGTACAACTTGCCTGGCAGTGTCAAATGGTAATAAAATCCTCCTACACCCACCTTTTAAATTGACATGGTCACGTTAACCTTAACTGGCCAGTGGCTGTAGCCTTAAATTTAGCAGACTGATATGAGAGTACTTTCGATCTTCTCATTTTAATCTCTAGCAGAATGCAAATGTGCATGTTTCTCAAAATTTGAACATATTTCTTTAAGTACATTTTGCTAATAAACCTAAACCTGCTGTGCAAAACTTTTGTCTCTCCCCTTCTGGCACTTTCGCAGTTACACAAATGCTGTCGATGTGCTTATGATGCCATAGGCTCCACCATACTCCATTGAGCCAGTGCGGCCACAGACTCCAGTTTTCAAAACTGTACAATACTGCCAAGCACAGAGAGATTTATCTGCTGCTTCATCAGCATTGTGGGAATGTGTTTGGCAAGGGCTCGAATGTAAAAGATGTCCAGTCATATGTAAAATGTGCTGCAAGTTTAAATAGAGTAGATTATAAATGTAGATGAACACAAAGTATTTGATTTGTGAGCGTGCATTAAGAAGGGCTGAGGAGGGAAACATGAGTTTGCATGTTTTAGGAAGCGTTTTTGAAGGCCTCGCAACACGAGTTCAACCAATTAGATGAGGCAGAGCCTGTTGGACGGATGACTGATTTCAGATCAAACGATCATCACACACCAATCTGTCTCCTTTTACACTCGTACAAAGCAGCCGCACACTGGGAAAGGGAAATGATAAGAGACTGCTGACCACAGGCAAAGCCAAGGAGGAAATTTAAGTGAAAAGTGAGGAGCGTGGATGGGAGGGAGCGTCACATTCAATAACCATTTCCCCCCCCAAGATCCTTTTCATCTGCATGAAATGATGGGCTATTACCCATAAGTAGTGTTGTAGGTTTTAGAGAGGACACCCAAAGAGAGAGACTCACTCACACACACACACACACCATTCATACAAAGCCAATCATCCGTATTACTCCCACATGAGCAGTCACAGGGATAACTGTGTACATCCTGTAAGAGTTGTGTAATATTTACTCTTAAAATGCAGGGCTTTTTTTGAACTGCAGATGTTTTAGGTATTATCAGTGACATGCAAATTGTTATATTTTGTATAAATCCACTATGACTCTCCAGTATAGCCTCTCCTACAATCACCACATTGAATCCTCAGTGGTGTTACTGTATATTGCTGCTTGATGTGGAAGGGACATCCAAAAAGCATTTCTTTTGCACTAGAACATACTGTATATAAAGTATATGTATACAGCTTCAACATCTATTTTTCACGAACAAGACGACTTCTTGATGACTTGATGTAAATAATGACTTAATTTAGAGGTTTTTTTAAACAGGAAAAAATCAGGGCAATTTATTATTTTTACCACAAATTCTGAATTTATGCAGTATTTCAGTCTATGTTGGTGTTTTACATTTGTGAAAATCTTCTCCAATTTTCATAGGTCATAATTCAGAACGTCCTCCAGCCTGCTCTGATAACAGATCTGGCTGGGGTTGATAGACCCTGCACAACTAACATTGATACTAATGATGGATGACTGGAAAATTATTTTCACGTTTAGATTGCAGACGATTCGCCGATGAGTCGCTCAGCTTTCGCCCATACAAGGCGCAGAGAAAAGCAGATTGACCTAATCTTCTCCTTAGAGCAACATTAACCTGCCCTCACACATCATTATGCTGCATGAATCAGCTCTCCTCTCTGCTCCTCAGGAATCTTTTCTATTTTCCCTAACTTTAATTACCTGTATGCCTTACAGTGGGTCCCTGCGGAGCCGTAACAAGCCTGGATTATTTCTACGGCTCATTTCCTCTTCCTCTTCCTCCCGTCTCTTCCAGCTACACTCTCTGCCCTACGAACTCGTCTCTGCTCTTTCTCTTGTCCCTCCTGCGCCTCACGTATGGCTCCTCAAGTTCTTCGATCTTTTAGCCAGTCGGTTACTAATTGTGTAGTCCTTGTGTCTGGTTTTGTCTCCCCAGAGAGCAGTTCCTCAAGTCCAACGCCCAGCTCACCTTCCGCTGTCGTCAGCTCCTCTCTGAGCTTTCCTACATTTACCCCATTGATGTGGTGAGTTGAACCTGGTGGCACACAGCTGTACAAAGCGATGTTGACCGGCGACTGCGAAGAATGGTCTGCTAAAAAAAAACGAGGCTTTCATAATGCAGAAATAGGACAGATAGTCGTGTGCCAAAGGTTTTTGTTTGTTGTTTACAATGATGGAATGATTTAAAGCAAGTGCCTCTGCCAGTGGCAAAGCTGGGGTTTGATCCTGTGCAGGGTTTTATCTCGTCTGCGTCTATTTCTGCTGACTGATTATTGTATT
Source organism: Lagodon rhomboides (assembly GCA_039737535.1). Lineage (NCBI taxonomy): Eukaryota > Metazoa > Chordata > Actinopteri > Spariformes > Sparidae > Lagodon > Lagodon rhomboides. Next base: position 16,021,479 of record CM077795.1, read on the forward strand.
TAATACGAAACCTCTCCTTCAATTCCACAGGCTAATCAGTCAGATTATGTCATCTGCGGAGTGAAGCTGCCAAACTCTGAAGACTTTCAAGGTAATTTATTATGTGCCAGCTTGAGTGATTCAGGGTTACAGGAGGATAAGCGGTGGTAAGGCATGTTGAACAAGTGTTTAGCCTTAGCTTTAACGCGTGTGGTTACATGTAAAGTGTGGTGTGGCACAGCAATTAAACATTTTACAATTTGAAGGCTGATGATCTCATAGACGCAGTATCTATGATATCATACCTTTGGCAACTGTAGGTGGCAATTTGGCATTACTGTGCAAAGAATAATAGTCTTTAACTAATTTAATTTAATAGCTACTGGTATGTAATTTTATTGCATGAAATGCTATTGTGTTATCAACAGGAAGTCAATAGTTTTACTCGTCGGGACAGGTTGACATTCTTCTTAACTCTGGGTTGCAAAAATCACATTATACACGCATACCGATATGTCACAACATTACCATTGCCTTTTGGCTGATGATGAGGAAACAAGTCTACCAGCCATCTGGCAGTTGGCTGGTGCTAATTTTGTGTCCTCAATAGATATTACCAAAAAAGAGGATAGAAAAGTCTCCAGGCTGATCAACACTAAAAAAAAAAGAAGATAAAAGAGAATCTAAAGATAAAAAAGAAGACCTTCGCAATCTACTAAATATGGGAAAAGTTTGGAGCCAGACTTGCGGGCTGAGCAGAGATGGCAGACAGACATAGGTTGGTTTGCATTCTCCTTTTGCCTTTCTGATTTCCTGTTGGCTGTCGATGGAGGAGTTGTTCAGCACCGCCACAGTCTTGAGGAGTCTTGCCACAAGATGCTTTTGTATCTGGTTTGCTGCCCCAATGACACGCAGCCACAGAAACCACATCATTTAATATCAAAGACGCAGTTTTAGACAACAGATTGTTGAGTAAAAAGGGTTTGTCAGCAGGCAGTTTGAGCCACAAAGCCCTTGTTATCATGGTGGTGTGCTAGGTTAGACTAAGGGTCACGCTGCATGTGTTGTGATAAATGGGATTTGCTGTCACAGCAAGGGAAACTTGATGACTTCATGACCTCTCAATAGCTCAGATGAATTGAGGGTGGGGTTCGGATTGAACGAGTAATGAATGGTTAGCTTTGGTGTGCAGACCGAGAACACACTGGCTACTGTCCACTCAACATTCTCCTGCTGCCCTTCCTCCCAGCTGGTGAGACCCTGCAGACCTCTGAAGCCATAATTCATAAATACCGCTCCCAATCTCCTCCGCTCCCCGCTGTCGCACTCCACCTGTTAACATCTATTAAGTGCACTGCGAAAGTGCACAGTAGTGACAGCCAGCACATTTGTGTTCGCAGCAATCACTTGTTCCCATAAGGTGGATGCCTGTGTCTGCTTCTGCCTCCCAGCTCTGCGTAGGTGGACACCTAGCAGTGAGTAAACAACTGAGCATGTGCTGTGGCAGAAGATAAAAGGCCTAACAGAGAACATCCTAATACATTTACTGCTAACTACCTTTTTCCTGTATGCCCTCCCTCGTGGTCTGGTGGCTTGCGGTTTGTGAAATGTAGAGAATGTAGAGTATCATGCAGTCCAGGCAGCCATTAATATCCATCCTCTAACAAAACCGAAGTTTGAAGTCGAGTGTCTATTTGCATCTTTGCATTGAAATTAAAGGTAATCCTGGCATGCAAAACATTTCCTTTGCTTGCTGTGGCAACACACGGAGACATTTTGCAAAGGCCAGTACAACATATCGAGACTTTTTAAAGGAAGGATGTAGAGACATGCTTTTCACCCCTTCATTTCACCCCATTGCTGACCCATGCTCTCACCCGTGTGAGGTTTGGCCCCAGAGAAAGCCTGATCAAGTCTAGAACCGTCTGGATTTGTGTCAAAGTCAGTTTAAACAGGCCTACAGGGGAGGATGTTCCACATTAGAGACCAGGGTCAGGGTTAGTTGGAGTCCTAATCCAACTAGAGGTCAAAGTGGAACAGGATGGTACTCTGCTGAGGCCCTTCAATGCCTTACATTTAACTCAAGCTTTCCTTGTCAGTTCAGCCTGACAAGATATCAACAGTCTCCACTTGCACCCTTAGGTCTCGTTTATAGATGCATGTCCTCCAGTTGACCCAATATCCCTTTTAGTGCGTAGCATCATCCAAAAGCACCAGAGGCCAGGAAGCTGTTTACTCCAGGTGCTGTTGTTGCTATGGACAAAAAAAATTACAGGAAGAGTAATGACACAAAGCAGGCTTTCTGCGTTATGTTAAAAAAACACGCAGTGTGAGCCAAGGAGTCTACCACTCACTATTGCCATAGTCTATTATTTCAAAGCGTGGAGATAAAAACCATGGGGACTTGAAGTCTTTGCCTCGAGCAGCGTCCTGCTGCTGTTAGAGAATGTGAAACCACTTAAAGTGTTGTCTTGAAACCATTTCTTGTACCCAAAGCGAGTGTCTTTCCCCGTCAGAAACGTTCACAAAGGCATCCAGTTTTCCATCCTTGAAGTTGTTTGGACTCGGAGGGGATGGTTCTACGCGATGCTTTTGCTTCTCAAGCACATATCTGAAAGAAAATTGGTCATCCCACTGTAGCCAATGTTTGCTGCTGTGGTACGCTGTGTGTTGTGCCACATTTCGTATTACTTTCCAAACACTCTTCCACATAAATGCAAGTGCTCGTCTTCCTGTGGATACTTGGTTACCAAGATATCTTTGGTCAGATGTTTAGACATTTTTGGTTGGATTCACAAACGGTTTATGTGAACTTTATTTATCTTTATACGTAATGAAAGTACATTTAACATTGCCGAGTGTGTGCTTTAAAGTTCTTGATGTGATGAAATACGTACTTTTGGGTGATACTGCTCTTTTGAATTTAATTATTATTATTATCTATTGAATCTGTTAGGATTCTTATTATTATTTTCATCCGCGCATATAAATGCAGTTTTGGAGGCCTAAACATTGCCCAAAACTCACGAAACAAGGCACATGCATCACATCTGGTGAAAAATGTGACAATTTAACATGATTGGGTGTGGGTGTGGCCAGGGGTCTCTATAGCGCCCCCTGCTGTAATGCCCCGCCTCCTACATGCACATACATGAACGAAATTCAGTATGCATATGTATCATGTCCAGACGCACAAAAAACACTCTTGGACCCATACCCTAAGTCCAACAGGAAGTCGGCCATTTAGATTTTCGCCGCCATTTTGACCCATTTCCATGCCTCGTAGTTTAACGAACTCCTCCGACAGATTTAACACCACAGACTTCGCATTCAGTCAGTATCATCCTCAGTGCGGTCCATTTCGATGCTTCGCCATAAAGCAGGAAGTCCTTACAACTTCAACATACAAGTTCCCATCTACACCAAATTTGTCACACATGTAGAGGGTGTCACCCTCAATACGCCTATGCATCGATACTGCGTCATATGCATAGCGCCAACCACTGGACACAGGAAGTCAGACAAACATCATCCGATTTACATGACATTTACTGCTTGTTATCTCCACATCATACACTACGACATGACATGCAAGTAGCAGGTGAGCGCGCCCTCCGACGACGACGCAGCCCGACGTGCGTGGAGCGAGGGCCCGTTCATCGCTGCTTGCAGCTTTGATTCACATTACATTTACAGGCTTTGATGTGTTAATGTGGATCACCTTTGAAGCCTGTTGATTGATTAACAAATACAACATTTTCTTGTTCGCTCAGCACAACTCTATCAAATGTGTAATAACTGGAACCTCTTTTTGACTTTGTGTCCCGCAGCAAAGGATGACGGGAGCGTGGCAGTTGCCCTGGGTTACACATCGCACCTGGTCCTGATGATCTCGTGCTTCCTGCAGGTCCCTCTTAGGTATCCGGTGATTCACAAGGGTTCACGCTCCTCCATAAAGGACACCATCACTGACAGACTCACCGAAAAGGAGAGAGAGTAAGTAGGCTCAGTACTTGACATGGAAACACCAGAAATCAGGGTACATTTAATACAATGAGTGCATATTTATTCCATTTGAATTGAACAGTCATTCAAATGAAATGTTGCGCCTGGAGCCTGGCCGATACTCAAGTTTTGGGGCTGATGCCAACCCTTCAGAAGCCTTCAGAGTTTTTTTGCTGGTGATTTTCTAAGTCTGGTCTCGGTTGTTTTCCCTCCTTTGTTATGTCTCGAGCTCTGGGTGAAGAAAAGGTTTTGCCATTTTTTCAGGACAGAAATCATTTTTTTTCACATGTGAAACTAAGTGAATTTATTTTTTTCAGGAGAAAAAAAAATCTTCTGTGAAACAGTGATTTCTTTTTTGCAGGGGAAAAAACTTTTATCCCCACTCGGTTCCATACATGAAAAAAAAAACTTTTTTTTTACACATGGCGGGAAAATAAATTCTCCTGATTTTTTTTCTCCGCAAACTCCCCTAAAAATCTCTGATATCGGTGCATTGGCTGATACACACACGATTTTGCAATGATCCCTCAGATGGGATTCTCGTAAAGACAGCCCCTGAGTGATGGAGCATGATTCTGCCTGTAATATGTTTGGTTAGATATGATGTGATGAGTCATGCAACAAGTTATTTGTTTTAGAAAAATGTCCTCTTCACATTGCTGTCATCTAAACAGGGTTATTATGGGTAACTGACAGTTTATCCATGTAAGGGGATCTAACAGACACGCACTCAGCAGTTTTTTCAACAGTGGTAGTTTTATTATTGTGCGCAGAGGTAAGATTGTAGAGTAACTGAATGTGACTTCATGCCTGATTTTAGCTTGAGCATGCCCCCTTTCACAGATTCAAACAATATGTGAATGTGATTCGGTGCGATTAACAAAGTTAAAAAAGTTATTTTAGAGTTAAGTTTGAAAAAAAGCGAAAATAAGACAGCGCCATTTTATATGTACTTTTATTAACAGTTGCACAAACAATGAAGTTGTTTTGCAAATCGTTAGAAAACAAAACTTGACTGAATAAATGATTTGTGATGGTTCATGATAATAAATGGTAAAAACATGGAAATGGGATTTTTTCTGGCAAAAGCAAAGTAAAAGACGAGCCACATTTTCCATGTGAAAATGATTTTATTTATTCCACGTTTCAACCGTAAATCTGCAGTCTGTTTCCCTTTTCTACTTTTCCCTCATCGCCATCAAACAGAATCATTATATACTTATTTCACTGGCTGATTTGTGGCATCACAACAAATCTCCCGAAACTTGTTCTGCTTTTATAAATCCTCCAAAAACATCTTCACTTGCTGATTGAGGCATGCTAAAGTTTAGTTTTGTTCTATGTTTGCGCAGTTGTGTTGTCTTTCAACATTTTTTCCATAACTAATTACAAAATAATGTTTTTGGTTTTCTCTGATTTTCCTTTCAGACTCTGCTTGTACGTTCCCAACCCATTTGATTTCATACGTCTGTTTAATAGGCTGTTTTAGGGGGAATATTTTTCACTTCAGCTATTTTGCAAACCGCTGCCTGTTATATAGTTGTATTTGTTGAAAATACATTATTGTACTCAGAAAACGTAACGCTAGAAACATAATGTAGAGTGGCGACTGCCTGTAAAATCTTTGAACCAGTTTCAGTAAGCTCGGGAAAAGAATGACTGTTGATGAAAGGCGAGTTAATCAGACATCTCAGATGGTGCTCATTTCCAACTGCAGCAGTCAAAATACAAGTGTTTAAACTTCTCACATTTTTAACACCGTTAACAAGAAAGTACATATGGCAAAAGCTAGAATACTTGCTGAATGTACATATTTTTTAATCACCGCTTAATGATTAAACTGTTCTTTTAGTTCCACCAAGTTTATTACACGTTAGTAAGCACCGCTTCAAAAAACCCAGTGCTGCCAGATTTCAAAGGCCTGGGGTATTGTAGTCAATAAATCGCCAGCCTTGTTATACTGTTGTTCTCTTTGAGGCTTTATATTTAAGATTTCAACAGATCATAAATTCAGATATGTAAGACAGAGTGTTACGCATGAATGGAAGTGTAACTTTGCCCCCGAGAGGTTTTTATCGCTTAACTTATTAGCATTTTTAGCCAAATCATTTGCAGAGAAGTCTATTTTAAGGCAGGGTGCCGAAGCAGTCCTAAAGTCTTCACAGAGCCTCTGTGTGTGACCTGATGCAGTACATATCCAACTTTCCACAAGTTTTTCAGCGACTTGACTTGTTGTGAGTAAACCCAGCGAGAGCAGTAACAATTGTTTGCATCCTTTTGTTGTGCAGAATACAAGAGGGATTATATTTATTTGTCCTCCTCACACCCCTCAGCTGCATCTTACTACGTATCCTGTCTTCCATTAGCTGGTGGTAGCTGCAGTATTCTGTTTAAGCAAAAACAGATACATTTCAAGAGCATTTAGATTGGATTTGAATAAAATATCACGGTGCTCCAATGTGCACTCACTGCACTCACTCCATTTTTTTCCAGGGCCAAAAATAAATGTCTGGCCCTAAATGTTTCCATATACATTATTTGGAAACTGCTTTGTCACCCAGAACCTTCACTCATTCATTTAATTTGATCCAGCGCCGTGGTCGTACTTTTGTTTTTGAACGCGCTGAAAGGAACTTTTAACTGTTTATGAAACAGTCTTAATTTAATCCTGATCCCTCTCTGTAACAAGACCATCAGCGAGAAGATTGGCAATTCCTGTATAATTATTATAGTCGTTCCTGATGCCTGTCATTGAGTCAGAGTCCGACTTACCTGCGTCAGAAAAGTTATAAGATTAAAACTAAGGCGGGGTGCTGAGGATGAATTGAAGAGTCTCCGGAGGAAAGAAGCTGCTCTGTAGTCTGGTGGTACGGCACAAAAGAAAAGTTTACGTTGCCATCTTGTGTTCACAGGGGCAGCCGGAAGTGACAAAAAATCTTAGTAGTAGTACTTGTTTAGATGCAAACAATTCTGATGTCTTGGAAAATGAAATGGAGGCCACCCACCAGAGATACCTGCACCCATAATCTGAGAAACGCTGATATTTCACCCAAAGACTTTCAGTGCATAGCAGGAGCCAAAAAAGTGCATGCTTATTTATTGCATTGTCTTGTTGGTGTGGTCTAAATTCAAAGCTGGAATACAGATCAAGATATTAAGTAATCAGAATTGGCCTGTTGCATTGCTGATAGATCTCAGTACGTATACTTGTTTTTGCAAAAAAAGCACATCTGCTCCCATTTCCACTGCTACCACATCTTAGCTTGGGCAGAAGGTGCTGTCTTGGCAAGTTCCCGTTTCTTTCAATTTACTCATGTGTTCAAAGAATCCAAGATGAAGCCCTGCTGAAGCCTGTAAATCACAGTGCCCATTCAGTGCCAGCGTCTCTATCACACCTCAGGGCTGTAACCACTTTGCTTCCTATCTTCACAGCGTTATATAATTGTTGAAATTTTGAATCGAGAGCTATTCATGATTGAAAATACCATGTTGACACAGAAGGAGGCAAATGATAAGTTGAGAACCTAACCTCACCTGGGGCTTTGTCGGGGCCGTTTGTGTAAGCCAGGCACTGTGCAGACACTGTAATTACAACGAGGGCCAATGTAATGAAATTATTATTTGTATATGTTATGGTCTTGTAGCTATGCATCCAGTCATAAGAAAAAACAAAAAAAATGCTCCTGCGAGATGATAATTGCACGCTTGGGACACTTGCTGAGGTATGCTCCTTACTTGATATTGACATTCCACACATGCAAGACCTCCTTCAATGAGTGCGAGAGGGGGAGTGATGAGGAGGATTGTGCTATAATCAGCAGCGTTGCTAATAGCCCTGGATGTGGGTGAAGATGTGTTAGAGTGAATAGTCTGTGTTGGTTCAAAGCTACGAGAAGATGAAAGTCCAGAGTCGTGCTTGCACTCGTAACACACAAACCGCACATCATGCTAACAATTTTGCTTTTCTGTACGTTCACAGCAGAATATTTCAGTCCATGTCCTTTTTTATTTTTAAAGAATATTTACCGAAAGAAATTTCACACATTTTCTATGGAGTGTTTATTGGTGGGAATCTGAACAAATACGGGCTTTTCCGGATGCACCCGTGGGCCTTGTTTGTGTGAAATGTGCTTTGAGTGTTTGCTGTGTTTTTCAAGCGGCTGTGAAGAAGCGATTTGCGGGTGGTTGAAACGTGAAGAAGACTTATTAAAGTGAATTATTCAAATTGCTTGGAGAAGAGATGCAGGCCGCATGGTGACGTCAAATCAGGTCATTGTAACAGGACTGCAGACAGTCTCATTAGTCTTTTGGTTCTATTCTGACATTTCAGTGACATTTGCCAACCATGAGTGTAATCCTGTAGGGTTCAACAGCTTCTATGTGTTCGTGTTGTACTCTCAGTCAAGCACAGGGGACTGCATTTTCTTGGTAGAGGCGCATGGGAATGTTGTGTTGATAAGCCTGACACTTTCACACCCATGTGTCATCAATAAGCCGGGAGAAAGTGTGTGAGTTTATCAGACACCGCGGTGATTGAGCGGCCATCTGTTTGTGTGGGTGATTGTCTCACGACAACAGCTGGAGAGGCTCACTGGGAGCGACTTCACCCATTTCCAGTCCTACCACGCAGGATATTTACACCAGCATCCAGCGACAAAAAATAAACTTGTAGGCCGCGTCGCTGTTGGGCAGACACAACAATCACGCGTCTCCCTTAGGTGTCCCTGAGTGAGGCCAAACTCCCCGGCAAACGTCCCCCCCCTCCCTCCGCATGTTTATGACCCCTGAGCTCCCTGCGGGCTGCAGGCGCACGGCAAAATGATGTGTGGGTAGACGGAAAGCAACTAGGCGAGCTCTAAAAGTGAACAAAAAAGGGGTGATTAAAGTGTCGGAAAGAGGCAGCCAGCGGTGATAAGTGAGGTGGCATGGGATCAGTTTCTCGGAGCGTGGTGGGATTACCAGGCAGTCGGTCAGGTATAATGGCGTGCACATAGGAACCTTATGTTGTTTTAGTTGCGCGTTGCACTCTAGGCCCCTGTTAAATGGTAATCGTCCTGACCCCACTTTTGAGACGTGATGAATCTTTGAACTCTGTTTAGATGACTCCATGCGCCCCCTTAAGAGTGAAGCTCAACATCCGCCTTCTGTGGCTCACGAGTAATGTTGACAGGTTTACCATGTAGCGAGTCCCCGGGACCCACAGGTGGTCATCTGAGTGGGTCCAAGGGAAATTCAGTGGGTCCCCAAATAAAGGTTGTGATTTCTGTAGTTTGTAGTGTAAAAAAAACTTGTGTTGGATGTCGTATCGTTATAATAATAAATGTATGTTGAAAATATATCTGTATCTCCAAAATGTCCACTAGGACTTTGTAACTGAACTATGTGCGGGGTGCACACTTGAACTGTCTCTGACTGTGTGGAAGTGGAACAGATGGCAAAGAAAGGCATTAAAACATGAGTCTGAGGCCCTAAACTGAATAAACAAAACAAAAACATTCATAGTTGAGTCTTTATATTGATTCGACTGACTAAGGTAGGCGTGGATCCAGATTTTGGTCGCAGAAATATTCACCCTTGTCACTATCCAGCATGGAATCCCTAGAGCTCTGGGTTTAGTTGTAAGCGTTTGTTCTTCAGTGTGGTGTGAAGAGTGTTTATATTTTTCACCCTGTGAGTTTGGCTAATATCACTTTATTCCTTTGCAACTGCAGCAGCGTACAGTAATGGCTGCCTTATTTCACACAGTCTGATATTTTGCTAGAGGAAAACCAGTTAAGGCTTGTGTTGATCTGAACTGTGTAACCCTCCGGCACTTTGGCACAGGCCAGAGTTTGAAACTGTCCCTGTAACAATGTTTGAAGTGAGGTGTGGAGTACGACCGGTCTGTTTGGCACCCTGTGTTATTTGGCCTTTCTGGGATCACAACATCCTCCTCCTTCCTGTCTGAGACGCTCTCTGAAATCAGTGGACTCTAACGACACGTTGCGCCCACATTTAATCCTGTGGAGAGCCCAGTCCCAGTGTTTCTGATTGCATGGGGGAGAACCGGGCAGATACGATCCAGATGTCCAGTGTCTGATTGAGACCAGAACCCAGCCATTAAACAGCAAGCAGCGCTTCAAATGGTCGTTCGCCCAAAGTATTGAGGCAAATCAGTTTTTTTTTATTTTCTTTATCACTGGCTAATGGAAAAATCGGTGTAAGTGGGATTTACACATCACTGCTTGGTTCAAACGCAAAATAAACTGTTGCTGGAGGTTGTGAATGTTAATGCCAGGGGAGGGAGGCCAGCTTAAGACGAAAGCAACCTGTGAGCTCCAAGAAAAGGGGTTATTGTTCCGGGGCTTCAGCAGTTTCATGTCTCTTAACGTGGACCATGTGCACGGGAGGAAAGGGCGAGCTGCACCCAAACTACCATGTCCTGCAATGCAAAGACATGGAAAACACTGCGAGCCTGCAGGGCAGGTTAAACATCCTTCTGCAGGACGCACACGTTTGTCTTTTCCATCTTCTAAATAAGGTAATGAAGTTAAAGGGTCAGTTCACCCAAATTAAATGCTTAGCTACTCACTCTGTTTTATGCCTAAATTTGATTTTGAAAATCAATAATATAAATAAATAATAAAAGTCAATTTAAATAACACTTTTCAATACAAAGTTATAATGTGCTTTACATGGTTGAATAAAAAAAAGTAATAAAATACCCCACAATAAAAGAAGATAAAAACAATACTGATAATAACAAATAAAACTGATGTCTGTCCTGACATTTCTGTTGCCAAACCAATATTGTACAGAGTAGATCAATGGGATTTCATCAAAGATGATACCCTTTAAATGTGTGGTCTTTATTGTTTCATTGTATCAGATTCATTTCATGACAATGCAGACCGAATAACTTCTGGTTTATGTGCAAAAACCTGGAAAACTAACAACATTCCCATCTCCCAGAGCTGTGCTTTGTGTTTAGTGCTAAATGCAAAACCAAAATGCTAATTATGGCAAATGCCATAGCAGGCTTAGCATTAGCATCTTTTCAGTTTCATCATAAGCATGTCTTTGATAACATTTAGCTCAGTGTACCACTACCGAAGGAAAGTCTCATAAAGCAGCTAGCATGGCTTCAGACTCTCAGCCTCGTTAGTATTGTTGTGTATTGACATGAGAAAGCCATGAGGTTGGATCATAAATACTCAATGGTGTCAAAATCTTTTGATTTATGGCCAGATAGTATGTCATTTTTCAAAGACTGCATTTTGAAGTGATGATCTTCTTTGGCCTGGGTTTTTGGCTCGCGAACACTATGTAGGGTCTGCTCTTGATTAAAACAATGGAAGGAAACAGAAGACAAGTAAAATGAGACAATCTAAATTGCACAGAAATAAAATGGAATAAAAATACTGAACAATTATATGAGATAAAAACAATAAAACTGATGACTGTCCTGACATTTCCGTTACCAAGCCATAATTATACAGAGTGGATCAATGGGATTTCATCAAGGAGGATACCCTTTAAATGTGTCATCTTTATTGTTTCAACAAAATCTGTAATACAGATTCATTTCATGACAAAACAAGTTAAATAGTTCAGCTTTATCTGAAATTCAATATCTTTATAATTCTGGTGCAATATCCTGCAGTGCTGTCCAGATTAAAATGAGTATAAAAAAGTATAGTATAAAATTAGAATTGTATGATGTTCTAGTAGGTTCTATAAAAGACTGAAGATTGTCTGGCGTTTATAAAATAAATTGTTACTGAAGCAGTGCGATATGCACATGTTTGGGACGGGTTCAGTTGCATAGTTACCGTGTTCTTCATAGAAGAGATGAAGGAGGTGATTAACTTGGGAGCTGGCGAGCTTAAATCAAATTCCCCAAAATCACTCATTATTTAGCTCAACTACAAAGACACCCAGGGACTGGGCAGAATGTTTACTTGTCCTTTGAGGTTTTTAGCCAAATCACTCAAGGACAATGGCAGGAATGGTATGTTTATAAAAGCTTTGAAGAAGTCAAGGAGTCTCCTCGACATTGACAGGTTGGTTGCACAAGCAGCTCTTCATCTCGGAGTCCTGCTGTTGTGCAGCTTCTTTGGGCAGTCTTTGTCCATACTTCATTAAAAAGATAACAAGAAGCATCTGTGCGTCATGGCAGTCTAGAGGATGCTGTAGGATAAAGGGAATGGCCCAATCAGCTGACAGCATCTCATCTTGTTGTTGCACTTGTAGCAGTTTTTTTCCGCCAGTTTCAGCTCTTGCTGTCTTTTTAGCGATGCCAGCTGCATGGCTCTGTGGACGACAATGTCTGTATGTCTGGCAGAAGGTCCGCCGCTTTGGTTTTCTGGTCTTAACTATTATTTTTACCAGCCGCAACAGCATCAGTTTGTAATTTTTTTTCACTTTGTGAGTCAGCGTGGTGTTTCATTACTGCGAAATGTGGTCCTGGAGACATCTCTCGCAGCTCGAACTTTCACAGAAGCCATTTTGAGCGTTTTGCCCGGGTGTTGATGTGTCTGTCAGTCTGTCTGTGGACAGCATAATGAACGTGCAGGAAACAGTCGAGAAAAAGTGTGTAGGTCAAAACCAAGATGGTGAATATGGCAAATATTAGACCTGCATGCCTTTTATACCATTTAGCTCAGTGTGGCTCTGTAGCGAGGGAGAGTCTCACAAGGCAGCTAGCTTTGGCTTCAGACTCTTGTCAGTAATGTGTTGACTTGGGACTGCTATGGGGTTGGAACACAAATGATTTATGCTGTTGAAGTGATTTATGTCAGATTTCATGTCACTTTTGAAAGACTGTGTTTTGACAGCGACGATCTGCTTTGACCTTGGTTGTTGGCATGTGAATGCCGTGTTGGGTGCTGCTCGTGTTGACTTCAGTTTGTCATGATTTTGGAACATATTGCCTCAATGGTGTTGCTTGTCTTTTGATCCAAGGTCATATTATATTATATTGTCATGTTTGTTTTTGATGAGTGCCTCTTGGAAGTGATGACCTACATTGGCCTGGGTTTTTGGCTAGCGAATGCTGTGTAGGCTGCTGGTGAGGCTGAGCCTTCTCCCTCTCTGTTTGTGATTAAAACAATGGAGGGAAACAAAGGCAAGGAAAGGGAAAAAAAAAGGCGCGCGTTGGAAGCTGGGGTCAGTGGACCCCTGGTTATTCTTAAGAGCTGTGATGAAAACGCAGCGTGACAGAGCGAGGAGCCGCCACATCACTCAGGAGATGCTTTAATGGCGTCGACCAAGATGGCGAAACGGTTACACTGGGGTCTTTAGTGCAGCAGCGGTCATTAAAATAGCATTCACTGACAGATGCTCAGTGTAATCATTTCTCAGATATTGAAAATTACAGCTCAAAGTGATTTATATAGTAACCACTGCCATTAGAGCTTTGACAGTTGCAAGGCAGGTGTTTTTTTAAAAAGCAGGCCCAGATGATTTATGATCCCATGCTGTTTGAAATTGCACATTAAAGACATTGTGAAACTCGCGAGCCCCCCGCCCTGCCCTTCCCTTCCCCCACATTAACACAGGAGTGTAAAGTCCTGGCCAAGCCTCGTCTCCAACATGTGAGCCAGAACTGTTGTTTTGCACATTTGCAGTATTAATTAGGATGTCTAAACAGGCAAGCCAACACATATGGAGACCTCAGTCTGTGTATACGTTACAGCAGGTCAGCCAGTCACTGGGAGTCTTCCCACCGTATTCTCATGAAGCGCGGTAAAGCTGAGCGCGACCACCCACCTGCATAGCTGCGTCCTCCTCCATACTCCCACGTTTAATACAAAGCACCCGAGAGGGAAGCAAGGGGCGTCCAATATGCTATAACATGCTTAAACATACATACTCTCCAAAGTTTGCACAAGAAGTACCCGCTGACCTTGTGGCCTCGGTCCTCTAATAGGCAGCTTTTAACAGGGCTGCTTGTAGAGACAACGGTCATTTCAACTTGAAAAACAGAGCCCAGATGGAGTCGGCGCCCTCCGTTTTTTGCTCTGTCGTTGTTGTAAAACTCCAGAAACCTATGTTCATTTTTAAACAGGCTGTATGTACAAAGAAATGCACATACAAAGCTTTAACTGGAGCCTTTGGGCCGTAGTAAGCTCACCTCTTCTCTTTGCACAAATGTGGCCATTTAACCAGAGGCTATAAAAGACGTCATGTGCCGCTAACACCTGCCAGTAGGCCCCCCAGGTGCGGTCCAGACGGACAGTGTGGACAGTGGTGGTGGTGGATCACTCAGAGATGAAACAAGCGTAGCTCAGCCTGCTATCAAAGATCCCCCAACGGGAATAAAGGGACGGGCAAGGAGGGTTTTTAAAAAAAGAAATGGACAGGAAGAAAGAGCAAAGGACTTCCTATTACTTCATCTCATCATTGCGGCCATATGTTTATTGGTTGTTTCCTCCTTTTCACAAGAGTCCTATATTTTGAGGTTGTCTGTGTCTAGACCCTGCAGTTAAAAAGCTGGCAGGCCGGGGGCATACATATTCTCCCTCATAAAGACGGGGGACTTTCCTGTGAGATGCAGCTTTTGTCTTTTTATAGTGTCATGGCTCCACAATATTAATTACATTTCTCTGTGTCTCCAGCACTCGCACGTTAACTCTCAAGTGGTGAGATTGCTCCGAAGGGTAATTTTTTTACGAGGCGAGGGGGAAAAAAGTGACAGATTTACTTCGGCTCTCAACCCACTGTCATTTCTTTTTCATCTTTTTGGCCAGTGCACACAGAGTTGAATATTAGCTAAACGAAAGCAGATTTCATGTTTCAGTAATCAGCCGCTTAGATGGACGCGAAAGCGAGTGGGTGTGTTGATTACGGCGCCTGTCATCTTCGGTTTGCTGTGTTAGCTTCACGGACACGACCCTTCGGCAGAGCTGCCACTGTGGGGAGCAGTGGAGGGGATGTGCTGACGGAGGAAACGGCCTGATTTAGGAAAGTGAAGAAATCTGAGCAGGGCCGCTGAGATAGAGATGATTTGATTTGATTTGTGTGTACAACAAAATTAAACAAAAGAACCGAGGGCATTGTGCATGAGGTACAAAAAAAAGACAAAGCAGGCACAGCCTCGTTTGGAACAACACGAAAAACAAATAGTTACAAGCCAGTGGGAAAGGACAATTAGTGCCACAAAACGGCCCTCCTCCCGCCTGTGTGTGAATCACTCTGGTTTGTGTCTGTTTATTCTGGACCCTCCATCCTGACGGACAGACATGGTACTGATTTTGGCCTCCATATTCCTCCAGGATTGTAATTTATTTCATCCTGTTTAGCGTGGAAGACTGCATCAGTTTATGCTGCTGCCACTGGCTGAGTGATTAAAAATGGCGCTCCGTGTCCTCGCGCTCTTCTGGTCCTTATGTCTCCGCCAGACACACACCGCTTACAATTTACTGTTGTGGCAGAAGTGATAGCAGTAGCTGTCTGTCCACGAGGTCACAGCCGAGTTGGTGCATTTCTGGACAGCGGAATTAATTCTTCGTAAGCGCTTTATATTCTTTTAATGCGACTTTTACATTGTGCGCCTAATCGACATCGTTTATGCTTCCTCTGGGCGCTCTCCTGTTCATGTCTCATTTGAAATGTGTCTTAATCTCAGTGGGACAAAGCTGGTCAGATTAGATAATGTATAAAATAATAAAACTGGACCACAGACTCTTTCGGTGCCCCCCTCCCTTTCCTCCGTCCTCAGACTTCCTCCCTCAATCCTCCCCGCTGGTGTGTAATAATATATTTAACTTTACTGGACGTCCCCGGGAGGAATTCCTGGTGTTTGGTGAACCGGAGTCTCTCCAGTGTGATTTCAGACACAGCGGACAGCGGTCATTAATCACTCCGCTGTGACGGAGCCCGTGTGTGTTCATGTGTTTGCATGTGTGTGTTGGAAGTGGCTCTGTTTTCCTTCTCATGCGTGTTCATCAGCAAACAAATCCTATCTGCTCGCGGGGAAGTGATATTGGAAATGCCAGCGGTGCGACGGGAATGCCTGTTTTGTTGTTCTTCCTCTCTCTGTTCGTTATTTCCTATTGCTGAGATATGTCCTCTGGCATGTCGCGTTCTCCCCAGGGCCCTGGCTGCATGTCGGGAACATGGAAAGGCCAAAACGTGGCTGGCTGTGTGGCCCTCGGGCTACGGCGTCTCACTTTTTACTCGCCAGTCTTCAAGGCAACATCCTGTTAGCGTTCACTCAGGGGCTGGAATGATCTCCATCTGTTAAGGGTTTACTTCTTTAACTTCCCAGAGTTGCAGTGCAATGTGTGTGTGAGGAGGTGTTTACACTGAACACTAAATCAGAATGTTGTCTGAGGCGAGTAGGAGAAAACAAACTCGATTGATTAAAGCCAAATAAAAGAAATAAAGACCTCGTGCTGTAAGTCCTCAGGCAAGTTCACGTTATCAAGAGCAAAGGCGTTCGCAGCTGAAACACTGAAACATGGGTGTCAGCTGAGATTTGTCCTCAGGGCATCAAGATATAAGTAAAATGTGGCCTTCAACATGCCACAAGTTGTGAACATAATCTCAGTTGGCAGTAGCGTCCGGACGAAGAGGTGCTGAAGAGCCCCGTAGCTGCTCTCACAGGATTAACAAAAGACCGTGACCCGGTCCCTGGGGGGCACACACACGCAGAGGACGCCGGATGCACAAGTACACACACATGTGCAAAGCCTTCAACACATGTCTGCACATACTGTACAGCACCAGCACATGAGAATGGATCTGCTGCTTCTGGCAGCTCTGTCCTAACAACAGAGACACGTGTCTTATGGATTTGGTCACATATATATTGGTCGCTTGGATATAGCTCTTTAAAAATGATATAGATGCATATTGAATTAATTATTATTAAAGCCACCCATTGAGGAACCTCAATTTCCCCTTCAGTTCAGTGTATTTATAAAGTAGCCAATCAAAATTCCCCTCAAAATTAGAGGCGATTTTCAAATCTAAATCGAAAATTGATTGAAACGAGCTTTCAGTTGTTGTCATCGAGATGAAAAGCAGGATCAGTGATTGTCCCAGTGTCTGAAGGAAAGAAACGCACAGGAAGACAGCACAGCTAGCTTACTCGTAGCCTGCTGCTGCACTTGCGAAAAACGTATCCTCTTTGCACGAAGACGATCAACCGTGTGGTACTGGTGGTAACTCAGACAGCATCAGAGATGTTCAGGTCTATTTTTCTTTTTCAGAGATCCTTTATTGATTTGTTTGTGAAGAGTCAAAATGCCACTGGGATAAGGTCAAACTGCTGATGCAAAATATCCCTTTAATAACTTTTTAATGAAGAATTTGTAAATGTAAATGACAATTGATGGTTTTATCAGACCATAAAACCAATTAACTGTTGATCTTTACAAAGCCAGATGTCATAATCTAACAGCGGCATAGCCATCAATTCTGAAAAACAAAAAATGTTATAGATAGAAAATACATTCGCGGATTTGGAGTTTCGTGTCGCCTCCTCTCAAAATAGCTTTTTACACACCTAACTGCAGTAACAAAATGAAAACACTGTCACATCAAAGACCAACAGCTCACTCATATAAATGATTGTGCAAATAATTATCATTTATGGAGGTTGCTATAAAACCAACAACTTTCGCAACAAAATAATGCTGCAGCTGTTGATGTGCATACCGCATGGATGCTGTGCCTGTGTGTACTGTAAGACAGTACCTAGCCGTGGTAACATCTCAGGTGTGTGTGGTCTGATTTTTGTTATTACAAAGACCAGATGTCAACCTCTGAAATGAAGTCGTCTTCCCTCCCACTTCTGTGAGAGCACTGTGTCAGTGTTTGAGAGAGAGAGGTTAAGAGGGATTAGGTGGAGGTTACTCTGAATGTTAAGGTGAAGCATTTAGAGATGGAGTTAAGATAAGGCTCAGATATGAATGTAGATAACAGGTCATCACAAGTGCGTTCATGCAACAGATGTGTGTGTCTGTGTGTGTGCGAGTGTGTATTTGTCAGACCAAAGCCCTTCCCAGTTTATGGAGCTGGTTTCCCCAAACTCAGTATCCTCCTCAGCGGGAGATGAGCAGACATAAGCACATAATGACAGGAAGGGATGAGTCCAGCCTTAAGTCCCCAGTAGCAAAGAGAATTTCCCCACTCTGGATGTCAGCATTCTCCCCTCTCTTTACAGAAATCTTCCCCGTCCTTTAAGAGCACTCCCTGTGCAGTATTAACTCAGACAGCTGACTGGCACCACTGGGACTTTCCCACCACGCTGAAAGGAAAAGCTCGCTTTGTTGTTTTGCAGAGGCGGATGGACAGGCTGTGTGGACGCCTCAGCTCATGTTTGATATTTCAGTTTAACAAGGTACAGAGGTGGCATCTGTGGGACGGGATCAGAGCTCTAGACCCAGCCTCTTCAGCCATCTGCAAGAGTTACCAACTGTAAACGCCGCTGGCTACATGAGCGACACCTTTTCAATAACGCATGAATTCATTGCCTGTTGCAGAGCCAAAGAGCAACAGTTGTCTGAATCCCTCACAGAAGAATTATTTAAAGATAAATCCCCTTTTAATCCCTCCATCCTTTACCTACAGTTTCACATGGGTAGACCTACGGTATATTGTGATATGTAATATGGATATAATGCTGCTGTAAGCTTTACTGTGCCCAGTTGGCTTTCGAGTGTTTGTTTGGAGGGTTTTAACACCTTTGTTTCTAGACTCAGATGGAGGTGGATCAAGTGGGATAAATCGCCTGCTCCCGTGTAACAACATGTTTGTCTTTTTCTCCCGTCTTCTACAGATTCCCTTTATACTCCAGAGGAGAGCGCTTTCATTTTGAATATGGCGTCTACCTTCTCAACAAGAACATTGCACAGGTAATATATAACCACACATAGAATTCACAACTGTTTGCTATTAATATGTGGATGGAAACCTATCACGACAAATGTGGGAAACCTCTTGAGCGTTGGAGCCAAGACATTCTTTAAGGAAGGTGTTTGAACGGGAACCTTGCCGATTTTCAGCCGGCTTTGTATTACTACACTGTTGCCTGCATGAAATGAATCGTTGTGTCCTGGTGACATTTGGCACACAAGTCAAATTAATGCTCTTTCCCTCTCCGTCTCTCCTAAACACAACACCTCAGGAGAGGGTTGCACTCTTGACCTATCCGTGCTTATTAAAGTACAGCTAATGTGTTGACCTGGGTTACTCCCTTCATTCACCCCTCAGACGTTTAGCACTGACTTTTAACAATTTGCATTCCATTGCCTGTTTTCTTCCTCATCCAGACGGGAATGAAGGGCCTCTCCACTGCAGAATACAGGGCAATTAGCTATAGCAGGTGGCTGACTTCAAACCACTGCACTTTGGGAGGTTTTAGTGCTAATACGAGACCACAAGCTGCTAGGGTTATCCAAGTCTGACATCTTCCTACTAGAGTCAGAGTAAGAAAATAATACAGATAAGAATTTTTTTTAAATGGCAAGTGATATAGTGGTGTCCGAAACAGCCAGAGGGAGTGATGAAGTGGCCAGTTGTGCTTTGAAAGAAGTCTCGCTGGACAGAGTTTGTCATGTGTCAAATCATGTGTGTGTAATGAATCCAGAATGAACGCCATCATTCTAGGTAGGTGCTGTCTTGTACATTGTTAGTTCAGTGAACAATGTTGAGTAATGCCAAACTGTAATGTGTAATGTTTTCCATCATAAATTAAGTCAATTTTATTGATATAGCCCAATATCACAAATAACAAATGTGCCGCAATGAGATTTAAAATCTGAACATCACAACCTCTGTCTTTAGACAGGGTCTCTGTAGGTACTTAAAAAGTCTGTGCCTTAAAAGTCATTAAATAGTTTTACATTTGAATTATTGAGATCTTAAAAAACATTCTTATCTGATTTCATTTATCCATCTTCTAATTTATTTTTGTCAAAATGAGTCAGTCAGTCAAGTCCACATTTCTGATGTTACAAATCTTTGAACCTACCACTGAACGTAATGCTGTCCTTTTACGTTATACCTGCAATCGCCTGTTGGCAAAATGTAGATGTACCTGACACACTCTAATAATCATATTCCTACATAAAACCTACCTAGTCACGCGACCACATTTATACTACTAACCTTTACTTAGCAGCAATGCTGAATAAGAGAAAATGGTATGTCCAAAAATCTGTCTTAAATTTGTTTAAAAATTATCTTGAAAATGTAAGACACATTAGGAAGAGTAGTGATCCTGGCAAAAGTTTTTCAGTGTGAATCCAAGAAATGTTATACCTTGCTCCCATATCCCAGAAGTTGAACATATGCACTTTTCCGTGACATTGATTTTAGTGTCAGGGAAACAAGTGATCTGTAGTCTAACTAACTAAGTGTAAAGGTAAAAGGTAAAGTAAAATGTATGAGTATAATATAGGCTACTTTGTTTCAAAACCCAAATATTCAGACTTTACCATATTCATGCATCAGACAGATTTTAATGTGCCCGACACGATATAATCTTTTTCACATGTAGAAAACTTGCCATGCATTCATCTCAATGCATATTCCTACCTTTCAACTGGCATAACCCCCACCCATAATCCTTTTTATCAAAGCCACACATCATGATCTAAGCTTTCTGAGATATCTGTTTCAGGAATCTTGACCATGTGGTGCCATCACATGTAGAACTGCATGCTCACTTTTGCTGAAAGTTTCATTAGAATACTGATTGAAGGCACATGTAGGTGTCTTGAGAGGAAAAATCTGTTTATCTGAGTTTGCTTCCTAACAGTAAAATCTAGACTATTTTTGAATGTGTTGTATCAGAATGTTGCGGTGGTGCACGAGGACACTGTTGTTAAAGTAGGACATATTCTCTAAAACGCAAGATTGTTGTATCATAAAGATATAAAAAAAACTATTTCATATTCATGGAACTTCAAAACTTCAAACAAATCTGACCCGCAGCAGATGAGAAATTAGATCCAGACAGCAGCACGTTTTCACCTGTGTCCATTATACCAATACAGAAAGATATAAACTCAAGGTTTTGAAACCAGGTGTGAACCATCAGGGCGGCATGTGAGAGGTACATTAGAACTTTTTAAGAGCAATCTGTGGAATGATGAATTGTTAAACGAAAGCATGCTTCTGTCTATTACGAGTGAATACGTAACATCTGTGGAGGTTTCAATCGATCTCATTGACTGATTGACACCCGGCAAACTAACTGTAGCCCGTACACATAGAAATGAAAAAAATCTTCATCGTACTGTACCATCTAAAGCCAACATTATCAGCTTCAAACAGCTTGGTAGAGCATCAGTATTTTTACAGGATGAAATTTCAGCTTTCATTCAAAGTCCTGTCTAACACATCCCATGTGTGCCTCACGACATCCACGCTAAGGATGAGTTATCAGGTTGACTTCAAAACAATGTAACGCTGCCACATGAGTAGTCCGGCTCCATATGATAGTGATAACAGACCATTGTTTCAAACCTGAAGAAGTGGTAAACATGTCACTGTCGATAAAATTAAAACCCATTACAAACAGAGCTCCCCCACACCACTTTGCTCGGGTGTCTGCACGCTGCATTAAACGCTGTACTCCTGTGTGTCTGATCTTTCAGTTTTTTGGATCTCACGTGTTCAAGCTTTGTAAGTTACGGCTGGGAAAAGCGTGAAGCAACGGGTCTATTTCATGCTACATGTAAATTTCCCTTTAAATCTAATTAGGATTCCTTAACCATGTCATACTCATCCGCTTTATCGTTGAGACTTTGTTTCACTCCTGCTCTGCTTCCCAGTTGCTGGAACGGTTGCTTTACTGACCCCTAGACATTAAACTTGAATCCTTTACTGTGGATATGATTTACCAACAGAGAGTGTTTTAGTCACAGCAGACAGTTATTATTTAGTTTGTGGTTTTTTAACTTTCTTTGTATCGTTAATGGCCTCCATTGGTTGAGCCAGGCCATCGCACAGCTTGTTCAGTGTCTGGCTCTGTATACAAAGCAGAGGTCTGGTTTCACAGCAGACCCGACTGAGTGGCTGATTGGCTGGCTTGCTGACTGGCCAGAGCCTGGGTGGGAGACATTAGCTGTCCATCTCTTATTAAATTGCCCTGTGTGGCTGTGTTTGAAAGTGATACAGGGAAGCTGGCGAAGGATCAGGGCCACAGCAGGTCCACTCCGCTTTGATGTGGTAGAAGGAGAAGTTTGCTTTTATTAGGTCTTGTGTCATGAGGCCAGGGGCAAGGATGGGGAGGCTGCTTGGAGCACCCTGGATGTCAGGTGGTAACATGTTGCCACTTCACTTTAATTTGTTTGACAAAGAGAAGCTAAGAAAGGCTCAGGAAATTGCTGGGCTCTAACCCAGCCAATCACTCCAGCTCCTTCTTACTTCTTTTGCAATCAGTAAATTTGTGAAATCTGCAAGGCCTTAGTGAGTCAGTTGTGTTTATGTGGGGCCATTTTTGCGAACACGCATGTTTTCTCTCCCGGCTGAACTGAAACCATAACGTGAGCGTGATTGACAGAGCATGTGACTTTCTCTCAGCTTAGCTGTTAAATGAGTGGCATCTGGCTGCTGATTTGCCCTGAAGTAGCCGGCCACAGGTATGTAACAGGGCCCAAAGTGCCCATCCGCAGGGGTGCAAAAATGTTAAACCTGCCATTCCTCCATCCACAGAGACAAATTAGTCAAGTTAGTGTGGCTGACTCCAAAGGAAAACCAGGAGCCTTTTATCTGGAGGCATGCCATGTTCTGAATTTACTTACTCTCTGTGTTATCCACTCGGCTATGATGTTGTGAAACAGGCATGTGGGGATGATTAGTTGACGACTGATGCTACACAAAGTCTCTCAGTTTTTAGGTGAAGGGGGTGGGCACAACAATTAGTCCTCAGTCACTAAGCTCGATGTATCATATTTTGTGGGCCTCAGGCATAGGAAACTTAGTATTGGGAATTAAAACACAGGAAATCTGTTGTGGCCCAACCAGGTCACCTTTGGGTTCACCCCTTATTTCTATCTACTGGGGAAAGTCGCCTGCAGTCTCCTGCCTTCCAAATCTCTGACCAATTTTACAGCGCAATCTGCCGGCAGAGTGCCATTCTGGTGGTCTGGAGCATACGTCAGAGCGCCTGCTGCCATTAAGAACGGCAACTGTGGCTCCATAAAACACGGCAATGAGTCATGGGGGAGCCTACTGCGGTTAGTGGAGGTGGCAGCAAGCAGAACAGGAGCTGGTTGGCTGGAGGTATTCAGGGTGAAGGCTTTAGGAAAGGATGTAGGTGCTCTAGCAAGATTTTTTACTTAAAATGACAATAATAATGAACAAAAGTAGTTATTTCCCACAGGACTGATGGAAGTGGTAGATACAGAGTGGTTTATTCCTACTGTTTAACAATAATTAAAAATAGATCGTTTTAAAAATTGTTATAACTCAAGTGTATGGTGGAGTACACCAAAACAATATCTTTGGGATCACTTTCAGAGCAGAAAAGACCAATACTGGTCAGACCAATCAGAGCAATAGAAACACTCACAGCCGAACAAAACCCATCTGAACATACAAGCCAACAACTTATTTGATACCTAATATTAAAATGTAATATTTGTCTGCAAATTGCATGTAAAAAATGTTTTTGCCTGATACTGGTCTTTGGCGCTGATGGGCTCTCTGAAGTTCGTTGTGTCTTTGCTAATGTCCACTTAGACGATCACCAGGATAATTAGATAAGATAAGATGCACCTTTTATTGGTCCCAAATAAAATTGCAAAAATATAATTTTCACTATTCTCAACCTTAGCATGTTGGCTTGGATACAATTTAGAAAGAATGTAGCCATTTTTCTTCTCTGATACCACCGATTTCTGTTCGTTGTCTTGAGAAAAGAATATGGAAATATACACCGATCAGGCATAACATTATGACCACCTGCCTAATATTTGTTGGTCCCCCTTTTGCTGAAAGAGGCCACAGCCATCATGAATACTGATTCCATGAAAGGGTATACATGGTCTGCAACAATGTTTAGGTAGGTGGTACGTGTCAAAGTAACATCCACATGGCTGGACCCGAGGTTTCCCAGCAGAACATTGCCCAAAGCGTCACACTGCCTCCATCGGCTTGCCTTCTTCCCATAGTGCATCCTGGAGCCCAATGTTGGCGCTTCTAGCAGTGGACAGGGGTCAGCATGGACACCCTGACTGGTCTGCGGCTATGCAGCCCCATATGCAACAAACTTTGATGCGCTGTGTATTCTGACACCTTTCTATCAGAACTAACATTAACTTCTTCAGCAATTTGAGCAACAGTAGCTCATCTGTTGGATCGGACCACACGGGCCAGCCTTTGCTCCCCATGTGCATCAGTGAGTCTTGGCCGCCCTTCACCCTGTCACCAGTTCACCACTGTTCCTTCCTTGGACCACTTTTGATAGATACTGACCACTGCAGACTGGGAACACCCCACAACAGCTGCAGTTTTGGAGATGCTCTGACCCAGGCATCTAGCCATCACAATTTGGCCCTTGTCAAACTCGCTCAAATCCTTACATTTGGCCATTTTTACTGCTTCTAACACATCAACTTTGAGGACAACATGATCACTTGCTGCCTAATATATCCAACCCACTAACATGGCATAAGGTGCCATGATGAAGAGATAATCAGTGTTAATCACTTCACCTGTCAGTGGTCATAATGTTATGCCTGATCGGTGTATTATACATGTAATTAGGCTAAGTGAGATGACTGTAAGCAAACCCATTTGCCTTGTCCTCTCTTCTGTCCACTCTTGCTCTTTTCTCATCCATTTCTTTATTTCCACATCTTCCACATTTGAGGCACCTCCTGCAGCTCTTCACCTCTGTGACAAAACTTGTGACTCAGTCAAAAGAGATACAACAGTCTTGGCATAGCCCCTTGCGGCCATTAGCTCATGTAACTGTGCTTCGATAAAAACCATATGACCTGATCAAAGACATGCATCTCCACCTTTATTTCCTTTCTTCTTTAATGTGAATGGTGGAGATGGTTCACGGTCTACAACTGGGATTTGACTCCCTTTATTGAAACAATGGGCGTACCATATTTGCACATGCAGTCAATTTTTCCACAGTTGACATTCGTGTCAGCAGTTTTGTGTTTACTTTCTGTCGGTCCACAGGCCTGTGAATCAGACATGGCTGTGTACAATGAGTGATTGCATCATGTCAAATATAGGATATCAAAATATGTGCTTTGATCTTCCGAGTTTGATTCATGCCCATCGTAACTTGACAGGACTCTAATTTTGATTCCTTTTGTCACATGTTTTGCAAACATCAGTTCGATTAAAATCTTAACAGGACTGAAAGTTATTGATATTTATAATGAATCAGACCCTACATCCTCAACGGTAAAAAAACAAAAAATCATGCTTGACAACAATCCATAGAACTTCAGAGTTCTGCTCTCTCTGGTCATATTTACAGTATTTATTACTATTCCTCACTCCTCTTTCGCTTGAATACCCTTGAAAGAGATCAGAAACTGGAGCTTCAGCCTATTTCTCAGCGGGATTTTTCCGAGAATTGGAACACTTTTAGACAAAACTATTCCAGGTTTCCCCTCAGAAGCCTGTTGGTCTTACTCTCTTCGTCCAGCTGAGGCTTGCGGTCCATGACTCACTTCTTGGTGCGTTCCAGAGAACGTTCCAGAAAAAAACAGCCGATTACATCTCCACTGTCCCCCTTGAACAACAGCATTCATTCTTCTGTCCAGCCCCCTCTACAGAAACCTCATCTCAACAAACACACTCCTCAATGTTTAGAAATTATAATGCAGCCCACTGTACGCAGTTTGTTTACCTGAACCCTGGACCACGGTTCCCCAGGCTCTGCCACCATCTCTATCCTAAGACAGACAGAGCCTGGAAGTAATCAGGCCATTTCAACCGCCTGCTGCCACTCATTGTCTTCATCCTTCCATAACAGCCACATCCGTTTTCCATTTTACAGGGATTGATATGATAAAACACGTAATGGGCAGGACAGGCAGCAGAAAATGTACTGCCAAGTCAACGTAATATACCTCACTTTCACCCTTAACAGGAAGGAAGAAAGAAGAAATGAGGCACCGAGTGAAGTTTGGTTTTAGGCCGAGCCATAAACGTGTCTGTTTTTGCTTTAGCCCGCTGAAGAATAGCCTGAATCTGTATGCTCCGAGCGTCATTTCCCACATGGCCACATGCTGTACAAATGTTGGGTAATCATCCCCTTACATGTAATAGAGGATAAGTCAAAGACCCTGCGTCTGACAATGTGTTTTGCATTTGAACGCCATTAAGGTGCCACTTTTAACAAGATGTCTGTACTCCGCTGACAGTAAAGAGCACTTCATTAGTGTACTGTATTATCGCATTTCAAGCGAGAAATTATATTTGGCAGGTTATAAGTAGGTTAAATTGAGAGTTGTATTGTGAGATTGTTAACAGCCTGACAGGAGCAGAGACAGAAGGCTGATGGCTGTCTGCTCTCCCCGTCTGGTGATTGATGCAAGAGGGAGGAGAGAAGAGGGAAGCCACTATTTTAAGAGCGCTGGCCTTAAAGATATAACGTGTCAGAAGTCTGAATTAAAATGTCTATAGGCATGTGTTATATTTTTTTGTGAGTTGTGTACAACTCAACATGTACTTTTGGTATATTTCTACCAACGTTCAAACCCAAAGATATCCAAAAGTGTGTCACTATAATGAGAGAGAGTCAGAGAGTGAGGAAGCAAGTCAACGGACAAGACTAAACCTAACATGAATAACACTTTCAAACATTGCCTTGTCTGTCAACATTTGTGCCTGAGTGACGTCAGATGGTTAATCGTCAGCATTGGTGGGTGTTTAACAAGGTGTTCACTACCAGAGATAATTGGGATAATTTGTGTTAATTTGCATTTTACTGGTGTGAATGTTTATTTGCCCCAAACAGCCAGACTACTTTACTGTACATTAGCCATAAGATGGCAAGCAATGTCTCATTAGTTGATTAAGTCAATTACACTATCCAATTGTAGTCAGCAATCAACATCACGGTACATAAACACCCGATAATTGAGGTCATACCCACGGACCACTGATGCAGTCGGGCTGATAAAAGTGAAAATGTATCTACTTTTAATCACCCCCCTCAAAAAAAAGAAAACGTCTCCGGATCACAGCAGAATCCGTTGTGTTTATTCTTCCAGAAGGTCAGGCTCCTCACCTGACGCTCTCCTCCAGGGCTGGCCACCTCTGAGCAGCTGTGGCTCTCCTCACAACACACTTGGCCAACGCCCTTTGTTTTGGTTTGAATCCGAGACCCCAGCGGCAGAAATGGCATGCTGTGGGTTGAACGATGAGATTTATTAAAAGGTTGTAGCGTGCAGCCTGCTCTGCCGTGTTATCTAATTTGGATTGTACACTGTATGTATTGGACAGATGCTATCTAAATATGATTATGATTATATGAGTGTTTTGTTTGCAATAAAATATTGCAGATCACAGGTGAATTATCCTCACATATAACAGTGTGTGTTTTTATATCTGCCCCTTTAACGGCAGTTTATGCACTTGTATATCTTCAGATTTTCGTAATACGTAAGAAGAAGCAATAAATAATGCCGAAAGGGAATAATTGAACTGATGCGTGTTTCTAAATCGGAATAAGGAGTAACCTGTGGTTTATGTGCCTTGGCCCAGGCCAGGCGGGAGGAGAAATTTGACCAGCTGCCTGCACTGCTACAGGAAGAACCGCTACTGAGAAATTACATTTAGATAAGAGCTGTTTTTCTGCTCTGAAGAAACAGCCTGTAGGGGAAAAAGCTCCCAGTGGTTAAGTCATCCTGTGGTTCTCTGAAACTCCTTGTTCAAGCTATCTATTAACCAAACCCAGGCCTCGATGTACACCTCTCTATGCCCATGGGTTTTCACAGCCTTACTGTGTGGTCCCGGTTTTCCATCACAAACTTTTGTTGGTAGCTACAGCTTGCATCCAGTGCCACCCTCTCGGCCAGATTGTGTTGTTGGTGGGACCCTTTTTTTTTAACGACCAGAATTAGGAGCACCCTTTTCCATAAACAGATATTCACCATATACTGCTATATAAGGGAGATTGTGGAAATGTGGGAGTGTGTCTGGGGGTGCCTTGCCCACAAAAGCCTTAACTGCCTTGCAAGTTCTGTTTTTGATAAGAACGAAGTGTGGAAGTAATTGATGGTCCTTTCCTGACCAGCACAATGGAGAGAGCGGTCTTTGTATTCTGTCAGCTTGCCGTCGGCCAGGAGTTGCGATTTATAAGCAGGTCTCAGACCGCAGTTGTAAGTGTATGTCACTGTTCTGTGGTTTCCAGCCTTGGGCGTGTGTACGTAGTGAGGCCATCAGTGCGCTGCGATTATGCCTGAGCCCCAGGGTTTTATGGGAATTCCTCTGGACAGCCACCTATGACTTTATGAAACACTTAAATTCGTCTAATTGAATTTCCACATTTCGTGGTTGGTAGTTCAGGGTTTGTCCATCACCGCAAAGAGGTACCAGAGGAGCTAGTTCCACTAAATATAAGGGTGAAAAGAAAATGTTAATCCTGTGTCTGTGTGTTTGAGTGGATGTGTCTAAGAGAGTGAGCGATCGGAGAAAATTTAATGTGCCAAAGTGTTCAGTTTTTGGGATCTCTAGGCAGTTAAGTCAAGCCATGTTATTTGCAGAGATTGATGAGGGTAAAGACGTCAGAGGACAGAACATGGCTTGTAAGAGATGATCCAGAGATCATGCATTAAGTGGCACTTCTCATTTGTCTCTTCTTCATCTTTTACAATCAATCAGTGCAATCATGTTATGACTATCATCTCAGAATACCGTTATCCCACAGGTCTGACTGGGGATTTTACTGGCAAAACGTTCTGAAAACGAGGGATTTTGCTGTGATTCTGGGTGTTCGGAAAGTGTTGGCTGCTCTGCTCCATCATTTACTTAATAGTGTGTCTGCAGTTTCCAGCTGGTTGGAATTTGTAGCTGAGGCCTGTTTGTTTGGAGTCTCCTGTTGTCTCCCTATATACTATACCTCTGTGCTTAAAGCACCAAGGCCTCTAAGATCCTGTTACTTGCAGATAGTTCAGATAAGTCTCTCTACGCCACTGTAACAGCCATGTTTCTATGGTAATATCTAAAAATGTTGGCTTAAATTAGAGGAAACTAACTGCTCGGTAGATTAAAGGAAAGAGAAAACCCCACCAGACAGTCAGATGCATGTTAAGCGTGTGATGTCTTCAATGGAGTTTATATCTCTTCTTTTGATCATAGTTATGTCATTGTGTGTTAAAATCTACGCAGTTTTTGGGTCCATTTTGTTTTCTCTTGGTGAAGCCGAGAAAAACTGGACCAAGGCACACAAACGAAGGAATTCTCTCTGCTTGTGGGCTGTTTTTGGCTGGCCAAGCTTACCTCCTGGGGCCCCCACCGACTTGTCATGAGAAAGGAGAGGGCAGAGACCAAGTATATTTTATGTCAGCAAGTTTAGAAAAACTTGTTTTTCTTGTTAATTCATCAAACCCTGTGTGCTGTCATATGGGTGTTTGGGAGTAGAGGTATTCCATCATGAGCTCAGGCCTTACTGTGGCTCAGTGACATTAAACAGCTCCTAGAATAAAACAATGCTGGCCTCATCTGGTCAGTATTTGAAAAAATATCAGCCATGCTGGCTCTGTGTTAGTCCTTCCATCCAGCGCTTTTCCTGCCGCCATGTGGATTTCATTACAGCTCTTTGACTCCGGCCAATCGGCAGCTTTTCATGTGAATTAACTGAGCGACTGTGAACCAAAGGCTTCTATCAGCGGCACTCATCATTGAGTTAAGAGAGTCGATGTCTCTTTCCCCTAATTTGGTTTTGTCAACTTAATCCCAGCATTAGTCACTCTCCCTCTGAATGTCAGTCGTTCCAACACTCCTCTCTGTCAAATAAGGTCTCACCTCATTAGGGGCAGGGTCTCTCTATCACCCCTGATGTCAGCGTCCATTACTCTGCCGGGAGGAGAGGATATGGGTGGGGTGTCCTCGCCGTCATGTCATCTTCTGTGCCATCCAGCCACAGCTTTGTCTTTATTAATGACGCGTCTGTGATGAGCCCAGGCCTGTTGTCCCAGAGGCCTAATAATTGTTTTACAGTTATTGGAGAAAAGGGCTAAGTGGCTCATGAAAGCAGCTGTTAAATAAACACCAGCTCAAGTTTAAAGAGGTGGCTGCGAGGGAGTTTTTCTTTACCTTTGAAAATAATTAGTGTAAGCTGTTTTCTCTCAGTCCAGGTAACTTTATTTTATATAATGCTATCAGATAACTCCAGCACAAGCTTATATGATGCAAAAACACACAAGATCTAGCTAACACTTCCTAATTACCATCATTAATTTCATTCATTTATATTTGATAGTTATTTGACTGTTAAAAAACAGCAAAATGACTTGTAAACCATTTATTAAGCAATTGTTTATTGTAAAGTTGTGTTTGATGTTTATAATACTTTGTAAATGGTTAATAAATATTGTGTGGTTCATCTATAAACATTATTTGGATGACCATTAAAAAAGTTGCAACTGCCGTTACAACTCCTTAATATATTGTCCGTAAAGAATTTCAGTGTTCGTCAATAGTGAAGGTTTAAGTAAGGTTCAATTAGCTATATGTAGCCGTTATTATTAAATGGTCAATTTAAAGTGTAACCAAGAAAAATAAAGTGCAAGAAAAGAAAAGATTTGGCCATAAATTTCCATATACACATTCAGAATCAACATTAGCAAAGAACGCTGCCTCTGGAATTTTGACCACTTATGAAATAAGTAGCAGTATAATGAGATATTACTTCATTGGATTCAATTTCATAGGAAATTCATTGCTGAGTGAGTGCTGCGGCTAAAGGGTTAGCACCAGTTACACATGAGCTCATATCATAAAGTTAGATTCAACTTGATTGCATCTCAACAGTTTTGTTTGTTGTTGCGCTCCAGGTTGTTACGCCCGCGTTACGACGCCAAACAGGCAACGCTTAAGTTTCAGTCGACAAATTACTGCCAATACTGTTGTTGTCCCCATGGAAACGGACCCTTTTTTTAAATTTAAACACGCCTCAGCCAAGTCGTTGGCTTGTGCCTTTCACAGCAATTAGGATGCTGTCCACAGAAACTGCACCCAGCCTTACCTAAGTATGCACCCAACTACAAATATAAACACAAATGCACACGTTGTAATTTTATTATGTCAGCGCATGTAATTGGCTTTTATGTGTTTTGAGTCTGAGCCTCACCACCGTTGCAACAGTCAGATTGAACTAGTTTGGAGCATGTTTTTCTTGAGCAGAGGAGAGTGTTGCTTCTTCCCAGAGAATGTCACCTGTCCATAGCAATGTTGTATCTCCTCCATTCCTATTGACAAGGCTTTCTTCTTGACGGATAAGGGGTGTTGAAATATAATCATATTGACAATAATCTTGATACTACTAAAAATATATATATTTTTTATCACGTTTATGATAAACATATGATTGTGTATTACTGTCCTTTATAATAGTTTCCATTACTTTCTGTTCTCGCTTAGAAGTAGACACAGTAACTACCTAGCTAGCTACATCACAGTGTGTGGCTTCTGTGGAGATGACAGTCAAGCAAGACACTCTATCGCACCTGAAACAAGTTAGCTTGCCAGTGTGGAGTTTTATGGATGCTGTAAAAGATTAATATTAACAACATTTTTTCTTTTCATATTTTCTATAGATTCAATAGAATATCAAAAATGATGTAAGGAGTTGGTTCCAGTTGACAACTGGCTCCAAATGATCTGATCCATTGGAATCATATGCCTCATTTCATAAATTGAAATGAGCCAAAGTGTGGCTTCATTTCACAAAGAAAGATGACAACAGTGCCAGTTGTAAGGCCTGTGAAATGATCATTTCAAGTAAGGGTGGAAACATCAGCAATATGCTGGTAGGAATGCTGTGTATTTGATACTCTACATACGAGTAACACTGCTTCCCAGCTGAGCAGCAGATTTCTTTCCCACTGAGGATAAATAGCCAGTGTCACGCAGGGTTAACAGATCTTTTCTTTGACTAGGAAAAAGCAAATGAAAATGACTGCTGTGCAAATATTCTCTCATTTAATCAATTTTAGATGATGACACACAGACTGTAGCCACGGGCAGCCTTTTTTCTCCTGTGTTTGTACATTGTGTTCAGAACCAGAGATAATAAAACGGTTGCATTGATGTTGAAAACATGTGTAGGCCTAGTTTTTTTTCTCCCAGAAATGGTGAATGAGAAATCTTTAATCTGTGAAATGATGAAGATTTGGACTGATAAGCAGAATTAATAATGACATTCGTATCAATACAATCTTATCAATTCCCATTCCTATCGTCCACAGAGTTATGATTAATAAATCCAACTACTGAGAGGTGCTGTGTGAACAGTTGCTTTTATAGCTTTTTATAGATTGGTAGTGTGTTGTTTCACTTGACTTAGGTTTTTCTTTTTTTTTGTCAAATTCAATAATTCTAATAAATTAAATTACTACTACTTCCTGATGAGATGACAGATGATACACTGTTCCCCAGCTAATTTTTCTCAGCTGGAAGTGGTTGGGTTATGTGAATTGGCTGTCGTAAGAGCGCCGGATTGACCCGTATTTCACTATAACCTTCAATTCAATTCAGCAGTGGCCCTCTTCCAGCTCGTTAGAGAGTTAGAAACCACACATTCAACCTCACACTCTTTCCCCTCATGCTGAATTAATGGAACAATCCACATAGTTGGCCACCAAAAGTGTGGAGGGAAAAAAAAAAACCTTCACCACACAATAGCTATTTGTTCCTGTTCATCATTCTAGCTCGGCCTCTCTCTTCAAGTCCTAATCGGATTCGGCTTCTTGAGAATAAGGTCACCTAATACAAAAGAAAATAAAAAGTTCTTGTAGCCATTTATGTACCTATTCATTTAATATGAAAACATCTGCAGCTGCTTTTTGGAGAGAAGTGACACAGAGTCGAGCCGCATAACATGCATCTCTAGTCAGAGCTAATTTTGCGCAAATGGAAATGGATGTGAATGTTATGTATTACGTTTATTGAATTAAATATATTGCATGTTTTTTGTTTGACTGGCTGTAGCACATGGAGCAGCAGCTGGAGAGGATATGTAAGCAAATGAATCTAATCATTGTATCATAGGCAAACAAATGGAAGAACTGTGAGCTGTTATAACATTATGAAGCACAAAGTTGAGCGGATTGAACGTTATGAGCTTGGATACACCAGACTAATCACAAATTACACCTCTTTATCTGATTTAAAACAAATAATGCAACAAATGTTCTACATGGGACTTTTGCCAAGAGTTTTGCAGTGCTTTGCTTTCCATGTAGGATCAGATATTTTGTACAGTAGACTGCGTCCTGCAATCCACTGTGGATTTCAAAACCAGTCTCTGATTCTATTTAGCTATTCATTATTAGAATTTTTTCTGTATCGGACTATGACTTTTTCACTTCCAAACACTGTTGCCTAAAAAAAAGATTTGAACATCCTTAACACTGTGCAGGGTCACAGTTGAACAAACCCAGATGACCAGAGAATGCTCCAGGCCCTCCAGAGTAAACCGGACACAGGCTATGCTCTTCCAGTAAGGTGGCAGGTTTCAATTTGATACTTGGAGCCAATGGAAGAAAAGGCCAAGAGTTTCTCTTTCTTTTGTTTATTATACCAATGTATACCTATGTTTCTATGTTTTTTTTCTGAATTGGATTTTACGGCATGATTAGTTTACATAATTGTTTGTTTGTATAATCTGTGACTGAGAGCCTGTGACTGGAGACACTCAGTTTACACGTCCTCATATGTTTATGACCCATGTCGTTACTGTTAGCTTTCCATTTTGCTAGCAGAGTAGCACTCAGATTTTTTGCATCACTGAAAATTCTAGTTTAGGTTAAAGGGGAGTTCTGGTATATTTGAACCTGGGCCCTATATTTCCATGTGTTGGTGTGTAAATGATTCAGTGAATTGCCTCAGTTGGCAGCCACAACACGGCTGCAATGGCTGCTATGTAATCCTTTGGGGCAACTCCGACCGTCAAGGTTACGCCCACTGAAAGTGTCTGACAACATTATGGAAGCAATTCTTAAAGGGAGACCTTTTTTGTTAGATAATAATATCCTTCCTGTGACCAGAAAGCAAGAGGTAAGTCATTGCAGGAATCCGATGGTGGAAACATAAGTCAGAGAGTTGGAGAGGAGTTTGGAGTTTGCCTGGAAGAACTGCCAGCAAGAACTTATTTACAAAGTCATGGCTGAATATTGAACTGATTTTGACAATCTAGATGAGGCAACAACTGTAACAACTCACCTCCCATGATTTCAGAGCAAGACCATAAAAACAAGACTTGTTTTTCTGGTTGATCTACTGGAACAGTTCCAAAACTGTTGGTTAGTATGAATCATTTACACACCAAAACATGTAAATATAAGGCCCAGGTTTAAATTCCAGGAATTCCCTTTAAGCACAATTTGGTCTTTAGTACTGTCTAGTGCAGGGTTTCTCAATTCTAGTCCTTGAGGACCACTGCCCTGCATGTTTTAGATGTGTCCCTCCTCCACCACACCTGATTCAAATGATCAGCTCGTCATCAAGCTCTGCAGTGGCCTGATAACGAGCCACTCATTTGAATCAGGTGTGGTGGAGGAGGGACACATCTAAAACATGCAGGGCAGTGGTCCTCGAGGACTGGAATTGAGAAACCCTGGTCTAGTGTGACTAAATTAAATTTTAAATTGTACTTTCCTCTTTTTTTCTTTTTCTATTTTTTTTAACCATATTTCACATAGTCTGAACATTTTTCTGTCTGATTTTTTCATATGAGAGGTCTTTCTGATGCATAATGTGTACTTTGGCTTTGCCAGTGGCTCTCGGAAAGCCGAAATCCATCTCAGGTCTACTCTGTGTAAGCGCAGGCAGGGTTGATCTGTCGGCTTACGACTAGGATGCCTGCTAATACTTAATATGTTCCTAACCTTATCCTGATGGCTCTTTCTGGCTCGCACACAAACGCACATTTACGCAGATACGCACAAAAACACAAACAAAAATCTTACAAGTCTGCAGTATGCGCTGTGTGCATAAATGTACAGTCAATAAACAGGCGTATATTGCATGTGAAACACATAGCTAAAGCCTTCCCCGTGTGGATATATGAAAGACCTCTCGTTTTCTAATTTATACCTTTATCCTCGCCAACCCAAATTCCTCCACAGCGCAGTTTGATGCTGCATATTTTATCCTGGTAGAATAGCAGCGGGATCTGACTGGAAATCCCTTTGAACTCTGTGAAATATTGGAAGTCAGAGCTTTAATCTGCAGCTCTCTGGTTACTGTTTGGATAGGGCATGTAGTTGGCCAGTCAGTTGCACTGTAGTCGGCCAGCACATGGTCATTTCACTGTCATCAAGGTTGTATTCATACTTGACAAACTGTTTCTATGAAGTAAGCTGAAGGAGGTTTATACTGGTATGTTATTTGCCAGATGCAAATGTTTGCAAATTTTTATGTAGTGAGGAATAGTGAGAAACAACCAAACTGAAGTTGATGTTCATCCTTCATTTCTTGTTACCCGCACGCTCTCACTTTTGACTTGTTGAAAAGGGAAGTTAAAATAAGCAGACATTTGGGTAAGTAGCTCTCAACAATCATCACTTTGAAAGCAACACATTTGAGAGTTAGTAACTCAGACGGATGAAGAGAAATGTACACAGTTTGCCAGCCCAGGCTCTCCCTGTTACCCTAAATCCAGTGGTAATACTAATAGAAAAATCCCAGTCGTAAAGCCATCCACAAAATAAAGAGGAAACGAAAAGAAAATAATATGCCCATTCACAAGCAGTGGAAGGGAGAGAAACTGCGGGCAGCACGAGGCCAGGATAGGCACCTGCCCACAAACCATATATTCATCCTCCTCTCTGGAGCACTATTTTCCTAGGGGCCTTGTGGAAACGCTACACACATATAAAAAAAGATTTCCCCTGTAAAATACCACAACACTTTTATTCCAAATAATAAAATGAGTGTGATCAGACTCTGGCTAAAATTGAAATGTTTCACTGTAAATGTTTTTTGGCAGCTTTATTTAAAAGGCGTGCTACAACTGGGGCAAAGTTTGTTGTGTTTGTTCAGCAACACTTTACTCCTTTAATGAATCATTTCATGCTCAGGAGAAGACATTAGACCTGTCCTGAGTTCAGACTTTCCTCCATTTCCATCCAGTCACTCGTCACACGTCCTGTGCCCTTCACTGTTTGGCTCCATTTGCCATTCAGACCACAAACATTTGCGGCTTCCCTCAAGAGCTTCGTATGCTTTGAATCTGAGTCTACAAATGAGCGCATTAGAAGACTCTTCTAGGTGTGACTCATCCAGGCACCGAGAGTCCTTGTGAGAGCTGCCACGGAGGATTGATGATGGTCCAGCATGCCAATACTGCTAACAGGAAGTTGACCTCAGTGTTGTGACTTCACAGACCGGGTCAGCCTGTGTGGGTGTTGGATTACTTCACTGAAATAGCTTGGCTCTAGTGTTACAGTGGCCAGGGTCATTAGCCCCGAGGACCAGGGCGACCTTCAAAGGTCCAATAGGTGTCACTGTAGCACACAACACTCATCGACCTCCTCCTCCGCTGACCAGAACACACAGAGATTGAATAACCACATCACAAAGGGATCTCATTAAGACTGTAGACATGGCAGTACCAACCTCCGACCCTCTCTGCAGTGATTGGGGTCAGAGGAGACCAACATTGGTCTCTTGTCACCGGTGGTCTCCCTAACTGAATTTCCTATTCATCTCACACAGCCTTTCCCGTAATTATGTAAATCTGTTGTCTGAATTTGGCGGCAACACGATACTCAGCAAAGTGTAACAACAAAAAATAAGACGGAAGAGTCTGGTTTGAGTTAGGGCTGCATTAGAATCGGACTAAGGCCCAGTGAATACACCACACCTGTATTGCATTACCACAGTGTGGAGGAGACAGAAATGAGGGCAGAGCATAGAGAGTTAAAGGAACAGAGCTGAAGGATGTTAAATGAAGTGGAAGAACTTTGAGTACGCAATATTAAAACCTGTTTTATTACACGCTTGTTTGAAATGGCAACAGAGACAGGAAGTACAAAGAATATTACATTTCACCTGCTCAGGAAGTGCTGGAACACAGAGCATGAGCTGTGCAGTCAAGCAGTTCCCATGGACACGTGAGTGATGGCTTTACTTTGGTTCTTAAACATCTTACAGTGATAAGGCAGCTCCTAAAGTCAATAACTTAGCCAAACACCTCAATCTTATGCATACTGCTCCACTATCTACAATCTAATCGTCTAATCGTTTATGGTTCTTAGTGTGATTTTTTGAAAGAGAAAAACAGTTAAAGAACAGAATTAACTCTGCTTTATTTTCTCAGACCGTGGCCTACTTGTTGATTTTACTGTAAATATCCTTAATTTACCTTAATTTAACCAGGTTAAAGTATTAAAAATCTCTTTTAGTGAATACATTCTAAATATATGAATCGGCAGGTATGCCCACCTGATTAGACCCAAAATAACACTACAGTAGGTCAAGCTTATTCAACTACTTTTGTAGAATGGCGGGATTTGAAAAAAGTGAAAGACTAAGGGGCCAGAGTTTTTAAATTTCAGTTTTGTTTAGTTTGTTTAGTTTTTCACAGTTGACAGACAAACAGAACAAAAATAACAATGCGCCTTTTTAATCGTAGAAGTAGGTCATCAGTTTGATTCTCCTCAGTTCCCTTTGCTTAAACAACCTGGGGCAAAACTTTTTAAGGATCTTAAGAGTATTTCTGTGCTTAGCAACAGACAAAGGGACCAATTACTTTACTAATAAAATGATCAAAGGGCCAGAGGTTGTTAAAGGGCCCCCAGTTGAAAAGGTCTGCAGTAGGTTGATAAATTAGATAACTTGGTTACCTCAGTGTGTTGTAGACTAGTAACTTAGCAACCAAGTTAAACTGCTAAAATGTTAGCGATAGCCTGTAACGTCAGCTAACAATCAGCATAATCGGTCCAAACTGGCCATTTAATACTGGGTTGTGGTACCAATCGGTAGCTGTAGACCAGTTCCAGTCCTCTGTAAGCCGAGCTGTAGACCTTAATAATACCTTTTATTCAATACAGAAATGGTCTTGTTACATATCTTCAGGTAACTGCTCTATAGCTCCATTTAAATCATGCTAGTCCCTTTGAAAGCTCTTACTGTTGCTCATCCACTTCCTTGTTTACAATGAGAGCTGCTCAGCAAAAGAATGAGCTTCAGTTGCTACAGACTGAAAGTATTCTTTATCTTGCATTCCAACATCTACTTACAGCTCATATCGGAAAACATTTGATTGAATTTAAAATCCTTCACGAACAAACTGGAGCAGGTGTTTGTTTTATTGGCAAGACGGTTGATTTAATTAGTGTGAATGTAACTGTGATTAATTTTGTATAAACACTGGCCCGCTGACATCAGTTATTCTTAGTTATCGCTTGTGTTGACACATTTCTGGAATTGACGGGAGCAGTTTATCAACCAGTAAACATTTAATATTGACATGAAATCTGATAATGGCTTGAAAGACTTGATCCCGCGTGTCCAATCAGTGCACAAAGTACACACACTGCTGGCACTGGAAATCTTCAGATAAAGTTTCAGCTCTTTTCTTTTTGTCTGAATTCAATTAGAAAATGAATTTATTGTAGAATCCCTGGTGCTTAAGTGTTCCTAAATAGCTGCTTCAGTAGAGGTTTACGTCTTCTGAAACTTTTATGAAAATAAACTCCAAATAGAAGAAGTATTTTTCTTTCTGTTTGCCCTTTGGAGTGTTTGAAGCCAGGCCATTTGGATGAACGATATTTGTTCTCTGACCATTAGCCCACTGTCCTAACAATTATGTTGAAGTATCAACATTTCGGTATGGCATTTTTCTTGTCAAAATCTAATGTAACTGAAAATTTGGCCTCTAGAAATATCTTTTTGCAAGTCACGTATAAGACGGCATGAATTCTTCACACTGTGGGAAGATATTTTCTGTTGTAAGCAAACGCCTGTGGTGTTTATGAGTCCACATTCCCAGTTTGGCTAAAAGACTGGACAATGATGACGACCGTGGCACGAATTCAAGGCCAGAAACTGCTCCGAGTTTAGGTGAATTTCTGTTGTGAATGAATTATGAGACTGTAGTCAGACTCAAACAACTTTTCAGCCCTGCTTTGTATATTTATTGCGACACATGAAAGGCTGCGGTGATTAATCAAGTTGGATTTCATATTCCGCGCTGTACCACATGATTGTTGAGGTTTTGAGCCTCCATTGCACTGTGTGGGGTTTCACCCATCATTTTCCAGTACATGTCTGCGAATGTCAAAATCTGACAACACCAGGTCAGCGAACAACCAAGAAATGACCAACATTCAATGAAGCCTGTAAGGAACAATAAGAATTACTATTATTCTCATATGTTCGTTCTCCTGTGAAACATTTTTACGATCATTCTTTCCATTCGTGTCACAGCCTCTATCGACAGCAGTTTTGTTTCAGCCGTTTATGTATGCATCCTGCACAACATTTCACTGTTATTCACTTGGTGGATGAGTGAAGGCTGTACCGAGTGAGTTTCATTATGGGCCCGCCATAAGCCAGATGGGCGGAATCATAGAAGCGCTGCACTGTAGCAAACATAATCAACCATTTCAAATCCACCAGTGAGCTAGAAAGAGCTTCACAGAGGCCGGATCCTGTGTAATGTAAATCAAATCAGGTCATGAAAAAAGAAAAAAAAACTGAAAAAACACATGAATGATGAATAAGCTGATAAGACCATAAAGTTCTATCTTGCACCGTATTTCTTCAGAACCTTATAGAACAACTATCAAGATTTTTTATTCCGAGAAATCTGTTTCTGTGTGTATGTGTCAGTTTTCAACCTTCGTGTAAAGAAATAATGATTTTGAAATTAGTTCCTGGCATTTCTTTTGCAGCCGCCAAAGAGAGGACATGGGCCAAAGCAACGGCTGCTTTTTCTTACACTCTTTTGTTCCAAGTTAATGGGGCTTTAAGGGAAGAACAGCCGCTGAATTTCTTAATGATACTTCCCCAAAGTCATGACTTTAAGCCATTTTTATTTATCCTCTCCAAGCGCCTACTGATTAGTTTGCAGTATGTAGCGTTGGCACATTTCACTTGAGTATCCTAATACTAGCAACACAACCGTATTAGCACATTCTTGGCACATTTTAACTTTACCTTTTCTTGAGTACGACTGTTCAATATTTTTTACAACACTGCAATCATCAAACGAGAAACCTGTTTTCCTTTAAACTGTTCAGACATGAGAGAGACCAGGAAGGGTCTCATTTTATCATATCAGTTCACAATCCGCTCACATGTGACCAATAAAAACGTGAGTAATACATGTCCATATCTGCGAATTGTTACATAGAGCCCATTTGAATAGCAGTTACCAAGGGAACTGCCTAGTTTTCACTTTCTGGGTCAACGGCAAGGCAACACTTTCTTCCGCGTCTTCAAAGTCAGGCATAGCTCTGTTATGTTGAAGGTTTTGGGTTAAAATAAATATACTGTATAACACAAAAACTTATGAGGTCTGGCTTTGCAGCTTGGCCACAAAAGATAAGGCCAGTGCTGGACGAGTCAAACTGTTTATTGAGAAGTCCAAACAATAGATCACATGGAAATCTCTGTGTATGTAAATACAGCATTTACAACGTTTGCACCATATCAGCCCACTGAGGTGAATGAGTTGTTTATTTCTTCAGAGCTGGACCCGGCTTTCCAAAAGTTGGCAACAACAAATCTTTCGGCAAACATAAAAAAGATTTCGATCAAAACGATCCCGAGCTAACGTGTGGCTCTCCGAGCTGTAAACACAAACTAAAAGTAATTGAATCGACGTGCCACTGTGTGAAGTGGTTGTACAAAAACAAAGACTTATAATGAGAGGATTAGAGGAAACGAGAACATGTATACACAAATTTAATGAACACTGTAATGAGAAGATTAAAACTTCACCTGATGCCATGAGGAAAGCTGATGCTTGCTGTCTAGTGTAAAGGAGTCATCTGCAGGCAAGTTCTTGGCTGGAGTTGATAGCTGCTCAAGCTTAATCATGAACAAAACATGAACTTTGTGTGGGGTGTGTAGTTTTCAGCCAGCCAACCGGCTCCAGAGGACGCCATAGATGCCCAAAAGCTGCTCTCACAAGCCAAGAAACTGTTGGATATTGAACATTTTATTGCAAGTCTCACTTGAAATTACGCATATTAAAATGGCCCATGTAGAGAACCACCCATATCACTCCAAATAGATGTTAATGCAACATTAGCTAAATGTACTGTACATTAACACAGAACACAGATTTCACCATTTTTATTCACTAGCATAACATTGGGCTGCAACTACTTATTTTCACTGTCGATTAATTCCTTGATTAATTGATTAGTTGTTGGTTTGTGAAATGTCAGAAAATGGTGGGAGATGATGTCTTTAAATGTCTTTTTTGGTCAAGAACCCAAAGATATTGAGTTTATTGTCATAGAGGAGTAAAAAAAATGGGGGAAAAAATCACTTTTAAGAAGCTGGAATCAGAGAATTTTGTCATTTTATTTTGTCCAAAAAGTACTATAAACTAATTTATCAACTATCAAAATAGTTGGCACTTGATTAAGAAGTTGACAACAATAATAATAGATTAAATGTTTTAAGCAACCTTTATGTTTTAAAGGGTAAACTCCAATTTTAAACATTAATTTGTGTTTACAGGTTTTGGGAGTACTACTGCACATGTGAAAAAGTAATGTTCGTATATTTTGTACATCCAGAGGAAAAAAAGTTTTCGTGTCTTGAAAAAGGACGAGAGGACACTGTGCCCTATCGATTATGATCATTTGTTTTTAAACTGTCCATAATGAGTCCAACAGTTTTGGCGGAGTGAAATGTTAGACCAGTGGACCTGTGTAACATCACTGGGGGCAATTAATCAGATTACATGCAGCTTCCTCTGGATCCCAAAAAAGGCTTCGGTGTACTTTTTTCACATACGCAGTAGTCCTCCCCAACACCTGGAAACAAGCTCAAAGCGTAGAATAGTAATGGTTGTGTTTTTTTTTAAGTTACGTTTGACTGACCACTTTGTTTGGCATTCTGGTAATTCGCACTGTTAGCTTTGGCTTAATAATTAACATCACAGCATGCAGACTGCGTAGCATTTCCTGGCAGGATCAGTAGAAATGATGAAAGAAGTGACAGGGCTTGTTACATTAAAATGTAGTAAATGAGTCCACGCTGAAGTTCCTAATTTGTTTTGGGATATTTCGCGACGCCATAGTGTGAGTCAGCTCCTCTAATATGATGTTTTTACAGCTTGTTATTTATTCACTGCTGTTCATGAATCAATCATCTTAACCAGA
The DNA here is from genome assembly GCA_039737535.1 of Lagodon rhomboides. NCBI lineage: Eukaryota > Metazoa > Chordata > Actinopteri > Spariformes > Sparidae > Lagodon > Lagodon rhomboides. The sequence goes on from CM077795.1 coordinate 16,063,949, forward strand.
AGAGGCATGGCCCTGAAATATTATCAGTGGCAGGTTATCTCCCATAGCGCCACTTCTCTCCATATGAGGTCTATGTATGCAGGCTAATGTCTGCGTCAACCTCACGGTCTCTGCTGAAGTATCCACTCCACAGTTTGACCAGAGGGATGGTGGAGGGCGGAACACCTGGATAGCCCCACTATAACAAGCTGTCATAGGACCTAATGAGCTTCCTGATTATCTTCCCCAGGGAGTATGTAAAACCTATGTACTCTGCAAAATAACCGTTTCTATTTTTACCCCCAGTGGACAAGAGCCTGCTGATTATAAATCACAGGGTAATTGTCTGTGATGCAGGTCAGACACGCACAGGATACTCCAGAGTTTGATTTTGAGACTTTTAACCTCCTGACACACGAAACCCCTGATGGAAATATCCTGCGTCCCAGATTACCTCCACTGCCCATCTCCAGTGACGATGGAAGACCACTTGTCAAGCGATTGCTAATACTGTGCACCGGTTGAACTGCGTTGTGTGCATTCACAAGCGGCTCCCACAGTGACCTCAACATAAAAGACGGAGAAGGATGGGGGGATTTGTGCTTCGCTACCTGGGCCAGCCTCCCTCACCACATCATCAGCAATCAGCCTCAGAATTTCCTGCAGCCCGCCCACATTCGTGGTCTGATCTGAGCGTGATTAGTACTGACAAACTCAGGGAAACAGTAATACGTGGCATAAGCCAGGCTGTGTTTGTTTAGCCGCTGTACAGAGCTCAGGGCAAACACGCAGGTTTCGCCAAATGATGGGTGGCATGAACTGTAAACTGACTGGTTCCCGTCGTCTCTAGTGAGTTTGAATGTGTTTACGTGTGGTCATGGCTCCAGTGGATTGGCAGGCTTTGGCTGTATACACTGCCGCATTCTTTGGTTTGTTACTTTATCTTTGAGATGGATGAGGATGAGTCCTCGATTCTCGGACGTGACAGTTCAGTTCCGTCCATCCTATAAAGTCTCACACACAATCATACCAAACCTTGCAGTCATACCGCCCCAATTACCCCACTGCACATGCTGCCGAGTCTCCAAAGCCCTGAGTGGGTTTTGTTCAATATGGAAACAGGGAAGGGAGTGTCCAGACACAAAGGTGTGAGCAGCGACGAGGAGACCTTGCCGGATCTGTTTCACTATGTCATCATGTGAAAGAGCCCCGGTGGGTGCCCCCACTCCGCCCCCACCCCTCCACCTCCTCTCGCCTTTCAGCCATCCTCAATGGGCCCTGGGAATTTCTCACCACGATCTGGTTAGCCCCATTACAAAGAACCCCGTGGCCAGCTTTGAAAGCACTCTCCCATATACATACGCGCAGGCACGCAAACGACTCCAGCAGCATTCATCAGAATGATGTATGAAAGGGAAACTGGAAATGACAAGCTGTCTCAAGTGGACTGATCCTGAGTGATTTCTATGATCTGGTCTGGACTTGTTGACATAGAGATTGTTCCTTGTTTCAGTGTTTGTATAAAAATTCTCCAAGATACTAATTTTTACTGGGTCGTGACTTCAAATTACGCAAGAAATGTCATTCCTGTTGTGCGCGACAGAAATCAATTTGTTAAGTTTTTTCTTTTTTTTTTTTTACCTCATGTCAGTTTCAACACATTGCCTTATATCTGTTTCAACACACTCCCAAAAAACCAGTTTGGGTTCATATACCAGAATCTAAACGGTCACGCTCTGATGTTTGTTTCCATCCTGCAGTCGAAGCTTTCATGGCACCAACATTTGGAAACAGCTTCATGTCGTTAAGCTGCCTCACACATTTCTCCCTCTTTCAGAACATTTTCTGTTCTCCTCTCCTCCAGATGACACCGCCGGGTCACTAATGTTTTTCCGCTCGTCTCTGGTGAGCAGAAAAGAAGGGAGGGGGGGGGTCGACGGTTGCGCATTCGACAGCCTGCGTCCAGGATATATGCCTTCCCAGGACGGAGGCCACGAGCTCCACACATATATACACATGCAGCGCACTCTGCGGGGAAACTTAATGCAGCTCCGACCAGGAAGGGCCAGACCCGTTTATGAATATTGATAGAGTCTGTCTGGCTGAGTGCTGGGTCAGCTGCAGGACTGCAGCATTCGCTCTTCCAAACTGTCTGAATGTGTTTAACACATCTCATTACAAAGATAGTGTGAAGGAGCAGTCGCCCAGCGCTGGGGGCTCCGCACTGCTGCCAACCAGACACTTAGCTCAAGTGTTGTTGGTGCCCACTGGCAGAGATTTGGCAACGGCCCGAGTAAACACACATGATGCAGGTAGAGTTACGAACTCCGCCGTGTTTCCTTGTTGGCGCCACACATTATGAAGAATGTTGGGCAAGCTGCATTCCTCACAGAAATATTAAACATACACACATGTGCTTCCCGGTAACATCCTCCTATTTTTTTAATCCCCAACGCAACGAGCTCCATAGTAATGAAGTGCGCCTCGAGCGAGCCAGTGATGTCACCCATCACTCTCATGTCTTCACCTATATCCAGTTTCTGTGTGCTGCACGCTCGGCAAGATCTCCTCACATACGGAAAACAATAGGAGCCACACATACGAATGCACACTCATGTTCCCTCGTTCTCCCACACACTCTCAGACATACAGGCGTGTAATTTGACATAGGGCTCCTGTCAGACACGCACTGTGGTTATTACACACATCTCAGAGCTCGGGCCGAGTAATGGGACTTAAAGATAGCATTTTGTCAAGCCTTCCGACTGAGAATCAAAGAAAGCATATAGCGTGTCCAACAAACACTGTTTAACTTTTCCGCAGCCATAATATTTATTCTTTGCTCATATCTGATTCACAATTTCTGATTCATACTTCCTCGACCGTAACCTTGAGATTTCCATGAGATTTGGGATTTTCCTTTTTTTAGCATCTGGCCGCAGAACAAGCAAGCCCCCCTGCCCGATCCAGCTATGCTCTTTCTGTTTCTAAAACCGGTGCCGTTATTGATCTTGGCCTAATGTTTCAAACCCAATTCCGTTCAGGCAGCCCTGTGGACAGCGCAGCGCCGTCATTTGGTCAGACCCTGAGGTTTGCTCTGAGCCATGAATGGATCTCTATGTTGTTCTCGCAGGTTTTAGACCATCCCATCACCAGCTGGGTTTGGAGGTGACACCCCTTGTTTGATTCCTCTCAATCTGAGCTTCTTTTGATAAAGCCTTCCTCTCACACTGTCACGACTGTTGTTTCTGTGGCTCCCCGAACAGACATGGATCCTTCCAGGCCAGAACACACACATGCGCAAAGATACTGGAACATTGATACAGACACGTGAACACTTTGGTACAAGTCACATACAGTGCATACCGTACCGTTGATACCAGACGACAGTTAACATGTTATTCTCACAGCTGTTCAGACAGACTTGGATAGAGCCATCTTGAGGAGGAATGCCACTCTTCTTGCCATTAATCAAGCTTAGCAAGGACCAACATGTACTACAACAGGTTTCTGAATATACATATACATATATCACAACATTTCCCACAGGAAAACGGTTATTGATGTGTTTTGAGTGCTGCTGGTACCCTGAAAACAATTTGTCTCCTCCTAAACTGAAAAACAAGAAAATGTGACCTTTGCCCTCTGAGACTCGAAAATATTTTCCTCTGTAATTCCTTTATTATCATGTCACTCATCCATTATGTGCTCACGAAGAAGCAGCACGTTATCCGGGGGGAGTGGTGTGTCGGAGTCATGTGCGCTTCATCTCCAGAAGTGTGTGTGCGCGCGCGCGCGTGTGTTAATATCAGAGCGGTTGCCGTGGCACCCAAGTGGAAACAAAACAGATGTCAGCTGGTGCAGGCGGTGTGTGTGACAGAGGGGCCTCGGAGAGATACGCTGGACGTGCGGCGTGATGCTCCTCTGCTGTTCAGCAATATAGGTTAAATAAACTCTCCCGGAGAAGAGTTGGCTCGCCGTGACAACGCTCAGCCAGAGGAGATATTTCTGGCAACAGAGCCGGAGTTTCTAGGTGGCCTTGTTCTTCTTTTCTTTTACCGGATTTGATTCTATCGTCGGGAAATAAAGCGCTGTGGTACGAGGGAACATTCAAGGCCAAATTAAGTAGTGGGTCTGTTGGAGAGAGAGGGAGAGATCATGAGAGAATGTAATGAGGTTTCTGATGTGCTCTCTTTGCCCCATTGCGTCCAGATGTTTTCACAGCGAGTTTGGTTTTTCTTGCCACCCGCATCTCAACCCCTGTCTTTCCACACACCTTACGTATTAGCCCTCACGCCTGTTATCAGGGAAGGCTGCCCATTGTGTGTCCAGATGAGTAATGGCCTGATGGGGAGAGTAGAAGTGTGTCACGGTGAAAGAATGTCGACTTCAAACCTCTGCTGTAGGTGGTGTTTCTTTCTCCTCCAAACGACATCCAAACATGGAGAAACGTGCCTACGTGTGTTTCGCAGCAGTGCTAGCCCAGCACAAGATATATGTACGGTTCTAGGATATACGGTGTGGTAGGTTGTTTGAGGTTAACAATTCCGTATGTGTTCCCTTTTTCTTGCAGCTGAGATATCAACATGGCTTGACCACCCCGGACCTGCAGCAGACATTACCCAACTTGAAGAACTTCCTGGAACATGGCCTGCTGGTCCGATGGTAAGTATCAGAAAGACATTTTACACCTCGAGTATTTCCTCAGAGGTCACTAAAGCCAGAAAGATGGCGTATTAAAGTGACACCGTATTCACAGTGGATTTGCTTTCATCTTTAACACATTTACAGATAAAGGGTTCAATTAAACTATGGCTCAATACGTTACCGTATTTTTCATTATTACTTATTTGGGGTTTTGACAGTATACTGTGTTTGCAACCCATGTTTTACCAACACTTGTTTTTAGAAAACAACTTCTTTTAGATTTGAAGCACCTTCAGACGGATATTGTCAGTCCAACGAGAAAAGAGTCCTCATCATTAAAAGGGAACTTAGCAATGTGAAGCTTATCTCCGTTTTGCTTGAACCCAAATCCATTTATTTGCTTTATTCAGTATATCACAGGTGGCTGAGATAGAGACAACATTTATCCGATGGAGTGGTGTAGGGATTGCGTATTTTTGTAAGCTATCCCGCAAGTGAGCATCGCCTTGGTTCCCTTGACAAAAAGCCTATGGAAATTTTGCATTGGAATTTGGAATATCGTCAAAAATAAGATGTGTGGTAAACACAAGTTTATGATACTTAACTTATTTTGTTTAGATTGTTCTCATTTTTATTGAGACAGCTAACGTTTAAATATTGTCAGACAGCACAATATTGTCTGAAATCATCTGGATGTAAAAGGTAAAAGCTATTATTAGGTAGGAATGCTATATAGATCACCGTTGTAATGACACACCACCTCCGCACAACACTACATCGGCACTTTAAAAGGGCACTGTTTGATGAGATTTGCAGCAGCCACTTTGTCCCCATGAAGTGGAATGCTTAGATCTCTCTCCTTCAACAGTCTTATGGCCTGTACGTAACCCTTCAGTAAAACCTGGGAGTTGGTCTGTGTCAGGCTTCAGCTCCACTGCCCTATAAAAGAGAAGGCTGTCTTTGATCTCCAGTCCTCTCCCAGGGTCAGCAAAGGGGAAAATGTGTATTACACACATTAATTGAATAATCTTTTGTTTTGAAAGGAAAGAAGCCATGAAAAGCCCGAGCTCTCAAATCAACCCCCCACCGTCCCCCTCCTTAATGGGAAGTGGAAGGGCCAAAGATAGATGAGATGAAAGCTTGGGCCCGCTAACCCTGAAGCTATGCGTGTGTGTGTGTGTGTGTGTATGAATGTGTGTGTACATGCAAGTATGTTTTAGAAGAAGTGGAGGTGAGAATGGAAGAGTTGTACAGTGGCAACTACGAGACCACAGGGACAGTAACAAAGAACTGTCCTGAACTGACTCAGAACTCACCAGTTGGGAATCGAGAAACTGCCTTTCCCAAATTGTCATTGTCAATTGTGAAAAGCACCAAAATACTTTGAGTTCAATCATTCTCACTGTCATATGATACAGAGCTTTGCAACGAAAGCGACAGATTGAGCAACACCTTAAAAGGAAAGGTTCAACAGTTCTGTCACTTTTGGACAGTAAATATGAAGCAGCCAGCAGCCGATTAGCTTAGTTTAGCAGATTGTCTGGAGGCAGGGAAAAAGGATTGCCAGGCTCTGACCAAAAGTAACTTGCACCCATCAGCACCTCTAATACTCACTAAAACTTGCAAAACACAGCATGTCATTTTTACATTTGCATCACACCAGTCATCTCCAAAAACGTTTTAAAAATGTATCTACTTTTTACTGTCTCGCAGCTCCTCAATACAGAACAGTTGGTGAATGTAATCTAAGACAGGAACCAATTGCAAAATCATATAATATAGCCCAAAACAGCATGATGGAAACTTTATTTAAAGAATAAAAGGCACATATATACACTACTCAAAATGAGTTAGGGGTTTTGGGATACACTCGTGATTCACTTGATTGTTTATTCTGTAACGTGAAGCACTGAATTCTTATTTTTTGTTTTGTGAATATATTTGTTCCCCAAAAATAATAATAATTAATTTGACTTTTATTGCATATCCATGTGCATGCATATATGCATCCATATCAAAATATCACTAAATAACTTTGAGTAGTTTATTTATATATGTTTATATAAAAGAAATGCTAAAATTGAAGCAGAGTTTCTGTGGTTAAACTTTCCCCCCTCTCATAATAACACCATGCATACTGCACCTTCAGCCTAAGTGAAAGCCTCCAGCAAGGATGAGGAGGTGACTATTTCACAATATCTTGTAATAAGGAGGATATGCACTGATTTCCTTGCCATATCAGTTCCAGTCTTGCTCCGCTACTTGTTTGAAAAAGCTTAAATTCAGATACAGTTTCCAGCGCTGGAACCCAGCTTATGAAATATGGATGTATAAAAAACGCTGCATGGCAGCTGCAGGTAATTATCCTATAGACTGTGAGCGAGAGGCTAATCTGCTTCCTCTATCCTTCCTTGCCACCTCTTTCTTCCCTCCACGCATCCAAACAGGGATGATGTGATGAAGGATATGACCGTGGGCACCGTTTCCAGAACAGATTTGGAAACCGTTCCTCCCTCCATGTAGAACTAATTCAGCATGCATCCACACTGCAGGGAGAGCCTTTCCCAAAGGGCCAAGAACCACACAATGGGAGTGTACCGGGTTCATCTTGGATTTTGTATACAGACTGGATGGGCTAACTGAGGAAAAGCAGAGTGCTTGTAGGAAAAGAGCATACTACAAAGAATGTAATTTTTACACAGTGGGCTATATGATGTTCATCTGGTGAGCTGCTGATCATATCTTTATACATTTTCAAACAGCACTGTCTCAGAAACACATCATAACATGTCATAATATATACAGTCCAGCTCTGGTGAAAAATGGGCAGTATAGGTTTTTTTAATCTTGCTGAAGGATAAGAAACAGCAGAAAATGGTGAATCTGTTACCAAGAGTCAGACAGAGACAGTACCAGAAAACCAACTTTTTGTAAACTGTACAGTCTGCTGAGATCAAAGCAAACGCGTTCAACATGCTCCCATTTGCCGCTTTACATCCGCTGAGGGCCTGGCAGAGGTTCACAGGGCCCTAATCCCACTCTGGTGCCTGGGAGCAGGGCTACGTACTATACATGAGGGGGAGGCAAGGTGTGGCGGAGCGCCTGGCCAGGCAGATTCAACGCTGCAGCTGGAGGATGTGAAGCTCCCCAAAGACCCCATAGTGAGTGAAAAGTTAGCAAAACCATGGTAGCCCCCAAGTGCTACATGATGTATTCAAAGCATTGTGATATTTAGCAGCTGCCGTCTTGTCAGTGAAAGATAAAAGGATATCATCTCAAATTTATATACTGTATTTGCAGGGTACATGAAGCCTGACAGTTGTCCTATATAGATTTACTATATTTACACTAACGGTTGATGTTTGGAAGAATAAATCAGGAATAATTTCCTTCTCTCCCTGTTCATGTAATATTCTGCAACAGTCTAAATTAAAAGGGGCACTATAGAGTTTTGGAGAAGAAATACAAATTCTGAATTTTAATATTTACAATATTAAAGAGGTAATAATACAAACTCAGAAATATTTATTTGTTTCCATAATTCAGTTTATTCAGTCATGAGAACAAAGAGTTTGTTTATTAGGTTTGTTTTGGCATAAAGAATCAGTCAATGCAGATCTTTCTCTTCTGACTAAAATGTATTCCCCAAAACTACATAGTGCACCTTTTAACAGTCATTGTGTAAACACACCAAAGATAGCAAAGTGATCCTAAAAACATTTACCTTTCAGAAGCTATCAAAATCATTCACAGCTTGATATTTTGGTTGAAATATTGATACAAGCCATGCATTTACATTTGCTTTTCCATCCCATATCAGATATGTCCTTTTTAAAACACTATTAACTTTTTAATAAAACTGCACCACTGAATACTGTTAGGGGGTTTATATTGTCAGCTTGCTGATCAAGTTGCACAAACTGTGCTGTAGTGATTCCCTGTCTTCAAAGGCAAAACAGTCAATAAGTCCTGCCCTGTTAAATCAAAAGAAAACTTGGCTTCCACCATAGCGCATATCACATTTTTAGTAATGTTTGCTCTAGTAGTTTCATAGGGATTTCCCTAAACCACATCAAACAACCAAATCTTATCTGCCATTGTTTGTTTTGGCCTAAAATCATGGCTCCTTAACAGGATTTGGATATGAACAGGGGCATGTTGCGAAGCCTGTCAGGGGATTGAACAGTGGAAAGGTCTGGCTCACTGAATTCTTGAGTCGGCCTGAAATATGCCAGGTTTGACATCAGCAGTGGAAAGGAAGAGAGCTTTGGAGGAGTGAAGGCTATTTCTGGCTCGGCATGTCAAGTTTTGGGCTTGATGATTTAGGCAGAGGCCTCTTAGCATTTACAGTGTGCAGTGAAGCTGTTGTCAGGGTAATGCAAGAGGGACTGGGGCCCAATGAAAAGATGTACTGTAGGTGGATAGCTTGGGCTATGAGTGGAGGAAACTTACCATTAAACAGCTCGGTATCAAACATTAGGGATGAGCAACAGGCTTTTTTCCCATCAGTATGGTCTGTTTAGCTGCTATCATAATTTCACTTTGCTTGTCATGAATGCCTTAGACAAAGTCCAAGCTGCACGGAGAGTTCAGAATCTGAGCTCTTCCATCCTTCATGGTTTTGATAGTTGGTGAAAGTAACATTTCCCAGAGCTCAAGTTTACCACATTCAATATACGTATGACGTTAGGAATGCCAGATACATGTCCAATTGCATCATTACATGCACAATAACAACTTTTACTGGACCGCAGCATCGAGCAGAGCGGACGATAATTAATGTACGTGTCATGACTCAGGGATGCCTGGCAACAAATAAGGAGTGAATATTGTGACCCAACTATGTTTTTAACAAATCCAAGAGTCTACAGCAACACAAGCAGCACTGTAATGCTGTACGATAGCACAATGGTCCTTTGAGTTCAATGCTAACATTAGCTTGCCAAAATGCTCCCAGTGACACTGCTAACATGCCAAGCAGGTATAGTTCTCACCACCTTAGTTTATGGAGTTAATATGTACAGCTGTGATGGGTATATCATTAGTTTTGCATGTGTAATGATGTAAACCAATGTATTACAGCGCTAGGTCAAAAGTTAAGGGATCACCAAAGTCATAATAGTTCATCTTGAGAGGGACATGACTTTTGTGTAGCATCTGTAGTTGTTTAAATATTTATCTTAATGTCAAACTCCTGGTGGTACACAAGGAAAAGGCAGTGGATGACCAAAGTCTTTAGATTTCATCCTCTGGGAGCCATGAACATCACCTGTATCATGTAATACCAATCTGTCTAGGAGATGTTGACATTTAACTGGATAAGTGAAAAGGTTTGACCTGCTAAAGAGCGAAAAGTCAGGAGGCTACCAAATTAGTAGGTTTTATCCTCTGGGGACCATGAATACAGTGGCAAACTCTCCAGTAGCTGTTTGGAGAGCTGTTTTAGACTGATATTTAAGTCCAGACCATAGTAGTTGACCGAGTGACAGACTTGTAAGAATGATCGCATGGACAGTGACACTTCCTAACAGGAACAGGGTGAATGTTTATTAAGAATATGAAAAATCTCATGCAGTGTACCAAGAACGTCAACAAGAGACAGAGATAGCTCATGCAAGTTCCAGCTTTTCCAACCACCTGTAGGAAGTATTTTTCAGCAGTTCGGCCTCCCCGCCACCGTAAATCTGCACACATGCTCACAGTGTCCATACATGTGTAGTCTGATGGCCCATGTTAAAAAACATGTCATCAGTATAACAGTAGAAATGTTTCAAGAAAAAAATGTTATGGCTGCCCAGAGGTTTACTTGGCTCAAGTCCTCACTGACACACCCCGTTACTCACACACTGCTGCACATTTTGACTCAAACCTAAAAAAGAAGTAGAACAAAATACCACGGTCCAAATACGAAATTCCTCATTATGCATAAGTCTCGGTGTGATGACCATTTGATTTTATGCCACTGTCAATAATGCATTTGTTTGGAGTGTAGATGGCCAGCTGAAGTCAGACCACATTGATTATATGAGAAAGCCAGTTGGAGGAGGAAATGGAAGGAAATGGCTGCAGATAATTAAAATCAAAGCCATTCAATCAGACATTGCCGTAAGGACATCCCTCAGTCAAGTTAAAAACATAGTAGTCACTTATTAGCTTGTTATAAATGATGCATGGAAACCTTAAACTTTTTGTTCAGTACCAGCCATCTCCGGTTTCCAAACCTGGATCGTGTTTCAAAGAGTCTGCACCACATTTTCCACTTACTTAAATGATAATTGACTTCTCATGACATCCGTCTTTATTCCTTTCCACCAAATCAGGTTTTGCATTTTGGGACTGGCTTCCAAAGAGCGCATGATGGTTTCATTTGGAAAGTCACAGATAAGTGTTTGAGATGGCAAATCATTCAACTTCCCTCGATTCCTTCTTTTTGCATTTGTCTCCCCAGAAAATTAGGTGTTAAAGAGCACATTGTTTCCATTTTTCCAAATAATGGTTTTGAGCAGAATTAACCATGTGCTCGTTAGGGAGGGGCAAGCTAAAGCCAGTTGTATTAGATTATGTGTTTTGATGGACATACACTGCCAAGTAAAGCACAGTCCATCTCCTGCTCTGCCCACTTAACAGGAACACCCTCACAGGATCAGGTCATTACCCTGTGCCTTTATTGTCTTAACCCTGACCTTGGTTGACCGTCCAACATATACATTTGGAGGCCTCCAATTAGCATAAATGTTAGCCACGAGGTACAGTATTTACAGGTTGGTACCATATGCGGTTACATACTGAGCCTTCAGACCGTGGATGGTTCTCGTTTACTTTATAACAGGCACTTTGAAGTTTGACAAGTTTCTCTTTAAACTAGACAGGCTCTTCTCAGTGCAGTGTCCTGCCCATGAACCCTGTTAGGACCCTCGGCGGGGTGCCTGCGTGGGTCAAGGTCAAAGCCCTATTTACAAGCTGTCATGTGTTTTGTGGTGCTTGTTCATACGATAGTGAGCTAGTACACAATAAATGCGTACATCAACCAGTGGTCTCTTCAGCGATGCTCAAGTGCTGAGTGACAGGAAAAAATTTACAAGGACATCTATCGTGGCTGCATTTCCAACTGAACAAGCAGAGATTTGTCGTTAAATCTTTAACCAACACATGTTAATCTCTAGAGAGCACAGGGAGGCCCTGCTTTACCTTTGACCCCAACAGTACAGTGCCTTGGCTCCTCAGATAGAGGAATGGGCACATTAAGCAGACTGCTAAGTAGTCCGGTGATCTTGGCCATCGGAAGATGCAGTGAGGCCCCCATTTAAGTAAATTTATGGCTCCAGTACTGGGATGGGGCGGGTGTCCCAGACCCCGGGTCTGTTATCTGTTATAGAGGAAAATGTCTGACATACTTGGGTGGACGCCTGCTGCGTGCTTCCAGTCAGCAGAATGTGAATGTAGACTCTCACAGGCCGCATAAATGTTTTCTGAATGCTGTAAGGTGGAGTGATTTTACAAAGAGCTGCAGCTGTTTCTCTCCCTGGATCAGGCAAGGAGTTGTGTGCTTGGGATGGAGGGGTGCAAATGACATCAAGGGAGTACTAGGTCCAAATAGAGCGTGGGTGTCTCATACGCCCCCTGTGGACATCACAGTCTCAAATGTTGGCTGTAGACATCATTGCTTACTGTAATCAATCAAATCCAGTACACCCCTTGTCCCCACCACTTAGCCCAGTTGCAAGTCAACGCCTTTAGTGGGGTGTCCTGATTATTGTTGTAATGGAGGGGTAGGGTGAAGTGTAGAGCAGCATTGCCCTGCAAATGGGGTTTTTTCAAGGCACACTTCAGACTGAGGGTTATGAGAACTCTCTGTCTTCTCAATGCACTATGGTTCTTTTTCTTTTTAAGAAGAAGCATAAAACAGTCGCTGCTAATTTGCTAGAGATAGTAGATAACTAGCTAGCTACGCTACATTCTTAATGCTGATTTATGCATGACAGCCACAACATGAAAACTACTAACAGACCGGGTAAATAATATTGATCATCCAGCACAATTCAGTGTTCTGCTGGGAAACCTTGGGTCCACCCAAACACCGTTGTAGACCAAGTATACGACCTCGTGACAGTGGCACTCCCCAATGGCAGCGCCATGACTTGATTGATAACGAGAAGTTGTGAACAAATCGAGTGTCCATAATACCAGGATTGCCACAGTAACACAAGAGAAGTTTGCATATTGTGTCCAGTCTTCAAGGGTTGTCCTATTTCATAGGGGGAGATTTAGACCACTAGTCCTTGTAACTCTTCTGAATGGCAAGGGGGCACTCAAAAAAACAAGGCAAAGGGGTAAAAAGTCAGTCTAAATCGTATCATGGATTCAAAACAATGGATACAAGTTGTTTGCCTGTCATTAGTTTTCTTTATGTCCTTGCTTATTAGTGTCTTTTTCTCTTTGTTCGTCACAGTGACAGACACCATGTCTCCAGCTCCATCCCAGTGCCGACCAAGTCTCAGCTTGGTGTGTCTGCTGCCTCGGATATAGGCTACTCCTGCCACACCAGCTCCCCAGACCGAGGCTTGAGGAAAAGGGCAAGCTCTGAAGCCGATAAGCCCAAGTACAAGCCAACTCCTCCACCCAGCTACAACACAGCCATGGGTGAAGAGGAGCCCCCAGTTGGCCTGGCACCGCCCTCGCCTTCTGCCAAACAGCTGTCCTCCTCCCTTGATGCCGGCATGGCATCCCTTAACCTGGCCAAGACAACGGAGGCCAACAAGGAGGGAGAGCAGCAGGAGGAGAAGGAGGAGGGTGGAGGAAAAGCTGTGGAGGTGGAGAGATGCAGAAGCACTGACGGAGAGATTAACGTAGATAAAGAGGACGATACTGAAGAGCAACCGGCCAGTAGCACAGTTGCACCCATCTGTTCTGCAGTGCAGGACACGGGTGAGGAAACAGAGGCCACTAGTCAGCACACAGGTGCCATGAACGGCTCTTTGGTACCAGGACCGGCGCCTGTTAGCCTCGTCCCAGAGCTGCGGTGCTCCGTGGAGCAAGCTGAGGAGATCATGGGCACAGAGGCCACCGGTTTAGGCCTTGGTTTAGGTTTAGGGTTGGGGTTGGGGTTGGGGTTAGGGCTTGCCGACGAGGCCCGGCTGGAAGACTACCGCTGCATCCCCGTGGACCACGCAGTAGCTGTGGAGTGTGACGAACAGGTGCTGGGCGAGCTGGACGCCGCCGGCTTTGAGGAGTTCTCCAGGCGCATCTATGCACTAAATGAGAACATGTCCAGCTTCCGCAGACCACGCAAGAGCTCTGATAAGTGAGACAGGGGACCTAAGGAGAGAGGGAGGCATAAAATAACTTGCACAGGGGGTTTGGACAAATACAAGACAGGGACATGAACTGAGAGGACAGGGGTGGGGTCCCCGCTCTCCTATCGCAGCATCAAAAATCATAGGAGCTATTCTGGAATTATGACCAATTTGCACTTATTGTAAACATTTCCATAGTAATCTTTTAAATGAGACAGTTAAAAGTGCAAGTATTGGGACAGTAAGTTTTACTTTTATCCATTGCTATATTTTTAAACATTGAATAGAACAAACCATTATTCAGACATTTATTTTCACTAAATTATGTTGTTGCACTGCACTCTATAAATTAGTGTCAGTTGTCGTAGGCTGTTTACCAAAACAGGGGACCATTCATGTAAAATGACACACAAACCAATATATATCACTTGCACTTTGTTTACACAAACTTACTGCAATAACAGCCTGTGACTTGTAGAAAACATCATCTCTGAACAGCATTTACAGTTCACATCCACACCCAGAGTGCAGCCTCAGTGCGTCAGGGTATAAAAATGTTTCAATGCAGCAGCTCTAAATCCTTTTCCTTACTACTGTACCTCAAGTTTCACCGTAACTGTGTCTATAACTATAAAAGGATTGATATAAACAACAGACACACAGAGAGTTGTTGCAACTGGAAGTTTTATCAAAGTGACAGCTGTCCCAGTACTTACACCTTTGACTGTACAAGCAGATGTTTAGACTCTTCCCGAGCCTTCAGTCAGGGTGCGTGACAGTTGGTGTGTGCGGGAGGGAGGACGTGATGCGTCCGCGTTTGAGTCGGGGCTTCACATGAGCATGCAACCACAGTCACCCAATCACAGTTAGGTTTCCAGTAATTCCACCAATGACCTGTGAACAAGGCAGGATTTTGCTACCCTAAAGCGAGGTGGGAGCTGGAGCCAGTAGCCCCAAATCAGGGACTCCCTAACTGTGACGCACAGCATCTCCTCTCATGCAACAGCTCAGCCCGGCCGTCATTCTCCACACAGGGTCGAGTTTCTCCTTCAGGTCTTAAGATGAGGATCACACGAGTGGCAGGTTGGAGCTTACAGCACATGGCAGGGATACGGTGCAATTGTTTTTCTGACCATCTCCATGTCCTTTTCCTTTCTCTTTTATTTTTTCAATTTTAATGTACCCCATCAATATTAACATAAATGTTAATGTTAAGTCCACTGATTCTCGTCATCAGTAGAGCAAAAATTTTATTCTGTGTCTGTTCTGTTGGAATGTCTCACTCAGGCTCTGCTGTAAGTGTTAATAGCAAGTGTCTCAATCCCATTGTCTGTGATTTTGTCCCGTGTCCGAATGCTTTCTTGCACTGGTATTCAATTATTGCATTATTTATGTCTCAACAATTGTGTGTGCTTTGTTTCAAATGAAATCAATATCTAGTTTTATTTTCCCCACTCTCATGGGACGTCACTCATTATTATTGTCAAACATTAGACTGAAATCATAACCAGTGTCTGGGTCCTCATGTGGACAGCTGCTCTGCATCGCCCGCCGTGACAAGGATGGACCCTCCACCGGCAGCCCATCCTATGTTTCAGATCCAGCACTGTGGTTGCTGACGGTTGAGAAATATTGTATTTAAACAAAAAATTTAACCATGTTAGACCATTTCCATATACTGCTATACAGTTCAGTAAGTGACCATGTACATATACTTTTGTATGGAGGGTTTTTTTTGTTATTAAAGACTTGCAGTCCAATGGCATGGATGTATGTAGCCCCCTTTAAGACTGGTCTGCCTGCATTTGTCTTGGTATGGGTGCTCAAGTTTGCCTGCGAGGTGGTCACAGGTGAACAATATGACAGTTTCAAAATTGTATAAAATGGACAAAAGAGTCCACAGCCATGCTAGGAGCTCCATGAGAAGGTACTTTGAGGTAAATGCTAACCATCAGCATGCTAACACGCTCACAATGTAAGTACTAAGATGCTGAATTATGATATTAACTATGTTCACCATCTTAGTTTAGAGTGTAAACATGCTAGCTTTTACAATGTAGCACTAAACGCAAAGATAGCATACGCTTAGCTTCAGGGTTAGTAGATCACCTGGCTGAAAGACTACAGCTGTGGACCATCATTTTAATTTCCACCTCTTATTATTTTATTTTTTTAGGCCTCCTCGCAGGCGATAGCCACGGCCGTGGGCATTATGTCTTCTGTTCATCCGTCTGTCCGTCCATCCCGTTCTTGTGAACGCAATATCTCCAGAACGCCTTAAGGGAATTTCTTCAAATTTGGAACAAGTGTTCATTTGGACTCGAAGATGAACCGATAAGAATTTGGTGGCCAAAGGTCAGAGGTCAAGACACAAAACACATCTTTGGCCATAACTCAAGAATTCATACAATAATTATGTTATTAATTAATTCATATTGATTATGACATCATAATATCCTGATACAACTGTTCCGCCCATTATTTAACGGCCTAGCTCAGGAACAGCAATTTGACTGCTGCTGCATTCCAGTCAATGTCGAAAAAAAATGGAATTCCTAGTTTAAATTTCCAATTCCAAACTTCAGGTGCGCAATGCCAAAAGTTAACAAAAAACTTGGCTGTAGCAAACTGATGTCTCTTTGGTAAGTGTACACAAGAGTGAACCTTCAGCAGTGCAGCATTATCAATGAGATAGAGGAGAAAATATGACACTTAAACCAGAAGCTATTATACATTTCATTTTACAGCACTTTTATACTTGGAAACATATCTAGGGCGCACTTGATTACGCAAGGCGGCGTAACACGCATGGTTATACTTTATGGCCACATTGCGCACCTGTGCTTGTGCATGAGCAACCGTACTGTGCCGAAGCACACCTCTTCCAACTGTGCCAGGGCCAAGCAAGTGTACGGTACGGAGCGCTCGCACTAGTCAAACAAACTGGACTTCGGGGGTCAATCACGCTTGGGCACGGTACGGATTGCCTAGTGTGAGCGCGCCCTAAATGTTCCATTCGCTGGCCTAATACGAATACTGGCCTAATACGAATACTGTCGAACACATCCGACCCCCTCCCCATGGGTGCTGCCGTTGTTGTGTGATGTCAGACAACTGCCTCTAAATGCACAATTCAAGGGCCCTGCACACAGCACACCAGCTGGGAAAGCTGCCTTTATTAATGTTAATGAATTCCTAGTGAATCACCTCAGTGCTTCTCCCGCTCCGTCAAATGAAAATGTCTCCTGTTCACACAAGCACAGTCCAGGGTAAAGGTCTGGTCAGGTGAGGTGAGTGTAAACAGCTGCGTGGCTGAAACAAGAGCCCCATGCTCTTGAGATTCTGCATAAACAACATTAATGTTCATCGTTGTCATATAGCTGATATGTTTATGGGCTATTAAAACACTCTTTTATCAGAGTCATTTAGGGACACGGAGAGACTCCAGATGGATCCTCCTTCAAACTGCCTGAATCGCATTCATCGCTGACAGGTACGGTCTGTTAATGTTTCACAGTTTCATGTTTTTCATCAGCCTGGAATGCGTCTCGTTTGAAATATTTTACATGTAGCTCAGTTTAATTTAATGAGACGGAACCTCTTGTTCTCGACAGGTTAATTTAGGTCCCGGAGACATGCTGCACCTTGCATCCCCGCTTATTAAGTGTGGAATAAAAGATGTGAAATACCGTCGAGACTTCAGAAAAAGCTTCAACGCAACGTGATAAACGACGTCTTAAATCTTGTTATACCACGCTTTTTGACATTATTTGTACTCAAGCCAGCTTCTAAGAGGAGAATCCATTTTTTTTTTTGTTGTTTTTTTTTTCAGTTTTATTCATTTGATCTGCCGAAACTTGGAATTATCCTCACAGGGAAACTGGTATTTCCTAACATCACATTAGTTCTCGCGAGAGCGGCTTCAGTCGGTTCGCCAGAACCAGTTTAAGGTCTTTTCTCCTCATTGGCTCTGACAGAGTGAGCGCCACAGACCTTACATGTATGTGCACGTGGCTGTGCATGTGACCCACCTTACAGTGCCTTCAGTAGTTAAGGTAAGCCTTTTTCTAACGGAGTAAGCCCTTCTGCATTCCTTTACCTCATTATTCACTCAGCTGAGTAAAATCCAACCTTTCTGGTGGTGTAACGGTGTCACTTTGCTGTCAGGGCTCCGGGTGATGTATTCATTTGTTCACATCAGCAGAAAACCTGGACTAAAAGCATGTGAGGGACAGTGCGAGCTTGTGATTCACTGCCTCCTTGTTTCAGGCAGTTTATGGTGGCTGCCATCGATATCTGTCCGACCGTCACTCACCGGCAATAAAGCTTTCTCCTTTCAGAATCACCTGTTGGCTTATCTCATCTAGTCTTTCTCATTAGGAATTCCAATAACGCAGATGACGGCTGAATCTGTCCTTTAGCACTTTATGTTTCCAGATTCACGTAAAGCGGTTTCCTGCTCCCCGATCCTATAAGCTCCGCGTGTCACTCTGCAGACTGTCCGCCTTCACCGCTAAGCCCCGACATACAGGTGTCTGTAGGCCTCAACGCTCGGCCCGCTGGGAATGACATTTCATTCAGAGTCGGGACATTTGTGCTATCGGTGGGGGGGGGGGCGAGGCAGACCTGCTCGCGGCGAGGCGTGTGAGCGCATGTGCCCACGCACAGGTGCACGGCTTATAACTTTGATAGTTCGCAGGTTATTATTGCAGTTTAAAGTTTATGAGAACAAGAACCGAGGCATTGGGAGTGAGAGTAAGCAGGCCCTATTTCCTCACTCGTAAAGCCATCTTCATATTTTTGAGCTGAGTGCTCAGTTTAAAGAGTTCAGCACGGCTGCAGTGTATAGTCTGCTGTACTGTTCATCATCACAGGCACCTCACAAAATACACACCAGCCAAACCGGCACTGCTGGCCGTCTCGAAACCGGGCCGCTGGGCTTTACACCAGTGTGTGTGTGTGTGTGTGTGAGACAGTAATGAATGAACCTTCCTCTCTGTCTTTACCCTCCTGGCAGCGTCCCCATTCACTCTGATTATTGATTTAAATAGTCGCCGGCCAAAATGTGCAATCCGTCTCATCTTGACGGCCCGCCTGCGATAAGAGTAGATCCGTCTCCTCAGACATCGTAAGTAGGATTAGCGGCGTGCACGGGGAGGAAGAATAGCCGCAGTCCATCAGCACCTCATTTATACAGCAGCCGTATCGTCTGACACACCAACAGGCCCGGGTCAAAGTCACTCACCGTGCCGTTGTCGTTCTTAGGTCCCACTGATACTCTATACCCTTGTCATTACCTGCTCTTCGTCATACAGTATATCCTTGTCATTAATACCGTGGGTGTCACTCACGCACTGTAATTTGTCATCGCTGCGTGTCAGGCCGCAGCGCCGTGTCCCGCACATGTATTTTTAGAAATCTGTGAACTAATGGCAGGCGAAAGAAGTCGAGAGTATTTGATGTCTGCGTTACAGTGTTTGGCGTGATTAATGACACGCGTGCCTCCCTCGGGAGCTACACCAGAGTGGGAAGAGAAGCTGTATGCGGCTCTGCAGTAATCCTTTCAGTCAGACATGATATGTGATGTTTCTGCACGTCTAAGATGTCTGACAACAACAAGAGCTTTGTCATATGTTCTGTTGAGTTATGTACTTGCATCATCCCAAGCGTCGTTCAAAACCCGGGGAAATCTGTAACTCCACTCGGGGTATCTTTGTGGTTCATTTGGTCGCCTGTTGCTGGAACTTCTGAGAGAGAGCCGGAGGGTGGGGAAGGAAGTCAGCAGACAAAAAATTCAAAACACCAACTCGTCCGGGACCATTTCAGCCTGAGTCAGGCAGACAGACTTTAAATGTATTCAAAATGACATAGCATGCAGTCTGAAAAGTGGGCTAACTAGTGACCATCAACTCAATTTTGTGTAGTAAAAGTGCAATATATTCCTACGAGATGGAGGTGGTGGCTAACTTTATGACCTTTCTCCACTTGTGCTTCTGTCACATTATGTTTCAGGAATCATTATCAGACGTGAGAGTAGCTCAGCAGCTCAGCGGTGCAGTGGTCAGCTCTGTCGCCTCACAGCGAGAAGCTCCTGAGTTCCTGTGCAGAGTTTACATGTCCTCCCCTTGCTTAAGCGGGTTTCTTCCGGGTGCTCCAGTTTCCCCAACCATCAAAACATGTGTAAGAGGTAAATTGTTCAGTCAGTGCCCCCGAGCAAGGCACTGATCCCCTGGGACTGTACGATAGCTGCACCCTGCTCCTCAAGGATGGCTTCAATGCAGAGAACCAGTTTCATGACGTTGTGGGCCTAAATTGTCTGATCGTATGTGATAAATAAAGATTCTTCTTCTTCTTCTTTTTCTTCTTCTTCTTCTTCTTCTTCTTCTTCTTCTTCTTCTTCTTCTTCTTCTTCTTTTTCTTCTTCTCCTTCTCCTTCTTCTTTTTCTTCTTCTTCTCCTCTTTCTCCTTCTTCTTTTTCTTCTTCTCCTTCTTCGTCTTCTCCTTCACCTTCTTCTTCTCCTTCTACTTCTTCTCCTCTTTCTCCTCCATCTCCTCCTTCAACTTCGTCTCCCCTTTTTCTCCTCCTTCTTCTTCTCCTCCTTCTTTTTCTTCTTCATCTTCTTCAGCTCCTCTTTCTCCTCTTTCTCCTCCTTCTTCTTCTTCTTCTTCTTCTTCTTCTTCTTCTTCTTCTTCTTCTTCTTCTTCTTCTTCTTCTTCTTCTTCTTCTCTTCTTTCTCCTCCTTCTCCTCCTTCTTCTTCTTCTTCTATATAGTGAAGGCAGGGAAACACCGGGGCCTGACCAAAGATTAAAAATGAACAATAAAATCCTTCCAGTAGCTCTGAAGATCATCAATGAACTTGTTTGTTTAATCTGTAATAAATGATTTCTGAAAATGAAAGGTTGTAGTTTTACTGGAGGTTGTGGACTGTGTCTTGGAGTCTACTGTAGGGGCTGCTAGTTGCTGTTTTCACTTCAGGATTTGCTAAACAATGGGGTGTCTCGCTTGTTTTCATTATCGATGACAGTAAGCATTTTCTAACTTTTTTCTACAGATGTCTGCCTCAGCTCCCAGCATTCACACTAAGTTAAGCAAACCATCTCCTCACTGTAGCTTCATATTTAACCCACAATATGAGAGTGGTGTCGATCTTCTCCTTCTGGTAAAAAAGCAAATTTTCTATATTAAATCACAATATTATTTTGACTTTACAGTATTCAGAATATTAATAGGCTTTGTGTTGGATGTATCACTGAACTGCCTGTGTCAGAACGT
The DNA here is from genome assembly GCA_039737535.1 of Lagodon rhomboides. Taxonomy (NCBI): domain Eukaryota; kingdom Metazoa; phylum Chordata; class Actinopteri; order Spariformes; family Sparidae; genus Lagodon; species Lagodon rhomboides. Next base: position 16,085,142 of record CM077795.1, read on the forward strand.
GAATGCCCCACATCTATATCTCGTCACAGGGGACAAGAGGAGGGCAGGAGTCATGTATCAGTCTTGGCCCGTGTTCAAATCTGTGGTTTATAGGCAACACAAAGACGCAAAGTACTTTCTCATTCATTGAGTTGAGACCTCATACTGCAACCGTAACTCTTTATAGCTGGATTACAGCCATAATACAGGGACTGGGGGACGGTGTTACAAGCAGGGAGGGAGACACGGCCGCTCTGGTGTCCTGTCTGAGAGCTCGGACCGGGCCCTGGTGGATCCACTCACCTCCGTCCGTCCCGGTCTCGGACCCGGCTGGTCAAGGTTGTGCCGTGACCCGGCTCAGCTGTTTAAACCATAAGGTGAGATGAGACCATCTTGCCTGGATGAAATCCCAGTCACCTCTCATAATGTTTCGGCAGTAAAACGCCGCTCCTCACCGTCACCGCTGGTGTTGTCTTTGGGCTTTTGTTAATAACTCAAACCCAAGGCTTCCCAGCGTTTTTGCAAACTCCGTCTTTTATAGGGCTGACTTATTCTCCCCGACTGGTCCAGTTGCACAGCCTAATGAAATGCAGCGGTGTCCGGCTGAATTCACTGCAGCAGTATCAATATTAGGATTGGAGTGCTGTGAGTGGAGAAGTCCGGGTAAAAAATAATACCACAATGACCATGACGGTTTTATTATGGACCTTGTGAAATTAAAACCTATTGCTGAGGACTGATGTCATCGCGCTCATATGAGGAGTCCGTGGTAAATTCATGCTTGAAGACATTGTGGCTTTCTATAATTACCTTTAGAAGGTTTGAATGACGTAATTGACACCTGACGTGCAGACGAAGAGGGGAATACTCCCCAAGCACACAATGGGCCTGAACAACAGTCCCCCCTACAGCTAACAATGGGATACAATAATAAAAGGCCTATCACAGCACCGAGGGGAAGATTAGATTTTTGCCGGATGATCGTTTTGCTTTTGTACGGCAGCCATTGTGCTGTGTGTGGTGTACATGTTTTGAAGTACTTTCTTGGATAACATCATGTTTTTGCTCCTCTCTTATTTCTGGGAATGATTCCCCCGTCTCCTTGTGCCTTTGAGGAACAGCCATGCATTGATTCACGGCCCCTTGATCTCGTGACTCCGGCGCTGGCCGGGCACGATGGGCAACAACAACGGCGCGTCCGCCGAGGCTGAGCTGCTAAGAATTACCACTGCATGGCCCGTGATGTGAGGAAACCGAAAAAGACATACCAATGGTGCCTGCTTGTTATTTGCATATATTGAGCTGCTACTGGACATTCCAGCACGATGATTTTGCTCTTCGTCTCAACATACCCATTTATTTTATCCAATGTGTATCCTCCGTAGGGGTTTAAACTGGCAGTAGACAATTGTTTTTTTTGGTTTGTTTTTCTTTGCTTCGACTCATAATTCTGAAGTAAATACTGATTGCACAGTGTAATGGCTGTGGAAAAATGACACCGCCATTGTATAGACTGGTTGCCTCTCGCTCTCGCTATGCTATTCGGGCACAGCAGGATTTTTTCGTAAAAAAACCAAAGGTCAAATGACAGAACAATGGAAGTGCGTCTGCCATTGCACGACCAAAACAGGAAGAGGCATTGTTTTCCCTGTTCGCTATCCACAGATGGCCGCGCAACAATAACTGTGGAAACTCTAGAGTGATAGAAACTGAGGTAAAAAAAATAAAAATAAAGAGTGAAAGTAGCATTCACTCAGTGGACAGCACTGTTCCTCAGCTGATGTGTGTTTCCCCTCACCACCTGGACTCAAAACTGCCATTCTGTCTACTAGATCAGTCAGAAAAAAAGACTACTGGGTGTTTTACGCTGCCTTTTCATAACACTGAGATCACGGGTTCGGTGTCAAATTGGGATTCTTACGTTTGTTTTTTTAGCTTTGAACATTAGCCAGGCTGCTAGCGGTAGCTGTCTTACGCCTACACTATGCATTTTTCTCCAGCTGGTTGTTGTCGTCAGAATCCCACTTTATTCATTAAATGTAGTGCTGTTGTCAATTAATTGATTAATTTTATTGAAATACAATTAAGGTTAGTGCTGAATTGGCTCTGAGTGTTATGTTAAAGCAGTGATTCACTGATAAATCTGAGGGGTCATGAGATGTTTAACAAGACAAATGAGAAAAAATGTTCAAAAACACATTTCTGTGATACAAATTTTCAAACAGATAAATAGCTGACAGTGCTTTAAAAATGCTGAAGGTCAAGACTTTGAACCCTTGAATCCTCAAAGACTCTCAGATCCTCTGACATTTCTGCAAGCGGCTTTAAAAAACTGTTGACATTTGAGGTTTGTCCAACACTTGGTTTATGACCAAATACCTTTATGTTCAGTGCTAATTAGCAAATGTTCGCGTGCTAAGATGATAAACTGAGATGGTAAACATGGTAAATATCAACATATTAGCATTGTCATTGTAAGCATATTAGTATAATAGCATTAACATTTAGTTCAAAGCTCTGTGGTGATACTACTGACGGTTGCGTTGCCTCACATTGCCTGAGTCTCGGCCAAAAAGCTGCCTGAACACGCCACAAAAGCTGCAGCTGACAGCCAACTAGCGTTGTACGTTCTGCACCTGGGTGTGAGGAAATACCTCTCCATCACCACCAGGTAGTGGTAGTCTGTATTCATCATTCGTAAGAGAAACAGTCAAACCCAAGGCTGCAGATACATACCATTGTTACGATATAGCAGCGCTTTTTGACACCACTCTCACACATGGCCCCGACACTGGCCTACGGCCGGCTGTCAGGGCCCCGAAGACATAAGCAGCGTCTGACGGACTGTCTCAAGTACCTAGTCATTGTTTCAGTTAAAAGGTAAAAGGTCAAAAAGGTTGGGAGCCGCCACTCAAAGGAGTTCAGTCAAACATTGATAACAGGCAATGACACAATTTTGCTGAAATTTCTATTCTTTGGTTTATTAATGTTTGGTTTATTGTTGAACCCAAACTGGGCCGCTGAAGGTCAGCTCATTCAGGTCAGACAGTTATTCATCTATACAGACTTTATTCCCATAGCAACCATTACAAACATAAGTCACACGCAGGTCATAGTGTCTTTTTTTTTTAACCACATCTGTGTGTCTTCTTCGGGACAGTGCACATTTGGGTTATTTTTCAAAAGAGGCTGTATTAATAACATGTGTTGTGTAAAAATGTATCAGCAACATATGTTGTGTTCCAAAAGCCATACATGAAGATATACTGGTGTCCATTTGAAGAGTGTACTGTTGTGGACAATGAGCCGCTTCCATGAACTTGAACGTACAATAGATTCCTTAATGAAAACATATTAGAACAATAGAGATTCGTACCGTGAGATACTGTCTGCTGTTGTGCGGATTTATCTAGCTCTAAACAACAGCTCCCGTACTTATAAACTATCTTGTTGAGCAGCTAAACTCCCTCGTGATTCCCTCCCATTCCAAGCGTGCAATATAAATTCAAAATATCCAGCATGGGAAGGAAGATTTGGATTCAAACCAAGACCAAACCCACATCTTAGCCGTGCAATCTCAGTCGTCGGGTAATGAGACACACATGGCCACGGTCGCTGATAATCGCTGAATTAACAGCGTTTAATAAGGAATCCTCAAGGTTGGTAAATTGACCCGGTGCTCTGCTCGCTAATTACCCTGTCATGTGTGTAATTGTCTCATCTTGTGCATCACAGGTGCATCCAGGCCTTTAGATCCCGGGCGGCAATTACACACATCTGATGTTCATTGTCTCTCAGTGAGAGCAGTTACACGAAGCAGCGAGAGGAAGCCAAGGAGGGGAAGAGGAATGAAAAGTGTGTGTGTGTGTGTGTGTGAAGGAGAGCCACTTGAGTGCTAAGTAGCGGAGGTGAGATTTCCAGGGAGGAGCTTGGGGCCAAGGACCCTTTTCTATAAATCCACCCAGCAGGTACCGCAGGACAGTCCTGCCAGAGGATTTACTAAAGCCTCTTCCTGGCAGCATCGGAGAATAAAAGCTTTCTTCTGTGAAAAAAGGAAGAATGTCCTCCTGGCTGCCCCAAAGCCTTTGAAACGCCTGGAAACAGTGACCGACTCGCCCAGAACGAAGCCCCTGAAATCTTTTCCGCCTGCCTGCTCTGCGCTGACTTCCATACACATTCTCACCTCTCAGATATTTAATCCCTGTTCATGGTCAAAGCTCTATGGCCACCGTCACTTTCCAGCTGGTTTAAGCTGTGTGTCTGGTGGTCAAATTTTCAGCAGGAGCGTTCATCAACATGTCAGGTTAATTTTTGACAAATTGTCTCTGGTCCTCCCCTCCGTGTTTCTACACAGAGCTTTGGCAAGCCTCGCCCTGGGAGAGCTCCCAGTATTTCACCTTGGCCTGAAAACTGCTCCAGGAGGCCAGGCAGCCAGTGGGGAACATCAGATCCTTCTGATGATGAAACTTTATCAACAGGGCTGAACACTTCACACCCTCATCCACATTTTCAGAGTGCTAGGAGCAACAAACACATGGAAGGCAGCAACAAGGAGCTTTCATTCCTCATCTTATCAAAGCGGCATGAGCGCCACCGCCTTGTTACTGAAGATCCTCCATCTTGCTGGCGTTTGTCTTGGAGGCGAGTGAAAGGAACTGTTTTTCTTTTTAAAACACAGCTGCTTGCAGGATGTGTAGCAATGAGATAATGCATCTGTTTGTGGCCATGTTAGACTAATAACTGTAATATGACAAAGTTGGTCTTGTGTCCTCCTGTAGGCCTTATAGAGGCATCAGTATTAAATTAGGACTGTTTCATAACCAGTCCAAAGTCCTGTGTAGTTTGTACAAGCTCTGTTTGAGACCGTTATTGTTCATTGCCTCACACAGTAGCTACGATGGCTCATGCTAAAGTATCAGTGCTGCTCACAGTCGGCGCTCGGCGCCGTGAGGAAGTGGCCGAATTAGACTTCCACAAACTTGTCATGCCTTATTCTGTTTTTCTATCCCGAAATCAAGTGAGCTCAGACAGCTTTATTATTTGTGGCATCCCAAGGGAAGGATCCATTCACTTTGTGAGTTATGGATGGATGGATTGGCTGGAGAATTTATACTGTGTGTTGTCATCAACCTTTCCCAACCTCGTTTTTTCCAACAAATCTTACTGTGAAATGCAGTTGACAGGATAATGCATGTTTATTACAGAACGGGTCCTTTTTTGTAATTTTGGTCTGCATGTAGCATTACATAAGACCATTTCTGAAATTTAGGAACACAGACGTCCGGAGGCAAAGCCACAAGTGGTCAGATGATCATACTGCAGCGGGTATGGTAAGTTAGCTATGGTTAGTACGGTAATTGTAAAGTGTGTCTGGCCTCGTAACATACAACAGAGGGTCGGCAACATAACTTGAATTAAATGAATTGGAGAGTTAGCTAAAATGACTTGCTAATGGTATCAGCTAACGATAGCTGCTGGCTAGCTCCGACGTAGTTTTGTCAACACCCACACAATGGGAGGCACCACTGAACTGCCATCGCTACAGTACATCTCTAGAGCTCACCAATGAACTTCGTGAACAGGAACAATGGAAAAAACCATTTGTCCGGTGTCGTGATCTTCTTTCGGGATTCATTCTCTGTGTATCAAATCACACATGATTTGCAAGGAGAAAAAAAGCTGTTCTCTAAATCGTCTGCAGACGGCCCCGATCTGCTTCCTGTGCCAGATGAACGCTGGCTTCCTGTCTTGTTTACAGAGAAGGTGTTTTATTCAGCTAAGTTTTTGTGAGGCGCCTACCGTAGGAGGGCGCTTTATGTCTGGTGTGATAACGACGCAGTCAGTGTTCAAATGTGTCTAAGTTGTTACGTCTAAGCAGCAGGAATGTGCTCATTTTTGTTGTTTTTTGTTGTTGTTCTGTCATTCACTGAATTACAATCTCATGATATTATCACGTTATTGCTCTTTGTTATGTTTGCAGTGTCCCATGCAGGCTGGGCACCTTTTGGTGTGTGATATGACACATGGAAACTAACTAACTAACGAACTCTCTCTATTTACACACACACACACATATACATATGTAGTTAGTTAGTTAGTTAGTTGGTGTATAGCTGTTTTAGGAGAGAGATTGGCTCATCCAGTGGCATGAGAGTAACATAATTCCCAACATGCAACATTATCCAGCAGCCACACTTTCGCCAGCTCAGACAAACATGTTGCTAATTGATGCCATTGGTCGACTCCTGTTGCGCTCAGCCCCTTGTTTCCCTCCGCGTTTCCCTCTCCCCCCATTTGTCACATTACAGATGGATTCCGACTGCTTGTTTTCTCCCTGTAAAAGTGTTGCCTTACTTTTAATGAATACATAAAAATCTTGGAACCACTCTGGATCCTATAAAAACGTCACTTAACTTGCCACAGTCTATTTATTTTAGAGAGCCTACGTAGAGAGGAGGCTGCACACAGAGCGCTCTAGTTGAATCACTTGGCTTTGAATGAAATTCATTAAAATAAATCACAAGGTAGATTTGCAGACAATAAAACGGAATGACTGCGCTTGGATGGATAGTGGAAAAATACTTGTTTCTCCCTCATTGCTTTCACATTAAATTAACCCACACAGAAATCACTCTTTCACATCACACACACACGCGCGCGCACACACACACACACACACATTTATGACACAGTTCAGTTCCAGGTAATCAAGATGTGTACTCTCTGCTGCCAGCTTCAGTACAGTAGAATTGCTTTGGTAAGACTGTCGACTTCCAGAACACATCTCTCAGAGAATGCGATATAATCAGTTGTGGAAAACTTGGGATCACCCCAATGCGAAGTTTCAGTGAGCTGCTTGTCTTTGTGACCGCTGGTGCACCTGACATTTACGTCATTAATGGGATTTTGATCAGAACTCTTCATAATTCTGTTACTTTGATGACAAGCGCCGTCTTAACGCTCTGCTTCCTGTCCAGCCCTCTGAGTGGTCACTTACTAACATGTGCAACATATTACTACAGGGCATGTTAAAATGAAACAGGACCCTTCTCCTCACAAAACAACACAGGCTGTAGTCTGAGGAGAACCAGTTCAAATAAACAGATGGATTTGGACTTTGTCTAACAGTCACATATCCAGGAGGCTCAATCATCAAAGCAGCAAATCTTAATGTTTATGACTGAACGCTTTTATCTTTATTTAGCTGACCAGATGCCTTAATAAAGCCGAACTGATGGGAGCACATTTATGTGTTATAAAATGGTCAGCTATATCGCTTTAGGTAAGTGAGATAACCGGCTGAAATCTGCACTTTCTACGCAGTTGTACTTCCAGAGACACAGTGAGTCTTTGGAAGCTGTGGTGTTAGTTTTGAATCTTAAAACTTTCAAGTCGCTTCTGCTGTTAGGGATCTCTCTATCGAGACAAAACAAAAGAGAGATGCCGAGTGTTGTGTGAACTGAGCCCTCTGTGAGCCAGGTGAAGAGCCAGACCCTCTGGAGGAATAAACACCTGCAGTCACAATGGATTCCGATCTGATCCAGAGCAGTTTACTGATGTAAGCTTACAGATTGCTTTTTAATTTTTGGGATACAAACTTTAACTTCATTCCTGTTTATCAACCTGACTGCAGCAGTGAGTGTGTGACACAGACACACAATGTACAATGTACAATAATGTAATCTGGCTGTTTAGGCAAATAAATGCAAATGACGGCGGTCAAATGATGGTCAAAATCTGTCGGACATGACTCGGGCACAAATGTTCACGGACGAGGCAATGTTTAAAAGTTTTATTCACGTTGCGTTTATTGTCATTCACCAACTCCCTTCCTCGCTCTGCCTCTCTCAAGGAAATTATAGAGACCGACGACCAAATTTAACACAGGCGTAACCTTGAGTAAACTTGTGGATTTCTCTGGGTTTGAACACAGTACGCAACTCAACAAAATATTTTACAAAGGTCTAATCGTCTTTAACACATGTTGATTATATCGTTCAGTTCGGTTGTACATGCAGTCCATTCCTGCTTCAAACTGTTCTGTTGAGCTGAGTACAAATCTGGGTCATGAAAGCACTGTAAGGTTAATGTATTCACCACAGAGTTACCACATCATGATTGTTCCTGTGGCTTTCGCAGTCTCTGAATAAGCTTTAAACATGCAAATACCAGACTGCATATTGTGGATTGGCGGAGCGAGTGAGCGAAGCTCCACTGCTGATAGCTACAGATTAGTTCAGTGACATGATGATCCAGTATGGTCTGAAGATTTGGCGTTAGAGGTTCGTTTGTACAACTCGTAAGTCAAGGTTAAAAGAAAACATTCAGTGCAGATGAGTTACCTTCAGCATCTCGCGTGTTTGATGGACCCTGTGTATCATCAATAAAATCCGTATCCTTCATTTAACATCAGTCTTACTGAAGTCGGAGCTGTTTACTGTCTCCCAGAGCTGTCCCTTGTTTTTCATTACCTAAACATGTTCAATTTTCTCTCTGGGCTAACTTCCATGAAAGTTATGAAAAAAACAATCCGGAGCTTGGGGAGATTCCAGAACCACGAGGCTGCTTTTTTAAATTGCCTTTTTGCCCATTTTCATTTCCACTTTTATTTGTGTGCCTGTGCCAAGATACTTTGGGCCTATTAATTAAATCATGAGTGGAAAAATGTCTGACATTATAAGTGCCCCATTCCTAAAATCACCACAACATGATGTTGTCCTCCCCATGGTCAGCAGTGTAGTTCCAGGTTTTCTTTGTTTGCTAGCTAGGGCAGAGTTTCATCCATATTCACAACTCCGAGTGACGCACATGAAGTGAATTTGATCATAAACAAGTAACCACAATCAAATGAGGGAAATGGACTCGGACAGAGAGTGCTACCTGTCACTAATGGACCAAATTGTTTCAATACCTAAGAGGAACATTGGTGGAAACGTGGCTGCAGTGTTTCACGTGTCCTGCTTCCTGGAATTAGCCAACGACCGCGGTTCTGCTGTTGGTTAGCTCGCTGTTGTTGCGGCAGATGGTCATGAGACCGTCTTCTGACTCACTGTGCTCGATCATTGTTTGCTTCACTGTTGCCTAACCTTCAACAAACAGAAAAGCCAGGCATATTAAAATGATTGTCTGAATTTCGTAGCCTCATGTTTTGGATTGCGGTCGTCACCATCTTGGAGCCAGAAGAGACCATATCCGGTCGGGAGAGTAGAGCTGCCGAGCATACGCCCTAGTAGCGACTTATCAATCACAAGGTACGCTGCCATAAAGTATACCTTGCTGTATCATCTATTTTTCTCTAAATTGGACCATCATTTACTAAATGAACATCATGCTGTATTGAGGTAGACTTTGAACTAGTGATTAAGACCATAAACTCATTTGGAAACCGTTGACTGAGGTAATAAATCAAGTAAGAAGTAAGGTCATTTTCTCATAAGCTTACGTACAATTGGGCTTCTTTCTGAAACCAGTGGAGTCACCCAGTCCATAGGTAGCAGGAGCAACTACTCCATGCAGGTAAGAAGCTTTAAATATTTTTTTCATAGAATTGTTCTACATTATGGGGAACCACTCTCATATTTCTCTGTTTGATATAAAGCTGCAGCCAGGAGACAGTTAGCTTAGTGTAGCTTAGCAGAAAAGACTGGAAGCAGAAGGGCACAGTTAGTCTGTCTCTTTCCCCCCCAAAAAAAATTAAAATCTAAAGCTCACTAATTAACATACATCTTAATTAGTTCTGGCACAGAACCACCTGTAAAACTGCAACTTGCCAATTTTAGACTTTGGTTTTAAAAAAATACATATATCATATACATTTGTAATATTTTTGTTTGTAGACAGGTATTTTTGAACTTGCTCCAGGCAGGGAATAACCTGAGCTAAGATCAGCCAATCTAAGCTAACTGCCTCCTGGCTCTGGCTTCATGTTTAATGGACAGATATGAAAGCAGCATTGATCATCCAATTCTCAGCAAGAAAGTGAATAAACGCATTTCCCAAAATGCCAAATGTCAACGTGCATTGCTTTAATGAAATACTGAAGATTTCATTATCATTTAGACTGTGTTAGAATTCACTGTTGAGCAACAAGTACTTAATATAATATGACAACGCGGAGGCAGACCTAAGACTGAAGATTGACTATATTTGAAAAAGTACCGCTTGTTTTTTTCCTTAAGTCTGTCTCATTTTTTCTTCACTGACCATAGCAGTCTGTAAATCTTCACTTAACATTGTTACGCCTGAAGGGTTGTCCTTAAAATAACCTTTATTTCATTGATCTAATTTCCTCCCCTTAATTTTCGAGTACATCGCAGTTCAAAAGAAAACCCCTTTTTTCATGAAAAATGACTTTATTGCATAAATGAATATAACTGTGCCCATGACCTCTAAGCTCCAAAAAACCCCTGACACTGACAAACAAAAAATGAAGATAATAATCTGTCCTGTTTGTTAAAGTGAATTATTTCTTAAAAATAGGCTCTCTGTCACAAGTGTGGTTTATATGTCACTGGCACATCATTTTACATCGTTTCTATAAAACTTTACATCCACATATTGCCGCTCACAACATCCAGTATGGTTTCAGTTACGTCTTCGTGTGTGAGATGAATGCAACAACAGGCACGGCTGCCAGGAAGTCAGATGGATAGCTTGGTAAGCCTGCTCAGTGAAACCTGGATCCTTGTTTTTTATGATAAAGAGGGCAGTGTTCTTATCAATCTGCACATTTTTTCAGAGCTGTGCTGGAGACAAATTCCACATACTCCCCTATTGTGTGATATGAGGAGGATTATTTTTGCTCCAGGCATTCCTTGTTATTCTAGAGGGCCTCCTGGTCTAGTTTTTTCTATGGGGGGAAGAAACATCGCAGGCCTCTGTTTTTAAGACCCTTCCAGAAATCTGTTCCAGGGCTCCAGCTCGTCAGCCGCTCGGACAAACAGCCATAACCACCCTGACCTTCCCCAACCAACTTCCTCTGGAGAGGAACCCAAACAAATGTTGTTATTCAAGGCCTAATATTATTCTGTTATAAATGGGGAGAAGCGGGTTTGCGTCAGGAGTATGACAGAGCTTCGTAGATTTTTGCGAACATAAAAGAGAGAAGCGCTGGCTCTGTGTCTTTAAAGTGATTTCTTAACTGGTTGAAACAAGAATTGGGTCCAGATGTGACTCCAGAAACACAGAATCCCCTCCAAAACCACTCACAGACGCCAAAAAGAAAGTTTTTCTTATTTTGCTATTGCTTATTTTGCTATTTAGCTCTTATGTTTTCTCATGTTTTTCCTCTTTAAATCTTACAGTTTAAAGGAGACATATTATGTACATTTTCAGGTTCATAATTTCATACCGGGTTACTACTAGAATAGGTTTACATGCTTTAGTGCTCAAAAACACAGCACACGCAGCACTGTATTCCCCCTCTATGCTCCATGTTAGCTCCTGTTTCTTTAAGAACGGCTATCCTGAATACCCAGTCTCCTCTGATTGGTCAGCTCACACACGCCTGAGCCAGCACCGTTATCAACATCAGAGCTAAATCAATGACAAACTAGCCACTCTGCATAAATTATGCAAACGTGTGAGATGGTGACAAAGTGTGATGTCACAAAGTCATGGGATTAAAGGCAGGACAACCGGCGAGACAGAGAGAGAGCGGCTTCTGTTGGTACGGACCTTTTTAACTTTTAAGATCTTTTATATGAATAACACATGTAAAACTGAAAGGACCACAATAACAGCAAGTATAGTAAGTCTCCTTTAATACATATTTGTTGATATAGAAGCAGATTTTCTTCCTGGAATCGTGATTGGAAATCATCGCCAAAATACGGACCAATAAAATACAGCATTAATGTACATTTATTTTCCAAGATGGAGGCCTAAATGCTGTTTCAGAGCCCTCTTCACTCCTGCCAGGACATAAGATTCTGCAGGAGAAATTATTTATGTATTGATTAATGGCAGATACTAGCATTAAAAAGCCCTAAAATGGCTGACATGAATTACTTCACAAAATACCTGCCATGTGTAAATCTTGTAGAATGGCTGCCAACTCCTCTTAACTTTACAGAAAGACAAGACCTCAGTGTCCTATAGACCTGGAGGTTGCCTGTATATCATGTTATACAAATAAGGTACTACTGTATGTGTGATTAAAAGTGAACAAGGCAAGGAAAGAATGTCATGCAATCCCCTGTTTGTGCAAGAGCTTCTTCACAAAGACAGTCTGCTGCAAAATAAAAAGCACCATCTGCTTTCAAATTACAGTCGATTCTGATCAGGTCACTCTGGGATGTGGATCCCCTCGTGTTGTGCAATAGAAGTGTCTTTATTTTCTACAGCCCCAAAGAGCTCATCTGTCAGTGTATCTTTTGTTCAGAAGCTGTGTATTTCTGTCTCAAGTTTGTAAAAGGAAACCTGGAACATTCCTTAGCTTTTTCTGTCACACCAGTAGTCCATTAGCGGCCCTTGAAATGGATACCCCCACTCTCTATCATAAAAATGGTGGTATTACGCCATTAACATTACTCTAATTATCGGTTTAACACTGAAATCAGACACACTATCAAAGTCTTTTGTAATGTGAAGAATGACATATTAGACAATATCATGCGGACTAAGCTTAAGAAAGCACATAACAAGTCCTTTTAAGGTGTTATTATGTTATTGTAGTTTTGGTTAAAGATGTCTGATAGTGTTACTGTAATCTGTGTAATCATCCAATCCTCAGGGGGAAAATGACTGTATTTTTTGGAGATAGCTTTACTCTGGAAGTATTTTGCATTTGCTCTCTGGTGTCTGTTAGTGTTGGCTTTGCCAATGCAAAAGAAAAAAAATACTTTAACAACATAAAGTATGCAAAACATCCAAACCTTTGACGCAGCACATACTGTATCTTAAAAGGAATACCATGTTGGTCAGTCTGTTAGTGGTCTGCCACTTTGATCCCGAAAGAAATGAACTTTTGTACGGACATTCATGCTCCCAATTATGAATCCTGAGGACTTCAGTGATCCTCTGACCCTGACTCTGTCTCCATCATGAGGTTATGTGGTTTTGAGTGAAATGTCTCAACAACTATTAAATGGGCTACTGTGACATTTGGCACAGACATTGTTATAACTTTGACGATCCTCAAACTTTCATACCATTATAGAGTTAGATGGTCTTGTTTTGTCAAATACTTTAGTACAAATATCTGCAAAACTAATGATGTTCCCATCAGCTGTACTTTGTGTTAAGTGCTAAATAGTCAATGTTAGCATGGTCGCATTAGCATTGAGTTCATGTTCTTAGCTAGAGTGTTTAGTCAGTAACCCATGTCTCTCCTCCATCTTGCTCATGCAGTAAAAGACATTTTCTGGTATCCCTGCCTACTTTATCCAATCAGGACAGAGAACTCCATAAAGAGGTGGTCCTGTCTGCTCTCAGGACACAGAGAGCAGGATCCTCCTGTTTACTGGCAATGGCGGAACAGGGAAAGCTTCCACTTCCAGCGCTCCCGGTGATGGCTTTTACTATCAAACTGGCCAAGCAACAAACAAAAAAAAACCCAAAAAACAAAGCAAACAAAACACCTGAAGAATAGAAAGAGGCAAAGAGAGCTGCCTCAAAAAAGAGTCGTGCCAATGTGGTGACGTAGAGAGGACAAAGGGGATTGCTAACAGGAAGTTAGCTCAGGTTTCTGTGACTGTAGGTTTTTTTTTTTTATCGGATGACAGGTTTAAAAAAATGCACACGTTAAAAAACAGACTTGGTGTGCAAAGAACTTCTGACTTGTTGGTGGAAAGATCACATGATAGCCTTTTAGCTTTCCGTAAGTATCTTCTAGTATGTCAGTTTCAGAAATTAACCACGCTACGTGCTGCTTTGCTGTTGTCCAACTGGACTTCTTCCAAGGTAGACTGGTAAGTTGCCTATCACCAGCAGCAGGGTGGGGAATGAAAAGATAAGCTACGAAGGCAACGCCAACGGGCAACATTGCACTCCTGTGTAACAATGGTTGGGCTGAATACTGGATCAGGAATTTCAGACACAATATCAGCCAAAGAACAGCAGGCTGGACGAGACCGCGCTCTAACTGGCAGACTGAGGATAGGAAGCACACGGAGAGGCAGCATGTATCAGTGAGCGGTACATATAACAGACAGCGTGCAACGTCAGAAAAACACAGAGAAAACATGGGTCGCCTGTGGCTAACCCAAAGGTATACTTTACAGTTATAAATGGCTGGATCAGAAATAGTGCACAGCGTGCCATGCAGCTGTTACAAAGCTCTTATTCAGGAGTGATAAACCAAAGTTCATGTAACACATAGTGAACTATCTGACAGAGGAATAACATTTTTCAAAGCCTGAAATTCACTCATATACCCCTTAAATATTTTAGGCATCTTATTTCAGTGACAAGAAGGTCCAGGGATAAGTTGGATAAATGTCACTTTAATCTGTACCAGCAGTGCAGCAGGTTTCATCGTCTGTATGTATGAAGGATAGACTCTACGGCCTCCTAAATAGAGATTGATGCATTTAATCAAATGTTCCCTCAGCCTTTGGCATTCCAAGGATCTTGTCCTGGTTAACATAACAATAATGTCTAATGACATTGAAATGGCAAGCAATGGAGCAAGGGGCGAAATCGCTTCAATCTATCAAGAGTACATTAAAGTAAGTGTACACTGATTAACTGACTAGTCACACATAAGTCACACATGCACTGTAAAACAACACTGAGCTATATTAAAGTCTGATTAGAATCTAATGAGGAGAGCAATTGAAGTGGTTGGAGTGCAGACTGCTTGTCCATTAGTCTACACACAGCGTACTGGACCGTACACCCAGCGCTCGTGCTTTAGTAGCTGCATGACAAATGTACTGTGGACACTGGCTGCAGAAACATCGGCAAATGTGCTTATTTTCATGCTGCAGAAGGTAACTCATTTTAGATTAAAGGGGCACTTTGCTCGTTTTCAACTTTATTCCCATATGTCATAGTTACTGAGCAGACGTATCATGTTCACGGAGCGTTCTCCGTATCACTGCTGCCAGCTGCAGCTAGTTCTCTTCCTCCGTCCACTGACATACTCTAACATCAGTGGATGGCAGAGTGATTATAGTAAATGTTCTTCTTAAAGGGTAACTCCACCCATTTTTATTTTTTTTGTAAAGTGTGTTTACAGTTCTTTGGGAGTACTACTGCATGTGTGAAAAAAGTAGTATAAAGCCTTTTGTGGATCCAGGGGAGGCTGCATGTAACCAGATAAATTGCCTCCAGTGATGTCACTGAGTGGCTACGTTGCATTATGGGTAATGTAGACATTGGTGGTTTGAAAAGTAAAAAAAAAAAAAATGTGTCTGGATCTGCTGTATTGATCTTTTTTATAGTATCTTGCTATTGCAATGCCAGACCTGATGCCTACATTACCCACAACGCAGCTTAGCCACTCAGTGACATCACTGGAGGCAATTTGTCAGATTACAGGCAGCTTTCTCTGGAGCCACAAAATGTTTCATTCCACTATTTCCATATACTGTATGCAGTAGTAGTCCCCAAGTACTGTGAACATACTTTCTCTGTGTAAAATCAGTGGAGTTGCCTTTTAACTGAAATGCACTTATATGAGCTGCTAGGAAAATGCTACAGCCAGGCTCAGGTTGCTGCTTTTACCGTGCAGTGGCAATTTTAGCTTGGACAATAAAGACGGAGCCAGCAGGGAAAAACTGCTGCTCCAAGCAGGAGGGGATAACACAGATTCTTTACTCTCTCTCTGTAATGTAGGATAATGTGGCCTACACCTCAGTACTGCTTCAAACGATTTACATTTAACAATGCACGTGATGGAAAGACAATGATAGGACAGCTAACATACAGTGTGCAACATGTAAATACACTGGACAAGCAATTTCTGATCCATTTGGGCATGGAGTGGACATAAAGAGAGGACTGTATGGATTAAATACAGCTCATAGCAGAAATAGACAGGACATGCACTGACTGGATTGGCAATGATGAGACGGGGCGGGAGGATTACCCAGTTAACTGATAAGATAAAAGGCTTCGGAGGAATAACAGGTCTCTGTTCCCCTCGCCCACCATGCCGGAGACAATTTCATCGCAGACTGTTCTATAGGTTTGCCAGACGTAGATTCTCGCATCACAGCAGAAGTGCATGCTGGACATAACAGAGACTTATGAAGAAGATAAGAAGTGTCTCAGCCGTGTCATTGGGGAATATAGATAAGCCGCAGTGATAAAAGTCATTCGCAGTGGTTATGATTGTGTACCCGATAACAGTGGCCAATCAGGAGCTCTTTTACATTTCTCATATTCAGCTCAATATGAGGATGGTTGTCAGTTTCAGTTACAGTATCTAGAGTTGCGTGACTTTTTATGAGTTTCTTAAAGTTATGAGATGGAAGGTGTCTCGTGGCCTGGAGTCAGGGTTCTAGGATGTTCACTAGTGTTGTCAGAAAATGTAGATTTTTTTGATACATTACGGTTTCAATACTCATTTTCTGCACGATGACAACATGATACAAATCAGAGTTGACACACACACACACACACATCAGGGTCTCTACCAGTGTACCGCAAGACCGGTAGCAGCCCACCAGGCCTAAGCATTAAAAAAAAAGTTTGAAAAATGTTGTTGGTCAAGAGTCAATATTTAAGCTGAATTAAAAAATGAACTCAAATGTTGAGTTTTTCTATCACAACTTTACTGTGCAATAGAAAAAAAATGCATATCTGATCTAAATCAGCAATTTAGGATACAAAACAACTACTGTGTCATGTAGATCATTATCTTCCCTTGATGGAACTGCTTTGGAAGCACAAAAGACTGTTCTGAGGTCTGAATACAGGTGTGTTCTGTTGGTTAATAAATCTTTGTTGTGCAACTATAATTTCTACGGTGAACGTAAATGTGCAGTGACCCGGAGTTGCTCCTGTATCAGTGAGAACGTTTTAAATGCAACTCAAGAAACCACAAAAACATCCAAAACTTTGGGCTCATGGGGAGTGTGGAGCTCTCAGAGTGGGATAATAAATAATATTTTCAGACTGAAGAAGGTTTAAGAAGAGCGTATTGTAAAACCTGCTGTCCAGCTTGACTTCATGGCCAACTTGGAGAAGAGCCTACATAACTCCAGCCTTGCTCCTATAGCCGATACCTTACAGGATCTGCACGTGTGTGCAATACAATTTCAACATGCTATGTTAATGTGGAATTCATGAAAAAAACATGTATTCAGCAGCACAGCATTAACCTGACTTGCGTTAACGGACTGTGCCGTTTTCCTCCTCCATGATCGAGACCTTCGAGCTGTCAGTCGCTCTGCAGACCAGATGAAAGCTTCCATATTAGGTTTCACAGTGAGTCATCCATCAGCTGAGGTAAGTTATTTGTTGTTTGTGGACAGAATGGGGGAGCGCGGAGAAAAGGTGGTATGTGGATTCCTGAGCAGGCAGCTGGGCGAGCAGGAGCGGCCTAACAGCAGTGCTGCAGATGAGATGGATGAGATAGAGGCCGCAGTGCAGGCAGACTTAAAGACAGGAGGGCTCAAGGTGGGGCAAGGCGGAGGGGTCCGCTTTAAAACCCCCCCCGAGGGCCGGTGCATTGATCTAGAGATGTCTCCTTCAAAGTCCGCATATCCCCTATCTGGCTAATATTGACTTTGCCAGATTCATATCTATGTCTTCTGATGTTTTGTGGCCTTAGTGATGTCACCTTTGACCCCCGTTTCCCACCACTCCTTATTGGAGGCATATGTGGCTACATTATCGGAATCGGTAGTCCTGCCTCGTAGGAAACAATGCAGCTGCTCCTCTGTCAGTTCAAGTCTAACTGAATTAGCGTGAAGACACATGACTTTGTTCCAGACAAACTTTTATCTGTAGTTCTGTGCTGCAGCCTCACCATGAATCACATCTGAGAAAACATCAGACACTGTCTCAATGAAGTCTCATTAGTCACACATGATTTCCCTGTTAGAGTGGATGGATTAAACATTACATAAATTACATTGTCAGCACGCATCGATACAGAAAAATAATCACCCACTGGTTCCATCTGCCGTCTAAAGGGAAAAAATACTGTTCATAAGTTTTAAAAATGTGAAGCCATCATGTCAGCGCTCACAGCTTGCAGAAATATACATTTTAAGACACCAGACAAAAGCTAATTTTATTAATTTACCTTATTCTAGTCTGTTTGAATAGATTCCCACCTCTTATGAACCAGTGCATACTAAATAGTGACCAGAGTTAAACCTTGAGGTAGGTGTTTTAGGCTAATCTGACATACATTTCAACGACTAAGAAGAAGTGGAATGCTGTTTGCAGTAAAAAAAAAAGAGAAAAAAAAGAAAAGAATCCTTACTGTATGACTGTATTATTAATTCTGATGAATGAAACGCCAAGTGGTCGTTTGGTGCTAAAAGCGCAGAACGGACTTACAGCACAACCGAGGGTCTTAAACTAAAACAGGAAGGGGGAATGCCTCTCTTGTTTGTTGCAGGGAAGTATTATATTACAGGTGAACAAATACACAGACAGTCCAGATGGTGTGCAGTAGAGGACAAGGGGGTCAGACTGCTCTGGAGTATGAAAATATTCCACCTGATCACCCCGGTGAGGACCGCCGCAGTGAGGCAACGTAACGTGATTGACAGATTGACCTGACTTTGGCTCTCAATGTGTTTTGTCCATTGGGGAATTGTAACTTTCCTCCTTAAAGACAAAGTTTATTGCACATTCAGCGTTCAGTCTGCAGGTTTCTCCTCGTCTGCTCTGGATGCATTTTCTTCCTGCCATATGTAGTACGCAGACATGTGGGTCATTTAGCAACTGCTGTCATGAATATACAACATAGCAGGACTCAAGAGGTCATCTAAGTTCATATAAATACTTACTATAGCTTCAACATAATTCGATTTTTCTTCACACTACAAGAAAATGTAAAAATTTGAGACTTAAAATGAGACTAAAATATATGAGGATGAAGAGTTTATTAGAATAAATCTCAATATTTGGTGATGTGTCAGAGCTAAAAAGGGTTTACACTGTAACTTGCCACTACTGACTTTGGATGACTAACAAAGGAATCAACTAACAGTCAATATATAATTTATTATTCATCAGCAGATCATTAATACTCTATTACAATGCACAAACAAACCTAACATTCTGGATCCAACTCATATTCAAGTGAGGGATCCAAATATCACCTTCTTTTATTGTTACAGAAGCTGTTTAATTGAACAAGCAACTGTCTGTCGATGGTTTGTTTGACCTGATACCATCTGACTGCAGAACGTCTGAGGCCAAAATACACACTGTGTCAGATGATAAGACTGAACCACTCTCATATCTGTACTCTAAATATGAAGCTAGTCTGCAGATGATTAGCTTAGCTTGGCATAAAGACTAGAAGCAGGGACAAACATCTACCCTGCCTTTTCTCTGAGAGTTCCACAAACATCCCCCCACCAGCGCCCCCAAAGCTCACAAATCAACACATCATATATCGTTTGCTTAAAAAACAAGCTGTTGTGGTATTATGTGTCCGGTTATTAACTTGATGACAAGGAAGTCACAGAGCTGTAGAGGTGCTGGTGGCTGGATTTCTTTTAATCTTTGGGCATTAAGCATGCTAGCTGTTTCCCCTGCTTCTAGTTTGTATGCTAATCTAAGCTAACAGTCTGATAGCGGTTGCTTTAAACGTTAAGAATTCTTTGTCGTTGTTGGAAACATTAAAAAATTATCTAAAATGGCCAACAGAAGGTGAAGAAATTGCAGTTTTGATGTAATGAGGTATATGTATTGTATTGATAGCTACTGAAGTTAGCACGCTAACCAGCTAGTCCTTGCTCGTTCCTGGTCCAACTGCTCTAATGGTGTAAAAAAAAAAAAAAAACAACACTCCTCTGCTCTGTTCTTCCAGTCTGGACCACTAGTAGTGGAGCTGTTAAGCTCAATAATCTTGCTTTTTACGAAAGAAGCATGAAACTTTCAGGGTTTGTTCTTCAGGACATAAGCTTTAATTTAAGATGTGGAGGCTTTCTCAGTTTGACCCCTGAGGTCAGCTAGAGGTCATTGACCTCTGTAATATGTCATTTCATGCACAAAATTGTAAATGTGTGTATCTTAGGATCTAAATGTGATAGAAATGTAAACTTAATATGTATTTCCATGTATCTGGGCATGAGGAACTCATTTATGCCATTGATAGCACTCTAAGAGGTCAACATCATTAAGTACAGTGAAGGTTACTAGGAATGTGAGTGGCTTAAGGTGAGACACTATTGGTGAATAGGGTAAAAAAAATTTAATAATAGATATCACCATGAAACTTTCTCAGTTGATTACTCATATTAAGCTAAGAAAAAAATGTATTGCAAGTTTTTTGTATTTTAATGTTTAGATATGAAAATTAGGCCTTATCTCATTAAAAATACACTAATTTGCATACATTTTTTAAAAAACGAAATCAGATCGTGTGATAAAGCCAGGATCAAAATATTTTTTTCATTTTTTTGTCATATTAGATGGGAAAATAATTACAGAGAGGTTTATGGACATCTGCTTCTGTTATCCTGACCTTCGTGACCTTTTCCAAACATGTTGTTCAACCTGAGTTCAGAAACCTACATGAGGGTTCTAAGGCCCCGTCCAGACGTACCAAAACAATCTTTTTTTTATCCGTCTTCCTTGGCATCGTTTCAAGAATATTTGCGTCCACACGGATCCACTGTAAACGACTCAATACGCTGTAGTTCATATGCCAGGCCTATAGGTGGCGCTGGAAATTCACCAAAAACGGAGAAGAAGAGAAGGAGCATACACATAAAGCTTTAGCGCTGTATACAAACAGACAGCCGAAGGAGAAACCGAACATAACAAGAAGAAGACGAAAATAGCTAGTCGGTGGTCCATAATCCTTTTTTTTCTCAGCATCGTGTCAGAGGAGCAGAATATTTTGCCCAAGTAACCCTAATAGGCTCAATATCGTCTGCAGCACGAACACAAGCATGTAGTCCGGTGGGGCGATGACGTCATCGTATCGAAAAGTATACGGATTCACCGTCCAGACGAAAACGCAGGGGCTCCGTTTTCGAACTTCTCCACCCTGAGACCCGTTTTCAAAAAAGTGCGTTTTCAGGCGCTGCGTTGACAGGATCCGTGTGGACGATCGGCCAAAATGATGCAAAACATGTGCGTTTACACAAAACAGCATTTTCGTCTGGACGGGGCCTAAATGTGAACACCTGATAACCTGATGATGAAATCAGACGTGGCACACAGTGTCTCAGTCAGGAGACACTTTATAAACTCTGTCTCTGACTAACTCTTCATCGTTTGTTCCTTCTTGTGAATTCAGCAGAAGTTCTACATGAACTTCTTTCTGTCTTTGAGTAGAAACATGGAGTCTGTTTGTCTCAACGTGACGACACAACTGTGTGTGTCGTCACGTCGGTCCGGTGGTCTGATCGCTGACTGGGAACCTCATGACTGTGGGTGGAAGACCAGCTGGGATTTAGCTGATGTCTAGTCTCAGTTGTGGTCAGTGAAGTGTGCTCACGTTAGTGTAGCGGTCTGAACTTAGGAGGCAAAGACTTCAGTGTGCGAGTTCAAGTCTCGGTTATTGATGCTAGTAAATGTTTTCTCACTCCATCACAAATTAAATGCTGCGTCTGACCAACATGTTCTGCTCCATCAGGAGCGGTTCACTGTTTCAGGCTTCATATGTAACGTTAGCACATGTTAGCACACGACAGTGAAACAGTAAAGTCTTGTGGTTTGGTTCAGACCTTGCTGAGGTTGGAGGAGTACGGAGCAGCAGGGTGACGTCCTGATACAACGAGCTGCTGCTGAACCGATGTTTGGGCTGGGCAACGACCTGATGGAGACACAGACGGACAAACTGAGACAGCCTGGACACAAACTAAATTTCAGGTTCATGCACCTGACGTCCAGGTAGCTCAGTGTGTTGGAGGACTGTCCTGAAGGTCTCAGGTTGTGAGTTCGATCCTTGAGGCAGTCTGAGTTTTGAAAACAGCTCTTAAAAGAGTCAAAGGCAGGACACTCGGGTATCTGATGAGCTGTTCTGGAGGTTGTGGGTTTGAATCCTAACTCTTTATAAAGTTGCTGCTCAGAAGAACGAGTGAAAACCTCTGAGAGACTCTTTGTGATGTCATCCTGTTAGCTCAGCAGGGTGACATCAGGGATAGAAGTTCTTAGGTTGTGGGTTCGAGTCTTGTTTGGGTTTGATTCTTATAAAACTGAGTGAAGTCTGAAGTACGGACTGAACACTGCCCAGAGAAGAACCTCCAGCGCCTGGGGGGAGGGTTGTGTTCCTGAGAGATGGAAGCTTTATGGGGCGATGAACCATCAGCAGCTCGTTTGGATGTCTTTAAAACTTTGTTGCATTATCAAAGATCTAATCGTCTGTTTCTACACACCTGAACAGAAAACTGTTCGACTATTAGAAACTAACAAAGAGAGAAAGACTCCAACATTTCAATGAATCAATCTTTATTTGTTCATTTCACAACAAAGAAAA
This sequence comes from Lagodon rhomboides, assembly GCA_039737535.1. Classification (NCBI taxonomy): domain Eukaryota; kingdom Metazoa; phylum Chordata; class Actinopteri; order Spariformes; family Sparidae; genus Lagodon; species Lagodon rhomboides. Next base: position 16,107,685 of record CM077795.1, read on the forward strand.
GTATCTCATGACACTCGCATTGGTCAAAGAGCCCAGTGTGCTGGAGATCTGCCAAAAAAAGGGTTCTAAAGGGTTCCACCTTCTAGAAACACCTCGACCGAAAAGAAAACCCTTAGACTATTCACTCGTTCTTCTGAGCAGCAACTTTATAAAGAGTCAGGATTCAAACCCACAACCTCCAGACCAGCTCATCAGATACCTGAATGTCCTGCCTTTGAGCCTTTGAGCACCATCATTGTTTCACCGAAAAGAAAACCCTAAGACTGGAAAACCTGCGTGGTTTCCACCAACCCTAAGACTATGAGATCTTTGATGATGCTCACCTGTTTCTAAAAAGTGGAAACCAAACAGGTTTTCACTTTTTAGAACATCACAAAGTGGAAACCAAACAGGTTTCCACTTTTTAGAAAGTCAGCAGCTGAACGTTTGGATGTCTTTAAAACTTTGTTGCATTATCAAAGATCTAATCGTCTGTTTCTACACACCTGAACAGAAAAAAGTGGAAACCTGTTTGGTTTCCACTTTTTAGAAACAGGTGAGCATCATCAAAGATCTCATAGTCTTAGGGTTGGTGGAAAACCTGTGTGGTTTCCACCAACCCTAAGACTATGAGATCTTTGATGATGCTCACCTGTTTCTAAAAAGTGGAAACCAAACAGGTTTTCACTTTTTAGAACATCACAAAGTGGAAACCAAACAGGTTTCCACTTTTTAGAAAGTCAGCAGCTGAACGTTTGGATGTCTTTAAAACTTTGTTGCATTATCAAAGATCTAATCGTCTGTTTCTACACACCTGAACAGAAAAAGTGGAAACCTGTTTGGTTTCCACTTTTTAGAAACAGGTGAGCATCATCAAAGATCTCATAGTCTTAGGGTTGGTGGAAAACCTGTGTGGTTTCCACCAACCCTAAGACTATGAGATCTTTGATGATGCTCACCTGTTTCTAAAAAGTGGAAACCAAACAGGTTTTCACTTTTTAGAACATCACAAAGTGGAAACCAAACAGGTTTCCACTTTTTAGAAAGTCAGCAGCTGAACGTTTGGATGTCTTTAAAACTTTGTTGCATTATCAAAGATCTAATCGTCTGTTTCTACACACCTGAACAGAAAAAAGTGGAAACCTGTTTGGTTTCCACTTTTTAGAAACAGGTGAGCATCATCAAAGATCTCATAGTCTTAGGGTTGGTGGAAAACCTGTGTGGTTTCCACCAACCCTAAGACTATGAGATCTTTGATGATGCTCACCTGTTTCTAAAAAGTGGAAACCAAACAGGTTTTCACTTTTTAGAACATCACAAAGTGGAAACCAAACAGGTTTCCACTTTTTAGAAAGTCAGCAGCTGAACGTTTGGATGTCTTTAAAACTTTGTTGCATTATCAAAGATCTAATCGTCTGTTTCTACACACCTGAACAGAAAAAAGTGGAAACCTGTTTGGTTTCCACTTTTTAGAAACAGGTGAGCATCATCAAAGATCTCATAGTCTTAGGGTTGGTGGAAAACCTGTGTGGTTTCCACCAACCCTAAGACTATGAGATCTTTGATGATGCTCACCTGTTTCTAAAAAGTGGAAACCAAACAGGTTTTCACTTTTTAGAACATCACAAAGTGGAAACCAAACAGGTTTCCACTTTTTAGAAAGTCAGCAGCTGAACGTTTGGATGTCTTTAAAACTTTGTTGCATTATCAAAGATCTAATCGTCTGTTTCTACACACCTGAACAGAAAAAAGTGGAAACCTGTTTGGTTTCCACTTTTTAGAAACAGGTGAGCATCATCAAAGATCTCATAGTCTTAGGGTTGGTGGAAAACCTGTGTGGTTTCCACCAACCCTAAGACTATGAGATCTTTGATGATGCTCACCTGTTTCTAAAAAGTGGAAACCAAACAGGTTTTCACTTTTTAGAACATCACAAAGTGGAAACCAAACAGGTTTCCACTTTTTAGAAAGTCAGCAGCTGAACGTTTGGATGTCTTTAAAACTTTGTTGCATTATCAAAGATCTAATCGTCTGTTTCTACACACCTGAACAGAAAAAAGTGGAAACCTGTTTGGTTTCCACTTTTTAGAAACAGGTGAGCATCATCAAAGATCTCATAGTCTTAGGGTTGGTGGAAAACCTGTGTGGTTTCCACCAACCCTAAGAGTATGAGATCTTTAACTCTTTGTAATGTCATCCTGTTAGCTCAGCAGGGTGACACCAGGGTCAGCAGTTCTGAGGTTGTGGGTTCGAGTCTTGCTTGGGTTTGATTCTTATAAAACTGTCTGAAGTACAGACTGGAACAGTGCCCAGAGAAGAACCTCCAGCCGTCTTCATATTATGCATGCAAGTACTCTATGAAGTACTTAGCTCAACGGTAGATGAATCTTGGACTATTTATGGAAAACAAGTTTTTTATTCAACCTCAAAGTTGGGCGAAATATCCTTATTCTTGTGATCTGGTCAGGATTTTGACCCAGATTTACTCTAAAAGTACACAGTAAGAGTAATTCCTATTATACATGCAAGTAGTCTATGAAGTACTTAGTTCAGTAGCACATGAATCTTGGACAACTTATGGAAAATATGTTTTTTATTCGACCTCAAAGTTGGGCGAAATATCCTTATTCTTGTGATCTGGTCAGGATTTTGACCCAGGATTCCTCTAAAAGTACACTGTAAGAGTACTTCATATTATGCATGCAAGTAGTCTATGAAGTACTTAGCTCAGCGGTATATGAATCTTGGACTACTTATGGAAAATAATTTTTTTATTGCACATCAAATTTGGGTGAAATATCCTTATTCTTGTGATCTGTTGAGGATTTTGACAAAATATTACTCTACAAGTACACAGTAAAAGTACTTCATATTATGCATGCAAGTAGTCTATGAAGTACTTAGTTCAGTAGTACATGAATCTTGGAGTACTTATGGAAAATACGTTTTTTATTTGACCTCAAAGTTGGGCGAAATATCCTTATTCTTGTGATCTGGTCAGGATTTGACCCAGGATTACTCGAAAAGTATAGAGTAAAAGTACTTCATATTATGCATGCAAGTAGTCTATGAAGTACTTAGTTCAGTAGTACATGAATCTTGGAGTACTTATGGAAAATACGTTTTTTATTCGACCTCAAAGTTGGGCGAAATATCCTTATTCTTGTGATCTGGTCAGGATTTGACCCAGGATTACTCGAAAAGTATAGAGTAAAAGTACTTCATATTATACATGCAAGTAGTCTATGAAGTACTTAGTCCAGTAGTACACGAATCTTGGACTACTTATGGAAAATATTTTTTTTCTTCCACATCAAAGTTCGTCGAAATACCCTTATTCTTTGTTAAGGATTTTGACCCAGGATTAGTCTGAAAGTACACAGTAAAAGTACTTCATATTATGCATGCAAGTAGTCTAGGAAGTACTTAGTTCAGCAGTGTATGAATCCAAAACTACTTATGGAAAAATATTTTTAAAAATTCTCACGTCGTCCTGTACTTTGAAATCCAGAAGGATACCATCGTGATACCTTCAGCTCACTCCCGGGAATAATTACTGTAAAAGTATCGTAGGTTTCATGGGTCTGATTGAGAGACTGCAGTCTGCCCCACAGTCACTACCAGCAGCTCTTCAGAGCGGTTTCATCACGAATACTGTAAATGTTAGAAGTACACTAGAACAGAATGTGTGGCTGGTTTGACCAAGCAAACGCGAACCACGGCTGGCTTGACCGCAGTGCCGTCCTCGCGCTTCCACCACACCGAACAGAGCAGCTCCCGAACTCGTCCGACTCTCTCCAAACGCTTCAGACGTCCGTGTGTGCCGGCCTTTACCGTCAGTCCAGCTATCTTGCAGCAACTCTGCCACACAGCGCGTCTTCTTCACGAGAGGTGACAAGAGGGGCTTTGATACCTTCATGTGCCGAGAACATGATAACCCTTCAGCCAATCAAATGGCAGCATATCTAAACGTGTTGCCTTGCAGGTTACACTGAAGATTGCGATGAGAGGGCACGTCGGACAAATAGTTCTATACATATGCTTAATACTACGAATAAGTTTGCAAAGAACATTATATTCAATGCAGTATGTAAAACTTTTTTTTTTTTTTTTTTAAATCGTTATATTAAAATATATCAAAATATTGGTAGGGACAACTCCCTCCCTCCCAAACTTTGGTTGTGACTTGTCCCTATCTTCCCTATGCAAACTTACGCCCATGATGGACAGACATGACAGTGGTATAGTCTTCTTATCTAACTGTTGGCAACAAAAGCAATTAAGAATTTTTACTAAAATGTTCAGCTGTTCTTTTGAGCATTAATAAATGTTTTAAGCATGATTAAAATGATCAGTGACAACTAATACATCAATAGACTATGCTTTATTTGAATGTGTCTTTTGAACTGACTAACTTTAAACTCTCCTTCAAACAGTATTCACCTTTGTGAACATGCTTCGTCAAACCAGCATGTAACATTATCCCGGTGCACAGTGCGTGTAAAGACACCTGTAACATGCACTGAGTGAACTGTAGCTGTCCTGCAGGCGACGGATGCTGTAGCTGCTGTAAGAGCCACAAAAGACATCATGTCACTGTAATCCCTGCTACAATACTGCTAAGAATAGAAGCCAAGTGGATACTGGAGAAGGGGATGAACAATGATGAAGGACGGTGAAAATACAGCTTCAATGGGGACAATGGTGTATTTTAAGCCTTTACAAGGCTTTGACATCCTGATTGCTAACCTTTGCTGCTCACCTTAATGGCTCTTACAGATTTGTAGCCTCAAGACACATCCAGGCTCTCCTGTGATAAAATAACAGATCTGGTGACTGTACAGTGGCTGATTGCCGCCTGTTCTCGGTGTCAGTTGCTGGCGCTTGTATTCTGCCTGTGTTCGTGCTGGGGTGGTTGATAGCGTGACGGTTTGCCAGCTGTTGGTACTTGAGTTTAAGCTTCCTGCTTGTTAAGCAACATACAGACCCTTTAAGGTTCAGCTTGTACAACAACTGATATGTACGCCCCGGCCAGCAGACTTGGCTGATTGTACGTTCAAAAATTATTTCTGACCCCTCTAGACCCTGAACAAATGACTCCCAAGGCATCAGGGGCAGCAGTCATATCCGATGTGCTGCTCTGTCCATGCGAGACACATGTGCTACAACTTAAGTCGGAGGAATAAATCATCCTGTATGAGGGGAATAAGGAGGATTTCACATTAACCCCTGAATGCCTTGTACTCACATGGGATCTCTCTCTGGCTGCAGGGATAAATAACATCCAGGGAGCCCTATAAACTCTTACACAGCCAAGGATTTATTCTTCTTGAATTCCGCCTGATGAATGGTAACGAGATCAGCTATTTTGCAGGGTATGAGGTGGGTATGGATGTCCAATGACGTAAGTGCAGCGGGAAAACAATGCAAACCGCAAGGGCCTGTGGTGTAGCACCACGCCGCCTGCCACCCCCCCTACACCCTTCAAGGGGGGCAGCTCGGAGGTGTCAAACTAAGTTTAGAACGAAAAAAAAAAAAACAAAAGGGGAAAAGACAAATGAAGGAGGAAAGGCAGCGAGCAAGCGTGGATGGTTCAAAATTCAACCTGGTGCAATGTGGGAAATCCATGAGCCTCCCTTCCCCGGTTGCCAAGGATGTGTTTGACCAGAAGATATATGTGACCCTCTGCTTTTAATACATCGCCGTATATATATGTTGCTGCCGCACAAAGGTAGGGGGCATGTGAAGTAGCTCTGCATGCCTCTCCGTAATGCTTTTCCATCTGCTGCTGTAACTTTAACTGTGTCCCATCAACCACAGCGCTCAGCAGCCTGTCACTACAGAGGCAGCTACGTTTAAGAGCTGTCACATCGTACACATAGAGCTCAGTGTGTAACTGTAACTCTCTCCTCTCCGCGTCAGCCTGTCACTTTATCCGACAGGTACAAAGACACAGGGTGAGTTCAACTGTCTGAGGTGCTCTGAGATAGGGGAAAAGTGGGGAGGGAGGAAGGAGGGAAAGGAAGACGGTAGGCAGGAAGAGAAGGGGATAAAGAAAACAAGAAGGGAAAAAATGGATAAGAGGTGAGCCAGGTGACAGGAGAGTAAGGAGGGGGCGAGGAAAGATTGTGAAGAAAGGGCAGACAAGGGAAAAGGGGGGAGAATGACTATAAAAAAGTGACAGGCACTAACAGAAATACAGGAAAAGGCGGAAGGAAGAAGGTACAATGGCCAAAAAAAGAAGAAGCAATAACAGAAACCAGGGCGGAAAAATGGAGGAAATGGTGGAAATGTAAAGAAACAGACATGTGACCCAAGTCACTTCGTGCAAAACCCAGGTTAATTTTTCGAGGGGAAGTCAAGTTGAGTTGTTAGTTGAGGGAAGTCAAGAATCTGCAGTCTCACCTGCAGTATTCTGTCTGTTTAAAGAAAAAAGACAAGGTATTAGTACCGGTTTATCCAACCTGTTCAGAAAGCATGACAGTGAATTGAATTTGTATTATAATTGATGATATTCAGTGAAATAAATGTAATCAAACATCAGCTCAACTAACCTTATGAGAGCTTAACACCTAATGTCTTCTCAGTGAACAATACTTCCTCCCCCACGACAGAGTGAAATACTGACGCAGCCCGACTGAAAGAAACCAAACTGAAAACATAAATGAGCGCAGACAAGTCATCAAGTCATCACGTGTAAAGTCAAGTCAAGTCTCTCCAAGTCGAGTTATTTATTTTCTGTTATCAAAAAAAAAAGTCATCAAAACAGTGACTCAAGTCGTCTCGAGTCCAGGTCACAATGACTCGAGTCTACTGTCCGGTATGTGTACGCAGGTATTTTTAAACCTAGGTTTTAAAGATAAAGATCTTCACCCAGACAGGCATTTTGGCATGTTTCAGAAGCAATCTCTGCCCATATTTATACACCCGAAAATGCATATTACATAACCATTCGCATACAGTGGGCATGCCCGTGTCAGTGTTAACAGGAAGCAGATTGTGTGCTGAAAATAATATGGATGAGGCAGGGAAAAAGTGATAATGCTATTTCTATTAAAACACTTTTAGCAGCCGTTTTTGTCTCTCCATTATTGTATTATCAGTGTCTGTTAGTGTCTTTCTAAATATAGACAATAGAACATTCAATACCATCAATGCACAACATGATGCTGCGAGTTCACATTTGCCAGTGATGCCGAAAACTGATGACAGCGATGCGAATGTGTGTGTCTTCGTCATCGTTTCCAATCATCTGGACAGGGCTACATTACTGGAAAAGAAACAAGGTACAGATTACAGAAGATATCTAAAAAACAGAAGGAAAAAAAAAAGGTTTGTAAGAATGTAAATGTGACGTAAGAGAATACAGTGTGCAGGTATTTTTTGCATTTCTTACCCAAGCCCTGTTTACCTTGGCTGATTTAATCGCCTCATGCTCAGCTATGAGCCTGCAAACATGCCCGTCTCCCCCGCCGCGTGTTAGCCGGGCCTTGAGCACTTCCTCGTACAGAAGAGCCCTCATCTTCCCTCCCTCATGTCTGATTGGAACGGGCTGAGCAAGTGAGCACTGCTGCTCAGACTAACAGCTTCTGGCATCTCCAGACAGGAATTCGTTCTTGCCCCTGTGATCGCAGCGGGCTGGGATTCCGACACAGAGGGAGCAACAAAGAAGCATGTTATTATTATTTTTGTAGACGCAGAGTTCGGGCCTCCCCATCCCAGATCCCTCTGTGCACTGGATTAGGGTTGTAGACGCTATCTTGACATCTTTTGCCCTCGTGCATCTCACTGTCAAATCATTCGGAGCGAAAACACACAGTATCAGATCATACAACAGTATCAGCGTGAGCGGGATCGGCCATGTGAGCCCTTTGGCTCTCTCAGGAGGTGCCGTACAGGCCAATATAACTGACTGCTCACACTGTATCCTCTGACTGTAATTCATACAGCTGGGGATGAAACCGTGGGACATAAACATTGAAGCCACGTATGAGGTGTGTGTGGCCTGGCTCGCTTTCACACCCCACCCAGCCATCACTGGTTGCTAAGCCGGGAAGGTGACCATGAACTAATAACAGCGTTCGCCCTCATACAAACATACGTGCGCACACTCATCCCAGGTGGGGCGCAGCTGTTGAATGAACTGCTCCACATTTGCTCTCAGAATACCGGCGTTGACACAGGGAGATAAACAAAAAAGCATATTAATGAAGCCCCTTCTGTCTTGATTTAGTGCTGCCAGCCCCGCCGGAGTTTATACATCCTGTGAGATTTCATTCAGAGAATATCTCACATTCCTTTTTCCTTTTTTTTGCAAACCATTTTTCAACAATATGAGCTGAGCTGCTCCTGCTGTGAGCACCGGGGGCCCTCAGGGCCTGTGGCACCCCCTCGTTCATTGCTCATATAGTGGAGGAACACCATCCGTGCAGCATGTATCTCACCGTCCCGGAGAGCCCGCTCTGGTTTTTTACGAACATTAGGAAGGGGGGATTGTGTGAGCGTAAGACGGGGGGGAGGTGGAATTAATGGTTTTTCAGCCATACCTTGAGAACAGCAGGATTTTCCACTGCGGGGAACACATGGTGGGCTTAGCCGTAATACACTGTAATGAGATCTGAGACGGACCCTTGAGTGTGAAGGGGCTGTCCACACTGTAGGCTGCCTTTATGGGCTGCTAGAAAGACGAGATCAGGCTGGTACAGCGGGTCAACAAGTGGAAGGCATGTGTGGGTAAGTGGATGAACGTGTGTGTCCACCATCAGCCGGAGCGTGGGAGGGCGGAACATCCCATCCTTAATTAAAACAGTATCGCCTCCTTTTTGGTTACAGGTGGGAAAATGTTGCACCTTTTTTTTTTCCGCTTTCTTTCCGCTCTGTTATGAACGCCAATAAAGCAGCCTTTAACTTTTATGTGCCACACACACACAAACTCGCACAAAGTTGTGCAAACAATGGATACACGTATGCATGCCCACACACACCCACACACACGTACACCCACACACACACACACACACAGACGTGTTCCGTGATCAGAATCGCTGCTACACCCTGCAGGGTATTTACTCGGTCATGGAGAGAGTCGGACACACACGTACTGTAAACACACACCCACTCACAAGGACATGAAAGCCTGGAGCTCAGTGATAATTAGAGGTCACTCCAGTGACAGCTGGCCCGGGGCATACCACAGGGCTGCATCTAGAGCCGGGTGATCAAACATAAGGCATCCATTGCTGAATGCGGAGAATGCTGAGAAACTGAGTAAGCACCTCGCGCCATAACGAATGGCTTTCTAAACAGGATCTTCAGTGTAACGAGTGTGGTATGCTGTAAAATCTCCTGTCAATACGCAACTTCATTTGCTCTCTGGCTCGAACGAGGATGGGGCGGCGGGATGAAAATGCCTTGATGCCTATCTGCTAGTTGGATATAGCATTCAGCTGGTTGTATTTTAACACTGGGACGTGTTAAGACTTTGCTCTGTGGGATGTTCAGGTTCAAACGTGGGGTACTGTACTCGTACTGTATAGAAGTCACCTCGAACAGACACATCTGCCTGATTATTCAAAGCTGGTCCCCATCCATGAAGTGTTTAAACATTAATCACATCTGGTCTGTAAGTAGGAGCAACAGTTTTTGCAACCCATTAAAGGGAGTATAAATTCCCTCACAGACAAACAATGGCCTTCTAAGTGGCGTGTCAAAGCCTGTAAAAATGTGAATGCCTTTTCAACAGGTCATCCATTGGCACTACGTTTTATAGTCCTCTTCCTGTTCCAGATTTTCACAGCCAATTCCTGTCTACTTCATTACACCGCCATTGTGTTCCCTTGTATTTGGTCCTCACAGTGAGAAAAAAACGATTAACACATCAGAGATCCGTCTGGTATTCCTGCTGCGACATGAGCAATATATTTAGATCACTTAAAGTCTATGTGAGAAAAAGAAGATCCGCTCCAAAAACAGTGAGAGAAACTGGACCTGCAATGACTGGCTGTCGGCTGCAAATGAAGCCATCAAAATACAAAACTGAAGACTTGAATTCTGGACTTGACATATTATGGGTTTTTTTTGGCCACTTGGGGGCAGCAGAAACAAGCTGTGAACAGCACTGACCTATTACTGCCACTGACTGAAATAGTCACAGAAAAAAGCCTCCTGCCTAACTCCAGGCTAATCAAAAATGGGCAAAGAGGTTGAGCGCGGCCGGAGCTGAGGTGATTTATTTAAAGGAGCCCACCAAGCTATCTGTGTTGACGCATAAAGAGAAGCAAATTTCACCTCACGTTATCGTCATGAGCTTGATTGCGGGGTCATTTGCGTTTATTTAAGTTACTTGTGTGAGTTTGACCGCGGGTTTATTTGCCCTATATAGCCAGAATACCTGACTTTACATTAGCTATAAGGTAGCTAGTAACAATTTGCACCCAGGGTGTGTATGTCTGTGTATTCAGTTTCCTTCTCTTTCTGTTATCCTGCAGATAATTAAGCGGCCATGCCCTTAATTATGCTTAACTTTAAGCCATGATATAATGTTTATGTAAAATCACCCCTCTTTCAGTTATCATGAGCAGGGAAATTAGCTGTAGAGACCAAAACTGTTTGTTGTACCAGGCTGTTTATTTCTACTATACAGTTGGGCAATGAAGCAAAAAAGCAAATTAAGTCAAACTAAAACAATGAGGTAATGGCTTCTACATGCCGGGCTGGGAGGTGCAGGGGTCCGACAGCTGAGAGCCAGACAGCTCTGGAAAGCTGAGCCGGGGTGCAGAGCCAGAACTTCTGGAGGAATAAACACCCAGAGGCGCAGCGGATTCTGCTCTGATCCTAGTAACGTGAGGTGGAAATATGCTTTGCTGCCGGTGAACAGCCATCGCTGATGATCTGACGAGACTGAGGCACGAATGCTCACGGATGAGGTAATGTTTTAAAGTTTTACTCACGTTACATCTAGTCTCATTCACCTCTTAGTTTTTCACTCTCTGCCTTGATTAACCTGAGATGTATCATTGTTTGAAACATTTTGTATAATGTAAGTACACAACCCAACACAATATATAACAAAGGTCTAATGGTTTTTCGACACTTTATAGCAGAAATGTTTCATGTTATATCTTTAATCTGGTTGTGGCTCGGTTCATACTGCTCTTTGCAGTAGATTCACCAGTGATGGGGTTGGTTTTGATCAGCTTTGGTTCCAGGCCTCTGACTTGCAACACACATCTAAATTTTGTGGAACAATTCTAAAAATGTCCATTCAGATTGAATATAATGTTGGCTCCGCATTAGATTTGCGCTGTGATTCCACGGGGTCATGAACATGTCTTGGAAACCTTTTGAATATTTTTGGGAACATATCTGACATTTTTTTCTCACTTCGAAATACAGCCAACTCAGATTGGAGTTGGAACTGGAGAAATGATAACTATTGGTACCATATGCGTGTTTGGAACCGCAGTCATTTTAAGGGTGTTATGAAGGTATTAATTTCAAAATATTAGATTTTGTGGTGGGAACTCTTGTGATAAATTATGGCCATTTTTATTGAAAAAAATCGATTCCTATGGAGGTATTAATATAGGGTTTGACATGTGGGGGTTTGACAGGAAGGTTTCTGCGGCATAGCCCTAAAATGTCTCACTAAGTGTCGGGGGCTCTTTCCTTCCACAACTGTAACTGAACAAAGTGCTCATAGGCAAGGCATTTAGCCCAACAGCTCCAGTCTTGCTGGGCAGCTCCCAAGTGTGAACATCTGCGGCTGTGCAGAGCTGCAAAAAGAATGTCTGCTCAGAAACGACCAACCTGGATAAATAAAGATGAAAATGATCAGGAACAGTTTTGAGACTTTTAGGAAAGGAGTGAGAGGTCCAATGCATCATCCCCCAACGCCATTTCTGAGAATTCTATTCAAGCTGCAGCACGAGTATGAGTCCCAATACCTGAGATACATGAGACCACCCCTCTATAAGAAAAAAAGAGGTCATGGGGACTTTTACAATCTGTAAAAACAGTTCACCTCCAGCCTACCTCAGAGCCAGACATTTTCCACTCTTGAGCATCTCTGCTTTTTAATATGGTCCCTCTGAAGCTGTTCTCCAAGGTTTTTTTTTTCCTCTTCCATTTGTATTTTCCTCTTCAACAGAAAGAGGTATCACCTAACGCCTGACATGACGTTTGGGGGACCAGCAGCAGGAAAGAGAGGAGGTCATGTCTGGATGTGACCTGCAGCAGTGGCTGAGATATAGACCAGATCTGCCATTGTGTAGTTAGAGAGGGGTGCAGTGTCCCTCTCTCAACCCCGAGTGACTTCTGGGTAAAGGGAAGCAGTTTTGTCTTTTCTTCCAAGAGGGTGATGAAATCTGTCCTCATGTCAACTCAGACATTAAAGTTCCTCTCCAAACATTTAAGCGTTGCGTCAGACTTCTGATCTCCTCGTCACGGTAGTCAGAAAAACAAACACACAGAGTTGTCCCTAAAGGACACTGGAAAAAAAAACAGAGAAACTGTTGCCCCAGTGGCATAGAGATTAGGACAATGAACCGTGACATCCCTGCTTTACATTGAGCCGGGAACCTTTGTTTTATGTTATTCCCCATCTTTCTTTCCCACATTTCCTCTCTTGACTGTCATAATAAAGGCCTAACATGCCGAGAAAATATTTATAAATATAAACAGTGGAAGAGGATAACTGGTTATGATGGGGACAGCTTTTGCTCACAGTATTGAAGCGGCTCATTTGACTAAGTAGGCTGTATAGATTTAAGGGAATACTATTTGAACTTTCTAGGATTGATTTTGAAACATGATTTCAATTTTGAAAATAGGTCTATAGAATTCCCACCCCTCCCTTCAGGCCTCCTTTCAGAGCCGCTCCTCCAAAACCCTTAACCGACTGCCTCGTAGCTCTCGCTAGCGAGCAGGGAGACGTGTGTTAGCTGCTAGTCTGCTACGTTCCAGAAGCTCTCTTATCTTTGTAAGTCTACTTAATGCATGAATAAACAAATCTGTTAAATGAGTCCTACGAACACGCCTCAGTCCGAAAAGGCTATGTGGCCCAGCAGTAACTCCTTACTGCTGTGAGTGTGTGCTTTGTGCTAACTGGGCTAGCCTTTAAACAGGGCTGCCACTGCTGCTCACTCGCTCTATGGCTCAGGGACGGTGTGCTTAGTGCTGCTGAGTTAGCTAGCTGCTGAACAACAGGCTCCGAGGCTGTGTACTGTGAGCGCAGCACATCGTTGTCATCGCTAACCATCTCCAACTAGCATTACCTCGTTTCTCACACATGAGAAAACACCTCCCATTATCATTATGAATGTAAACACCGAACATGGTTGTTGGTCAAACCGCTAACAAGCTAGCGTGCTTGTATTGGGAAATTTGGGCAGCACTTTTCGCTGCCATTCCCGTGCCGCTAACTTGCTAATAGCTTTAGCATTATATCTGCCTTGCCTTGCTGAAGGCCCCAGACCACAGATACCGGATATTTTTGTTTATTTGTCGAAGCATTTGATTTACTGATTGCTGTTGGAATGTGAGGAGATTTTCTAGCCTTTAAAATATGCAGTTTTGTTGCCACTAACTAACTAACCAGACTGGAAATCTCCCGACATCTTGTTAAAAATATTCAGTGGTTTCACACTTACAAATGTTGAAACGCAGCCTCTCGCTTGGCAGCCTGGCTGTCATAAAAACCACCACTATCCCCGCTCCTCAAATATGTGTTATCTGAACTCGACATGACATGCATCGTAAACATGTTGATTCTACTCATATGAAACAAATTTAATGTATCCGGTATTTGCAATGGATACATGTACAATGCCAACATTTAGGCAAATGCTGACAAGGGTAAAAATCCCCCAAAAACATTGATCTACAAAATGGTCAGGTTAAACGCTGAGAGTTCGCATAAATATTAGAAGCTCAAGAATATTATTGGATGACTGTTTTGAAAGCATGTGACCCCACAACCTTTTTTCCATTATCAGAAATAACGACAGAAACATGTCACATACAGTATTTCCCTTTGACAGAAATGCGATGGGGTAATTATTCCCGGAGGAGCTCCCTGGGCGACTGCGCTCCTGTTGCCTCTGTCCACACAGAGCTGCAGGCTACACTCCGAGTCAGGGAGCTTTAAATCACCGGGGATTTTCTAGGCTGAGCCGCGCTGTGTCCTCCTTCAGAGCAGACCGTGTACATTTGGACGAGGATGAATCAGACTATTATTAATTATCCAGCACACAGGTCAGCGGCGCCATAAATAACCATGGACTGACAGACAGATTTTAACCAGAAAAACAGGCAGGGTTTTCTTGGGCTGGAATGTACGTGGTGAACTTTAAGAAATTTGGATTATAAGGACATTACTACAGTGAAAGGCTGTCTTTTTTGATGATTCCTGCTTAGTCTCTAATCAGTGAAGAATGTCAAGAAAAAGAGACGCAAGACAAAATAAATGTTTTAGCCTGGATATAAACCGTTTAATTTTTTTCACTCTAGTCGGTTGCCTGAATTGCATGTTTTCTGCCAGGATAGAAGTAATCCTACGGCACAGACATTATTTTCAAAAGATTTTTCCTCCTGGCCATGTTAATATATTTTCACTCAACTTTTTTTAGTTAAGTCTGTAAAGGGTCATCAGGGTACAGCCCTCTTTGAACATAGTTCAAATATATCAAACCACAGCATTTATAGGTTATTATACATTAATGAAGGACTTGCTTGTTTTGAATCTTTAGCTGGAATGTGTGGCGGCCAGTGTGATCATGATTTTAAAGGTATGCATCAGAAAATAACTGCTGAAAAGCAGCCGTGAAATTTGAACACTAACAACGTCTTAGTGTTGTTGCTCCAAACCAGCCCTGGGCCGGCTCTGGTTTTGTTTTTCCCACCCACCAAGGCAAACAGAAGGCGTGTGGGACATCAAAGAGCCAACATGCCCTCAGGGCACCCAGGGGCCAAAGCCTATCTGAGTTCAGGCAACATTTCACCTATACAAATCACCTCCTGATAACATCCATCTCAGCCCTCTCTCCGTCCGAGCTGTCACTCGTTTTCTAAAAGAAGTAGTGAGGACTGTGAGGTCAATATGTCCGTTAAACAGTACAGGTATCAGCTCTGAGTGTCTGCACACTAAGACGCGAATACGCCCAGATATGCGTTTGTTGACTTAGTTAAAGCCATGATTTGTATGCCCGTTTCTGGTCAGCACAAGTCAAATATGAGGTCGGTATATTTTGAATCCTCAACCCCCATTTCAATAGCCCCTGAGCTATGACAGGGCTTTCCGCTGCACATTCAGCGCAGAGTCAAATAAACAAATAATTCCATCCTTTTTGCCTCTAGGTGCTCATCGCTTCGCACATTTAGTGACGGACTATTACAATTTTAATAAGCATGAGAGGAGAAAGCCTGTTGGCCTCCCCGTGTCAAAACATTTATACAGCATGCAAAAAGGCCTGTGGTTTCCCCGGCGGTCGGGGGAGAAAGAGTTGACTTTTATTTTAGTCCTCAGCCACACTGCCTCAGTCCTTCCAGAGCAGGACAGTGGGAGCATTTAGCGGAAGAGCCGCACAGCTCGGCCGTCCGTCTGGTCGTATGTGTGTGTGCGGCGGGATGATTCATGCTCAGGAGGAGAGAGGCTGAAACACCTGCACAATGTCATCCTTGTGCCATCTTGCCGACTGATCGCTGAATTCACCGTGCGGGTCAAAGTTTGCAAAACAGGTCTGAGTTCGGGCGGCGCACGCCAGCGTCGTGGCTTCACTAGTTCTTTAAGTGAAACAGTTAGAAAACAGGACATGTAATACAGGACAAGTCAGTAGAACTAATGTCTGCTGTCATTCTCTGACAGCAAACAAAAAAAAAATCAAGAACAATTAAGGCATAATATGATAAAAAAAAAAAAAATGAATACAAGTTGCAAATTATCCTCAGGGTCGCTTTGGTGTTCAGCATAAATTTCAATCCAATCTGAAAAATAAGCATTTGGTGAGGCTTAGAATACATAAAGAATCACTAAAATGATTAAATATAGCTGTGAGGACCAAACTATAAAGGTCCCATGAAGTTTTCACATGAATTTCTTCCCAAAAATTGATGGCATCTTGTGACAAACTGGTTAGAAAACAGGTGCAGTTACAGACGAACGCTATCATTCATTTGGAGTCGTGTTTTTGGCCACCTGGTGATGTGAAATCTATTTTAGCTCTATTTTTTTTGGCTCTACCGGCTCCTGAGGGAAATATCTGGCTCCTTCGCTGCTCCAGTATATTCACCAGCTAGTCTCTGCTTGGGTCTGTCTGTAGTCTGGTGCTGAGCAGGTAGTGTACAGTGGGTTTTTAGAGCTTTTTGATCACTTTTTTTTCATGCTGTGAACATAAACAATGCTATGAGAGCCAACCCAAACAGTAATGTTAGGGATTGGATAGCTAAACAATGAGCTGAAACTCACTGTAATGCTCTGTAAAGCAGAGCGGAGCTGCAGATTCATCGCAAAATTCAGATTCAGATCATAAAATATTCTGAGCAGTTTTCATGCTACGTCCTTGTAATAAACAAGTCAATTCTAAGTCCTCATGACATATACTTATATTTATAAGACTATGTAAGTGTGAATAATAACATAATAAACACATTTATTGTTAGATACTAACACTTTTATAAACACTTACTGGAAACTTGTCAGCAATGTTATGTGTACAGTTAACCTCTAGTAAATGCTTCATTAGAATTGGGGAGGATACTTGGTCTGTTACGGTGTTTTGGATGGTGATGTTTGTCAGGTTGCATCCACATGAATGCCAAAAGCTCAAGGTTTCCCAGCAGAAAATTGTATTGTGAGGAGATATACAATGTTGTGCACTTCACCTGTCAATTATCATTAGCAGAATGAAGCACTCATTAGCCTCAACCCTTTTCAGTGTGTTATATTATTGTATAATCTGTTGTTGGATTATTGCTATTGCAATACATTAATGTGTAAGCAGCATTCTATTTATTTATGTTGTTAGTTTTATTTTATTTGCACACATGTTCCCTTACATAATAAATAATTAAATAAATGTATTTATATTATATATAAATATTTAATTATTTATATATCTATCTCTATATCTCTCTCTCTCTCTCTCTCTCTCTATATATATATATATATATATATATATATATATATATATATATATATATATATATATATATATATATATATATATATAGGTAGTAATTATTACAGCTGTTTTTGTATTGATACTACTTGGATTTGTCTTGTTCGATCTTGTTTTTTCAAATTGCGGATGTTCGTTTCTGTGAAATTCTGTACTGGGAACAAGTTTGTTATCCTTCGGGACGATTTTGAATGGATGGCGTGTTTTGCAGTGCTGTTTACAGCCGTGTTAAACACAGCCAAAACAGACGCTGGCTTGAAAGAGAGAGCAACAGTTTCCTCGATGAGTTGCTGATTACTCTCTCCGTCTGTTCCCACAACCAGAGGTGAGAATAATTAGCGTGTGATAGGAAATGTGAGATTGTTTGAGGCAGCCTGGACCACAAATGAGCTAAAATGATGTCCACATTTCTGTGAAGTCAAACAATCAGAACTTGGATGACTGTTTTTTCTGTTTATTTGCAAAGTGAGATGAGCTGAAAATGTTTAGAACAGACTACCTCAAATGCCTTTTGTTGCACAATTGATTGGCAGCTGTTTAAAGCGTGCAAACTGCAACCAAATGAGATTATTGGGTTTCTTCAGAGTGTGAAGTCTACTTCACAGCAACCCCTTTTGTTGGATGGATTGCTCTAATTATGGAAGACCTTGTTTAAACACTTATCCATCACTGTGCTGACAGCTCGTCCACGTGATCGGGACCAGTGCGCGTCGAGCTGGCAGTGTGAGCGCTTAAATGAGTGCAAGATTCTGGAGTTGTTTTCTTTCTGTGTGGCAGAGCTATAAATTTTATTCATGGATCGCCATTCCTTAAAATCTAATAAAACATTCTCAGAAGATGCCTTTTTTAATAACAATAAGAATAACAAGGCAACACACAGACTTTGAAGTCTCGGAACCCACTGTGAAAACAACGCTGCACATTTTTGGACTTAATGATACAATAACTGTGCGTCATTTTGAATAATTTACAGCCGTTTTCTTTCCGCCGTTTTCTCTATTATTCATATTTTCTTTTGCGTGAAGTTTGGTATTATCCATTCTGGATGTCAGCAGATTGGCTGGTCGGACAAATGTTTGCGAGGAAACGATGATGAGCATACAAGAAACACAGTAGCTCAGCTCTGGTGGCTATCAGCCCCACTGACAGGCTGTGTTTACCCAGTTAGCCAGAGGAAAGCCTCAGCATTATCTGAAAATTGGACCACTTTACAACAGCATATGGAAGAAGAGAGGGTAAATGGAAAACAGACAAAAAACAGGAACAACTGTTAAGAATCTGTTGTCGTCCTTTGGTTTAAGCTGTTGGTCATTTGTACGACAGAAGGACACACTGGAGGCACCAGCATGTAAGATGTTTAGCAGGTGAGCCAGAACGAATAAAGCCCAAGACGTCGTCTGTGGTGCATGGGAATGGGTTGAACATTGACAACAAATGGGATTTTTGGAGCTGTTAAATGTCTACAAAGGCAAAAAAAAAATTAGAAAAATGTCTGAAACGTGATGCCCCGTCCTTTTACAAAGAGCAGGCCCCACAGTTTCACTGAGGCGTGAGTTTGACTTCTAAGGGTCTTGGTTTATTGTCACTAGTCGTGTCTTTGTTAATTCTGTAAATTATTTACAGATTCTGTTTTTAGTCTTTTTAGGTCCAGGAGAAGATGTCAGACGCAAAGAATTTGTGTGAGCACAGCAGAGTTATCGCAATCAAGGCCACAGAAAAGCTGCATGTTCACCATGTGCCGGCGGCCATTTTGGGTGCAACTCAGGCGGGGGCAGACTTGGATAGCAATCCAGTCCGGGAATCTAACATCAGTTCAGGCCAATCTCCACATTTATAGCAAAACCACTTACACCGTAAGTGCTTATTAGGGATGTTTACTGTTTATGCCAGTAACATATCTTTCCCTAGTTAAAAACAGCCGAGTGTCTTCAGTTTAAAGAGTTCCACAATTAGGACAACAAGAATAAATATTCTCTGTTTATTTTATACCTGGCATTTTCTCAGAACCCTGATTGGAATTATGTTTATCACCATGATGGGTGAATGTGGTCTACCGTTCTGGGGGACTGTAGCTGCCCTGTGTCATTTTCAATATCACGCTCCTGCAGTGGAGGCGGCAGCAGTTCCAGGACCGCAGTTGTGGGACCGTAGTCTTTCGCACGATGACCCAGGGCTGTATCTGATCCAAATACAACTTTCTGTGCAAGTACTTAAACGTTTAAAGGTTAACGTGACAATACAATGTAGCAGTGATGCGAGACCCTGATTACAAGTTACAGTTAATGTGGGGTGAAAGCCCGGTCAACATTGTGAACTTAATAAAAAATAAAGAGTACGGACAAGCATTTACACGGAGGACAGCAGGGTACTGTTAATTTAATGTAGCTGACAGACACAGATCAAACACATGCATACTTTTATTGTCTTTTGAAGTTTAATCATTTTGCTTGCTAGAATGAAATATCATGGATATTAAGTCAACAATGAGTGAATATAAGACATGTAGTTGGGCTAGCCACAATCGCAGTACGGTGTAATTAACACCTAACAAATATACGAATAGGCTAACAGTTTGTTTTTGCAGCAAGCTATCTAAGCTAACAGGAAGTAACATTAGTGCCTTTAAGAATATCACAGTGAACTATTGTTACTCACACTTCAGTTAGCTTAAAGTTGACTATTTAAATAATTTTAACTAATTTGTCATTTTAAACACCAGAGTTGTTGTCAATGGTCTGTTGTTCCCACAACTGCCGTCCTAAATCTGTAGCCTGCAGGCACATGCTGCTACTCCTTCTCACTTTTATTTACACATTTCATTTAGCACTTTTAATCAGCCCGCCAAGCCACCAGTAATTCTCCCAGCTCTCCTGATGACCAGTCCAGACCTGAACTATAGTGTGCTGTAGGGGTGACGTTCATTTTTGAAGTGAGCATCGCCCTGGTTCCCTCAACAAAAGCCTTATGGGATTTTTAAATTGGATTTTAGATTATCGTCACAAATAATCTCTGTGGCAAATTTATGATGCCTACACGTTTTGTTCAGCAAGATCATCTCCCCAGGTGAACAGCAGTCTTGTGATTTACAAAGCAGAAATGAAATTGCTAGAAGTGAAAAGCTAATGTTAGGCTATAGACAGACTACATTGTGGTCCCGTGACTTAAATGTCACCACCACTAAGCATCTATACACATTTTCTGTGAATTGATCAATCTACAAATTTAAGCAAAGTTAGACTTAGAATAGCTGCAACTAAAGTTGGCCTGTAAAGACGGATCAGTGAGTAGATGAGTCCCTGTGCTCGAGAACCTTTGTATTCCCGTTTAGCCGCTTGTTAGCGACTGCTGTTTTACAAACATTTAAGCGCTTTATAATTCATGTGTGGGACGTTTAGTGATGTATTTTATGTGGTAGACAAACATGTAAATATCTTCGGCCTGTGGTAACCAGAGACCTTATTTCAGGCATTTAACGGAAAACCCATTCAAAATCCAACTGACTTTGAGGCGAGGGAACCTGGAGTGCAAAAATGCTGATTTCCGGGTTTTAGGACTCATTACTACATCAATCTGTTGAGTTTCATTTGTACACTTTTTTATTGACACTGTATGTGCTAATGTTTGAAGTTTACTCTTTTGACTCTTTAATATATAAGCAGTTCAAATACTTCACTGCTTTGTATGAACAAGAAATAATGAAAGAGGAGTGCCCATCAGCAGTTTTAAATTTGGAAAAATAAAAGATTCAGCAGAATGAAAAATATGTCTTTCTTCTCTGAGATGGTCCTCGAGCTTCTTGTCCACAATGTGAATAAATGTTTTCCAGCTGCAAGTAGCCTCTCCATTGTTGTTCTGCATTGCATGATGGAAAAAGAATAAGTGATTTCAGTGTGCTAACTGGCATCCTTGAGGGTTCTTATTTTGCCTTTGTTGCCGTTACTTTTTATCCAGTTTTAATCGCGCCATTTCATGCTTTATTTCATCGTTTTACGACATTTTTACTGCCGCGCTCTGTTTAAGCATTTTGTAACTCTTTAAAAAAACCAGCTTTGCAAGTCTGCAATAAAATCACGACTCAGATGGAAGGCAGCGGCCTTGTTAGCATACTCTTTTGTGTGCGTGAGTCACAGCGTATCCGTTTTCCAACAATGTGTGTTGCAGATTTGTGTCTCCGAATAAGTCATCTTCAAAGCACGCACTGTGAAGCAGTCGAGCGCTGTGCTTTGCCCACTTTCACAGAACATCAAATCAAAGGCTCAATTACTGCAGATAATCTGTTTCCTGTAAATCCTAGCTGAAGAACGGGGATGAATAACACTTGAGGGAGGCATGTCTTGTTGAGAGCTTACAAACAACTCTTGAATGGGACGAGATAATCCCATGCAGCTCTCACACTTTGCCCCAGTGGGATCTATTGTGAAAATGCTTCTTTATGCTCTGCCCACCGACAGCAGGGGACATTTGGCTGCAGCAGGAGCACTGAGGCAGACAGGGGTGGCTACAAATGTACTCCACAGTAGCTGAGAGCCCGGATTGAGTCTAAGCTGATAAGACCGTCTTGGGGCTAACGACAGGCCACAGCAGGTACCTGACCCATCCATTTCCCTGCAATAAAGCCTAAACTCACAGCCCGGTCCCCCAAGGCTTCAAAGAAGAAGTCAGTTTAAGCCAGGCCAACCCTGCTGAGAGTCACAGCCACAGAGGAGTAGCAAAGCTACAAACCACAGAAGAAGTCTGACTGCCCGGCTCTGGCCATCTATCTATCTTCCTGTAAATGACACCTGTGACACATGCAGCTCTGTGAGTCTCGTGGCTCTGATGGCCAAGGTACAGAGGAGACTTGAGGTTCTCCAGGGGTCAAGGAGGGAGGTCAGGAGGCTGTATTGATGTAGCTGGCCCCCTGACCTCACGTCTCTGGAGGAGGGCGGGGTGCCATTCAGCTCCTGGCAGCATGTGTCCACAGCCTGACCTGAAACCAAAGTCCTGCAGTGGCCAAAGGTCTTCATCAAGGAGCCCGCATTCACGCTCCTCTCGCCCAGGACATGACATACAGCTCCCGTTTAGCGCCTTTCTCCTCCGGAACAAAGTACGCGGCTGAAAGAAAACAAAAATGTCAGGCTTTTTGACTTTGACGAACAAAAGAGGAAATGCCAGAGTTAGACGAAAAAGCGCCATTCTTTCAGGATATCAGCTGATTGCCACGGTAGTCCGGATAAGTCGGCCTTGGATTTTCTCTAAAACTTTACATGATGAATCGTTTTGCTCTGTTTAGAGTCAACAATCAGCACTGACATGAGGAAAAACAGACAGCATTTTTTACTCTGTAACATTCGCTGTCCCCTCGGACAAAATATATCAGATTGCAAAAGATATATGAATTCTGATTTCCTTAAAAACAGACAGATTAGTAGGAAAATGTTTTCCAAGAAATGTTTTTGTTTCCTCAAACATTTAGATGTGTCTGACAACATTGCGGGCCGGAGGGCACTCCTGAACATTTTCACTCCATTTCCCCCGAGCTTCCGCAGACACTGGCAAGTGTATCCCGTAATTGGGACAGTGTATATTTTGATGATGGTCCAGACAGATTCTATTATTACAGTTACTCCTGAGGAGGTACATCCGTGGCAGAGGTATGCCATACTCCGGTCTCTGGTTTCAGCTCGGAATGCAGCCAGCTTTTTAATCTACACAAAAAACTATTTGTCCTTCAGCGCTGCGGCAACACGGCAATAACACGATGAAATTATAATGCAGTATTGCTCTGAAACATAAACAGAGAAAAAAAAAAACACGCGCCACTTTAACGCACAGTGTTCACAGGCAGAGGATGCCAGTCAGACTGGAGTCCTCTCTCAGATGCTCTGACACACACACACACACCAGCCTTTCTACCTGAATGTGATTTACGACGCGTCATTCGGAGCGTACAATTACGACCGCTAAATTTGCTTCTAAACACTGGGTGCTTGTGTTTCTGTGCTGCTCAGCAAGCGCACCGGGAGCCTAGGGCAGCGGATTCTCAGCGCAGCTCCCCCACAGAGACACTGGATAGCGCACAACATTTTCACCACAACAGCGCGACGACCTCCTGCCTCACCTATCGGGGGGGGGACACAAAGCCACAACAGCTCCGAGGCAGAGTCACACTTGAAGACTGAGAGAAAGTCCGCCACGGTGGGCAGGGTCGGCCAAGGCAGGCAAGCGAGCGGAACTCGCACATTTTGGATTTTGCAATCATGTGAAACCACTTACTCATACGTAACCATGTTTGGTTTTTATGATTCGAGTTTATATGTTGATGTTCTTCATATTCCTGCACAAGGGACCCGTAAAGATCTTTGTAAAAACTCCCACAGTTTATATAAGCTGAATTCTAGTGGTCTCTCCTGACCAACAATGCCTCCTCCTCAGTTTTCCCAGACTCCCAGTACACCTTATACAACGTTAGAGAGAGAGAGAGAGAGAGACACGGGGAGAAATGAAATGGGAGGAAGAAGACAAAGAGAAAGGGATAGATGCAATCCAGTAAAGATAGCCGGGCTGAGCTGAGAGCCTAGAAACACGGACACACAGGCGGAGGCCAAGTTGGATCTGGGTAGATTCGGACTTGCCAGTTTGGCGAGCTCACAGCTTTGGACCGTGTTCAGCAGGAAAAAAAAGAAAATACACACACACACACACATATATACACGCACACACAAAGAGCAATAGAATATTAGAGAGCACTGAAACGTTTTAGCCTGCTGTCTGATGCAGTTTAACACCTGCTGGATTCAGTCCTGCGGCAGATGCTTACAGTTTCGGAGCATCCTGTGAAGGATCGCCGGCGTGTGACCCTTTCTTCTGATCAGAGCCAAACAAATCATCCGTGAATGTCAGCCATGGGTGTCCTGGCTTACGAGGATCAACAGTTCTGTGTTAATAAGTCGTATAACAGATGGAAAGTCGGGGAAGGGGGGGAGGCTTTGACGCAAAAAAGTGAAAGCAAATTAGCAAGTTTTGAAGCTGCACGCGTGGATGATTTCACCGTACAAACATCGAGTCTGTCTTAGAGGAAGAAACCATCATCAGGTGGGGCGCTGCAGGCTGGCTGATAGAGGCTGCGAGCTCTCCACACATTGAACGGTTTCTGCAGGTGGTGCTCTTTTCAGGTGTGGTTATTATTGCTCATGCTAACTACACATTTCCTCTCGGATTCATTACAAAGAAACCTCTGTTGCAGCTGTTACTGGAAAAGTAAAAAATCACTTCCTCTGAACCACAGGGCTTTTCCCAGGGAAGGCATGTTGAACGGCGAATGTAGAGGGGCTTCATGTACAGGATATAGGCTGAACCACTTCTGTTCAGCTGGGAAAACTTTTAAAAATAGTTGCTTATGATGAAAATACAATAAAGGAAGGCATCAGTTTGCATCATGTGCTGCAGAGGAATGTCTCTGGGGGGGGGGCAGGGGCCATCAGTATCTGCCGGGAGGGCGGGATGGTCCTTCACCCCGTAATCCCACCACAACAGGGAGCAGCGTGGACAGCTCAGGCAGCCCAGCCCCTAGAAAAGGCCAGAAACTCCCCGCGGGGACGGACTCCAATCAAATGTCTTTGTTCCCCACGGTGAGCGCCACATCTCAGGTCCTCATCAATGCTCCGGTTCGGGGTTTGAGGAGAAACTAAACACCTCGTGGCTGCTTTCTCCTCGCGGCCGTTGTTATTGGACTGAGGGGAAGACTTGAGTGAGAGCATGCAGATTTATTAGGCCGCACACACACAGAGCTCTGAGTCTATTAAAGAAGAGCTGAGTCATAAAGGAGCGAACATATTTCAACAGTCGGAGGCACAGGAAGACAAACACTGGGGACAGTTGACATTTATCTTCTCCAGTTTATTCACCATATTCATCATGATTGTTATTTTGGTTCTCATCCATGCTGCTGTGGTTGTGTCCGATGTATGAATCTCATTTACTGAGCACTCTTTAACATTGGTCTCATATTGGTAGCATTAATAGCTCAATAAATGATTTCTGAAAAACAATCCACAGAGCTTGTAGAAAGGTGCAGAATAAAAGTCTCTCTTCTCCTTTAAAACATTATCATCATTGTGTATCAATAGTTTTACAATGTTTGTCGGGTTTTGTTTATGTCTCTGTAAGAATTCTGACAGTTGGTCCCAGCCTCTGCCCAGGTTTGTGAGCCAATAGTGTCACGCCTTGGCATTACGCGGCGTCTGTGTTTCATCAACGATCAACAGTCTTGGTTAGTTGCAAGTTTGTGGGAAAGAAGCATAAAAATGGCCGAGCTCTATAGTATCGTATGTACTCTGAGGAGCAGCTCACACAAAAATTCAGTCATAATCTAGTCACCCACATGCTGAGGAAAGTTGGCAGCAAAGCAGCGTTGCGGCATACTCCTAAACAACTGAAGTGGATGGGGACTTTTAAAGTGTAAATGTCAGTTCGACCGCGTCTCGAGGCCTCCGGAGACTTGGCTGACGAGCTTACGAACCAACCACCCAGTTGGTTTTTCACATTTTAAAAACAAATCCCCAGAACATCGTGACGGAATTTTCATTCTTCCATTCTTTCCTCAGGTTATAAGAATCAGTTCCTCAGCACTCTGCAGTAAAAAATAGTGTAAATTATCCGACGCAGATAAATATAATATTTATAGAGAAATAGCCAATCTTCTCGCTGATGGTCTTGTCTGCTTATGTAAGCCGTAGAGAGGCATCAGTAATAAATTAAGACCGTTTCATAACCAGTTTAAAGTTCCTGGAAGTTGTTGAATAAAATGTCAGGAAAAGATCACCTTCAAGTGAGTGATGGATAATAGAAAATAAATGTATGGAAATAGAAGTCGAATTCATTGTAGGCTCACCCCGACTCAGAGGTCACACAGAGAAAGAATAATATTTGCTGGATGTAAAACTGATCGTGCGACTGAAATTTGACAAAAGTTATTAAACAAGTCTCTGCCGGGTTTCGTGACTGACTATCAATCCCACACAATGACTCTGTTATTTCACCTTCCTCAGGTGTTTGCACATTTTTTTTTGCAATTTGCAATAAAAACATTTCTCCAAAGGTACAAATCATTACACTTTGGGGAAGCGTGTGATTACAGAGAAACGAGGGCTTCTGAATTCTGAGAGGTAATATCAAAGTGTTGGTTTGTTTGTTTCTGTTGCCATGGGAACAAAAAAGACGAGCGATTATCGCTGAATGCCTCATCGGCTGCATGTGTGGCACACAACATGCCACGACGTCTAATTACCACTTCTGCCTTCTGGAAGCGGCGAGAGGGATTCGATTTGACAGCATGAATCACGATAATATTTGTTCCTCTGCTGATTACTGCGTGCTATCCTGTAATGATCGTCAGGATGTCAAACCTCTGAGTCAGCTGCGAAAGAAACTTTCTAAAAACATCCTCATCAATATCGTTTCCGCGGACACTTGTTTTAGAAAGACGTCTCTCCGTGCCCCTATTATGACGGAGCAGACCGAACGCGGGGGAAAATAACCTTACGCCCTTGCCATATCCCATTTGTTAATGATTCTTCAGATGGATCTGTTTACATCTATTGGATACCTCAGCATGTGAGAGAGGAGAGGCCACCGAGAGAACAATGGAGCGAGTAAATATTTGATCCGTCTTTCTTCTGCGCTGTCTAGCTGTCATTACAAATGGAGGGTGAGATGCAAAAGATTGCAGGGTTCGAGAGTGTAATGACTCAAAAACAGCTTGTGTGAGACGTAAAATATGGTTTTAATGGAAGTATAAATGTTTAGGGTGGTATAGGGAACTTCAAAGCCCCGACTGAAGCTCTTGTGTATTGCCGGCGGCTATCAGAGACGGCTAATAATGTTTATCTGAGCTGACGAGCAAATTTTCATTGTTGCATTTTTCAAGCAAACAAACACATCTTTTCCAATGGTTGTCTGTCAGTGAGGAGAGTCTCAACATCCACTTCTCATTATTCACGCCAGTTTCCATTCAAGGGAACACATTAACTGAAAGCTCCAATCAGCAGCAGCGGCAGTTTGAGGCCCTGACTCACCAAAGGTTCAGCACCAAAACCGAGAGAACCGGAGAAAGGCAAGGCCGCGAGTCACAGATCAAAAACAAAAGCCTCTCTGTGCTACTTAGTGCATCTAGGTAAATCCAAATCTTCGGATCTTGTGATTTTATTGTTCAATAATCACTTCAATTAAGCTCGTTGCTCATGTGCCTCTGAGTTGGAACCATTTTCTGGATTTGATTATAAAACCCTTTCAGAATCATTTGAACCCCCCCCCCATTCCAAGCTGTGTTAAGTAATAGTTACTATACTGTGATGTTTCACAACTAGCGTGGAAGCTAATCGTGGTCCGATGTTGAACGTACAGAAGTGTGATGTAGAAACGTTTAACTGAAGCCTGCCAGATACTGGAACTTTGGGGCCGTCGCATATACCAATGTTATGGAGTAATACAATTCTGTATTCACAGTTTATAGTATAGATAAACACACATTTTTATCCCTGCCAAAAAAGGTCATATTTGCCTGTTTGTTTATTTGTTGGTTGGTTTGTCGTCAGGATTACACAAAAACTACTGAACAGATTTGCCCGACGCTTGGATGGAGGCTGGGTCCTGGCCTAGAACGGGATCGGGGAATTGTTTCTCTCTTTCTTTTCTTTAATATTGTGAGATATGGTATTTTACAACATTGTGGTACATTTCTCAGGGATCTTGATATAAAAAATGTGGTGTACTAAGGTGGCTGGTATAGCTGAGTTAGTATAATTTGATGCAGATCCAAAGTTTTAATGTTTTTATCTGATATTGGATTAGGCCTGATTGAATTAAAGGGGACTGTTGGGTGGAAGTATGTTCTCTACTGGGTGCTATTTTAGTTTAGTACACGCGGTTGTGCATAACGAAGGCAGGATATTTTCCTGTTCTTCTCTGGGAATTAAATCATTTTAAGTTACATCACGCATCTTTCTCTGTTTATATGTGATAGGTCAATATCAGCCAATACCATGTCCTGACAGATATATTGGTCCAGCTTTACTTTTTACCTCCAGTTAGTATTCACATTATTGTGAGGTGTAGATTTATTTACTTTATGATTACATACAGGAACACACATACATGGAACAACTTCAGCAACAGAGCCCAAGAAAAAGAGCCGCGGAGCTACGCAACGTTCCGAGTGACTGCATGAAAAACTGACACGAGCTCCGTCAGAATCTGACTCAGCTCAGACGACAATGATCATGATCGGTGCAGCAAACACTCGGCTGAACTTATACTTATATATAATATACTATATATACTTATATAACTTACTGATAATCAATAGCTGGGCAGGTTTTACTCAAAATGGCCCAAACTGAGCTGAAATTAGTTTAAAGTTGGAATTGAGCAGTTGGATTCAGCTGACTAGCATCAGCACAGCAGGTCCTCTCACATTAACGACTCTGATCAGAGAGCTGATCTGAAGAGAGTACCGCGCCAAAGCTCTTAACAACATACGAATGACTGTGAATCATCAATCACACAGACTGAATACAGCGGCTGGCTGCAAAACGCCAGCTGAAATGAAACCTTTCGGGCTCTCATATCGTATTGAATAGAATACTTTGTTGGTCAGATTTGAAGTCTAATTGCTCTTGTACTGTAAAGTTTGTTTCCTTTATTTTATATTATTCTTATTTTTATTTTACACACTTTTTTTTTTTTTTACAATTATTTATTTTCTTTATGTTTCTGTAGTCATGTGTACTTATTCTGTCCAACATTCTCCTCTAGGGGATCATCAGTGAAGGATTTTCATATCTATTATTTTAAACAAAATATGCAATTTGAGGATCACTTTTGAGTCTTTGAACTTAATGAAAAAGGAAAAATAATAGATCTTTGAATCATTCATAAAAATAAGCACTAGCAGGTGACCCACAAAGAAACAAAAAAAAAAAAACAAACAGACAGCTGAAATAGCATCTTGGGCTCATTTGTTTGTTCATGGCATTGACGTAAGGATAGCAAAATTAAAATAAAAACAGGATCATTTTTAAATAAAGTGACATAATGTCCCTGAAAATATAAAGTATATACAGAGATATATCTGGAAGCAATCCCTCAGTTTTTCCATATATTCTGTTCAAGCAATAAATACAATATTGTCTGATATTGGTGATCATCAAACCATGATATGTTCCCAGTTTATACAGCGATAACTCTGTCAGTGCAGATAGTTTGCACAAATAGTTGATTCAGAATGGCTTCTATCAACAGCAACCAAGGATGACCAGATAGGCATTTTTTCCGACAATCTCAAACCAGATTAGAGAATGCTCCGTTATAAAAAAAAAAAAGCGGCTTTAGAGTTATGTGGAGTATTTCCATGTCTGAAGCAGGCCTGTAATTGGTGATGAAAGGGGGCTGTTTTTCTTCCACAGCACTTTCTTTTTGAGCGTTTTTGTGCGCCTCGACTTCACGGTGAATTTAGCACGATAAAGTACGATAAAACTGTGCAACAGCGAGGAGCAGCGGGGCGACACACTTTATTTATGATATGTAAATACACTGTTGGACGGTCAAAGGGGATGTACAGACAGACAGATGTGTTTAATGTGTTAAATAAATGCAGCTGATAGAAGTGGCTTACCGTTCTACACTCTGTCCTAGGCTGACACCCTCTCCCCCGACACTACAGCCAGATGTGGTTCAAGCATGCTCTTTGCATATGCATTTGTTGCTCCGTAGCTTCTGGCATCTACTGAGGTTTTATGTTCCCAGAAGTGTGGATTATTTCCATGAACATGTAGGGAGCCAAGTGACCACAAGGGTGCTCAGATTGCTGTCAGCAATAACAACTCAATTTGTTTCTCGTTTTAATATTACAGGGTAAAAGTGGCACGAAAGAAATAACTTGTGTTACAAATCACCACAGTTGTCTGAATATATGTGCTCGCTGATGGATCATTTCTGCCACAGGAGTTTTTAATGAGCAGATTCCAGCTCATAATCAAGAGCTTAACATACGTAAAAGGAATTATGCTACACTTCAGAGTTCTAAATTCTGTATAAGATTTTCTTTTAATGTATTTTTTGTCATATTTTTACAGCCCCAGGCATATAAAATGTAATTTATTGTAAGCAGCTTTTATTTCAAACTATGATCTTACCTCCGGGGCCGCATCAGGTTCACACTGATGACTCCTGGCTTCACGTTTTTTGGCAGACCAGCAGCAGGTAAGCTGATGCCTGTTGAGCTGTTTGAGAGACGCATGAGACATTTTACAAAGCCTAGATATTGGTTATGCAAAGCCAACTCTGTTTCTCTCATCCCTCATCTCTCGGCTTCAGCTTGGAGAGCATCTCTGGTAGTTTAGCAAGCTAATAACGTTGTCTATGGGTGAAAATGAGTTAATGGAAATTAAAGTAAGGTAGAGAGCATGTTGTATCTTAAACAGGAAGGTACAATATGTACACATTAATCACTTTGTATTGCCAATGTGTGAATTAATGTGTGACTTTGGATGTTTTTTTACAGGAAAAACCAACAGCTATGATGCTCAATGCCTTGCCTCTCTTCAGCCCTCCCACCATGCAACACTAGCTAACATTAGCTTAGAAATGTTAGCTTAGAGTCCGCTTACAACAACAAACAACTACCATCCATCATACTCCCACATAGTCCAACACAAACTCAAATGTCAAAGTTAAAATGACTGCACAGCACATGAAACATATTGTGATAGCTGGCTTTAGCTTGCTTGCTATGAATTGCTAGTTAGCATGCAAATTACCTTATCAGCAAACATTAAGAAGAAAACACACAGCAGATTCATTAGGTGTAGGTAAGCTACAGCTAACTGCTACCTGGCTAACATTAGCTTGCTTGCTTGCTAACATTACTGCTAGCGCAATACGTTCTGAGTGAATATATTAGTTGACTAGCTTGCTGAATTACTTGCTAATGTGATCTCACTGTATCTATAAATCACAAACAGTGTTGATTTTAGCCAACGATAAATGATATAACAGTACAAAACAAAGGTGTATAACTTACTTACTAGCTAAGAATGAAGCCAAGCAGGAGCGCCACCTAGCTATGTGTAACCTAAGCAAAGATACGGTTAGCAAGATAGCTGTAACTTTGAAATGCAGCATGGATCTGGTGTTGGCTGCTTCGCAACGTTAGATGTTAAAGTAATTTTCCAACAACAGGCTGGTTAGTATCCTGGTGCCAGGGGCGGGCTGGGGTTTATATTCAGCCTGGGAGCTTGGTTTGGAGAGGCCTTTTATCCGATCACACGATGGACGCAAGTGGAACCATAATTTTAACACAAATACTTTATTTGCAGTATAAAAACAATCTAATACCTATTGCCAACCCAGTCCTGCACACTGCACCTGGCACTGTTTTTTTGGTGGTTCCTGCGCCACTTTCCTCCTCCTCCTCTTCCTCCTTCTCCTGTCCCTCCTCATCTGTCTCTTCCTCCTCCTCACTCCTATGACTGGCACTATCCTGTCCCTCTGCCTCAACTCCACGACTGACACTGGCCTTGTCAGCTAATAATAACAATAACAGCAACAATGAAAAATGTTATAGCACTTTTGCAAAGAATTCACAGTGTTAGAACACAAATACAATATAAAAAACAACATAACACACACACACACACACACACACACACACACAAATTATTTACTCACTTTAATGTTTTTTACTTCAACTGGTAAAAATGGTTATATTAATGTAGAAACAGAACAGTACAGCCTATATATTCAAATATTATCTTTTTAACTTTGAACACAGACTCTCTACTGAGAAGTTTTCTTTTCAAATAATGAAATGTGTGCGTTTTTCTGGTCAGCCAGTATGGATTTTCTTTTTAATTGATAAAGCAGATTAATGATTTAGGCACGTATGGTGTAACATTGCTGATAGGCTACCTTTAATGTTCTGTGTAGGCTTTACACGATCAAGATTTCTGGGGCCGATCACCGATGAGTGAGTTTAAATAAACCCATAACCGATCACAATCCGATCAAAAAACTTTATTGTCCGTCACATAGTGACAGGGCTCAAAACATAAACTACACAAAGACATAAAACACATTTAACACGTGTTTGTTTTTCTTTGTGTGTTTGTTAAAACCAAAACAAACACGTCTCATTGGTTTAAATGTGTGTTTTACGTCTTTGTGGCGTTTACGTTTTGAGCCCTGTCACTATGTGACGGACAATAAAGTTTTTTGAATCTTGAATCATTAGCTAGCGAGCAACATCATCACTAGCAAACAAACATGTTGGTGCCGTGGAACTTCTTCGGAGTAAATGAAACAGCCATCTGCAATCTATGCAATGGGAGCTTCTGCAAAAAGTTTCAACACGACAATGACGTCACTGATCGGATCGGTGAATTAAGACATTAAGGCCGATCTCACAAATTGCACAAAATGTTCAGGGCACACAGAACACATCCAAAAACACAAACTAGAGTTCTCAACGGGCCTGAAAATTACAACCCGACCCGACATACCGGCATTAACTGTCTGCCCGAAGCTGCTGGTCCCGTGTCTTCGCTGGCCTGGCTGACTGTAGCCGCGCTGACCTTCGCCCCTCCACCACGGAAAAGCTCGGTTACTTTGGCGCATTTGGCTGCACCCTGTATTACCCTTTTTTTCTTTTTTGCCCTTAATTTTTCTGCTCCACCCATCTCTTTCTCTGTCTTCTTTCTTTTTAGCATGTTTGCTAATTTGAATTTATCCCGCTCCTCTTTCTTTTATATCTTTATTTAAACAGGAAAGTAACGGTTTAATGACTGACTGACTGAGCGGCTGAGCCAATCACATTTCAATAGAAACAAGGATCAGCTCAAGTTGGGAGGGGCCGATCGTATCCCCCTTAATATGCAAAATATTAGATTGACCCAGTCTGACATTCAACTCTGTGCCACCTGCGGCCGATTTAGGGGGTAAAAAAACGTTCCGACCGGCCGTTCGGGAATACTCCCGAACCTCCCTATGGCCAGCCCGCCCCTGCCTGGTGCCAATGGTCCAAATAAAATATAGGACGATTACAGTTATTAACGCTATTCTAATTAGTGTTTTAATCTTAAAAATACAATGTTGTAACTGCATAAAAAGTTATAGACTAATGTGATAGAACGTATTGTGTTAGGAGTCTCAGTAGGCATGGCCACCAACAGAACAGAACCATCATTAATATCATTAGTTACACCTTTGCTTTTCAATCTATGACAGTTAAAAAAAATATGCAGCAAGAAGAAGTCGATTAAAAGAGTACCCCAATTAAAATACTTCATTACAAGAAAAAAAAAAATCCACACACACTTAAAGTCAATATTCCATTACATTTGATCCCTTATCGTAATATTTTCAAGTCACTATCTTTTAGGCATTAAGTAACCATCTGTTTTATGTCAGCTTACTAATGTTTCACAGTCAAGACGCTGAAAGTAATTGTGTTATCATTTAGACTGTTGAACAACATCTGAATGGAGCTCGTTAATTCCATTGCCTCGCTTATTTCACTGTGTTAAATTTTAAGAGAACGCTGACCAAAAGCACCTGTCATTTTGCAACGTTTTTTATCTAATTCAAAAGCAGAGGACAAAAAGATGTTCATCGGGAAATCATTTAGTTTTTTTTTTTTTTTTTTAAAGATCCCAATGTTGGCAGGCAGCAGACAGGCAGGCGGAGTGCAGCCAAGGGGATTAGAGCCTCTGTCCGCTAGAGAAAAGGCAGAGGGGTGCACAGGAAATGATCATGGCCCCATGGAGGCAAGTCAGAGGCCAGTGCTGCCAGTCCAGCTGCTGGAACCCAGTACTGAGGGAGACAAGGAAAATGCAAGGTCAGTAGAGCATTTAGAGAGAGAGAGAGAGAGAGAGAGGGGCTGAGCACCAACAGGCCACAAGAGAAACACTCTCGAGAGGCCACGTGGAGAGGAAAGAAGTTCAGAAAACCCTGAAACACACAATGACCTGGAGGCTAATGTTGAGATTTTATACTTAAAGCTATCAGAATTTGTTCCTTGCTAAGTAACCCTTTCCTCTTGGCTGTGCGGGGCTCGCCCGACGATAGGTGCTCATAAATCAAATGTGCTGCTCAGACACATTGCTCAGGCATGTGGAGAAGGAGGAAGTACGCTAGTTTGATTCTCTGGCACGTCTCTCCATGTAGAACCAAGGTGTTTTCTGACTCATTGAGCTTTTATTAGCAGCCGCCGCAGCTCTGAAGGAGGTAATTGATTCTGGCAGCGGAGCTATGGCTCGCAGTTAGACCAGCGTCTGAATGTAAACAAGCGGTGCCCGGCTAATGTGGAATTTCTTTATGACCTGATACATAGAATGCCATTAGAGGGATCAGCGCCACCGCAGCAACAGAAAGTCAAGAGACGGTCTCCGGGTCCGTCGTTTTTTTGCCCGTTTATCCTTCCACGTCAGATGTGAAGAGAGGCAGAACTGAGAAAACAGCCGCGAGCAGGCCGACTATCATCTATCAAAACAAAAGCAGGAAGAAAACAAACAAAGATGCCGTTTGAGACTCCAGAGGAGCAGACATGAAATAGATCCTGCCAGCCAGGGCGAGCCGTGATTGAAGCGGAGAGCTCGGCGGCGTCTTTCATGTGGGGACCATCTCCCGTGCCCCCTCTCGGCTTCAAGGCCAAAACATCTCATTCCTCTGACTGGTGGCGACGAAGATAGATAATTCCTTCCGCCCCCCCTCCCCTCTCCTCTAACCAACAAGGCTTGGGACTGAAAGTGTCATCGAAAATAATTAGTTTCTCTTGTCCCGGCGCTCCCACAAAATACCTCAGTAACTCTGGTCTTGTTTGGCAGAGAAAAGAGCCAATCTGAGAGCAATTGAAGCCTTGACATTTTCAAGAATTACAGCCCAGAGAAGATTTCTGACCTCCTTCTCGGAATCTATTTACCTTCAGCAGAAATCACTGACTTGAGGGTAATGAAGGATGATTCCCGCAGATGTTTGATTCTAATTTTAAAAAATTTCGAACAAATGCAACGTGACAGGGCCGAGAGGGAGGAGAGCTCACAAAAGATTTTACTGAGACTTTTACTGACTCCACGTTGAGACCGTGAAGGACGACACGGCGGAGATCTGAGAGTATGCATGAGTGGAGAGCAGGATTTCTAGCCCCTCTCGCTCAGTCCAAATGATCTCCAGTCCTCCGTCCGTCCTCTGTTAATCAGCCTCTATTAAAGCTGTTTAAGTGGCATCTGCGCTCTGACCTTCACCCCCGACAGAAACCAGCCGATTCAAAGCGTGTCCTTGTGTGTGTGTGTGTGTGTGTGTCTGTGACAGGGGGGACGCCGAGTGCTCATGCAAAATACAAACTTTTAATAATTTCCATTCTTTAAAAACACCTCATATGTTAACATGCACCCAAGACGCTGCCAGGGTTGAGACTCTACACTCACGGGGTCTGGCTGAGTCGTCCTGATAGACCAAAGGCAGATCGGTGAAATACTGCGAGGCTGACTGATTCAAATATTCATTCCACGGCCGTCATCAAAGCCTGCTCAAGCACCCCAGCCAAAATAGAGCCGGACACACAGCTGGACCTTGTTGAGGGGCTCGGTTGATTTTATCTGCGCTAAACATGATCTAATTTAAAGCTAATATGGCCCTTGTGTGGTCGATGCGCCGCGCAACTTCAGACAATCAAACTGATAAGGAGAAGTGACCTCGGCTGAACAAGAAAACATTCCAGGGGCCCCTTAAAAGGCCCCTGTGGGCAAGAATTCCCCCGTTCGATTCTTTATGATAGCCGGGCACTACCTGGCTCCTGCTATCCGGATCTGAACATATCTCTTTGATTCTCTGAGCCCCTGCTCTCTAACGAGGATAACCAAATTCGGTAAAAGTTGTATGTAAATATAGACGGCCTCCCAGTGAGCGCTCGGCTCAAAGTGGCAACTCCGAGCCAGAGAGAGATGATTGGTGGGACGCCTCTGGCCTTGTGTCCACCTGTCACAGCCAGTGATTGTTGAGCAGGAGTTATTGTTCCACGTTGGCATGAAAGCCCACAGGAAATCCCTCCAACAAAACGCCCGTCAGGCTGGAATGTTGGCACCGCGCGGGTACTCGGATCTCTCGGCCCGGGGCAGCATCGGCCCGGCCCGAGGGGCACGTGACGCGGGGAGGAATGCTGGAGGCTGGAGTCGGAGGGGGGAGATGGAGGGGGAACCGCCAAGGTTAGCGAAGGATTTGGGAGCGAGGGAGGTGCGGTGGAGGGGGTTGAGGGCCAGCAGCCGAGGCTGTAGTGCTAATCCCCAGTTGGCAGGCCGAGGAGAAGTGTGAGGGCCTCTGAGCTGAAGAGGCCGTCCGTCACTGTGAAGTGCTCTGTCAGAGGCACTAAGAGTGAGGGGTGCTCTGCCTTCACTCTGGGTGGAAGTACGCAACAACTGAGAGGTTAGAATAAATCCCATTTCATTTCAGATTAGTGCAAAAGAAAGGAAAATTACAAAGGATCTACTCTACATCAAAATGAATTATCAGGATGCATATTATTTCGAAAAGCCTTAAAGGAACAGTACACCCGAAAATGTACATTCAGCAATTGTCTACTCAGCCTCAAACAACTGAAGTAGATGGGGACTTGTTTCAAAACGTTAAAAAAACAAAACAAAAAAACATAAAATGACTCCATGCAGCTCGTCTGGGATGATCCAAGTCTCAAGAAGCTCTGAAATCCCACACTGATTTTAAAATATGTTATTTACACCCACGTGCCCCCACTTCAGATGGGGTACATGCTAACGCCGTTAGCTTAGCAGCTACAGAGAGGGTTTGACTTTCCCACGTCTACTTCAGACGTTTGGGAGAATGCTGCAGCGCTGTTTTGCTGTGAAGCCGCAAAAACTTCAACCAGCTTTCCATAAGCATGAGGGAGAGTAAAGAAGGACCGCATTTTCATTTTAAGGTGAACTCGTCCTTTAAGTGTAAACTAGAATAGTCTGTTTCTAATAGTTTGAATGTGTGCGCTCCAGTCGTCAGGAGCTGCCAGGTCTCATTCTTCTGTGACAGGCGGCTGGTGAACTTTCACTTTAAGGGGGGAAATTAGCAGAGTGTTTTTATCTGATATGACACGCTTTAAGCTCATATCATTTTTTTTTAAAAAAAGCTTTAAACTTTACATTTTTATACTAACTGATGAACTAATTGCACGTCTGGATAGGTGCTCTTTTCCTTCTCCATGAGAAGTAAGTGTCAGCTGGGTGCATCGTGTTACTCGTGAAAAGTAATTGACGTATATTCTTATGACATTTCAGAAGTGTACTTAGCAGACACTGTTGAATAAAAAAAGACAGTTATATTGCTCCATAGTCGCAGGAATAATTTATATTTTCTTTTCCAGTGTTTTTTCTCACGACATTAAGCTGTCATCAAAGATGTTTTGTGTCTGCCATTGGCATCTCTGATCGCGGCTCCTGCACATATGCAGCTGTGTATTGCGGTGCTCTGTGTGAAGCGATGATTGTGATGCAATTTCTTTAGGGAACAGATTCGTGTCGGAATGCACTACAACTCCCCGGGCAATAGTCTGGTTCCACTGCGGAGGAGTGACTCAGAGCCAGAGAGAGAATGGAGGGAAGGAGAATGGAAAACCAGAGGAAACGATCTGTCATACATCTTGATCCCAATTTGCCAAACTGTAATAATAAACACGCAAAAAAACTGTACATCGTTTATGACATACACACACACACACCCCCTACTGAGAGGCTGAGACTGGCGATGATCAGACATCTCCGGGCCGGCAGATGGTTATTGTCCCGTCTTTGTTTGTTCCTGAGACTTTGGCGCCGACGGAGAGAAAGGGCTTCCTTAATCATTTACCCGCCGAGGGATAAACATTAAATTTGACTCCAGTGCTGCGCGGTGCTGATTGGCCGGTCGTGGAAATTCAATTCTACTCGATGTTATTGTCATTCTGCTGTGAACAGCGTGGGGGTCACGCCGGTCTCCGGGCAACAGCGGCGAGACGCACGGAAGAAAGAACAATTAGAGACGCTACGACGGAGTGTTTTACAGTAACGCACAATAAAACAAATAAAACAAACGTAGCTAAGATTGCATCTTGCACACACATGCATGTTTAACAGCGACATGTCAACCCGCATGCACGTCTGCTGACATGTACTCGGCACAGCGCGGTGTATTTTGCGCCAAAACAATACAAAAGTCTGAAAATAAGCTGCGTGAGTTCTTTTGTTGCTTAGCAGGGTCACATCTCGGGTCACACACAAACAAACACACACACGGACACACACAATAAGCTTCATAATACAAATGTGAACCCGACAAACAAGGCCGCTCCTGTCAGTCTACAGCTGCGCCCCTCCACAAAGTCACACAAGGCCCTGAAAGGCCAAATGTTTGTTTCCCCGTGCAGAATTAATGAGGGCATCAGTTCCTGCCACCTCCGCTCTCTCTCTCCTGCGCCGACAGACTGCGCCCAGCTCCCGCTCTGCCTGGGCTTGAAAGCGAGAAGTAAATATTAGGACTTGACTATTTAGAAAGACTTGGAAATGTGCAGCCCGCAGCAGGGCCACGAGAGGGGCAGCGGGAGAAATGAGGAGCGAAGCGGCTCCACTGGCAGAACATCTGAAATGTGCTCCCCAGCAGGATGTGACAGAGATGTGTGCTAATTGCTTTAACCCTTCACACCTACTTGCTCCTTGTAATGGCCCTCCAGCTATTCCTCTTCAAATAAAGATCCATCTCCCCCCATCGCCAGGTACATACATACCGCATTCGTTTCGTTTTAATGAGGGCGGCAACTCCGAGAACAGGACAGTGATCAGGTTTGGTCAGCAGCCGGCTCACAGGTTTAGTCTTAAAATAATCTGCGTCTTTTTTTTTATTACCACCGCCATGGAGGTTATTTTGTCCTTGTCCATTTGTTGGTTGGTTGGTTGGTTGG
Organism: Lagodon rhomboides; assembly: GCA_039737535.1. NCBI lineage: Eukaryota > Metazoa > Chordata > Actinopteri > Spariformes > Sparidae > Lagodon > Lagodon rhomboides. The sequence goes on from CM077795.1 coordinate 16,146,805, forward strand.
TTTGTGAGCGGGATTGCACAAAAACTACTGAACAGATTTCCACGAAACTTGAACGGAGAACGGATCTTGGCCCACAATAGAGCCCATTCACTTTTGGTGCTGCTCCAGGAAGTTTTGGTACTTTCTTTAACGTTGCGAGATGGGACGTTTTTATAACATTTTCCGTAACTTCCCAGAGAATAATGATGAAAAAAAAAAAGCAGGCGTAATTAGGGGCTGGTATCTATGAATGAGTGCAAAAAGGTACTTTTGGGAAGCATTTTACTGGAGTGTGAGAAGGATAGCGTGCATGTAAACTTACAGTCTGATCTGAGCAAACCAAACAGGCACGGAACAATACCTTCCCATCGTGTCGCAGAGGCCGTGTTTGCTAGCGGCCTGTCTGCGGATAACAGCATTCACGTGTCTGAGCCAACTTCAGCGTGTGACTCAAAGATTCTGCGTGTACCTCTGATCTGTTTCACCTCCCCGGTTCATAAACCAAGAAAACGTGTATAATAAACAATAAACCGAGATCCGTGTAATTTTCCACCGTGACGCCTTGTTGTAATTTAGCAGCATCTCTGACTTTCCTTTCATGTAAAGGCTCGTCGCCCCGTTCCGTGCATCTACTGTCGTGCATTGATCTGGACTTTGGTTCCGCTTTTCATTATGGCATTTGGCAGCGTCTTCCGACTCACACAGATGACATATGTGTGTCTAATGTGGCCAGGAAGCAGTTGTCCGTGACCAACGACTAATGTGGTTTGTGTGACTGGGTTCCCAGCGCATCTCGAAAGTGTTCACACCTGTATGTTAAGCTGTGCGGTCGTCATTGGCGCACCATGGACAGATTTTCACGACAGATCTGAACGGGCCCACCCAAACAGTTGTATATGTACACACTTTAAGAGGAGGGTTTCATGGAGTATTTACCAAAACAAGCTTAAATGACCTTTCTTTTTTTTTTTAGCAAAAAGAGACAACAACTTGAATTGCATTGTGCAACCCCGTGTTGTCAGGAATTTGGAGGGAGAAGCAGGGTGTACATGGGAGAGGAGGATTCGAGACGAAGTGTAATAACGCTGACTGTTCCCCTCTTGGCTACATCAGCGTGTGGATTTCACAGCCAAGCCGAGGCCTGAGTCATTCCAGCGCTAATGGAGGCTAGTAAATCAGGCTGGCGTCAGGCTGCAGGTATAACACAGTCAACCTGTGGCCCGTGGCTGAGGTGTGTGGCTCAGAGACAGCACAGTGGACGGGTGTCTGCACCATCATCACGCCTCAGAGCTTCACCTAAAGCTTCAATGGAAAAAGGAGAAGTCCAACGTCACTCAATTTCTGTGAAAAAGAAGTGCACAGGAAGTAGTTATTCCTAGATTTACGGAGAAAAAAAAAAGAAAATAGACATAGATTTGATTTTCTTCACATCATTTTTCAATTAAGTTTTTGTTTGCAAAGTTTGCAATTGATAATTCTGGTTTATTCCTATCTACATTTTTGGCATCATTTCTGACGTCATTCTCAACATTTCATTATATTCTTGTTCATGTTTTTGCCCCACAGGACTTAACCTCACAAGAGACATTCACTATGCTATTCCAACTTAAATGAAAAACTTAAGTCAATACAAATACATTTTAAGTGGTGTTGTAAAAAGTACCCAAGAGTCGTACCTAAGTAAAAGTAAAGATATTAGTTTATTACTTAGCACAAAAAATGATGTTACCTTTTTTAAAAGTCAAAATCATCCATACAAGTAACACTTATGTAAAGTCTTTAGGTATACAATATTTGATGTACTTAAATATCCAAAGTAATTTTCTGGCAAAGAAATTTACTCAAGTAAAAGTAAATCATACATATATTAACATGTATGTATATAATGTGTTCTATGGGTTGACCAATTATCAGCCTGGTCGATTATCAGATCTGATAATCAGCTTTGTTCCGAATATTTTAATATATTTTTTTTTTTTAATCCAATAGCTGATAAAGTAAACTAATTTAAAACTGTGCTATTTTTGCTCTGATGCAGCGTGTAATCTGCAAAGTTACTAGTAACTCAGTTATTGAATAAATGTAATGAGTAAAAAGTACAATATTTGGCTAAAAATGGAAATACTCTAGTAAAGTACAAATACCTCAAAGTAAATGTTAGTTGTGTTCCATCACTTATTTGAAGTAAACTATGCAAGTGGAAAATACAAATGCACAACAACTATTAGTTACATTTATCAGTTTCCTAGATTTTTTAATAGTCAGATGAACATGTCAGATTTAAAAATACATTGTTTACAAAAATACGAACATGACCCTAGTTTTGATAAACTGGATTTCTAATTTAAAGGCACTATGCACACTATAGTGCACTATGTAGTTTGGGGTAAGTTGTTAATTTTCACAACTAAATTAACTGAATAAACAAACTTCACACTGTTTTACTTTGATCATAAAAAAACCCTTTCAAGTAGTCACCTCTCTGGCTTCAGACAGCATTCTTGGGACCCTATCTCCCCCTTGGACTTTGCATTATGAACTTATCTATATTGAAAATGTTACCTTTCTCAATTTGAATGTATTTTCCAAAACTACATAGTGCACCTTTAATTTAACATACAGTAAGACCACCTCCTCTTTTTTAGGCATCTCTGATTTTAAACAGCTTATCGCTGTTTTCCTTCCTTTCGAGGAATTTTATTCTAGGGCGGGAAACGATGAATTCTTCTTCTACAACATCATTTTTTACAACAACAACAACAAAAAAAGAGAGAGGCTGCGCAACATCAGCGCAAAAGATCAGCCAACATCTGTCTTTGTTGATATTGCCTTTTCAAAACTGGTGGAGAGCGAAATATTTCAGCACCTGTTTCGCTTTCAGTAGCAGGTTATTGATGATTGATGGTGGCACATAGTTTCCAGTTGGGTATTCTTAAATCGAAAAAAAAAAAATATTACTCTTTTCCCACAGGGTGTGTCACCAATCAGACAATTCACAAATCAAATCTGTGCTGCAATAAGCTCTAATCACACATAATGGCTTTGCTGGCTGCCCGTTCCGCTGCCAAATAAATGGTATTACCTCACTCAGGCTTAGAAAATGTGGAAGCAATTAAAGAGGGGGGGGGGGTAATCTGGCTACCATTCAGAATGACCCTGATGTTACAAATGGAGGAGCGATTGAAACAAATATGCGTGTGGATAAAGTCGGTTCCCGCCACACATCTATCGCTTTTCCACCCTGTAAAAAATGATTCTTTTAAAGGAAAAAAGCGCAAGTTGAAAGATTTGCGAGGGCAAAGACTGATTTACTGGGGATGCGCTCGAGTTGCAGCAAGAGGAGAAACGTCTGTATTTCATGCCTCGTTCATTCATTTGGACAACTTGGGAGAACGGCGGCATTTATCCAGTTCGGCGGGGGAACCGAGCCGTGCGCTGAGCTCATGTGGTCTATCTGCTTCGAGCCAGGGCTGCCTGTGTGTGTTTGAGCCACTCAACAACCGTGGAGTGGAGGAGCAGCTCCAGCCCCGAGCCGGTCCCCGTGTTTGTGCCCGACCTGAGCTGTCTGTAGCCTCCTGTATTACGTGACGCGGAATGAAAACCTCGAGGAAGGAACCAGAGAGTGGAATATTTGTTAGGCATAAACAGCACCCACATCTGTTCTCAATATATCAATATATTATGATAAACAAAGTCCTTTTCCAACAGGATACGCTTGTGCATTCATTTTCTAAAACTGGACCCTGAAACAAAATACGGCACGCACCGTGCTTAAAAATAAAGATCCGCAAATCAATACCGTGTTATTCGAAACGTTTCCAGATTTTAAACTTTAAAAAAAAAAATCAGTTTCTCAGTTCATCAAAATAATGAAACTACTATACATGAATTAACAGTAAACATGTGTGACACACACACAAAAGATATCTATAAATCTCGCAGACACATAAAACAAACAAAAAATGTAGCTGACCTCATTGTTTCCTTTGCATCAATTGACAGATGGAGAAGTAATAATACTCATACTAATAATACCAAGTCTCGCATAACCTCTTTGTTCTCATATTTCTTTAATATCCCGCCTTTTTTTCATATCTGCCATTAACCAGCTCCCTTTGATATGTTTGCATGACATCAGTCATCTTGGCAGCACATGACAGCTGACTGTTAGATTAAAATATTACCGAGGAAGAAACACTTCACGCGGGGTGACGAAACGCAAAGGCTATTGGCCTGACGCCTCGACTGATCTGCGGCCGGTGTGTGTGGGGGGCCGGGCCGCTCCGTTTTTATCAGATCATCATTGCTGATAGCGGCGTTGCTGGCGGGGTGAATGTTTTCCCTCTCACTCCGGCCTTAAACAGCGGCAGGTTTCATGTCAGAAAACAATCAGCGCGGCGTATTCTCCACACACGGCCGACATTTGCCGAAAAAAACCCTGTAAAACTGAAGTCGTCTTTACATTTGCGACCCTGAGCTCTCTCCTTGAATTATGCGCCGAGGTTTACATAGTTTAACTCAGCCAGACACTGGGTAAACATGGCGGCTTTTCACTGATCTTCATGTGAATGAAGCGGCGCTGCTACCCTCTTTAACCCCTCTCACTAATGTTAGTTAGCTAGCTGTTTTTCTCTCTGGGTTTGTTGACTCCTCGACTGAGGGCGCAGCCTGCTATGTCGGCCCCCCGGCCAGATTTACTGCGATTACACGGACCCGTGTTTACTTTTCCCAGCGTACTTAGCTCGCTGTTTCTTTTATTCTTATTAATTCAGTCTCGCTCCGTCTCTCTCCGTGGCTCTTTTCATCTTTCCTTCCTCCGATAGCTCACGCCGAGGGTCTGCCGTCCAGACAGGCGCTGGTTCACCGTGTGTTGCGATTATGGAAGTATAAATGTGGATGTTTGAAGTCAAGTTTAGTTTAGTCTGAAGATGAACACATTTGTTTTGACCCCCAACAACGTGGCATGTGTTTTAACGGAGGGTGTACAACTCAAAACTGAAAGGAAGTTATTTTGATTTAGATTCACAGAGCTTTCAAACACCTCAGAAATAATTATGTTAGAGATGTTTTTAAATGTAAACAGGTACACTGAAGGGATCGTACATGATTTTCGGCAATGGGCCTATATATGGCGAAGCTTTTGAGCCGTTCGCTGACCTTCATTAAGCACAAAGTGTATTGAGAAATTTCCCTGCCACTCATAACAGAAAGAAATGAACAATGATGCTGTTTAAACTGTAATATTGCAATCCTGTTGACATAGGCTTCGTGTTTATTATTCTTTTGTGTCTCTGCTTTCAGATGGCTTAGTCTTATTCAAATAAAAGACAAGCTTACAGTAGATAGAAGTGGTTCGCCAGTTGTTTGTGGTTACGCAGGATTTGTTTTCAATATTGTGTTCCTCCTTTTATCATGTTGAAGAGTGGTAGGATGATTTAAAATGGAGGTAAGGCTTGGTTTGCTTCTTTTTTTTCGGTCCCATTCTTTGTAAAGAACTTACACGTCACATACGCGTCCAAATGTTCAAAAAAAACAGTAAGAAAACCAAAACAAAAGACACATGTACCACATGCAGAGACCAAAACGTAAAAAAAGAAATGTTTAAAAAAAACAAAGCTGTAAATAACATAAGACGCATACAAGATGTCATGCATAAAATTGAAGAATGTCACAGAGTAAAAGCACTAAAAGTTCATAAAAAAGTGTCTCCACTGTGAAATATTAAAGGCACAATGTGTCATTTCTGCCACTATGGGGTGTCTCGATCTAAACAAAGCAAAAGACATCATTTTGATGACATCATGGAGTAGCGTGGGATCATGGGAGTTGTTGTCTTCATTGTTAAACAACTGTCATTGCTGATAAAAAATGAAAAAAAATCTATCTACATGACTCAGGCATTAATATTCATGGACAACACGTTCTCATTCCCAGCTCATCAGACACAGCAGTTTGTTCAGCGTCCTTAAGCTTTAAACTAAAACGCCCAACCTACCTCTCAAGAGTCAGTTTGAGACGGGAAGGTTAGCAATACTACCTAACTACTTGGTTAGGTTTAGGCACCAAAACTACTTGGTAAGGATTATGAAAAGGTTTGGGCTAATATAATTACGTTTAGGTAAGTGATGTAACTCACGTTACGTAATGAATGTGACATAATGCATAGAAAGGTTTAGGCACCAAACTACTTGGTTAGGTTAATGAAAAGGGTTGGGTCAAAATAACTACGTTTAGGTAAGCACATTACAAAGAAAGTGATGTACATCACTTATAACATAACGTACGTTACGTAGAGAGACTTGAGGGGGCTCTTTGTACTACTGCACTAGAGGCACTTCAAGAAGTGACACTAGAGGGCTAACACCTTAGAGGCGTACATCCACTGACCAGGCTGCTGAATTTGACCCGATTTGGGTCATGAACAATGTAATGTATTATAGTCAGGCTATGTTTAGTCACGTATGCTGACTTCCTTTGTCACTCTCTGTCTGATGTTTTCATGATTCATGTTTTCAGGATGAAACGCACCGTTACCGAGGGAACAGTTTCCTCTCCTCTTTGAAACATTGTGGGAAACATTTGGGATAATGTAAGTACACAGCTCAACAAATAATACAACAAGTGTCAAGTCGTTTGGGACACTTTAATGTGGAAATACTACATAATATATCTTTAAATCTTTATTGCATTAACTGATGGCCAACTTTACACAAATGAGTTTCCGACTTAACACCATAAACTCCTGGTTCAGTCACTGCCTGCTCCTCAGCCGTCCATTGGTTTGTCTTTACCTTGAAAGGTGCATGCTTTGAATGGTCTGCTATCTCCTGGCAACATGCCTGAGGACACACACACACACACACACACACCAAAACAAAAAAACTGGCCTTTAACAGCACATAATGCAGGGCTCCTATTTAAAGGCTGGAGGGTCGGGGTGGGGGCGGGGTCCACAAAAGTCCATTTACAGTACGGGTCAGTACATCTGAAAGCCTTTACCACTCCAGCCGAATTCTTTGTCTCTCTCATTCACAGCTAGTTATCTGGACCGCAGGCAGCACAAAGGCAATTGGTATTATATTGTCCGGGCTGACATTAGCCCCTGATATTTTCACTGCTCTCCATTAAAGTCCTCTTTTCCTTCTCTATTACCAGGCGATTCCCACAGAGCGAGGGGTCACGCCAACCGTGCAGAGATACTCAGATACTTCGGGACAAAGACGGGGAGAAAGAAAAGAAACAGAAACCGCAGCGGCGATTAGTTCCGTTTTTTTTTTGTCGTCTTTACTTTTGTTTTGTTTTCCTTTTCCCGACACAAAGCTCTTTAACGGCCCGGATGAGGGCTGCTCTTAAGCCGTTTGTACCTGATCCCCGCCAAAATGGCAGCCCATTCAAGTCCCATTTTCCACACAGTCACTCTTCCGCAGCGCCGCGGCCTCGCGTTGACAGACAGAAAAATGGAAGAATGTGGAGCAAATGAATGTTAACAACAGGTTCGTATAATTAGCACACTCAGACCTTCCATGAAATGTTGTTTTATTGTGTGGACTGTGGCCGAGACGGAGATTTCAGGAGGGTGAGACGGAGGTCAGCCGAATACTTGCACGTCTTAATGATAACAATGGTTGCTCAGAAGGGTCAGCATTTCCAGACTGACTTCGGGCTCTATCTAATCTTCGGAGGCCTGATGAAATTACTCCGTGCTTTTGGAGTTAGACAATGAATTTATCAACCGGATTTCAACATTTACATAGGCACAATTTCGTGAATTTAGCGAATTCCTAGACAGACGTACATTGACAGAAGATGAAAAAGGTAGATAAGTCAATTTGGGAGGAGGATCACGGGTCCGGGCTCGTTCTTTGGAGGGTCAAGAGTTCGGCTGGTGTCCTTTCAAAAGCGTTGACTTTTGAAATACACGTTTCCAAAACAAACATCAGACTTTTTTGTGGTATATTTATCAAATGTGTTGAGAGCAACGTCTGCACACATCCTTTCGCAGTGTTGCGTCGTCTGACCGTCCTGACTGGCTGAGCTACCTCTATCTGGGGACAGTGTGGAAGCCCTCAATCTGCAGATGAGGCTTCACATTTCACACACACACACACACACACACACACGCCCTCACAGCTTATTCTCTCCAACTACCAGGCTGAGGAATGCCAGTGACTGAAGAGTCCTTGAGGCTGTCGACGGACAGGCCTGTGTGCAGACGGAGCAGACCCCCGCTCACCTGCGCTCGGCAGATCCTCCCTGCCCCCAAACCAAAAAGCACAGTGCACTGTGTCAGTCCTGTGTCTGCTTTAAGACTTCGTACAGTTCACTGTTCAGTCTCACTGTTGAACTCAATCAACTCTTCTTAACATATATTTGTATCCAAAGGTGAAATGCAGCAGACTGTGAAACAAGTCCAGCATCGTTAAATCGGCCTCTGAAATCTAAATGACAGATTGGTGATAATATTCCGCTCAGCCTCGTTCTTCCGCAGTACGTGGAGTTGTTTTGGCACTCTGTGTGTGCGTCCACAGGCTGAGGTCAAGAAGCGTTGCAGCTCCAGTGAGTGCGCAGGCTGGCGCTGCGACGGATCATGTGAGCTCCCAGCATGGGTCCTACATCCTCCACAGCTATTTCTGTCAGGGTAAAATCATGAGAACCACTTTAACCAACACGAGGCTGGCCAGAGGGTAATATCTCGGCTCGACACGGAGCCAAGTACGTTCCCTCCGACGGCCCAACAGTCTGGCTAACATGTTCAAAATAAATTAAATTTCTTCTTTTTGTCGTCTGATGTTTGTGCGGCGGGGGTCTGGCTCTGGCGCACAAATGAGTGTTTGAGTGTTAAAGCCGTGATAGGAGTGACAAAAATCCCTTTGTGATGGCCTTTGTGAGGGGGCGGAATGTCTAAACAAACACTTTCCCAGGGTTCGGGTGATTCAGAGAGCGATCCCAACAGGCTGTCAGGTTGAACCCTGCAACTCATTACTGAGTGTGCTGAGCTGATTTACAATCACACATTGCTATAAGTTGTGGTTAGCTGTTTTTTTTCTTTTTATAACACTTGGATTTGCAGTGAATTACAGTAAATGTTGCTTTGCTTAGAAATAATTAGGCCGGGAGGTTACGGGCGAGTCCGTGCCAACACGCTGTAAGAGCTATACGGTATGTTATTAAAGGTGCAGGTCACAGTAAAAAGAGAAAAATGTCCATGTGAAGATCATTTAATTATTTTATAAATACTTCTGTCTTTATTTCAGTATACAAAATAACAGTATGTACATCCACACAAAAGTGGTTTACAAAATCCATGAGTTCAGCTCATACGCTCATGAAAAATAGAATATATTTTGAACTGCATGTCAGACATAAAGGAGATAATGCACCATTTTACAAAGTCCTCAATGCTCCTTCTTCTCTCAATCCACAGGGATGCGGGGCCGTGCCAAGATCCACGCAGGACACGTGAGCGAGAGTCCAAAACGCCAACCACGAAAAAAAAAAAAAGTTCCGTGTTTGAAAAGTACTCGAAATTCCCTTTGTGTTCCCTTTTTTCCTCCATTGTCCATCGCTGCGGAGGAAAAAAGTTCAATGGTACCGAAAAAAGTACAGCATGGATCCATCAGAACCCTTCGATTTCCGTGGAATGAAGCCAAACATAAGTCTCAGTCTAGTGATGGGGGGGGGGGAACAATCCCTCTCCTCCAGCATTAAATCCAATATTATTTCTTTTTTTTTTTACTAGAGATATAATAAAATAGACTTTCAACATCCCTGTGAGAGGAATTTATAATCGTTAACAAGAAAAAGGAAATACCCAGGGAGGACGGCGGTCTTCACGTCAACCGGCGCTGTCGCCACGCTCTCCGCGTCCAGGTTTGTGAAGCGAAGAAAAAGCTCGGAAGCCCGGCTGTCAGCTCGGAGACTCGATACAAAAAATGATACTGACAAAAGAATAGACCATTTCTCCTTGAGATACACATGCTAAAGCTTAAGACAAAAGTAAGCCTTCTTGGTATGGTAGTGCTTTGGTTAATCTGGAGCCTCGGGGGACTGCTGGTTCGCGGCCTGGCGTCGACTCATTTGCAGACGTACTTCTCCACGATCCGCTCGCACTTCTTGCAGGTGACGTAGCAGCACCAGTGGTACTTGCAGTGGCAGCGCTCCACCAGCTTCTCCATGTAAGGGTTGTAGCCACGGCCGCAGCACATCAGGTCGCAGTTGTCGCTGCCCAGGGAGGTTTTATTGCACTGCCTGAAAGTGGAAGGAAATGAAGTCAGTTATTTTGTTTTGTGTCGCTTTGTGTGTCAGCTTCGGCAGCACAGGCCGAGCGACCGACGATGAACGATCCCGTCTAAAAGGCGTTTAAATTTACAGCTTCATTCTGAAACATTTTAGCCTGGGAAGAGCCCGTAACAGTCCTTTAAAAGCGCCTGACCGGCCGCTGTGCCTTGACCTTTTGTGCGATCCTCCTTCCACGCATTTTTTTCTTTCATTTTCTTTTTGTCTCCTCGTCTTTGGCCGGCGGACGCTCGAGCCTCTCATTTCAGAAGCCCGAGGCGTCCTGAATGAGCGGGGAATAGCCCTGTCGTAAATCACACTGAATACACGGGGCCGCCCTCCCTCTCTTTAGCTCGCCCTTTCCACATAATTGCATTGTTTTATGATGGCAGAGTGTTAATGACCAGCGTGGCGTGGGGAGACGCTGAGCCGATGGCTGCCGCGGGAGCGAAGGAGGAGGAGGAGGAGGAGGAGGAGGAGGGACAAGAGTCGTTGAGAATGTAAGACAGGTTTATTAGATCGGTGGGAGCTGGGAAAGGGACAGAAACCCCCACACAATTGAGTTTTGTCCGGACCAAGATCTCATTATATCATTGCTGTCCTGGAAGTGGAGCGGGAGGACAGCTCTGTACATTCTGTAGCTCCCATCTAGGAACAGTAATGCAGTTAAAGACTAAAGCACGAGCTTCATTAGTGCGCCTTGACACTTGCGTCAGTGATCACACGTTAGGAACAGCTGCTGAAAATTCACTTTCTCCTGTCCCAGATTGTCTCGCTAGCCATAAAACCTGATTCGAGGAAGAGTATCCACCGGCCTCTGCTCTTGTGAATTGGTCACAGCTAACGACGTTGGCAGGAGCGAGGTCAGTGCGAGTGTGAATCTTTAAACGCGAAGCTCTCCTCGAGTGGACACCGCCGAGAGAGAACTCAAAGCAAAGCAGACTCTTCTGAGACCATGTGATCGAGTCCGAGAAGTCCTCTTTTCACATTTGGAAATAATCGATACCCACGCGTGTGCCCTCACAGACATCGGCGTCAATAATTCATGTAACGATGGCAGCAAAGCGTCCGCCTCATGATTTGGTTAAATGCGCTAATGTCGCAGACTGTGTGCGGCGGCGGCTGGCTGCTGCGCTATCAGCCTGCAGACGTGGGACACGCCGGGCACAGTGAGTGTCTCTGACATGAAGCATGTCCCCTGGTTATCTGCAGAGTGTCCCACTGCTAGGGAACACATGATATGACAGTCATATGACGGATGATATTTATAACACATAACTGGATCATGCGCCATTTAGCAGAGCTTTTTCTCTTTGCTATCCTGCTTAAACGAGCCGAAACACGGTCAGTCAGCGGGGAAATTACATGAGATCAAGTTTTTATACGCATGAACAGAGAAGCTTAAACCGGCAGTTGACAACTTTTTTCTTTGAACTTATCATTCTGTAGTAAACACTGATTACACAGTGTAAAGCTGCAGGAAAATGACCCCATCCGTGTATAGATTGGTTCCCTACATGCCTCGCTTTCACCATGCTATTTATTTTCGCTCAGGACAGCTCGCTGTGGCCATGTTGCACAACACCAACATTAATACCACAGGGTAACACGAGGTCAATGAAGATCTTTCTCTTCTGATACAAACGTCTTCCCCAAGACTTCATAGTGCTCCTTTAAGCAACCGCACTAGACAAATTTGCCTCCAGTGCCACACAATTCAAAACTGAATCCTGAGATATCATCTGTTTTTCTCTGCAAACATATTTATGGAAAATTGGGAAACTCAATAAGCCTGCAAGACTTCTCTGATACTCTCTGATTCCGCAAAATTTGTTTGTCTGTTTTTAACATTCAAACAACCTTTTTTGCATTTATAAAAGAAAATCAACTAAATCAGCTGTCCTGACAGTGTCCACAGCAAATTAAGTGTTTCCACCTCTAACAGGAAAAACTCTTCAGGGGGAGATTCCTTAAGAACCGAGGTGCACCAAACCGACATCAGGGAACTGCTGACGATGAAGGCCGACTGTGGCTGAGTCCCACCCAAAGAGCTGCACTCGAACACACCGCAAAGACTACAGCCGACGGACAGACAGCTTGCACGTTCTGCGTCTGTGTCAAAGGAAGTAACTCTACACACCGCCGGGTACGCTGACTGAATTGGTCATTCAGAAAGGGAAACAGGACGACTCTGTCATGATAACGCAGTTTTTTTTAGACACGGCTCGTGCTAATAGAAAAGAAACAGAAAGTCCCAAATGACGCTGGCAAAGGGGCAGCGGCAAAAATAAAGAAATCACGGATACGACAGCGACAGGCTTGAGGGGGGCTTCCCATCTTTGACTTTTTATCTTATCTGCTCTGATTTGCATCGCTGAACAGCCAATCAGAGTCATTTCTCTTACAGATGCAAAACACAAATAAAGCAAAGAAGCTGACGACCAGGGCCGACTAGTGCCGACAGACACATTGCAACAACTAGACCAACAGACACTCACCGACGGGCCCAACACTGGCTGACAGCCGACTGTCGGCCTGGTGTTTCAGGGCCCTCACATACAAAATATAATCGTTAGTCATTAACCGGTTCATTAGCCAGATCTCAGCCTGAGTTAGACCCCCTTAGACTAATGGGCTCCCAGCTTCCCTGCGAACCAGCAGCACTTCACACTGTCCCAACTCAAACACCGGAGCCGAACAGTGTAAATAAACCCTTATCTTTGGGGGGGACCAGTTACTGTTTCCCCATTTGTGTGGCCCTTTCCCAATCGATATCTGCTCGAGTGCACTCAGTCCTAAGAATAACTGCATTAGTCATTGTATCAGATAGCAGGACAACGACTCCAGTCACCGCAGCCTTTTTCAGTGACACATGCTCAGACAGGCCACAGACGGAGCGCTCTCGAGGCCGCCGGTTATCAGCCGGCCTGCGAACTCGACGGTGCCACCGAGGCAGGAAGGCACTTCACTAGAGTCAACATCCTGAATGAGCAGACATTCAGAATTGGTTGTTTCCTATGTGTCAGCTGCTTGGCTGTCACTGACATGAGTCATGCTCATAAATCTAACCACAGAGAGCTATCATCACCACCAAGTATCCCTCCCTCCCTCCCTTTGTCATGCACGCTCACAGTCCAACGCTCAGTGTGACGTGGCAGCCTCACCTGTCCTGTGTGCCGACCGAGCCCTGTTTGTCGATCCTGGTGCAGAAGTCCGGGGAGCTCTGCAGGTAGACCAGCTCGTTCTCCCTCACCGGCCTGATGTCGATGTCTTTGGGCACCAGCTGCTTCCGTGTCCCCACGAGCCGGTGGACCACCTTGGTGGCGGACAGGTACTTGGTCTTCAGGTCCATGGCGATCTCCCTCAGGTCTTGCAGGCCTCTCCAGCAGGTCCTTATGGAGCAGGAGCCGGACACGCCGTGACATTTACACTTCATCACCAGCGCGTCTCTCAATGCCTGGACACGGGGACAGAGGACACGGAGGTCAGATAGTGCTCGCTCTGTGTGGGGCCGAGATACGCTCACAATTGAAACTGTAGTGTGCGGTTTAAAAAAGCAAAAACAGTCAACATTGCTTACTTGTCTGCCGACTTCCGCGTTGTGTAGGTGCATCAGTTTGTTGGCGTGAGAGCCTGCGCGCTTCATCTTCATGGGAGCGTCAGAGAACTTGGAGCCCATGATCAAGCCGTAGTGCATGTTGTCAGCGCAGCCGCCCCAGCGATAGCCAGGCTCCAGGATCTGGGCGGGAATCGGGCCGCACGAGCACAGCCGCAGATCTCCGGAGGTGCACGCCCGCGCTATGGTGTGGCTGATGGTCGCTGCCGACAGGGCGTAGACGAATGCAGACTCCCTTGTTCCTGTTAAAAAAAAAGATAAGACACCCAAATGATGCGGGTGAAAAAGGAAGACGTCAAAGACATTCAATAATCATTTTCTCTCGAGCACAGTTTGTCATTCCTGTCACCAGGAGTCGCTCGCTTCCAACATAGCAAAAAACGTAAATAGTGTGGGATCATGGGAGTTGTTGTCCTCATTGCTGAACAACCACCACTGCTGATGATGAAATCTACCTATGTAAATCGGGCAGAAATGTTCATGGACGAGGTAATGTTTCAAAAGTTTTATTCAAGTTTTAGGTTAAGTCACGTTTACCGACTTCCTTCCTCACTCTCTGACGTATCATCAGAAGTTATAGCGACAGACGATCGGTTGAAATGCAGTTACCTTTAATTTAATTACCAATTTCTCTGGGTTTGAACACTGTCTCAAACATTAAGGATAATGTAAGTACACAGCTCAACAAAATATATAACAAAGGTCTAGTCACGGTTAGATATTTTATGCAGAAATGTTACATATTATATCTTTAGGCACATATTCTAGACAGTCATTATAATTCTTCATTAATTGAGTGATCTTTTGCTCTATCAACTGTCAGAATGTAGTGTAGGTTCCTCTCAAAGTTTCCTAAAGTCTGAGCTGACATCAGCAGAGAGATTTCTGACTTTGTCTGACCAGCAGTCTGAAACTTTAGACTAGACAAAGAAGGAACAATTATCCGATTATTAAACTAGTTGGATTATTTTTCTGTTGAATATTTTCTCGATATAGGTAGCTGCCCGTACAGTGAGTGAATATTATCTCTGATTTGGTTTAAAGGATCAGTTCAGCAAAAAGAAAAAAATTCAGTCATTATCTACACTCCCCCATGCCGAGGGAAAGTCAGGTGAAGTTTGGTCGTCCGCAAAACGTTTCTGGAGCTTGACTGCAAAACAGCACGCTCCATCTGACGTGGTTGTACAGGCTCGATCACGTGTCTAGGGTGTAAATAATGTCGTTTTGAATCAATTTGGGATCTCGGGGCTTCCGGAGACTTGGATGACCGGGCGAGCTGTATGGAGCCATTTCATGCATTTTTTAAAGTTCTTTTTTTAAGTTTCAAAACAACTTCCGACCTACTTCAGTTGTTTAGCAGACTGCTGTAACGCTGCTTTGCTGGGAAGCTCCGGAAATGTTTTGTGGCGTACGAAACTTCACCTGACTTTCCATCAGCACGGGGTTGAGTAGATAATGACTGAAATAAAAAGTTTGGGTGAACTGTTCTTTTAAGGTTTATATAAGTCTGTTTTTGATGGGCTGGCTGTGTGCACACTGTTTTCAGAAGGGGAGCGTACCTATGTTCCCCTCTTTGTATGAGACTGGGGAACATAAAGCGGGAAACATAGGACCCTTTTTTTAAAAAAGGGTCCTATGTTTCCCGCTTTTCCCAAAAAGGGTCCTATGTTCCCCAATATGTATGTGACCGGGGAACATAGGACCCAGGGAACATAGGAGCCTTTTTTAAAAAAAGGGTCCTATTGCAACAGCACCTCATCAGTAGGGTAAAACTAACCTGTCTCATGACGGTCTAAACCCAGCTCACGTTCCCGGTCTGTTACTTTTTCCACCATTACTGAAAAATTCCATGGCAAATAGACCTATGTAGGCCTACGAACTAACCCTAACCCTACCCTAACCCTAACCTGTCTCACGATGGTCTAAACCCAGCTCACGTTCCCGGTCTGTTACTTTTTCCACCATTACTGAAAAATTCCATGGCAAATAGGCCTATGTAGGCCTACGAACTAACCCTAACCCTACCCCTAACCCTGCCCTAACCCTACCATAACCCTAACCCTAACCTGTAGCAATACATACCGGGGAACATAGGACCCTTTTTCTGAAAAAGGGTCCTATGCTCCCCGGTATGTATTGCTACAGGGGAACATAGGTCCCTTTTTGGGAAAAACGGGGAACATAGGGATGACCCCTTCAGGGGATAGAAGACTTCATACTTTTGAGACAGGCAACTGAGCCACCACCAAATGGCAGCCTCTTTCAAAATGAAATGTTAGTGTGAAGTTTGTAGTGGTCAGCTTGAATTGGCGGTGATTAGAATGTGTTCCAAGTCTGAACATTTTTTCAAATCAAAAAACCAAAACATGTACAGAAAGCTGAAACGCTCCTCTGTGATCTGTTTCTCTATTTCCCTCTCGGCCTTCGTCCGTTTAGTGGAAAAAAATGAACCGATCAAACGCGGCCTGTCACTGCTCACGCCGTAATGCAGAGTGAGCTCTGATGTGACCGGCGCTGATACGCGTACCCGGAGAGCACATGTGCAGAAGGGCCGAGGAGCAATTTGAAGTAAGGGAAGAACTCATGTATGACCGTGTGCTGCCCAGATCAAAGCCATCCCTTGACAGAGATGAGCCATTTCCTGTTCTGTGCCGACTGTTCATTTGGTAAATGGCAGCCATTCTCCCCCCCCACCCGCAACCCTGCAGCCGTCTCTGGCTCGCTCAAGGTCCTTCTGGCAATGCAAACAGCAGAGTCAGACGGCAGCGCAAACAGGCGCGCCGTCAGATAATGCTGTGGATTTTTGGGAAATAGCAAGCCAATTATTTTATCCTACAGAAAGTACACACGTGGTGGTGTGTGTGTGTGTGTGTGTACTCTCAAGTAACAGCTTGAGCAGTGTGTGACCTCCTCAGGAATGACTAATGGAATCATTTTACTGGCAGCACGAAAGGGGAAAGATGAGGCAGCGCGTCATCTTTAAACTGGGAATCACTTGTGAAACGGATGTAATTCTGCGTTCAAGTTTTCAAGATGGCTGTCACGTTAATACATACAGCACGGATAAATCTATTGTACAACCACTTTTAGAGGTCTGAGGATCGTCTCACCGGTTATCGTAAGCTAAACCGCAATAAACATGCAGCTCTTAACGGCCTTGGTTTTAGATATTGGGTGAATGTCAAGCAGGACTATAAAATAACTTTGTCCACGCTGTCGTTCCAAACTGTGTGTAATCATACCTCGGTCGAGGTCCGGTCGATACTTCGGGGAATCGGCGGGGATTTCGATCGAGGAGCAGTTCCAGCGCATGTCGGCGAAGGTCTTCTGGCAGGTTTTCTTGACCTCGCGGGCAGCCTGGATGATGGTCTGCATGAGCTCCAGGTTGCTGCGACACAGCTGAGCTTGCGAGGACACCATGCCAGGCAGCAGCTTACAGTGTTGGGTCTGGTTGATGTGTAGAGACGCAGGAGTGTGTGACAGCGCTCTGCAGGGACGGAGGTGGCGATAAACACAGGACACAGAGGTATTTGTCAGGACGCATTCAACCATACGTTTTCTCTTCATTTGCGGCGGCGGCGATGACAACAATGGGGCCGATTGCCTCATCACGGTCTCTGTTTTTATGTGTTGTGAAATTATCACGTTCATGGGAATAACAAGGCATGCTGGGAGTTTGAGCGGCGGTGGTGTGTTTGCAATTTGAGGTCCACATCGGCTTTGAACAAACAATTGAAAATCCAAACAGATAATGCTTCAATCAGGGAAATATTTTGGCACGCCGCGCCGAAAAAAGAACAACTTATCACACGAGATTCCCAAAGAAGACTCAGCTGCGGATCCATAAAACACGAGTGACACGTTCTTGGCACACGGATTTCCCTTTGTTAAGCAGAGAGGAGGCATCGGCATCAGCCAAAAAATATAAAAACTCCAATAAATTCTGATGCACAGTCAAATAAAAAAATCTAAATAGATCCCTTGCCATTTTCCACCACAGGAAGCGTCGTCCTCTGTGGCCTCCGTTTGACATCAATCGCCTGTTTACAGACCATAAAAGGATGCACACATTTGAATTAAACAATTTAAACTCGTTGAGGATTAACTTAATAGAGAAACCACAGGCGAAGCAGGTCAGCTCTGATCTCGGCTCTTTGCGCCTCGCACTCTGCTGCGAGTTCGTGAGAACCAGGCAGCGGCGTGGCCTGTTTTACATTAGGAGGCCGAGGGGCCGCCACTCTGTGCCCAATGATAAGCTGTGACTCCGCTGGGCTCGCGGTAACCCGGCACTCACAGGTGTTTACAGCCGCATCTGTTTTGCATTGCGCCGCTGTGCATTATCAAGACTGTAGGGCTTCTCGCTTTAGATTTAGCACATGCCATCCCGGCTCTCTTGGGCACATCTGCTCAAGTCTTCCCGCTGCGAGCGTTACAGCCACTTGTGCTGATAAGGAGCACGGACGCTCTTGTTTAAGTCAACGCGAAAGGAAGCTGTGCGATCAGCGATCAGACACAATGATCATCGGTACAAACTAAGAACAGAAGGGTTCGCTGGCATAAACAGATGTCTCTGTTTTGATTTGTTTTCCCGGGCCGTGTTTTTGGTGAACTATGATCAATCAAACTGGTGTCGGGTCATTCACTTTAGGAACGGCTTGTGTCTGTTTCTACAAATAAACTCTTCAAATACACACTAGCACACGCAAATTGTGGAAAAAAAACCGCAAAGGGTTCAAACAAAAAAAACGTCCAACAGTTTCGATTGGAACATAAATAAATTCAAAAAATAGCAAGTTGGGAATTTTTTACCGACTTTCCATCATTATTGAGAAAATTATTGTTTACTTTCACTTAAAAGCAGTCTGGTGCTCAGTCTGAGCAATCAACATTCGTGTCAACATTTATGGCGTCGGTTTCCTTCGACGGCGCACACTATTTTTACCCGGATTGAGGCCTAACTACACACACAGCGAGCAGTGACATCAGCGGCACTGTCTGCGCTGCCGCGGCGCCTCGTCATATCTGCCTTATTTTCTATTCCTATCTTCTTATTACACGTCAGGGCCCGCGCGTTTGATCCGAGAGCTGAAACGCGCACACACGGCATCTCCTTTTTACTGAAGCTGCACTGAAGTTAATCGAACAAAGAGGTTTCCATTCACAACCTGAAGACCTGCCAGCTAATCTACTGTCCCCCCTTCATCAGACGCACATGTACACAACACGCAGCCACTCGAGGAATGCTGGGGCCCCTTCTCGGAGCTGTCACGGGCCCTCCGCTCCATAAAACACTGCGGCGTGCGGCGAGAGAGCCGCGCAGCAACCGTGTGGCTGCGCGACGCCGCCTCTTTTGACATCGTTCGAATGTAAAGCAGCGCAGCGACAGGGCCCCCGAGGAACAGGGGGGAAAAGGCGGCCCTCCCGAGAATACTTACAGCCATTTGATGCCGGAGCAGACCTGAGACAGCAGCAGAGCCGTGAGCACACCAAGAGGCAGGGCATGGGAGCTGCTCCTCATGGTTGGACAGTTCACACAGGACACGAATACAAAGAGCGGTCGGGTATCTGGGCTCTGACTCAACAGTCGGCTCTCATAGCACGGCTTCCTCCTCTAAACCCTGCAACAAATCACACAAATATTATCAGCGACATTTGGTCTCGTGTTAGCAGGCGAGCACTGTGAAAGTCTTTGTGCGAGCTCTACACATCATTTAAATCTATAAAACAGATCAAATCACAATGACAGAAATGTGGGATTTATTCTCGCAAACTCTGCATATGTTGAATAAAGACTAACTACATGACATGACATGGAATGTGCTCTGTACACAGGCCACGCACACTGTAGGCGTTAAAACACACTGTAAAGAAACATCCGTGGTGTTACAGTGACAGAGAAACACAGGAAACACAGGAAACAAGACACAGAACTGCAGTGAAACTTTTAAGACACAAGTGCCCAGACTCTTTTCCCTCAGAGAGCCTGAACATGAACTTAATGGTGGGCCACGGGTCAAAGGCAGACACCTATTACACCGTACTGTTAAGATGCAAAATGTCACCAGGGTCACAAGTTTAAACTTCCTGCTCAGATTATGAAAAGAATGAATGATTAAGGACCTTAGTTTAAAGAGCAGTTTACTGTCACAAAACATTTAAAAAGCATAAACAATGTAGGAATTTAAAAAATATATACTTTTCCTTTTTCCCTGACTAGATACATCTAGCAGACCGGAATTTAACCGCGGGGCCCGTTTTGAGCCTCCCCGCTTTCAGACAAAGAACCATGCTACATTTTCATCCAGGGACCAGTGCTGTGTTTGTGGAACAGATGGTGTCTCAGCAGGCAAAAAAGCTGACTTTATTATAGTGAATTTTAACTTCAAATATTCAGTAACACAGTCACAAGACACCACAGCTCACTGATATACTGGTATAATTACTATCTCTGTTTTTTTTTAAATGGATGGACTTCTTAGGGTTTTTACAATAACATGAACTTTTACTAAACTTTGACACCGGAGCGTTCAGATGAAAGATGACCTTTTCCCCTGCATGTTTGAGCCCACTGCAGTTATTCAGCTCGGTGTGTCAACTCCGTTCCACTTTGTAAAAATGTGAAGAATTTTCAATAAAAAAAAAAAAGGTGTCAGCAGCAGCAGCAGCACAGATCAGCGCACTGATCTTTAATCAGCGCATCAGGAGCATTGTCTGATCGCCCTGAGCCGCTGATAACAAGCTGTCTTTGAAGGGGGCTCACAGTGGAACAGCAGGTAACTGATAATGGGCCGCATTACAGAGGCAGTTCCTGCTCGGCGCTGATTGGCGGAGACGGAAAGGTGTATTAATTATTTAAATGAGCTGGACCGAAACTATTGTGTGGCGTTCAACTGCTTTTTAAAGCACGAGGACGGGCTGAAATTACATAAAGGGGAAAAAAAAAAAAGAAAAACGTAACTTTTCGTTGTCCACCATCGATGAAAAATAAGTGATTCCCTGAACGCCCACACTCTTTGTTTGTCTTTTTTTCCAGAAGCCTAAAGCGGATTTTCTGTTTAAATTTACATTCGGCCAAAGTGAGCTAAGTGGCGGCTCCTGTTTCCAACCAGGAGATAAAGGCTGATAGCCACACACACACACACACACACACACACGCACGCACGCACGCACACACACCGATGTGTGCCTCTCCTCAAGCCAAGATAAGCCGGGCAGGCGCACCGAGCCAACTATTAATCATATTTCCTAACTATCAGGGCGGATCTAATTAGAGGAGATTAACTAACCAGGTCGGACAGGGTTATTTATGTAGTACAATAATGTTGCTTTCCATTCAGCTCGCAGACTGAAGGCTCTGAAGGGATTCTAAATCACTCCAAAGATACACATCTTGAGAAAACTGTTCTTGTGCTTGTATATTAAATCAAAATAGGCAACAACTATCCATCTAACCGGAGTTCCCTCCTCGTTTCAGACTAATCTTCGTTTCCAAACTTTCTTCCAGGACTTTCTCTCAGCTGATGGCTCCTCTGCAGCCAACAAGCTCACGCAGCGGACACACAAAGCGGCCAGCTCCCCAAACTTTAGCCCTGTCCCCTGCGCGCACAGGCTCCTCTAACGGCGGCACACGGGGAACAGAAGCCGGGACTCACCTTTACGCACAGCTCTCAGCAAAAAAAAAACGACGCGACGGAGGAAGAACAGGAAAAAAGAAAAAAGAAAAAATCAAATCTCAGCAGGGTCGGAGTATCCTTTCGGGAAGGCTTGTCTGCGTCCGAGTCAGCCAGACGCATGAGTAAAATCCAGCATGGGGTGGTGGAGTAGCTCCGGACAGGTACGCATGGTGTGCACGAGAGAGAGAGAGAGCTGTGAGTGAGTGTGTGTGAGTGTATGTGTGTGTGTGAGGACAGAGACAGACAGAGAGAGAGGGAGAGAGTGAGGCTGAGTGGGGGCAGACTCGGCTCTAAAGTACCCCTGCCTGCTTTTGATCTCACTGCTGATGTCAGACCAGCATTAGCATAAGAAAAAGCGCGCCGGACCAGAGCACAGCTGCTCTCGGACACTCTCCTGTGAGGCGCTGCTGATAGAGAGACACAGACAGAGACAGGGAGGGAGGGAGGGAGAGAGAGAGAGAGAGAGAGAGAGAGAGGGAGGATACCGAGCTATAGCCCTGTAATATTCCCACAGGGAGGTGAAGTGAGTTACAGTGTGTCTGTGATCGTGAATGCTGCACAGTGACCATAGGTTTTTTTTTTTTTTTTTTTTAATAGCCGCTCTGGTATCAAACCCCCATGAAATGCTATTAAAATTCCTCCAGTTCTCAATGGACACTGTGTAGTGTGACCTTATCATTGCGCTTTAACAGGAGCCAGTGGCTCCATGTGACCGGCCCCTCACTCCACAGGACGTGACACGGACATCAGATATTAGATTAAATGTTGGATGGAGAGGCTCCGAGAAAATAAAGACATCACAAGTGTTCACGTGGACTGTGGAATTTGTTTTGTCATTATTATTATTGGATTTTATTTAAAGGTATGAACATTCGGAAGTCGCGTAAGTGGATTCCGTGCGTAAGCAGGCGAAATGGACGAGTTCTTTGTCTTCATGACAGAATAAACAAATTGACCGTGAAGAAAAAATTTCATATTGTTTTACCCTGTTTAAATTTGGCGGACCCTGCCACCTTTCCAGCTTCAAACAGTGTTCTGGGGACCTCGTTTTCCTCTGAGAACAGCTTGTTTATTCAGTTATGGAAAAAATAAATATTTCGGAGTTAGTATTATAACCTAATTAATATAGCAATTATTAAAATTCTGAGTTTTGATTTCTTCCCAAAAACTACATAGTGCATCTTTAATAGTGATCATGCAGGGTAAATACAGAGCATGAGACTGATGACTGATGTGCTGCACAGACAGTTTAAAGCCATTATTTATTTTGAACTGTTGTCCCGAGTTGAGCTCTTACATGTACAGCAGCATAAATTAAATCTACCACAACACGTCACTCCACACATAACCTACATGAAAGGTACAATGAGCTTAACATGGGCACAGCTCGGGGTGCTTAATCTTTGGTGTGAGTGATTATATATCTGGAATTAGTCTGATTTCCGCTGAGTTGACAGCCCTGTACGGAGAAATTATTTTGCAATGTGCTATTTCACAATCGCTGTTCACCGCGCTCCGAGTTACCCTGTTACTGACCTGTCTTTGGACGTATCTGTAAAGAGGCCCTGGGGTTAAACTATGGATATATTTGTGATGTGTTCGAGAAGACAAAAGAGTAAAGCTCTCAAAGCTGAGTAGATTGTCGAGTATCTGACACTGATGCCACCGCACAGGCTTTTTTTGTCCATTATGTCCAATGGCTGATCATGTAAAGCTGTAATGTGTCTGACAGTGTGACGGTGACACTCCAGCCCATACTGTCATACAATATGAAAGGTGTGAAAAAAGTAGGTTTGGTCGTCACTATGTTTGAAATTGTCTTTACATGTCAATCAAATTTAAGTTGTGTCCAAAAAACCTGAAATTGGATTTTAAAAAGTTCATGTCAGCCCACAGAAACTGTTTTTTTCATTTTTTATTTCAATACAAGATGATGATGTTGCAGCCACTGATGGACATCATCCGCGTCTGATAGCTCTACTGAAAAGAAAATGTCACTCAGTCATCTAAAGAGTTGCATTCTCTTTTAGAAACAGTCCTTTGACACGGTGCACCGAAGAAACAGCACCAAAATAATAGAGCAGTGTTTCAGTTTTACCCTAACAGCGATGGTTGTAATTAAGAAACACTAAACATTCTGTTAAAACAAAAGGGCCTCAACGATAATAAGTTACGTAAGTGTATTTCATTCTTAAAATATAAAAAAAGATACATGGATACAAGAAGTGTCAAAAGTGTTCCGAGCGCTGACTTTTAACAAAATATGTTCCGCATCTGTCGATTTTAAATGTGCAGCCCCGCGGAGAAATATTGAATAATTGAATCATTCTGCTACAATTACCGAATGCCGCCGTGTCTCATGTTTTTCATCTGAATCCATTTAGAAACAATGTTTTACATTCAGGCGTTTCTTTTGCGCGCAGACTAACAAAAAGACAACTAGAATTCAACAAGGCCTCGGCTGTGGGACGACCGCCCGACCGCCCGGCACGCTCTCTCGTCTGTAAGCAAGTGACCTCCGTGATAAGTGTTTCCAAAAGTAATGTTGGAGGGGGATACCACAGTCGCAGGCGTCCTGTCTGTCTGTCTGTCCCTGCACTGAAACATAATGAGTTTTTAGACAAAGAGTGAATTTGACATTGGAGTGATTTGAATTTGAAATGTAAATGATGCCCTGAATTCACCGTGACACTTGAAACCTATTTTATAATGCTTACGATACATAGTAATACAATGTGACATGACATTGCGGTGTTCACACACAGGTATGCCCTTTAACATTTCCTAAATAAAACCTTCCTAAAGTTACATAGCGCTCTCCTGCACGGGCTGATTTCCTCAAATATTAACCTCGCTGTAAGCGATACGCTGCGGAGCCAGCTGTGGGAAAGTAATGTATGGTTTCCCTGAGAATCTGCTGCACCTCCAGTGCTCACACAAAGGCAATAGTGAGCTGTTGTCCAGACCTTGACCTTGCGACTGGTATAGCTAACACGGCTTGGCCTATAGTGCTCCGCGGGGACCGGCAGATCAGGTGTTGTCACGCTGTCTCTGGAGCAGACACATTTACAGACCACAACAAGCCCTCGTCCTCCGGGAACACCCGGATCTTGTGTCTCAAATCTGTTTGCCAAACAGGGTCCCACAGCCACTTTTTCCACCACAGTATGCATCTCATTTACAGTGGCGCTTGTGATCGTGGTTCCAGAGAGGCTCCACGTGTTTCACATGGCAGTCAACTGTGAATGGGCACAGGTCGGAGCGTGTGTGGGAGTCGTGGAGCTTCCAGCAGGACCGGGCCCGTCTACAGAGACACTTTTTACACTCGGGCTCGCCATTCCTGAGCTAGGATCAACACGCAGCCCCTTGATCTTCATATCTCACCTGCCAAGCAGCGCAGAAGGGGGAAGACACCTTCACAGGGAGGCAGAGGGGGGATCAGTGAGCCGCTGGAGTTCATGATAATGAAATAAGTCATGTCACGTAACGGCGGACTCAGACGTGAGGTATGATAAATATTCCTCGTCTGCGATCAGAGCCGGCTTTACGGAGATAATGTTACAGTTACATTGTCCTTTTAACTGGGAAAATAATCAGCTTTTGACATGGTGGGATTACCGGCAAACACACCATCATGTAATCCAGATGCGGCGCGAGTCGGAGCTGGAAGTTTATTTTCAAAGGGGTTACAATCGGTAATTTAGATGGATCCCTTTAGATGATGCGATATCAGAGTCCCCGATGAAATATGTCAAAAAACCCAAAAATGTGAAAGTGTGTAAATAGAAGCTGTGATTTATTTACTTTGGTGGAAAACCTGCGTGTGCAAACTGTGTATCACAAATCATGTGTTGCAAAAATATCGTCACAGTTAAAAAGACAAATAAGCAATTTCCAAACCGAGCGAAGGGAGCGAGCCCAGCCGTGGGTGAATACAGTGTGAACGTTTGTGAGGAGTGAGTCCTCGGGCTCACAGCAGCGAGCCATTGTCCTTCAAATCTCAAGGGGATTCGCGCCAATATCACAAATCTGGCGAATCACCGGGGGGAAGTAAGGACACTCAACTTTCACCCAGGAGGATCAGAGCCTGAATGGGTGCAGAGTTACTATTATGCCCCTGGAAAATACTCCCATGCTCCCCTCAGGATACGAATAAAACCAAACTGGGCTCCAGTGAGCACTGCAAATGTGATCAGGAGCCTTGAGCTGATTTTTTTTCTTTCCTCATCTTGTAAGAAATGTTTGAAGATGAAGAAAAAAAAAAAATAATAATAATAATAATAAAAAAAATAACATCAACCCTGAACAGTTATTTCGTCAGTTAAGTTACAGATATATTTGCAGTTTTATGCTCTTATCAGATATATACTCAACAAAATTATACTTACATATAGTTGACTTATAATGTGATTTTTTGTGTGTAGTACACTGGTAGTGGATATAACTTCAAGTTAAAGGTATATTTCAAATACACATTTTACCTAAATAGAAAACTAGCAGTATACTTTAAAGTACAAAGATAATACATAAATATTAAACTATAAGTATGATGTAAGTACACACTTGCAGTATAAAATGATGTCAATGCAAACTTGTGTGCTCTTACGCAAACACTGAATACTTATACTAAAGTATACTTTTATAAACTAGAAGGTCGACGAGGGGTATATAACCAGTACCGATAAGGTCATTATAGTATAGTTTACAGTATTGTTGCAGTACAAAATAAAACTTAGATATACTCAAAGCTCACTACTCTTACACCTAAAGAATACTTAAAGCATTTGTTCATAAACTAGAGACTCAAATGGAAGTACAAAACTAGTCAACTTAAGCTAATTTTGTATACTTTCATAAACTAAACAGTGGGCTAGAAGTAATGTATAACCAGTACCTATAAGGTCACTTATAGTGTAGATCATGGTATTGTTGCAACACAAAATTAAATATAAATGTAACTTAAAGTGTAATTAGAAGGAGACTAGTCCAAAGCAGTAGTGAAGTTACACACTTAAAGTTATACTTCTAGTACACTGATGTTGGTGTACTTATCACATACAGTATACTTGGGAAATATACTTAAACTTAAAATGAACTTGAAGTAAACTTCTTTTTTGTAATGGATCAAAGGGAGAGGAAAGAAGCATGGAGCAAATGTTCACAGCATAATTCAGTTTTATTGCCCAACCCTCATTACACAATTTGGAGAGAAGATTCACATAAGCACACTATTATGTTTAAAAAAAAAAAAAATCTGTTTTATTTTGTTAAAAGAACTGAATTACGCAAACCTCAAAGATAAACGAATAAAGGTTCGGCTCTCTGATGAGGTCCGCTCTTTTCTCCCAAACTAAACCTGTTTGACCGTGAATAAATCTCCAATCAAAATGAAAAGCAGGAGTTTGATTAACAGCCATTATAAATGCAATAAAGCAAGAACTTGAAAGGGAATTTTCAAATGGAAAAAAATCGGTGAACCGTGTCCGTAACGGTTAGTTTTCTGTTTTACCTCTTATCTCCAACCAAACACTGAAGGGTGCAGGGCTCGGCTGCCAGCCGGGTATTGATAAATAACAAGAACATTGTGTATCACCAGCAGTAGTTCTGAAGGGTAAAACTGTCCGATCAGAGTCAACAGAGGGACAGTGCCAGCTCTGGATCAGCCATGTGAAAATCCCATCAGTCTCTGGTGTCCCTCCTGTGAAAGCTGCCGTAGCTCACAGTGGGGATCGCCACAGAAACAACAAACTCCGTCCAATCTGTCTGACTGGACCCACATCTCTTGTGTACCATTTGTTTATGACCTCTGGCTCTATTGTGCTTTGAGGACCGAGCTCTTTCAAGTGACAGATGGGTGGCACCTTTGAACACGTCATGTGGTCCTCCGGGACACCGTACATCCACACCATGAGCTGTGTGTTCGTGAAGCCGGGGCGTTCACCGGCACTGGAGGATGATTCCCGACAAAACAAAGATACCATGATTGCCCTGGTCTGAGCGAGGTTAGGGTTAAAAGAAAAAAGCGCAATCCAATCCTGTCGTGTCGCCAGAGCATCATAAACGAGTCCACTCAGTGCAACCAAGCACACTTTAAAGGGAAATCCGCCCTAAAGCAGATGTTTTAACATGTTTTTCTAATCCTGCGGTGAATTTGTTTTAACACAAACCATGTCACCTGATATTAAGTGATGATTTCATCAGCCGACATGATTTTGATTTGTTTCTTTGACACAGAATTGATGACTGAATCAAGGCGGAACTGGAAACCCCGACTGCTTCTCATCCAGGTGAGTTATATTTGAATGTCAAACAGCACTCACTGCTGTAAATTAATAGACACGTCTATAATCCACTAAAATGTCTCGGGATTTATTTCAGTATTTAATGTCTACGGAGCAGCTGCAGGATTTGTCTCATGACATCATCACTGCGGTCCATCTGGACCGAGTCATGAATTAAAACTGGGCCATACATCACTTGGAAATTAATGCATGTAAATTGTATTTTTGGCTTTATCTTCCCTATAAAAAGAGACGTTCGCTCCAGCGTCGAGCCTGGCAGCGGTGTCTCACACAGGTCCTTTATCACACTGGATGAAGCCATATCACTGCGGCTGAAGAGGTGTCGCTGAAAAGGAGCACAAGGTGTTGAGGGCAGAGGGGGCTGAGGTGAACCATGTGGGTGGGGTGATGACTTCAGCAGAGCCCGGGGCGCCCCTTTCATTTACAGACGTCTCTCCGCTCGCACCTCCTGGTAAACATGAAGCCGAAGAACGATTGAGGAACCAGGAGGACAGGCACCAGCCCGGCCGAGGGCCTCTAAACAGCACAATAGATAAATTGTTAGGATCCATCTGGTTCTTGTGAATTCAGCCTTTTAGATTGTGGCTGGCGAACGCGTGAGAGCACCAGAGCATCTTTATAAATGATCAAAGCTCACCTCCTTAAGGATTACAAAAGCATTTGACATTCCAGGCAGCGTGACCATTGTGCTGTGAAAATGTGTCGGGATCAAACAAATTACGAATTTGCACGAGTCAGAGAAGGGTGCTGAGAACTATTTTGACAGGAGTAATTTTAGACAATCAAGTAAAACTCATGCGCAGTCATTAAATAAATTGCATTAAGTGCCTCATGATTGGATTATCTCCTACACAAAGGGAATCACAGAGGAACTCATGATACGATACGATTCGGGATACAGCCAGCAGTGGCGGTCCTAGGTTGCATGACGCCCTGGGGTAACCTCGCCTTAGAGCCCACTTCGGACCCACACACACAGTAACAGTTATAATAACGGCATGGCAAAATGACATAATTGACTTGACGTGTCAATGAGCAATACAAAAACCATATGAAATGAATGCAGACAAATGAAAAATGTTTTTTTTGCAGGCGCTCATGCCGCCCCTCCACAAATACCCATATTGCCCATATGAGGAACTGCCCCTGTCAGCCAGCCTGCAATAATTAATAATTAAAAAGGTGCAGGAAGTATGAATGTATTTACTGCATTGTGGTGTCCATATCTTGTCCACATCCTTGTAATTCATCATTCTAATGTGAAATAGCCATTATTAGACTGAACTGCCAGAAAGCAGAACAGTTCTGGAGTTAAAATGTTCGAAGGAAGGATACAACCATGGCTCACTCAATTCTTTCAATCTGTGTAAATTAAGTTTACGGAAGTTTACAAGACAAGGAGTCACAAAGTAGTGACAGTAATCTGTTTAGAGAGCTACCTGTTTTAATAAATAGCCATATTTTGTCTCACCAGTCCTTGACGACAACTTGCAGTTTTAAATCCTGTAGCTTCACAGTGGCGGGTTAAAATGAAGTGTTCTGTAAGAGTACAATCAACAAGTTGTCATCTGAGTAATTAAAACCAAAAGTTTCGCTGGTAGTATGAGGAGGATCTGAATTCGGGCCTGTGCTGCCAATTTTCCCTGAAAACGGAACCTTGAAATAAAATCCACTTAAGCCCTCTGTCTTCCCCTCCAGAGTGTAGTTAAACCCTGGCTGTGTATGGACATGATTACAGAGTGCCATGGGTCTTACATCAGTGCAGAACCTTGACTTCCAGCAGGAAACCTGGTGCACGGGTCAATTATGGCAATACCTTGTTTTGCTTAAAGATGGAGGATGTGTTCTTCATGCTCAAACACACAGGCTCCACCTGAGATTTAAACTGGAACAACGTCCACTTCTACTTCCCAAAGTGTAAATAAATAAGAGGCGGCTTGTAGGAGGTATATCGCTCGTGGCAGAAAGTGAGGATGTGGGGGTTATGGGGCGATGCTGGCGTGCTCCTGTGCCGCACATGGCTGCAGTGAGGCCCGCGAACACCGCTGCCGGCGGCCCACAGCGGAGACAGATCCGTTTGCTCAGCAGCTGAGCGGGGACACGGAGATGCTCCTTTCACACTGAGCTGAGCACCAACAATCAGGGCTTTGTCAGGGAGGCATCTGCTGTTACAGCTCACAGGAAGAATACATGTCTCTTTTAAAAAAGTGCACTCAGTGGGGTTATCAGTGTTAAAGATAAGCTGGCATCATGTCAACAAACACAAAATGTATGTATGTTTTCGGGTTTTAACAGTGGCATACAGTCTTTGTTTCATGAAACCTGTAGGATATTTAATATATTTTATATTACAGAAGCATGTCAACCTCGTCCAAGAAAGAAATTTAACAGTCCTTTTGGGATCATGTCTTTAATTTAAACTTGTCACTTAAATGGGCCCTGGGGTACTTTGTCAGTATAGCTTTGCTCAGTTAATGACGCTTACGGCAACAGTGAAGAAAAAGGGCATAAACCAGGAAAGAGATTCAAATGAAAACTAACGGCTACAGTACCTTGCTTTTCTAATTGTCAGTTCAGTAGCTGTGTGTTACTGAAATTCCTTCCATAAAGGCTTACAAACCAGACTGGAATTCATGGCAAATAATTGACAAGAAAGAACACGCCGACGCTCTCCTACGGCAGACCCGCTGAATACATTTGTTCATTGAAATTACATATTAACCAAACCACAATGGTAACAATGGAGCCCGAAAGCGATGATTTGCATTAATACCAAATACCAGCCAACTCTGTCTGTCTCACATACCCAGCACTGCAGACACCTTATGTTTGAGGACAAACCATAATTGTAAAATAAATATTTGCCAGGTATCTGCCGATAACGTAGCGATTATATGACCAAACAAACAACCCTCCCTATAAAACCACATCCTTGTTGATCAGATAGTGAATCATACAAGATATTTTTTATACAATACATCATGACCTAAACTAGAGGGTGAACTGCCTATTTTCAGTCACCAATCATTAACACTGGTAGCCTGTATTCTGAATTCACTTACCATAGAGTACTGAACCATTGCAAAATATGACAGCTTATTTATAAACCTTTCCACCTTTATTGTGTCAAAAAAAATTCAACAGGTTCTTCTTTTTTTTCATCTACCATAATAATCTACTAGGATTGTAAAAACTAATATATTGATTACCAAGTAGGTAGTTGTAGCTAGGAACCATCTGGACTTCTGTCCAGCTGTGTTTATTGTAAATAATTAGGTAGAAACGGATTACAGCTAATCTGTCACGCAGTTAGATTAAAAAATGTAGTAACTATAATCAACCCAGGTTACATTTGGAAAAAAGTGTAATTAGGTTATGGTTACATTACCAAGGATTACTTGATTTCTATTCAAATGTCTATTTGTCTTAAAATATATGGAAATTTTCATGATAACCAATTCTCTATTAACTCATGAAACATACATGGCTACTTCAGTGCTTCGCTTTGCTTTTACTGGAGCAAAGTCTTAATGTTGCCTCTGATTAAAAACAGCAGCATAAAACACATACATATACAAAAGAAACAGTGTCTCATATGTTGTAGAATAGACACAGTACGACTGTACTTTGCCCTTAGGGCTGTTTTTGTCTGGGCAATTTGATTTTTGTCAACTGCATATGCTGATAATGTAAAATGCATTGAAAAGCTTTTGATTTATCTATGATAAAATATTGGTGGAACTCAAATTTGTATAACTGGACATCCCAGATTTTTCCCTATCTTCTTTGCAAAGTAATTTTTTTGACCACATCCAGTTTTTTAATCCAAGTTGCAGTATTTTCAGTGTTTGCTCATGAAGTAATCCATACGTATTAAAATTTGATTAGATTTTTTCTGTTTCTGTTACCAATTTCAACAATTGTCATGTTATCTGTATTTAGTAACAGACTGAATTTCAATGTGGACTGACCTCCTATAAATATCATCCATCCATCCAGGTGACAAGATTAAACCTTCAGAAAAACACAGTGCTACAACTTCGGGTCTATTCATCTATTTAGAGTGACACTTCTTCACTGATAAACTACAGCCTCACTGCACCATCTTGTGTCCACTTAGAGACATGACTACAGACTAAACGACACATAAACCTACTGCAATTCTACTTTGAGGGGAAAAAGAAACATAAAAGCCAAACCTGATTTTTGGAACATTTTATTACTTTTTTTGACAAATATATATGAAGGATTTCCTATTAAGGAAACATTCTTTCAAAGATACGTTTACAGCAAATTCATTCCTGCAAAGAGACAGGAAACATGGGGAAATCATCAGAAGACGTGATGGAACTAACCATTTCTATTTGTGCCCAGGAAAGGTAAGGGTGCAATTTCATAATTATAATGATTCATGACAGCTGTACAGAAGTCAGTCAACGCCAATGGGACATTTTTCAACATCTGTATTATCATGATACATGGGGTGAATTATTAGTTCTGCATCAAGGCACACACGCATTGATAACCTTCAGTGGAGCATTGTTGTTTTTTTGCCAAGACATTGGTCCCATTGGGTAGTACAACTGTACAAACTACAGAATAAAAAACAAAACATAACATAACATAGGGCTTGGTTTGCAGGATAACAACAAAAGGAAATCTCAAAGAATTTAGATCAATAATGTACACAGAAATTGTCCAGAACATGGGACCTCTATTAGGGTTGAGACACATTAGTTCTTAAGTATGGTGGTGGTGACATCTCGAATGCATTGCTCACATTTGCTAGCCGTGACGGAAGACCTGCAACTCTTACAGAGGATGTAGCTCAGTGAGGGATCGCTTTTCCTGCAGCATGAACTCCTGTAAGCTTCTTTTTCCCTGCCTGAAGTTGCTCTCCCTCCTTGAAAACGGCAAGATGACTTGGAGTCTGAGGAGAGTTTCAATGTTACTAAAACTTCTTATCTGTGACGTCTTGAGTGTATCAAGCACAGTAGTTGGGAGATAGCCTGCCAGGGGATCCAACCATTTCTCCTTCCACGACTTCATCTCAGTGTGAAGGGAGGCCTGATCTGGCAAGTCCTCCTTGTACAGTCTGAACACAAGACCACTAAGAATGCTGGTTTCTACTTTGGACATTGCGTAAGGCACAATCTCCAGACACCTCAAGGTATCCAATACCTTTTCTGTGAAGAGGTCATCAATTTCTGCTATTGAGTGCTCTACAACTTTCATGCTCACTGATTCTTTGTAGAAATCACTCAACGGCTCAAGAAGCACTGAATGCAACATTGTTACATGGAGTTTAGAAGCAAGTGCAACCGCTTCCTCAAACCAGGCCTTGTGATGGGTGTCAACATCGCTCTCGAGTTTACTGAGGGATGCTTTGAGATCAGGCAAATTATTCACAGCAAGTAACATATCTAAGGGTTTACCCTGAAGAGCCTGACTAAGCTTTCGAGTCACACTCAAGATGTTTTTCTGCACCACAGTTGACAGAATGAACTCAAAGTTTCTGATCGCACTGAAGAACTGTGATGCCTGCTGCTGGTCTGACGTACTTCCCTCCCCCTTCAGCTCATTCAAACAAAGCATGACAGCTTCTAAAATCTCTACCATCACCTCATGCATGTCATGACTCTTCTCCCAGTTTTTGATGAGTTTGTCCCTCAGCTCATTGCCCTTTACTTCATCGTGCTGATACACATGAATGATCATGTCTTCCAGTTTGTTCTGGCGTTCTGCATCCTCTGTGAGCCAATGTAGGATTTTGCTTATGAGAACTGCTCCATCCCCTGCTTCTTCAGCAGTAGAGGATCTAGCCAGCCATACATTAAGAGACAAAGCAGAGCTGACGCTTCTTACAGCCTGGGGGTATTTCTTAGCTATAGCTGAACTGACAGCCCTCATCTGAGCTCTTACTTTACCAACACTCAACGAGGCCTGTCCTCTACAGTACTCCATGTTGAGCCCCCACTTCTCAGACAGGGCGGTCTCAATAGCATCTGCAAGGACAGCTGAGTCTTCGACAAAAGGGATGAAAGCCAATGTTTCCTCACACTGGATGTCCTCTTTGTTTAGGTACCTGATGCACAATGGCACATAAAGCTCGCCGTCAATTTCTACAGCTTGCTCAGTTATAATTGTGAAGAACTGAGAGTCCCAGAGTTCCTTGAGGATTTCTTCACGAAGCTGTGGCTCATAGAAAGAAACTGCTTTCCTTGGTCCTGGAGCGACCTCCTGCGTCACATTACCATCAGCGGGCTTCTCTGCTACACTGGAGGCATGCGATTCTGGTGCTGCTGGTTTTACTTCAGTGCCTCCTGATTTGAAGAATAAAAATAAATGTGAATGTCATACATACAACACTACCCACATTTCTGGTTATTATTTTCTTATCATAATTAGAATAAAAGACAGTGATATTTTTCATCATGTTGCCTTAATTGTACTTACCACTGTCCAACTTTTGTCTTTGTAAGGTTCCCATTACCTTAAAAAAACGTGGCAGTGATTAGAATGGCTGTAAAAATACTGTAATTTTGTTTTTTTATCCAACAATGATCTACTTACTAAAGAACTACTTAAAATGATTTTAGGTTACCTGGGAAAGGCATTGACTGCTCTCTGGATCAATCTCCATACACTTGTCAATGACGTCCGGCAGTCTCTGCAGTGTTGCGCAGTGGGAGAGGAGCATCACACGATCCATTCTGCTGCCTTTGCATACAGTGTTTTTCAACAGATCCCTCATGGAATTGAGAGTGGTCTTCATCAGGTCGCACTCCATACTGACACTCGGCAGAACAGCTACTAGCCTCAGCAGTAAGGTAACAGTTGGGTGGGTCTTTGACTCAGGATGGACTAATGTTTCAGCGATGGATGTTGGAGGAGCAACATCCTGGTCCTTCTCTCTCCAGACAGAGGCCCAGGCGTTGATTTCCTGCTCGGCGGCTTCAGGCTCAGGAAGATCTGCAAGGTAGAAGCTGAATGGCTTGTCTGTGGACTCAGACAGAATGGGATTGCAGGAGGGCAGCAACGACAGAACGGAAAGGGCCTTCAAGTGGCTGTCTGAGAAGCTGTACTTCATTTCATCAATGAGACTTCTGAGGAGAGGAACACTCAGATTTTCTCTGTAATAGATCTCCGGAGATTCATAGTTGTTGGCTTCCTCCGAGAAGCACACTTGCTCAGGAGCTACCCTGGTTGCTAGCTGGAAGGCCTGCTCAAACCAAGAGGAGTGAACAGTACTCACATTTTCTAACATCTTGTTAAGAGTCTCTATGATCGAGGGGATTTTTTCCACTTCACAGAGAATATCAGCAGGGTTTCCACAGCGGAAGACAGTGCTACAGTTACGAAGAGGAGCACAGGCATTCTTCAGAATCACAAGGGTGACAATGAAATCCATATTTCTCAGAGCTGTTGAGAGAACTTGTGCATGCATTGACTTGGAACCTATGGCACTGGAGCTGACAGCATCTAGGCAGCTCAGGATGCCCTCTAACGTGTCAACGAGTATGTCAAAGAAGTCCTCTCTCTTTTTCCACTTCGAGCAACATGTTTCTGGCATTTCTTCCAGGGCCTCTCTTGGCATATTCAAAAGCCCATCAACAGCCTGTGCAAGCTGTCCTTCCAGACAAGGAGATTCATCAAAGAACAGCAACAGATCTTCTGTGATATCCAGCATCTTGGCTACTGAAGGGCAAGGCACACTTCCTGCCAGCCAATGGGCAAGGCCGCAAGACTCACTGGGTGTTACAACAGAAAGTGGATAGCTCTTGAGGAAATCCAAAGACATTTTTTTCAGGCTTTGGTAACCTGAGCCCAAGTGCATGAATGCTTGTCCACGACACTGAGACATTGGTAAGCCCCAGTCTTCAGTGAGAATCTTTGCGAGGTTATTCGCTTGTGTATCAACATGATAGGTCTCTCCAAAAGGCAGGAAACCCATGAGCTCGACTTTTGGAGCAGATTCTCCAACATACCTGACAAAAACAGGTAGGTGTGTCTTGTCAGCAATTTTCACAGGTTTGTCTGTGATGAGTGAGAAGAATGGTGATTCCTGTATTTCCTTGAGTATGACATCTCTGATTCCATTTATGAGGAGGTTCACCGTTTCATCATCACCTATACAAGGTGTGCATTTGCTCTGACTTCCAAACCAGTGGCACATGCTGAGCTCCTGGAGGAAATTTTCTCTCTCCTCTTCTGGGAGGTCAGAGAGACTACTATTCTTTTTCCCCAGTAGTGCAGCCAGTCTGAATACAGTCGCCAAGCTTTGACGATTATCTCCTGCGTGACCATTCTCATCGGCTGGTTTAAGATCTTGGTCATCAATCTTGCCAGGAGATTGCTGAATGTTAGGCTCTTCAGTTTCTTCTTTGATGCAATCAACTTTAAATGCAAGGGAAAAAAACACAGAAAAAAATCAAAGAGGTTACCACATTTAAATTATGGGGAAAAAGAACAACAAACTCATAATAACTTGGTTCTGACGGTAGGTGTATAATTCTTAGGTGTTGTTAAGAAATGTAATTAAAAAACACTTAACAACCATACCTTCCATATTATTTTCAGAATTCCTGGTAAAGCTTTTGGCTTCCTTGTCCTGTGAACATACCACATAAAAAAATTGAGTCAGACACTCAATCAGAATAAACTAGAAATGTAACAGTTATTGCATAAGTTCACCCAAAAAAGAAGATGGAAAGTTGGGTGAAGCTTCGTAGCCCCAAAAACATTTCTGGAGCTTCACAGCGACACAGCAATGTTTTTAGTTTAGCAGCTAAATAACATCTATCCAAAGCAATTTGGGATCTCTGGGCTGTATAGAGCCATTGTTTGTTTTTTAGGCTTGTTTGTTTTTTTACATTTTAAATCAAGTCCCCAGCATCTTCAGTTATGGAGGATAATGCTCCAACACTGTTTTGCTATGAAGCTCCAGAAATGTTTTGCAGATTACGAAACTTCCCCCGACTTTCCATGGGCACGAGGTTGAGTAGATAGCAACTGAATTTTCATTTTTGGGTTACTTGTTCCTTTAAAGAATGCAAACACATACCAGACAGATACCCTCCAGGGCTTGTGGAGTGACCTTCAAACACTGGGTCACCATGTGGTCCAGGTCTCGGCTGAAGTCCGTGCCCACTTGCAGCATAGCCAAGCATGGGGACCTGTCTTTGGGATTTGTATTTCTCAGGTACTCCTGGAACTTCTTGTGGCGCATCACAACACCACAGTCCTCCAGTGCTGTGCTGGGTAGCACAGACATAATTCTCAGCAGCACATTGATGTTCCCAAAGTACTGCATGAGTGGCAGACGCAGAGTGTGAAATATTGAGCCTGGTATGGTCACGGATGCAACTTTGGTCTTCCATGTTACTCTCCAACAGCACAGCTCTGTGAAGAAGTTGTCAGAATCAGGAAGATCACTGCTGTAGAGAGGTGGCTTGGACTTCAAGCTCTCAAACATGTAACTCACTGTGACTGAGCATGGAACTAGTGAGAGAAAGTTGAGAGCTTCTTTGTGGTCCTCTGAGAAATGATCCTTCACGGCATTGATAAGGTTATCTACTAGGGGCACACTTAAGCCATCTTTGTAAAAACCCACAGGCTTTATCATGCCATCTCTTGGCAATGAGTTTTCAGGCACTTCAATCTGCACTCTCAGACTCTGTGCAATTGCACAGGCCTCGTCAAACCAGTTCTGGTGAAACACCTTCATATTTGTTTTTACTCGGTTCAGAGTGGCTACAATACCAGTGATTTGGCAAAGTTGGGATGCAGCACTGAAGTGGTCCTTCTGAAGACCTGCACTCAGCTCTCTGGTAAAGGATGCTGCATTCTTCAAGACGACCATAGCAATGATGAAATCAAATTCCATCACCTTGCGGAGGAGTGCCCCAGCTTGCTCAGACACAAAGGCTTTCCATCTCTGTGGGTTGTTTTTTATTTTCTCCAGACATTCAACGAGGGTCTCGAGCATCTGCACAAACACCTCGTAAGAGTCATGCTTCTCTTGCCAAACGGCACAGTACTTCCCCTGATACTCTTGGACCTTTTCATAGCTCTCTCTCAGACCAAATGCTATTACATGGTCTAGCTGTTTTTGTAGAGCAGCGCTGCTGCCAAAAAACATCAAAACCTCTTCAAATGTATCCAGGGCTCTCTTAACAGCAGGCACTGGGATGGATTTTGACCACCATGTGTTGAAGGAGTAGGAGGAGCAGTGTGTGCTTATAGCAAGAGGATACTTCTCCTGGACCTTGCAGGCAAAAGCTTTCAGCTTGTACGAAACATCACCAGAGCCTAGGTATGCTTGACCTCTGCAGTTATTAAAATCAAGACGCCACTCAACTGTTACTATTTCCTGGAGACGCTGTACCATGGCATCGCAATCAAGATCTGCCTCAAGGAATCCCATCAACTCCAGTCGCATAACATCAAAACTGTCCACAAACCGAAGGAAAAGTGGAAGACAGTCTTTCTCCCCAAACTTCACGACGCGGTCAATGAACAAGGAAAAGAACGAAGTCCCCACTTCCATGAGGATGCCCTCCCTGACTGCATTCTCGCACACAGTGAGAACTTCTTTCATTTCAGACTTGGTCACGTACTCAACCTCTCCATCCTGAGCAGAAGCATCACTATGTTGCCTGCTTTTACTGCTGTATGCAGCTGTCACTGCGGCCTGCAATGCAGATTTAAGAGCTTCTCTATCAGTCTCTGCACACTTCATCTCCACAAGCCTTTCAGCATCCATCTCTAGGTTAAGGAGTTGAATTTCTTCTTCGGTGTCCTTTTCAGCATGGTTCCCATGGGTCGTCACTAAAATAAGAGGTGAAAATAATCTTGTCAATTGCAATTTAAGTTTTTAGAAAAAGAGCAAAAAAACACACACAAATAAAAGTGTGCAATTGCAGTTTAACAAAAATATTCAACTTGTGCTAGTTATTGCGACTCAAGTCTAATAGTCACTTAATTTCAATGTTTATTTTTTTAAATGTGGCCATCATTGTGTATGCTGCCCACCGTCATGTCTACGGCTCTTTTATGAGAATAACATTCTCACTGTATATTTTACATTTATGAGACAGACTAGTCATGTAGTTCAAAGTTGCAGCATGCTCAAACAGCAAATAATTTCTAAGTCATCTCACCTTTGGGAGGCTTCTCCTTTGTGTCATCATCCTGTAACACACAGAAAGTATCATTTTAGTTAGAAGAGAATAGTTGTTTTGCCACCAGAGAGGACAAGACAATTTTAACAGTACTCTGTTTATGAAAATCTACTCACAACTTGCAGCAACTTCAGGATGTCTGGATGCTTCTGGACATACGAGTCCACCATTTGTTCAACATTGAAGTGCACATCTTGGTTCACGTAGACATATGCCATCCTGCATTGTCTTTGGTCCTCTGGTGTGCCACTCAGGTAGGCATGGCACCGCTCTAGTACCATATGGTATTGGCCATACACATCTGCCTCTGCATTTACACACGGGACAGTGCCCAACACTCTCAGTAAGCTCTGGACATTCGGGTAAAACCCAATATCAGGGATCTTCAGTGTAGCGAACACTGTGGTTGGTAGGATCCTGCGCTTGCTTGCATGCCTCCATTTCACTTCCCAAGAACCAAGCTCTTCATAGAATGTGTCAGGCCTTGCAAGGTTGTTCAAGTTGGCGTCTGCCACTTTATCCCTGCGAATGCTGAAATTGTGGTCAGCCATGTAAGATGGCACTAGTGAGAGCCATCGGAGAATCCTCACCATCTCTGTGCTGAATACTCTCTTCACCTCTGCAACAAGATACTGCAAGATAGGCCGGCTTAGAGTTTCTCTGTAAAAGTCATCCAGTGGTGTTTCGGTTGGGTCTCCTTGGTCCATCTCTGGTTTAGTGACCTCCACTCCCAGCTTCTTTGCTCTGCCAACTGCATCTGAGATCCATTTCCTGTGGAATATTGCGAGCTCCTGTTGGTATTTGCTCACCAGTTTTAAGGCATTGGAGATTGTGTACTGCAAGGTACTGCTGATGCTAATTATTCCCCTGAGACTCGAGTTGAGTATGCTCACACAGCAGAGGGTGTTCTTCAGAACAACAAGTGTGATGATGAAATTGAAATTCTTTAAAACTGGCTTGAGCTTGGCCATCTGCTCAGCAGTATCTTCATCTACCTTTGATATCATCTCATTGATGCAGTTCAGGAATGGCTCCAGAATATCCAACATGGTCTGGAAGGCATCAGTGCCATATTCCCAATTCTCACTGACAGCTGCCTTGATCCTTTCCGCTTCCCCTTTTACATGCCCGTATGTCAGCTGGATCTTTCCCTCCAATCTTTTGAACAGCTCTGGTGCTCTCCTGAGTAATGAGGCCACCTCCTCTACAGTGTTCGCAACACTCTGAATAGAGGGCACAGGCATGCAGCGAATAATCCATATGTTGAAGGCATATGGGTCACTTGGTGACAGAACTACTTGAGGAAACTCCTGCAGAATCCTGCAGGTAAGGTCTCGCATTTTCTGACACATACTGCCTGTAACAAGATAAGTCAGTCCTCTGCAGTGCTCCATCCTCAGCCCCCACCTATTTCGTAACTCTGAGACAAGCATGTAAAACAGATTTTCTGCATCCATGTCACATGGTAAGAAACCAATGAGGTGCTTTTGTGGGAACCCATCTACTGTGACAGACCTGATGAAAACTGGGATCTGCTGCTTTCCCTCGATATTTGTCACATCCTGAAGCAAAATGGAGAAGAATCTAGCCAGTCTGAGGCTGTTTTGGATCTCCTCCCGCATGAGGTCTTCGCTGAACTGGAGGATCTCTTTCTTGTCAATTTTCTCCACACAGATACGATTGAGAGCCTGCTGGCCTCTTGAACCTCCAATCGGCTCATCAGTGTTGATGTTTGCACCGTTGATGCTGAATCCAGTCAGTGCAAGGATTTCCTTGAAGTAAACTTTCAAAGTCTCTTTTGCTTTGTAGTTGGCTATATCCTCTTGGGTTTGGTTCTCATGTTGCAGTTCAGACGTTGCACTGTTCTCTCCAGATAGTTCTCTGATCCCTTCAGGGAATTCTGCTGTTGTTATGTTTTCTGACAGGAGAGGGAAAAAAATGATTTATAGGTTGAGACAATGCGAGATTTACAACAGGGGCTAACACATTTTAATTAAAACTCAAGGGGCTTAAATAAGGGGATGTTTAAAGATTGAATTGAAGCAGTTACTGTACCTTTTGTTTTCTTCACAGAAGTAGGCTCCTCTTCCGACTAGGTAGATGAAAAAGATGGTTACAGATTTGCATTTAATCTTTTAATGTCTGATGGAAAAGTGGAGTATTTTTTAACATTGAATGAAACACTTACAGGATCCCTTGCACGTTTCCTGGTGCAGCCTGATTGATTATTCACAGGCATTGTACAGTCAAATATTGTTGGAACAGCATCTTCCCTTAAGACACAAGTGGAGGCGCTCTGAAAAACAGAAAACGGTAGGTCAAAATTGTATGCCTATCCTCGGTATCCAACTTGAAATAGGGGATTTCCCACCAACAAGTTCAGATCATATGATACTGAAAAAAAAAACAGCAACCCATTTTTTTTCCATATACAAAAAATGGTCTAATTTAAACCAGTGTGTTTTAGATGTGTTTTTAAAAGGTGGTTGGTGCAATTTTTCAAACCCAATCTACATAATGATACGGGGCAGCAAAGACGACCAAATTGTCTTAATACCGTGAGCTACATGCCTATTTGAGGCTGTAAATTTGAAAGTACAGTCTTTGTTGACATTGTACCAGAGTGGAGTTGAGGTTTTATTGGATTTCATCACATTGATTCATGGATTGCTCAGATGCATTTCTAATAGTAATGGGCAACAGAATTGCTTCTTACCTGATGAGAGATCATAGAAGGCTCAAAGTGCTTTGCACAAAGTCTGTGCTGCGTATGCAACTGCTCTGGAGGTTCTGATGCCAAATCTGGACGACAACAGTTGATCAGCCATTGTTTGCAGCTGAAAAATACAAAAGCAGAAAGGCACACATGGTTGGGGTTACAACCATAGACTTACTGAATAAAATACCATTAGCCGAAATGCTCCTGCACATTAATCTTCTATTTTCAAAATTCAAGCCT
Organism: Lagodon rhomboides; assembly: GCA_039737535.1. NCBI lineage: Eukaryota > Metazoa > Chordata > Actinopteri > Spariformes > Sparidae > Lagodon > Lagodon rhomboides. Next base: position 16,188,792 of record CM077795.1, read on the forward strand.
CCCACAAGTCAGAAATGTTTTTTTTCCTCTTGCTCCTACAGTTGAATGTTTGAGCTTCACAGTGCAGAATGATGTATGTGCAGAGACACAGAAGGCTGTTTTCACATTCACTGCAGGTGTAAATCTTCTCACAGATCACTGAAAATCAGATTTTGAGAGGCGGGCCTACGAGCATGATTTGTGACATGACAATTGTTTTGGAAGCCAATCCTGGACCAATATTTAGCAAACACAGGTGTGAGGCGGAGACTTGAAACATCCACTTCACAGTGAAGCAGGAGACATCCTGTGTCCAACAGTTAAACACGTAATATGAAAAATATTTGCATTTTCATATATAGTTTTAGTGCGTAGATGCCATTGTATATATTTTACTGTGAAAATAATAACTTTTTCTGCAAAAACCATGTCAGACACACATGGGAGAATTATTATGTATGCCTTCATACATGGGTGGAGGGGACTTTAAATAATAAATGGACAAACAGACATTAGCTCTCAAAGGCCGGTGAAACAGTTGGCTTTAATTTAAACACTATTCACTGTGATGCACCAGTTTAACATGGGTAAGCCCTGTGACTCTTTGTATTACTGCCACCATAGTCAATTAGGTCCACATGCCACAACAGACCTATTCTACTGGCGGGCTGTGGGCTGCAGCCCTTTAACAGACTCATTCTGAACCTTTCATCATTTCATTAGCAGGCTAATTAGGCCATTTATTAGTCATGTCTGTCTCTAAGCACAAAATCCTCTTATTTCATTTAAACGTTTGAACCCAGGCTGTTTAAAGGGGCTCCATGTAACAATCTGTGGCAAGGCACATGTCTTAATCACATTTTTATGTGAGCAGATTGTGAAGTGACTTGAAAAATTATACCTTGCCCGTCTCTCTCTTATCTATACAAGGCTGTGGATTATGTTTTTAAGTGATTATATTTCTTTGTGAAGAACTCATGGTGCTTTTATGCGACTACAAGAGGTCAAGTCTGCAACAATTACATGGGTTTGGCACACCCACTGACACACATGGCTAATTAAAAAAAAGAACAAAGTTGCGCCTGATTGCTGACTAAAGCCTTATTTATCTGTTTCAAACGAGCTCCTTCTTTCATCCCATCTTTCACTATACTGTTGCATTAATTCTCTCTCAATACTACTTTCTGTCAACTGATTTTATTGATGCATACAAGCACACAGAGCAAAGGAGCAAAAACACAAAGTCATTGCAGGGCTGGACATGGCTGCCAGTTAAATTTCAGATTGATTTTATTATCTTTGAATAACTTTTAAGGCATTACATTACAGCACCATTGACTCCCTAAGCTCACCTAACCTACCCTTGCTAGACGTACCCAGGCCGAAGGCTGGTGATCAAGGGTGACCAGACTTTTACCATCAGAGCTCAAAGGCTCTAGACTTCCCTTCCCAACAAGAGCAGGCTGGCAAACACACTCCCTGCTTTTTAGTCATTGCTTAAAAATATATTTCCCTAGGAAAGCCTTTCCGATGGTTGATCTGTAAATTCTACGCCAGTGTGTTTTGCTTTTTATTTGTTGTTATCTATAACTATGGTTGCCTTTATGCTTCATTTTGTTTTATTCTCCTGTATTCTGTGAAGTTTATTTTAACCTGTTTACATCTAAACAACCTTGTTTGTATAAGTTATATATAAATAAAGTTTTTATTATTATTTTATTAGTAAATATTTCCTGATTTTCCTGACTTGAAGGCTACATTTTCTGTCACAAAGATATTGTGATTCAGCTATTTTAACTGAGTTTGTCAAGTAATTCTACTGAATTGTTTATAAGCAAGATAACACCAATATTACTGCACAACACTACAGGAGTCTCACAGCGATCAAGCGGTGTCAGAGGAGAGGCAACAGCAGGAGGAAGGGAGGCGCTAGACTGCTGTTTATTCACAGGGACATCACCTGTTCTAACTACGTACGCGCAAGTTTTCCCATCTATATAGTTCGCAAGGACGTGTGCTGCAGAATGACTGTAATTTAAGCAGTTTGGCGAACAATGGGTACAATAACGCCGAACAGCATTATCAGTGGGTGGCATGTTCATTTTCGCTAAGCTAACGTCAGTCCCTGTACTAACGTTACCACACCATCGAAACGGTAGGTGTCGTGTACCGATGGCGATTTAAATTACGGCACAAAAAGTTTTTAACTATCGTTTCCCTCCGTTTGTGGAATGGCTGAACACATAAGGTAAACAGATAGAGCCAATGTTACATGTTACCGTCCGTCTCCGAGCCTGAATGAGCGGACGGAGTGTATTTCACACGGACTTTTCTTCCAAGAGTAACGTTAGTCTGCGCCATTTTCGACAGAGTTGTGTCACTGTTAGCCAACATGATGTTAAGCTAACGCCAGTGCTAACAGTGGATAGCTAACACATTCATTTTGCATGCTAAGTGGCTCATTCTTGACTCATACCTCAATGAAATAAGCACAACTCTTACCGCTCTGGATCCAGAGGAAAGCTGAAAAGTGGAGTGGAGTTTTCGGATTCCCCTTGCTTGTAATCACAGTTCGCTGCGGCGCAGCAGTCAGTCATTTTGGACTGCAATGTAGCTAGCTAGCACGCTAGCTAGCTTAGCTGGCGGTTGCAAGCTGGCAAGCCTACTGTGAGAAAACCTGCAGGAGAGTCTACAGAATCATGCCTGAGGCAAAACCTGCAACCGACACAGTTGAGTTTCAATGTAATTTTCGCTTAATGTCTCTTCGGCCAACTAAAAAACCTACTCATTACATGCTTTCAAAAGTTGATGTTGCGTGATGAGCCAAGAGTCACCGAAAGCGTGTTATCCCATCAACCAGGAACTGGACTGTGCAGTACAAAATGTTCTCCAGCAGAGGGCAGAATGGCACCGCCGGGCCTGAACAAAGAGTTTCATTGTCAAGATGATTCACATCATATCCACCGAGCACAGCAGGCAAGTGCGCCAGAATTCCAGGTGCCCCGAAAAGATCAACGCTTTTATGGCGACTGTTTTTTTTGTATGACAAGACGAAGTCTACTTTAATGTTATGCATGTTAATGTACACATAAGCTTATATGCCATCACTTATACATTAACTGGCTGTCGCCATGCTCTATTTTGGCTGTTTAAGAAACACCATAACATTGTCTGGACAGAAATGGTGTTTTCTTTAAAATGCTGTGCATGGCAGATGTCTTTTAATTAAGAGTCTTGATCAGTTATACCATATCTGATACCATATCTAACATCACACAGAAGCCTTACAGGACAAGGCTTTGACACTTCCTGTGATAGCTTTAACTGCAGTTTTGCTCTTGTTTTGACTTGATACTCTCTGATCTGGATTGGAGGCTTCCTCTTCACACTTTGTATGATCAGATTTGTGTTGTTCCTACTGTTGCCCTCATATGTTTATATAAACCCTGGATGCACATACCTATTGGAATCTCTCTCACCTTGCACTACTGTATCTTTGTATTGTATTTGTATTTTTGTGCAATCCGTTAAATTATGTATATGCTACCATGTGCCTTTGCAGAAAAGAACAATGAGTACTCTGTTCAAAACATACAGTGAGGAATAAGTGTGTAATTAAAGATGTCTTTTTCTAATTACAATTTTCAGATATAGAGGTTTTTTAGAAGAGAAATGTCTTATATAAACATGTGCTTCATAAATAAGTTTACCCTCTTACAATGACAAATGGAGAACATACAGGAGATGGCCTAAAGCGTTCTTGTTTCGAGCCGTGGAACTGGAACACATAAATGATGAATAGCAATCATCTGTGTTATTGATCACAGCTGTGCTTTTCCTGTTATGATCATTAAAAACGTCTACAGTGGAAATTCAAGCAACAATAAATCAGTTTAATAATTTCATAGCTTTGTTATATAAAAAGAAAGCTAAGGAACCCAAATTCTAGAAAATAATTTGTAAAACCTATCAGTCTACATATATTGAGTCACTCATTAAATGGAAGATAAACAACAGATGATCACGGCTCCCTGCTCACATGCAGAAGGTTAAAGCAATTCGCTAAATCTTTCAATTGGAGACCAACATCTTAAAGAAAAGGGGTGGCAACCAGAAACCATTCAACTACAAAAATGGAATTTTGATCTTGGAGGCATGGCCGTAAAAGTCATTTTAATATTGTCCACTGCAGCCAACAGTGTAGGGAGGTCGGATTATTTTTAGACTTAATATAATATCACATTTCACCGATACCAAACACACACGCACAAGTTTGTGTTTCTGAGCAGACAGTGACTCAGCTTTTTAGTCATAAACATTCAATTCCATACACAGACATAATACCTTACATGCAAGATGGATAGTCATCTACATGCTACCCAACAATGGTGGGCCTTATTCACACTGCTTTGTCCTGATCTCCCACTCACTACGTACCTGAAAACAACTCAAATAGAACTCATTATTTAATTGTCAGGATACATCTCTAACACAGATATTTTTTAGCACAGCCCAGAAAGTGCTTATTGACCGTCATATCCACCTTGCACCAATCATAGTTCTAAATCTCACTTGAAAATTTTACATTTCATTTAATTGCAGTGGGACTAAAAAAAAGAAAAGTTGCACGCAGGCCAGATCATGGGAAATGTATATTATCAGTTATCAGTCAATAATCAAATTATAGCTAATTAACAGGGCAGGTAAAAAGAGATTTCATTGTCCTAAAAATGAAATAGTCTTATGTTGTTGAAGCTATGGTATATTGAAAAGCAGCCATCTTTTGTTTAATACATCTTAGCCTTTATTTTAATATACAAAAATGTGAAATTATTCGTTATTTTATTGGCATTGGCCATGAGAAGCAGGTAAATGTCAGTAATTGGTATCAGCTGAAAAAAAATCCATATTGTGCATCCCAAAAAAACCCACCAGTTTCTGGATCAGCATTTTGAGTTTGCAGTGTTTCAATACCGATAGAATAGAATGATGACCACAAAATGGTATTGAAACCAAGACACTACCTTTTTATCAACTTATTCAGGAAGGAATTACAGCTTAATCCCCCTTCTCCAATTTTTAAATGTCAGCACAACATTGGGTGACAGTAAAAGGTAGCTCACATTACTAAGTCACACTCATACAAGAAAACAATTTGCAACTTATTTTCAACAATGTAGATAATGAATGGACTTAGAAAGGAGGCATCAGGACTCATTTCCAACCTGGTAAGTTTACAGCAGTCAATACTTTGCCCAAAACACAACATGAAGACACCATAAAGAACAAACAGCAAAAACAAAATTAATTTCTGGTATTTATTACTCAATTATTGTTACTTTGCAGTACAGTTTATGCTTAATTTACATTCTACATTTAATAAAAAAAAAAACATAAAACAAGCTACTTCCATATGAAGGCTATATAGTAAAAAACAAAAAGGAGGATGTTTATCTCATCAAGATAATTCAGTCTGCATGACTCATTTACAAAGCTGTGGCTCATCTGTCTGTAAGCTTGGCTACCGTCTCATAACTGACTATGACGCCTCCTCCCTGTCAGGGTACGTCTTCATGTAGGCCTCCACTACTGCATCCAGATCGTATCCAACATCATAGTTAACGCTCAAAAGGGCGAGACTTTTTGATTTGAATCTGTCAGGCGTGTTCTCCATGTACATCTGGAAGCGCTTGTACGCCACATTAGAGCTGTCCTCCAGAGCCAAGGTGGGCAGGATGCCGATCAGTCTCAGAACCGCAAGCATGTTTGGGAAGAACTTCACGTCGGCCAGCTGCAGGGTTTCTTTGAGATTGGAGGGAAATGTTTCACCTTTGCCCTTTTTGCTATATTTAACCCACCAACAGTGCAGCTCGGCAGACAGGGTTCCTGCATTAGGGATGTCGTTTTTATACACTTGGATGCTCTCCTCCTCGGGTTCAGTGGACTTGTGCTGCTCTATGACAGCAGGGATCAGTGACAGACATCTCAGAGCCTTCAGGTGGTCCTCGCAGAAGAGTTCATTCAGTTCTTTGATGACATGGTTCACCACGGGAACAGACAGGTGCTCCTTGTAGTAGCTCTCTGGCTGAATGGCTCCTGGTTCCGACTGATGCTTTCTCAAGAATGATCGGGGAACCGTCACTGGGATCTCCATCGCTGTGGCTAGGTTAACGGCCTCGTCGTTCCAGAACTCATGATACACGTCGATGTTGTCCGACACTTCCTTCAGGGAGTGCAACACAGCTTTTAAACTGGTTGCAGCAAAGTAGGTATCAGCTGCTTTCCCTTGCACATTCTCTCCAAATGCTCGTGTCAGTGTCATAGCGTTTTTCAGCACAACCAGCGCCATGACAAACTCGAAATCAGCCAGTGCTTTAGAAATCTCTAAGGCGTTGTGTGTGACTTGATCATTCCACCTCATGTCCTCGTTGTCATGCACGCTGTCCACACAGAGTAGCAACGCCTCTAGGATTTCCACTGCCACCTCGAACGCATCATGCCGTCTGATCCAGCTGGTTTGACAGATCGTTTTCAGTTCCTTGGCCTTCTCCTCTTTGTCTGCGTAGAAAATGGAAATGGCATGCTCCAACTCCAACTGCAGTACAGAGGACTGACTGAAGAACGACTGAATCTTCTTCAAGGTTGACATGACAAGCTGAACCCCTGACAAAGCCATGCCGTTTGCCAGTGACACGTTCAAAGTATGATTAGATCTTAATGTAAGCACTGCCATGGGGTACTTCTCCATCAGTTTGGCAGCAAATGTTTTTATTTTACTAAGATGTATCCCAGAGCAGGAATGGGCTTGACCTCTACACTGGTTCATATCCAAGCCCCATTTGTCAGTCAGTTCAGACAGCAGTTTCTCTGCTAAGGTGTCTCCGTCTCCTTCGAAGGACAACAATCCAAAAAACCTCTCCTGCTGGCAGTTACTCTGGTCCGCATAACGGAGAAAGACGGGGAGGTACCATTCTCCTGAGATCTTCACCAAATCATCAGTAAGTAATGAGAAAAAGCCATTTTGTTTGACTTCCTCCACCAGCTTACTGTGGATGCATTTCTCAAACACCTCAATCATCTGATTGAGCTGAGCTGAGGAGCAGCACTCCTTATTCTCATCGTACTTCATCTTAAGGACTTCATCTCCAGAATTCATGCGGTATTCTAACAATGCCTGAAAGTTGCTGGACCCAAGACCATCCTGTTTATTCTCACCGGGCCCTGTTGGGGGGATGTTTTGCTCTCCCAAGAGCGCAAGGACCTCAAATAATGACTTGAGATACTCTTTGTCCCCTTCTTCCTCTGAGGGTGCCTGGACATCTTCGGTAGCTGTCTCTGCTTGAGACTTTTTGATTTCTGAAAGGGAAACAGTTGCAAGATAAGAAAAACAAATTTTGGTGGTAGATTCATGGACACTTAATGAATTTGTGTGTGTTAATATACTTACTTTTTCTGCCCTTACTCTCTGTCTTATCATCTTTGGTCTATAAAAATAAATAGTCGAAATAAAAAGATTACATAAAAACAACAACAATCAAAAGGTTCAAATTATTTTCCCATTATTTTTTCATTTAAAACAATTAAGATAATTTTTTACCCACCGCCTCTTTACCACGCTTCACCTGCCCATTTTGAGGTTGGCTGGGCACATCAAAGATAGTTGGTACAGCATCATCCTTCAACACTGTGCTCTGAGCGTCCTGATACAAAGTCAAAGCAAGAAAGTTGTTCAGACTGAATCAAAAACTACAAATGTTCAATCTGTATTGAAACCTACATTTTCGCTGTGCATTACACTATAAAGTGGCTTGAATTCAGTGTGTTGTACATTTTACTTAAAAGATTTTCAGTAACATTAAAAGTACTGTAAACTCTGGGTCATGCCGTCTTCTGCAATTTCAAAAATCACACGTGCAACTTAAAAAAAAAACACAACTTACACGAAGAATTGAGGATGTTTCGAAATGTTTCCCGCACAGTCTGTAGTATTTGTACAACTGGTCTGGCGATTTGTCTGCGAGATCCTGCCTCTGGCAGTTCTCAACCCACTTCTTAGACCTGAGAGGAGACGTTGAAATCAGAATGAAAAACAAGTTTAAATGTCAATAGAAAATTTGCCCTCAAGGTTCAGTTACAGTTCAGTGCTATGTGAATTGAACAACCTGTCATAACATGCTGCAAAAAATTTCTAATCTGAAATTATTGTAACATGACTTAGAATCTAATGGTGAACAAAAAATTCAAATAAAACATTAAATGTAGGAAAAAAATCTTATGAATTATTGACTGATAGGTAAAGATATCATGATCAGTTATAAACCACACCTCTAGCAAACAGTTGCACAAGTTTTAATCTGTAATGCAGCAGATCCAACATGTAAGAAATAAAGTCACTCTCTTTTGTTGGAATTACAGATGCATGTTTCCCAAAACACAATGAATAGTCTATAGTATAAATACAGGTGGTTATAGCAGTATCAATCAGTAACATAGCCGATGAACAAAATTCATTTTGATAGTGGGTCCGTGCTAGTTATCCAATATATTTTACACAAAAAGCATTTTGACTTGTCAGACAAAACACAGGTGAAATGGAATTCAATACTGGTGGCTGAGATCCTTTAAGCGCCCAGTGAACCAGTGAACATCTAATATGCAATCGTTCTTGTGTTTTGAATTACACCGGGGATTGTCCTTTTGTGCCAAGCCGAAAAGTCTATGGTGCAAAAGGTCTACTCAAGATGATGCATTTATCTTTTTACCGGCTTTGCCAAAAACACATTAGCAACCTCTAAAATGTTTTCAGGACGGGCCGGGTGTGTAGAGATAACGTTCAACAGAGTGCAAGGGCGCGTCAATCTGTCAAACTTTTGAATTAAGTTCGTGTGTTAGGGCAAATACTCATATATACATTTCCTAACAGGTTTAATAAAGGACGTGCTATTGGCCGGAATACAGACATTAAATGTTGCAGAAGCAAAGGTTCGACCATTCAACCAAGTTACCCTTGCAAATGCACGCCTTGTTCTGCAAACAAGAAACAATTTGTTCTGCGTAGCCGGGAGCTTCCTGTCCGCTTTGGCATGAGTGTTAGCATCAGTGTTAGCATTAGTTACCTTTCTTGGTCATATGGAAACCTGAAGAGTGGCTGTGGCTCGGATTTGCCACTTGCACAGTTTGGCACGGCGCAGCGATTTTGCATTATAAGTTTGTCGCATAAGCTAATTCTGCTGTGAAATCCTTTCGAAGATAGCCAACTGTGTTGCTAACGCTAGTTAGCAGTCAAGCCCATTCGTACAACGTGATAACTTCCGATTTTATACTTTCAAAATAAAATATATTTCCTCTAAGTAACTACCTGACAGCAATTTAAAAAACCCATGTGCTTTTTCGTTCAAAACATCTCATCTAATCAATAACAATCATAAGCCCAGAAAAATGTCCTAACGTCAACCGTGCCATGTTAAGTTATCTTGTCAAATGTCATAAACATAATGCAATAACCAACGTGAGCCACATAACAATCAACTACACGGTCTTTCTCAGTACTACACTTGTTCCTAAAGATCCACGAATTTAAAGATGATTTTATTTTGGAGGCTTGCTTGTTGGTAAGATTGTGTTGAGCTTGATGCATTGTAAAACGTGCATGACATGCATCAACAGGCATCAAACCGCGCGCTTCGACTTTTTCCCATAATCCTCTGCGCACTGTTCAAAGCCCAGAGGTTGAAAGCATGCCATGGTATTACTCATAGACATAATATACGTATATTATGTCTATGGTATTACTCGTGACTTATTCAAACGATATTGCTATGCGTATTGTTAAGTTAAAAAAAAGTGAAAACTGACACACGTTAATTATCGCACGTATTGTTGCTGTCATCATTATCATCATCATTGAAACACATGCATTTGGATTTTTTCTTCCAGATTTAGTTATCACCGAGGAGTTGATGACTGACTGATAGAGCCCAGGTGTGCAACAATAGTTTGTACAGCCATAGCTGCTTTATATCAACCTCATATAAATATGTAATATTCCCTGTCAGTAACTGTAACCTCAGAAGTAACCACTGTTTTGTCATGTTTTGTTTTTTACAGTGGCTGTCAGGGCCGGTGGGCGTGTAGCTCTGTGCATGGACCAGTAGAAGAGGAATCCTATTTGGGTTCAAACATTCAAACAGAAGAGGGTGACACGAGTGAGAGCGTAGAATGCAGCTAGTCGCCTTCAATTCTCGCCCTTAGTTTTGAGACACCCTATTGGTTGATTTCTTTTCTCGCGAGAGTAGTAGGACCAATTGCAGCGCCAAGCGCCAAGTCAAATCGGTTGGTTTTTCCGCAGAGAGGCAGGAGACAGACGTGTTTTGCTTCAGAGGTGTTGCTGGTTCAGTCTACTCGGTTTGAGCAACATATTACAGCAGCAAGGTAAGTAATGGTTTATTTTTGAGTTTATCTAAATATAGGTCAACGCACTTTCACGGAAATAATACCCAATGCTAAAGAGTAACGTCCCGCTGACACTAACGTTTATTCGTTTTTATCCCCAATGTCAGCTAACGTTAACGTTTGTTACGCCAGACCATTGAATTTAAGACAACGCGTGTTAATATGAATGTCTGCTTGCTTGTCAACAACATAACGTGTCCAGCTGCTTTAAGATATTTAAATTTAGCACAAAAGACTACTGACATAAGTTATTCACTGCAGTTATTTGTTCGATTTCCAGAAACCAGATTGTACCTCGTTGAGGCTTCAGAATGGACGTCGCAGTTTCAAGACGGCACCACAACAAAGTAAGTTAACATTGTCAAGTGAACTACCTGTCCTGTTGTGTTGACTTGTAACTTAGTTTTATTCAGAGCTCATTATTAGCCCAATTTCAGCCCACCTAATGGTCACTTTGCTGTAATTGTGCTAGGGAAACAAGGAAAATGCTCAGCCAGCGCACGGGAGCAAGTCCTTTATCAAAAGTGGTAAAACAGCCGCTGTTCCCTTCCAACTGAAAGGCAATGGAAAAGAAGAAACCCTGGCAAAAAATGGTCACCTTAAAGCCAAGGCAAAACAGGCAGAAACAAGGGTTACATCTGGTGAGGCTCTGAAAAAGGTCAAGACTGTGCAGAGAGATGGGAAAGGAGGTGTTGCTACAGATGTCCAACAACGACAAACGCATAGCCGGGTCTTCCTCACAGAAAAGGCTGTGAAAGACAAGAAAATGGTTGCAGAAGCTCCAAAGCCACCAGCTGTGGTGCCATTGGCGAAATCTGCCCTTGGCATGTACAAAGGCAAGATTGTCCAGTCAAAGATTGGATCCATTTGGAAGTCAAGTGCCTCCCTGGATGGGGCGGATCCCAAACCATCAGCTCCCAAAACAGAGAGCCAAAGGGTTGGGCATGTGACAAAAATTAGGTCAAAATCTGTAGCTGACATTCCTGGCCATGGCACACAAAAACCCACACAGACGAGGTCCAAGTCAGTGTTGGATAGACCTGCTCAGATGTCCAAGCCCACTGTCACTAGCCGTCCTCCTGCTGGGTTTTACTCTGCTCGCCCTCCTGCCAGAACCGTCCCTGCAACACTCACCAGTACCAGCACCAGAAACACTAATGTGGCTTTCACTAAGAGAAGTGGGACCCAGAACTCAAAGCCAAAGATCCCATTGGCAGACAAGAAGGTCAGCAAACCTCCTGTCACAAGCACCCTCAGCCAGTACAGATTCACCATGGAGAGTGCCGAGGAAAGAAGGTAACATTTTTTAATACATGCACGTTTGAAGTTTGCCTGGGTGTTACTGTGCATCAGAAATGTTCAAATATGTTTTTGTGTTTTCACCTGCAGAGCAAAACTGGCTGACTGGCTAGCTTCCAAGGGCAAAACTTTAAAGAAACCAGCCACGACTTCAGCAGCACCCCCAAAATCCAAAGTCTGTGCAAAACCTAAAGCTGACCTCAAACCACAGTGTCAGCCAGCTGCACAGTGCAATCCTGAACCTGAACCCGAACCCGAACCCAGTATGGAAGCACGCAAGCCTGACTCTGCTGCTGCTGCTCTCTGTGCAGATACACAGGGAGCAGAGCTGACGACACACAGCCAGACTCCAGTGATCATGAACACTACCCTGGACCTGCTCGAGAACTCTGATGCAGATCTGCCTGTTATCCCACAGGAAGGAGTGGAAGATGTAAGGAAACAGGCTTCTGTGGCTTTTTTAAAATAAACATTACCTTCACAGTGATAGATCATGTTCTCTTCTTTGTTTTCATTTCGACAGATTGTTGTGAATCTGTGTGATGCTTTGGAAGCCTTGGCAACTCCCTCAAGCTGTAACAACGGTACGTTCAGTTTTGTCCGTCCACTATCATTTTGTTTGGAGTAGAGTGGTGCATTTTGTTGAATTCAGTGCAATTAGGTTGTGGCAAATGTTTGACATTTTTGCCTGAAATATGATGGAAATGAGAAGGTTTAATCAGTTTATAAGGTGGCTGTCACCTAATGTTCTTTCTATCAACAGTCAACTAAATGTTACAGCTCTAATCAGGTCACTGGCATTTCTTGTCTAAAGATGAATAATAATTCTAACTGCCTTAGTTGTTGCACTGAATGGAGACACTTCTGTTCACACCAGCACTCCTGTCATTTTTGTCTCCATTAGAACTTTCACAGGTGACAGATGTGTGCAGTGATGAACTGATGGACAGCAAGCCAAACGATGAATGTGAAAAAGAGGAGCTGAAGAATAAAATGTCTGAGGATGTCAGCGAGCAGCCAAAGGCTGAGCAAGTGAAGGATGAAGTAGAGGAAAATGAGGATCAGGGAGTGGAGACAGATGATGAGGAAGTAGAAAGTGATGATGAGTGTGTGATGGAGACCACACCAGAGATGGAGGATGCTTCAGTAGTTAAGTACAGTGTGAAGACCACGCCATACCTGCAAAGGTGAGTCCATCAACTGTTATATGCAGTACAATTATTATTTTTTTCTTCAGTAAATGGTTGCATTATTGAATTATTTCTTTATTTAATCATGAATTGAATAGTCGGAAAGTAATTTATTTTCACTTGTAACATCATTTTTACCTTTCTAATATCCCTTGTTCAGTGTCAAGAAGACAATCGCAGACGATGTCAGCAGGAGTGCATCCAGGAAAAAGAGCAACATCAAAGATCTGAAGTTTCTGACACCGGTGCGCCGTTCCTGCCGCATCGAGCGCAAATCCTCCTGTCTGCCCACGATGCTCCTCGACCACGATCCCTGCGTGTCATCTCTGGCTGAGCTGGTGAAGCTGGATGACAGTCCCAACGCCTACATCTGTAGAAAAAATCCTGCTCTTATGGACGATCTTCCAGACCAGCCCAGGCTGTGAGGAGCTCTGTGTTAGCTGTTAAAAAATAAAATGTTGGGCTGGAGCTAATGGACACTTTATATTACTTTTTAAATGGTTTTACTAATCTGAATGTATCAGAGCAAAGACTTTACTGTTCTATCATTTTTTTGCGGGGGAGATTACATTTGTTTGCTTACTCTTTTCTGTTCTGAATGTATTTTCTGTTCTGAAATGTATATACTTTCCTCTAACACTCATTTTAATATTAAGTTGACTTGTATTGCCAATTGCACTACAATAAAAAAAATACTACCAGATCTTAAAATGCTTTCATACTAAATTTGATCAATATGCAATCCCTGGGGCTGATATTGGGGCATTTAATTATTTTGATATGGCAATATGCATCCTTTTTTATACATTTGTCTGAAATGATGAATGCATTGAAACTAAATTTAGCTAGAAATGTAATACTTTTAAATCACCAAGGATATTTTTCTGTGAAAGTTTTCATATCAGTCAACATACAGGCAGATACTGGCCAGGCTTTAATACCACCTACATACTGTACATGTGACACTGGTCACATGAAGTGTTAAGATCCACTAACATCACATGAATAATTGAAGAACATTTTAGGAATACAGTGACTGAATTTGAGTAACAAGTGTGGTGAGCATGATGTAAATAAAGCAGATGACACTGGAATCTACTTTACCTTTATTATGAAGATTCTTAATGTCCAGTCTTTTATAGTTTTATATGTTCAATTTTTATTAGATTTCCTTAATGTGAGTTGAACTGCCTTGTGTAGATCAACTTTATGTAGGCCCCACATCAAATGTCTCTGTATATTTTATGTATTTTGTGAGAAAAGAAAGACAGACCTCCATTTGTTCACATTTAACCCCACTTTAATTGACCACATTGTAAAAATCCAAAGCGCTCTCAAATGAACACTGTTTTCTTGTGACCGCTTCATGGAAAATTCAACTTCCTGATATCAGACTGGACGTTTTGACACCAGCTCCCTCTGATCCCAGATGAGACATTTCATTATAACAAAATAAACAAAATGAAAATCATCCACAAAAAAGAAAAAAAGAAATCTCTTCGATGCAATTTTCTTCCCCTAAACAAAAGTATAAAAAGTACTCTTTTTTTCCCCCCCAACTCATCTGCAGACCACAGGGGAAGGTGTTCAGTGCTGTGCGCTAAAAGGCTGTTTTCCACTGCTGTCTGAAGGTTTTATGTCCTTGAAAGACCCCGGTTGTCCAGATCTTTGACCTAAAAATATTGGAACACAAGACATAGTTCATCAAGTCAGATGAACACACTATTCTATCACCAAACCAGTCTGATTTCAAATGAATGCTATATGTTTCTGAAGATCTCAAGCGCACCAGTAGACCATTTTGGGTTTAAAACAATCCTCAGACTGATATGACTTCTCAAAGAACAGGGTGAAGAGTAAGTTAATCATTTTACCTTGTATATCCTAACCAGCCAGTGCTCTGTTGTGTAGGCCTCCTCCAACACATCCAGCTCGAAGTCTTTGTTCCCAATCTCAGCGTTCCTCACTCGGTCATAACCAGGTGGGCGCTCTGCAACGGACATTATAAAATCATCAGAATTACAGTACAAAAGGCTGAAGTTGAAGTAAACACATTATACATGAGGATACAGATCAGACTAAGCTGTAGAGTCACTTACTGGCCTCTGTGTAGACCTGGCCGAAGCGGTAGTAGCACATCTTGTACATGAGGCAGTTGAGCAGGACAGGTGAGCCCTCACGGTCCACTCTGAACTCTCCAGTGGGGGTGTAGTAGTCATGCTCCTTGATGTGCTTGCCTGTGTCCGTGCTTCCCCCAATACGGACCATCCACAGGAACTTATTGATGTCTGTAAGGAGGACAAAGATAAATATATTACAGAGGTGGCCCCTAGTCTATTACATTTCTAAACTCTGTAAAAAAAAAATGCTTTTGTAGGAAATTGTCTATAGTTGAGTTGACTCCCTCTAATGATACTTGGGACGTACCATCTGAAGAATAGCCTGTCAGGCCTCCAAAGATGACCAGGACATAACTGACATCCAGTTCCCTCATGATCTCATAGGCCCTCTCTTCTGTGGATGCCATGGCCTACAGAACAGACAACAACAGCCCAGTCGTTACAGCAGCACTTTAGCAACATCATCACCCTGGCCCAAAGGTCCCCACCTCACCTGTCCAACTCTGGAGATGTGAGTGTTGTTCCACGTGTTGTTGTCCACTAAAATAGTTCGATTCGCCATGGCAGTTATCTGATAGCCATAATCCCACCACGACATGACTTTGGCATCCTGGAAACACAAAATAAAATCTCACTTAACTGAATGGAAGCAACAGTCTCTCTTCAGATCATTCAGAACCATATTTAAGAACTACTTTACTTATTCTGCATTTCTTTGGGGTTGACTGACCTCAGGTGTGTTGTGGCGGAGCCAGTAGTAGGCCTCTCTGAAGTCGTCGAAGATGATGCGGCTGCCATCACCTCCACGGGCCGATAAGACAATTGAGGGAGAGGAGTAGGCTTCGCTGGTCACCCAGGTAGAGTGGAAGGTGTATGTAATGAGGAAGAAGGCCATGACCAGAATCATCCCACTGGCAACCTGGTAGGAATATACAACACAGGATGTCAGCAGGTTTCACCCTTCTGTCTGTGGGACCATCAGTGCTTTTATTCTGACTACTCTTTTTTTTTTTTTAAATACACAAATCTGTATTCAGTTTGGAGGCTAAATTCTACTTCAGAGAAGTTGCCTCTTTGGTAATTAATGTAAAATTTAATCAAACTATCTTAGACATTTAGAGGGCAAAAGTCTTTTTGGTGGAACAACTGAGAAGCAGAACTAGACACTGCTTTTTAAGGGGGCCACAAGCAGAATGTGGGAGCCACTGTAACAATGTCTTATATTTATAAAGATTATCATATATATCATCTTTTTTTTTTAAATGTAAAATCTTTATCTGAAAATGTACTGCGGTGAAAAGGTCAATATTTTCCTCTGAAATACAATGGAGTAGAAGTAAAATGTAGCATGAAATTGAAATACTAAAGTGATGTACTTGAGGGAATTTCTACCAGTGTAGACGGCACTAGAACAGAGGAGGCATTACATATATTTGTCGTCTCTGAAACTATATGTAAATACTGGATAATGTACATCATGCCTCCTACTGTAAGATGAGGCCTAACCAGGTTTAATCCAATTATGTTTTATGTTAAACCATGCACATAAAGTGTCATCAGACTGTAGATGACAGCTATAACAGCTACAACAGCACTCTGAACCAGTCTCTCTGACCTCCTACCTCATTTTTGATTGGGTAGGTGGAGTCCTGCTGCTTCTTGCTCTTCTTGTCTGGCCGGCTGACGTCCAAATTCTTCATGTAAGTGGTGAGCACCTGGGACACGCCAATGCCTGACAGGATGCACATGACTGGAGCCAGAACCAACATCAGACGAACCTAAGGGGGCAACAAACGAGCAATACATTGACCCATGTGATGTACAAAGTTTCACTTTCCAAATATAAATTCATGTTTTACCATTTACTTCTGTTATGTTTAATGCTGTGTCTTAATAATGTGTCTTCTTCTGGTGACACTGTTGAAATGTGACAAACCCCAAAATCAACTGCTTTCCTTTGAGACATATATGTGGCTCTGTACAGGACGTACCATGACAGCTGAGAAGTACATGCTGGTGACTCCATACATGATGATGAAGATCCTGGCGTCCGAAAGGTTGTTGAAGCAGTAGTAAAGACCAACTGTGAGGAGAGGAAAGGTAACTGTCAGTCAAAATCTCAACAAAGATTACACTGAGCTGTGTGCTTCATTTGTATAAAAATTAGCATGTTCACAGTATAAACCTCTTGTGACTGTGTGTTTCTGCTGAGTGTGTGCTTGCCTGGGAACATGAAGACCAGCAGCTGGAGATCAAAGTAGTATGAGGACCAGGTTGTGGGCTGATGCTCAGAGACAGAGGCGATGATGGGAATGTTGTTCTTGGCATAGGAGGGGTCCAGCAGGGAGTAGAAACGACCAGTCCATGGAGAGATTTTACCTAAAGTAAATATAATTTTGGTAAGTGATGGTCCAAAGCAAGAGAACTTCAAATCAGTTTCAGAAGATAGGGAAGGAGACATTTAAAAAATATTTTCCATCTACTACGTTGCCCTTTGCCGATATATCTATCTTACCAGTCAGCATGAGAACGGTGCCCACAGACAGCAGGATGAAGCCCACCAGGGAGATGACACTCTTGAACAGCACCTCGAACTGCTGAGCATTGAGCTTGCTGCGCAGGTAGTCCACAAAGGCATGAATCTGGCACAAGCCAAACACACCAAACGCTGCCATGTGCTCGGATGACTGCACCGGCTGGGATACGAGAGAAGAGAGGGAAAGGGAGGTGAAGAATGTGTAGCAGAGCAGAGTTTAACACAAGACACTGACTGTTGTATCTCCTTTCTTAATTTGACCACCCAACAGTGTAAAACCCAAAGGCCGACATTAATGACGAAGAAACAATTTTGCCTTGACAATTTGTCTGTAGGCAGTGCTTTTTCACCTTACCTGGAAACCAACAAAAGAGATCTGCATGGAGAGGATGGTGCCCAGGCAGTACACTGTGCAGTAAGCCACGTAGATGCGGTGAGAGAATCGTCCTGTGAGCATCAGGACCAGGACGTGGAGGGGGATAAGGTTGATCAGGAACACGTAGCCACCCCAGGAGGAAACCTAGATACACACAAACACCTCATCAGGACCTCCGTAAACTCACAAGCATTTAAGTAAAACATGTACTCTTTTAAATCTCCTTACCATGTAGAAGTAGGCCAGTGCACATATGGATGACCAGTACACAGAGCCTGTTTTGACAGCCTTAATCCACATGTAGTAGGTCAGCAGCATGCAGAAGATGGCAATGCCTGAGTAAGACAAGGGGAGATTTCATTAACAATCCATTTGTGATATTTTCTTTAAATAACATCATTATGCAGATCAGGGGTATACCTTCGTTATCATAGGAGCCGGCGACAGAACGAGAGATGTAACCAGGCACCACTGCGATCATGGCAGCAGCCAGGAGCCCAGCACCTGCATCCTACACACACAAACATTGTTTATTTGCAACGGGGTATATTAAACTTGCGCACAACTTTTTAAATCAGTCAACGACTCAAATCAGTTGTACAATCCATTTTTCTGTGGCACTGAAGGGAGCATTTTTGAGACTGAAAGTCACCCTGATGATGTCATCAGGGTCATCTCAGACAGGGCTTGAGACCCAACAAATATCTAACAGAAGCCTGTTAAAAAGACGTGGATATGTCAGGGTCATCACCAGTCTAATGTAAAGTGGACCCCTCCCTGACAGGCCGTGTTTTAAATGTTGATTAATAATGTGATGATGACGGAACAAAAAAGGTGGAACTCAATTGTGAGGGAGTGCAGCACCCCGACAATCTACAGCGAGCACATGCTACAGTTATCATGCAATTTATCTTCTGAAAGGCAAACCTAGCAGCATGTTTGAATTTAATGACTGAAAAATTACCTTTACAAGACAAACGTGAAGTGTAACATGAACTTTGTACACCGTTTCTTGTATACTTAATGGAGGAGCAAACTTCAGGAAAAACAAACGAGACCAGCTGACCAACACAGACTGCAGAACTTGAACAACTTAAATCCACTATGAGGTGAAGAAAATAACCTTGTGTCCAGATATTTCTACACGCGTTCAGTGTCTTGGACAGCGATAGCTTCCCCCAGAGCTAACAGTGTAGCTGTGAGGCTGCTCTCCACTGCTGGAGCCTTGATGTTAGCAACAACACAGCTGAGCACCCAACTTCCCCCTCAGTTTGTTACTGTCAAACTAACTTAACTGCTTAATTAAACAGTTAAATGCCTCTTATTGTATTTCAGTGGACCGAGGACACCAGTGAATGGATTGGCACGCAGTCAACTGGAGGAAAAAACAAAAAATTGTGCCCCCTGTTCTATTCCTTCACTGGAGAATCAGTTTTCAGTCGAGATTCTGAATTAAATTAGCATCAAAATATTGTGACAGTATTGAATCTGGAGATGTGCTTATCATCCAAGGCTTAATTTTTAAGATTGTTTACAGATTACAGTTATAGGGGGACAACTCAATGGTTGGAAAGCTCACCAGCCCAATATCTAAAGCCTGCACTGGGCCCCTATCAAAAAAAGACACTTGACTGCCAGCGTGCACCAGGCCACCACATCAGCCGCCCATCACAAGTTACTTGCCACTGGACCCAGCAACTTTTCTAGCGGGAAACACTCCATGTACACGGCATTGGGCCTAACAAGAGACATTATTGAGCAAACACAATTAGAAGTGTAGGATCCGCTGTTTTTGGAGCTTAACCCTCACAAGGAACAAAAAGCAGTCTGTCTCTGCCTCTCTGATTTTAAGCACTCTATTTAATTTGAGTGTTATAAGTGTAAAGCTAAGTGAGTGCCTCTTTGAAGAAAAATAGGTTTGCATTTCATTAACAGTTTATAACCTTACATAGAATTTATTTTATATCATATTATGTGTTTTACCTTCAGCTCCTTAGTGAAGTGGTAGGTCACTATGGCAGTGAAGGAGCTGAACAACGGAGCCAGGAAGACGCAGACATTACGGATGTCAATGGTGATGTGGAAAAAGTGTAGGACGTGGTACAGGAGGGCAGAGGTGATCATCAGTCCTGTTGAGAGAGAGCAGAGGGAGACGAGACAAGAGGCACATTAGTGTCAATAAAGGCGGACTGTATACATAAGGTAAGGTAACTTTATTTGTACCCGGGGGTAGATTTGGTTGCAGTTAAGAAGAACTGGCTGCTTACACACACACACACACACACACACACACACACACAGACATACGCAGACAACATTTACGACATTGACAGAGACACTGACATAACAGTGACAACAGTGCTCCAGACATGGAAACATGGATAAAAAGTGAGATGACATGGAGCACACACTTGTACAGCTCTCTAATCATTTTTTCCTCTAATTCCTACCTGGATAAATGGTGCCACCAATGATCCTCCCGAGCGGATACCATGCCCTGTCATCAAACCAGTTGTGAAACTTATAAAATCCTTCTTCTGCCAGGAAGCGGGTCGTACGGTAGTTGAAGTACCTGAAGGTGAGATGAAGGCGAAAGGTTGCTTTAAGGAGGGAAGTCTTTTAACAATGCTTGAGAATAACCATGACAGAAGAAGCACTTACGGATCGAACTCGTGGATGACACTTTCAAACCTCAAGACGGAAAAGAGTCGGGTGGAGAAGGCTGAGGAGGGAAGGAAAAGGACATGGATCAATGCGTTCAGTGTGTATTTAGTATTAGGAAGGCAATGCATTGTGTATATGAAGTAGTGGACTCACAGAGGACAGCAGCCATGGACAGGATGAGCAGCTTCAGCAGTGTGTCCTGTTTCTCATAGGACAAACGCAGGAAGCCCAGCTTGGTCATTTTGGCGAGTTTAGGGACAGCTCACCGTACTACCTGATGAGAGGGAGACCAGAACTGTGAGCTACAAACAGGAGGAGATCAGCCCAGCGCTACCTTATGTAAGTTTCTGTTTTAGAAAAAATAATTATACGATAATACTTTATTCAGTGTCGCGTTTTAAGCAGGACATACACTCAGGGGAAGAAAAAAAAAATCACAGTCTCCGAACTGCTAAGAGTCAACTTCCATGTCCAGCCCAACCAGATAAGGCCACGCACTAAGATGTGGCGTCAGGAACCAGGAAGCACCCACATTGGAAAACTTCTGCAAGGATTTATTCTCGTCTTCTTCAGATGTTTGTACTCAGCGAAAACACATTCCTCCAAGAGCTCTTATTAATGCTAACTTTGAAGGCACTGAGCCCTGCAAGTACTGACAGTAAACCAACCTTTCCAACACCACAGGGCAAGGAAATGAACAGCAGCTAATATTTGTTAACTAGCTTTTAACACGCATCTAGTGCACATTTACACTGAATGCAAGAATTGTGATAGACTGGACAGCATCCTTTAGCTAGTCAGCATCAGGCCGGCTACTGTTGATGCTTCTTCTATAGGTTAAAAGTGTGTAAGTAGCTAGCTAGCGAGGCTAACGAGCTAGCTGCTGTAAAATTAACACCCCGACCCAGCGCTCCTTTTCTGATTTATTTAAAAAGCATCAATGACTCCTTCACGACAGGCAGCAGGACAACAGCTTCAAATAAAAAATATCGCTCCTTAATATGCTTAAAGCTTAAATATTTCATGTTCTGAAAGACTCACCCGCTCTGCTCCTGTTACTCATACACTATTCACACACAACCTTCACCGTGACTTAGACCCGCCCAAGACCACGCCACGGAGAGTGTTTATTGGTTGAACGTCAGTCAATAGTAATCCCACATGAATCTGATTGGTTCTTCAGCTGTCATTCAAAGTTGGTTCCTTACCTTGCTGTTGTAGTGTAGTGACGTGTCCTTAGAGAAGGAAGGCAGCATGTCGGCCCCTACTGGTGTAAAACTAGTATACACTCGTGTTAAAACTTTTATAGTTTAGATAATCTAAATTGCGCAACCAACTATGAGACAATAACATTTACAGTAGGTTTAATAGTATAAAACAAACCATTTATAATCTAAAGAACAGTATACAGGTTTGTATATGGACAGAAAGTGTGTAGTCTTAGCTTTTTCCTTTATCATCTGTCTTCTGTTTGGAAATTGAAGAAAATACACCTACATGTGTTGCTCAAAGTCTGAGTGAGAGAAAATAGTAACACACCTGTGGCATCATTATAGTTATGAATTTGCAAAAAGAAGCAATGTGCTGTCTGTTTGTCTTGCACATCCAAGGTATCTGCTTATTTTAACCCATTTATTAAAATCAGGGACATGCCACATCCACTTTCCTCTGCAGCTAAAACATGGCAGTTTACTAGCTTTTCAATGCTCTGTGAGGTCTCAGACCAACACTGTCTTGATCCACTATTGAGTTTCCAAAGTCCTGTATAGTCCTCGCACATTCATCATGACAGCAAAACCCTGAACACAGTGATCATAATAATGAATACTGACCAATTTTATTGAAATTAGACGTATTACTTTTACAAAACCTCACTCACATATATCAGTCTGCACAAACACTAAGCTCTTCTTACAATAATTGCACACGGTTTCAAAATCATGGCCCCTCCTCATGGCCATGAGCTCTAATGTGTGAGAGAAAAGGTTGGTGACTGGGGTCGCTGCACGGTGGTGGGCTCCTGGTAGAACATTCAGGATGTATTAACAGTTTATATACAGCACAAAAACCAAACAGCCGATGATCTGTTTTTTGCGTCTGCTCTCTGGGGGAAAATAGAGCAACTGTGTCAAGGCTGATCAACCATTCATTAAAATTTCTATGTAACCCTTTCCTTTATTACAGAGCTTAGTATTTCAGTGGTTTATGTGAAACAAACAAAACATAGATGCAGCAGTTTGGCAGTGTCATCTCACCTATCACCTACTAAATTCACATAGACTGAAAAACGCTTAGGCAGCTTTTCCTTTGCTGGTGTCACCTCATGTTTGCAACACGTACATCTCATCAAAATGTGGAGTGAGATATTAATGTGAATGAGACACCAAGCAAAGGTTTAGCCCACAAAAAACAAGAGTGACTTTGTTATTTGGTTTCCACGACTAAGGTGACCAATTATAGCAGCTCTTGAACTGTATATTCTAATATCAACAAAGCTCTTATAGGATAAAAAAAAGCCCCCCTTTGAACTATGCAAGGTTACTCCTGGGAACAGCTATGACGCCTTCATATCCATGTGCAAGAAAGCATTCAATCTGTGAGGAAGGAATGTGACTTGCAACTTCAAGAAAACATGTAGTGTAGGTAAAACAAGACTGTGCTTTCCTTCTGAATGCAAACAAGCCCCTTCAAAGTTAAAAATCCTTCTTTAGTCACAAGTTTGCTTAAACATATCAAAACTACATGATTTCTTGTGCTGTAATTTATTAAAGGAGAGTCACTCAAATGGCACATTATATAAAAAAAAAAAACAATGAAAGAAAACTCACAAAAGAAAACAAGTCAAGAGCTGAGTATATAATGTGTTTGAGTGTGAGGCACAGGGCAGTCGATTTGTGTGTCACACTAAAATGTGTCTGATGGGTGTTGCAAATAAAGAACTAAAGGGCCAGAGATTAGATAAAAACATGTAAACCCTTCGTCCTAAGCCGCACATCATCTTCATTAAGGGGAATCACACCGAGTGACTGTTTTTTTTTTTTATCTCCTTCACGTGGCTCCATCACTGGGTGGGCAGAGGTCTCTGGCGGGTGGGGGAAGTGTGGGGGGAGGACAGCCTCTCTGAGGAGACGGACGACGTCAAGGAGGACTGCAGGTGGACCGTCTTGTGGAAAAGCTTGTTGCTGATCAGCACAACCAGGGAGAAGAGACGCAGCTGGAAGTGACTGAAAGAGTGGAAAACACACAAATGTGATGATCGGCGACTCGTGCATTCAAAGAAACTTTTTCGCAAGAAAATTAGTTGTCTTTATTTCACACTCACTACAGCTTTGTTGGCGTCTTGGCCTCATTAGCGCTGATGATGAATAGAGGGAAGAGGATGGAGAACAAGCAGCCACTGGGTAGAAAAGAAGAACAAAAAAATGTTACATACAGTAAACACAGTACGGGATAACAGTCAACAGAGAATGTGCGGTCTGTTTTAACATTACACCCTCATGCTCTTTTAAGAATCCTGTGTTGTAGTATTTTGTAAATATTCTACATGTTACTTCTAAGTAAAACTTCTAAGCCTACTGACTAGAGGATGAAACATATTCTTATCCATTTCATGACTTTTTTTCAGACAGAAAAGCCTTTCTTTTTTGACATAACATTATTTTGGAGTTAATTAGAGCTGATAAAGTATGACTTGTCACAAAGTAACCATTTCTATGATTATAATGTGTAAAAAACATCAGTATCAAGGATGAGAAGTGTGACCTGATGATGTAAGAGGAGGGCAGGGCGGTCAGCAGAGCCATGGGCAAACCGAAGCCGAAGTAATAGGGCCAGTTTCTCTCAATATTGGACAGCCGTTGGTGCATCTCGATACCTTTAGCAAACATAAACAACCACAGCTTTGAGCTCTCCATTCAGCCCACATCATTCATTTTGGTTGTACAATGTAATGTGAGTAACTCACCATGGTTGAACCAGCGATACTCAAAGCAGTACAAGGAGTAGAGCAGAGACATGTGAAGGAGGCTAACCATCTGTCCAATGGCATCGATGGGGAAGAGGCTAACAATCATACCCTAGAAAATAGACGAGAAAATTAGATTCAACAAGGAGAGAGACAATTTCATCATTGACTTTAGTTGAGAGAGTTTAAGAAATATTATATTATTTCTTTGAAATAAATGCAGATCAATTAGTGGTGCAAAATATCATCAAAACAAGTAACAACAGACCTCTCTTAAAGTTTCTGGAACAAAGGAACTTTTAAAGAGGTCTTTGAACATTCTCTGAATTGACTCGAGAGTCTAGAAATGAAATAAGTAGATGCCTGCTGGACATGAATGACCAAACTCTTTGAGCAAAGCGCAATTAGGCATCATTGCGCATGGTTTATGAATGGCAAAACTTTGTGACCAGTGATAAAAATTTGCTCATCTGGTGAATCTGGGCCTACAGTGACAGATCACAGCAGCAGCTTTACTCTGTTTACCTCAAACCACTGTGTGACGACTGAAGACAACCACATGAGGAGTTCTGGGTATAAGCACTATAGTGTTGTTTTGTAGTACTGATACATAGAAACACAGACAGGAACATTATTTTTAAACGAAGAAAACCAACAGTACCAGTCTGTAAGAATGTACCTGAATGAGGAAGAGTGCCTGGAGGAGAAGGTTAAAGAGCATGTCTGCGATGATCTTACTGACGCTGGGGAATGGCTGTGCTTTACATCCAGACACCTCAAATGCTAGGTCAGCTATATCCTGTAACAGAGGATAACAACGATAATCACTCATGTCTGTATCTGTGTCAATTTAGTCAGTGCAACAAAGCAACAGCAGGAGTTGGTACACAATTTTCTTTTGCTTTGTGATGCCAAGATAGTATGACTATTGTTTTGTGCAATGAAATTACTCTAATGACAAGGTATTTCGTACTATTACGCCCAGATGCTCTTACATAACAGTACTGAGAAAAGTCCTAAATAGTTTCCAACAAGCTGCTTCTGGCCAGAAGTTAGAATTTCATGCTAATTCCAACACTGTACCTGCAGATGCTTCATAACAAAAGCCCTCACAAATTCAAATTGAAGATCAATGCCTAATATTTACACTAATACATTTAGGACATTTAATGACTTTTTAAAAGTACACTATGAAACTTTTTTACAGGCCTACATACAAAAAAGGGACAGGGCTCTTGACACATGGAATCGCAGTTTTGAGCTAACAACAGCTTCACATGTAAGCTTACTTTAAGCCATATGTTTGAACGTGTATTTGTTAACATTAGAGTAAAACAGGCTTGTGATACAACTGATTTCCAATGGGGTGAGATAAAACAGCATTGCCCAGAAATCCCCAAAATGCAGAAAAACATGCAAAAACATGCATATTGCAAAAAAATATAGGACTATATACCAACTTTACTACCACTGTACTGGGTCATAATAAGCGGCTTTCACAGTCGACCTATATGGCAGTTTTTCTGATGAGGACGGGCTAAAAAAAAGTTTAACAGTGCAACTTTAAGGACCTGCAGACACTCTGATAAAAGATGATCTATACCTGCAGGATATTTACCCGTTTGTTGATAAACGATCAGTTCACAACATTGCACAGAAAGGATGTACTTGATTTACAACGTATGGGAGATGCAGAACTGGCCTTTTGTCATTTTTGGACACCAGCTGTATTGTACTGCAACTCTATAACAACAACTCCACTGACAGTATGATACAATACATTAATACAGCCATTTAAAATCCCGAATAGGCTGCAACAGTGACTGTGATGTCTTACTGTGTGATGGGCATAGATTTTAAAAACAGCCACCTGTTCTGTCATCACATCACTGCAGCCTAGCAGAGCAGGTTCTTACCTGGAACCAGATGGCATTGACTATCTTGCTGAGGACGAACAGGGGGAGAACCCAGAGAGCACTGAAGACGGAGGTCAGGATGAACTCCAACCAGGACCACACACTGCCATGGAGGGAGGGGTCACCTGCAGCAATAAAAGCACTTTGAGAGGCTGATCCCTGTCACAAGCCAGAGAAGAACCTGCCACGCATTCACTTACAGCCACATATACATACATACCGATGATCTTTGCTGTGAGAGTCTGCAGCAGTGGGATAAACACCCGGTAGAAGAGAAACAGACTGAGCTGGAGAGAGAAAAATGAAATGGCGCAGTTACTCTTCAACTCATGCCTCCACACACAACAGGGTTTTCAAAAATGTGTATTTGCCTTGGACGGATTCATGGACATTTAAAGGATAAATCAACCTTAAAAATAAAAAATTAAAATTAAATAAAGAAAATATGAAACCTCTGGTGGCTTCGCAATCTCAATACGTTTTGGGAACTGCACAAACTCCCTCAGGATTAGGGACAGAGGTCATTAGGGCCACACAACATGGGAACAGCAGTGTTGATTATTTCTGTAGCTGACACCTACAAGAAAGGGTTATTCCTAAAATTGTACTGAAGCTAAAAGATAAGTTTGGGACAACTCATGGCTAAACTCATCCAGATGCAGTATTGTCATGTCAACTTCTAGTGGTAAAATCTTCAGTGATGTATAAGTGATGAGGCTGTACTGTATAGATCAAATATCTTACCCAGAACACTCCTCCATTCCAGGCACAGCACTGAAAAATCCTGCTGGCTACTTTGGGTTCACTGAAAGAGAATATAATGACAGCATCCATCACTGTAATAAAAGGGCAGACCAGTTTCACTTTAACTTTTACTTTTCTTACTTAGCCAGAGTCAAACGCAGGAATGCTTTAAGCATGTCTCTATTTGCAGAGTGAAAGAATTTGAAACAGTGTATTTCAGTCAAACAAAGACAAATATGTCAGGTAACAGTTGTCAGGTAATTTTAAAAGAGAAGATATTAGAGCTGTATAGATCTAGGACTGCTTCAAATAAACAACTAATGTAATTTGCTTATTTCTTCAGTTATTTTATTATCAACAGTGGTCTGAAAATACAGAACATTGTCTAACCACTTCTTGTTTACCTCAGCAAAGACCCAAAAGGCCCGCTCAGGGGGTTTTGTTGACCCGAGTTCAAACAATTACTTTTAAGATGTGTATAATCCTGCTCTTTTGCTAGGATTAGCAGAAAATCTCTCATTTTAAGGTAAATATATCAATTTGTTTGGTGGCGCTTGTTGTAAATGCACAGCATGGGAGATTGCAAAGAGAGTTGTACCAAGAGGATCGTCTCAGGGGGGGTTGCATTCCCAGCTTTTTCAGCATAGCTGCTAATACATCAGGCATATAATAGTATCATCCATGAGCATATGTGACTCTGGCAAAGGAAGAAAATCAGGAGCATTGCAACCCAAATATGCAGCTTTTTTTCTGGCCTACTTGTCCGGTTTGCGCTCCTCACTCTGTGCGCGTCTCTGTGCCAGGGCCCCGCTGGCCCTTCTCCTCCGCTGCTCTTCCCTTTTCTGCTGGATGCGGGCATCCAGCTTGGAGATTGTTCCAATCCCCAATATGGAGTCCTTGATCCCCTAGAGAACACAGACCAAGAGAAAATACAGTGTCAGTGTTTCTTTCAAACTTTTAAAAATAAGCTCTGTAATGGAGCTCTGAAATGTCTCAATAAGTGCTTGTTGAACACACGGATTTAAAGCTGGAACCCATCTGCTGGTTCAGAGCCACTGCCACAGGTCAATGTTTATTTTTCTGTTTAATTTTTTTTCTTCTTGTCAAACTGGAATACCCTCTGAACCAGCATGTAGACCACACAGAGGCTTTGTGATGTATTCATGATAGAAAAAAACATCTAACTGAAGGTCTTTCCTCCATCCAACCTTCTGAAATGTAACACTCAAAACACCCATATCAACTATTTAAGGGAGAAGCCTCCATCATATCAGAGGTGGATAATGGAGGCTGGATAAGGACAGGTTATTATCCAGAAATCCAATTTTTAATCAAGCTGACTGGCCTTATATTGATCAATAGTGGTTGTATGCTGTTAGATAGATGGTGTAGAGCCCAGATGTACTCAATACAAAATAAATAAGTTATTATGAAGTAAATAATCATACAAACACATTGTGTGAAATATATGAACGAAACAATAAATTGTAAAACAGACATTTTTATTTCAAAATGACACTTTTGAAATTTGTTTTTATTTTATCATGACATTTCCCAATTACATTTTAATTTCCTGACACTTTGTATATAATAATGTCTCTATTAATGTACATTTGCCAGCAGATGTTGCCAGCTAACTCCTTTAAGCTCAAGCAACATCAACGCAAAAGTCATTCTGAATCAACCAACTAGAGGCTGCTGCTGTAAATAAACACTGTCCTTAAACGCAGAAACTAACATCTCTTTTTATTTGCTTTTAATTATTCCAAAGATCAGCATTATCTTTGGACTCTCTTGGAGTACAGCCAACGTACATTCAAGCTGATAAAGTTCAAGGTAATAAGCAGAAATTGAAGTTCAACCATCCTCAACATATGTACACAAAACCTGTGCATCTACAGGGGATCTGTCTGATATACGTTTGGTGTATGAATGGCAAATGTTAACAGAATGTGATGAGAATTTCTCATGACACTACAAATATATGGCATTACAGGTTTTGTTAAAATGAGCATTTACTCCAGGGTTCTTGTATAAGACAGATTTATAACATGCAAGTGTTGCTTTTATTATGTTTAGCCCTGTTAGTTCTGAACATACACCACATGTTTTCTTGACTGTATGGTAATTAATTATTATCATTTTTTTTGCATCTCCCTACATTTAGATTTGTCTTTAAGTCTTTAAGCTGCCTAGCTAAACAACAAACACATCTACTAAACTCGCTGCCTACTTCAGGTACAGCTGTACAATCCAATTCAATACAACAGCTCTGCTAAGAGTTCCACTTTACCAAAGCTTGTACATCTTTAGTTTTTGTTGACAATATCAGAAATGTCATAATTATACTTTATTGTTATTATTGAGGTCATAGTGGGTGGTGGTGTTATACTGGATTGCTTTTACTGAAAGGTGTTATTTTATTATATTTTGCCCACTTCATTTACATAAATGCAGGTGGCAAGATATACTAACATATATTACACAATATTACACCTTATAAAATAGGTGTACCTGAAAAAGTGGCCAGCGAGCGAATGACTCTGCTGTTTCAAAATAAAGCTGAATGGGTCCATTAGCTTGAAAGCATATATCGGTTTCACTCTCAAGGAACTACACCCTTGGGCCTTGTGGTATAGCTTATGTTTGAGTACAGTTTGTGTGTGCGCTGACCGTCGCAACATTGCGGAGGAAGGCCCTGACGCTGTCTGTCATCTCTGGACCAGCTGCAGATCCATCAACTGCAGAAGGAGGGGGGGGTGGTGACCTGGTGGTCAGCTCTCATGGCAGGGAGGGGCTTGCCCAGTAACCTGCAACAACCCAAAACCAAGGAAGCAAAGTGAGGACAAGAGCCAGAGAGTGGAGCTCTTTCCAGAAATGTACAATAACCTATCAAATGCAGAATGACCATCATACCAGTATTAGATTGCTTTTATTTTTCTATTTCAAAGAACAATGACATGTCATCACATGCCTGACAAAAACACATCTGGCCTTGAGACAGTTCAATATCAAACATCTGTTTCACATCTTTTTCCATACTGGGTATATTCGGTAGCCATTTTGTGCTGATTCACATCTGATATAATTTTGTTTGACAAAGTCCCAATCCAACTACCACATCAATCACATTTGATAAAATTTTTTTTTTTAAAAAAATGTGCTAATTGCTAATTGTGTCCCGATAACATGTTTCTGATCTGAACAAATCTTCCCTTTGTCCTGGTCACGAGACTCTCAAAACTATATGCAGTCCATTAGATTTCAAAAAAGTTTAATGCAAAATAGATCACATGCAGAAAAAATAGGACACAAACTAGTTACCAACTTCATTGATAGTGTAGAAAATAGGGGTCGAATAGGATGCGATGTCAATAGTCTATCAACCTAACTGAAATTAGGAAAATATAACTAATGCTAATGTTTGTTCAATAAATGCTGCTAATGTCCGACTTGTTTACAATAGCTAAACCCATGAACTTGTCAGCATGGTAACGTTAGCTGCACACATCAAATGTCTTATTCTCAAACGGACAGAGTCTCTGTCAATTATTCAACTTCTGTAACAAGGTGAAAGAGACACCTTAATTTATTCCGCCAGTGTCTCTTGGTGATACTGTTTTTGTAAGTTAACGTTAGCGAGCTGACTCAGTGTTAGCTCAAATATGTGATAGCGTACAGTCAGTGTTAGCTGGCTCTCTCTCTGGCCTGCCGAAAAGTCTTAACAATTTCATACGTGAAGACCCCTCACTATGTAGCTTGTCAAGTCAACATGCTGCCGCTGGTCTCAGAATCTTTGAGTTTCGTTGTTTTCTTTGGTGCTGTGCTAGCTTGTTTCTCTGTGTTGCTAGCTAGCTAGGTCTGTTAACGCTGAACAACTCATTTAACTGTTGTGTTTCCCATCAAGACAACACCTCAACAAGCGTGTAAAGTCAGAGACAGAGCGTTCAGTTAACCGAGGTGTCGTCCTTACCTCATGCGACAGGCTCAGGGTTATGTTAACTTGGTCAATTCTTTCTTTTGCCCCTTTAATGTGACAACAACACCAAACAGACAGCACCAGCAGCCAGGGCCGTGGAAAACATATTGCGCAAGCTCAGACTGCGAAAGCATCATGGGAAGTGTAGTCCGCCTTATTGGGAGCTGAAGGGAAAAGAAGGAAATATCTCATATAGGGACACTTCCACAAAACTGTTATATATGTTAAGTTTGACTGAAATGACGTATTAAGGATATTAATGTATTGGGGTATGATTATATCACATTACTAAATAAAAAATTCAGTGAAGAATATATTATTTCCTCATCAGTGGCATTTTTAGCTACTTTGTTATGCACTTCCATAATATTTGTGGTAAGTGGTGGGTCAATTTAAAATATGCATACTAAACTTAGGCCTGTAGGTTATATTTCGATTTAGTAAAATAAAAATATATGATTACTGCACATTGTTTGTCCAAAATAAAATCAACTTCCTAAGTTTCCAACGTGAAAATATTTCAGTTTACAATTTGACAAATCAATATTTCTATCAAATAAATCATTATATTGGATGTGGTCATTTCTTCCTCCTCACCTATACAGTGTTCAGCAAAGCCTAGGACACACCCAGTTAATGAGGCGATTTCCATGGCTGGGCTGTGCACAGGGTCACTCCCAGGAGGCGGCGCGTTGTTCACTCCGGCATCATGCGCTCATCTGTGCTGCTGTCAACTTCCCCAGACTTCTGCCCATGTCACTGACGGGGATCTCACATGCTATCGATGGTTGTCTTGAGGATAAGAAATTCGCACAAAAGGAAATATGCACTTATCTGTCTGTGCATTGTCGGCTTTGTCATGTACAGATATCTCCGGTGAGTTCAGTTCTCTGTATTATTGTTCAATATGTTTCACTCAGAGCTACTATTAATGATCATCTAAATGTCTCTGTAGGGGAATGATTGAAGACATAGTGTGATCGATGCTATCATAGGCACACTATGAAGTCAATCTCTATAGAAATGTTATACTGAGGCCATGATATTAGGTAATCTATAGCTAAATACTAAAATACTAACAAGTATCACTATAGTTTATAGATTGAATTTATTAAGAGCGAATTTTTAAAGGGGCACTATGTAGTTTCGAGAGGAAATCAAACTCAGATAATATTATAATACAAACTCAGAAATTTTTATTTTTTCCATAGCTGAATAAAAAAGCTGTTCTCAGAGGAAAATAAGGTCCCTAGAACACTGTTTGAAACTAAAGGTGGCAGGGTCTGCCAAATTTAAACAAAGTAAAACAGTATGAAATTGTGTTTGTTTATTTAGTTTGTACAGACATGAAAAATCCGTCAATGAATACCGTTCTCGTCTCATCAGTAAAACTACATACTGCACCTTTAACTACAGCAAAAAGCAATAGAAATATACCAGTATATGAAGGATGATATAGAAAAGTGAAAAAGTATATCCAACATTTTATCCGTTGAAGTCGTGCGTCTGAATTCAAATATGCTCCTGCTCCTTTGTGGCTGTGTTTGCCAAAACAAGCCGTCTGCAAATTCCTATCAAGCATGTCATGTGCTCCATTCAAGCACAATAGCCTATGTGCTACATTTTGTGAGTGTGACACAAAGTCCTCTTCCAGCATGCCGGCAACGGGATGGAGACTGAGCAGGAAGGTGGGCCTGAGCGCCAACTCGTCCCAGTTCACGCTGGAGGGTCAGCCCTTCCACATCCTCGGGGGATCCATCCACTACTTCCGTGTGCCGAGGGCCTACTGGAGGGACCGCATGTTGAAAATGAAGGCCTGTGGCATCAACACCCTCACCACGTAGGAGAACCACCGTGGATGTGTTTTGTTTCTCGAGCCCGGGTTGAATGTTAACAAGAACTTCCTGGATTGTTGCAGGTCCGTGCCGTGGAGTCTGCACCAGCCGAACAGGGAGGTGTTCAACTTCCACACACAGCTGGATTTAGAGTAAGTAGAGCTAAGCATATAACATGCAACTTAAAATGTCCACCTCTATTGCCGCTCCGAGGCGCGCTGGGAATGCTCTCCTCTTCTTCTCGCCATCGAAGCCCCAGTGCTCAGGGGAGAAGCTTCAGAGGCAGAGGGTTCCCGCCTGGCGACAGCGGCATCTCCCCAACAACAGCAACTTGGCGAGCAATTAAGCACACAGCGGTGATAAGTGAGCAGGGACGTGACGCCTCAGCCTGCTGCTGCTGTTGTCAAGCACATTCCACACTGCTCAAACAACGAGATATGGGGTCTCACCGGGGGTCTTAACTTGCTGTTAGCACAGATAGAAAAATGCTTATTGATTGGCTTTTTCCATCTGGGTTTCAGAGCCTACATCAATCTCGCCGCTGAATTGGGGTTGTGGGTGATTTTACGTCCAGGGCCGTACATTTCCTCTGAGTTGGACCTGGGAGGACTGCCAAGGTAATGCTAGAATTCTTTGCATATGACTAATTGAGGTGAATGTGTACGTTTACTTCATTTTCTGTGCACGTATGAATGGAGGTTGTAGATTTAAACCCAAAGTTCAACAAGCTCTGACTGGTTTATATCCATGAATAAATACATTTAGTGCAGCCTGGGTGAAAAAGTCACACCGTGCTCCAAGAGAAGACTTCCCCAGTGTGTGAAGCTTTGTCCTCTCGGTTACACTGTGCCTCTGTTGTTCTTGCAGCTCTGTGGCTTTAGTCATAACTAAGCATCTTGTTTTTCTGTCTCTTTGCAGCTGGCTCCTCCGCGACGGCAACATGAGACTGAGGACGACCTACCCAGGCTTCACTCAGGCTCTCAATACTTTTTTTGACAAACTTATACCAAAAGTGGTTCCACTGCAGGTCGCTCTTCGTCGCTGAAAACAAGATTGTTGTAGCTCCGGTATACATGTATTTAACTTGTCATCCTTAACGTGAAACCTGTGTTTTTTGTTTTTTTTCAGTTTAAGAAAGGAGGTCCTATTATTGCAGTGCAGGTGGAAAACGAGTACGGGTCCTTTGCGAAAGATGAAAGTTACATGCTTTTCATTAAAGAGGTGATATGACAGGCTTGTTTCATTAGAATGCCACCTTAGTCCTACATTAAAACAGACATGAGCAAAAAGAGATATTGATATGACAGAACCAATCCGATGATGTTTATGTCCGCTGTCGTGACATTCTGTTTTATTTTGAAAGGCCTTACAGTCCAGAGGGATCAGCGAGCTCTTGCTCACATCGGACAACCACAACACATTAAAGTCAGGGGGTGTGGATGGAGGTACAGTATATTATTAGACACACATAACACACACACACACACACACACACACACACACACACACACACACACACACACACACACACACACACACACACACACACACACACACACACACAGTGATTTCCTGTCTTGTAGTCATCAGATCACTGAAGCTGCAGAAGCTAAATCAGAAAGACATCCAAGATCTGATCGCTATCCAGGTGTGTGTCTCACCTTTCCACATCATTTTACCACCTTTCACCGAAGATGTGTGTGATAGTGGGTCTTGTCTGTCCTGTTTGTCAGCCCAACAGCCCCACCATGGTGATGGACTACTGGACTGGCTGGTATGATGTGTGGGGTGAACTCCACCATGTGCTCCCCCCAGAGGGTAAGGAAGGTCCTCCTGGCTATTGGTGGCTTTATGGACAAAAACACACCTTTCTATTTGTGCTTACCTTTTTATACTTAATTGGTCGAAATCAGTTTAAATGTGCACCCTGGTAGCTGAGTGCATAAAGCACACACCATAGAACTGCAATGTGTTCAATTTCATCCAGGAAAGTCGACACAAATTAGACAAAACATGTCTTTATTGCATTATGCAACATAGGTATTATGTCTCATTTCATTTCTCAACCTCTCACCATCCAATAAAGGTGAACATTATTTTTTTTTTAAAAAAGGCTTAAAATATGTATTGGGATACATTACAACTTTTATGTAAAATAATATGTATAGTAGATGTGATGTAGGTTCACAGCCTTTTGAAATCTACCCAAAAAACCTGCAGTAAGATACTGATTTTGCATTGATTTTTCGTTGCCTGCAATATTTCTGTGGACATAATTTCTTGTGGAGAAAAAGAAACCACACCTTCAATGTGTCATCCTTAGATAGGGAAAGGTGAAGAACCAGCGTAGAACCTTGAAAGACGTTCACAGGGGCTTAAGAGGTTCTTTGTGCGACAGCGGTGCTATACAGCACCTCAACCACCCCCAAAGAACTGTGAAGGAACCGCTGATCAGCCATCGCGACTTTTCAATTTCTTCACGCAAAGGTTGTAATGTATCCCCACATGTCTTACTATTGAACAGGTGGCCAGGCACATTTCACATTTATTCTTAACCAAAAACAGTTTTATATTAACAAGGTTCCCTGGAGTAACTTTGCCTTGGTCTAATTGAATTTTAGGTTTTTTTTTCTGACACTGTTTAAAGCAATTTGCGACTGCACTGGTATCAGCCTTCAAAAACACATGTTGGTAAAGCTGAGTTACAAATTGAGTCTCCCGCCTCTCTTAACTGCTGTAAGCAAATGTTTTCTCTCTCACTCTGCAGTTGTTGTTTTTTGAAATATTTATTTGCCTAAGGCTTTGTATAAAGGACGTCAGCTACATGCCAATGATGTAAATGTGAAAACCAAGGCCAACCTTCTTTTCATAAGCTGCTTTGTATAAAAGACATCAGCTACATGCCAACAATGTGAATGTGAGTCAGGGCCAACCTTCTCTTCATGAGGCACTGTGCCCCGTGATGAAGAGGTCAGCAGGGGGTCAAAAAGGTTTCCATTAAAAACTATGATTTCCTTGTTGCAGTGACCTTTATGTTTTTAAGAAATCTGTTCGTGTACATTGAGCATGTCGAACTTCTTGTCAGATACGGTGTCCACCGTGAGAGAAATTCTGAGGCGAGGCATGTCCGTCAACCTGTACATGTTCCACGGAGGCTCCACTTTTGGCTTCATGAGCGGAGCAGTCGTTGATCCTTCCTACAAAGCGTTGGTCCCCAGCTATGGTTGGTTCCTCTGTCTCATGTGTTTAATTCTTAACAAACCAGCTCTGCCTGTGATGCAAATTAAAAAAAACAAAATCTAAATTATTAGGCAGAGCCATGTCAGAGCTGAATAATGTGTTCCATGTACCATAACACCCAGCAGGTGGCAGCACATGATTGCTAATCTGCGTTACAATGCCATGTTTTTTAGATTATGACGCTCCCTTGTCCGAAGCAGGGGAGTACACTCCAAAGTACCATCTCCTTAGGGACTTACTTTCTCGATACAACAGTAAGTAACACTCAGAACAAATGAGAATGAATACATAGTGCGACCGACCTCTTTGCCTGATCTTGTGTTTGACCTGTCTGTGCAGGAGGAGACAGTTTCCCTGACATGCCAACCCTGCATTACAGGGAGGCTTATGAACCAGCGATCATGTACCAGCACCTGTCCTTATGGGATGCTCTGAGCTTCACTGAGGGAGTATGTTTTATGTAAGATTATTTGTGGCTTTAGGTTTAATGGAAAAAAATGCTTTTCAAACAAGGAGGTCATTCTTTCCCCCTTTATTTCAATTTCCTGCAGCCATTTAAGTCACCCACGCCAGTTAACATGGAGAACCTACCTGTGAACAACGGGAATGGACAGTCCTATGGATACACACTGTATGAGACCACCATCACCAGTGGAGGATTATTGAAGTCTGGAGATAATGTCCGAGACCGTGCCCTCGTGAGTCCTCACTGTACATGATGGCATCATCTCACTTACTTTGACCTTGCACAGTATGGATGAGGTTTCCTTTTATTAACTAATACATGCACTATAATTTTTAACATGTTTCTAGCTAAAACTAAAATGAAAGGTCCAGCGTGTAGAATTTAGTGGCATCAAAACGCAACGATTCTTAGTTTCAGGTGATTATACACCTGAATACACCAATGCTCATTTTCAGGTTCATAAGTTTATTTTGCTTTACTGCTAGTATAGGTTTACA
Source organism: Lagodon rhomboides (assembly GCA_039737535.1). Lineage (NCBI taxonomy): Eukaryota > Metazoa > Chordata > Actinopteri > Spariformes > Sparidae > Lagodon > Lagodon rhomboides. The sequence continues at coordinate 16,226,049 of CM077795.1, forward strand.
TGCTTTAAAGCTAAAAAAGCACATCCGTTTTCTTATACTGTTCATTGCTGCAGCACTGTATTCCCCCTCTGCCTGAAACACTGTTTTTCAGCTCCTGTCTCTTTAAGAGCCCCCTCATGAATACCCAGTCTGCTCTGATTGGTCAGCTCACACACACCTGAGCCAGCACCTCTGACAAGAACAGCTGCTCCAAATTAATTCTTACTGCCAAACTAGTCGCTAGACATAAATTATGCAAGGCAGGGCTGCTGACGAGGTGTTTCGGGAACTTCAGGAATAGTGTTTTCTGTGGGAGAGAGGAGTTTTGTTGGTGCAGACTTTGGACTTTTTTGAACTTTCAGTACCTTTTACATGCTCAAGAACATATAAAACTCTGAAGGAAAGGAAAAAAAAACAAGAACGCACACTGTGTCTGTCTCCTTTAAATATTTTTTCTCTCAGTAGATCCCCCTGAATCACACATACTGGACCTTAAAGGAATGGTTCTGGCAATTTGGGAAATATACTTTCTTGGTGCAAGTTGATCAAAAACAAGAACATTGATACAACTAAACACAAAACATGAAGCTAAGTTTAGGAAAAATACTGGAAGGAAAAGCAGGAAACAGGTAGTTTATCTCTGCCCAAAAGTAAAAAATGTGTCAGCACCTATTAAGCTCACTAATTATTTTACATCTCGGTGCTGAAGGCGGGTCGTGTTTCTGTCAGACAGAATCAAGCTAGCTGTTTCCTTTCATTTCAAGTATTTATGCTCAGCTAACTTTCTCCTGACTTTAGCTTTAAATGTAACCGATAGATATGAGAACGGTATCATTAACTTTTGTAATTCTCAGCAATTTAGCTCACAAGTGTATTTCCTTAAAGGTCCTATTTGTAAGAAAAGTTTCATTTTGAGCCTCATTCCCAACTCGTCAAATATTGATGCACTGGGATTGTCCGGTCGGGTCAGCCACCATCCCAATGTGTCAGTATTTGAAGTGTTGGGAATGAGACTCAAAAATCTACTTTTCTTACAAATAGGACTTTAAATATTCAACTGGGCACCCCATCATCTTTTGGTAGGCCCACAGTACACATTTCAGGACATACAGCACGTGAAAGTCGTTAAAAGGTGATGACTGAGGTGATAGTTGGCAAACTATCTTGGGATATTTCATTCAAATGAAGCAGAGTTTATGTATTACGCATTATCATTTCTTTGACAGGGATATTTTTCTCCCCAGGTGTATGTAGACAGGAGCTACATTGGCCTTTTCAAGCGTAAAAACCTGGAGATGGCGGTTCCTGACGGTAAGGTATGAGATCAAGTTGGACGATGAAGACGAATGTCCAATAAACGTCATTCAAAGTTATGAGATGTGATGGATGCTGAAGTGTCAGCTTTTTGGCAGTTATAACTTGCAAAAGACATAAAAGTGATCAATCCCCGCAGGGACAGCGTACCTTAAGTTTACTGGTGGAAAACTGTGGACGAGTTCACCAGGGAAGGGACCTTGACAAACAACATAAAGGTGATAGACAGACAATATGCAGTTCATTGCTGTGCCTGCTATTAAATCACTCAAGCATTCAGTGGGTAGTGTACAAGCCAATTTCCATTTGTATTCTCACAGGCCTTGTGGGAGACATTTTATTAAACAATATCCCCTTGCGGGATTTTACAATATACAGCCTGGATATGAAACCCAGCTTTATTGATAGGTTCGTACGCTTTATTGAATCTAAGCATATCACTTTCATTTTGATGTGAAAAAAGGAAAGTGTGTTTCAAGTGGATGCTTTATTTCAGTCTTTATCAGGCACCTTGGAAAACTCTCCCCGAAAATCCAAGCTTCCCTGGATTTTTCATGGGGAGGCTGTTTGCATACGGGTATCCCAGTGACACATTTCTGAAGCTGCCAGTAAGTGAAATGATACATGTAGTTGATATGCACTGTATATTTTGTAAATTGGCATGTGTGTTTGTCTGAGAAATAAGCCTTTTTTGTTATTTTGGTCCACAGGGCTGGGAGAAAGGTGTTGTGTTTATTAATGGATTGAATCTGGGCCGCTACTGGTCAATTGGCCCCCAGCAGAGTCTCTACATCCCCGGTCCCTTTCTCAACAGTGGAATCAACCAGGTACAGCTCTGCACAAACCAGCATCTATTTGAGGGATAGTTAGACATTTTGGGATATACACTTTTTTGCTTCTTGGTGAGAGTTAGACGAGAAGATTGATGGTGCGCTCATGTGTGTGCGCCAGGCTAACTTTAGTTTAGCTCTCGCATAAAGACTGGAAACAGGGAAGCAGCTAGCCTGTCTGCTAATAAAACCTGCCCAACAGCACCTCTAAAGCGCACTAATTAACATGTTATATGTCGTTTATGTCATCCACTGTGTCTGGCCAAGATATACCAGAGGAATTAAGCCTAAATCCCAGAAATAAGTTTGTCATTTTGCACTTCTGGTTCCCTCGTCTCAAAGTCAATGGGTTTTTTGAATGTGTTTTCAGTTAAATGCCTGAAGTCAGATCTCTGTTAAAAACAAGCCACACTTCACATAAATTACTTCAGTAAATGCCCCACGTTTAAATTTTAAAGCATTGCATGTCTTATAAAAGACAGTTGCTCACAAGTGGCTAAATGAGGCTACAATGTCGGGGATATTAAACGTCAGTCTCATCTACTCATTAGTCCGTCTGTTATAGGTGAACTTTAGTTGCAAACTATTCTAACTTTGACTCTTACTTCACAACTTGTAGATTGATCTATCTATTTATAGTAGAGTATCTGCACTACAGTGTAGAGAGAAGCTTAGGGTTGACGGTGAAGTCATATGACCCAGATGGAGTTTGTTTATAGCCTTACATTAGCTTTTTACTTCCGGCCATTGTATTTAGGCTTCAAAATTGTGCTCAGTTGTGAAGAAACATGTAAGTATCATAAACTTGTGCTCACTACAGCACTTATTTTCTGCATTAATTCAAAATCCAATTGAAAAATCCCCCGGGCTCTTTGTCGAGAGGACCAGAGTGATGCTAACTTCCAGGTTAGCCTACAAAAATATGCAACTAGTTGTTGTTACACTGTGATTTCTATACAGATTGAACAAATAAGATATGACATGTTCATTTGTGTGCGTTTTAGTTACTGGTTGGTGATTTCTTTTTTTTTTTTTTTTAAACATTTGGAAAGAGCCAATGTGGCTGGGACTCTCTTTTACCACTCTTAATGCTAAGCTAAGCTCACAGGCTACTAGCTTTAGCTTCATTTTAGTGTTTAGTTATTATGGACTTAAATGATTTTAAACATAAAGTCAGAGACAAGTCTTGATTGTCTAACTCTGTCTTCTTTTCCCCCTCACTTCTTTCTCTTTAATTGAATAAGGTCATTGTGTTTGAGGAGCAGGAGGGTGACTACAAGGTCCAATTTGAGGATACACCTGATCTTGGCATGGCAGTGGACATCCAGTGACTCATCACCCAGTCATTCGCCGTCACCATGGGCATTGTTTTTTTGTTGTCCTACAAGTGCTTATTAGTTTGAACCTTCAAATTCGATGTTGTTAATATCATGTCATTTCTATGGTCTGATTTAATACCTTAAAATCTACATACACATAGACACAGAACAATATCAATAGCAGAGGCGTGTTTGTATGGGAACAGTTTATAGCTATGTACATACAGTACCTTTAGTTACAGTGACTCTTTACACATCGAGCAGAAATACCAAGTATATCCTCTTACCCATGGGTTTCCAGTTAAATAGTAATCATTTCTGTGTGGGGATGGCAGTTATATTTGATGTGGTTTTTAAAAAGGGCACATCTTAGCCTGTAAAATAAATGAAAAAAATGAAACGAGCTTATGAGACAATCTGAGCTGAGGCGGGAGTGATTCAAAAGTGAAACATAAGCAGCATTGTAGCAGCATCAGACCCTTCTCTTAAAGGTCTCAGATGCCTGTAACATTAATAACTGTCCAAACTTTTAACAGTCGCTGAGTCTGAGAGCATTAGCATTTTAAGCAGTGCCACTGCAAGTCGATGGGGTATGAAATCATCACTTGCAAGCCAGCCATCCATGCTGGGAATAATTAGATTGTGTAATACAGCCATTTGAAAGGATGCACATCCAATTTTTAGAGTAATGGCCTCATATCCCATTGAGTCTCACAAGCATAGCTCGCAACCAACAAGTGAATGGTACCGGTTACTGTGAAACAATAAATAATTCTGCTGAGAAACCTTCCGTTTACTCTTAATTAGCTTATGAAGAAGCCTGTTAAAGTCAGGCGCCTAGGAATACTGAATCTCCTCTTAAATATGAGTACACTCCGGTTTAGTTACAGCATATCGGGAGCGTGGGGTGAGTGAGTGTAAGAGAGGACGCTGCTGTTACACTGTAATAAATCACCGCTCCGTGTTTTTTGAGTGCATGAGTGCCTGTGTGCTCGCCATGTGCAGCGTGACAGCTGAGCATGTGTGAATGTGTGTTGGGGAGTAACGGGACTCCTAATTAGTGCTGGGTTCAGGGTGCTATCTAAATAGCTCACTGTTGTACAGTACGAGTGGGGAGGGCTCAGATCCCCTCAATGCAGTCTGTCAGTCAGTCAGTGCTGACTCACTCAGAACAAGGGCCCCCTTTATTCCTCTGTGCAGCCCTGTGCCCGACAGCCAGCTCGCTTCAGAACAAAAGGGTCCAATTTAATGCTAATTGGATGGTTGGCTGGTGTTGTCTGCGCTCAGAGGGCTCTTTATTGCTTGCCGTGCCATCTCTTCCTGCAGTTTAAATCGCGTAACATCCTTTGTCCCAGCTCTCCGAGGAGACCTCAGTGGGCAAGCTCCTTTTGGCAACTCCTACCAGCGTCTCGCATCGGCCAGTGCTCCGGGCAGAACGGGCCAGCTTGTTTTTGTGCAGTTGTGCTTTGATACTCTGTGGTCGCTTCACGCACATGGCCTTGTGCTGTCTCCTGGGGGTGGACAGGTGTGCCTCCATTTCTAAGCCGTGGTGAAGAACAGCTACAGTGCAGTGGTAGTATTTTTGACCCTGACTACTGCTTTAAGGCGCCGTGAGGTTGGTTTGAATCCGGGAAGAATCCCGTGGAGAACTGCCTCCCCTGAAACGACAACAATTTCATACTTAATAAGGACACACAAAGATGTACTGTTAGCAGCACTTTTCTTCCACCAAGCAGTCCAGCGCAGTTAATTCTGTTTGTAACGGTTAATTTGAGTTAAATTGAGGACGTACCAATAGAACCACTCAGCTCCGTCCCATTTTGTCGTTACCCAATGCTTAATGCACGTCAGCATGCTAGTATTTCCACAATGAAAATGCTAAGGCTAAGCATGTATAATGTTTACCATTAATAAATAAACACGTCAGCATGCTACATTTGCTAATTAGCAATGATGGAAGCGCTAGAGAAGAGGATTACCAAATTCACAACAAACAGTTCAACCTGAGTGGGACGTGAAAGTCAACATCATGCCAAGCCATCTGATAGTTGTCAGGAAATGTCGCTAAAAATCAAAAGGCTGGAGGCCCGAGAGGAAAAATCTGGGGATCAACAATAGGTCGTCCATGACCATGAATGCCTGGACTAACTATTCAAGTCATTCAGCCGATCCCTCATTAAAATTCAGGGATCACTCAAGTCATTAAACCTTTTTTACACAGAGATCACGCAATAATGCCGCTATGAAGACACCTCCTCTTACTTCCTTTGTTCTTTTACACTGAACAGAACAGTAGAAGCATCAATAGACCGTATTCGCATGGCAGGCATTTTCCTTTAACGGCACGCGGGTGGGTATCTCAATTGTTATAATGCTGTGTTCAGTTGCGAGGACATCAGGCCATATTTCAAGGTAAAACAATAGATTTTCCTGTTAGCCTCCACTGGACAACAAAAGCTAAAGTTAGCATTCAACCACTCCCTACTAACATAATTGTGTGATACACATTATTTGATACCATGGGAAAGACGTAAATTAATCCTAAAATATCAATGCACATCTTGGACACATTAATTAAACCTGGAGGTCAAACGCACTAGATGTAATTAAACAGTAATGGTAACTGGGAAGTTGATGAATGCCAACGTTAGCTAACAGGTTATCTAATATGTCGGTTTACCTTGGAAAATTGCCCAATCTCACTCCACATTTTCACTATCATCATCTTTTCAGTTGCTGCTCAATCAGAGAGTGTTGAAATAATAACAACTTGGCAGATTCAGTAGGTTTAAATCTTGAGACACGGAAACAGCACGCCATTATCCCAGCGTTTGAGCTTCCCACCCTGAGTGGGATGCCATGTTAATACTGTCTATAATGCCGCCCCAGTGTGTGATCATCGACAGCATGATGGCATTCCGCATGCTCGAGAGGCACAACGTATAACACATTATGCGTGTTGCACACAACATTGTCATCGCCTAGTGTGATGTTTAACTTACGTTTCTAAACATAGGCATAACGTGGCGATAACAATCGTTTTCCGCTCATCTGACAAGGCATTTGATTCCGTCCCCGTGCCTTATATACAGTGCAACAGTGCGCCTTGTGTGAAAGAGATTTATGATTCACCCTCTGGGCACAACAGATGGATGTTTCACTCCACCCAATATCTGCCAGTAAAACGAAAAATAATGGTGGTGCTGAATACAAGGCGAGGGGGTTCCCAAGTCTTCCGGGGACCATGAATGTTTGCTCAAAAGTTCATCATAATCCATCAAGTAGTTGTTGAGAAATTTCGGTCTGGACCAACTGACAGACTATAATTGCCAGCCTGACAACTCGTGGGGCTTAAATGCTTTAAACTAAAATACCTAAATACCGTGACAAAATCTGCGGGAGACAATTCTTTAAACACGTTATGCAAAAATCTATTTCGAGTAAGGTCCATATCTCACGGTCCACAAATCAGCTGAAACGTTCCCCTTTGGTCTGTCTCCCAAATAATCACTGTGTGGCGATGCAATGGCAATTTGCATTTCTAAATCTGGTCTATTACCTGTGTCAGATGAAGTATGTCATATCTCCACATTAGAGTCTGTAAATCCTTTCTTGCCCTCATTTACCAGCACAGGCTTCTCTGTCCGTGTGTGCCATACTAATACCTGCGGGTGAGAAGAAAGAGACGGAGATGAGCGGAAATACAGCCATATGATGAAACACTCTAACAGACATTTTGGCTCTTAGTGCTGTGCAGTAGTAGTACGCCACATCATACCTGCTACACAATGTCTAGAGGCAGAATGTAGCATATTTTAAATGATCTGCGAGCACAATGAATTGGCTGTAAGCTGACAATTCACTGACTTTATGAACAAACTGTTATGACAGCCGAGGATCTCAAAAGTGTAACACAGAAGCAGCTTGGTTTATTTCCAGTTCAGGGTTGCACAACATTTCAAAGATGGAGAGCGCCTCCTCTTCTTACCTTGGTGCAGTTAGCAGCTTTAGGCTCCAAGTCACCGAGAGTGACCAGCTCCTTTAATAAGCTGCTCTCCTGATAACCTCCCTTCACGCCGCGTAACTTAAAATAAGCCTGAGGTTTGGACAGAATGAGGCGCATATTCACTGCAAACCCAGCCATGTCGATGGCAAAGGGGCGGTGCGGGTCGAATACAGTCTTCCAGCCGTACACCTTCCCCAAGGTGTTTACTTTAGGGGACTCGTACCGTAGGCCGCCCACAAAGGCCACGGGCCACACTGACACCTTTTTGGTGGAACGCATCTGGAACATGAAAATAGAGACAGAGATACAAGACACCCATCTGAGTCATTTTCAATTCCATGAAAAAATTTAGATTTAGCTTGAGACATGCAAGTAAGAAGTCTGTGAAAAGACGCTGTACTCTTAAAGGAAAAGTTCACCCAGAAAAGAAAATTCCATCATTATCCAGCCCCATTTAGAGCTTCACAGGACACAGCGTTTTCTTAAACAACTTATGTAGATTGGGACTGGTTTTAAAACATTAAAAAAAGGAAAAACAACATAAATTGGCTCCACACAGCTCATCTGTCACAATCCAAGTCTCCAGAAGCCACGGGATCCCAAATTGACGTGAAAAGACATTATTTACATCCTTTAAAAGCCTAAATCTTCAGCTCAGCTTAAAGCGTTAGCCCGCTGGAGTATGAGTTCTATCACACGCAAGGGTGGAAATAACATCTTTTCAAATACATCTGGGAGCTTTGAGAGACTTGGATTATGCTGCATGAGCTCTATGAAACCATTTTATGTATTTTTCCAGTTGTCTTTTTACATTACACACAAGTTCCCATCTACTTTGGCAGTTTAGGAGTATGTTGCAATGCTGTTTTGCTTTGAAGCTCCGTCAGTGGATACTGACTACATTTTAAAAATAATCATTTGTGGGTGAACTGTTCCTTTAAAGAGTAATTCAGTTATATTTAATGTTTCATTTTTACTTTGCAGTATTACCTCCTCAAACAGCTCCAGACTGTACGTGTTGTCATCATCTGCAAAGTAGACGACCCCAGACTGGCTGCTGTTGGCGCTGAAGGTCTCCCGGAGCCACCGCAGAGCCAAGTTCCTCTGTATGGTACCCCGAGGTATCCGGGGGTCCCTAGTGTCCCCGCGTACCTTATAGTTCCTAGGTGTCTCCACGTTGAGGTGGGTGTAGTTGAGTCCGGTCTCCTGGAGGAGACGGCTGACCAGAGTGGTCCTCCTCTGGGAGTCCTCCACCAGGATCCAGTGCAGGTTGGGGATGTGCAGCAGGGTGTTGGCCAGACGTGTCAGCTCTGCCTTCTGCACCGGCCGGCTGTAGGTGGGAGTGATGACGTGGATGGTGGGCAGGACGTCAGACCAGGGCGGAGGGCGGCTGTAGACATACTCAGTTCGCACCACCTCCACGATGTCCCGGTTCTGAAGGGAGCAGGACTCCTTGAATGCAAAAGTATTCCTGGAGTTGGAGCGACCATCACGTCTGTCATCTAGTCAGGAAGGAAAATAAATACAATGAGCCTCTGTGTTCTCAAGTATTGATGGGACTTTGTGCTACATGGGTCCTACATTGTGGACTACAGTGCTACTATTATCATGTAAGTAAACAGGGTTACACAATCTTCTGTGCAATACACCCTTGTTCAAACACACAGATGCATGCCGTAAGGAACACAAACACCTTTGCTACATGCTGCTATGACAAACATGAAAAAGAAATGTTCAGTATCTCTAAACATCACTGCAGAGTCCTGAATAATTGTACCCGTACCCTTTCGAGTAGCGAGCAGAGGAGTGATGGTGCTCTGGTGCCAAACAGTGATGAGCAGTGTCCAAGGCAACACGATCAACACAATGGCGACGATGTCTCGTCTCTTCGGCATCTCCAGGGTCAGACCTGAGTCATGTCACTACCTGCATGGCATATAACACACGACATGAGACGGTTCACAGTCACAGTAAACCGAGAGCTGTGAAATGAGGTGTCGCGGATTTTTCAAAGGCCATCTTTGGATCTCTGAAGAGAACGAAAGAGAAAAATGTCTTTCAGAAAAATTTGTTGCAGTTACATCTTTGTAATTATTTTGATGCCAGTCCTATCATTTCCAATTTATGTTACAGTTCTTTACTTAGATTAGAACATTTAAAAAATTATTCTGTATTCATTAAATTTTTGGTTTAAAATGATTTTTTGGCCTTTGTTTGGCTTTATGGATAGGACAGCTTCAGAGATGACAGGAGGGGGTGTATCACTGCACAGAGGACAGTGTGCACCTACATCATGGACAAGAAGCCCATGCTCGTGACAGCGCAGGATGTGGATATTGATGGCGTTCTCCTCAGCTGAGCTGTAACGTTAGCTAGCTTAGTTAGCTAGCCTCTTGTCCATGAGTAGACGCATGCTTCCTTCCGAGCGATGATACGTAAAGAAAATAGTTTCTAAATGAAACTGCTCACAACTAGGTCTGCAGATTATCTTGAGTAACAGGGTCATGGTTTCTGGAAGGAGACATTACTGTTGAGTTTCAAGTGTATTTTTTCTTTTAAGCTTTGAGCGCCACAAGCTTAGTGCCATCTAGTTCCATTATATTCAAGGGAAGGCAGACCTCCAAAACTCGCATCCCACACCAAAACAATCTAGATGGATGAAAAGCACTACAGGCAAGAGGGAAAATATGCATTTTGATTCTGCTGTATAATTACATTTACAATAATTTTGTTGTCTTTGCTGTCGTAAAGACAGAAATAGTAAATGTCTTTCACCAGACTCTATTTAGAATTTTTGTTTCTAAAGGAAACACTCACTGCCTTTAGAGTTATATTTAGGTGTCTTTAGCCCCGGAATAGATGAGCTGCTTGACTGAGTTTCCCAATCTGATGGCCCATCACGAGATGAGAATTGCATTTGGAAGTCCATAGATGGTGGCTCTCTATTGAACGTCAACATGCTGTAGCTGCGAGGCACAAACTACAAGGAAGGAGGCATTGTGTTAAGAAGCAGTCTGAGCCTGCTGGAACTGCTGCACAAGAGAAAATGGGTCAGAAAAACGCTCTGAGCTCTCTCTTTGTCTCACTTGAAAGCATTCTGGTGTACTACCGAGAACTTCAGAGATAAAGCTTTGAAGAGGGCTATAGTGTGGCTGAAAGGGTCAAGCCCTTTCCTGCCTGTAAACAGTTGACACAGACAAAGGCATTATGGATTCACTCTTTTTAGTTAAACCCTGATACATATTAGAAGGTTATCGTTATAAACTGTACATTCTCAAGCAGAATTTTATCTCAGTGGCAGCGACAGCCGGGCCTTTATTTCGAATTCCCCCAGTTCTCCGGTTAACGCTAACTCAAACTCTCCCCCAGGTTTACTCGTTGTCTTGATAAATTCAGTATAATCTCCAGTTCTACAGCACTGATCCCATCAGTACAGCAAGTCTCCCCCAAATGATGTTAGCCTGTCATCGATCAGGAGTATGACAACGATGAAACGGCTGAATTTCATTAAAGTATGAAAACATTTGATTAAAAACAGAGAGCGGCAGAGAGGTGTGTGCGATGTTATGGGTGGAGGTAGGTTAGACTCCACCCCTGCCTGATCCACCTTGATGGAGTGCACCTGCACTCGTTGCACAGCTGCAGCCTATCAGCCTGCCTGGGTTATAAAAGCAGGCTGGGTCCAGCAGCTCAGTTGTGAGAGTGACACCGGAGGGTAAACACCATCAGTTTGCTCTCTTGGTTGTGTGTGTTGGTGTGGCATTTTCATTTTTGTGACGAGGTTTATTTTCCCCTACATCTAGACAGAAAATCCCTCCTCCCAGTGACTCTTTACTTTTGTTTTTTTTGGGTCCTTTGTTTTTGTTCCTCTATCCTTTTGATAGATTTAGTGGCCGTTGCGAGTTGTTCTCCATCGCCTTATAGACCCCCAAGGACCCCTTTCCAGTGTTTTCTTGTTAGTTTCCCCATTGCGACCTCAGTTTGTGATTTTGTTTTGGGGACTGCTGTTGTCCCGATGGTATTAGCGCAGTGGACATGTACATTATACATGTGTTGTGCATGAACGATAAAACGCTATAAAAGTGTGTTCATTAAACATGCTCGTGTTTTTTGGGTGAATGCGGAACTGAACGCATCTGTTCGGCAACTAATGAACGTGAGCGTTGCTAACTCCTCCTCAATGTTTTAAACAGACAGTCCACCCAATACATGAGCCGGTTACTCAAGATAATCCACAGATCTTATAAAATATTTGTTCACGTATCATTGTACAGAATGGACGAGAGGTTGGCTATCTAAGCTAACTAGGCAAGCTAGCTAATGTTAAATCTCAGCTGAGAAGGGCGCCATCAGTGTTTACATCTCCTGTTGTTAGAGCAGGAGCCTTTCGTCGCGACAAGGTCTGCATTATCATGAGTAACCGGGTCATGATTTCTGGAAAGAGACAGTGCTGTTGACTTTTTCAAATGTTTTTTTTTTGTTGTTGTTTTCTATTTGTGGCTTTGAGCACCAAGCCGAGTGCCATCTAGTTCTAACTCATTACAGAGAAGGAAGACATCTCTACGGCCGATATCTCCAAAACCCAGGAACTCACACCAAAATAATAACAATGTTTTTTCATTGTGGAGTGAACTGTCACTTTAATATTCATGCTGGCCACCTCCCCAGGCATTATCTGAGGTGACATAGGCAGTTGTGGCTCAGGTGGTGGACAGCGTTGCCCATTAATTACGAGTTGGCTCCTTCCATACCAGACTCCCCCCTAATCACATCTACAAGTGTTCTTAAGCAGGACAGCCAACCCCAAAATCCTCCTTATAGTTCGGCCACTACTTCGCATGTTAGCCCGCTGAGTGAGAGGCAAAATTGTAAAGCACTTTGGATTAAAGAAAAAAATGCAAACCATATTATCTTACCTATGTTTATAACCAACACACATGGTCGCCTCAATAGGCCGATGCTGTAGGATCTGTATTAAGAGACCTGGAGAAAAGGAGACTGTGTGTATTGGTGGTTCAGTCCAGTTGATTATCCCTGCAGAGAGAAAGAATACATAGAGTTAGAATCTGTTCGATAGCAGTGCAGATATGTTACATTTGACTGAGGTTACTCGGAGAACTCCAAAGTGTGAACACTAATGATTCTATGGCTGGATCCCTGCAGCCGTGCAGGAACATGTGGGGCAAATGTTTTATGTATGCGTAACGTGTACGCATAAACAAGTGTTTCATCCGCATTATTTGTGCGCTTTTGGAGTGACTCATTACTCCAAAGGTCATCTGTTATTCAGGCGATTTACAGCCGCAGTTTCACCAGGTCCGGCTCATATTTGTTGCAGTCGTACAAGCTTTGGCCGGGATGACGGTGCGTGTTGTGTGTTCATGTTCACGCTTCAGCTCTCTGATTATCCGTTCGGCCATCTACTTCCTGCAGTCCAGAAGCCCTGCAGCCTTTGATGTACACCACTCATATCTGTGATCTCAATAACAATACAGGCTTCGATCCACTCTGTCGGCTTTTGTTTCTGTTCTCTTCAGGAGTCTCTCCGTGAGACAAATCATCTGCTGGTTAATCACTAGTCTTTAGACATAATTAATCCTTGATTAAAAAGGGATCAACCCCAGTCTGAGATCAAACATTGTGCTCGCTAATTAACACGCGAGGACAGGTTTAATAGGGTGATGTTTGAACAGCGTGTCATTGACACAGACAAGCTAATTATTTATGCATGCCATGTCGAAAGGCAACGACCCGCTCTTCACCCCCTCACCATTTTGCATCCCCATTTAAGGTGAATTGTTTCATGGCTGGCAGGGATCGGCAGAATCAGATGGGAGTCGATAAAAGTGAAAACTGATGCTCCTCTTCATCTACGCAGACGGAAACATTATGAATGTGCTATTTTTAGTATTCTGCTAAAATCGTACAGACTTTTCTCTGCATCTGCATCAAAATACACAAAGTGGTAAACAATCATGCAGATTTTTGGAGAATACCTGCATCCTGGGAATATAAATGCTCAGCAAAAAGGGGGAGCTACAGGCAAAATACCATCAGATTTAGAGGCAGTGCCTGGAGTTTATATGTGCAGCTGCCATCTACATTTGACTCCACTTGCACTGTTTCCATCTGTTAAGGAGTCATAGCAGTTCATGGCAAACAGGAGAATAGGAGCAGTGAATATTATTATATTATATTTATATATATATATATATATATATATGCAAATTACATATTAAGCTAATTTTGTGTTTTTAGGAGAAGATTTATAGGAGAAGTATTGAAAAACTGTTTAGCAAAATTGAAACAGCAGAAATGCAAACGTGTGTGCCTTAATGGATGGATAGTGTTGGACCAAGGAATCCAGTGAAAAACAAAATGAGCATGTTTGTGAGATATCCTGTTAGTCAACAAACGCAAAAAGACCAAAAGGGAATGGAAGCAAGACTTTGTTGTTTCCAGCGGAGGTAATTAATGATGAGAATAAAAGCTCGAACTAGGCTATCTGACTGACAGATACTCTGCACCGAAAAGCAATTACCCCTGTCAATCAAATTCGGTGAGCTTCCTGTTTTGAAGGTGCATGATCTCAGTCAGCATGCCGATTGGATTAGAGATTTTTTTTTACTGCGGGGCACATCCTGCACTGTAACCAGCAGCAGCTGTCTGGATATGGTCAATGGCATGACTTCAATTAGTGACTTGTTTTGCTTGACACAACTTTAGAATTGGGTGAAAAGTCAGAAAACTGTGTACATGCCATTGTAAATGATGCAATAACTCCAAACAGGCTGTCTGAGGGTTTAGATTACTATTGTAGATACCGATATGGTGCCTGTTACTGCTGTTAATTACACTGTCCATTGGCAAATCTGTGTTTTATCAAATTGTAATCAGCCATCCGCTGTCCACATCCAAACATCTGAAGAATATGATTGCTTTAAACCACTGGTTCTCAATAGTTTTCATGTCAAAGACCACTTAACTGTCACAAATAACACCATGGACCCCCATCTGATCAGAAATTAGCTTTAAAAGTTGTGTTACAGAAAGTGTATGAAACCCATGACCAACATCCTCATACACTATGTCATAGTGTTACCTATAGAGGAGTTATAAGGAAAATAAATAATGGGGAGTCCCGGGAACCACTGCTTCAAACAATTTAGGGAAGTTCTGCACAGTACAAAAAAAAAAATAAGAAATCACTGTAAACAGATTAGCTCCAAGATAAAGCTACACAAGCCAATTTCAGTTTTTCATAATCTAAGGAGGCAGTGCAGACTGTTTGGCCCAATCCCATTTTGGATTGTATGACAAAACTGGCTGACTCCCTTTGTAGTATAAAGATCTGGGTTTTCTTTGTTCATACATTGAGTGCAACATGTGTTTTATAAGCCTAACAATCAACCTAAAACAAGAGCCCTGTAATGTAGCGATACAGTGCTAAGTACATCTCAAGGAAATTGAATCGAATGCAACTGGATTTGGTTTTTGTCTTGAAGACGTTTCACCTCTCATCCGAGAGGCTTCATCAGTTCCTGCTCCCTTGACTAGGCTGAGACTGCTTTTCTGCTTTCTGCTGAGCATTTATATTCCCAGGATGCAGGTATTCTCCAAAAATCTGCATGATTGTTTACCACTTTGTGTATTTTGATGCAGATGCAGAGAAAAGTCGGTACGATTTTAGCAGAATAGCAGAATACTCCCTTGACTAGGCTGAGACTAGTGCTAAGTACAGTATGGATGAGGGTTAAAGTGTCAATACTGTCATGACACAGGAATAGGTGAAGAGGAAAATAACTGGGGTTACACTGTCACATAACATGAATACATGAATACAGCAGTTCCAGTTATGTTTCCTGAGCTTTTTTTTTTTTTTTTTAGCTTCCTAATCAAATCCCATCAGCTGGGAAGTGGGACGTGAGGAGTCAGTCACAGTAATGACGTCACTGTAAATGGTATGCAACATTCCTGTTTTTTTGTATTCATTTGAATGGCCAGGAAAACATATATTTAATTGTTATGAACAAAAATTTGAGAAAGTTTTGTACAACAGCAGACGGCAAACTTCAACACCAACATATTATAGGTCGAAGCCGCCACATCAACTACAGTCAAAAGCAACGAGATGAAGAAGGAGAGAAATTCCCCGGACTCCCTTATAAAATTATTCAATTTTATGAGTTGCTGAGTTAGAAGAAACTTTCTAAACTTTGTGGAACTGTGTCTGTGACAAATTCTTAATAATTTAGGCCTTCTTGGAAATTCGGCATATGTGATACATAAAGGTCTTTCTCTCTTTGTGCAAAAAGCATTCCTTTGTCCCTTTGTCCCAGTGATATATGTGTTCTTTTGCCTATATAGCAGGGAAGTGAGATGCAATCACAAGTGGTAACACGAGGTACATGTTGAAAACGCCCGATGCCAGGTATGAACTTCCAGCAGTCACCTTGTGATTGGATCACCAAAGATCCATCTCAATGCCAGGTACAAACAGGGATGCAGACGTTTCACAGAGGAGATGAGCATATATATATATAACCCAGAACTGCCTGTTAGTCGCTGATAACAGAGACTCCAGTCTGCAGTATCGTTCATATACTTGATTGATGAAACACAGAGTTGTGGAGAAACTTCATGGTCAAAGAAAGTTTTTATATCCTGTGGACACTTCTGTTCATATTCTCCTACTCCCTCTCTCTGCTGCAACTTCATTTTAAATTGATGGTTTTTATAATGCTTGTTTTACGGGGTGCTGCAGCCCCCTCAGCAGCCCCAGTTCCCAACCAAGAAAGCACAAATATAGAGCACTCTGTTTTGAATCAATATTTGCATCAAAAATAGCTGACTGCAGCAGTATGACTTTCACGGCACAACAGCGCCTCCCAAAATACATCACACAACGGCTATAACAGTAGACTGTATGATATTATTATGATTATTGTTGTAATTATTTTAATGATCAATTATAATGAACACCAATGTCAAAGCAGCCACAGCAGCTACGGTCAACAGCGCCAGTGTCCATGCACATCGCTCCACACAGGGGGCCTTCCCACTTGTTAATGACCTCTGTGGGGGGGTAGATGAGTCAGCACACAAAAACTGGAACTCCAGCATACAAATGTAATGCTAACATGGTTTTCGTCCTGTAAGATTGGTGCCAAACGAATGGAAGATAATGAGATACAGTTATCTATACAATATAGTTATATAATTAATAATTAGTGTATTAATGGTATATTTGATCGTTAATTCATTCATTTTGGATGTGCATCCACATTATGAAGCATTTTTTTTTCGTCTGCCGTGGTAACTTGGCTGTAAATGTAGCAATTTTACTTTCTGTTGCGAGCACCGAACCATCAAGCCAATCTAAGTTTTTCCTGCCAAACACCTATCAACAACCTTTACGCCAAGAAGGAGGATTAATTCCCTTAAAAAACACAAACCTTGACACATTTACCTGCCACTCAATATTTAACTGGGACTGCAGTTTCAACTTGTACCTGACTGTGCTCCTCCACGCTTCTCTCTTCAGCACAAAGGGTATTTTTTTTATTGACCCAACGGCCATCGACAACCAGATGCCCCAGGTACCCATATGAGCCCTGTCAGTGACTTTGCAGTGCTGGAAACAGACTCGGCGCTGCATCACAAACCTAATGATTCCAATCCAGCGCTCGCTAATGACAGACCTTGACTGGATCAAAGGGCCGGGAGTGGAAGGAGGACGAGTGGAAGACGGTGCCAGCCTCGCTCAGCACTTAAAAAGATCGAAAGCGTCTCACTGTGTGTTTAATATGCATGGCACGGCCCGTGAGAACTATAAATAGGACTGTCTTGATATCAAACATCTCGGAGACGTGTCTTTTAAATCCTATCTCAGCTGGGAAATCCATACTAATGTTGTCTGTGCTAATGGCAGTCAAATGTCAGGGGCTGCTGCCGGCTACGAGGCAGATACGAGCTGAAGGCACATCCTTGATTAACAAGCGTGGTAACAAGCTTGGAAAACACTGTGGAGAACAAAAGCCTATCGTATGAGGTCCACACAGATAGCTTCGATGATGCAGACCCACAACACTAATGATCACACTGTGCGTTCAACCTCCAACCTATTAGCCCTGGCTTTGGCCCTGCAAACTGTATCCAGGGCTCATTATGGCAGCGCAGTTTCATGCACATTCCGCTGTCAGGCGACCAGGTGGACAGTCACAAGCAATAAAAGATGACTCCTTTTGCAGTGAGTTTAATAGTATTGTCAGTGATGGAAGTTTCATTTATGGTTGCAAATAAATTCACCACAGAGAGAGAGAGATTATCAAGAACTTTTGGGAAATGTATGTTTATTTCATTAAATCCTCATTACTGCCATCTGAATGCAGCCAACTGCTATCAATCCCTTCAATCCTAACGGTGACCCGTACATGTGTCTGCGCAGGACAGACAGCTGCAGGTAATCTGATATATCTGCAGTTTCTGGTGTTTGATGCTCTGATGTTTGCACAGTCCCTTTCAACTGGTTGGAGGTGTAGAAGTTGAGCCTGCAGCCTTGGCTCACGCCTCCTTTGGAATTCTAATATCCAGCCGCCGTGGGATTTCAGGGATGAGCCTCTGAAAATTTTTTTTTTTTTTTCTTCACATCAGCACCTTTCGTCTCGGCTGCTTTCACTCAGGTGCTGCTCAAGTTTTGTTGAGTAAATTGTTAAGAAATGAATGTTTTCTTTTCCTCTGTAGACCATTGTTGAGCTGTGATATAATTCAGCACTCACTCTAAATTGAATGAACAATACACTGTTAATTAAATAATAAAATTAAAATAATGCAGTGTGAGGGATGTATACTTACATGAATAAGTTATGATCCACTTTCGTCACACACAGTCTAATCCTGTTGTGCTGTGTTAATGACGGAGGTCCTGTTGCCGGGCCTTGATGTGTCAGCTGCGATGAACAGAGGGATCCATCAAGTTCTCTTCCTGGGGTAGGAGAGTGTGTTTGGCGCACATATGAGCAGCAGAGTCGGGGGTGACAACCAGCGGATTTCGTTCACAGCATCCGGCGGGTGCTATCCAATCCTCGCGTAGGGTCGCGTCCTCAGTGCCAGCCCCTGTAGAGACAGAGGAGGTCATCCCTCTGGAAGAATGCTGCTTCTCATGGCAAAAACAAAGGCTGGGATTGTCAAAGCTGATGGCAAGGGGACGGGGCGGAGGGGCAGCCATGGCCGGAGGACTCGGGACAATAGAATAAATCACATGAAAAATGTCACAGCCCCACAAATGGAATTCTTACTTGGGGATGAAGCAGGATTTGAAAAATTTAGAGAGCCATGCATAGCGTGGGGGTTGTTTATCTGACGCATAAACAGCTCGTGTCACATGGTCCACTAGTCAGACAGTAAGAGCATTTCTATTCATTTCTGCTTTCATTTCCTGACAGGCATATGAAAGGAGTACATTCTGAATAGGCTCCTATGCTTGAAAAGTCTAATAATGGGAGAGGGTAAAAATATGCCGCCAGTCTAAAGAACTCCACAGATGGAGAGGAGGCAGCAGTGTGAAAGGCTCTGCAGCTCATATCAGTAATTAAGGAGGATGGTTAGATTTTGGCATGTGACAAAGTACAGTGGCAGTGAATGATGCTGCTCATAGCAGGTGGTTTATGGGAGTGACTGTGACCTTTGAAGCTTGTGGAAGATTAGGTCGGATTAAATCACTCCTACTGTATTACAGGCAGAGAAAAGTTCATTTGTTCACCAGCATGGAGCCACTGCGAGGGTAGAATAGATGTTTCCCACATCAGACACAACTTATCATTGCAGGAAAATCTCGTGTGTAATGCTGCATTCACATCATAGTCAAAGAGTATGTTTGTATGTATTGCTATCCATGCTATCGCTATCCATGCTAATGATGTTGATCTTGCCAGAGCAGCACTCCGGTGGCGACGGTCATAGATTACGTCAGATTATTGACCATGCCCCCCATTCTCTGTTTGAGAAAGAACGTTGACTGTTAAAAAAGGATGCAACGCTGGCTGGTTTGGGGATTTAAGGGACACATTCAGCACAGTCAGCTAGCTTAGCTTAGCACAAAGACAGGAAACACCAGAAAACAACTTCACTTCACTTCAAAGCTTTATTGTCAATTTCTTCACATGCTCCAGACATAGAAAAAGGAATTGAAATTTCGTTCCTAACTATCCCACGGTGAAAACGAGACAAGACATTTGCAACTTGCAACGAAAAACTGTCTAATATTAATAAGCGACCCGTCCGAGGGCTGTAACTGATCCCAGTCTTTGTGCTAACTCACCTGGCTGCTGGCTAGCTTACAACTTCCTAATTAGTGTGTATGTAATGTTAAAGAGGTGAAGAAAGTTGGAGACCATGATATTTTCCTCAGCAGTCCAGAAACATAATGACTGTGTCCGCAATCTCCCTCTCATTCACTCCACACTACTCACTATATTATTATATAGGGAGTTCTACATAGTGTACTATATATTGAGCTCATCGGCCAAATGAAATAACACATCAGTTGTACACTACTTTTCATGATGCATTGTGGGATACTTTGACTCAACTATATAGGGTGTAATAGATCTCATATACATGCAGACAGCACTTCAAAATGGCGCATTCACTATATTGTCCGTTACATAGTGGGTAGTGAGTGATTTCGAACATAGCCGAGGTCAATTGAATAATAAAGTATGCTAATGTTAACTTGCTAGTGTTAGCCAATCTCTGCATGGTGATAAATGATCAAAGCTGTGTGCCTGTGCGATGTTTTGGAGCTCTTCGGCCCCCAGTGCAAGTTACTTTTTGTTTATATCCACACCACAAATGTCCATGACTGGTCTGCCCACGATATGTCGACATTCTTCACGTAATCAACAATATCATTAATTGTGCCATTTGTAAAATATGGCCGGAATACAGAGGGAGCTCCAAAAATATAGGGGGCAGCACCAGAGTAACCAACAACTGCTGCTCTCCGCTCGCTATCCTTTGCTGTCGCTAGCTATCGTTAGCTAATAAGCTCAATTAGCTGTGAAGCTAGTGACCCTGCTAGCTGCCCGGAGTACGCCTGAACTGAGCCCTCAGATCACGGGGCGGGTAACAGCCGGCACGAGAGGACAAAGCAGGCGGGAACATGGGGCCATGAAGCGACAGAGGACAGAAAGAGGTTCGAACAGCAGCAGTGGACGAAAACAGCATCTGGAGCTGAATTATTTTCCAATCTTATTCTGTCAATTGAGGATATATTTGAGCCAAACCAGAAACAATTGTTGACGGTTCAGGTGAGTTTTAATTAGTTTTTGTCAAGTATGAATTAAGTGTGTTTTATGATGAGATAACAAGGGAATTAAGCTTGTCTTAGTTTGGAGAGAAAAACTTGAATTCAGAAAATTTCCATAAGGGATAAAAGAAAAAGGAAAAAAAGGTTGTAAAACTATTTGTCTTTTTTTTTTTTTTAGACATTTTGTAGCTTGTACAACTTTGTATATCTTTCAGCAGAAACAATGGGGTGTATTAACAGACAGGACAGGCCGGTGCTAGCTGGTTAGCATGCTAACTTCTGTTGAAACCTGTGCAACACAATACATGGACGTCTTTGACATAACATGTTGTTTCCCTACACTCTGTTGATAATGTGAGTTCATTTTTTTCAATGCTTTGAACTGAAAATTCTGGTCACATGTAGTCACATGCACCCTTAATGTGTAGAATTAGCTTGTTTTTCATATTGCAAACTCTGCCTCTTCTGTTTACGCCTCTACCCCTGCCTCCTCCCAAACCTCAATTTCCCTTCTTGTTTTCATTCTGTACAAGCACCATCATTATCCCATTATCAAATAAATCCAAATCAGTCATCATCCCTATTTCTTACACATTAAAAAGACTATTTCAATGCACCTGATCGCCTGTTTGGGTTTTCGCCGTCTGAGTTAGCCTTATTTTCCCTCAGAAAGATGCTGTTTATTCATGCACATGCTCTCAGGGAGCATAATAAGATGGTGCTTATAAACAGCCTTTTATGACCGAGGGTATTAGCGACATTATGATCTGCGGTGCTGTTTGAAATAATGTGTGCACGTAAACAGATTCACTGTAGGAGAATAACTGCTCTGAGCTCAACACCTCCTCTCCGACTGCTGTCTTTGTATCCAGCAGAAACCCAACACCTGCGATCGACCTGACAGGACTTATTTCTGAACAACTTACCGTTATGCTGCCTTGTCCTCGCATGACCCTCCAGAGGGGAAAAAAAAAAACGTAACGTTATCAAGTGACAGCTCTCCTTGTGCTCTCACTTTTCTGTTATTGTATCACCTCTATCATTCCATCAATATTCCGTCTGCATCTGTTCATGTGCTGAGGCTCAGAGTAACGCCGTGTTTGACAGATGGGTGATTAATGAGACGATGATGCAGTTTCAAAGGTGTCGCAAAGAGAAGGAAGTGTAGGTGTGCTATTAAAATGCAAATCATTAAAATTTGCATTCAATTAATACCTCCTTCAGCTGGCAGTGGCAATATTGATGCGTTCGTGATGAAAACACCGTGAAGCATAGCTCCTGTGTTTTCCAGAGCGGTCGCTTCTTTGAAAATCAGCCGGGTGATAATTAGTGGCTTTTCACTGCAGCAGCTCTATCTCCGCAAGTGTCATTCCTCTCACTTGCTTTGTGTTCTGGAGATACTCATCTTGGTTTACACGGAACATGATACAACACGGCACAATAAGTGTTGCTTTTGGAGCTTGTCTCTGTGTTATCCGGGAGGTTGGAGGGGCATCAAGAAGACAACCCAGATCACACGAGCTTCGTCAGTTTTTGGCCGTCTTGGTCGCAATCAGAAGCCTCGACATTATTCATCGTCGGCTGATAGATCGGCACTTCCAAGGGGGATAGAAATGTGAAATGCCATTAGTTTTGTGGGAATTTGGTCTTACATCAAAGTACTGGACAAAATGCAATTTCGACCAGATGGTGGCACTGCAGAGGAGGATCGGGGGATTATCAAACTGATCTTAATTCACGCCGATGGGATGTAACTGTGTGTGTAAACCGTCATAGTAAACCAGCCGACTGTCAAGTAATTTCCCTCAAAACAAAATATGAAACTGATGCTGGGTCAAGAGATCACCAAAGTAAGTAGGCTCTCTTCTCTAGGATCCATCGATGTCTGTACCAAATGTCATGGCTATCCATCCAGTAGTTCCTGAGTGAGTGAGCCAAACTGCTAAACATAGTTTTGCATAGTATTCTTGTCTGGCTTCCAGCCCAATACAGCATTCCTCTCATTGTACCAGCCAACAGTAAAAGTATGTTGGCAAGTTTTGGCGATTTCCTCAATAATTGCTGACAATACCATCATACCGGCAAGTTGACCTGCTCTGTTTTGTTTACGATTTCCTCTCCGCTGCATGGTGGAGCAGCGACGGGCAGAGCCAGCCTGTCTGCTCTACCTAACCAGCCCGGAGACACTGCTGCAGCGAAGAGCAGCTCTGGAGGACGCGTGAAGCCGAGAGGAGCGGCAGAAGACCGGGACAGAGGCAGAAGGGGTCGGTGCAATTGGCCGTTGGCGTATCACTTGTAGCACGATTCATTATCAAGGGACACGATAGGCTGTCTATAAGCCAGGGCGTATACGCTTTGTGCTTTAAAGTTGGTTTGCGATATGCTGCTCGCATCTGGTAGCGACAGTCCTCCCTTTTCTGTAAGGGATAACGATGTTAATGTTGGAGGAGCAAGAAAGAAGCCCGAACACTGAGGGGTAGATGACCGATTCACAGAGTTGATGGCAACAAGGATACCGATATAACACTGGTATCATGATATTGGTGGACACTGAAGTCAAACATGGTAACATTTAACTGAACTAGACTTGTGTTATAGGCGCCTCTACTCTACTCTGCCTGCCTGCCACTCACACACACACACACACACACACACACACACACACACACACACACACACACACACACGCTTGCTGCATTACATTAACTTGTATGCCCAGCATGTCCTCATTTGTCAAGAGGATGCTAGAATCTATTTTAATTCATTAGCAGTCATTATGTACTCAGCGGTGGCATATAAATATAAAATTACTGAGGCTAAACTCATATGAGGAGATGTGACGTTTGGGTGTCAAATTCACACCATCATTGCTTATGTGTGTATATATATCTATATATATATTAAAGTATTCTGTGGAAAGAGTTATTAAAAACTAACAACTATAAAAAAAAAAGATTGAAAGATTGTAAAAGAATTTGACGCGTGGGCGTTTGCAATTACTGCTTTCTACTGTGAAGACGTTTACAAGTACAGACGGTGTGAAGTCTAACATTTCAGTGAAAGTGTTAATGAGTGCCGGATAGCACTGTGCCAACAATGTGTTTCACAGCTCTGACAGGGAAAATGTTCCCGCTTACAGCACAGTTTGAATGTGCAATTAGGATCTGCTTGTGTGTATATTGGCTCGGTTTTAAAAACAACAACTCTGGAATATTTTGAAGATTTTGCTCTCGTAATTAAAGCGGGTAGAAGAAGCAACAAATGTGGCTTGTTTCGTACCAGTTAAGGTAGCATCGGACTTTGCTAAATGGCTGGTGAGATCAACATAAAGATGTATTTAAATTCTGACTTTAAAGCGATTGGAAAAAACTAAACAATCTCATACAGCAACAGCCACATATACAATCAGCATCTGTAATTAGACACACACACACACACACACACACACACACACACACGCACACACACACACACATTGGTGCAGTGACTTTTAAGTAGACCAGTCACCATCAGAATGTCTCAGTTAGTTGAAGAAGCACACACTGCTGCTCTTTCTCTTTCTGTGGCCTCCCAAACTGGGGCCCATGGGTCATAAGTTTCAATGTGATCCACCAGATGTTTCCAATAATACAAGAAAAAAAGGAATTAATATATAATAATGTTTATCCTGTTTTCATTTTTTGAAAGGTAAAATACTCTTTAAAGATGTGGGAACCCTCATTTTTATTATTCCTTGAGCAGGAAGTCAGTCAGTTAAGAGAACTTAGTATCCTAGTGGCATTTTCCATCCCTACAATAGAAAAGGGTCTTGTGTTTGGCCCGTTGCCCACCATCAAACTTCAGTTTTTACACCTTCTAAGCCAAAAGTATACCAGCCATGGTATAAAGGATATTACTACATGGGCTCAGGAACACTGAGGTAAACACAGTTAGTCACGGCCTCTGCAAATGAGAGTTAGGATTCTACGAGCCAAAGTGAAAGCCGTATATCAACAACATCCAGAATCACAGCTGACTTCTGTGGGCCTGAGCTCATCTGAGCTGGACTCACACAAAGTGGGAAAGTGTGCTGTGGTCCGGCGAGTCCACATTTCAAATTGTCTTTGACAGTTTGAAAGGACCATTCAGACTGTTAACAGCGCAAAGTTTAAAAGCCAGCATCTCTGATGGGGGGGGGGGGGTTGTTCAGTGCCCATAACATGAGTAACACATTGGCGAAGGCACCATCAATGCTGAAAGCTACATACAGGTTTTGGAGCATCATATGTTGCCATCTAGACAACGTCCTTTTCAGGGATGTCCCTGCTTATTCCAGCAGGACAATGCCAAGCTGCATTATGCCCATTACAACAGCGTGGATTCATAGTAAGAGGTGCTGGTACCAGACTGGCCTGCCTGCAGTCCAGATCGGTCTCCTATTGAAAATGTGTCACATATTATGAAGTGCAAAAACAGAACAACAGAGAGCCCAGAATGTTAAGCACCTGAAGTCTTATACCAAGCAAGACTTGGAAAGAATTTTACTTTCAAAACTTCAACAATCAGTGTCGGGGGTTGTTTGTCAGCTCAGTTACTTAAAAGTTTGTATGTGGAAATGCCACAAAACCATTGCATTACTTTTACTGTCATTCATTTTATTGAATACCAGTCGCAAAATAACATAAATATTCAAATGTGACTTGTGGTGACAGATTGCCAGGTATCTGGTAAAGGATTGACTTATTGCCACACATACAGGAAAGTTTTTCATGTTACATCTCAGATTTGAAGAGAGAGAACATGACAGAACGTGTCTGCGTTGGTAGGATGCAGTGTGCGGCAACAGTTTTATAAAATATTTTCTCTCCCATCCGTGGAATACAATCTTAATAAGATGTAATATCATCCAGGGATTCAGACAATAGTTTGGATGAAATGTGCATTTAGATTGTGGTCAGGCTTTTAAATTTCTCCGCAGCTAATAGAGAGAATCTGAACAGCCTTGTTGTGCTGGCCAGTAAAATCAAATTGACTTTCATAATAGCAGGTGAGGAGTAAAAAGATGTGTCACACTGAGCTGCATGACTCCCGTCTTACACTAATAAAAGCCATTTTTACAGTTTGCTGTTGTTTGTTTCCTAATTTGTTTTATATTGTGCTTTTAAAGTGAGAAACATACTATAACAATTACGTCTCCAGACACTAACACTGCTGCACTGGAGGCTAATTCAGTAAATGTAAAAGATTTGATCCTTATGTCAAACTTACATCACTGATTTCTGTTCAGAAACAGAAAGTGGACTAAATCACCATCAGTACTGTCTGCACACATTACCATCACCTGCTCTGGTTACGTGCACACTATAATCGAATTACTGCACGTACTTTGAGTTCGAGAATAATTAAATCGAGCCGTTCCCTCGGTTAATATTCTCGTTTTCTAGCTGTTTTGCATACTGCATTTGTTGATTGAGTAAATAATCATGTGCTTGTTTCACTTGAGGCAATCACCAATCATCAGCATTCATGTCTTATCTCAACATCCATTCACTAAATATGACCATAATCAAAGTCATAATTATGTGAAGATGCGTATAGGGCCATGTCGTAATTGCTGCATTCTTGTAATACAATTCAAATCAGCTGCCAGGGGCAAACGACAATCGGCCACATCAAAAATCACACTGTGTGCACAAGTGTAACACTCTGCTGGGCATGTAATTAGCATAATCCAATTATTCTCATGATCAAAGTGAGAAACAACAATTCTGTGTCACAGTTAATGGAGCAGCTTCTCCTTTCGCCTTCAAGTGACATCAGAATATTCTCGTTCTTACTTTGGAAAGAAACGTGGTAACATTCGTGAATAGGAGGCAGATTCAGCTGGTGAAGTGAGACTATATGGGCAATGTGTACAAAATCCTTCTTATATTTAAATAAACAAGATTTCAATCACATTTCACAGATCGGAAGTGTTGTACACCCCCTACACAAGTAAATACACATTCAAAAAATTCTCATATGACAACAGCCACATATACAATCAGCATCCACAATCAGCAATGATTGGAATGCATGGCATTGACTCAATTATCATACACACAGGCAGAGCAGCTACCTTATATACATCCATAATCTACTGCACAGCTCCGATCCTGATTTCTCATACAGAGCACACGCACATTAACATGTTTACTCGTCTCTCAGTTCCCGACGGGGAGAAACTTTAAAAGTAGCGCGCTAAGTTTTAAGCGGCCCGGTCGTTATCAGAACGGCTCAGTCAGCTGAAGAAACACACACTGCTGCTCTTTCTCTGTCTGTCCTCCACAACCAGAGCTTAAAATGAGGAGGTGGGAGGGGAGTTAGTTTAGTCAAAGTCAGTGATTAGTCTAGTTCTTGGGAGTGCACCGGGTGTTTGTCCGTGCCTCTCAAACCGACTGACCCACCCGGAGCCCTCACACAACGGCGACAATACCAACATTGGATGCTCCGGTGTCACATGGCTCTGGACCGCCTATCATAAAGTGATAAAAGTTTGGATGATGTGACAATTAATGTGATTTAGCTCTAACAATTACGGGCTATTTGTATTTATACAACCGCTAGAGCAAAAATAAAAGCTTTGTTTTCTCCAGAGTGGCAGCTCAGCCAAACAGGTCAGATCCGCTGTTGCTCAGGCAACTTTAGCCCGGGCTTGTGCACGTCCTTGAACTCCACCGACTGATTCACCGCTTCCTGTAGGCAATCGAGAAGTATAAACAGTCTTTACAATGTCATTAGAAAGTAAAATTAGACTGAAATATTGCATTTCACTCATTAGGCTGATAAAAAAGGTTGTATTGTTGCATTAAGATCTCACAGCCTTAGTGCCCGTCTGCTAATGTTCTCAGGATTCTTGCCGCTTTCAAGTTTTATATACGAGCCTGTTCTCTGTCTGCACCTGCTGTGCGCTCTCTGGGTAATGAAGTTGCTCCTGCCTCAAAGTGTTTAAAGAACTTGCTCTTCTCTCAAGTCGTCTGCAGTAGACACAACATTATCTCACATTCAGGCAGAGGTCCAAAGTATGTCTTACTCCACGGAGAGTGTGACCCCCCATCGAGAATCTGCAGTCGGACAAACGTTAGCTCCTTGATATTTGCTAAAGTTGAGTCACAGCCAGGCTGGACACATTTTTCAATGATGCAGCACAAATTCTAGGTTAGTATTAGAGAAACTAATAGGACGAAAGCCATATGATGAGAGCACAACATATGAGTGCATTCATGTTCACTGATTTACACGATTATCTGGCTGCTGTTGGTGCCTACAACTGTACAGATTTAGATTTAGCTAAAACTTATACTTATAGTTTCTGCTCCGATGTCATTAACAATCAACAGGACAGGAAACCAATAATCATACAGCAAATAATAGGCATGGTTGAATATCTCATAATCATATGGTACAATCAACACAGTGGACTGATAACATGCTGCACACATCAGTCATGCTTGCAAGGTTCTGTGAGTGATATAGCGTGACACATATTATAAATAAAATGTATGAAAAACACCATAATTTAATTTAATCCGCAGCCTTTTCATCTGCTGCAAAAGTGCTTTTCCTGACACCACACACGAGACCGCGTAGCCAGACTGATTTCCGCCCTGCTCTAAAAACGCTCCCCTCTCAGTCATCTGAATGAGACTGGTCTGGTAACGCAGCCGGGGTGCCAACGCAGAAGGCATTCGGCAAAAACATGCAGGATTGTCTGGTAGGCCTCGCTAAACTTTTGCCGGACTGCAACGCAACGCCGTCCAACACACCGCTGCCACGGCTGATCTAGTTAGGGGAGTTTCCCGCCTGCTTTCTGACTTTGTCTGATACGCCTTCAGACTCGTGGGTCTGTTACTCAAACTGGACTCCCCCAATTAGAATCGTTTTCAATTTGAGCGCCCGCTATGAGCGTCAATACTAGCATTTGCATACTAACTGATGGAACCTTATATCAGAGAAAATATTTATGGTAGTAAATGGCAAGAAACACATTTTTAACTATTTTTTTTTTAAATGATGGAATTGAGCCATGAATTACGCGTGACATGTTTGCCAATTCAAAAGATATTTTTTCAACTCAAGAGAGTCTCAGTTTGTCACTAAACTAATTAAGTATAAGACTGTGAAAGTACGTAAGACTAAACAACCAAGTGTCGTGTAAGTAGCTTTCTCTTATTTGACGTTCACCAAAACTCAGAACTTAAACCGCGACTAACTAGCTGTCAATATGACCGGACTTACTGTGATTTTCACCGTCTCAGTTCATCGGGTTAGCATGCATTAGCCTAGCACAGCTGATGAGAATGTCCGGTGTTTAGCATGTATTTGGTCCTTAACCAAAGTACTGGCCAAATTCAAATGTTGACATGATGATTGTATTGTCATGGTATGGGTTTTTTTTATGGGTTCCTGATTTCCTGTTTAATTGTGTAGTTATAGCCTGTGTGTTGTGTTACGTCTCTTGTTGGTGCGCTCTACTTCCTTTTCACCTGTTGTTCCCAGTGTTCTGTTCCCCTCCTGTGTTCCTGTGCTCCTCCCGCAGTTTGATTGCTCCTGTCTCACATCAGTCTTGTTGGCGCCGCCCTATTCCCACTGACTCTCCACCTGCACCTCATCCCCTCGTTAGTTTAGTTCGTATCTAAGCCAGTGTCGTTCCCTCACTCTGTCAGTTTGTCTGTTTTGCTTCCCCATGTCTGTGCCTTGTCTCCAGTGTTCCTTGTGTTCCTGCCAGTGTTCCCTGTGCTTCGTTTTGTACCTCATTTTGTTTGTTTGGGGGGGGGCCTGTTTTTGTGTTGCGTGTTTATGGACTTACCTTGAGTGTTTTGATTAGATTAGATCAGGGTTTCTCAATTCCTGTCCTCGAGGACCACTGCCCTGCATGTTTTAGCTGTGTCCCTCCTCCACCACACCTGATTCAAATGAGTGGCTCGTTATCAGGCCACTGCAGAGCTTGATGACGAGCTGATCATTTGAATCAGGTGTGGTGGAGGAGGGACACATCTAAAACATGCAGGTCTGGGATTGAGAAATCCTGGATTAGATGATTAGATTAGTCTTCTGTTGTTTAAACCTGACAGGTATGAGCAGGCGGTGACTTGTTAATTTTTAACAGCGGGGATGGCCCAATGGGAGCACCACCCTACCCCGACACATCTATGTACACCTCCCAAAGGACATTGTTACAGGACACCTTAACCATAACTGTGATATTTCTAATTCTACAATTCCATTCCATCCAGTTTTCTTCCTTCTCTACCTACTACAATTGTCTTTTTATAACTGAATTAAGGTAATGGGTAAATACACCTATAAATTGGATGCAGTGGACTGAGTTTATTCAGGCGTGGTTTTCTCATGCTTCTCACAATACACTACAAGCAGGGTTATTTTAAGTTACATGACGCACACGACCCTTTGGAATTCTTTACCATCTAATTTCCCACAGATGAATGTATTGCACTTAGCCCTATGCCAGTCTTCCACCTGAGCACACTGCATGGAGATGAAGAATGGGAATTGGATGAGTGAGTGAGTGAGTGAGTGAGTGAGTGAGTGTGATAGACAGGACAGCAACACACAAAATGATGTTGTCAGGGCTGAATTCCACAAAAGAAAAGTAAGGGGCAAAGCTGAGCTCAAGTCTAAGACAAGAACAAGATGAACCAAATAAGGCAGAGCAAAGACCAGAAAGAGACATTTTGATTTAATACTCTTTGACACAGCCATCATTCATTTATGCACCTGAACAGGTTTAGGCTGTCCACCATGATGAGTCACTGCATATTAAATATGTCTGTTAGAGGACATAAATAAACCTACAAGACCTGATTGAATTGTTGTCCAATTATTCCCACACACCATCAGAATGGGGAATTAAAGAGCCTACACCCAAACCGTAGGGCCTCTCCCCGGTCTGATATAAATGTTCCATCAGCTGGTTTGATGGCCCAATGGGAGCACCACCCTGCCCTGACACACCTACGTACACCTCCCAAACTTACTATTAATATCAAACTGTCAGAAAAAAATAATCTCTGAAAAAACTTGAACATTACTGAAAATACATCTTGCATCTGCTACAGGTTTTATTCCGCCCTCAGCGCGGCAGCATGCCATGAATGTACAAAAAGAACAAGATTCATAGCGGAAACGTTTCAGAAGTGGAGCCTTTTGCCTACCCGACTTTGTTGATCTGGTCATGTTTCATTTTTATACAATCGGGAGTCTGCGCATGGTGTTTTATTTTGAAAATTGGCCGGATGCTCTATGCCGTTCCTGTGTCTCTGACTTTCTCTGCAGCTTGTTGCGGCTTTCGTGAAAAGTAAACCAGGCAGCCGGATCGCAAAGCAGCCATGCCCGGCTTGACCCCACTGTGTGCCGGAGCTGATCGCGGCTGTTTGTGATTTGTAAAACACTATCTGCTACTAGAGGATGGAGAGTGATGGCAGGTTAACAAGGGGGATGGCATCCCCCCTCATCCCCCCCTCAAATCGCCTACTGGGTATGAGGAAGATATGAATGTCCGTCCCAAATTTCAACTCACTGTTAACAGGAATCTTCTAAGTACAGCTCCCTCCTGGTGTGATATTTGGAGACGTTTGCCTGACAGCACAACACAACATTACAGTACCCCTACAACCACTTGGTAGCGAAATCTGAAATTCTGTGGACTGAATAATTCGAGTAAACACACAATCAATTAGTTATTACACAGAGAAACCTCCCACAGTTATCATTAATGACACTGTTTCTGTTATCGTCCACACATCCCTCATTGTACATCTGGCATGAAAGATTACAGTTCAGTGGAACTTCAGAGGAGTCAGCATCCTGCTCCGTAGGATTTTTTTTTTGCGAGGCCCTGCTCTGTGTATTGATCTGCTCATGCAGCATTCCCTCCGCTTGAAGTGAGAATTTGCCTCTGATCTGAACCAGCTTTCAAGTGGGCAAAAAACAACCTCAAACAATCTGACTCCAAGGCACTTTTTTTGTAATGTACATCAAGGGCACAGCGGAGCACGCAGATAAAAAAAAAAAATAGAAACGGCAAGCCTGCAGAGCTAGTTCAAAGCGTAATGAGTATCTTGTCTGAGCTGCTCTTAATTCTGCGGAGATGCAATCGATTTAGATTACACAGGAACTGATGCAGAATCAAAATAGTTGTGGAGGATTTCAAATGCTCCAGGAAACAGCCCTCTGATGAATCCCGAGTAGATCTTAATTCTAGATCAAACTATTCCAACGAGAACTATTTGTGAGCGATTTGTGAAATGAACAGAAAACGAGAGGCAAGCCTGAATGTTAATCTTTTTCTTTTAAAATCTTTACAGAGATACTGTGGCAATGATCCGCTGCTGGTCATTGACTGACGAACACTGCATTGATACCAGCGCAGGTTTTCTCTTTGACATTCAGCGCTCTGTATATAAAAAAGATTCTCAGGAATTCTTTCACTTTCTAAATTGCTTGTAGTCGGAAAAACATCCGCACAGTATGCCACGTTCAGAGGATAGTTTGAGCGTTTTTGTTTCTCCATACTTAACTCATGTGTGTGTGTTAGGGCTGAGCTTCAAATACTATTAACATGTTTTTGCGCTATATCTTGATACTCTACATATAGCTTTATATTTCTGAATCTGATCGATAAAATCAAATATCACAATATTTTTGACCCTCCATATTGCGACAATGTTATATGGATGACTGGTAAGATATGACCACAATGAGATTTTTGATAACTAATCATCAGTGATGTGGACATAATGACTGTGTGTTAAAAGGCAAGTATTAGAAAAATAGAACAGTCTGGTAAGTTGAGAAAATGACTTCTTTACTGTGATGCCAACCCATCTTCATCAGAAAAATGACCATATACACTGCCTGGCTAAAAAAAACAACAACCTTAAACTAACTAAGCAAATAGGTAAGAGCCTTCCACTGAATAATAACTGCAGTGATTCATATGTTGTAGCTGTAGATTCTCGAATGATCATGATCTTGGATCACTTAAACGTTTGGTGAAATCAAATGGTAACAAATCAACAGTAGGACTCACGGCTATGTTTAAAAGTCCAGATTTACCCTGTCCCAGAGTGATGGGTGCATCACGGTCATCCGCCTGGCTGCTGACCCTGATGCATCCATCATGCCTAGCCTAGTGTACAAGCCTGTGGGGGCGGTGTTATGATCTGGGGTTGATTCAGTTGGTCAGGTCTAGGTTCAGCAACGTTATGTGCCCAAAATATGAGGTCAGCTGACTACCTGAATATACTGAATGACCAGGTTTTTCCATCACTGGATTTCTTTCTTCCCGGATGGCACGGGCGTAATTCAAGATGACAATGCCACGACTCATCGGGCTCAAATTGCAAAAGATTGGTTCACGGAGCACGAGACATCATTTTCACACATGGATTGGCCACCGCGGCGTCCAGACCTTAACCCCACTGAGAATCTTTGGGATGTGCTCGAGAAGACTACGCAGCGGCCTGACTCTCCCATCAGAATTACAAGAGCTTGGTGAAAAATGAATGCAACTCTAGACGGAAATAAATGTTTGATGTTACATTGGATAAGCTGTTCAAAGCGATGCCACGGTATATGCGTGCTGTAATCAAAGCTAAAGGCGTACTAACGCCATATTTATGTTTTTTTTTGTTGGGTGGTGACCTCTAGTGGTGAAGTAGTATAAAGGGCAACAAAGTCTGGTTAAGAAGGAGGTTCAGGACAGTTGATTTTAGTTAAACAAGGCTCAGGACTTTCATTCAGGAGACTGTTGTTTGTGTCAAGTGTGAAAGCAGAAGTCATTGATGAGTTACTTTCACTTACTAATGGAGTTAAGTGACGTCATGTACATGACATAACTGAAGTAACATATGTGACATAGTTATTTTAGCCCAAACCACCATGTTTTCTAAACCTGACAAAGTAGTTCTCTTGCCTATCTAATCTAACAGAACTGCAACCGTCCAATGAAGGTCCAGTACACCTGTCACTGGTACGTAACTGTAATGGTAATGACGTTGCTCTGGGACTGGTGAGTTATGTCATTCTAGGAGTCATTGGTCATCAACCTGTTCAGTGGTTAAGGTAAGGTGTTGGTAATGCTGCCTTTAAAACCAGGAAAAGACAACACTTACATCATATCATGATATAACGATATCCAAAATCTAGAGTTAAAGAGTTAAACCACAGAATTAGTCTGTGTTGATAATTCAGACCAACAAAGGCTCTACACTCACTTCAACTTTGCAAAACATAGAAGCAGTTAAACAGAGATTCATGCTTTATCATCTTTTAAGATGCAAAAGTCTATTTATAAAAATGCAAAGTATGTATGTCACTGTGGCCACATTGGTGTAAAGCTAGTATTTTAGTAACATTCTTGGAACCAGCTGATTTGCAGTTTCATTTGTGGATTGATTGACTTTTATGGTCCACCTGAGTGGAAATCTGTGTTAAAGCACAGCAAACGCACATACACCACGCAAGGCACAACACACCAATTAAAATATTAAAATACACAACAAACAGTCGTGCAAGTATGCAGGTAGCTGCAAAATGACGAGAAGTGTTTGATCATCTGTAGTTCACTTCAGACAGTTTGG
The DNA here is from genome assembly GCA_039737535.1 of Lagodon rhomboides. NCBI lineage: Eukaryota > Metazoa > Chordata > Actinopteri > Spariformes > Sparidae > Lagodon > Lagodon rhomboides. The sequence continues at coordinate 16,260,428 of CM077795.1, forward strand.
CAGCAAGTTGCCATAAAGACGCCTTGAAGATCACTCAGAAGTCTAATTAAAAGATTCCCAATTTAGTATCGCAGAGCAGAGCCAGCTGACAGTGACCACAGAAAACAACAGATCCTGCAAAGGTGTCGATCTTTTCTACCAGATATCCGTTGTGACTACAATCTGAGCATTTCACCAATTAGACAAGAGACAAACAAAGAGTGTTAACATAAAGGACAAATGTGTAAATGACTTTCATCAACATGAAAGTTCTCTGTAATTCAGCTCTGACAGATGGCAGAGGGTCTGACAAACTCATCTCTGCTGTCGCTCATCTTTATCCAACATGCACTGTGATAGTAGCCCCCCCCCTCAAAAAAAAACCAAACATCCATAAACAGTCAGAAAGCCTGTCCTGTCCGTCCACACTGCTGCGTATTTCAAAAAAAGGCTGACAGACCAAAGGAGAGAAAAAGGTTCAGACCGTGACTGTAGACGGGAGCAGCTCAGCATCCACTTCCCAGCATGCCGCCTTCTCCTCCGCTGCCTCTGTCTCCGAGCTCAGATCATCTCATCAAGGCGGACTTGAAACGCTCTCCGCTGCCGTTCACACGTGACCGCTGCGTCCCTGACTGAATGAGCGGGGCTTACAGGTGTACATGTCGGGGAACTGCGCTCCGGAGCTCCCGCTGTGCTCCAGCGCTCACAGACTGAGATGTGGGAGAAGAGAGGGCAGCTTATTTGGCACTCAACCCTCCTCTCCCTCCCTCCCTCCCTCCCTCTGTTCTACTCTCCTCCCGCCGCTCTTCCTCTCTCTGTTACTCCGTCTTCTCGTCTTATCCCACTTTACCTTCTCGCTGTCCCTGTTTAGCTCCCACCCTCTCCCCTTTTGCACCAAATGACCACCCTCAGCCTCATCTTCTCTCGCTCTTAGCAGTAACGCCGGTAATTGACTGCTTCCAGCAGGAGTGCGAGAGGAGGAGGGAGGGAAAAGAGGCAGACGCGGCTTGAAGCAAGACATCTGTGAGTGTATTTAAACGGGACTGAGGGAGGCTCTGATTTGGAGGCAGGAGCAACCACCAACCCCCCCATCCTCTGTGAAACCAGCAGCTATTGGCATGTACCAGAGAGGGATCTACAGCCTGCACGAGTACAAGAGGATGAGAGGAGGAAAGATGTGGACAGGCGGCATCATTTCATCAGCTGCGTGCTGTTGGTGTGTGTCTAGGAAAAATATGGATAGATTGTGACAAGAGATTGAAACTCTCACCGCCTGCGTGAAGCGTGCACTGGTGGACAGCCACTGATTTGTGCAAAAAAGCACCTTCAAAAAGTGGGACGCAATTACACGTGTTGACATTGAGAGATCACCCTTGAGGGGACCATTAAGTGCTACTCTTCCCCTCTTTTTGAAAGGCGTGACATTTAGAAGAAATGCTACGCTACCGTGGGTAATCCACCAAAGTTGGGCCTAACCTTTACTAAATAATGGTTTGTGGCCATGCATCATGTGACACCTCTGTAATTGGAAAACAATATCAAAGCCCGAGCGCCTCACTGTAACCGCCGTAAAGCCGCAGCGGTGTGCACAGTGGGCTCTGTAACGTGCCGTACTGATAGCTGAAGACAACAACGATGTTCTAAGGGAGATGTGCATCTCAGCCCGGAATAGAGGCAGTGAAGCCATCCCCCTGAACACATCAATCAAATCCTGAAATCTTTTCCGCTCCAGTACTGGTGACACTGTTCCACTGCACTTTATAAAAGATGTATACGCCGCTGGTTACAAGTATTCTAAGCAGTCCCTCAAGAGCTTAAGTGATTGTCTTAAGCACTGTGTCCAACTATAATGGCACGCAATGTTTCTAATGAAAAGGTTGATATGTCACGACATGCCGTCATTTAGCGTTTGGTTCATGTTGGCAGGGTTTTCATGCGAGTGTTATCTCCTCATGATGCAGGACTCGCTCGATTCAGTCCGTAACAACAGGGATTATCCCTCCTCGCTTCATCAAAATGAGACCCAAGGGTGCAGCAGCTGTGGCCTTTCAAAGTCGGAGGTCTGACCTTTAAATTTTGTCCCCAATCACAGCGATTTGTTAGTAAGGCGGGATGTGAGCAGTCTGGGTTATGTTCCTGAGGGTGTCGCAAACTGTGTGTTTATCTTTGTTATGGTTAAGTGCCTTGAATGCCTCACGTCCCGTCTCAAACTCGGGACAGCATTGATTTATTTTTGATCCGTGCATCAGTGATGTTCCCAAATCACCTCAGTAAAAATGGTTAAAGCAAGTTTTTGTGTTGATTTTGCTGCATGTCAGAAATAAGAAAATGTGTCTATTGCCGTTGAAAAGTAACAAGCATTCTCACAGGAATGAACGATTCATAGAATCGGCATTTTCAGAACATTTATGAAAACTATCGGCACCAATAATGCCTTTGTAACACTTCCAGTTTCAACGTTTAATACATTCAAAGTAACGAAATACGATCACTGCTGAGGTACGGCAACATAATGTGGACAAACCACATTACACCGTGGAACTGGTGGTAATAATGATGCCACTTTGTTAAGTTTAGTTTTTTGATCTATAAATACCTTTTCTAATGATTATTTCGGACGACAGTGCCTAGTTGCCTGTCGTAGCATAGCAATGTTATTATTTTTATGTTTTTAAATACAGATTCTTGGGGAGGGGAGGGACGTGTCCCCCTCCAATGTATATTATCATTACGGCCCTGTGGTGCACCAATATGGTGTGTGCTGCCTTTACTTGATTAAGTGAACTCGCTGTTTTTGATTTGAATGCTGGCAGTGATGATTGGATGCTTTACGATTGTGAACTATTTTCTGTTTCTGTGTGTCTCCACAGTTTGCCTTGCTAGAGGAACAAGTAGGTCAAAGCGCCTGGGGACCCTGTAAGCATTCTGACAGACTTCCAGATCTCCTGGAAGTTGGCCTCCAGAGGGGTGAAGGCAATATTTAGGGCAGAGCCCTGCACAGTAATCTCCTTCCTGCAGCTAGTGCATCACAGAACTGGAGACGTGAAAAAAACATTTTAAATAAAGAGATAAATGCTGTATGTAAATGTGATAGAGCTCAGGGAGCCTGATGTAGGAAAGACACATGTACAGATGGACTCCAGCACTCAGCTGCGGTACTGTTTTTGAGAGATGAATGTGCTTTCAATATGCATTGTTTGACTTATAAGTTATTTAAAGTACAGTAGAGTTATTGCATTGCTAAAGCACGTCCCACATGGGAAAGCATCATCTACCTTTGTCACTGCCGCTGTTACCAGACAACAGCTCTCACAGACTGTAGCAATGGTGGTAAAAAGGGGCAGAGAGGGGGAGAACAAGGCAAAGGAAGTTGCAAAAAAAAGAAAAAAAAAAGAGGCTCAGGCAAGCTGAATGGCAGGGCATTTAGTCTCCGGGTGTCTCAATGGGCAGCCTACAATGTGTGTTAATTCATCCTTCACAAAGAGCCTTGAAGCGAGGCTTTCCCAAACCGGCAAACAAATCACTTCTTTCGCTCAATTGGTATTCTGCGACTGATTCTCCACTTTTTGTGTTGTGAAATGAACAGTGGAATAACAAACAGATCCAAGTCATAGGTGTGGCTCACTTACCAGGGTTGACTTTGACTGGAACCCTTAACGCACGCATGTATCCTTCCTTGTTCTTGGCCCACTACATTTTATTTTTTCCTACGTATAATATGAAACATGGGTAAGGAAATACAGTCAACAGGGCACCAGCAGTGGACAAACTGTTTGTACTTGACTTACCTTAACTAAGGACTTGATTTGACCTGGACAAAAAAAACAAAATGACTTGGCATTTGCTTTAGACCAAAATTACTTGAAGGCGCTCTATGTAACAATTAGCACGTATAAATCACTTTTTATTGACCATATGAGCCGATTGTAACGTGTCATGAAGTGGCCTATACTGTAAATGTTAAAAGTTGACTTTTTCCTCAAAAAGTCATAAAACCGATTGCCTCAGAATTAGTAAGTAGACTATTAAATTTAAGTTACGTTTAAAATTACTAGTCTACTTTCTTGGTCATTTTTAGGTAATGGGTTTCCTCAATTTTTTTAAGAAAAGGCACCATCAGATTTGTGACTTAATGCAAGTTCGACAGTACCTTAAAGTTCCGTCTTGAACAGCGACTAGTTTGTTTAGCTTGCTCAACGGCTGCACCTACAGGCTCAGTCGGTGCAAATGAGGCTGAGCTAATTGAATCTGAACATCCAAAGATGCTATTAACTGGATCAGTACTGCATACAGAAACACTGAGTGCATCCAGGTTTTTAGTTTGATTTAGTTTTTGATCATATTCCAGGTTTGATGTTTGCACGGAAATTCTGGTCATCCATCCCTGTACACATGATCACAGCAGTATCCGGTCTGTGTGACCGTCTGCCTGCAGGTGTGTCTTGATTTTAAACCATCTCAGCCAATCTATTCGAGACTTACTAAGAATGTTGTGACACCAGGATAAGGTCTTTCACTGCCACACTATCCTGGTTTCCAAGTAGCTTATCCAGGTTTCTCAAAACTAGGCTAAAGTCCTGCGCAGGTTTTCTGAAGCCAGGATATGGCATTTACATGCACAACAGATGACTAAAATACTCCAAAAACCAGATGATACCATCTGTTTTGCTAACACCGGGAGCCCCACTAGAGTTAGATGTTAAGTACTGTTGGAAATAACACCTCTGTAAGTGTTCAAACAAACAGGATGTCAAGTGGTTGTTTTGTCTAAAGCCATTTCTTGGCACTCTTAGTGCTTCTCCTAAGAGAAAATGATGCCTCATTTGAAAGAAGAGCTTTAAAGAAGAGCTTTGAAAAAGTGATGAAAACTAGGATGGATGGGTAACCTAGTTTTCATCACTTTGTACAAAAGGGACAGATGTAAGAAAAAAAGGGAAAAAAAGGAAACTCTGGGCAATTTAAACAATAGGGATTATCAGTTAGATTTTCCTCTTATGTTCACTGCAGTTAAAATACAATCGAGCTGACTTTCAGATGTTCCTTTACTTTTATGTTTTGAGCCTGGCCTGGCCCAAGGTTATTTTATATCATAGGATGAATTATTAATGAACCAAATGGCCTTGCTTCATTATTCAATAACTAACAGTGCGAGGCAACTGTCTTGTCCATGTTCATGTGTCACGGTTTTGGGGTCCTGTATGAATCCTGTAAGAGCCCTCACTGGGGACAATGAATATTTAACTGAAAAAACAAGAAAAACACTGACATGAAGGAGGTACTTTTATGCAAATGATGTGTGCATTTAATTTGTTCTGTAAAGTCCGTTTTTTGTATTTTTGTGTGGTTGTTGTCTTTGCCCTTTCCCTGTTATTTGGGATTTTATATATCTAATAGCCAATCACTAAAATACAATAGTTAATTAACATTTGCCATGGCTCTAGCAGTCAAAGAAAACCCACTGTGTAACTCATTTTAAGACCTACAAATAAGATTTCTGGACAAGCTGGAAAATCACAATTCGTGTATATGACAAAAACAAATGTGTCCACTTTGTTGTCTGATGGCTTCATGTAAATCAAACTCCAACATGCGTCTACAGTGATGTCAGTGGCTCTGTGAGGCTGTACCTAAAATGCTATTGTGACAATGACACTAACATACAGATTTTGAACAGGTATCATGTTTAACATGTTTACTATCTAGAGTCAATGTATTAGCTTGCTAACGTTAGCCACTTAGCACTAAACACTGATGGGATTGTCATTAGTTTTGTAGCTATTTGGTCATGAACCGAAGAATGGGACACACTTAGAGACATACTATGTAAGATTTCTGCCTTAAAATGTGTAAAAACTACTAGAGCGTTGTTATATATTTTGCTGAGTTGTGTATTTACATTATCCCAAATGTACAAGTTTACTTACACAAGTTGTGTTTCAATTGGTTACTGTCGGCGTCGTTCGTTGATTCGAGTTGGAGAGAAGGCAAACTACAACGTAACGTTTTATGCTTGAACTCAAGGACCTTCTCTGTTTGAAAAATCTCAGTCAGCGGTTGCTGTTACTCTAAAACCAGTCGCCCAGAAAAGGATACAATCTTAACTGCGCTCTATGTTTTTTATCAAGTTTAGCTGCTAAGCGCCTTTACTTGTCATTGGTCAATCAGGTGGGGCGGAACCGTGGTTTAGACTTAGCTCTCCCTTCGTTGGTGCACGAGCTGGTCCCAGCCCCTTGGCAGCACGATTCCTCCAATCAGCGGGGAGAGCTCCCTAAAGAGGAAAAACACTACACTTCCTTGTTGTTAGCCTTCTCTGTTTGCCTCTACTACTGCTCGTCCCCTCCAGCTCTGCTCAGCAGTTATTAAAGTATGTAACCATCCGACAGTGGAGGTCACCTCTGTAGGTCGCTGCTGCAGTCAGGTTGATAAACAGGAGTGATGATAAATCCACATCTACTTTTTTGTAGAAAAGAATTGAGATGTAGATGTGTATTAAATGTGGAGTCAGATTTACGGTGTAGGCAGGCGGGCCCAGTTTTTACTTTTTCTCTCCTAATTATTACACCATTCGGTCAATTTCGGTGCACATCATTTCCTGATATGGCGCCAAGTTGAATATCTTTATCTCGTTCCAGCTCACAGCAGAAACTGCCACAAACTCGACTGCGTTCTACCCCTTAATGGTTTGAAGTTTAATAATACATGCAAAGTGGACAGGATTTAAACATAAAGAATTTTGAAGTGAAGTTTTGTCACTGAGGGTCATAAATACTTGATGTCGCACAGGCTCTTTCATTGTTGCTTCACTTTCATCCCAGTTGTTGGTCACTCTGCTGCTTCAGCAAACTGCAGAGGGGCTGGGAAATCAACGGAACCAGCGCAGGTTCCGGTCCCAAAAAATGATGACGGGTGATGGATGTTTGGTTAATAAAGCTGCTACTGTTATTGCGGTGTAATTTTAAATCGGATTATACAGTCCCGAAAGAGCGGTGACCCTGCAAACTGCAGCTACTGGAGCTACCTTTTTAATAATTCATCCGGGTAAGGCATAACTCTGCAGTTTTCACACATTAGTACGACTTTCTGTCAGTAAGCGTGTGCTCAGAAGTGTAATACGAGTCCACTGTAAACACAAGTTTTTAATTTCCCTCTGCTGTAGACACAGGAACTTTGTGCGGATTTAACTTTTTAGACGCTCATGAATAAAACATGCGTTAATGGCTTCGTGTTTGGCGCAGGATTCAGGAAATATAATCTCATACATGAGCAAACAAAGCCTCCGAGCAAACAAAACTCGTTAATGCTGTGTTCATAGCCGGATTATGGTGGATGACGTCTCAATCTCGAAAAACATGGTTCAGGGAAGGAGCAGGAAGAACAGTTTCTTTTTGCCACAATTACAAATAAAGTTCGTCACCTGAACGATTACCTTTCCCAGGGATACTAGACATTAGATACTTCCATGCAGTTGCAGAGAAAATAGAGCTTGCTGGCATTGGGTTGGTTTATTATTTACATTATACTATCATACACACATCGAACCCTTCAGCTCGATCCAAATGGTGTAATCGGCTGTAAACAGACACGCAGTAGATGATTTGTGCAAAATGAACCACGTTCTGTTTGGATGTAGGCAAAGTTCGGTCTCTGTCAAAAGGAGTATTAAGGGTAACAAAATTAGCATAATACATGGTGGCACGTATCACAAACACTGTCAGGATGAGGACTCAAGGCTAAGCTCAGGGATTTCACAGCTAATTGTGCAGAGGAAGACTGCACTGAATTACAGTGATCAAATGAGGCAGAGAAGATTTTAAAAGAAGATTAAGCACCTTAAATAGCGAATGGATGAGGGGATATTTTAAGTTCACTCTTCTGTATCGAGCAAAGGAAATGAATGCAGCTCTGGTCACCCTTAAACGTAGGAGAGATGGAAAGACTGCAGGTAAATGGTGCAGCAAGAAGAAGAACCGTGTTATGGATTCAGTATGTGCTGTTTGTATATGAATATGTGTGTTGTTTATCCCCTTCTCAGGTCTTCATGGTAGAGAGGAGGCTGTGTGGAAGTTCTGAAGTTTCTTCCTTTCTATCCCTGTGAAAACTTTCCAAAACCACAGGTGCAACAGTAGATGACGCCATATGGTGTCCAGATTGTAAAACCCCTCGAAGCGCATTTTCTAATATGCGATTTCGGGCCAATGAAACAAATCGACTTGACTTGCATCAATTCCCCCGCATTTCTTCTCCCACCTTTCCCAGATTGGACCGAGGGTACCTGCATGAAAGGCCCAATAATTCCCCTCTCCACAGGATAACGCTTGAATCTGCTGTATGTACAGCACTCCACATGGATTGTGACATCAGGGCACCTTAAAGGGGTTTCCTGTAAGATAGGGCCAGAATTTGAAACGTTAAAAAGTGAGGTAACATTATTAACTGACTGTGAAACAACCCTGTCGATGTTATGGCACAGATGTCTGTGTTGCAGAGATGTCTACTGAAGTTAGCATGCTAACCAGCTCCTTATGCTGTGTGAACAGGAACCTGTGTGAATGTTTAAAGATGCTACTGTACGTTTCATTCTCACAGTTCTTTTAGACATTTAGGGAGAGCGCTCTAATGCACCAAATCCAAAGTACACCTCCAACACACTTCTAGTTTAACCGTTGCAAGTTCATATAACATTTTTAAATGCAAGTTTTGGCTTTTATCAAAAGCTGATTTTATCCTTTATGTTGCTCTGTAAAGCAAACACCAGCGAGCGGCGGGAGGAAGCAGCATTACTTATATCTTTATCATCGGCTCATTTGTTTACAGTACTTAATACGGCATTGGCACGCTGGGGTTTAAAATTGCTTGCATAGCATGTGTGAACGCTGCTGCGGCAGCCCCATGCCACTCTTTATTAACACACAACACAAACACACAAGCCCTGGGAGTGCCTCTCCGAAGTCATCTGGCTCCTTCACTGTCAAAAGTTCCGCACACATACCCGACGTGAAGAAGCGCCGCATTAAAATCAGGCCCTCAGCCTTTATTTCCACGTCCTCCCACGACATAAGGAGACAAACAACGTTGTGTTTAATAATGAGCGCTCGGGCAAGGAGACCTTTATCTCGGAAAGAGACTTGGGAAATAATGGCAGTAATTAACTGAGCGGTACTCCTCGGCGAGACCTCCTGAGAACCCCCACCGTCGTCCCAGCCCTCACTGTGCCACCTCCTCCTCCTAAATTGACACTGCTGTCTGGTTTGACATGCTCGCTCACAACAGTGCCTGTGTTCTAAGCCGTGAACAGGAAACCATTTTATTGCCCAGAGCAGGGACTGTACTGCCACTTAATGCAGAACTGGATGAGCGCTCCAGCTGAATTTCAATATTTCCTTTCATGCCGTCTGCTAATTCACTTCACTATCTGTCTCAGTAACCAGTATAGAGCTCCTCCAGGAATCAAAAACTGAATTTATCCAAATAAATTGGTCATCACCGTGGAATCACAACCTTACACCTAACTGTTCATTTAGCGCTGGGAGTGCGTGAGATGGTAATCCGCACGAAGAGCACATGTTCCAGGGGGTGATGCAGCACACTTGGCGGCGCCGCGGAAACCTGCAATAAATCACCGCGACGCGATAATTTATGAATACGAGCAAAAAGCGAGGCATGGTCATTACGCTTTGACAGCTCACACAGCCACTCTCCGCGGCGCCCGTCGTCGACCAGCCACGGTAACACCTACATCTAGACCCTTCGCCGTGACAAATTGCGGTGCACAGCTGCAGAGCCTTTCAGTGAGGAAGATAGGATTGTATTTTATTTTATGTCCTTATAAAGATCATCATGGCATGAGGAGGCAATAATCCAACTGGCTCTCAAATTGGGTACAAATACACAACCTTAGACTTTCAATTGGCGTGTCAATCCTACAATCCTTCTTATTAAGTTCTGTGGAAGAGCAGGTACATAATCATTGACCGTTGTCATGGTAACAGAAATAAATACACAATGGTCACAGTTTGGCTAGAGGCGACAGAGCTTCTTTGTTAGGTCCAGGAAAAACGGTAGGACAGCGTTATGTCAGAATATCAATACATACATTGTGTGTTAAACCGGCAATACACCACTTGTTTGCTTCGACTCATTCTGAAGGAAATGCTGATTGCACAATGTAATGACACCATCATCATCATCAATGCTATTCTCCTTTTTCCTGGAAATTGGAAAGTTGCATTACAGCACAAAGGAAGCACCGCTGCCATTACACAACCAAACCTGGAAGACACATTGTTTTCCCCGGTCTCTGCTCCCAAGTGACTGTGGCAAATCTGTGACAACTGTGGAAGCTCTACACTGCAAAAGAAAAAGAACCCCACTGATGGAGGACGCAAAGAAGCTAAAGAGGGAGAGCGGTAGAAACCGAGGTGAAACGAGGGTGAACAGACAGGCATTCACTCAGCGGAGAGCCCTCCAGTGTCGTGTCCAAGTCTGTCCCCTCGCTGATATGTGTTCCCCCCGACCGCCGTACAAAACCGGCATCTTTCTAGGTCAGTAAGTAACAAAAACCTGCCTACTTATTAATGCAACCAAGTGTTTTTCTCTGCCTTTTCTCAGAGCACTGAGATCAGGGTTTCTAGGTCAAAATGTGATTCTTAATGGTTGTTTTTTTTGCTTTGGGCAGTAGCCAGGCTGCTAGCTTTATTCATCCCACAGGGAAAACACTGGGGGGGAGTTGAAAAGTTGCCTGTTCCGCTTAACTAATGGACGCAAGTTAAAGTAAGTTAAGGGTGAAAGTCCTGTGTTTGTCTAACCCATCCATTAACCCCAACCTCCATGACACCTTCACGCTTTACACTACATCACCTGACATTTTTATGCATAGTTCTGGATGCATCTTTTTTTCCTCCACAAAATGTATTGGGAGTGATTGGTGCGTCGCCAGCTCACAAATGTGGACTTTGCCTTACTGCAGCGCGATTTGAAAGTCTGATATTTGGTTATTTGTACAAACACTGAAGCAACTGGGCTGAGTATTCATTGTGTTTCCTTCTTGTGAGTAACCGAATGTCAAAAATCCACAGATAGGAAATTGCGATAAACCTCGCATTGTGGTCACAAACGAGCAGCTTGAAACCTCGGAAGCTTCTTGCAATTTTCCGCTCGAAGGCTGGCTTGAAATCAGCTATTGAGAAGCAGGTTATTTTTGACAAGACAAACAGCCCCTGTTCTTTTGGAAATGGCTCCGCTATCACTGATAAAAAAAAAGAAAAAAAAAACAGGTTCAGGAAAATCAACTTGACGTTTTCCTCCTACAGCATGTGGAACACGTTTCTCAGCCACTATTTTGCATTATCATCACCCTGACTCTCTCCTGTTGGGCCTCTTGAAAATTATTGACGCCGTTGAGCCTCACAGCTTGCATTGTAATTGCCATTCAATAGCATCCCTCGACTCAATCAATTAGCATGATTATACCTACAGTACTTTTGTTTTAGCAGCGTTTTATGCGGCGCCTGCTGTCAGCATTCGCAGTAAGCCTCTTTTGAAATGAGAAAATATATCCCTGACGCAGACAAGCTCGAACGTCTGTCTGTCACTCCTCACTCACACTTGACTGTTTGATGCCGTGACAGCGACCGTCCTCCTGACACCGACTTCAAACTGAAGTGTAATCAGCCAAAGGAGGAAGAAGATCTCAGCCAGACAAGCTCTCCTGACAGTCCTCACATCACAGGCTCGAACAGACAGACAGCAGGTGTCAGGTATGATTGTTCCAGCTTTTTTCTTTTTTTGGTCCTCAGGAGATCACACAGGAGGAAAAAGGACAGAGTTGTTACTTTTCAGTAAAGGTGTTAGAATAAAAATTGAGCCCTGAATTTCCTCTGCTCTTTGGACTGCGTCAGACACTCAGACTGTACTGAACCAACACGGTCTCATGATACAATTCCAATACAATGTAAATCTCAATCCTGTGAGATGTTTTTTAGAAATACACGAGGTCAAGCAAAGCCAATCTCTGCCTCCTGAGCTGCTGTCATCCATCCAACATATAGCTCATATCTCCATGTATCTGACTCAGTTACATACTGAATGTGACACCAAGCAACAACCTCGTGGCTGAAAAATGATGGCAAGGCAGTGGTGCGGTTCCTTGAATCGCCGCTTGAGGCAGGCTCCAAAAACGAGTCAAGCCCCCATGTTAAAACGCCTTATAACCTTTCAACAGATATTAACATGTTTACAGTCTGGTACAAAAAACGGTTTTGGTCTCGATAAAGGTATATTCAGCTTTTTTCATGCAAATATCGAGTTAAATCTGGTAACAGATCGCAAGGGAGCAACAGAAGTCGGGGTTTCGGATTAACAAGCGACCCTGCTAGCGTTGAGTTAGCTAGAGTTGATGTTTTAAACTTCTGGGATTGAAAAGTGGCAGCACGACGGCGCAGTGGTAAGTGCACGAAGGTTTGAGACCTGGCTGGGAGAGGGCCTTTCTGTGAGGAGTTTGCATGTTCTGCCCAAGTCCGCGTGGGTTCTCTCCGGGTACTCCAGCTTCCTCCCACAATCCAAAGACATGCAAAAAAAAAAAAATCAGTTACTCTCAATTGAATGGTTGTTTGTCCCTATATGTCAGCCCTGTGATGAACTGGCGACGTATCCAGGGTGTACCCCGCCGCTCGCCCAGTGTCAGCTGGGATCGGCTCCGGACACTGAGAAGGATAAGCGGTTACAGACGATGGATGGATGGAAAAATGGATTCATCCAGTCATTCTCTCTAATCTGACTGCTGAATGGAGGGAAATGTACTTCACTTCATGAACATACAGAAAAGAGGAGGATAACTGAAAGAGCTGGAGTCGCTGGTGGGTGCTGACTTTTGTCAGAGTCAAAACTGAACCAAAACACACACACACAACGCTCCCCTAGATGTCTGCTGCTCCTCTTTACCAACATTCGCGCTGTGTTATGAACGAGTGGGCTGCTCACTTGTATGTGCACAGCAAACGTAAAAAGCTACCACTGTTAAAAATGTGATGCCGGATGGTGTCCAACAATATTCGTGTGGCCGCATTCACACAGACTTCAGTACAGAAAAAACACAGGCCCCTTGTTCATTTCGAAAGAGACCAGTCAATCTATGGCGATAGAAAGGGCTCTGTCATAAAGCTCAGGGCTGTCCAGCAGACAAGTTGGCACAATGGTTCAGTGTGACGTCATCTATCAAAACGCCTTGTTGGCAAATCAAGTTAAGTCCGAGCGCACGTTTGAATCCTGTGAAACATGAGTGAATGAATCTTCTTGTGATTGGCCACATGTGAAGACCTGTGTGTGATTTTTTTGTGGATTTTGTCAATAAGGAACTACAAAGTCACAAGTAACTAAAGGTTAACAATGAATGTGACGGAGCAAAAAGTATAATATTTAGGCTACCTCTGAAATATAATGAAGTAGAAATTCAAAACAATCCAGGCAATCCAGAATGTATACCCTCTTAATACAATGACTCTCTTTGTTACAATTTGTAGATTGTTGTCTGATCGACCCAAAAGCGGACATCAAGACAGGGGTGTGGTTAAAGGAATTTATGGATGGGCACTGGAGGAAGGCTTGTGCTCAGGCTGGTGGCTCAGCAGGCGGAGTAGCTGGGGCTCACGATAAATGGGAGGCCGAGAATTAGGTGGAGGCGCAGGTGAGCGAGACACGGAGGATTCACAGAGGGATCCCGGTAGGAGGCAGAGGTGCAGGAGGCCGGGCGGCAGGGTGGCTGCAGGAGCTGGAGCTCAGAGTTGCACGGGCTCCGAAAAATGACCAGGAGGAAAAGCAAAATTACACAAGAGCGTCATAGCTATATGTACCACGGCGACGCGTGGAAATAATCTGGCAACAAATGGCAGGAGCTCCAGCCGTCCAGGGAAGCCACGCCCGGCCTCTGCAGACCACCTCTGAGAACACACAAAACAAAACACAAGCACCAAGCGCTGAACAATTCCACACACAAAGTCCAAATCATGGCACTCTTTTTCATTCTTCACAGAACTGTTTCTGTCACTTTTCATGTGCAACACTCTGAATGCCTGTCTGAACCTGTGTGCTGTTTTCCCTATATTCAGAAATGATTGTGTTTTGCCCCTCTCTAGGACAGCATGCTCTGCATCCCTTGAGAGAGCTCAACTGGACAAGGACAACACGTCCTGCACACTACTACATTTATTTGTATAGAAACAAAGGATGGGGGTAAGATTTTACATTTACCCTCCGGTTTTATCATGCATAGGCTGACTTTGCTTGTCAGTTTATAAAGCAAAGCCGCTTTTATCCTTAGAAAGTTAATTGTCAATATAAGTAACGCCACCGTTCATGCCCTTATTTGCATGTGCGCAATTCAGAAGAGCTGGTCTCGCTAAAGGGAGTTGCTTGAAAAGAAGCATAAATACCACTGTGGAGCCGCTCTGGGACAAAACGTACCGACATTTCAATACATTATTCACAGAAAGAATATCACGCGAAACCTCCTTGTGTTTGAATCCCTTTTCTTAAGGGAGCGCAGTATGGTTGATAATGCTCCGCCGGCCTTGAAGAGCACAGCAGTGGGGATTGATCGGATGTTCTGTTTGTGTACGGTGGGAGCAGAGTCGGTTCAGAGGGCCAGAGCTGTATACGACATGGTAAGATGTTTCTGAGATCGGTTGTGCTGATACAAAGGCTATCTCAGCAGGCTGTTTCACAGGAGGCCATATGTAGCACAGAGACGCAATCGACAGGAGGTGACATTTTATTTTGAAAAGGCTCCTGACAGCAAACTAGGTCCCTCTGTGAAAGCTGTAACCAGAATGCTTTTCTCACTGACAGGTGACCAGGAAATGATCCATGATACATACGATCTTATGTTCACTTCACTCCCCCTGCTGTCATTCATGCAGAATCTGTCTGTTTCCTCCGTTTTGTGCAGAAATATACACACATTATATCCACACTGACCATCCACACAGAGACGAACAGAGGAAGTAAACAGCACTGATCATCTCGTTCATGTGCATCTTGAGTGCTTTCTCTGTCTTTTTCTTCATCACATGTATTTTTCAAGGACCGCATTACGAACACATTAGGAACAGGTGCTCCGTACCAGATTTAGCTGCTCTCCATCGGCAGTTGTTGAAAGGAAAATAAATCAGAGTTTCTGCCTCCGGACGTATTCTGCTGTTCCATTTCTGTCCGCAGCGGCCATGAACGAATGAGGAGACACAAACTGTGTGTATTCTTTATTCGCCATTAACAGAAAAAAACTCTTTTTACGGAGACGGAGGAACATGTATTGGAGGACGTGGGCAACAAAGAATGATGATAATGGGAACAGTATTGTCTTACACACACACACACACACACACAGTATGGCCACATTGTTGGTTATGTTAGTAGATTACAAGTTTCAATATGAACTCGTAGACATAGCTGAACATAATGTGGCATAAATGTCTCAAATCAGTCCTGTAGCCTGATACTTCTCTGCTGTATATCTGCAGTTTATTCCAGTCCTTTTCTTTATTTTTTGCCAAAAAATGACTCGATGTAAGACATGTTGTTCTGGTGAGAATGTCTCCATCCCGTTTTTTTTTTTGTAATGTTGTTTATTCTGTAGCGATGCTGTGAAGAAGATGAAGGAGTCTCCGCCGACACTGACTTAGTTGTATATAAAAAAGTTTATTACAAAAAGTACAGCATCTGAACAAGCACCAAAAATTGCCTGTGAGAAGACCCGAAGCCGAATGTGGATCTCCTCCCGATCCTCACACAGACCCCACTACTTATACCTGTGTGCTAATCAATCTTCAAGGCACAGAGACAACCTATCATTACCTCATCTTATCTTTCCCAGGGTATAACATCTGGTTTAAGTTTGTAAAACTCTAAAACACAAGTCTGAAGGAATCCATCGCTCTAGGGGCTTTTAACCTTTGGTCGTTAACCTAAGGCTCCTTGACCAGAACATTCCTTCAAACATGACCACACAGTTTGTAGCTTGACCACAGGTAGAACAGCACTCAATAAACAATTCAATTCAATTCATTCATGTATCAGAAAATTCACCTCAGTAATTTGCATGTCAGTGCTCTATTTAACGACAAACCCTAATGATGAAATCACAACGAGTGGTTCACGTCATTAACTGCTGTGATAACCTGCACTTTGCTAAACAGTCACACACACACACACGATGCGCCTGCACACACACACACATACAAGCACTCACGCATTTCCTTCAAGTAAATCTGCATAATCCAGTTTGTCCGATGTGACTGCACTGTTCACTTCACGTGTTGTGTTCAGAAACGCAGGACTCTTGGTTTACATTTCTACTTATCGTTCCATCTTTACTTTTCTCAGTATGCAGATTTACAGCAGTTTGTAATGTGGACTTCTATTTGATTTCATGCGCTGTACATTTTTGGTTAAATCCACAGCTGCGTTCATAAAAGCTACACGAGAGCGCTCAAATGTTTGGGAATTTGAGCGCTCTAGCTGAGTGTAAAGTTTATGTTCATCTGCTTCTTTAATGCAGAAAACAATCAGCAGTGCAGGCTGGATCTTCTACGCATATAAATCAGTTCAGAACTTTCTTTGTCTTTCTGCACCCAGAGTTGAGGGTGCTCTTACTCTTACTCTATTCCTGAGACTCAGATTCATTTTGTGTAACAAATCAGTATACGATACTAAATATGTCTTAACGAACTGCCTGCGTGGGAGAAATGTGAGTTAAATCTGCTAACTTGGCAGCTGACAATTAATAGTTACTTTATAACTATTTATCATTTTCAGAAAGATTAAAGCTGTGTTTTGCCAGCCAAAATTACCATTCCAGTTCATACCAGAGTTCAAATGAATTAGGGATGCAGCCTTAATCCAGCTAGCTAGCTGAATTGGATTGGATTTTGGATTTTGCATAAAGGAAAAAGAAAAATAAGCTTTGTGGCAAACACAAGTCTATGACACTTCCATGTTTTGTTCAGCAAGATAATCCTCGCAGATGAACATCACTTTTTGATTTTTTTTAAAAGCGTAAATGCAATGAGCAGAAGAAAAAAGCTAACATAAGGCTATAAATAAACTAATGTTCATCATGGTCACCACCACTAAGCATCTTCCGACACTATACTATACACACACTTCATAAATCAATCAATCAATCAATCTACAAGTCGTAAATTTAGAGTTTGAATAGTTTGCCACCTATAAAGACAGACGAGCGAGTAGATGAGTCTCAGCGTTCTGTGTGATGATGTTTAACATCCCCGACAACTGAAGTCTCATTTAGTGTTTAAGCATGCTGCACATAAACGCTTTAAACTCAAATAAGATGTATTTACTGAAAATCTCTTAAGCATGTGTCCACCATGTACCTTACATAATACATTTAACCGTAAACCCATTCTGACGTCTAGACGAGGGAACTAGAAGCGCAAAAAAGCTAATGTACTACTGATTTTAAGGAATTATTCCCGTTGCACTGTAAAAATAACTTCATAATAACAAAAAGGGTGCATTTTCATGGCATTTAACAATTTGCCTCTCATCCAACCATTCATACACACTCACATCGATGGCAGCCCCCCAGGGAGCTGGGGGCTGCAGCGTCTTGCCCAAGGATCCTTCGACATGTGGAGCTCAGGACTGAACCGTCAACCCTGTGTTTTGGTGAACCTCTATACCTTCATAATCACAGCCGCCCCCGAAAGTAAGCATGAATATCCAGATAATTCACAAAGTAGTCCTTGTAGAGCCATGAAACACACACACACACACACACACACACCTTGAACTTACCCACAGAATTTGTATCTCATGCATATTCAACCAGCAGCCATCTGAGTGGGTGTCAAATTCTTATTAGTTCTCAGCTTCTCACATCCATCCAAGAGAGAACTGCTTGAATTGAAATGATAGCTCAATTAAACAGTGCAAGGACACATTTCCACATTTGACTCACTCAGACCTGCAACAGCAGAACCTGCGGCATCAACAGCAGCGTTCAGTTTGGGCGAAAGGCGGCCAACTGGCCCGTACTGATACGTTTATATGTAAATATATTTGTGGGAATCTGTTGAATAATCAGAGACTGTTAATGATCGTCATACTGCCTCAGCCAGTGTTTCATGGTACGCCACTCTGTCTTCCTTTTTCCAGGTGGCATGTGAACATCTGTTACACAGTTCCCTCGACGCAAAACTACGAACAGATAAGGAGGAGGAAAGTGAATGATCGACTTCATTTACAATTTGCCCACTGGGCCTGACGGTAAAACTGTTGAGGTATTCCTTGTTGGTCTCAAAAAAGGGGTCGCTCTCTCTTCCTTTCTTTGTCTGAGACTCACTAAGCCTCACGCTGGTCTCTGGGATACAATTCTATCTTTACGATGGCATTAATTGGATCGTCTTCATTAGGTCATCGCGATATGGATTGACTCTGATGCCCGAAGCCCAGTACATAAGAGCATCCTTAATATTCATTACGCTCACATTAGACTCTACTTTGTGAGATTAGCTGAGATTATTTTAAAAAATTTGAATAATTAAATGAAAACAAATGAAATTGTATATCCATTGGTCTTGAAAGATATGGGGTGATAGAAGCAAAACATGTCTCATTAGAGAAGAGGCTCTTTATTTATGTATTTTAAACACAAAGTTGTGGCGTACATCCTTTTGCCCACACGAAAGGGACACATCTGAGTCACGTATCTCATATTAGTAAAAAAAAAGGGTCGATAAGCTTAAAGAAATTATTTGCCGTTTTGGCTTGTTGTTGTTGTTCTTGCCGAGAGTTAGCTGAGAAGATCGATATCATATCAGCATAAAGAGTGGAAGTGGGAGTGAAGTCTGTCTTGTCTGGGTCCTTCCAATCCTTTAAATCTCATCAATTAATTCATCATTTATAGTCATTATTGTCTCCCCAGAGTCCTGACTGGTTACCTCAAATGCATCTAAGTCTTTGTCTTATCCAGTGCTAGAAGTGGAGAAGAGCATGTGCTGGTATTCCCCTTCTTCACATGTTGGTTGGGGACCTGTACTGGTCAGTTCTGCTCCTCTGCTCTTTTCTAATCGCACATCTTCATAATAACCTCGTGCACCTGTGTGGTAATCTGCAGCATGTGGAGAAAACAGAGCAGATGCCGGTCTATCGCTGCAGATTGCAGGCCGGCTGGGGAGCTAGCGGAGGTGGGCAGTGCTTTGTGGTGCTTTTCCTTCCTGTGGCTCGCTGGCATGATACGGAGAGGCAGAGAAAAAAATAATACCAGTCGCACCGACGAGTAAAATGTAAGTGTAAATTCAAGCGCCAGTCTTAAAAACTCATTTTTTCTGTAGTGATTAAACAAACGTGATAAAAATGTGTTTTCTCAACAGTTATTGGATGAATTACATTCAAATTAGGTACAAACTTTGATGGTGTCCAGAAAGGTTCTAACAGCTGTGGTGACCATCTGACTTTCACTCTAATACTTTGGTTTGTATTGTTTTGGTGCCAGCTCTGTGGCTCAGTGATAAGCCCTGTTGCCTCACAGCAAGGAGGTCCTGGGTTTGATTTCTTTCTTTTTTTTTTTTTCTCCAGATATTTTTATTATCAGTTTTCAAAGTAATGAACAGTTGACATACACATTCACATATAACAGAAATAATAACATATATATATATGTCAGAATAGATATTCTTGAGTACACATGATAATTATAATCATAAAATAAAGAGATAGACATATAAAGAAATAATAAATAAACAGGACAAAAAAATGAAAAATGAGTAAATAAAGACTTGACATAAAACATAACATTCCAAGACAGATTACGCACAAAGAGGCTTAACATAATGTCAGATTTGAATGTCCACTTGAATGCACCAAATATGTCAGAATAAGTACTCTTTAGGGGGTATCAAGCTACAGTTTCAGGTACTCCAGGATAGGTCTCCATACACCATAGAATATCTGTGAGTTGCCAGATATCTCGTATCTCAGTTTTTCAATGTGAAGGATTCCTACCAGCTCTCTCAGCCAGGTTTCAAACTTAGGCGGTGAGTCAGACTTCCACTGTTTCAAAATACATCTCTTTGCTATGATCATACCATAAGCCACTACCATAGTAACATTTCGGCCCATATTGCCCAAAGTGTTAGAGAAGCCATTTTGAAGGACATCGGGATAAAAATTGGGATGTTTTGTAACAAATAAATAAATCTTGGCAGAGAAACCATTTGAATTGTATTTATACGGCCTATTAATGACAGAGGCAATGTTCTCCATTTTTCAATATTCTTTTTAAGGCCGTCCAATCTCTCCATGAAGTTATATTTAAAAAGTAACTTTGGTTTTTTAGTGGGTTTAACTCCTAGGTATTTAACACAGTCTTTTGAAATGTTAAACTGAATTGAGGTCACAAATGTGGGGTCTAGATCAGCTGTGGGCGACAGAAGATCACTTTTTTGCCAGTTTATGGTGTATCCTGAAATCGTACCAAACTTATTTATCAAATCGAGCAAATACGGGACAGATTGTTCGGGGTCAGTCAAAAAAATAGCAATGTCATCCGCGTAGAGTGACATTTTGTGACTAGTACCATCGATAACAATAGGTTTAATGAGCTTATTTTCTCTTATACTAATTGCCAGAGGCTCAATGGCTAGCGCGAAAAGTAATGGTGAGAGGGGACACCCCCTGGGTTTGATTTCTAGCTGAGGAAGGGCTTTTCTGTGTGGAGTCTACATGTTCGCCCGATGCTGTTTAGGGTTTCTTGCTCTGGTTTCCCCCATCATCGAAAGATGTATTTTAGGTTTATTCCATTGGCAGTGCGATGGCTCTGCGCTGTACAGTGGCTGCCCAGTTGCTCCTCAGGGATGGATTACAGAAGACCCATCTGCAAGTTCCAATGCATTAAACTCAGCATGATTGTGTGTGACTAATGGAGATTCTTCTTATTCTTATAAAAACCTACACAAATGATGACAAGTCATCGCTGTCATCGTGAGCGTGTTAGCATTTAGCTCAAAGCAGCACCGTTCCTGTAAGTACAGTCTCACAGAGCGGCTGGCCTGGCTGTGCACTCCCGCTCGGAGAGAGACTGTGCCAGGTTTGAATACAAATTTCAAATCTAACCTACTTTTCGGATACATTTTTCAAAGCGTGACACCGTAGGAGGGGAATCTTTTCCCTCTCGTGTAACAGCCTCTATAAATGTCAGCTCACCGCCGCTGGATGGAGAGCGACAGGTTTAATTTGTTGGTTTGACGGGGGAACGGAGCCCATGTGACATTCACCCGGCGCCGCGTACATATTCCCGTATACATATACAACGGTGAGAAGCAGTGCATGGCATGTTGGTCCGCGCTCCCAGCTGACATTTAAACTAACCCCGGTGTTTGATCAGTGTAATGGGGACACGCTCTGACTTTACATGGTAATTATAAGACAATATAAGGCCTCCCTCCGCCCAGTGATTCAGGACTTTATGAGTTTCAAAGGAGAAAGAGCCCCAGTATGCATTTCACTGAGATTGATCGCCTCATGAATGTGAACTACAGAGTGCGTTTTTGGCAGCCTGAAATTACATGGGAGATGATTATGAATTATGCCTTGTGAGGGTGCGAAAAAGTGGGTCTGTATGCCGATTGAGACGAATGGAAACTGAGAGACAGCTATCGCAGTCTAGCGCTCTCTCTCTCTCTCTGGCATCACCATTCTGCGATATCATCCACTCCCACTCTGGTCCACTCTGATGAATTTTTTGTCATTAATTTATTCTGTTACAATTTACATAACACTCGCCTGTGATGTTTCTACATAATTCAACAGAGGTTGGCTCATTTAGAAATGAGTGCAACTGTCCGGCGATTGCCATCTAACCACGACTGTGTTTCCTGTTTGTCATGGATTACAGTCTGCGTCGGAAGAAGTGACTCAGCGACGGTCCAGCACACGTCAGATCGGAACAGGCTTCGATTATGACCGACCGCTATATCTAATGCCTCACTCAGTGCGCGGTCACACTCTCTTACAGTGCTACGAGCGAGCGCCGCACTGGCAAGACCGTCCATCGACATGTTATCGGCGCCTCCGTTGGTATGTAATTAAATGTTCACAACCAACACACCGGGGTTTAATAGCTCAGGAACCTAATCCCAAGACCTGCTGCCTGCATTCAATAAACAATCAACAAAGCCCATCAGCGCGCTCATACCATCCAATCATCCGAACGTTGGCGCGCAGATCCTCAAATTGCTTTCTTATAACTCTTGAGAGAAATTTACATTTTTATTAAATTTCCATCTTCACTTGTGGGTTTTTTTTTTTTTTTTGCCTTTGCACTTGTGATCGGCTTTCTCCCCTTCCTGTTGGTCTTTGCCCCACAGCATTATGTGGGTAAGTGTGGGAGCCTTTGAGAGATAGAGCTCATGCGGTGTCCACTGCGTAGAGAGTCCATCTGCCTGAAAGAAAAAGGCTTAACTTTTTGTAAATATTGCATAAATACAGATCTTTTTTTTTTATACATAATAAAATGGTCTCAACCTAACACTCACCGCTGGACACACACCTCCATACATATACATCTGTTCCCCGCATACCGATGCATATTTTAATATGAATCCGTGAGGACTGCTTTGGCTCTCATTCCCCCAAACATGATGAAACTGAATCCATTAATTGTAAGAAGAAAGGTGAGAATAAGAGACATTTCCTTGACTGACACAGCGCTGCACTCAGGTAAAATTGGATCTGCAGGAAGTACATGTAACCCCAGGGGACGGCTCCTCATCGAAAACAGGGGGAAAGGGAAGGACGGGGAGCTGTAATGGCCCTGCCAAGCCTCCAGCCGCAGGAGGAGTTTGATGCATTAATTGGGCTGAGGAGCTAATTCCTGCGCTGGGGCCCGTCTCTCCTGCTGTAAAAGTGTGACTGCTGTTGGTAAGGAGTCGATTGTCAACCGAGCAAGCCGGGGAACTTTTTATCTTCCCTCTGAGGCTCATCAGGACAGGTGCAATGATCCAAGATGCATTATTTATTTTCTCTTATGTGCTGACACGTCATTAGTTAATGAAGGAAGCCTCATTGAGATCAATATCTCTTCTCTCTTCTCAATATCTCTTCTACTTCATCACACATACACACACACACACACACACACACACATACACACACACACACAGGCACGCAAACGCACACACAGGGGTCTCACAGTCAGACCCAAGCTGTACTTTGATGATGCTGTGAAGTGAAAACACAACATTACTCACCATCGATTTGCATCCAGCATGAATGAATCATGTCTCTGGGGACCCGATGAACATTTTAGAGAATAAACACGAGAAAAACAATGCATTTTTTTTATTTTCGACACCAGAACATTGTTTAAAAAAACTAGAATCAGCACTGCAGTTGCAGTATGCCTCCACGCACCAGTCAAGTTGCCCTTTCTGAGCTGTGGCATTGAAAAAACGGACAGAACATCTTTAGCAGAATATTATGATGATGTCCCAGGACATTTAACCTCTGACTTTTTGTATATCAAATGTCAAGTTCATCATTTTATCCTATTAGATATTTGTATGTCAAATTCTATCATAATTATCATATGAATTCTTGAGTTATGACCAAAAATGTGTTTTGTGAGGCCCACAGTGACCTCTGACCTTTGGCCACCAAATCGTAATTGTACCAAATTTGAAGAAACTCCCTCAATGTGTTCTTGATATATGGGGGTAATAATAAAGAGATGCCATGACTACAGACATAGATATGGATATAAAGACGGACAAACGTACGGAGGGAGATACAAACAGACGGATGGACAGACGTATGATCGCGCAACCTGAAAACATAATTCCTCCGGCGACGGCTGTCGCTGACGTGGAGACATAGCAAATAGTTTGAGGAACACTGAACAGTTTAATTGAATGAAATAAATCAGTAAGACAGGGTATGATATAGTCCTAGATCATCAAATACCTGAGGTATGCATTTAGGAAGTTAAATTAAACAGAATCATTTATGTGTTAAGTAAACAAGGGGCCTAATCATGATCCTTGAGGGACAACCTTACCACTCACACTATTGGCTCCAACAGTCTGATTACAGGGGATTTGAACCAGATATAAGCAGAATCATCAAAACCGATGAATGGACAGACCAAGATGGATGGATGGGTGGATGGATGGAAGTCTCATATTGACGACTCTATAACTGTGCAATAAACACTTAAACCTTGCTGCAAGGTCACCAAATAAACTACTGTCAAAGTTTGGTTTGCTACAATCCCTCCTGCTTCAAAATGATCCCCACAGCTCCAACTGTCCCCCATAAGCCAAGTACAACACACACACACACACACACACACACACACACACACACACACACACACACACACACACACACACACACACACGCACACGCAAACAAACACACATTATTGGAGCAGATTCCTTTAAATACAAGCGCTCTCTCTGTCATTTGGGAGCAAACCAATCTTTAATTCATTCCACAATACAGTTATGAAACCTGGCCTTGAATAATTTAAAAGCAGGTTGAGGTATGTAGGTTGCGTCATTAAAATAGCGTTCACACTCTATAGTAGTTACCTCCCTGTTGACTAGCATATAAATTGTGTATGTACTGTTTATTCGAAAGACTGTTTGTGCTGCACAACACTGCAGCCTGTCACTCACTGATAATCAATGCTACCAGGCTGCAGCTTACAGAGCAGAGAGACAGGTGAAAAGGGGATTGTCCAGTGTCTTTTAGAAAAGAGACAGTGACGTCTTTATCTCAGAGTGAAATAAATAAATTGCAATAAAGTTCTTACATGTACATTTTTTGATTATCAGCGCGTCAGTGTTAGAGGAGCTGTGCTACCTTCACAGTGCCACTTCATATTGCCAGCAAAACAACATATCAGTATACAACACCTGAAACATTAAAGTTGCAATATGGAAGATTTGACTACTTCTGTCATTAAAACCAAACAGGAGTCAGAATGTCACCAGAGTATCAGCTAACTGCCGCTAACTGTAGCTACCATTAGCTATTTACCTCTTCAAGCTGTGCATGTAGTGGGCCAGACTGGGAGCTCACTGGACCGCGTCGTGACAGGGCTAGCTGGTTAGCATGCTAGCTTTATATCTCTGCAACACAATATATCAACATCATAACATCAAACCTGTTATTTCCTCACTTTCTGTATAGAATTTTTAAATTTTTTCAACAAAACTTCTTGTTGTTCTATTGCGTCTTTAAGATCCTTGAGCCTGGTCAATTAACATTAACAACACATGACACTGAAAGGAACATATTTATGAAAAGAAATGTTAGTGAGTAAGTGGAGCGTTACGGAAACTTAAAAAACTATTTCGCCAAGGTCGCCGTAAACAATTTTACCTATCTTTAAATCTGCTCCTTCAGCTTTGCATGCTGGGATTTTTGCACAATTATAGAATGATCCGACCTGACATAAATCTTTCTCAAATGGGGGAACAATGTAGGGTCGAGTTGGGTCGACTATTGGTATGCATATCTAGCTCTAAAGCTGTGAATCATATTGAGACTTAAGGGTTTTAAAGTGTAGTTTCGCGCTGCGTTAAAAATGTCATAAATTTGAGCTATCTGTGAGTCTTTTGGGGCGGCTGTGTCTCAGGAGGGTTGTCCACTCATTGCGGGGGTTTGCGGTTTTATCCCTGTCTCCTCCTGTCCACATCCACCGACACTGCTCCAATTACGGTTCTTAATTCAACAGCAGACCGGGTTTTGGAGCTGCTGATCCCGGCTCATAACATATGATAATAATAGTCTGAGCTGAGCTAATATCCAGCCCAACTCCTCAAAAAATGTATTTGGGGGTGTTCTAAAAATGGAAAACCATATCAGAGAAGCGCTTGGTGAGATATGCTGAATAATTTATCCCCACTGACTGAAGGGTTAAATCTGATTCATCATTGCTCCACACGTCTCCTGAGACGTGGCTGATCCGTAGAGCTGGACCTTTTGCTGGCATGTGATATTACGTTCTTAGATCCAGCATGTCCCCACAGAACGCAGGTGTCCATCTTATTTAAATTGTCATTGGTAAAATAAGGTGGCATAGAGTGTGAGTCTGAGAGTTCAGGTGAGATATGCTTACTTAGGGATATTGTTGCAGGGAGGGCTGAGTTTTGTATGTATGTGTCTGTTTGCGTGGGCGTTGCTGTGTGTCGGTGTTATTATGTGTAAGGCTGGACAGGTTGTGGAGTAAGGAAGGAGCAGTAAAAAGTATTAATATTTACAGCAATAGATACAACATATAATGCAACAACAGCATGAAACAAAACAAAATGAACTGGAAATAGCCACTCGTTGTGTATCGTTACAGCAGTCCAGTGACATCAGTGACGTGAGATGTCTGCTCAGAGCCCAAAGGATACTAGAAGACAACACACAGCCCAGACACAGTCTGTTCACCCCGCTGCAAAACGTACACAAGTATCTGCTGCTGTACCAACAGACTGCAGATTGTTATGTAGCATAAAGGGACTGAACTCAGTTTTGTTTTACCCTCCTGGTTCTGTAAAATGTCAAACAGCTAAACCTTTACCCTTACCTTTATTTAAGCATCACTTTTGGTTATGTCTTATTCATTCTAATGAGAAACTCTGAGTTCCCTGAACAGTTGCCCGTGTTATTCGCTGGTTATTATGCTTTTGTGAACTTTTGCACCGTCTGAGTGTTGAGCATTGACCCCTATAGTTCACTGGGTTACGGTTTGAATTGAGTAAAACCTGTACAACAATTACTAATCTTTGTTGTTGTCCTTTCGCCTGTGTGATGGATTAGTTTTGAAGCTGTTGTTTCTCAAAGTTGCTGTCACTGTGATTTACTGTTCACTGTAATGAACCTTCGCAGTTCTAATGAAACGCATCTGCGTTTTCCTCAAGGTGAATCCAAACTCTAAATGCACAGTATGTGTATTGAATAAATCAAATATAAATCTTCGCTGCAACCTTTCACTGCAAATACATCCTCATTTTTCAAGACGTCCTGTGCGATGCATCCATATCTGAAGATAAAAGGAGACTTTGAGATGGACAAAAACACAGTGTTTGGACTGGGACTGAAGGGGTTTTAACATTTTAGGTGAACTGAAACCTGATGTTACTTTCATCCTAAAGTACAGTATTGATAAACAACAAATATCATACATTGAAATGACCTATGAAGCACACAGTAGGTCACTTTTATTCCCTTTTATTTGTTATCAGTGGTGTAACTTTATTCTCTGCCACTGGTTCACTGTCAGAGCTGGATTTACAAAGTGACTTGAATATTTCACCATTTTTTCCCACAACGTACCGCAGAATGACAAATACCACGTCTGTGAGGGTTTGACAGAGCAGTTGATCAACACCAGTGAGTCCGTTGTTTGTTTCAGCACTCAGAAGATTTCAGAGTCTGAATGTGTACCGCCGAAATCACAAGACCCCTCGGCTGTGAAGGACACGAAGCCTCACTGTCAGGCCAAAAGGAAAAGGATGGATTCTGCAAAGTAACATCTTCCCTTTTGACAAGTCGTCTGTGCAGAATTTCAGCCCTAAGTGGCTCAAACATCAGTTTCTAGAAAGTCAGTCCTTCGTGTTGTTTTAACATAGGGAACCAACCAAACTCATTATAAGGCATCACATAACTCTAAAAGTAAATCCAGTGAAACATTTCTATCAGTGTCTAATATATCCTGCGCAAATAAACACGTGGCTTTGACTCCATCTGTTGGGGAAAGATGTATGTGCACATAAATCACTGTTATGCAAATGATATAGAGGGGAAACCAAACAATAGCTAACAGTATTCTAACCAAAGAGTTTATACATTATAATCTAATAATAATATAACAATAACAATATAAAAGATTATCCTACTGTCTTTATTGGTAAATAGGTGCCATGGATTGAGAGAACATATGAATAGACCCTGCATATCAGCACAGTTATGTGATTTTAGCTATTGTAGCTGATGAGACCTCTCTTTTATTTTTATTTTAAATTTTTTACTCCTTTCTTTTCCCTCTCCCTTTTTTCCCTCCCTTGTATTTCTCTTACAGGAGGGTCACGTTTCACATATCAACAACATAAGAGCACAAATTGCATCATCATTATCATCGTCATCAAAAGAAAGGGTGAAAGAGACTTAATGACAGGCCACACATGTCAGCCATTAACATAGTCACACAGAAAACCAAAAGTGAAGCGAGTGAAATCCGATATGCCCATTTCACTGCAGACATTTTGACCTGTCACTGTAGGGTGTAAACCATAAAATGAACGAGCTGAATGCCATTTAGCTGCTTCAGTTTCAGGGTCCTGGCTTAAAATGGTTTAAAATACCTCACTTCACTATATGGTGAACTGTTAACCCTCTCCTATTCTGTTCGATACTCTGTAGCCATTGTACGCAGTATATAAGACACAATATACTAATATACAGTAGTACATGTTTTTTTGCAAGAAATCAACATACTCTCCTGTCACAGGCCCACCAAGAGACGACGCAAAATGTCAAATAAACTTAAATCAAATGAAATTTAAACTAAGATTCAGTCATGTTATGGAACTGTTTCACCAACATCCATAATTACTTTTTTTAAAATTTCAGTTTCATTTTCTTTGTGCATTACGCTGTTGTTTTTTTTGTCTGCTTACCAACTGTTGTCACTTTTCCTCTGTGAGCCCGCCACACACTCAAACCTTTCATTGATATTAATTTTTGCTATGCATATGAGACATGACTCGAATGTGAGCTGTATGCACTAGTGCACAATGCAGTATATTGCATTTTTTGGCAGTGAAGATTCCTGTAGAGAAGTGACCCTACACTTGGTGCACTGGCAGAGCTGGATTTTAAAGGTGACTTGTAAATCTCAATTTACTTCTCACTGTAGAGTTAAATAGTGTTAACTATACTGGGAGTCATGAATGGGGCACAGCACTGGTACTGGGCACGCTAGCTCACTGTCATGGCTTTCTGAGATACTTGAATAAAACAGCAGTCATAATGTTATCATTAAAACCTTAGCTTTTCTCACTGTGATAAGTCAAAATGTCTTCTGTAATTAAAAAAAATACCAGGAGCAATGACTTATCAACACAGCTTAAAGAGGTCATTTTGAAAAGTGTGATAGATTGCCAATGTGCAGGGATATGAAATAAGTGTGATTTAAAAACATAACATGTAACATTTCTGCATTAAAATATCTAGAGCAACTAGGGCTTTGTTATATATTTTGTTGAGTTATGTACCTAAAAGTTTCCAGAAATGTTCAAACCTGATAATTCACTCAAGGTAACAGTGTCTTTCATTTGTTCGCATGTCACTATTACTTTAGGGAAACAGTTGAGGAAGGAAGCCAGAAAACTTAACAAAACCCAATGTTACTGAAACTCTGATACATTACCTCGTCTGAGGAAATTTGCCTGAGTCAGTAGATCGATTTTCATCAGCAAATGTATAAAAAAGTTGTGGCTTTACGCTGGGTTGTTCATGTTCAAACATGAGAATGGAGAATCTTACTCCCGGCAACACAGGATATTACCATATTTCCAAAAATGTTGAACTATTCCTTTAAGTGTGGAGCCATAGATAGTGTTTACCTCCCAGAGGGTTTCATTACCCAAGGACTGCTGCATATTAACAACAGCCACTCTGACAGCTCTGCTGTATTCTCCTGTTGTGGCCAGCGCTGCCTGACAGAAGGTCGACTCTCCCGGGACCTCCCTGTATATTACAGCATCCAACAGTTCTGTTTCCCCTTGCTTTCAGCTCAGGGTCAGGTTATTTTTCCGTTGCAGATCTGGTGGAGTTCTGTGTTTGTCCTCAGCACTGTTACCCACCCAACTTCATTAATCCTGTTTTTATGAGACAGGCTCCAGATGTTGTGATGGAGGACAGCCCACTTCACAGGCCTTACAGACACAAAGGAGACAGAGTTAGCCCTTTTCTTTCAGTGATTAAAGCTTTGAATCATAAGCTCTGAAGGTCCCCTGATATGACCTTGTTCCAGTTGGAAATGAAAGTGAATGAAATGAGAAATGAGACATCATCAACACAATCATCTTTCTTTTGGTGGTGCACTTTTTTTCCTTTAGTTCTGATCTGATTCTAGTACTTAAAAATCGATATCTGCCGTGTAGCGTTCTCACCACATACATGAAATAACATTAAGCACTCGTTAGAAGGGGCACCACCTCCACTGATTAATTAATCAATTGACTAATTAATTAGGAGGAAAATGAATCGCATTAAATCAATCAGTCTTATTTCTGAGAGATAAAGATATTTATTAAAACACTAAAGGACATGTACCACTAAACATGTATACATATATACATATCTACAGCTACAGTAGATGAATGATAAGGCATGAAGGAAATGTAAATGATTTATTAAACCATTGCCAGGAAGAAGACTCCTGCATGCTGAATGAAAAGCATATTTCGTTCAAACATCATAACAGTGCACATATGTTCACAATAGAAAGAGTATAACAGTATAAATGTAATACAAAAGTAGGTTAGAGCTTAATGTGTCTTTGTTCAAGAACCTGTCCTTGAACAAAAAGGTCATAAAATTAGGCAAGTATATATATATACACATACATACATACACACATACACACACACCTACACATACACATACACATACACATATACATACACATACACATACACATACACATACACATAAACACACAGATCTAGGCTATGAAGAAGCTGATCACAGCAAACTATGACTTGAGACAACCATATTACAAAAAAATACTTATGGGGAAAAATTTTCAAAGAAATGCACTGTGGGAACTGGGCTTGAAAAAAAAGGTAAATCTCCTTAAAGATTACAGAACAAGCCAACTCATGACGTCACATTAAGAAGTAAGTCGTCCAGACGTCTGAAGCATAGTATGACATTTCAAAGGGTATATCTTCACAATACAAATGAACAAAACAATGGGAATTTCCTAGTGCAGAATTTACAGAACTGAATAGATCTTGTAGAGCCTGTCCCTAGTCATGAGTGAAGAGGACAGAATTAGAATTAGGCAAACATATATATAAATCTAGGCTTCAAATAAATAGTTTAAGAAAGACTCTAACATGAGACAAACATAAAGTGAAGAAGTATATATGAGAAAAAAATATACAAAGTAAACAATGGCTATGTCTGTAAAAATATTCAATAAGAATATCTCAAAGGTAACACACATCTCAAGCAGTAGTTCAACGTTTAGACCCCTGGGAAACAACAAGGTCTGCAAGGTGAGGATCCAATAAGCCTCATGTCTCTTAAAAACAGGTGAAGATCACCCCCTCTAGGTGGCAGACTAACTTTGTCAATGCAACAAAACCATGAGGTGGTGAATGTCATGTTTTTCATCATTGAAGTGTACAGCAACGGGATTATCGCGGTAATTTCCATGTAGGGCACTGTAGGTTCACTTATGCGTTGTTTCAACTTTCTAGTGGTTTTACCCACTGGAGGCGCATGTAATGACACCTTGTTTGTGTGAGGATGAGAAAAGCTTTAGGTTTTATAGGTGTTGTTGCACTGTGCGCGGCTCCCACAGCGGTCAATAATAATGGTTATCAATAATAAATGATAATAGAGGTCAAATCACAAGTAAACCATACTGTTTAACATCAAAATTCACTCCTTATATCATTGTGTTAAAGGTTAATATCAAAATTCATCAGAAAGCAGAGTGGAATCCTGTAAATTAGCAGATTTTGAAGATGAGTTAGAGTTTCATAGTATCAAAAGGATTACATGTTCTGGAACACAAGATATACTTATTTACACATTTAAGTACAGTCTGACCATTTCAGTCACTTAGGGTGAATAGAGGAGAAACCGACTTAGTGAGAAATGTGGTATGATAATGGCTCTTGATAGGTTTTAAGACATAAGCATGAGGATGCAAAGTCTGTGGTTAGTGGGACAAGGCATGTCTTATGAGTTCTCTTCCTTGTCTTTCTTGACACCCTTCCTCCTCAAGGTCAGAGGTCTTTGTGTGTGTGTTTGTGCACTCCAACGCCGGCACAAAGAGCCTTTTGATTTAACCATCAAAATGTTTATGAAACAATTTAGTTTTCTTGTATATTCCTGTGTCCGGTCCATTACAGCCGATACAGATACTGATACCAAGTGCAGTTAAAAGTGAATAATGGTCATGTTCTTTTTGATCCATTCTTACAACATGACAACGCAGTGTTTTACTGACTTTCATTTGTTTGAGGAGGACTTCCACCCACCAGATTTGAGGTGTCCCACATTAGGCGCATTCCCTTAAACCGACAGAAGGGGGCAGGAGTGAGAACTGTGAGCTAATGTTGAGATTTTATTGTATAAATGAATGATAAGTAGTTAAATATAAAAAAATATATAAGTAATGGATCTTTGACAATGTTGAATTAATCTGCATGCCCTATCTAAACTATGTAAGACATCAACAGAAGTCAAGTTCTGAAGAACCTGCAATTGTGAATTCTGTTGAGAAGCCAAATGGGCATTGCTGGTAGGTGAATACTTTGAGTAATGTATATTACACAAACTCATCACGCTCAGAATGAGAAGGCTAATCTGTTGATGCAAAGTTAAGTTTATCATGTTCATCGGCTAACTTCCACTTATAATAATAAAAAAAAAAGAATTCTGTGAGCAGAAGAAAATATGTTGTTTTTGAATGCTTCCAATAAAGGACTCAGTGTTGTCTGTGATCTGAGGATTGCACACACTGATATTACGAATTGATCATGGATTTAAATTGTGTGAGAGTTGACCAGATACCACATTGATCTTATCAATCTGGACTCGTGCTGCAGCGACTGAAGCTGTGGGCCGCAGCAGACAGTAACCCATTCACACTGGTGCGGCTTTACGTTAGAGCTGCTTGGTTCAGTGTGAACAAACAATAGCGGAGAAATGGTGAGATAAATGGTGAGCCTTCGCATAGCGCTAATAACGCGGAGTCTGTGTGAAAAGCGCAGGTGTTTCTGCCACGCCGGCTCACAGCAGGATTTCCTCAGTCGCGGGGACGCGCTCAAAATCTGCAGATTCGTGAACGCGCGTCGTCCTGCTGCTGCATGGATGGGATCAGCGGGAGGGTCGCGAATGAAAGGTAACCAGCTTTACGGGCATTTCCTCGGTCAGTGCGGGAGTGAGAGGCTGGAGGGCGAAACAGAGCATCGCTGTGCCCTGCTTTCTGTCGGCTGTTTGGCGAAAAAGGCCCGAGTGAACAGTGAATTAACGTGCCACGGACCGCCCCACAAATCAGTCCGCCACGAGTACAAGGGTATCTCAAAGTTAGCAAGAATGCTTCTGCTTCGTTAGTGTTAAAGTCCGTTTTTCGGCTGTAATGTCGTTGTACACAATGTCTGTCACAGCCTCTGTCAGAGCGAGAGCTCGGTGAGTTCATGCTGTTCCAAACGGTCAAGCTAGGGTATCAAATAATCGTTAAAAAGCTAACGTTAACACGAACGCAGCATCAGTGTTTGTGGCTTACGACGGTCAGGAAAGGATACTAAAAGGTTAGCGGTCATGTAGGGTTCACGGTGTGTGACACGGGATATTTCTTGGGTAAGTTAGCTGACTGCAGACGTACAAGCCAGTTAAAGGGACGACTTTGATATTAAATGACCGGCGACTGGATGAGCTGAGCTGAGCTGCAGGTCAATACATTCACTTTATCAGGGACAACCTCACAACTGTTAACTTTAAAAGAAAGGCATCTCCATACTCCATATTGTCATGAGAGGAAAGTTTGTAATGTGTAATTATAAAGACTTAAGTTACATACAGCATTTAACCCTTTCATTTCATCACCTCTCTCTGTAAAGGACCTGATAAGAATCAGAATCAGTATTCCTTTATTGTCCCACAAACGGGGAAATGTGTTTGCCACAGCAGCCAAAGGACAATATTATTACTAAAATAACAACAGTAAAAAACAAACAATATAATTAAAAAGGTATGAAATAGAATAGACTTGTTAAATGAACTTTTCCCTGCCCATTCAGCTCATTCAAACAAACTGTCCTTAAGCTGTCCAGTACTAATAGCTGCCGTCCAAGAATAACCAGCAGTAATAACTTCTATGTCCAGTCTCATTTTGTCATGTTGTTTTCATTTTCAGGCCGGTGTAAGGTTTCCCTCCTCTGCCCTGGCTTCTACAAGCAGCCGCCTCACAGATAGACAGAACCACAAGCCTGAAAAGAGGAGCACTGTGAGGACGGCGTCTCCTCTCAGCCAATGCCGCGTCTTGGTGCAAACAAGTAGTTGATGGCGTTGATGACAGTCCCACACCGGCTTCTGACAACGGCACAGCTCTCAGCTTGATCGGCTGTAATCTAGGACCCAAATACAAGACTCCACTGAAGAAAAGACTTGTTTTTTCCTCGTCTGAGTCTGTTTTTTGTACAGCGTAATCATGGGGGCCACAGGCTATGGCTACTATCGTGCAGCCATCTTCTTCTGCATGTTCATTGGCTACTCGCTCTACTTCTTTAACAGGAAGACCTTCTCCTTTGTCATGCCCTCTGTGATGGAGGAGATTGAACTGGACAAGGATGACTTGGGTAAGACAGTAGCATTAATGGAGAGTTTTCTTTTGTCTGGTTTAATCAATATTTCCTTAAAGGACAAGTTCACCCAAAAAATGAAAATTCAGTCATCATCTTCGAACCCCCATGCCGACGGAAAGTCAGATGAAGTTTTGTTGTCCGTAAAACTTTTTTGGAGCTTCACAGCAAAAACCAAAATTTTTGTGTTAACTTCTTAAGCAATGATTAGGTCCTTGCATATTAAGTTGTTAAACATACACAATGTAACTGTAGTAGTATAAACTGTAGCAAACTGAAAACAGTTGGATACAGATAAATCTGCTTCCAGTCTTTTCAAGGTTATTCACTTAGAGTTGTATCATTTTTTGAAGTGCTGAATTGTCAGCTTCACTATTACCCTGCTTCACCCACCCCACCCCCTTTCTCCTGACTGCACATGAAATGTATTACTGTCTAATACAGCATTTTGCCATGTGAAGTATCTGTTTAGGCTCACCCCCAACCATGAAAGAGATCTGTAGCACCACACTTAACCTCAATGAATAGCTATAATGCCTATAAATAGCTCAACAGAACTGATGAACTGTGGTGGGTGTTCTGAATATTAGACTGGATGCAGTTCACCATTAAAGAGCACACCACTGTGCCTCTGCATTAAACTACTTTGGCACAGTGGTGCTTTGAGCTAAATGCTTATGTCAGCAGGGCCACTCACGATGACAATGCTAACTATTGCTAGTTAGCTCTAAACACAGAGTTCAGCTGTGGATATTAAGAATGCCATTAGTTTTGTAGGTATTTTTATCAGAAATTTAAGTATCTCATAATTTAGAATGTTGACCTGATGATGGCGCTTAGATGAAAAGTCAGAGGATCACTGAAGGGATTACAATTTATTCTGTGGAGGACATTAATGTCTGAACAGATTTCTTGACAATCCATCTTACAGTTGGGATAATTCACTCTTAAAGGTCCAGTGTGCAACCTCAAATACCTCTGCATCCTACACACTGGACCTTTAATCATGGATGTCAATCTCATGTTAGGGTTATCGGAAAGGTCAGGGGATCAGCAATGTCAGTAGAATTTATCCTTTGGGTACTGTACATTTCTTATGTTATTGTCTTGGCAGTAAAATTAATTGCAAGAATGGCTTAAATAGTAACCCTCCTGGTGTCTGTGCAGGTATGATCACCAGCAGCCAGACCATGGCCTACGCCATCAGTAAGTTCATCAGCGGCGTGCTGTCGGATCAGATCAGCGCCCGCTGGCTTTTCTCCATTGGCCTCTTTTTGGTGGGGGGCATCAACATAGCCTTCTCCTGGTCCTCCACTGTGTCCATGTTCTCACTGCTCTGGTTCATCAATGGCCTGGGACAAGGCTGTGGCTGGCCCCCATGTGGGAAGGTGCTGCGCAAGGTAATAGCCACCGCATTCTACACAGATCTCTTATTGAGTGTATTTGTAATGTTCAGAGCCAAAGGAAGTCCCACTCTCAACATTCAAGCTATCCAAGACGCCTGTCATGATTCTTAGCAGCATGTGAAAGGGTGTAACCCCCGGAGTGGGAGCCACCTGCTGCCAGACGTATTGCCTGTGTTGTCTCTCTGTACCTTGGGGGAGAGTGTGCAACTGTCTGTTGGTTGCTGGAAGTGTTTGGAGAAATCCTTTTCATTGCTGTCAGACCATACTGACCTTTGGGCCAGAGGCAGCGCTGCCTGGTTTGTCTGCTTGTCCAAGTCTGAAGCGATTATATTGGCAAATGACAATAACTATCTGCACAGCCTCATTCACGGATAGCTTTCTGATCATTAAAGTCTGCTGAATGGTATGAATTATAGGCAAGACTTTGGGAGTAAATGCTGTTTGAACAAAACCTAAAGCATTCTGCAAGTCTGTGGAACAGAAAGGAATAAACTTTTGGTCTCATCTCATGTCCACAACATAAAAACAGAACTAATGTCGGTCACACTACAACAGTCAATGCATTCATACCCAGGGTTTACAGCCTAGACGCTCATATAAAGATCCCCTCAAGACAAGTTTTATGACGTATTTAAATCACTCTACTTAATAATTGTTTCTGACAATGTTTTTCCACAAAAGTTCTATTATCTAATGAAAATCCTCAAAATTACATCCCTTCTTTCCCTTGTTGAATATTCTGAATCTATGATTATGCAAATAATTGTGATGTTGTTTGAAAGTCAGTTTTCAAGTCTGGTGTATGTGCACTGGAGGCTTCAAGTTTCCACATTCCACTTGTGTATGCCGAGTATTGGCTTCCAAACTGTTTGTGATGTCACAAATAATGCTTGTATGCCTGATTTTCACTTGAATTTACAATAGGCCTCTGGTGTCAAACTTTACACATACATCCTTTGAGTTTCCTGTGGTTTGTTGACCACATAATATGTATGTAGCAGTAAAAGAGCTCTTGTAGCCTTTTCTCTTTGCTGGGCGTATTTATTTTATAGTGCAGCCTTGAGGGGAGCAACTGAAACTCAGGGTGGAGGGATCAACAGGTCTTTCCTGTGTACAGCTGTGCTGCAAAGATCATCTAATGGCTTTTGCTGGCGGCCCACTATCTTCCCTGCAGTTTTTATGCTACTGCATATGTGGAGAAAATAATATAAAGCTTTTT
This sequence comes from Lagodon rhomboides, assembly GCA_039737535.1. Classification (NCBI taxonomy): domain Eukaryota; kingdom Metazoa; phylum Chordata; class Actinopteri; order Spariformes; family Sparidae; genus Lagodon; species Lagodon rhomboides. Next base: position 16,297,648 of record CM077795.1, read on the forward strand.
ATGTTTCCAGAAGAAGCTGCATATATTCTGAAATGATCAGTGTCTTAAGTTGCATTATTAGGAAAGTGGGCTCCAGTTTTTAAAAAGAAAAAAAATGTCTGGAATTAAAAAGATGAGTCTCTGATTTATGAGATTTTGATCATTTGTTTCTAATCCGCCCATAATGAGTCCAACAGTGTTATGGGAGTGGAATTTTCAAAACCTGGCGCCAACATTACCCAAAGTGCAACTGAATCACTGAGTGACATCACTGGAGGTAATTTATTTAAAGCTTTCCACTACTTTTTCACATATGCAGTACTATTCCCCAAGACCATGAAACACATTTTCATTTGTAAAATGGGTGGGTGGTTACCCTTTAAATATCTTACTCTGATTGCTCCTAATCTAATAAAATGATGCCCCTACTAGACAAAGACATTAAAAACAAGGATGCTCTCTATTCAGATGACAAACCTTTTCCAAAATGTCATGACTGACTCAAAACCTCTTTAGTTTGCTACATAAAAACAGTCACTAAAAACTAGCTTTCTTATTTAAGAAAACTCAACATTATCTGTGAAAGTCAGTTTGTTTCAGATACTAAGAACAGTTGAATGTTTCACAGTTTGGTCACACAGTATCAATATGGATAAGTCTGATAAGTTCCTCTTGTCTTTCCAACATGAAGGACAGTGAGCTGGACTTACACCATTCTTCTAGCTTGGAAACTTGGACAACATACGCAGAAACATGAAAAATTTTATGGAAAAGACCCACCAAAGCCATGTCATTTCATTGGTGTACACAGAGAACAGACTGCAGATCAAACGTGCTATGTCTTCATCTGTGCTCAGAGACAACTTGAGGCTTGAGAGAAGCTGCCTGAGAAGCAGCAGTGTTCAAAGGTTGGGAATAAATAGGCTTTGGCAGTTGCTCTGCATGCTGAAGGGGATCAGATTACAGGAGAATGTATTTATAGACGAACCTCAGCAGATCGTTCCAAAAGAAGAACAACTTGGACCAAAGATGTCTTCCTTCTCCAGTGAGAGCGAACATCTTTAAAATCTCCAAGTCTGCTCCAACTGTCGAGCTCCTTGTCCCCCAGCTGAGTCAACACCCACACACTGTGGATCAACATGGTGTTAAATCAGCCTGAGGGCAGATTTAAGTGTTTGCCCAGTGGATTATCACGTTACTGGTTATTCTGTTGCTCTGTGTGAGGAATGCTTCTGGCCACGCTCGGCTGTATTACATCATGAGGGCGTGTGGTTCTGGCGCCATTATTGCGGAAGCAGTAAAACGAGGGAAGAATCTGAACAGTGTCGCACTTTGGAAAAAGAATGTGCTGTAAATGCAGAAGTCTGTTTATTATTAGGTCGGACTGTCGTAATATTTCTGCTAGTTTGTCCCTTCCTTAAGCGCCTCCTTAAAGTGAAGCAGCATGTTTTTGACCTTGGCCTGTTTGTTGGTTCAGAAAAGTGGAACATGTAATGTAACCAACACTATGTACCGCACTTTATGTGATAGTTGTAAACATATGTGAAGGTAATTTAAAGAGGCACTACGTATTTTTGGTGTCTTCTTGAACGTAGGACTTCTAGATGGTTTTTGTTCTCACCCCACCATAACACAAATTTCAAGCCTGTTTGTTGTTGTATACAGGCCCGTAAAAAAAGTTGCATAGTGCACCTTTAAGTATGCATTCTTTATATTTACCTGCATTATAGGATTTTGTAAATGTTGACCCCTCTGTGCTTTGTCTTCTCCCGTGTCTCCTCTCCATCAGTGGTTCGAGCCCTCCCAGTTTGGAACATGGTGGTCCGTGCTGTCCTGCAGTATGAACATAGCCGGGAGTCTGGGTCCAATCCTGGTCACAGTGCTCCTGCAGTATTACGACTGGAGGACTATCATGACCATGTCGGGCATCTTCTGTGCTTCCTTCTCGTTTGTGTGTCTGGTGTTTGTAAAGAACGAGCCAAAGGATGTGGGCCTGCCCAGCATCGAGGCCGCAGCCAAGAAGGGGGCGAAGGGAGGTAAGTAAAGAAGATGGTTACCCCAAAGCATGTCAGTCACATGGTGCCAAGATAGCTCCGTTTTGGTTGTAGCATCCCAGCAGTAGGTCTGTCCCAACACTCACACCCACAGGTGCCTACTTGTATGATAAAGTTCTGGTTACTGCACCAGTACCCGGGTACTTGTTCAGACTGCAGTGATGGGAGGTTTATCATAGCTCACTGGGACACAAATGAATATTAATATCCAGGCAGAATCCACCATGTTATGCGCTTCTCTATCCAACAACTGGACTGATGTTGTACAGCAGTCTGTGGTGAATTGTGTGATAAGCTCAGCTCTCAATAGCACTCTAAATCTGTATGAAGATAACCGAGTGTGGGTTAAGTGTTGGAACTTTTCAGACATACAACATGTTGCCTACTACCTTGGGCCACCTGAATGTGCATTTCACTGTTTTAAGACCACAAGTGTGGGACAGGTGCATGTGGGATTAAGATAGCCTGGAATACATTTTGTTTAAATATCTTATTAATGTTGAAACTTTGTTTTAACTTGATGTAAACTAAGTGGTAAAAATATCATTTTTTTATACCTCAGCTTGGCCAATTTTACACTATGTAAGCACATCATAAAACTACATCTTACATAAAGGTCATGTTTACACAGGACTGGACTTCAGTTGTGTTTCCCAAACATTGTTGCTGCTGAATTGTAAACTCTACTTTAAACTACAGCCCTGGAGCTAACCACACCACTTTTTGACAGTTACTACATCTCATTATTGACTAGTCCTGCTTCTACACTCACGGCTGTTGAGGCATTTGCTTAGTCAAACACAGAGAGTCTCAGAAAAGGCTTCTCCCCTCAGACCACCATGAAGAAGAGCATCTTTCCCCGATCATGTACACTCTTCTTTTATTTTAAAATCTGCCTACAGTTGATACATATGTACATTTTACATTTTTACTGTAATTAAAATATACACTCAACCACTTTAATACTAATATTACACAAATGTGTATATATTCTTTTTTAATCTATGAAATGTATCCTTATATTTCTTATATTCTTTGTGTATTTCTTTAAACACATTGAGCGCACATGCTCTGGCAGACTCTGGGCTGGATATAGGCCAAAATTCCATTTTAATTTGGACCTGAATCAATATTTCAATGTACCTGAACTCAGATCATTGAGTGACACACTGCTATCACATCAACTCAAACACACCCTTTAGCTTCTCAAAGGTAGATTTAGCAAGGACGGTGTGAGAGGTAGAGGCTAGCATGAAAAAAAGTCATGTTCAAAACTAGCAGATGCCAATAAAGGTTTAGAATGAAAACTGTCTAAGCATGAGTAAACGTAAAAATACATGTTAATTTTATCCTGGGAAAGCATGAGACCAATTTGTTTAATTTAGAGTTAAAATGTGGTAAATTATTTTCAAAGTTTTTGTGCAGTGAAGAGCTGGAAAACTTCCCCAGCTGGACTTGTCAAATCAAGCCACCAGCAGAATAAATGTAAAATCAAGGGAATCAACATTGTCCCATTAACTTTTGGATCGCTGTCTCTGTCTGTGTGTTGTGCACATAGCTGTGAGGTTTTTGGAACTTAAGTATCAGTTTCTTAATCCATCCTTCCTGGACCTTTGACTCTTTGGAAATTTGGCAAATGGACCTGAAGACTTGGATAGGAGTTCCCATTCTCTAAAGTATTCCCTGCTTCATTTTACTGCTTATGTAGTACATTTGAGTATGTGACAAATTTCTTTTAAAAGTTTTGTCTGTAGTCTGTTGTCACCAGAAGATGGCAGTGTGGGTTTTTAACAAATCTGTGTAACTGCCTAAGACTGGTAATTTCAGAGCTGAAATAAATAGTAGTATATGTAGTATAAACAGTCATATACAGTGACCAGACATTACTGATTAGATGGGAGACCATGTGATTGGCATGCTGTATAGAATAGGCAATTCAAATAGTTTGATTACCCATGCATACTATTGCACTCACTAGTGTGTATACATTGACTCATTGCTGACGTCTCCCTGTATTACCGTTGTTGTTGTTCCTCAGGCAACAGTGAGAGCACCCTGAGTGAGTTCCTCCTCTCTCCTTTCCTGTGGGTGCTGTCTCTGGGCTACTTGGTGGTGTTTGGGGTGAAGACAGCTGCCACTGACTGGGGGCAGCTGTTCCTCATGCAGGAGAAAGGCCAGACAGCTCTCATGGGTATGTATTTTTAGTGTCCATTACCTCGCACTGGTTTTCACTTTATCTGACAGGTGCTCACATCAGCTGTGTTGTACAGGTAGTACCTACATGAGTGCCTTGGAGGTCGGAGGTTTTGTGGGCAGCCTCGCATCAGGCTTCATCACTGACAGAGCTGTAGCTCGGGTGGGTAACACAAAGGGACCATTTCAGCATAAATGACTTGGATTATTAGAGGTTAGTATTAAAAAAACATCTTCTCTTTGACTTCCTCCAGAAAGGACTGGGCACCCACGGCAACCCTCGCCATGGTCTGCTCATTTTCATGATGGCCGGAATGTATGTGTCCATGTACCTCTTCAGAGTCACCATCACACCTGAAGATCCCAGTGGTAATTTCAACTTAATTTCTGTCATTACTGTGTAGAATGCTTGAAATGTACATGTCGCCAGTATTGGAGATATCACAAGAGCGTCTTTTCTCTCTTCAGGAGGCTCCTCTTTGGGTCCAGGTCATTCATCCTGTCTCCGTCCTCATTGGCGTGTCAGAAAAAGAGGTACACTCACATTTTATGGCGTGTATGGCAGGTCTCTAGACTAACTTCATACACCGATTGCTCTAGTGCCCCTTACATGTTTTTTATAGATGCACCAGCACATAATTATGGTGCACCCAATTTTAGATTTTAGAAATGTCTCTGAACACATTATTTGAATAATTGTAAATGGGAATAAATGTGCAGATAAATGCTTAATTTACATCACAGCACACAACAAGAAATTGTTAACCTCAAACAGCACTTTGTAACTGTTTAAAGGGGACATATTATGCTTATTTTCAGGTTCATCATTTTATTTTGTGTTACTACTAGAACAGAACACATCTATTTTCTCATACTCCCATAAACATTTTCCCCCTCTGTCTGAAACGCTCTGTTTTAGCTCCTGTCTCTCTAAAGACCCCCCCTCCTAAATACCCAGTCTCCCCTGATTGGTCAGCTCACACATGCCTGACCCATCACCGCAAACAACAGTAGAGCAGCTGTGCTAAATGCTAAATTACTTCTTGTGTTCCAAACTAGTCATTAGACCTAAAGTATGCAACCGTCTGAATCTGCAACTGGACCCTAAGTCACGAAATTATGGGCGGGACTACTGACGAGGCATTTCAGGAGCAGTGGCTTCTGTGGGAGAGAGGAGCTTCTGTTGATGGAGACTTGGGCTTTTTAACTTTCAAGATATTTTTCATGCACAAGAATATATAACAACATATGAACATATAAAATACTGAAGTACAATAGGTCTCCTTTAAGACCTATTGTACTTGTAGTAGTATTGTAGTATTTTTGTATGTATAGGGTGTTTTTCTTTTAAGCTTAGTCTTAAAACTACACACTATAGTAATATGGAAATATATTGTAGGCAGCACTCATGTGGAAGAAGAGAGGGAATGTGCTGACTATGGACAGAAGTTTAGACATGATACAAAAAAGTTTGTAAGCCCAGTGATACAGTTCTCTGGTTTATCAGTTAAGTTTTTCCTCTAACGGAACAGAATGACAGCTGACTCACATGAATGTGGGTCAGTCCATGTTGCACGTCAGGCGTCTCATGTATGAAATGACTGTATCCTGAATATCCTTTTAAAACTATGATAATGTGGTCATGGGTTGCCTTTCCAGCCTATGCCAAGGCTCACTCCCTCTTGTCCCCTCCCGGTTACCTCCTCTGATAAGTTTAGGTTCTGAAAGTTAGAAAGGCGTAGAACCCTTGTTTCACATTTTCATCCTGTCATACACAGATCTGGATCCTCCTCCTCGGTGCTGCGTTTGGATTTTCTTCTTACGGACCAATTTCCTTGTTTGGGGTGATAGCCAGTGAAAGTGCTCCTTCAAATTTCTGTGGAACGTCTCACGCTGTTGTAGCCCTGATGGCTAATGGTAAGCTGCACATTTACATGACCAGAAGCAGAAACCTGTATCAGTCACTGTAGTATTCCAGTGTTGACTCAGTCATGTGGCTAAACACACTTACTTTTGTTTCAGTGGGGGCTTTTATGGCGGGTCTTCCCTTCAGCACCATTGCCAAAAACCACAGCTGGGACATGGCTTTCTGGATAGCCGAAGTGACAATGGGCGTCGCCACCATTGGCTTCTTCCTGGCACGCAACATGCGCACAAAAATGGGACGGATCGACAAGAAAATGGACTAATGCATCTTCCTGAAATGAGCCAACTGTTGATGTCCTGTGATGTGAAAAGATGGACTGTTTTTGAACCGTCGACACCTCTGTACACAAAACACTGCACATTATTACAACTCCAATTAGACCAAACAAAACCAGTCACGCAGAATAATCTCAGACATTTCCTGTTGTAGATGCTCAGGTTGAGCGTGAGTCATTCACCATCACATACTCTCGTCACACGTGCTATACTGAGTTTGTCCAAACATTCACCAGCACAGAGATAAATTAGATGATAACTGTTCATCACAAGCTAACACTGTAGTGCTTCCACTTGATCCTAAAGGCTGATTTCATGTTGACACATTTAATTTGCTCTTTTACGACAGCTGGATGCTAAAACGGACCTGGACATGAAAATATGTAAAGGTGGGATGATTTTTGTCAAGAAACGCTGCTGTGTGCCGTTCATTGCATACGTTGCCTTCAGTGGAGGTCGGTTACACTGAGCGGCCACAACATTAACTAACAGGTGACGTGAATAACGGATTATCTTGTTACAGTGCGTTGTTCTGCTGGGAAACCTGCAGGGAGTGCTGTTGCCTTGGGGGGGGTACATCACTCTACCAGGGCTGAAGGTTTCACAGCAGAACTTGCATTGTAATGAGATGATCAATGTTGTTCACTTCACCTGTCTGTCCCTTTTTAATATTGTGACTGATCATTGTATATTTAACTTATTGAATGTGCACTAATGGGCCTGTACAATTCTAGGCTAGTACTAGTCTAGGAATTTGCACAACTGTGGTAGCATGTGTAAGTCATTTCACTAATACCTCAAGTATTTGTAATAATGTCAAAAGGCTCATCATGTCACTGAAGTGTAGTAATCAGAGATCATGTTATTTTTATACACAGTTCTATGCTACATGACAGAGAATATAACTGATGCAGACTACTTCAGCCACGTCAGCTTTTGTGATCTGACATGTTTTTAAGGATCGTCAACAAACCTTGCTACAGGGGTTTTGTCACTGCCAATGTAGCTGTGTACAGCAATTATGATACTGGATTATACTGTTAACTTTCTCATCTCTAAAATCTGTGAGTTTTGTCAACTCCAATATGTCTACAATCAGTACATTGTTGGCAGTTTTTACTGGAATTGCATAATGGACCTGAAATGGTTAAAGACATCTAATAAATGTGAAGATTACTTTGTTTGGTTTGTTTTTATCTGGAAAAGAGAAAAGTGCCCAAAAATCCATTTGCACTAAAGATGCTTAAACTGTCCTTAAGGGTTACCACAGGGAACTTAACTGGTTGTGAAACCGTCTCAGTTTAATACCGATGCCTCTGTATGACGCGTAAGAAAACAAAACCATCAGAGAAAGGATCATTTCTTACCAGTTATTATAGTTATTCTTAATGCTCGTCACCAGGCTGGATGAGTCATAACATTTAAACTTTTCCTTTGTGCTGAAGATGAATTGATGATTCTCACAGCCTGAAAAAAGAAGCTGGGTGCAGTTTGCGTTTGGGTGAAGAGATAGAAATACAGGAGCTCGAGGGGAAAGGGAGTAAGAATGGTCAAGTGATTTGTCCAGAAGTGGGCCATGACATTAGAGAAGTGGGAGATGAAGGAAAGGGAAGGGGAGAAGATGTAGGCAAAGGAAATGCTGAAGACGGAGATACAGGCGATAAAGATGGTGCAAGGAGAAGCAGGGAAGACAAAAGGGAACAAGGAGATTGAAAAGGAGGAGAAAGACGAGAGCGATGGATGGAGGAGCGGAAGGAAATGCAGAAGAGGGAGAAACAGGAGAGAAAGACAGGAGAAAAAAAGGAGTTAAGTTACAGTAACACTTTTAACAAGATTTTAACCCTGCTCATCAGCTGGCAGGTTCTCCACCACCAAAACACCAAATGTGGGAATATATTTAGGAAGAACTGTGAGTTGACAGATCTGGAGAATCTCTGACAAACAGCACTGAAGCTGTTCTGGAGGCTCGAGGTGGTCAAACTACAACCCTCTCTGCTGGGTTTTCCTTTAATTTGAAACATTTCCTCTTCTCTGACCTGCAAGGTGACCAAGAAGAGTCATAACAGGCATCAATGTCCAGGGGATGTCACGTATATATAGATTTTTGACCTGGATATAAATTAAGAACCAGGATGGAAGATTATTGTAATGTTTTATTAAAGTTAAAGTAGCAATATCACAAGGTAGAAACACTGTATTACGATTAAAAGTAGAAGCATTATTAGTAACATGTGCGTCAGTCTCTAAATAAAAGTATTCATTATGCATAAAGTCTTGTTCTGGAGTGTAAAAGATAATAAATAACATTTAGATAATGAATCAACAGAAAAGAACAGAACACTAACACTATGATGATATCTGATTTTAAACCATTCCCCCTCTGCACAAATATGTACTTCACTCTATAAAGCATTTTGCAAAATGTTTTCTTTGTAGCTGCTGACGATCAAGCTCATCTTACCTTCTCTATACACTAATGGATAGTTGAATCTAACAATAGGCCTAGGCCTACATCATATTTTTTTTTTTTACCTTTATCGTATGTTTTGTATGAAAAATATGAATCAGGTGAGACGAGTGGAGATGAGCTGGACCAGAGTCACAGTGTTAGCTAGTGCTAACTTCACCAACACGTGTGCAGTCAGTCAGTGTAAAGCTGAGATAGTCACAAATGTTCACTCTGAGACCTTCATGTACATTCAGATGCTCAGTGGTGTTCACTACAATGCAGTCCTTTCAAAATAAAGCAAAATGTGGGTCAAAGCAAATATCTGGAGACAGAGACAGCCAACCTAAAAAAAAAACAACAACAACTCAGAGGTAAACTGAATCACTTAGCTGTTTCTGGTCATTAAGCTATAGCACCATAGTAAGATAATCATATATATAGTGTTACATTTAGCTGCTCCTGCTCATCAAGGTGGTGCGGCGGTCAGGTGAATCTTCTGCCCGCCTCCAAACTTCCACCGCGGCCAATCACAGCAGAGCCGGAAGTGAACGTGTTGCCGCTCCCGCGTCAAAGGTACGTGAAACTTTCCTTTATGTTCGTTTACAGACAGAAGCTGGATCCGAGTCTGCGAAAAAGTGTCGCGAATCGTCGTGGTGTCGCGACGTGATGAAACTATAGCAGCTGACGAGGCAGCGGTCCAACGAGAAGAAGCTGTCCATGGTGCTGAAGCTGTCTGATCAGCGTGTTAAAGCATCTTTAGTTCAACGATCAGTCGTGTTTCTTCAGAATCATGCGTTGACTGTTGTGTGAAGTTCTCAGAGTCATACTTGGGTAAAAGACGCTACATTGGTAAAAGTGAAAGTCACCTATACGAATGTTACTTGAGTGAAAATTCTTATATATCTGATATTACTTGTACTCAAGTATCAAAAGTACAAGTAAAAGTACATTATACATATATTTACATGTATGTGATGAGTACTAGGGGTCGACCGATTATTGATTTGGACTATTATTATATCCAATAGTCAGCATTTATGTGATTATTGGAATCAGTGTTTTTTTTTTATTATTATTATCAGGTTGCTGATAAAATATAGGTAAAATGCACTACTTTGGCTCTGATGCAGCCTGTAATCTGCAAAGTAACTAATGACTCAAGTTATCAAATAAATATAGCGGAGTAAAAGTACAATATGTGTCACTCAAATGTACTGAAAAAAATAATAAGGAGAAAATGGAAATAAATAAAGTACAAGTACCTCAAAATTGTACTTGAATAATGTACTTAGTTACTGTTGATTGCCCTGTTTTAGCAAGACCATGGACTGAGCTGCATCTGCTGTCTTTGTACCTTTTACACCTGTTTAATATCTATCATAGCTGGACAATAAGTAGAAATGAAGTAAGTATAAGAGATGTTTCGTTCACACTCTCCAGTATGTTATTTTAAATCTCCTTTCCATAATATCCTCCATTTTCCTTCCTGGCATTCTCAAACTATCTGGTTGATCAGTCAGCGACCTGTCACTTATATATAATATCAATTAATATCAATATCAAAGCCTCATTAGCAAGGCTACTTTCCCCTTAAACGTGTTTAAAGCTTTGTCTGTCGGGCAGCAGGTCATGTTTCTACACATTCTGTCAGCAACCTTAAAAATGAACCAAGTTTTCAGAAAGAAACAGCGTAACAACTACCAACCAAGTTTTATTGGTTTGTTGAGAACAATCATTACACAGGTACATCTATAAACAAATGAAAAGAAAAACTGCACACTTGTACTTGATACAGATACCTAAAACTCACAGGAATATTGCTACTGCTGGTATGCATTTGACATCTCAAATAAATGTACAGTTTGTCTGTCGGCCTTTAAGAAGCCCGTCTCAGTTTGTTTTTTTTCTGGTTACACACCTCATTAGCTTGGCTAAGAAAACAAATTCCATTTTTACCATCCTTACAATGTACCATTACACACTGCGTATAGAAAGATTGAAAACCTTTTTCACAGCAGCTATACAAATTTATTGCGATGCTATCACAGAACAGAGATACAACCAACACACGCGATGCACAGTTGTGATAGGGAGAGCTCCAGTACGAGGAATTTTAGCTTTATTGATCAGATTGGTTAAGAAAACTGCATGAGTACAAGAGTTAACATATAGGAACAAAGCTTACAAACATTCTAAAACACTGTTCGTCATTATAAACAATAAAACAATGAGTTGCCCTGTGACTTTGTCCATTCCCACCCCAGCACAGATTACATACACTGTCCCTTATAAAGCATATGGAATGTAATCCACGCAGGCAAGCTCTTCCGGTTGTTGCCCCAGCTCCTGTGAACGTCGTGCTTGCGTGTTGACGCAGTAACCTGCCCCGCACCCTCCCCTTCTTTACATTTAAAACTGAAATTGAAATCCACCGACAGTAACAACGATGACCGCATTTATTTCATGGCGATGCAAAATTGTGGGATGTGATGAAATTCCCGTCTCCAAATTGACTTTTTTCTTTCATTAAAAAAAAGTGTTCTCTACAATCAAACTACTAAAAAACCTGTATTTAGAAAATAGTTGATAAAAATATTCCCCTGAATTGTACAAGAAAAGAGGTACAGGGAGCACTGGTAAAAGACGTCGTTGGAGAGATGTTATTCTGCTGCCTCGTCTTTTTGTTCAGCTGCGTCTGTAGCTGGTGCCTGGAAGACAAATTTGAGACTGTCAAAGTCCCATCACCAAGAAGAAAGACCTTCATTTTGCATGTTTATAGATGTTATAGTAGCTGTCACCTCTTCCTCAGCTTTGGCTTCGCCATTCTCAGCAGGGGCCTCTGGTGCTTTCTCCTCAGGCTTGGCCTTCTCCACCTCCTTGGCTTTCTTAGGCTTTGCAGGTGCCTTCTGCAAAACAAACAACATCAGCCACATTAGTCACTCTTTCAACATTTGAGAATTTCAGAAATGAGTCTAATCAGAAGTAAATAAGGCTCCACCTTTGGCTTGGGTTTGGCCTCTGCCTTAGTTGGAGGTTTCTGTGGAGACAAAGCCTGAACATCAACTTTAAGCATGCTGGTAACAACACACATATCGTCTGAGACAGTCTGCCCACGTTTGTACTTACGTCTTTCAACCTGAGAGATCTCCTCTTGGGCTGCAGAGAGAGGGAACAGACAAGGTGATTACTTTTATCAGCCAATGGCTCTCAGTAAAAGGGTGTTACTGACCCCTGGTGGGTGCCTGGACTAACTGTTTTATTATTTTGAATTAGAAGAAAACACAAGATTCTTCAAAAGGAAAAGAAAAAAGAAAATGTTAGCCAGGATTAGTACTTACAAGGTCACCTTGAGAATCTGTCTGTAGGGGAACAAAAGAGAGAAAAATAAGGTTATGGACACTGTCTGCATCTTGTTGTGGCTATGATGGCTGGGGAGGAGGGGGTGCTGTATGGTCTTTAAGTATTACTTATGTAACTGAGAAGTGGGCGTTTCCAGACTAAATATTAGCCTATGGCTGCACATCCAGCTTCATACATGTTTTAGTTGAGACCAAGCACTCTGATTGGCTAAAATGATTCCTACAATCATACACAATAGAGCTCATTATCTGAAGAAGAAAAAAAAACCCTCGATGCATATTAACCTCATCAAAGCTGAGAGAGACGCACTCAGCAGTCTGCGTGTTTACAGTCACGTCAATCAGGGTTGTCACATGTTGCCTAGCAACAAATCAAAACGAATCCCACGTTCGTTGGCACGAGAATGATAACACAAGGGAAAAGTGTCCTTTGACATGCACGTAGTTTATCTGGTGTCATGTGATCGTGCTCTCCCACCTCCTGCAAGTGCTCTGCCTACTGTAAAACTCCGGTGGAGGAGGGGGCGGACTCCGCCTCCTCCCGACACATCCATTCATTGGTAATAAATGGGATTGCCTGTGTACGGAGAAAACCGAGCAGTGTAGTGAGTGTTCCCGCCATGAATTTGAAAAGAGTCACTCCGAGATGCTCAGCGACTCTGTCGATCTGGTAGCAGAATCTACTAGAACCCCCAGCAACAAGAGCAGCGCTTCGCTGACGGAGGCTCGCCATTGCATAACCTACGGCTGGCCTGAGCCGACAATACACAGAAGACACTCCGCTAACACGACTAATGCATTTCCACCGGGGGGAGATAACGACGGCCATGTCTTAATGAAAAACACACATGCACGCTCGGTTAATGATAAAGCGTCGTCATAAAATTCGCATTAAAAGTGTTTTTGTCCCACATGGAAGCCAGAAACAAAACGTAGTGCCAGCGCAGAAATAACAACACAACAGTGCAGCCAAACTCCCAGCGGACAACATGCTTTTACATTTTATACTGTGTCCATGTCGGCCCCATTTTCTCTGAGAGAAACTTTAGTATCCAGCGTGACGAGCCCCATAGGAAACAATCAATATGCCGCCAACTTTCTCTGCAGAAAAAGCGATCCATCGACAGAGAAAACGACCCCGCTTTGTCCTGCACCGCAAATACATGTATTTACAACTGTGCATGTCGCTACAATGCGGTAAAAAAAAAAAAAGAAAAGAAAAAAAAAGCAGAAGACAATAACCCAGCACACAGAGAATGTTTGGCACAAAGATAATCTCTGCACGAGAGAGAGATAAAACCAAGAATCGGCCACTTCACAGAATCATAACAGAGCCGACACAGCAACTAACTGTCCGCTGCACGGACACATACTGTTGACATTCACTCGGAACAGAAAGCGGACATTGTAGCAACATTCTAGCAACTCTTAACAAGCCCAATTCACAAACTGCAGTTGGGGGTTATAAATGCTGTATTACTGAATGCATGAAAGATGTCGGTCTACTCACACTGCTCCTTTTAGGCATGGTTGGTTTGTGTGGGGTGTTTTTTTTTTTTTTTTTGAAAAAAGAAAAAAAGAGCTAAATGTTACTCAATACAGGAGAAAAGACAGTGGTATATTCAAGATAAAGCTGTGCCAGTACAGTCTAACACGGCGCAGCGAGACGTTAATGTTCCATTGGAAGAAAAACTAGCTGAAACCGGATTGGATTCTCCCCCTCCCTCCCTATTAAAACCGTTATAGTTCCTGAGTGATTGACTGGGCTTTGTCCCGCCTCTGCCGCACGCTGATTGGGCGACACACTGGTCAGCAACACGATTTCAAATCTGGGCTTCTACCTGTGTGGATACGTCACACGTCAGTCAACAAATATGGCGAGCTATTTGTCTGTCTGTGCAGCCATCTGGTATAACAAGGCAAAAAATGTCTTTAAATCTGCTTTCACCTCGCTCGGAACGGCTTTAACCCCACAGCAAAATGCCACACTGCAACATATCCGAGCACTGAGTCTGATATATGTGAAAAGCAGACACACCCTGCGCCTTAAACACGACCGATAAAAAGAAAATGTGGCATGTGTATTGGTAAAAGATTGAGAGAGGGGTGTGTGCTCCCCCGACCGAGTCTATTGTATTTTAGCTTGGGAAAATGGCGACAGGATAGTTGTGGGTACAGGTCCTAGCATGTGTGTGTGCCCCTGTGCGACCCTCCTCGCGGTGCTGTCACCGTCCACTTGCTCCATTGTGAGCGTGCAGTCCTGAACGAGACTCCGCGGCGGAGGCGCTCCAGCTTTGTGCTGAAGTCATTTCAGACATTTGAGCACGGAGACATTCATCCTTTTCCCCTGAGTGAAGGATGCAGACACTACCGTGACTGTCGTCTCCCCCCACTGTCCTGATCCAAATAAAACAATGATTGTTGTGTGAATTATTCATGTCTACTGCCCAAGAAAAGAGACGATAATTCTCAATCTTTCACAATTTATTATGTATATACTGATTTATAATTAAAAAAAAAAAAAATAAAGTTAGGCTCAATGTTAATTTCATCCCTTTCTATGAGGACTGCAGGGAGTGTAGCTCACAAAAGTAGCCTACCTGTATTTTGAAGGAGATATTTACTTACTTAGCACATCATTTTTTAAATAATGTTTTCTAAAATGTAATATTGCAGGATCAATTTGCCTTAGGACTCGTTTTTTAATATTACTCAGCTCTTTTCAAGTGTATTCCTATGCTAGATGAGAAAAGTGCACCATAGACAGTAGCTTACATCCAACCTGGGTAGTGTCATTATTAATCAACCTTGCTTTTTTTAAGGTACTCACTTAAAAGACACAATCACTTTCGTGTAATAGGACACTTTATTTTCAGTATGGCAAAAACATGTTCTCACAACTGCATTTGCCTGTAACACTGTCACCTCCAAATGGCCAGCCCTGTCACCTGAATGGTTATAGGCAGAACATTTTCACGGTACTCCATTCGGTGATACATCCCTCTTATGTTCAGGCCTACTTCTTGTTTTAAGGTTTTTATGAACTGCTCTGCTGACTCTGGGACACAGCAATTCACAGTGAACCGACATTTCCCGCGGGGTCACATTTGACAGCAGTTTGATAGCACACTCATCTGATGGAGGAAAATCATTCCTCTGAGGACAACCATGTAAACATCTTGGCCAGAGAAGACAGACGGTTTAAAAGGGGAGTAAAGGAATCCATCTATATCAAACTGGAACGACTGTCTTTGAACAGGAGGAGGAGGAGGCCCAAGACATTACTTATCACCCAGCTAAGATGCAGTACTGAGTTCCCTCCATCAGACAGCTTAACATCCATTTACACCTGGGCTCACCTAGCCCAACAAGCCACATGAAGGCCTGTTGGGTCAGTGATCCACAAGTGGCCCTAACGAAGCTGAAACTCAGAGCTCACCCCTGTCCTTAACAACTCTGTAAGGACACTCCCACACCGAGTTTAAAATCCTTCAACAGTTATTCAGAACTGAAGAAGCCTCTTGGATGAGAGGTGAAACGTCTTCAAGAAACTAAAACAGGTCCAGTTGCCTACAATACAGCACCTACAATTACCATGACCTGGATGACTGAGAACCTTTATTGACACACCAAATTTACGTTTGTTTGGGGTATCCCTCCAACCCACGTCGCAACTGTCTGTCACATTGTACTGCTAACAAATGCTTGAATACACGCTGGTTGCATCTCAGGTGTTGGGCTTGTGTTGCAGGCCATGTAGGCATCTAAACACAAAGTTTCATCAGATATTGGAGAGAAATCTGAACATTTACAATGCTTTCATGGCAGCTGGTATGTTTGTGCAAGTATTTTTGCTGTATTTGGGAAAATTTCCTGAGGTGGCCAATAAAGTCAGTCTACTCTGATGTTAAGTTCTGCTAAACCACACTTTATAATTTTGCCACAGCAGGTTTAACAACATCTCTTTGGTTCATTTAATTTCAGAGCCACATACCAAATATATGTGGCCTTGAATCTATTTAATCAGATATGAAATTATATTGAAGAAGAAGAAGAAGAAGAAGAAGAAGAAGAAGAAGAAGGTTCCTGAAAAGCAGTCACACATCTAAACTTTAATGTTCACACGCAGAAGACTAGGTTAAGGATCTCTTTGGAAAGGGAAGTGTATGAACATATACTTCTGTTTCTGTTGCTGCCCTTATGCAAATATATCATAGGCAAACCTAAATTCTTATAAAGGTGAGGAGAAAAAAAGAAGAAGAAGAGGATGAAATGTTGACACAGACAAAGTGTAATGAGAAAATCAATTGATCTTTGCTAAATTTGCACCTGAGTCAAGCGGCCCATCCCTTATTTGACACCCTGTAGATTAACTGACTTTGACCAAAGGGTTTCTGTTTGCTCCCCGGGGCCGAAGAGGTGTAAACAATTAGTCACATACTGATGCTCGCCAGCATTATTACGGTAATGACATCAGGAGGTTACACCCTACTGGCCCACCTGACAAAAGAGTGGCCGAGGCATCAGGTACCTGTACCTGTTTTTGCCACTCAAAACAACCACTTGTATTCAACAGTTTGCAACAGAGTAATGAGTGTCAACCTTGATAAGACCAAACCAGTTCTCCTGGGTGTCTCTCATATTTGTTTTGACTAATTAACTCAGGCAAGTATAGATAAACACAGCATTTCTACTGTATCTCACCTTGTTTGGAGCTTTGGGGTTTACAGAGCCCTGCATGCTGGTCACATTTCATGTTCATCTTGGAATGAAGCCCAAATTAACTGTTAAAAGACATGAGCTTTCTATGATGGCACAGATATGCTAAGTTGTAACTGGTTAATATAGATATGTGACAAAGAAATAACCAGCAGGCCCAAGAATAATGTATATTGTCTGGTAAACATGAAGAGCCTTGTAGGGCTGGTTTATGACAAAGCACTGTAATAAACAGTTTTATTGAAAAGACAGGTCATCATATTTCTTGCGCAAGTACCGCAGATGTTGAAACATTTGAAACATTGTGTGTTGGTCCAATTCACTTGGCAACACACTCAACTCTTATTTAAACACATACAATCTCTCTCTCTAACTTTTATAACTGAGTTCTGATGATGGACCACAGGCCAGAAGCAAGCGCCTATTATATTGTATTGTGTTGTATTGTATTGTATTGCATTGCATTGTATTGTAGATGTAAAATGGTACTATATGAAAGCCCTAAGAGGCAATAATGAGAATAAAAAGTTCAGTTGATTCATTTTCTAAGTGTAATCTTATTGTTTTCTCTTCGTATTTATGGCTTACAAGTTCCTTGAATTCTGTTTTCACTTGCCTCTAAGGGCGTCCATAGTCCTCTCAAAAACAGTATGAACAGTAATATGGCAGTATAAACAGAAACATGTAACTTTGACCTGCGGGCCCCACTTTGGTCAGACTTGACTGAGAAATACTGTACTCTTTAATATACTATATTTATTTTGATAAGATGTACTTGCTAGAAGAGGTGGACTGCTCTATCAGTCGGCCGATATTATCAGACATTGGCCTATCACAGATATATTGTGTCAGCATATACAGTATGTGGTCCATTATGAGCCGATATGAAAACACATAATTTCACAGGACATCATGCGGCAAAAGATGCTTGGGGTCATGAATAATTATTACATTTGCAGCAAGGTTTCAGTGCACTGATGTCATTTTCTGACAATAAAGTTAATGGTTGATTTGTAAAATGTCCTGCCTCATTACAAACATACTGTGGTCACAAGTGTTCTGCAACATTTGAAGAAAAATTGAAATACAGCGTGTTTTTGTGTTTACATTCTTCGTATATCGTCCTCTACTTGTTAGTTACTTGACAGAGTAAGACTTTAGATATATATGATCAGCTAAATCATAATGCATTGTCAAAGACGTAAAGACCCAAAAATATATAAAGCGGTTAAAATGAGTTTAAATGCGGTTGATTAAATCCACTTTAATCAACGGCACATAAAGACATCAATAATGGTGATACAATAATAAAATATACATCATGATATAACAATATGGAAGTTATAATTCTGCAGAATGAGTATTTTTACTTTTACTCTAGGCATAAAAACAGGACTTGTACTGGAGTATTATTACATTGATATAATTCTTTATTTTTACTTCGCCCACTGATTACACAGTCGTGTACAATGAGATATCATCCATTGCTCTTTAAAAGATAATTTCTTTAATACGGTGCAAAAAAGTTCCAACAGAAAAAACAATACACAAACAAGTACAACTGCAACCTATTGATCAACTCTGTCTTAAAAACAACATGGAGTCTGCTTTACAACTTAATGTGTTTGTCTTTATGGCGGGCGGAATTCAAAATGAAGGAAGAGGGTGCAGCAGGGTTGATTTAAACTAGCTGAAACGTCAATATAACTTGATTCTGAAACAGTAACTTGCAGGACTGTTCAGCTGGTTGCTCTTGTACGAAGGGCTTTGCAAGGCGTAAAAATCAGCACGTTGTCAGGAGAATGTCCTGCAGCTATCTGCGGGAGTCTCTCTCTCTCAAGATACTGTATATACATGACAGAGGGAGGGGGGAAGAGACGAAGGAAGGGCAGAGGGAGGGGGACAGGCGTTAGGTAGATCTCAGATAACAATGCTGTTGTTGTGCTGAGCGTGGAGGAGCCCTTCCACTGCAGCTGCTGCCTGTTGCTGTCCTTTTCCCTCCTTTTTACTCGCTCTTGTTTTCCCTCCGAAGGACGCTGGGGGGAGAGAAGAACGCCGCCGAGGAGAGGACCGTCGCTGCAACAACTGCTCATTCTTTAATAGCATTATGGTTTTATATCACAGAAAGAGGTTAGAATGTATTAGCACAAATGATCAATACATTTGACTCGTCGAAAGAATAAATGGAGCAGTGAGTTGCCTCAGAGGTAACTGGAACAGAGACACTGGCATAATCCCCAGGGAAGGGAGACGGGATGAAGGTAAAGGTGACCTCATCTAAAGCCTCTTTGACGGAGGGCATCATGTTCATTTATCTTCTTCACTCTGTCTATCTCTCGCACGCACACACACACACACACACACACATGCGCCACTTGTCCAGTCGCTGCTGGTTGAGTCATGTAGACCAGTAACAGGTGAGACTGGACAGCTGCTTTGTGCATAAACACACTGTCTTCACCGGGAACGACACCTCAGTGGTGTAGATTGCACTGTGGTCAGGTAGATGGAGGTGGCTGTGATGGATCAGATGGATGTAAAGGAAAGTCTGAGTGTCTCTCCCTCTCCCCCCCCCTCTCTCTCTCGCTAAGTGGATTTCTCCCATGCAGCGAATGCAGCCTTCCCATATGGAGCGGCGGCTAAAGCCAGATTACACCCGTGTGTGTGTGTGAGAGGGGCTCCGGCAAGACCACAGGTCACAGCATGGACTCAGGCGAGCGCCATCGCTGAGGTCCACACAGCAGCTGTGTCAGTGATCAGTTGAACAGTCGTAACCTCTCTGACGTGTTTAAGAAAAAACGATTTAAAAGGACGAGTTCAAACAAGAAATTAAATACAGCATCAACCACATTATCTGAGGAGCAAATCTTTGTACATATACGATCTTGTGTTTGTTTGTCCACTCAGCAGTGAAAGGAATGTGTTGCAGCCCGAGGAGGGGAGTGCCCATGACCTGCCTTTAACACAGCCGAGGCTCGCCCCAGTGGCAACACGGCCTAATAAGCTCAGTAACAATAAACCTTAGTCGGCTTGTAACATTGATTAGCCAACAGCTGACACAACAAAAACAAATCCCATAATAGCAATTAATGCACGCTCTGAAGGCGGGCCCTTTTTTGTTCGGACTCGCATTGCATTGCAGGGTCATGTCTTATTCTTTCAGATGAGGGGGCAATTGAATGGAACTAATGCGTCGTTGCAAACAATGAGATGAAACAGTAGGATGGTTAGAAGCCCGAGAAGATGAGCACGTGTAATGAGTTATGACTGATGATCCCTGACACGGTGACTCTGGTGGCAGCAGAGGCCCTCCCAACAACTTCCAATCGCAGGGCCATATGCAGGGGATCAGAGGGACTGCTGCGGCCGACCCTCCCCCACTATCTACTTCCTGTTTTTCATGGTTGTCTGCTCGCTTCTGCCTATACAATACCAGCTGTGTCTGGAGACATTCCAGCTCCTACTATACGGCCGCCCTCATAAAACCATGACTGTTGGTGGGGAGACAGATCGCATTGCATCTTCTCCGCTGCATCATATGAGATGTGTAAATCAGGAGGCGTTTCACTAAAGGCCTTTTGAAAGCTATAGATTAGTTCTACAGACTCAGTAGGCTTTTTGTTACACCAGGCTGTATACAGTACATATATTGTGTTTTTTTTGTTTTTTTTTGTCACACTGGGACAAAAGATACTGCAAACTAGTCGCATAAAAAATGTGTGATATAAAATGTGTTTTTAGCAACATTACAGTGTACCATAGAGCAGACCTGTGGGCCGAATGTGGCCCTTTGATACACTCACTGCTGCCCTTTGATCATTTTGTTTGTAGGCTAAATACCCCACTCATTAGTTATGTCTTTTTTTTTTTTTGCTTCGCACAATTTTTTTTTTTTTACAATATTAATGAGGTAATAATACAAACTCAGATCTATGTATTTTTCCCCATAAGTGAATAAAACAAGCTGTTTTCAGAGGAAAATAAGGTCCCAGAACACTGTTTGAAGCTAGAAAGGTGGCAGGGTCCGCCACATATAAACAAAGTAAAACGGTATGAAATTGTGTTGTACTTTCAGGTCAGTTTGTTTACTGCAGTCATGAAAACAAAGAGAGTTTGTTTATTCAGTTTGTTAAAGCAAAACAAATCAGTCAGTGAAGATCTTTGTCCAAAACCTTCCCCAAAACTACATAGTGCACCTTTAATGCTTCTTTGTAATGTCTGCTTTTACTTTTGATACTATAGTCATTTTTTGTTGATACTTCTGTATTTTTCACAAGGGAAATTTTGAATTCAGGACTTTTATAACATTTTAATAGGTGTGGAATCATTATAACACAATGCTGTTCCAGCACTGCATACATTATGTGTGTACAGTTTAGCTAATTGATCTTCATGCACGTAATAATTTTATATGAAGAGACTCATTCATCTTTTTACTGTGCAGGTAATTCATTATTATACTCATGTTATTTATTTACTTTTATTTAACCTTTATTTAACCAGGTTAGTCCCTATAAGATCACATATCTCTATGTATTTCTATGTAAATGTGTCAATGTAATTTATTTTTATTCTTATTGGCACCATACAACCATTAAGTTTTACAAAGCCATCACATGGTAAACTTGTTAGGGATCATAAAAATGCACATTTCTGCATTAATTAAACATTGCATTTTGTGTAAGTTGATCATGATCTTACAGTGACCTCTTGTGGTCAAAGGTGGAAAAAACATCGCCCAATCAGCAGCAGCTTCTTATGAGAAGGTTTTATGCAGCTCAACTTGCACACTGTGTCAGACCTACAGCTATATTCTTTAAATAGACCGGCAGCTTGAGTTACACACTCCAGATGACCTTGGGTGGAGCCATCCCACTGACACTCATCAACATTTATCACAGGTCCACAGGCCACTCCCCAGTAGGAGTGTGAACCCTTGTCACACATAAACCTTCATTCATCAACCTGCTGCAGGGCCAGAGGACGACCTGGAGACCTGCAATTCCAGTTGATCCGCAGTGACGTTGAAGTGAAAAGGGGAATAAACAGCCTGCAAAGAAAAGACAGTTGTATTTTCAGAGAGCTTTTAAAGCCCCCCTTTTTCCACCAACTCAAATTATTTACAGTAGATTGACTAGCTGCTTATCATATGGCATGTAATACTAGTATATTATAAATAATTAAACATATTTTTTAAATAAGGGCTGTTTTTTCTGTCACAAAACATTCTCCAGTTTGGTAGAAAGTTCTGTATTTGAGGTGCGGACGACAGTTCCTGAGCAGGAGGAAAACATCACATGTAATAGGATTTTAACTATGGGATAACTGAAACAGTGAATGAACCCGTAATAATCACATTCTGTATACTATCTAGTATATATCTACTCTGAATACACAAGAAACCAAGATACATGGAGAAATCCAAGTTTACTGTTACAGTTCTACTCCTAAACGTTACCCTCTTCTCCCTTTTCTCTCCACAGGGAGGTCAAAGGTCAGGCCACTGACAGGATTCCCTTTAGCAAAGAAGATTCTTGCTGTCTTCCAACTAATTATAGTCATTATGCCTTTGACACTATAAATACGCCTGGTTTGAGGCTGCTTTCCCGGGAGCTTATCCACTTTTTCCTCTAGTGTGAAGGAGCTTAAGTCAGCGTCAAAACCTCCATGAACGTGACTGAAGTGTGTTCACCAGCTGTTACAATACAACAGCGGACAAATCGTCCATAACAAACAAACACCCTGCAAACTCCATTTTCCTCAAGTGTGATCAGTGAAAACGTTGCAGGTGTCAAATTTTAAAGAGCTCTTTAAAGAACGCTGAGGAGAAGAGGTCAGTGTACTTGGGGTGGGGGATTTTTTTTTTTTTTTATCCTTTGGAGGATTAGGTGCTCCTCTGAAGGTTGAGTGACTCCTCTGAAAGTCATTCGATAATGGCTGAAACGAGGATGTTATTGAGAGTTTCCTTAAAAATAGTTACTGTGTGATAATAATATATCATGTTATTTAATTATTATCAGGCTCACATTCATATTTGAGCAGAATTCTAATATTGTAGGTAAAGCTGGAGCTGATATATCGGTAACTATATCGTTCGGTGGTTTCAACTGTAAGAATGCATCATATTTTATTCACTGATCCTATATTTTATGTGGAAAATATTAATCTGCAAAGCAAATTAGTAACTATAGCCGTTGAATAAATGAAGTGAAGTAAAAGGTCTGAAATTTTAAGTGCTTAAGTGTAGTATTCACGTAGTAAATATATTTAATGAACTACAGCTGTTGGATCTCTTTTTTAAGGAAAAGATCATGTTTTAAGCTTAAAATACCAGTTTTTCGTTGCCACCATCACAGCCGGAGACTTTCATTCAAAAATATCAAGTTTTTGTCATCACAAACAAAACAGAAAATTGTCCCGAGGTCTCCTTAAAAATATCCACTGATGTCACGCCTGCAGATGTTTCAATGCAGTCTCAAACCACAGTCACTGCAACTCCACCACCATCCCCTCCACCTCCCAATATGAAAGTCAGGTAAAAGAACATGTAATGCGAACGTGACATGACACATTTTGTAGAAATGTCAGCATGGTGCTATGACAGGCACAAATGTGAACGTGTCAGCGGTTTGCGGAAACGTTACCCGCCAACATTTAATCCTGGTGACAGGGCTGGATTCCTACTAAAAACACACTGTGTTTGTCTTTGAGGCCTGTCACACGTCATAAAACATCGCTGCATTCCCAGGCACATTACTCTGTTTTTTTGTGTGTGTGAGTAACTGCCACTATATGTTGACCAGTGGAATAGCATGAAACAATTGGCGCAAGTCTGTCGGCCTGTGTGCTCACGTAGACTGACCAAACTGGGACTCACATGTAAAAGCGTTGCTCCTGCTCCACTGCACTACAAGTGCTAATAAACCTCACAGGGGTAGGTTTTATGACTTAATGAGCAGCAGTCAAAGTATGAAAAGAAACACCTTAGTTATTATTTATTCAGAGTTTAAAGGTGCCGTACACAACATTCAAAGACATCTAGGCGGTGAAACACTTGCAGAACAAATTCATCAGGAACATCTAGTTAGCTATCATGCACCAGCCGGTCACTGGTGAAAACAGTCATGTAACATTATGCACCCATTAAGTTACTTACGCACTGTGGAGAAGAAAAACTGGCTCATAGTCAGGTTGGATCCCTTCAGCAGCCCGTAACTCATAGCTCACATGCACTGAGTTCAGATTACACCGTGCACACAGTGGCAGTGGGACTTCATTTTCCGCTCAGGACGTCTTGACTCCACTATGTCTTTACACGGCAAGCAGCTGTTTGTTGCTATAGTTCTGTTTAAAATGTAACATTCAGAACCGTTAACACTGGAATACTACGTGGCTGTCATCAGATTCTGATTCAAATAAAGCTCAATTCTGATTGGTGCACAGACCGAGATGACATCACATTCTCCTAACTGGGCCTCGTTAACTTCAAACCAGTGAGATAAGCACACAGATAAAAGAAGACAAGACATATCTGATGTGAAACGACCCAAACTGTTGACTCTGATGGAAATGATCGTGTTCATGTCGGACCCCATCGCTTCATAGGAAGACGCTGGGAGAGAAAATATGTGTTCAGGAAAGTTAAGTATGTTGACAGGATTTCAGATGTCTTTTTGTCCTTTATTGTTTACTTTCTCTCTCCACAGCAAACTTTAGTGGACTGTTTATCTGATCAGAAACCAAGGCATAAAAAACAAAACAGATAAGAGCACTTTAGTCAGAGCATCAGGCGATAGAAACTGACTGACTCACAAACAACGCAACGTGAAGTCATCTTGATAAGACACAACTGCCTCACCCAGCCTACCTCGGGCGTCAGCCTCACGCCCACAGCCGAGCGGCTGCCTGGGATGTTATTACTGACGGACTGTACACTGAGGTGATAACTAAGGGCTGGGCTTCAGTCTGCAGACCTGAACCTTGCTCCCTGTGAGGGTTTCGCAGCCTCAGGTGGAGTCCTGCTGCTCACCCGCTGTTTCAGGAAATGAAGCTTTGATCTGTTCCACACAGCGCAGCGGGAGCTCTCACACAGTAAGTTTATTTCACTGAAGAATACTGAGCTCTGTAGGCAGGGATTTGA
This sequence comes from Lagodon rhomboides, assembly GCA_039737535.1. Taxonomy (NCBI): domain Eukaryota; kingdom Metazoa; phylum Chordata; class Actinopteri; order Spariformes; family Sparidae; genus Lagodon; species Lagodon rhomboides. The sequence goes on from CM077795.1 coordinate 16,322,743, forward strand.
TCGACTGAGACAATTTGAAAGAGTTGTGCGTTTTGGTATTAACTTTGGCAAAGTACGGGAAAGCTGTAGAAGTGTGGAGACAGTGTGGACGGTATTAAAACAGGAAGTGACATAAAGGTAGATGAGAGTTCAATTTGTTTATCCTGACAACGAAGACAGTTTGATTATTTAGTTTGTTTAAGCAATGAATGTTTTTCTCTTGATTAAAATTTCTTCTTAAAATCTACATAATGCACCTTTAATGATGGAGCGCTGAAAACCTCTACAGTCAGTCACTAACACTGTTGATGCCCCGTCCTCTGCTGACAGGGCAATTTAGTGTTGTGTTATCTATTTGAGGATGAGCTCCCCACTACAGCTTTCTTTTATTTTGACATCTAGCCTTGTACCTGCAGAATCGTCATAAAGTCCAATATCAAATGTCCACTGTCCACCAGACCAAATGCACTGAACATTTTAGAGGACAGTTCATTTGCTGCAGATTCTCACAGTTGTCTCTCTCTCCTCTTTCAGGCTAACAGCACTAGCATGACTGTTTCCTGGAAAGCATGGCTCTTTTTCATCTGTTTATCACTCTGTGCAACTGGAGGTCAGTATTCATTTTTCAAAAATCATTTTTAACTCTGTACGAACACGCTGAGCTGTAAGGACAGACAACAGGAAACTAAACATCAGAGTAACACTGAAGTTTTAGCTTTAAGCTAGCTGTGCTGGTTAGCCTTTTTCCTACATAGTGTTCATGAAAATGTAATGTATGTGTTTAAAGGTGCACTACGTAGTTCGGGAAAAAAAGTCAGCCGCAGAAAGTTTATATTTACAATATTAATGAGGTAATAATACAAACTCAGACATAGTTACTTGATATATTTCCTCAAGTGGAATAAGGTCATAAAAACATTGTTTGACACTCTTTTCTGCCCCCAAACTGCATACTGCACCTTTAATTTGTTGTTGTTGTCAGAATCTTTAAATTAAAGCAGTTTCTGGACAAAGATAGCTGACTGCTGAGTCTGTCCCAACTGTTCTGGCGGCTTGGTACGAATACCAATCCAGAGAATGAGGATTTGGCGCCCGAGCAGTCAGCGATCTTTCTCCAGAATCCATAACTTCACCTTTAATGATAACAGCTTTAAAATACCTCTGAGGAAATGGTGTGATAGACTGGATTGAGCTTTAATAAGCCTCGTGGGGAAATTAAATTGCTGAAACCCCTTGTATCCATGACTGATGTGAACGAATCAGCTGAACCAACAAATGAAGGGAAATCCAAGTGTGATTTCAGCAACATTAGCTACGTTTAAAACATTATTTCAGTCCCACTTATACTAATGTGGATGATTTTATATGACTTATCAAATCAGCTGCGACTGTGACCTCAGGGTAGAGTACCTTTAGAGTAATACTTATACAGCCCAGCAGATAGGTTTTCCTCTAGCGGTGATTAATCATTTCCAAGGCGTGCGCTGAAGAAAAAAAAGCTGAACCAAACCAGACTGTCGCACATCTAATCAGTCCTTCTAATCAGAATGTAAACGGTGTTGCTCATTTCAGACACTTGACTGTTTGAGAGACGGAGGAACACTTTTACTCACTCCTCAAGAATGTAACAATGGCAAGAAAACGTCCAAGTAATCGTCACGCACGCCGCCTCGACTTGAAGGATCGGTCCAGATAAATGTTGTGTTTGAGTTTCAGTCTTGTCAAAAAACCAACAAAACAAAACCAGCGTCCTTTGTGACACGTATGTACCCTGAGCAAACTGCAACATGAGAGCCGATTTGAACAAAGAGCTTTATGTGCACATTTTTTTTTACTTTACTTTCTCACATCGCATTCCATTGCATGATTTCCCAATGTTGTTGCTCCACCGATGCAGTTATGTAAACTTATCACGCATCACACAAAACGTCTGAAGTAGCTAACTGAAATCAAACCTTGACGGCACTAAAAAAGATTTTCAGTTATTTTCTTCAAATTATATTTTTTAAGCAATTCAACCCATTATTTTTATACATCTGCTTATTTAGTATATAACTGTCCGGATGTTAAATTCTCACCACAAATTCACTGACCTTAAAGGATAAGTTCACCCAAAAATGAAATCAACACAATGCTGATTGTAAAGTCAGGTGAAGTTTCGTAGTCCACAAAACATTTCTGGAGCTTCACAGCAAATAGCTTTGCAGCATTCTCCTAAGCTACTGAACCTACTAAAACCTTAACAAAACGCTTAAAAAAACACAAGATGGCTCATCCTGCATCACACATGTCTCTGGAAGACCCAAGATCCCTAATTGATTTGAAAAGACATTATTTACACCCTTTTTAAGGACGAAATCTTCACTGTAACTGCTAAGCTAAAAGCGTTAGCTCGCACCCCGTCTGAAACAGGTGCACAAGCTCGACTGCACTCTGAGGTTCTTATATTTTGTGACCAACAACGATCGACAAAAGAAAATCCCGCGATCAAACAACCACTCCACAACTAAATTAAAAACTACATGATCCATTTCCATTAGTCCTTCTTTCAATTTTTTAATTACAGAAAATAAAAGGAAGCACTGATTATTATGAGCTAAATAAAATAAATGTATTAATTTACATATTTTCTATATGTAAAATCCAACCAAATCAAATCCTTATGTAGCTCCTCCACACAAGAACACAGACAGGTGGCACATTGCATCTGAGCTTCCTCTTAAAATAAAGAGGCCCGATTGATAATAACAAAATCCACACTGGTTTCTCTGTTTCTTCTTCAAAAATGGTTGTAGCTCGTCTCTCACACCAGCCTGACATGCTGTCTCTTTTCTATTCAGTGGTGTCACAAACGTTCACTCTGGAGCCGGTGAATGCAACAGTGCTGCATGGTTCTAATGTGACATTCAACGCCACCGTGGTAGGAGATTGGCAGATCATGACCTGGAGTATTGGAGCCAATCAGGTCCTCACTATCAATAACAAAGGTGAAGTGACACCATACAAAAACTATTCTGCCGGATTCTGTTCTGCTGGTGACAGCAGATGTGTGGCGTTCATCATCCATAATGTCGGCACCATGGAGAACGGGACCGTCACCTGCACCGTGCAGGGGCTGTTTGGATCAAAGACAGCAGATCTTTATGTACAAGGTAAGGCGATAAACATCTATCAGGCTGTAATTATGATATATATCATGGGCGTAAGTTTGCATAGGGACGATAGGGACAAGTCACAACCAAAGTTTGGGAGGGAGGGGGTTGTCCCTACCAATATTTTGATATATTTTAATATAACTATTTTTATTTATTTATTTATTTATTTTTTACATACTGCATTGAATATAATGTTCTTTGCAAACTTATTCGTAGTATTAAGCATATGTATAGAACTATTTGTCCGACGTGCCCTCTCATCGCAATCTTCAGTGTAACCTGCAAGGCAACACGTTTAGATATGCTGCCATTTGATTGGCTGAAGGGTTATCACGTTCTCGGCACATGAAGGTATCAAAGCCCCTCTCGTCACCTCTCGTGAAGAAGACGCGCTGTGTGGCAGAGTTGCTGCAAGATAGCTGGACTGACGGTAAAGGCCGGCACACACTGGCTAAAACGTCGGACGTCTGAAGCGTTTGGAGAGAGTCGGACGAGTTCGGGAGCTGCTCTGTTCGGTGTGGTGGAAGCGCGAGGACGGCACTGCGGTCAAGCCAGCCGTGGTTCGCGTTTGCTTGGTCAAACCAGCCGCACATTCTGTTCTAGTGCGCGAATCTTCTAACATTTACGGTATTCGTGATGAAACCGCTCTGAAGAGCTGCCGGTAGTGACTGTGGGACAGACTGCAGTCTCTCAGTCAGACCCATGAAACATATGATACTTTTACAGTAATTATTCCCGGGAGTGAGCTGAAGGTATCACGATGGTATCCTTCCGGATTTCAAAGTAAAGGACGACGTGAGAATTTTTAAACATTTTTTTCCATAAGTAGTTTTGGATTCATACACAGCTGAACTAAGTACTTGCATGCATAATATGAAGCACTTTTACTGTGTGCTTTTAGAGTAATCCTGGGTCAAAATCCTTAACAAAAAATAAGGATATTTCGATGAACTTTGATGTGGAATAATTAAAAAAAAAAAAAAAATTCCATAAGTAGTCCAAGATTCGTGTACTACTGAACTAAGTACTTCATAGACTACTTGCATGCATAATATGAAGTACTTTTACTTTTTTCCACCTCAAAGTTGGGCGAAATATCCTTATTCTTCTGATCTGGTCAGGATTTTGACCCAGGTTTACTCTAAAAGTACACAGTAAGAGTACTTCATATTATGCATGCTAGTAGTCTATGAAGTACTTAGTTCAGTAGTATATGAATCTTGGACTACTTATGGAAAATAAGTTTTTTATTCGACCTCAAAGTTGGGCGAAATATCCTTATTCTTGTGATCTGGTCAGGATTTTGACCCAGGTTTACTCTAAAAGTACACAGTAAGAGTACTTCCTATTATACATGCAAGTAGTCTAGGAAGTACTTAGTTCAGCAGTACATGAATCTTGGACTACTTATGGAAAATAAGTTTTTTATTGCACATCAAAGTTGGGCAAAATATCCTTATTCTTGTGATCTGGTCAGGATTTTGACAAAGGATTACTCTAAAAGTACAGAGTAAAAGTACTTCATATTATACATGCAAGTAGTCTAGGAAGTACTTAGTTCAGTGGTATATATATATTGGACTATTTATGGAAAACAAGTTTTTTTATTCCACATCAAAGTTGGGTGAAATATCCTTATTCTTTTTCTCTGTTAAGGATTTTGACAAAGTATTACTCTAAAAGTACACAGTTAAAGTACTTCATATTATGCATGCAAGTAGTCTAGGAAGTACTTAGTTCAGTAGTGTATGAATCCAAAACTACTAAAAAAAAATTCTCACGTCGTCCTTTACTTTGAAATCCGGAAGGATACCATCGTGATACCTTCAGCTCACTCCCGGGAATAATTACTGTAAAAGTATCGTATGTTTCATCATGGGTCCGACTGAGAGTCTGCATAGATATATATATAAACGCCTTTCTTATAGATATCTATGGCAGTCTGCCCCACAGTCACTACCAGCAGCTCTTCAGAGCGGTTTCATCACGAATACCGTAAATGTTAGTAGATACGTGCACTTGAAAAAAATGTGCGGCTGATTTGACCAAGCAAACGCGAACCACGGCTGGCTTGACTGCAGTAGGACGGCGTCTGATCCGACTGAACATGCGATAAGATACCAGGCTGGCTGCTGCAGACTGTGCTGACGTGTTTCTGCTTTGTAGATAGAAAATGCCACCGAAAAAGAAACGAGGCATCCGAAGCTATTTCACCACCCAGAGAGTGAGTAAGTAGCCTAGCTGCTAGGCTGTTGTTAGTTAGCTAACTACCCACACAATGCAAGCCTCCTAGCCTAACATTAACACTCATTCTACTATGGAAAAGTGTCATTAAGGTGTTAGTGTAGTGAACGTAGGCTAGCATTAAAGCTAACTGACTGTGGGTTCTGTAATGTTTGTCGGTCGATTTCAGGACAAGTGGATGCGGTCCCACACAAATGCAAACATGCTAGCCTAGCGTAATATCACCAGTCTTCTACTGTGTAAAACATAACTGGTGTTAAGTATATCACCCTCTAGTCATTCAACCAATGTTAGCAATTACAAGGAGAACACAGAAAAAACAGCAGCATGATGCTAAAAATGTAGAGCAGGCTGGTGATGAATCAGGAACAGAGTTTCAGCTGAGGTGTTGACAATGTCAATAAGCAATTTTGTTGGAATAAAGATGGCATGAGCATTGCAGTTCTTTGTTTTAGGATGCCTTGTAGTTGTAACCTATGAATCTCATCATCATGTTGGTTATTTTGAAAATTAATTTTGGATTTGCATAATTAAAGGTGTCAAGATGTTATTCTTCAGATGTTACCCAAATGTTCTTTCTTATAAGTTTGATATGTGTAATGGATATAAAGAGGACATTTTATTCATTGATGCATTATTTTGAAATACATTCAAGAAACTCAGATATCCAGTACAGATGTAGTGCAGGTTAAGGAAGCAACAGCTGGACCGTCTGGGCTTCAGTTGAGGTCTTAAATGGTTCTGTGATGAGACACTAGGTGGGAGGGATAGGTTGCTGGGCAGTGTCCCTACCAAAGCTGAGACCAAACCTACGCCCTTGATTTTTGATGGATTTGGACAGTTTCGTGTTTGGTACTTGAAAAGACACATGCTGCTTTGTAGCCGCCCTCTGACCTTTGACCTCAATGTGGAGGAAAAAACCCAGAAGAGGACGTTCACCTTGAGGGTTGAAGTTATGCTAAATGGTATAACATCTTTCTTATAGTGCTCAAAAAAAAAATGTTTCTACATCCACACTATAAAAGGCTCTCGGTCGGATTGTGAGAGAGCTGTAACGACAAGTGTGTACTCTGGAGGGCAGCAGAGGGCATTCAGCTGTCTTTTCAGCAGCCTCTGGTGACAGCATCTAACGACATCTGAAGAAAAAGATGACCAAAAATGCTTTCAAGGAAGAATAAAATAGGGGAAGAATGCTATTACTGTCACACCAAACACCGTTGGATGACGGTATTTTAAATGTGCTATCCACTGCTGGTAGCATGATACCAGCAGATAGCCAGTCGAGGGCTCATTATCTCCACACATCTCCAAAGGGAAGCTGTGTTACATGGAGAAACTCTGTTAATTTCTGTCAGCTTACAGTGATTTTCATCGTTACTGAAACAAGATGTGGAAGTATGCAGGAAACATTACTTAATGAGGGTCTTTATGTGTGGGTGTGTGGAAAAAAACAACCAGCTTGGAGTTTGACGACCTTTTGTTCAGGGAGAAAGAGTCAGTACTGTTGCTCCTATAAAGAGAGACGTTTTTCTACTGGAGAGTGAGGACAACTGGAAGTGGAAGTCATACATATACAGAGTAACAAAAGAACACCAAAGAAATACATATTTTTTCATCATTATAAAAGCATAATAATTAAATAATAACAGAAATAATTCAGATTCCTTAAAGTTTTAGTTCGTCAGTCCCTGTTTCATGTTGAAAGACTCTCCTCATGTTTCATGTTTTGCTTTAAACTTCCTGTCTTTGTCTGTTTCGGATAGTAAAAGACAGTTCTGATAGAAATTGATGCACAAGATGGTTTGTTACACAGAACCATTTGGAAAGGCTCTGCTGATAACTCTTTGGAATGGGGCAGGCACACAAACAGAAATGTTTGCAGGTGATTGGAAGAAGCATCTGTCTATCATCGTCCATCACCGACTAACCTCGACCAATCAGATTAACAGTAGGAGAGCACTACCACCTGCAGGAACCCATCAGTGAATCAAACTTGCTCAGGCCAGTAGAGAGAGGACTGAAAACACCTTTTCCGTTAAGAAAACCCTTCAGTGTCGTTTTTTTGTTCTTTTAATGAAACAAACTCTCCAATTCTGAGGGAATTGATGCTAGCAGCAGCTACACTAACCTCTTGAGGAGCCACCATTGCTGTTTTTCGACATAGATGGTTCTCTTACTGGGTGTCACACATAAATCATGTCCAGTAGATCCTCATAGGATGCTCAACATAGTTCAATGCAGGTGTTCGACCAAGTTTCGTAATATTTTTTACCTTTAACCATTTTACCTCTCCGAGTATTTGTTTAATATTAATTGTAATCATTGGACGAATTATAACTTTTGACCTAATGGTGGAGAGAGCCACAAGCTCATAAATAATGGGGATTTAAACAAGTTACTACAATAAATCCAGATTTCAAGGCAATTCATCGAACAGCTGTTTAGACATTACGCTCAGACCACAGACGTCAACATGCTGCCGGCGCTCAAGGAAAAGTCTGACAATCATCGAAGTCATTAGGATTCCTCGTCTGGCAACATGTCTGCTCACGATTTTGTGCCAATCCATCTGCTAGTTGTTGAATCTCTCTTTACTGGATATGTGAAAACTTTCAGCAGCTGGTGGTGGCACCATGTAAAAAGTCAGGGGATCACCAAAACGTGGAAATGCAGTGAAGCCTCAGAGTATGAACATAGATGTGTGCATGTGTTGTAGGGTGCTGTAGTGAACGTGCTGACATCATGTAGCGTCATGAATATGCAAATGACTCTAGGGATGTGCTCATTGTTTGGCAAACACTTGCTTATAAATGTAGAAGAAGTGGGGCACGTTTGACATCATGAATGGGGATGTGGCAGAGAGAAAACCTCTGACATGAGTGTTCTGGTCAGTGTTACTCCCCCTGAAACTACACTGGGGAACATTTTGTCGTAATCGCCACAAGGAACACTTCCCCCTGTCAGCTCAGCTCCGACCTCTATTCATCAGTCGCTTCGACCTCGCCCTCTGGATCAGACCTGAGGACATACCCAATAAATACCTGTCACTAATTGACTAGCCTCAAAACAAAGCCCTACACCGCGGTCTAAAGTAAATCTGACAAAACGCTCTGTACAACCAACAACACGACTGTAACCTGAAGTTAATCTGGCAGTGAAACATCTGGGCTCGGCTCTCCGGCTGTGAATGGATATTGATTTATCACAGTGTTGGATCTCTATCTCATGCGGCTGATTAGGACTTCCATGATTACAGTCATGTTCTCCTTGAATGTAACAAAACCTACAGCCCTAAGCTAGTAAATCCACCCTGATTGACCTGCCAGTTGAACGCATTGATTACTCCTCGGTAAGGGGGAAGCAAATGAGGGACACTGACGCTGCATGTTTAAAGGGACAGTTTGTGAGATGTGGCCAGAATTTTAGTTTGAAAGATTAGAGGAAATGAACATTATCAACAGAGTGTAAAAGACAGCAGTGTTGACGCTATCAAATGTACTGTGTCGTAGAGATGTCCAATGAAGTTAGCATGCTAACCAGCAAGCCTGTCTTGTAATACCACTTGTTTCAGCTGGGACTTAACACTAATTAGTCTAATTTCCCAATGTTCACAAGGAGCACTGAGGTTAAGAACCAAATGGGGACCGCACATGTTCTCATTACTCAACGACTGACTCGATGAGCTGACAACCAGCTCTGAATGCTAAAAACATGCCATAATCTTGACTTAACCTCTTCCGCGTCTCTGTCTTTATTTCACAGAGGTTGGTACGATCAGCATCACGGGCGGGAACGTGACGGTGCAGGAGGGCCAGCAGGTGGAGTTTCAGTGTGTGACATCCGACTGGTACCCCACACCTATCGTCAGCTGGACCCGCGACGGTGAAGCCGTGAACAGCAGCCTGTACAACACCACCAGCACGACCGTCGGAGGTTACTCCAACTCCACCAGCGTTCTGAACTTCCAGGCGGTCAGGAACACCACAGTGGCGTGTTTGGCGACCGTGTCAACTTTACCGCAGCCACAATCCAGCTCTGTGTTCTTGGTGGTCGGTGAGAAGTTCACAACTTTTTTTCTCTTGATGTGTCCGGCATCAGCCTCCCAGCCTGTCTGCTCTTCCAGTTAATTGCCCATAAACGCACAAATGTAGGATATTAATCTTTTTTTCTGCTGCTGTGCTATAGGGGCTGTGTGAGGCTGTACCAGGACACAGTTGTGCTTTGAGCGAAATGTTAAAAAAATCAGTTGTCTTCGGGTATTTTAGAATTTGTAATTAAAAAATTATTCAAATATTTTTTATGACTCACCCTGCAATCGGGGGCGTGCACTAATTTTGCATCCAATAAACACTTTGTGTATTTTTTATGACTTTACCATGGATGTGTAAAGATAGGACCACCTATATATCTCTCTAAGTGTTTCACTTCATCAGAATGCAATGTTATAACTAATTATATAGAAAAAGAACAAGAAAAGAAAAGAACTTTACAGCCTGTACACAAACCCAACTCCTGAAGCTGGATCATGTTTGGGGAGAAAATGTTTTGGGGTTTTCCTTCTGATGTCTTGCAGCTACTGACAGCTAACTGCTGCTAACCGGCAGCCTCTCAGAGGACACGTCTAAGGCTGTGTGTCGTCTCCATGACCGGCATAACTGAAGCATAATCTGATAATATCAGGCTTTAATTGAATAAAAAACCCATTTAACACACACTGTATAGAAACGACATTAGCTGCATTAACACTGAGTGTACGGTTTCAGCCGGGATGTACACGCGGGTAGTATGGATAACATGGGAGCAGACGAGTCACGCAGCAATCCGCAGCCTGAGGAAAGAGCAAGACAACTTTGATGTGTATAAAAAAAAATATGTTTTACGGTTTATTTGGACGCAGCCTGGATGGGAGACATACTGTGTGTTAATGATAAGGGGTTATGGCGGATGAGAGGAAGCTTTGGATAAGCAGCTCCAGCGGTTTCCTGCGACCGCAAGGTGCAAACCGCAGTATGGCCCATGTGAGATACGTGAGGCTGAATGTGTTTTTCTCTCTCATTAGCTTCCTCTATTCAGGCTGTAATGATGGAGTAATGACCCTCCTCCACACATTTACCGTTGAAACAAAATGTATTAGAGAAAAAAAGAAATGTCAATGTATGTGCGACTCAGGCTTTCCAGTGCTTTTGGTGAACTCGCACTGTGTTTTCGTATCTTTAAAGTCAGTAATGTGCTTCTAATGGGTTGTGTTTAGCATTTTTCATTTGACAGTTTCATTTTACATTAACAAGCTTTTAGGCCGTCGGACTCCCACTCTTAATTGTGGCCCTTTCCTCCTGCAACAGTTCCCATACCGCCCGACTGGACTGTGCTGATAGCCGTGGTCGTGTCCATCGGAGGTTTTGCTCTGCTGGTTTTGCTCATCATTGGAATCATCTACTGCTGCAAGCGCAGGAAAGAGAAAAGTACGTTCTTCATTACGTCAGCCCGACACAACCTTCATACACGACCTCTAAAACAGATTAATAGGAGCAGAATTGTTGGTGATGTACAGTACTTGTAAACTGGTAGAGTCGGGGAACAGATTTTTGAGAGCAGCTTGAGTCACAGTTGCTGTTATAGTTGTCATGCATTAATGCATTTTTCATCTTACAATTCCTCTTCAGAATCCAACTACCAAGACGAAATGAGGTAAGAAAGGATAAACACAGACATATTTCATTACTTACTTACCTCATACCACTACAACAGGATATACTTCCATATGTTTCAACACGCAGCATACGTGTGCTGCTGCACGTTTTTAGATACACTCTGTTGTTCATGTTTGCAGCAGGAGAGTGAGGACACAGAGCGAGATAAGCGGCGCCGGGCAGAGGCAGGGTCAGGTGAACACAGGATATGTGCCGGAGGGTCAAACGAGTAAGAACTGATAAGCACAAACACACACAAAGAAAATCTTTCGCAAATCAGCACTCTGTCACCAGACACCACCGAGCTATAACTAACTATTATCTCGTCCCCGTTCACAGGTGTCGCTCCCAGTGAATTCACCGACAGTGGCTTTTCCCAGGCAAATGGCTCCAATGTTCTTGAGGTAGGGTTTTGAAGTTGGTCAGTAGTAGTCAATGGTAAGCATGAGAAGATCTCAGCATGTGGTGGTGCATAGACCATTTTAAGTCGGGGGGGTCAAAACAAAGAGACTCCCCCCACCCCTCCCAAAAAAAGGTATATGCACTTGTATGTTCTTACCCTTAGCATTTAAATCATAGCACTTATGTACTTAAGGTGACCTTGATGGATAGCAGCTACTGTGCTCAGACGAGGGCTTGAAAATGTTTCTATTTTTTTCATTCTTACTTTATCAATGGTGATATCTTGTGGTTTCTTTCTTGTGACAAATGTACCTCTTGTAAGTCGCTTTGGACAAAAGCTAAATGTAAAATGTAAATGATGTGAAGGAAACAAAGAGCAACGATCCACTGATGTAAAATAAGAACTGGATGCGACGTCGGAGGCAGAGAGCAGTTCATTCCTACGAAAGATGCTCAGTGGCGCATGAAGGCAAAAAAGTAATAAATTACCCGGATTTTGCTCCACATTGTGCGTCCCATAGAGTGTGCAACTTCCAGTTTAGCCCTCTGCTAACTGGAACTGGGACAAAATTATCTAATCCTGCGGCTCTTTTTAGACTTTCTAAATGTTGCCAAACTGAACCGATCAAACTCTGATGGTGAAGCAGTTCATGTTGTGAGGGTAGTGACGCTTAAAAAAATGTATCCACTGTTTTACTGCCACCTGACTTAGACAGATCACTGTGCATGGCTCTTAGAAATGAAATAAAGACATTACCAGCCATGTGAATTTATTATCTTCAATCTTAAAGATGCTAATCATCTTATGTGTCATTTATCAGGCATGGTGCAATTCAATGCTCGATCACTTAGTTAATTTGTGTAATACATGCGGTGCCTCTGAGACAAATATATTATTTAAGACCACAATTACAGCCTGGTAATTCCACAATAATTGCCCTTTCAGTGGAGCAGCGCAGTTAAACAGTTTCTGAGTTTTGTTTTGAGATAGCAGGGAATGCAAGAAAAATACGAGTCTAAATTATTTTAACTGCAAATCTTAGCTATCATTAAGAAGCAAGTTAGAAAATGATTTATGTCTAATCTGTTTTGCTTTTAATTTTCAGATGCCTGACGTTCTGAACGGCGGCCAGGCGGAATATTACAACGACACTGTGGATCTGGGCTTTAGGAAACACAGACACGTCACCATTGTGTGAGAAGCCGAGAAGTGTGCAAATGTTTATGAGTGTGTGAGAAACGTGCCCAGCACCTGGAAGCCTCGCTTCGGTTTCTAACGGCTGGGAAAATGTGCGTGGACGAAGAAAAAGTAAACCTGCCAGAGAGTGATGTGCTGCGGTGACGCGGAGGCTGTTGGCAGAGGAGACACACTGGCCATTTTGTTCACTGCCTGCTGTATAAAGCTGTGTCAGCAGAATATAAATCGTTGGAAATATATTGAAAACACCATTAATTAGTTGCATGTTATTTATGAATATGTGTATATAAAGGGCTACAGTAAAGACTTGCCGTATTTGCGGCAGCAGACCAAGAGGGAGCAAAAGTAACAACGTCTATGTGACAGCTGGAGCAGCGTGTTGACCAGAACCAGAACAGAACTCTTCTGGATGTTCTCATACGGTAGATTAGCAAGAGAAAGACTATATTTTTTTTGAATGGCTGTGTTTATGTATGCATATATTGTTATTGAAGCATCTGTAATTTGTATGTTATATGTATAAAGGGTCATCTTAAACCTCCTTTGTTCTCCTACATCTGTAAATGTCACAGAATTAAATCCTCCTCAGACTGTAGATAGCTGCTCTCTGATCAGTATTTTATTCTTCTTCTTTACTTTCTGGAGATATTTAATATAGTTATATTTAACGCACTTGCAATTGATACGAGAGAACAAATGAGTTTTATTTGGCTGTTGTTATTAAGTTATATTTTTATGAGCTGGACACTTTTTTTTTTGGCCTGTTTTTAACCAATAAAGAGTTGTTGAATCATGTCAGATACCTTTCCATTTGATTCCTGGTGTCACCCCTGTGTGCCGTTAGTCGACTGTGGCAACCAGCAAAATTCTTAACTCCAAACCATTAGAGTCCCAAAAACACAGGTTATTATGAATGTCATGCGGGCACATGGGAACCTGTTTCTCCCGCTGCACTGGAGTGGATGATGGATGGAGCCTTTGACAGTGAGAAGGACATTAACCTGAAATCTAATATTTGGATTTCCTCTGTGGAAAATCCTCTGCTCCCCTCACATTTTAAAACCTTTATGACCCACCTGAGATCAAATCAAGTGAGATGAAATGAGCTGTTCACACTTAGCTTCACACCAGGAAATAGTAATTTTCACAAAGGTAATGCAGCTCCATTCATGAAATACTGTGTGACCTACCTTCATTTTTTCAGATTTGCCTCTTTTAACTGACTGAGACCAAGAGGAGGAGCCAAAACACACTGCTGACCTGATGGTGGCACTAAGGAACCAGTTGGTTGTTCTCCAACTACAATTATAAAATCAGATCAAGAAAATATTTAGACATTTTCCTTCTGATCAGAGGTGCGACGTATGAGAAAAAAAGCAGAAGATTTCAAATACTTTTTTCCCTTTTCCCCCTCAATTCTTTGTTTCTTCTGAATAACTGTAGTGGGGCTGTTGAGCTCTTAAAATATGGACAATCTTGCTTTTTATGAAAGAAGCATGAAACTTTCAGGGTTTGTTCTTGATGACCTAAGCTTCAATTTAAGATGTGGAGGCATTCTCAGTTTGACCTCTGAGGTCAGCTAGAGGTCATTGACCTCTGTGACATGACATTTCTAGGCCTGAAATTAGAAATGTGTGTATCTTAGGATCTAAATGTGATAGAAATGTAAACTAAAGATGTATTTCCATGTATCTGGGCATGAGGAACTCATTTATGCCATTGATAGCACTCTAAGAGGCCAACATCATTAAGTGCAGTGAAGGTTACTAGGAATGTGAGTGGCTTAAGGCGAGACACTATAGGTGAAGAGGGTAAAAAAATTAAATAATAGATATCACCATGAAACTTTCTCAGCTGATTACTCATGTTAAGCTAAGAAAAAAAATTATTGCAAGTTTTTTGTGTGTTGCGCTGTTCAGTCCGTACTTCAAACTTCACTGAGTTTTATAAGAATCAAACCCAAACAAGAATTGAACCCACAACCTCAAAACTGCTGATCCTGGTGTCACCCTGCTGAGCTAACAGGATGACATCACAAAGAGGGTTGGTGGAAAACCTGTGTGGTTTCCACCAACCCTAAGACTATGAGATCTTTGATGATGCTCACCTGTTTCTAAAAGAAACAGGTGAGCATCATTAAGTCATCATTAAGAAAATCATTAAGTGCAGTGAAGGTTACTAGGAATGTGAGTGGCTTAAGGCGAGACACTATAGGTGAAGAGGGTAAAAAAATTAAATAATAGATATCACCATGAAACTTTCTCAGCTGATTACTCATGTTAAGCTAAGAAAAAAAATTATTGCAAGTTTTTTGTGTGTTGCGCTGTTCAGTCCGTACTTCAAACTTCACTGAGTTTTATAAGAATCAAACCCAAACAAGAATTGAACCCACAACCTCAAAACTGCTGACCCTGGTGTCATCCTGCTGAGCTAACAGGATGACATCACAAAGAGTCTCTCAAAGGATTTCACTCGTTCTTCTGAGCAGCAACTTTATAAAGAGTCAGGATTCAAACCCACAACCTCCAGACCAGCTCATCAGATACCTGAGTGTCCTGCCTTTGAGCCTTTGAGCCTTTGAGCACCATCATTGTTTCACCGAAAAGAAAACCCTAAGACTATGAGATCTTTGATGATGCTCACCTGTTTCTAAAAAGTGGAAACCAAACAGGTTTTTCACTTTTTAGAACATCACAAAGTGGAAACCAAACAGGTTTCCACTTTTTAGAAAGTCAGCAGCTGAACGTTTGGATGTCTTTAAAACTTTGTTGCATTATCAAAGATCTAATCGTCTGTTTCTACACACCTGAACAGAAAAAAGTGAAAACCTGTTTGGTTTCCACTTTTTAGAAACAGGTGAGCATCATCAAAGATCTCATAGTCTTAGGGTTGGTGGAAAACCTGTGTGGTTTCCACCAACCCTAAGACTATGAGATCTTTGATGATGCTCACCTGTTTCTAAAAAGTGGAAACCAAACAGGTTTTCACTTTTTAGAACATCACAAAGTGGAAACCAAACAGGTTTCCACTTTTTAGAAAGTCAGCAGCTGAACGTTTGGATGTCTTTAAAACTTTGTTGCATTATCAAAGATCTAATCGTCTGTTTCTACACACCTGAACAGAAAAAAGTGAAAACCTGTTTGGTTTCCACTTTTTAGAAACAGGTGAGCATCATCAAAGATCTCATAGTCTTAGGGTTGGTGGAAAACCTGTGTGGTTTCCACCAACCCTAAGACTATGAGATCTTTGATGATGCTCACCTGTTTCTAAAAAGTGGAAACCAAACAGGTTTTCACTTTTTAGAACATCACAAAGTGGAAACCAAACAGGTTTCCACTTTTTAGAAAGTCAGCAGCTGAACGTTTGGATGTCTTTAAAACTTTGTTGCATTATCAAAGATCTAATCGTCTGTTTCTACACACCTGAACAGAAAAAAGTGGAAACCTGTTTGGTTTCCACTTTTTAGAAACAGGTGAGCATCATCAAAGATCTCATAGTCTTAGGGTTGGTGGAAAACCTGTGTGGTTTCCACCAACCCTAAGACTATGAGATCTTTGATGATGCTCACCTGTTTCTAAAAAGTGGAAACCAAACAGGTTTTCACTTTTTAGAACATCACAAAGTGGAAACCAAACAGGTTTCCACTTTTTAGAAAGTCAGCAGCTGAACATTTGGATGTCTTTAAAACTTTGTTGCATTATCAAAGATCTAATCGTCTGTTTCTACACACCTGAACAGAAAAAAGTGAAAACCTGTTTGGTTTCCACTTTTTAGAAAGAGGTGAGCATCATCAAAGATCTCATAGTCTTAGGGTTGGTGGAAAACCTGTGTGGTTTCCACCAACTTTAAAAAGTGGAAACCACACAGGTTTCATCGCCCCATAAAGCTTCCATCTCTCAGGAACACAACCCTCCCCCCGTGCGCTGGAGGTTCTTCTCTGGGCACTGTTCAGTCCGTACTTCAGACTTCACTCGGTTTTATAAGAATCAAACCCAAACAAGACTCGAACACACAACCTCATAACTTCTATCCCTGGTGTCACCCTGCTGAGCTAACAGGATGACATCACAAAGAGTCTCTCAGAGGTTTTCACTCGTTCTTCTGAGCAGCAACTTCATAAAGAGTCAGGATTCAAACCCACAACCTCCAGACCAGCTCATCAGATACCTGAGTATCCTGCCTTTGACTCTTTTAAGAGCTGTTTTCAAAACTCAGACTGACTCAAGAATCGAACTCACAACCTCAGACCTTCAGGACAGTCCTCCAACACACTGAGCTACCTGGATGTCAGGTGCATGAACCTGAACTTTAGTTGTGTCCAGGCTGTCTCAGTTTGTCCATCTGTGTCTCCATCAGGTCGTTGCCCAGCCCAAACATCGGTTCAACAGCAGCTCATTGTATCAGGACGTCACCCTGCTGCTCCATACTCCTCCAACCTCAGCGAGGTCTGAACCAAACCACAAGACTTTACTGTTTCACTGTCGTGTGCTAACATGTGCTAATGTTACACATGAAGCCTGAAACAGTGAACCGCTCCTGATGGAGCAGAACATGTTGGTCAGACGCAGCATTTAACCTGTGATGGAGTGAGAAAACATTTACTAGCATCAATAACTGGGACTTGAACTCGCACACTGAAGTCTTTGCCTCCTAAGTTCAGACCACTACACTAACATGTGAGCACACTTCACTGACCACGACTGAGACTAGACATCAGCTAAATCCCAGCTGGTCTTCCACCCACAGTCATGAGGTTCTCAGTCAGCGATCAGACCACCGGACCAACGTGACGACACACACGGTTGTGTCGTCACGTTGAGACAAACAGACTCCATGTTTCTACTCAAAGACAGAAAGAAGTTCATGTAGAACTTCTGCTGAATTCACAAGAAGGAACAAACGATGAAGAGTTAGTCAGAGACAGAGTTTATAAAGTGTCTCCTGACTGAGACACTGTGTCCCACGTCTGATTTCATCATCAGGTTATCAGGTGTTCACATTTAGAACCCTCATGTAGGTTTCTGAACTCAGGTTGAACAACATGTTTGGAAAAGGTCACAAAAAGATCACGAGGGTCAGGATAACAGAAGTAGATGTCCATAAACCCCTCTGTAATTATTTTCCCATCTAATATGACAAGAAAATGAAAAAAATATTTTGATCCTGGCTTTATCACACGATCTGATTTCGTTTTTTAAAATGTATGCAAATCAGTGCATTTTTAAACATTTTAGAATACAAAAAACTTGCAATACATTTTTTTCTTAGCTTAATATGAGTAATCAACTGAGAAAGTTTCATGGTGATATCTATTTTTTTTTTTTTTACCCTCTTCACCTATAGTGTCTCGCCTTAAGCCATTCACATTCCTAGTAACCTTCACTGCACTTAATGATGTTGACCTCTTAGAGTGCTATCAATGGCATAAATGAGTTCCTCATGCCCGGATACATGGAAATACATCTTTAGTTTACATTTCTATCACATTTAGATCCTAAGATACACACATTTACAATTTTGTGCATGAAAATGACATATTACAGAGGTCAATGACCTCTAGCTGAACTCAGGGGTCAAACTGAGAATGCCTCCACATCTTAAATTAAAGCTTATGTCCTGAAGAATAAACCCTGAAAGTTTCATGCTTCTTTCATAAAAAGCAAGATTATTGAGCAGCTCCACTACTGGGTTGTTTTATTTTTCAGGAGTCTAAATTATTCAGATAACACTCGGAAATTGGTCTGGGAGTTCCCAGACCATTTGTGAAGTTGTCCAGCTGATAATGAGGGGTCGCATAAAGACAGTTCTTCAATTTAAGGAGTCACAAACCAAGAAGGTTGAGAATCACTGATCTAGCATATCCACCATGGAAATGCATTCTTTCCTCGCCTCTCTAATGTACTTCAGTAGGTCAGATCAGTCTGACCACTCAGCATGGTTTTGCTGCTGAGCTAGCTGAACTCAGATGACCTTTACTTGGCGCAGAAACAAACTAAAGCAGGACTTGTTGGCCAGGATGCGTCAAAAGGAAGCAAACTCACCAGAGTCGAGCTTCAAGATCAGATAGAAGCCGGTGATTGCTTACTACGGATCAATTAGGTGACAACACGATGTTCACTGTGCTGCAGCAGAGTCCAAGAGACGCAGGTCTAATTAAAGGTTTAATTTAGTTTGTGATTGGTTTTAATGCAACCTTTTTTCCAAGTCTGAGTGGACCTTGTGAATGAATGTGTCAGGTTAAACAAGTTGCAGCCTTGAGGGTTATGTTCGTCCAGTCAGCAGATTCAGGAAAGGGTCAAAAGAAGGTTTTGCTAGGATGATTTTTTAATTTCCTTTTTTTTTTTTAAATCTGTGAAAAAGGGTGAGAAAAAGGTTTTATCATGATAGGTTGATCAGTATCATTTTTGACTGTTTGTTGCAATACTCGTTTCAGCCACAAGAGGCTGACATTCAGCACTACCGCATCATCTAAACAGGACTAAAAGTATTCATGCTTTTATCCTGGTTAGTTTTAATTTCTCAACGCTGTCTCAATGTCTTGTCATTCTTTTGGCTAGAAACATATTTTAATCTGTACTGTCGCTATCTGATCTGTACATCCTGTCTCATCACCTCCCTACTGCGCATGTGCAACTCAAAACAGAGATGAGAAGACGGGACGGCTAACAGACGTCATCAACATCACCAGCTCAGGAGAAAAACAGATTGTGTCAAAATCAAAAACAGAACAAGTTTTAACTCTCTGTGGATGCAGGCTGATGATGTACACTGTGTAATATGAATATATACTATGACTTGTATACACATCTACATATACACTATACATGTGTTTTACATACTTTATCACATAGATATAAAAACATAGATATCTCATTGAGTGTACAGTCAGACACAGTGCAAATGAAAAGGTGATAGTGAAGCAAACAATAACGGCGTGAACAACAAACAGCGAACAGATAAATGCAACCCAGTCACCACAATACATGTTGGAGATGCATTTAGTTTCATACGTTGAAACTCTTGATTTTGCAACTTATAAGTGTTAATGTAACATTTTCGGGTCTGGTTTCTGGTCTGGTTAGGTTTAGGCACAAAAGCCACTTGGTTAGGGTTAGGAAAAAAGTTAATGTCCTGGCTTAAAATACCTGGCTTTGTTAACACAACTGGAAAATATCTCGTGTTTTAGCTCTTAAATGTATGAACGCAGTCTCAAATCACGATCTCTCGCTTGGCAGCCTCTCGCCACAGCCATGCCCTCCCCCACCTGACATCAAAGTCAGCTCAAATACACTGAATGTGATATGCATTGTAGAAATGTTGATATGATATGTCCGATATGTATCCGTGGTTTGCAAAAACAGGCACTACCGTATATCCTGAAACGTGTCATGGAGCTGAGGGGAAAACCTCTCTGTAGGCTGGTCAATATGAGCGAGCTGTTCTGCAGACATGTCCGCTGTGAGCAATCAGTTTAGTGTCTCTGTGTTTGGACAAATGATGGGGAGGCTGTGTGAGCCTGACATGCTGACGGAGTGTCTTCAAGGGGGTTGAGGCTCCACTCTCACAGCCTGCAGTAAGAACCCCTCGCGTCTGGGAAACACAACGCTAAATCCGATTACCTGCTGTGTTCATGTTTCCATATTGGAAATCACATTAGTGCCAGTAATGTTCCCTTCCATTTAGCTTCTTTGACAGCACATAGGATCCTCTTTTTATATCGTCCAAGAGACTAAAATTGTTTCATATTAGTTTAGTTGGCTGTGAAAGGAGGTGAAAGCAGTCAGGCTTACAGCATTGTAACAAACAGCTCTCCCCTTGGCTCTTCTAAATATAGATACTTACTGAAGCATCAGGCTGGCAGTGGCTGAAAGAGTTAATGAATAGGACTAATAAAATTAATTAATAGAGCTGTGGTAATGACTATTGATAAGCCATATATAGTGTGCCTTGTCAAGTCTGCTGGCTTTCAGGGCCCTACCCTAAGCAGTTTTACTATTACGTAAGTAACGTCTAGCAAATTAATCTCCCAAAGCAGACTTCAATCTTCAAATTGGCGCTGTGCAGGGAGAGGGGATGGCACGCGTGCCTCCTGCTGGCATAAGCCAAAGCCTGGCAGAACATAATGGAAAGTAAAGTGCTTTATGTGACCAGACAGGCTCAAATTGTGAAATGTTGGCACCTTCTGATAATTTTCTGTAAGTAAAAGCAGCAAAAGCGCCTTCAACATCGGTGTCACAGCTTTACACCCTTTCTTTGGCAAGACATGCACGTTAGATTATTAATCTTTATTTTATAATTTTTAAAGATATAATATCTAAGAATTCTGCATTCGAATGTCTAAAAATATGCGGATGCTTTGTTTTATTTTGTCGAGTTATGGACTAACATTTGCTGTTCAAAAGTTTACTCAGGGAAACAGGTAATTTCATTTTTTATTGTTTTTCTGGGCAAGGGTAAAAAAGAAAGTCAGTAAACTAGACCAAATATAAAGTGATTTTACTTTAAAACATTACCTTGTCTGTTAACAACATGATAGATTCTCATCGGCGGTGGTGAGATAATTTGTCTTCATACACATTATTCGCACAAGTGTTTGTTCGCCCCAGAAAGCCAGATCACCTAACCGTTTGTCGTAAACTTGCGAGCAATGGCGTGCAACAATGGTGTGTTTGAATGCTGGTCAACCTCTCACTGAACTCAACACTCACCAGAGACAGTCTCAACATTACAGTACATTAACATCGCTGCTGCCGTCAGGCTGATAAACGGGAGTGAAAATAAATCCACCCAGAAGTAAATAAAGTAATATCTGAGCTCTCCCCCGTCCAGAAATGGCTCTGGATCAGAGCAGAATTCGATGTGACTCTATTTATTCGTCCAGAAGGTCTGGATGCTGAGCCCCTCAACTCCTTGCGGACCCTCCAACTAGACACTCAGTAAATTTATTTTTTTAAATCTTTTTAATCTATCTTTTTATACAGAGACCCCCTAGTGGCAGAAATTGCATATGTTTAACAAAGATTAGAATATTTTTACATTGAGAACTGATGAGGATTTTGTTTTTCCTCATAAATGACACTGCTGCAGTGATTTCTAGGAAATGCCAATGTGCAACACACATCAACATTGGTTGGTGGAAGTTGCTATGGAGATGTTTCTACTCTCTTAGGCTGCTCAAGGATTTGTCTCTGGAAGCATGAATTGCAGGGTTGCATTGGTACATAGATCCAGCAGAAATGTAGTGTGGAGAATTTCGTTGTTATATAATCAGGATGGACTGCAGCACTGATCAAACAGGAATAGGAAAAACCGTCAGAAAGACTTTTTGATACCTTTTTTCTTTTCCTTTTATATTTTTTCCGGGTGGAATTTAAAGCTGCTGTGAGGTTGTGCTGATTTATTATATTAGCAATGCAAATGGGACTGATTTAGACCGTAGCTCGTACAGTATGATGCACTAATCAAAACCTGTCACAGAAAATGTTGAAAGACGCTTCTTCAGGGAGACAATACCAAAAATAGAAGGTCTTAAGGTAGCAGCTATTATCTATAAATGCCTCGGCAACATCATAAGAGGCGGAATGAAGCTGGTGACTGTGAGACTGAGGGAGAGGGAGGCTTGCCGTGCATTTAGTAATGGATAACCCTGGAGCTTGCAAACAGAGAACATAGCTGAGTGCTCACTTTGTCAGATTGTCAATATGTCTTCATGAGATGGAGACAGAGTAGGTTTGGAGTTTAGAAAGAGTTTGCAGATTTGATCCCTGTAAAGCCAATACGCTCAGCAACTGCGAGGCCCTGGGCGCAGTCCAACTCACTTTACATTCTAGCAGTCACAACGTAACAAACACATTTCCCATAAAACAGGCTGCAGATTAGACAGGTTTATATAGAAAATGTGCTTGTTTCATTCTGCTTTCAAGCAGGTTCAGGAGCACAGTCACATGTCACGATATCTGCCACAGTTCTTTAACATTCCTGCTATCATATCACAGTATGTATCACAGTACAGCAACTGACACTTCCAAAGTCTCACCCATGAACCTCGGCCAACTTTCTCATTCACTGTTAAACATATATGTGCTCGGTTCATCTATAGTGAAAAGAAAAACAAAGTTAACAAGAGGGTTAAATAAGACACCCTGACCATCACCGACATTACACTTAAGGCTTTAGCAATTTCTCATGTGGCTGAAATGGTATTGCCAAGTCTTTACTATCAAACACATTTCTATTGTTGCATGGTATTGCCCAACCCTACGTCAACCACATTCACAAATCCCCAAGCCCATTTAATTTCATTCTTCACCTCATGCCCTCTGACTTTTCTTCTATCATTCCAGATCCTACCCCTCCCATCTGCCCTGTAACCACCTCATTCCCATCAGCGGAGCTTCCTTGCCCATCTCCCCACCCTGCACTTCACTCCCTTATCGCCCCCCTCATAGATATAACGACCCAGATCCATTGTTCTTCCGCCGGTTCGTCAGCGTTGCTGTTGCTTCTGTTACATGGACCTTTAGACTGCCCGTTTGCTGAAATCCTGTCACCTCTACCCCTCTCCCTGCCTCATTGCCCTTTCACCTTATTTTTGTGAATAAATCATTGATCCACCCCAGCTCTGCCTTTATTGTCTGCATTGACACGCTCCTTTTCCTAAAGCCATGGCACAATGTAGAGGTGAAGATGGAGGAGACTCTTGCCGGCGGGAGGGGGCTTAACCTTAAGAAAAAAGCATGGATCCGTCAGAACGATCAAGTTTTATTGTGTCGTTATTGAGAGATAACAACACCAGGGAGGAAAATAATGTATTATTTAGGGCTTCTTTTCCTAAAGCCATGGCTTTAATGTATTATTTAGGGTGAAGACTATAGTCGCAATATTAAATGATTTAGGATTATTTGGGGAAATATGCTGTCTACACAAGGCAAAATGTTTTGAGCAATTTTCTACAATGGAGTCTACTTCATAATAACCCTACTGTTATACATACTATGAGGATCACAGAGGAATCACAAAATGACTGGGGGAACATGGTGCCATCATTTTGAGAAGACTTGTTCTGGTAGTTATTCAGTCCTTCCATGAGTGCCTTTGGAGCAGGCAGAGAATAAGCTAAACGATGCTTCAGCTGGTTGAAAAGCCGTCACGGCAGAAAAGAACACTTCTTCTGTGCAGGTATCTGGGTTCCAGGGACACCGCCATACTTCTTTGATGTGCTAGAGCCGTCAGTTGTCAGAATACGATGCAAAGTCAAAAGCAGCAAAAGCAGAGCTGTTTCCGTTGCCTCCTTGAGTGTACAACCAAGATCCGTTGATCCACGCCATCTTATCACAAATTCCTTTTAACCTGAAGGGCCCTGGCACACCAAGCCAGTGGTCAACTTCCAGCTGATGTCGGAGCCGTCTGTGAGCATCTCTGGCCCTAGCTGTCGCTGTGTGTTCTCCACCAGTGCCACTAGTTGGCCCTTGCAGGCAGCTCTTTGGCTAATTGAGCATGTAGAATCTTCAGTGAGTAAAATCACTGTGATTGGCTGTTGAGAGACGAAGAAGAGAAACAGGAAAAGAAGGGAAAGCCCCTTATACCTGTTGCTGTAGTAACCATGATTTCACCAATTTAGCAAAGTTTTTTCTCTGTTCGTTGCCTCCGCCTCCTCACCAGTGCCTTTTGCAAATTTACATCAGACATGTTCTTGATTAGAAGCGGCTACGTTAGCTACGAGAGCGGTGTCTAAAAACTCTGCATTGTCATGAAGCTGCATACATGTCCAAGGAATGCTAAAACCTGATTAATATCGGCATATCCGACATGACTTAATCTGAAAATGCTATTTTTGGAACGAGGCTTAATTCAGAATCTCCACGCTGAATATGCTGTTTACATGACGCGAAACACCGTCACATTCAGAATGATGACAGAGTCTCCACAGCAACTCTGTGATCTTGTTTTTTTGTTGCCACTGTAATTGCACTAATGTATCAAAAATGAATGTGATATTAAATGCTGGTGTATGGCACTTTAATGAGACCTCACTTATTAAAATAAGACAACAGTGAGTAATGTTCCTCAGTTGCCCATCTTCAGGCTGGAGCCCTGACTCATTACAGTAGATCCCCGTCAGCCTCGCAGTGCCCCCTTGTTTACATCATTATTTTGTATTCTTATCCATCGCTGCTCTTTTAATGACCGCCTCGATCGATGAGCTGCAAATGAAAACGTGTCCAAGCAGTTTAAAGCAGTCCTGTGATTGCCTTTGATTCTTGCCAGCAGCAATAATGACTCTGCGCGTGCAGAATTGGATGTGTGTTTACCATAATTGTGTTCACAGTGCGGCAAAAATAGATATCAGCCTGGTCCCAGACCTCTGAATGGCTGCCCACACCTAAGACTTTTTCAATTACGTGAAAATAGCAATTCAGTCTCATTATCAGGCCAACTACATACTGTAGATTGGATTACTAACCATGGTCATTTTACAATGCTGTTCGGCAAGATATATCTCTATGACAAGCCCCAGCCTCTGCTGCATTTAATCGTCCTTTAGAACGACCAAATACATCTGTGTAAGAGTGGACACATCTTTTCTGACGATCAAGGATTGGCTATATCCATCCATTTCATGATGTGACCAAACAATGTCCGATCATTCAGCATAATACATGCATTAAAGATAACCTTTACTATGCAGATTTTTTTTTTTGATTGCAGTTTGAAAAAACAAACCATTCAAAGCTGGCCCCTCTTTCCTGGCTCAACTAAACCAAGAAAGCAGCTGGGGTCAAGTGAGCTACAGTGTGGATGTGACTTCATCCTGTCTGCTGATTGCCTCTCTGCTCTGTGTGTGTGTGTGTGTGTGTGTACACCCCGCCCTCGGTCAAACAGACAGAGATCTACAGCTCATGACACAGAGAAGAGTAGAGAGATGAGACAGTAATGTAACCCGGTCACTACATTTTTGAACCTTGCAGTGTTATTGGCAACACACCTAATGCCCAAAGGGTGACGCCCAGAAACACCCCAAACACAGCATAATACTAAGATTGGGCTCTGACTACAGGACTTTTAAAATCCTAACTGACTGTGAAATCGGGTTGCATCATGCACATAAGGAGAATCTTCACAGATGTTCTTGTCTCTAATCTCAAACATGCAAACACTACAAGACTTGAAAGTAATGCCGCATCACACACTACAGGAAGTTATAAAGAGTATCGTGCCAGAGGGAAACAATGCTTGCTAACATTAGCCTCAATGGCTAGGGTTGTTTTCTGTTGCTGAGCAACATTGTCAGCTGCTCCAGGATATCTCTCTCATTGGCTGTTGGGAAAATACAATTGCAGTCGTCCAGATGTTTAATCCTAAATATCAAACAGATTTGATATTTATCAGGCAGCCCCGTTGAGTCTGGAGTAGTTGGGGAGGGTTCAGGCTGGATCTATAACCCCCTTACATTAACAGATAATCTGGGCCAACCTTCAGGAGCGACCAAACTCTCTGACCAGATTGATCCTCCAATTATTGGGAGGGGCAAATCAGCGTTAAATCCGCCCGATACTCCTGTAATCTGAGCCCATCTTAAGAAAATAAGAAAATGCAGGCAGAGGGCAGGCTCTCTGTGGTTACAGACTCTGCCACACACTTATGTGGGTTGAAATTAATGATTGACAGGGGTTATTTTTAATTTTTTGTTTTGTTTTGTTTTCTGAAAAACCTGCATAGTATTCCTTTAAAAGGTAATTTGTATTATTGTAAATGCAACACAGTACCACCACTCACACAAACCTGCAATAATGACTTTTTGGCCACTTACGGGCAGCAGAACATGTTAGCATGTTAACAGAACATTTGTACATCAAATTGTCACCTTTTATTAACTTGAATGTACATGTAGATGCTCTGTTTTCTTCTTCGGAAATTCAAAAATTGTGCAGACTCAAGTTTTGTCTTATACACCTTACCTGAACTGCATGTAATGCATTTAGGTTGATGTGGCAAACTTGTTAGCATACGGTTACCTGTCAAGCACACACAGAACAACATTGGTATTTATCTGCCGTCGTGTTTCTGGCCACCTGATAAATTAAAGTCCAATAATCAGTCTCCTCATGCACCTGTTTTTTTTGTCTCCACTTACTCCTAAGAGAAATATCTGAATCTTAAGGGGGTATTAAGATATGAACTATAATCCAGGAAGGAAAGCTAAGCGGCTAAATGCTCCACTATGTTCCCCAGTTAGTTGATGACGCTTGGTAGATAGTGAACAGTGGGTTTTAGAGCTCTTTCACTGAAAACAGTGACGCTATGAGCGTAGTGAAAGTAAACACCAGAAAAACCAAAACAATGAACTGAAAGATGCTATTATGCTCTGCAGAGTTAAAGATACCTGCGGAGTCAGGTGATGTGTTTGTCATTGCGAGCAACATTTCACACAGTCGTTTGATCCACTGTTATTCTAAAAATATGGATTGTAGCGGCTTTAGATATCTAGGCAACACACCTCTCAGTGATAAACTGGAACACAAAAAACACACACTTCCTTAATACCTCTGCAGTCAACCAGTGAAGTGACTGATGAAAATATCAGCAGTATATTCCTCTGTGGCATGAAGACATGAACATATCGATATTTGCAGTTGAAGGCAGTAGAAAACTCCAGAGTGAATGTGGTCGTATCCAGTAATCCTGGAGCCTTTCTTCTCTTTGAAGCATTACACAAAAATACCCTGAGCAGCTTTAAATAGAATCATGCACTTGTACTAGAAGGCAAAGACGTCAGTGCTAAACATGCTTTGACAAGCAATAAGTTGAGGAGTAAAAACAAAATGTTATTACACTGTTTTTTTTGTCTTGTTTTTTTGCTGTGGGTACACTTTGAATGAATCTTCCTGCATTTCATCTACACACTGCTGTGCTGCCTCCTCCCAGCCCCCTGCTGCAACACTAATTAGAGAATGAAATGAGGGTTGTCTGTACAACATGTATCATGTGAAAACTGATAAATGGGTGCAACTTATTTATTCAATTCCACAATAATGATGTGAGCTGCTGATCAAACTTAAGTGCCGCTTAAGACTGAGGCTGTAACTCAAGTAGTTGATGGGATTCTGTGTCTATGAGCAATCCAAACAAATCAATGCCCAGAGTGACGGGTGATCAATTAGCCCCAAATGTGGATCCTGAGGGACACGGGCTCAGTTGGAGCTCTGAGCAGCAAAGGCTCTGATTAGAATGTGACAGATTTAGAGTATGCCAAACACAGCTTGATTAATGATCAATGATAAATGATTAATGACTGTTCGCAAACACATGCACATGTGTTGAAAGATATAGGGTCCTATGAAAAGCAAGATTTAGCTGTTCAACACAACACAGTGTTTGTCAGGGATTAACCACCTGCTGGACCCTCTAGTACTCTAAATCCACTTGTCACCTTATGGGTCACACGAAAAACTGATTTCAACCAGATGGGTGTGGTTTTGCAGGACGCTGCAGTGCACGCTTCTGCGAGGTCTGCGGCCGTCTCAGCATGTGCTCTGATTTCACGCTGTTTTTCAGTAATTGGTGTGTTTGACCTCACATCTATGAACATGGAATGTGATCATCTGTGAAACTTTTTCTGCCGGACCCTCTTCAGGAAGTCAGGTGATAGAGTATAAAGATTGAAAAAGACTTCATACATTGCAATGAGCGCTGGATTAATGGATCTTGCACATAACCATCTTGTGAGCAAGCGGGGGTTGGGTTCTGTGTGTGGTCAAGATTTTTATTGACTTTTATTGACTTTGTGAATTTTTACAGAGCTCTGGAAGGAACAAAAAACCTAAAGTTGATTCGATCCTGATGGATGAGCCAGAGGGATGGGGGAGATAATAACAAAGTCAGATTCTCTGCTAATACAGGGGAGTGTGGCCTGTAGTTTCCCTAGTAAACACACCAGCCTCCACACCAGTAAACACACCGACCCGCAAGCCGTGTGTCCGAACGGTGGGCAGAACTGCTGTGCTCAAGCTTAGTGTGATTTGAGGTGCAGACCGCCTTGTGGACACCTAGCATTCCCACTCTCCCTAACCGAAATAAAGATGTACGCCAAAGAAGTCAGTGTATTTATCAGGAAAGTACAGCTGGCAATCTGCTGTATCAGCACCACCTCTTGCCGTTTGTTTTACAAACCAAATCCACCATGCTGAAATATCTGCAGGGGCTCTTCTATGCTGCTGTTATTGATTGTTTCACCGCAAGCTTCGGATGAGGTAACAACCAATCACAGCACAAGTGTCCCCTCCGTCTGTTCGACCCATCTATTCTAGCATCAGCTGTGCCAGATTGACCTCGAAGAACGCTGACCTAAATGAAACAGGTTTGTGTGGGATGTCACAAATGTAGCCTACATCTTTTTTTTTCAACCACCAATTTCCCTTCTAGAGCTTGTTTTCAGATATTTAAAATAATATTTTTAGTTTTCAGTCACAGTTTGGTTAGGCTTAGCAACAAAGCTACCTGGTTAGGTTAGGAAAAGCTAACGGTTCAGAAATGAATAGGTCAATGTTTACTTTTGGTATTTTTCATTGGTAACTCACAGCGATGATCACAAGAGACAGAAAATCCTCTCTGTTTGAGGTTACAAGTGACAGGACACCCAATGTGAGCCCATGAGAACCTTCATCAATCCTTCATACTATCACAAAATATTATGTCCTGGCAGACATGAAACTTGATATAAACTTGAAATATTTATATTTCTAATAACAATAATATGGTAGAATTAAACAACAAATGCATGCAATACTATAACCATCATTTTTCATACCATGGTATGCCTTAAAACCTGTACACTGCTGCAGCCCTAGTTATACTAATACTTAATTAAGATTTTTTTGTTGTTGATCAGTCCCAGAGCTCAAGGCTAAATATATCCAGTGTGATTCACGGCTCTAAAACATCCACAGAAGTCCAAGCGAGGGTGAATACAAATATATACCTGTGGGCTATAGTGTGGGGGATGTCTGCATGTGAGTAGATGTCCAGAAACAGCAATACATGAATCATTTAGTACAGAAGAGGATCTCTTTCAAAAAGATGAAGCCTCAGGCCGTGGTGGTGACTCCAAGAGTATTTGATGTGTTGTTAATTTAATGTGTGTGCAGATTGTTCAAAACACATTACACATCCTGTTGTCAATGTGTCCGGATGGATGTTTTTGTTATTGGGGATGTGGGACTGTTTCCTGATTTTCTCTTGAATTTGCATCAGCCTCTGTGTCCACCTGACAGCAGCAGCTGAAAACAAGCCAGACACGTGTCAGATTATTGCAAATATTGAAGGCAGGTCCTCGGTGTGGAGCCGAGCGCGAGGAGACCCGTGCCTATTGGTTTCGTGGAAATGTGCTGAGGAGAGCCCGTGCTATAAAAGCGGCGCGTGTGTGAGCGGAGCGTCTCGTGGAGAGGAGTGTACCAGCCGGCCGGCGCGCATCGCACATCACCGGGATCCACACGGACGCACGCAGCGCAGCCATGAGTGAGGTAGGTGCTACCTGAGCGGGCTGCAAACCTCCTTTTTTTCTCCCCCTTGCTTTGTGCGATCCTTCGGCATCTCAGCAACTGCTTTTAAAAACAACAAGTCTGATAATCTCGGCGCTCGGTGAAGTTAACAGACCCGTGCGTGTGCGTCGGGAGGGGAAGACACTTGCGACGCACAAGTGGGCTAAAACGCGCTGGGTGGATCCGTTTCAGAATGTCGCGCTTTGTCTAAAAAAACCTGAACTTTAATTAGCTTCATCTTTGACTTTTCATTGAATTTTGCATGGTTCTGTGTGAGATCTTTGATTTTGGACTCAATGTACTGTTTATTTATTATTTATAATAATCATCATAATAATAATCATAATAATAATGATGGTCATAACAACAGTTTGGACACTGCACCCCTGAATCAAACCTGACAGTTTTCCACTGTGCACAAGTCAATCCTTCCCTGTGTCTGTGATTGATGTGGCTGATGTGCTGACTGGTCAACATACATTAAAAGACTGTGAGGTTTCATAGTGGAGGGTGTAAAATGAGCAGCACATCTGAGAATTCCAATCCCAAACTTCAGATGACAGCATGCGTGACGGTCCACGAGGCCGCAAATGCGCCCTTGTTGGTAAATATGGCTTAACGTGGCTTAACTTTGACATTTCAAACTGAAGCCCAATCCAGCGTGAGCACATGCCGGATGAAGCAGACGCACCGCTTTGACCTGCATGGTTAGTCCATGCATCACTTCACGACGCCGAGGCACTGCAACTTGTAGTAGGTGGACCGGAGAGGGGAGATGAGTCGGTGATAATGTCAGAGCGAAGATTAGAAGGGACCCCTGCGAGGGTCCTCTCCGGAAGAAGTTGGGTCACTGGCAACCGGCACATCCTATGGTCAATGAATTATTCAGGGATGGCTGCTAACCAGGAGAAATAAAACATTCTCACAGTGTGCACGGGGGAGCACTGGCTCCAATGAGACCGTATCACCAGTTTGTCCACCCAGAGCGACTGGACCGACTCGAGGCTGATCATACATGTACTGTAGTGAGGCCGCTTTAAATCTGTTGCACATGTTGATGGATGGTGTCCAGTCATGGTCGCTACTGTACATTTCGTCTGTAGAAGAAAACAAATTGCTGTAATGACTAGAGCCCGACCGATTTTTGAGGCTAATGCCATCGCCGATATTAAGGAGTAAAATAATTCTGATATTTATATATCGGCCGGTATATATCAAACATATCTAGTAATAATTACTTCAGAATCTTAATCAGCGCTCCTCCAGCATGTACACTGCTGGGAACGCCAGCTGCCACTTCAGTCCTTGTGAATCTTTTAGCACCAACTCGTGATGTCTCTTTGTACGCGCTCGCACACACGATACACCCGCGTCGCTGACTTCTCTCCTACCCTCCCGTGTGCAGCTCAGAGAGTGAAGTTAGCGTCTCATAAATAAGACAGCACACACAGGAAAACTCCGGAAATTCAGCCGCATCTCGTGTCAGGGATGGATTCGCATGCCCAGGAAAAAAAAAGCAGAGAGGGGCCGAGACGAGGGTACGTCGCCGGGTGAATGAATAATTCAGTAAAAATCAATGGCAGCCTCCATCTACCTCCACACTCCACTGCTCTTACCTTTATTCTCTCTTCTAATTGGCGCTCTCACCAGTAGGAGAGGAGATTTAAATTCCTGTTGAATCAGTATGATGTGTCCAGTTTGGACCGTTTTACAGACAAGGGAGAGAAATCTCGCTTAATTACTGCTCAGCGTCTGCCTCCAGAGCCTGAGAGATTATAAAGTGCCCGTGTCTGATAAATATACAGCAGCTTGCTTCTCCAGGGGCGATAAGATGATCTCAGGCAAGTACAAGCAGCATATTACTTATACCCGCTTCAATAAAATCCATAAAGCCATGTTTCACTGCAACTGCATTACAACAATACACTTAACTCGACAGCCAGAGAATGCTGGCGTGATTGATAAAAATATGAAAAATCAAACGTGAGACTGCGTTTAAATCGCATGGCTTGGCAGTATTTTGAAGAATCAGTATTATTGTCAAATGAATTGTTACATTGTGGAGGATTAATGTGAAGAAAGGATACCATAGCAGAGTCTGTGGTGTTAGTGCTGCAGCTGATTCATCCTCAGCTGTGCTCATAAACATCAGGCAGTTCGAGGTTCCTGTGGTGAAAGTAGCTTTAAACGTGTGGTCTGTCACCATAGTGATGAACAATTCTGCACTTTGAAGCTGCACTATCTAGCAAATCATGACTACAGTGCATGGAGACCGACATCAACAGCACATTTTGCACTCGTTTCTTTTTCTAGCAGTCTCAAAAACAGTCTCATGCAGGCTGCATTTCAACACATACGTCGTGTAAATCCTAAATGACCTGTTGATGTAGATATTTCTCCAGAATCAAATCATTTTACATTTTTGGCTGATTGTGATTTACAATGATATGATCATCATTCATAAACAGGTCGTTTTAATGAGTATACCATTAGTGGAAGCTTCAATTTGAGGTATTTTTAGAAGTTTTTATATAGACAAGAAGCATTTTTTTCTTATGTAAGCGTGACCCACCATCATTAGTGTCATTAGTTGTGCTGCTGGGCTTACATGATGATCTGGAGACTTACTCCTCCTCTGTTTAAGCCTCAGGTTGTTCAACAAAACTTTAATTAGATGGCACTTACTGGAGAGGCTTCAGCCGACTGTGCGCAGTTGCCAAGATACATCCGTTCCACTTTACAGAGTTTTCAGCAAACAATAACGATTTCCTCCATACCCCATTACCTGTTAGTTTCACACCGGGAGATGTTTTCACACCAGGAGATGTACCCGCACAGCAGCCCGGTGGCTCAGGGGACAGTGATGACGGAGGAGGTTAGGAGCATCAGAAGGTCGTCATCTTCACCTGCAGCCACAAAGCATCCTTTAATTGACTTTAAATGATATACTGTGGCTGCCAAAGAGCAGAAGAAGATATTATCAGTAAATATGAATAAAATGCAGTCTTTGCTTGTACTGTGTGAATGCACCGCAGGAAACACAAACAGGGGGAGGTCATTTCTAATCCACATGAGGCCCCCCTGGTGACACTAGTCCTGTGTGGATAGGTCTTCAGATTACCTTGGATGATGATGACACATTAAGTGGTTGACGATGTTTCACATTGTGACACACATAATAATTCTCATGGTTCACACTATAATGTTAAACACTAAACATGCTGATCAAATGCAAAATTTACCATGCCAGGAAGCTAGATCACAAGCGTTGCCTAGTTGTGACGAACAGCGGGCGACTGCTCGTGTGGAAAACAACAGTGGCTGTTCCTAAAGAGAATATCGTAGACGCTTGTATAGCATCAGTTATATCAGAACTGGAGAGGATAGAGTATTTAATTGAAAAAGAGCCAAGAACAGCACTGAAGGCTTTTCTCAATGGAAAATATACTTTTGCTCTTCTCTTAACTGGCTTGAAGTTTGATTTGCCAGCTGGCTCCGCTGGTAGTAGCACTCTCCTACTAGGTCGTATGGCTCGTTGATCAGCCCGTTAAAGAGAGTTAAAGACATATCCAATCACCAGACAAGAATTATTTGAAAGGGCCTGCCTCTTTTCCAAAAAGCTTCTGAGGATGACTTCCAAGATGCTTTTGTTACAAACCATGGTGCGTCAGGTTACTGCAAATATGTCACGACAACAATTTTTGATTTCTGAATTCAGTTATTTATTATAGTTCTATTATATATTTAATCATCTGCTCTGTCCTGGCAATAAGAGTTGGTCCCCATCCTTGAGAGCAGTGGGCGGCGAGGTCTCTGTCGGTCAGTCGTAGTCAAATCACTGTGGTCGCTGGGAGGATGAGCAGCAGTGCAGCCTGTAGCGGCTTTTAGCCTCTTATTAAGACTGTATTTTAAAGTTTGTCTTCAAGTTTGAAGTGGTGACTTTACAATGACCCTGTTTCCACAACCAGTGATTCATTAAAGCTGGGGATGGTAAGATTAGAGTACAAACCAGCAAGAGCAAGCAAAATTTTGAAAGTATCCAACTGAAAAATCCCCCTCGCCCCTTCCTCCAGGACTCACCCCAAAGGAGGTCCTCCAAAACCATGAAGGCACACTGGCCGACTACACAGAGACAGACTGGCCCGTAGCTCTCGCTGTCCAGCAGTGAGGCGCTATGGGTTAGTGGCTAGTTCACTAAAGTTCAATAAGCTCTCTTAGCTTTTTTAATCTAATAAATACATAAATTAACAACTCTGTTAAATGGTACAGTCATATAAACACAAGCAAAATAGCCATCACGAATGCACCGCAGTCCAAAAGGACTGCACGGCCCCGTGGTTACTGCTAACTGTTGTTGTGTGTGTGCTGTGTGCTAACTGGGTTAGCTGCTGAGCGACAGGCTCGGCCCGCTGTGTGCTGTGATCGCACCGTTGTCGTCGCTAACTGTGTCTCATTCACATGTAAGGAAATACTTAACATTATCATATTTAATGTAGGCAATAAACCTGGCTCACCGCTGTCAAGCTAGCATGTAGTGGCGACATCTGGGCTGCACTTTTAGCCATCTTAGCTTTAGCGATATGTCCGCGCCCGACACTCCAAGTCTTGTGGAAGATTCTGGTCACGCACAATGAGTGCACAGGGCAGAGTGCTCGCAGGCACTACATAATTATTGTTTATTAGCCGTATTTTTGTAGGTTGGGTGATAATTCCC
Source organism: Lagodon rhomboides (assembly GCA_039737535.1). Taxonomy (NCBI): domain Eukaryota; kingdom Metazoa; phylum Chordata; class Actinopteri; order Spariformes; family Sparidae; genus Lagodon; species Lagodon rhomboides. The sequence goes on from CM077795.1 coordinate 16,357,662, forward strand.
ATCAGTTATGTTAATGGTATTGTAATTGCTTTGATCTAGCAAAGCAACATCCCTAAAGTAAAACCTGACAGATCAAGAAAAACGATCAGTTAGATAATTATTCACGTTGTAAACTAATCAACAGATTATCTATATCGATGTATTTGGTGTGCAGGGAGTTTGGAATCTAATTGTTACAACCCTGAAAGGATGAGCAGCCATTTTCTTTTGCGGTGCTTTGTCCTGTTTATCCCTGGGAGTTTAATAAATGTCTTTTTGTGTGTTTGTGTCAGCGCTCTTCGAGGACAGATTATTTTGTTGTTTGTTTTGTACGGTGGCCCTGAGAGCTCACAGCACTGCAACTTAAGAAAACACGTGCAAAAAGACATAACACAAGCAAATTAAGAAAACATCTTCATCAATTTGACAACACATGCGCAGCATTTAGAAAAAGCACTGCAGAGACCACAACACACCACATTAGAAAAAAGCGCTGCAGAGACCACAACACACCACATTCGAAAACCGCAATGCAAATAGACCGCAACACAACGGAAGTGTTTCCAGAGGACACTTAAAAGTGATGCACACGTGTGGACACGCTTGTTGTTAACACAGATTTTGAGTCACAGCGCTATTAAGGTTCTCTTTCTGTCAGTGGTGTTGGAAAATGAGATAAAAAGTGTTTTTGATTGATTTTAACATTGTGATTGCATGATTCAGATCCGCAATCTCGAAATCCACGTCAACAACAAGCGTGTCCACAGGTGTGCATCACTTTCAAGTGTCCTCTGGAAACACTTCTGTTGTGTTGCGGTCTATTTGCATCGCTTTTTTCTAATGTGTTGTGTTGTGGTCTTTGCAGCGCTTTTTGTAAATGCTGCGCATGTGTTGTCAAGTTGATGAAGATGTTTTCTTAATTTGCTTGTGCTTTGTCTTTTTGCATGTGTTTTTTTAAGTTGCAGTGCTGTGAGCTCTCAGGGCCACCGTAGTTTTGGCCTGAAATTATATTGTTTCAGTTTATTGTCTCAAATTTATCTTGTTTTTGTAGTAATAAATGTTTTATTGATTATGACGTACAATCATACCCTATTGGAAGATGGCCAAAACTACCAAAATAAGACTCATGTTGTGATAAATTGGATTTACCCCCTGTACTTTCAGATTTCTGACATTTTAAAATCCTCCGCTCCATTAGTACGCTGGGGTGTTATTGGGCAGTATTTGGTGTCAAATTCTGTTTCATATGAAAGCTTTTAGTGGACAACCCCAGCTGCTAAAAGCTGATGCAAATAACACTCTGGACCGAGGTGGAAATATGATTTTCTTGTCATTTCTCTGTAATTCAGTTGCAGGTTAATTGCAGCGCACTGTGCTTAAGTGCTGCTTGACAAATCGATTTAGTAAGATTCGACTGGCCCCCCGGATGTCAAGTCACTTTTATGGTGTTGAATCACTTTGTCGTATGTGCGCATGTTGGTGGGGGCTGTACAGCACATGAAGAATAAAACGCCTCGGCCATCTGTATAAAATCTGTTTGTAAATGTAAGTATTGATGGATCGCCATAGGCAGTATTGAAGAGGACATGTGGTGTTAGTGACGAACGGTCCGTCAATCAATGGATCAGCATTTAAGTGGTCTCTTGCTGTGTTCACCTAGCCCATGCTTTAATTACAGTGAGAGTGGTGGCTGTGGTGACTACTTGGCAAAGCCATTTGTTTCATCATCCAAAGTGGACTAGAGGCCTTTTTATTAAATTAATGAGATAAGAGTGTTAAAAGTTGCTGATCAGTGTAAAAAGGACAACAAGCTGAGTTGGAGAAAAGTGGCTGGGGATGGATTTTCTTGAAAACTCCCTTTTGCTGACTTAAGGCTGATAAAGTGATTGAGATCCGGACCAAAGTGGTGATTAGAAAGAAAAAATCCTCTGCTACGCTGCAGGAAAAGTGTCATTCGACGCATGTTGATTTAATGATTCTTTTCACACTTACTGAACTGAAATATAAACACATTTTAATCTTCAGTGCTCCGTGATTTGTCGCGAGGCATGTAGACTGACCCTGATCTCGCTTTAAACAATGAACAGAGATTACATTAAAATAATCTGTAATCCACCTAAACTGTCAGCAGGCTTTGGTGGCGGTGCGTTCGCTTGCTGTGCCCCGGCCTCAGGGGTAATCCTGACTTCTGCCGGGTTTTGCAGAGAGAAAATGACATCATCAGTGAGTGAGGGATGAATGGTCGACACAGGAGAAGATAGAGCAGATTACATTTAACCTGCCAAGACGGGATCAGCTCTATAGTAGCATTATCATCTTTTGCATAGAAGCTCAGAGATAGGTTCACCACGAGGCTCTTATTATGTCACACATAATTTCCCAGAGGAATTGCATATCTCACAGAGAGGGAGCTGTTGACATTCACATATGCCCTACACAGTAACACACCTGAGACCACCACCTGATTCAATATGGTCTTTATCACAGAGTCACCTAAAAGGAATACAAGCAAAATAAGTAAAGTAAGTAATTAATTATTCTGTTTCTGCGGATGAGGATTAAGACAATATTTCAAAATCATTTTAAAGATGTATTAAAGGAACATGTCATCCATAGATAAAAAAAAAAAAAATCATTCAATATCTATTTACCCTCATGCTCATGATAGAAAGTCAGTTTTGTAGTCCACAAATAACATCTGGAGCTTCACAGCAAAATATCGCTGCAGCATTCTCCTAAACAACTGAAGTAGATGGGGACTTATTTTGATAGGGTCAAAAAAAGAGATTTTATTTACATCCTTGAGGCATGGTTGAACATGCGCACCACTTCACTAACGCTTTTAGATTAGCAGCCACATTGAAGATTTGTGAAGGGAGTAACTAACATCTTTTCAAATCAATCAATTTGGAATCTCAGGGCTTCCGAAGGCTTAGATTAGGCTGGATGAGCTGTATGGAGTCATTTTGGAGTTGATGTTTAGAAGAATACTGCAACACTATTTTGCTGTGAAGCTGCAGAAAGTTTTGCGGACTGCAAAAAACTTTACCTGACTTTCCAACGGCATAGGGATGAGCAGGTAATGACAGAAATTTCATTTTTGGGTGAACCGTTCCTTTAATACAACTTTGAAAATCCTCACTCAGTTAAGGGAAAAAAAAAAACTCCACTGGCTCAGGCCTCGTCTCACCTGTCTCCTCATGCTGTGGTTACCTGTAACTGACGCGATGAGGTGAGCCGGCTACAGAGAGCAGTGATCCAACACTCGATGTATCTGAATAAAAAGACCTCCTCATCGTTACCTGTTTGAACCGACATTCGTTTCTGTCTTTGTCACTGAAATGGTTCACCACACCTCTCAGTCACTCACTGTCCTCCATCTGTGAGCAGGTACAAACAGGAGCTGCGCGTTTGAATGTTTTTTTAATTCCACTGTATTTTTGGACCGTAAGCTGTATCTGAGCCCCACAGATCCCTGCAGATATAGTTATTTTGTGCAGAATAGCAGTAAAAATGTTGCTTATTCCCCTTTTCAAATTTGCCTTCAGAGTGTTTACAGCTGCTTTTTGAAAGTAAGACTGTTCTATACTTCTATAGTCGGCCGCATGCTGCTGGGTGGCCCAACTCTGCCTAATGCATGCTAATGTTCTTTGGGAAAACCATGCTGCTATGCCATTAGTTTTCCTTGAATAACTCCAGCTGGAAGGCAAACTGTACCTTCCTTATGGTGTAATGTTGCTGTTGTACATGTTTAGGTGAGTGAAAGACCCATTACCCCAAAATTGTACTCGCCCCGATTGGTTTCTAGCCATGGAATTAGTTTGGTTGTGATTCTGTATATCTCTTTGAATTCTACCTCCACACCTATACGTTAAAGGTCAGTGAGAGAATGTGTGTTCTCTACTTTGGCTGATGTGATCAAACATTGCCTTCTGCAATTGCTTTTCCTTGATACAGTTGATGATCATCTCATTTAATAAATAAACCATGAGTTGAACTACACCAGTAAGTAGCTCTATTAAATTCTAGAGAAAAGTGTCTCGTTAATTTTTTAACCGTGTATCTTGCTGCTAAAGGACTGTGCAAAGCCCTAGAGAAACTAAAATGATGGTCAAATATTTAATAATAATATATAAACTTTATTTGTATAACACCTTTTCTTAACAAAGTTACAAAGTGCTTTACAGACAAGAGATAAAAACACAGTGGATGACAGGTAGAAATTACGATACAAACAACAAAGCAAAGTAAAGTGCAATGCAGACAAAGCTGGGATTAGACATGTCAAAACATAGAAAGTGGCAAGAGCTGGGAGAGAAAAACAACAAAGAGATTAGGAAGTTAAAAAGGCTTTGCGATTAAAAGAAAGTTTTCAGTAGGGATTTAAAAGAGGCTAGTGATGTTTCCTGTCTAACCTCAAGGGGTAGTGAGTTCCAGGGACTCGGGGCCCTAACGGCAAAGGGACCACCTAACCAAATGACCAACACCTACCCATCCTCTTACATCCCTATGCCAAAGCAAGTATGTAATCATCTAAAACACTTAAACTTATTTTAATCTTACCATATTAAAGGCTATAAATGAACTTAATTAGTACATAGCCCTTTGCACAATATCTAAACACAGAGATTGTTCCTGCTAGAGGCGGAGCGTAATGATAATGGTGAAGCTAACTATCAGTCATTTCAGCTTCATTATATTTGCTCCCCTTGTTTTCACTCCTTTTCACCCCCTTTTCTAGAAAACTGTCCTCCTGATTTATATTACCAATTAAACTGAAGTCTGGGGAGTTACTGACTCACTTTAATTAGTGAACACGTCAGCATCAGATAAAGATGAATAAGGGTGTCAGCCAGCTTTCATTTTCTAACTTTTCTGTCTAAAACAACAGCCGTAATGAGAAGAGGACACCGTCTTTATCTGACTGCCACATGAACATTTCTATCAAGGTCTTCTGGGCACACAGTTTTAAACTGGACATCTCAAATATTATCCAAACTGTCAGCCTGGTCTCATCAAATGGTGCAAGACATGCAAAATTAATTTGGGTATTTAACTTCCGCCACATACGTAACAACATAGTGATGATGTGATTTTGGTGCCCAAACCTAACCGAACAGCAACCATTTCACAAAATTGACCATGTGTTTATTATTGTTACAGTGACGACAGCGGCGCCAAATCATGGAGGTCGCCTGCCTTCATTCTTTTCAGTGTTAAATGACATGTGAAAAGCTTAAAATGCATGACACGACACACAAAATGTGTTCTTAAGTGTATCGTGCTATTTATACACCACCCCATGAAGTCACATTGGAAGTGTTCGATGAATTCAGTCCAGTGTTTGAGCATTCGTTACACTTTGACCTCTTCACACCAACACACACCCTCTTTGGGTTCTCTCCCAGTCTTCTGCTGCTCCTGTCGGGGTCACTCATCCTCCAGAGCCTCTTTCTGCTGCAAGAGTGTCTCTAGGCTCGTTAGGTGGAGCAAACAGTCCGGCTGTCCGCTGCCCAGAGACACTGCAGCTGCGACAGCCAATGTGTTGGTATCTTTACCGGCAGGGAAACTACCACTCACAATCTGCTGTATAAGCTCCACTGCTGACATACAGTTAGGAAATAATAATGTGTCAACGTGTTACAGAGATTTTTGTGGCCCTGGTCATCTGCAGGACAACAAGGGGGAGGGACATCAGTGGGACCCTCGACTAAGTGTGTGTTCTCAGCTGTTGTCCCATATCACACCCCCCTGGGTGCCCTGGTTGTCCCGCTGTACGATTACTGTACTGTTTCACAAGTGTATATAGTCAAAACATCAATCAAGAAAATGCCTTTTAACAGGCAGAAACCTTGGACCAGAACTGGACAATTCACGGCTGCTTTTATTTTACGATGGATGGAAAGTAGAAGTATATCAAGTAAAAAGTAAAAACAAATTATGTACCAATAATAAATGCTGTATACATCACATTTATTATTAAAAGGACATTGTTCAAGTCACCTTTTTCTTTGTTTTTTAGTACTGTGATAAATATTGTATCATCGACAATATATCGTAATGATAACGTGTGTTTTTTGCTATCATTACATCCCTATATAACCATTTGTCATGACGACGGTGTAAACAGTAGAATTACAGCATTCACATTACCAAGTAGTCCATGAAGGTACACTTGCATGTATGTTGTCCAATGCAGCTGGATGATGTCACTGGTTTTGGTAAAAGCTGAGCCAGTTTGAACTTCTTGCTGTGTGACCATGCCCTGTGGAAGGACTTAGGTTGACACCCATGCTGCACCATTAGACTGGCTCCATTCAAGTTTATGAAAGCGCTTTGTTTTTTCAAAGTTTGTATGTGTTGAACACAGGCTTTTAATTTTTTAACAAATTAAAAAAGCTCTATTTTGGACTTGGTTGTGCTGTAAATATCTCACTGTGATGTCACATCACCACGTTACATCATCAAAGAAAAGCAAGTTGCCATCATCTCCAAACGATGTTGTTCAGCTGTTTTGAAATCATTAGGTTGTTTTTGTGGAAAACTCATTTTAAACCCAGTGTGTCGTCCATCATTGTTGCATCATGTTGCTCGTTCAGTCAATCACTCCTCAGCGGTGTCACTCTTGCATGCTGTCACCCCGTTTCCAGTGCGGCGGTGGGGAGGCTGCTCAGGAGTTGTAATGGCGCTGGGATGAGCTGTCTGTGACCTAGTTTTGCTGTCTCCTCGTTAAATTGTTAATAGATCCTGAGTGCAGCATGGAGTCTCTCTGGGGAGCCCGAGCTGCCATAAGAACCAAAAATAGCCCCCCACACGCTGAGAAGGTAATTTATTTATTTTACCAAGTCCCTCCGTGGCCACGCCAAGCCTTCATGCCAACTTAGTGTTGCCTAAACTCAGTCGCTGAGAGAAGCGCATCGAGAAGAAGTGATGAGCACAATACATCTTTAGGAACTGCACCAATACAACTCATCCTGACTGCGGGTGTAAATGTGCTGATACTGAAAAATATCTGCCACAGACTGACAGCTGTACATAATTCATTTGTATGGAGGTAATGTACACCAGTAGCAGTGGGCTATACCCACATGTAGCAAACCGGTTATATGGATCAATTTAGCGGTTTATAGTTGAACAAACAGTATTTCAAATGTCTGTCACTATGAGGTTTGGCAATAATTTGTCCTGTTCTCTTGTGTTTCTGGGTCCAGAACAGTAAGGGCTTTAAGGGCTGGTACTGATGTTTTGGACACCGTCTGTGACAGTAGCTCCATATCATATAATTGAGCGCGCTGCCATTAGAAAGAAATTAATCTAATGCATTCCTGGATTCTGATCCAGTAGCTCAAGGGAGAACAACATAATAATTTTGATTGTTTATCAAGCTTTGCACATTGTTAGTCAACCGTGACAGACCAGAGCCATATGTGGCACATACTCTGTGCAGAAGGACATCATCATTAGCGATGTAATTATCGTCACTGCCATCCATTTGTCAAGCTCTGTCTGTCTCCAGCATATGGGACCGAGAGCAGGCAAACACTGCAGCTCTTCCTCGGGGACTGTGACAGCACGCCGTCTCTGCACAAGCTGTGCACGAGCCCTGCTCAGAACACCGGCCAGCAACACTGCTCGGTTCAGTTTAGTTCGCCACATTACTGGCACTGAAGGCATGTGAGACTCATGATCTCCATTCGTCCAGCTTCCTAATGAGGAGCTGTGCTGTCTGGCATGGCTAAAAGAGAAAAAATAATATGAGTGTATAATCACTATTACAGTAAATGCAGAAAATAAACTGTAGACGGGGACATACCCTGTCAGTGAGCCCAACTCACTAAAAGGGAAAGAGTCAAAGCAAGATATATCTCTTTAATTCTTGCTTTCTACAAAATCTGCAGTATGGCTTAATGTTTGGGTTAACACGCTGCTAAAGTAACGCGTTACAGTTGTATGATAGTAAGCCGTCTGTGTTTAAACTAGCTCAATAAGTGGCTCATAAAGATGTTCGTGTTTTAACTTTTGTCAATATGGACATGCTATACATGGTTAGATTGGAATTCAGTAGTGAAGTTCATTAAACAGAAACCATAAGAACCGAAGAATAATTCATTTAGATTTGCCAGCATGTAAACAAAAGAGACAAAGATAGTGGTGGCTCCCTACCTTTGAAGTGGTCAGGAAGTCAGAATTTGCATCCATTTCTCAAAAATGTATATTCCTCAGTCCACTCATGACAATCAAAAAGGAGTTTTCATCAAATAAATCCAAGTTACAAACTTCTTTTGACAGGAGACATATTTTCTGTTCTTCCTGCCCGGTGGTGTTTGGTATGCTTGTTTTCCTAACGTTGCTGCCTATAACATGGAAGTGTCTCCACCTTTTTCTGTCCAGTTGTCACGCCGAGTCGCTCCCAGCCTGATTTTACCTCCACACCTGCCCTGCATCAGCCACGTTAGCCCTGCCCTGTCCCAGCCGTTTCCCCAGCCTATCAGCTCCCTCCCTGCTCTCCTGTTTCTTCACCTCGTTCCGCTCACCTGCACATCATCCCCTTTTTCAGTTTAGTATGTATTTAAGTCCAGGTTTTTAGGTCATCTGTTCACCTGTTCTTGACATTTATTTTGTGCAGGATGTGAGACACTCTGCTGGTCTGTAGTCAGTTTGTGGGTCAAGCACACACACATCTGTGCTATTGGTTGTGGCTGCAATTCCTCCGGTCAAAGTTCAGTAAAGTTGAACATTTGAATGCAAATGTTTTTTTGTACTTTTTGCCCCTTTTAACCCATTCACAGAAGTCGTATTTTACTGCAATACTGCACAGCAAAAGCCTCTCTAGAAAGGGTGGATGAACGCTTTTGGTTGAGGCAAACTTCCATTTAGCTGACCCCAAATGACGGCACAAGGTTCGAGGACCCAGAATACCCAGAAATCATGTGTCAGAATCAGTAAAGTTGTTCTAAATGGCAGATGTATGTGGTCTTGATGAAGGTTCAGTCATTTTTCGATTGTCGGTGCTTTGACATGTCTCTGGATTCAGCACTCGTCCACTGCTCCGGCTAAAGACGTGACCGGAGACATGGCCCTAATGAAATCTAACCGTAGCTGAACACTGAACTATGAGATGGCTTCCCTGTGGATTAGAGCTTGCTGATGATCACCTCAGTAGTATCTTCGCTCTCAGAGACAGTTTTATACTGTCATTCATCACGTCTGCGGCACTGAGAAGATTTACGGCCGTACCCTGGAAACAATTTGGAGGAAGCCTTGATGGATGTGAATCTCTGTTGGAGTCCCGCTGGTTGATTGAGGCCGGTACAGTGGTGAGGTTTTTACACAGAATACGCTCCTCAGTGCAGCTTCAGCACACGGATAGTTCTGGCAGGTCATTACATCACACGTCTTTTAACCCTGTGCGAACCCGGCGGGCTCCTACTGGCTGTTCCAAAGCCCAGATTAAAAAAATATTGGAGACTCAATTGGCTGCTCCCAAATGTAGATTAAAAAGAGTTTCCCCCGTCATCGGTGACCTGCCTGAGAGGCTTAGCCTGGCCAAATCTCATCTCGCAAATCACCCTTCTCAACTCTTGCACAGGGGCGTGCTTCTGCGTAATCACCTGACTTCTTCTTACTGCTGCTTGGTAAAACGCTTTTACAAAGCATTTTCTAATTGTGGCGTCTCTGAAAGCGCTCTAAAACTTTCTTCTCCTCGTGTTTTCTTCAGTCCGTCTAATTACATTCCGACAAAGCTCCTGTGGCACCTGCTCCTTTGCCAGTGTTAATCATCATGATAGCAGGCCTCTCAGCTGGGCGTCCCTCGTCGGCCTCCGCGTTACGTGTGATCCTCTAAATGAGGCAGGGACGGGTTGAAGTCGAGGTCACGGCTGACAGGTGTGAGGGTTAATGAAAAGTAGACAGCTGCAGACAGGGGAGGAGTTACAGATGTGCTACGCTGACGGCTCGTGTGTGAGTGTATCAGTCTGAATCATTCTCTCGGATGTTGACCAGTTCTTACTCACCCAAACACTCCTGCGTCTTCACTTGTACCGGAGCTTTGCAGGCACCAGATTGGAGAAGTAATTCTGTTATAATCTGCAATTTAAACCTCTGTCAGATGATAGATCAATGAGTCAGGCGGACTACACTTAACATCCTCAACTATACAACACGTATGGATGCATTTTGGTCATTTTGCTAACAAGGGGGCGGCACCCCACCACAAACTGCTTACTGGAGCGACCAAAGGACCATGAACTAGCTAGTTCCACTGGACTGATTGAGTGAACTGACTCACTAGTATCCAATCATCTCTCAATCATCAATCTCTCCTCAAAAGATTCCAAATGAGTGAGTACTGGACCGAAGCACAGACTGCGTAGTCCAACTCACTGAGCTGAAGTACGGCTTATTAAAGCTCTGTTCAGCTCACGAACGAGTGAACTGAGAGCGGAGAATTTAGTTGGATAAAAATGACGTTCCCACTCCCAAGACCTAAAGACACAAGTGGGAGAGGGGCTGGCTTGAGTGACCCAGCGTCTTATTAAGGGCTCATGTTCACTGTGTAGCATGTCCAGTGAATGTACTGAACATGCACTGTTCCCTCACAGCGCGCAGTCCCACTTACTGAACTGAAACATGGCTGAACGTCCAGGTCATCTCACTAACAAGTGAGCTGAGAGCAGAGAATTTAGCTGGATAAAGACAGTGTTTGCGAACCGAAAGCTGAAGTCCTGACCTATTATGTGTCCGGTTCTGATTCTTACTTGATACTTCGAGAGGGGGGGTGGTGGGGTGTGTATGTGTGCTGTGTAGTACGTTCAGTGAGAACATGCAGTGTTCCTTCAGGGTGAAAGTGTCTCAGGCACATGTGGATCACTGTCGACTCACAGCAAGAACATGCTGGGTTCAGATCCTTGTCCGGGCAGGGCCTTCCTGTGTGGCCTTTGCATGTTCTTTCCGTGCTTGCGTGGGTTTCCTCTGGGTACTCTGGTTTCCCCCACCATCAGAAAAGGGTCCTGAGGTTGATTCTCCAGTCAGTGCCCTCAAACATGACACTGGCTGAGATCTGGAGTCGCTCCCCAGCTGCTGTAGCTGCCTACTGATCCCTCAGGACGGGTTAAATGCAGAGTACCAGTTTCACCATGTTGTACGTTGTATGATATGTGACATAAATAAGGATTCGCCTTGTTCTCCTTACTAGACATACTGTAAAGTATGATCTTCTTTTCAAAACAGGAACATATGTGTGCGCACGCTACGTTAACTGCTAGCCTAAGCATATAATATCAATCTAGATAATGCCGTCCGGACTGCAATCCATAACCAATGTTGTTGAATCATTACAGCTAAAGGTTAGCAGCCTGAGTCAGTTGTGTATTTGCTGTCATGTACACATCCCCGTTCCACCCGTGAAGGAATGACTTGAAACGGTAGCTGAGCGTATATATCTCTGCGTGGTCTCCAACGACTGACTAAGAGCTCAACTGGACAGAATAATGAACAGATCTTTTCAGGAAGTGATTCAACTAAGTTCGTTCCCCAAAAAGTTTGAACGAAATGTTCGTGAACAATGACACTAGAGCTGACTCAGCATCGCTTCTGTTCATACCGTAGAGTCCATACACGTAAGGCTGAAACAGCAAAACCCCTGAGTGTCCTGAACTGAGCGAGGGTACATTTTATTGTTTTGAATTCAATTTTTTCTTTTCAAGAGGGAGAAAAAGAGAAATATAAAAATAAAGAAATAGCACCCACAGTACGTATACTGCATCATTGTTTTACATTTGATCGCAGAGCATAGTGATATTGCTGACTGGACAGTGGCAAATGTTTCCCTCGGCTTTATCGACGCTGAAACAACCTCCCTGCCAGGAGGGAACACCTCAAACACGGTGAAGATTTTGCTTCCTACAGTTTGATCTGAAGTCACACTACAGAAGAGGCAAACATCAGCATCGCCGCACACGCTCCGCTCCTCTGTTTCCTCTTTTGTCGCTTCATATTCCCCGTCCTTTGTTGAAAATGCCGCTGGCAAACGGAGCGACAGTAAACTCCTCAGCTGCTAAAAGTGAGCAAGTGATGGGGATCAGGCAGCGTCAAGCCTGAGCAAAGACTGAGATGGGCTGTGACAAACATCTCGTTCGAAATTCACTTGTACGAATTTCTATGCAAATACTCTGTTCTCCTCTCCGCTCGGTCCTACTTGGGAGACGCAGTAAAGCAAAGAATGTGCTGAAGACAGTGAGATGGAACCTCCACCGGGGGGAAAGACTGAGCAGGAGAGGGAGTAGTGAGGAAGCAACGGAGAGTTATCCCCGTGCACTTTAGTACTGGACTGGTTATGCAAGCTCTGACTGTATCCAGGCAGACGGAGAGAGAGGAGGAGAGGGAGGGAGGAGGGTGGTGATGATCTAAGTACTGTAGAGAGGAGAAAGGAACGGAAGCAGAGGATTCACTTCCTCTGTGTTTATGTAAGAATATAGTCACATTATTGTTGCTTTTTCCTTCACAAACCCCTCCATCACCTCCACCCCTGCAGGGCTGCGGTCCAGTCGCTGACCCCTGACCTCAGCCCTCACTGTGATCTGAAAATCAAAGATTAGAGGAGATCAGACTCGCAAACACCAAAGTATTTTACAGGTTTTATTCCACGAGCGCTGCGTAAATACAGACCGAATGTTCCCCCCAAGACTCCGTATGACTTTTAGTCGCGGCTAGAGACAAAAATAATCTTACTCGGGATACTTTTATCACAACGCAGCCGCCCACCGCAGACACAAATAGCACCCACACCTCCTCTTAGTGTGATCAGGGAGATTTTTTTTTTACTCCCTCGTGAAGTCTGTGAATATTTTCTCGCTGTAATGTGACCTAATACGGAAGAAGTGTGACTCTCTGAACTCGTATCTGTCGGCGGCTCCACATCTGCTCGGAGCGTAAGAAGGGCAGCTGAGGCCAAAGGCTGAAGCAGGAGAGACGAAAAGGGGAGGAAAGGGAGAATTGAAAAGGATGGATGAGAGAAGGGAAAAAGAGCGAAAAGGCAGAGTCAAGCATCAGAAAGTTCAGCCTGCAGCTGGTTATTGATTTCAGCTTGTAGCGCATTTGTCTTGATTTCTCCGTATTACGCTGCATCTTCCAACTGCGGCGAGGCGATCGCTCAAACCTTATTGCTGCCCTGCTCGCAGACGTCCGCTCGGGCCGCCACCGAACGCTCGCTCGAGTCCTGGTGGGCGGAGGTGTGATGTATGGTGCCATCACTGCGTGCCGCTGGTCCTGCCCCTCTGAACGCCACGGCGCAGCCGAGCAGTCGAGAGTCAGCGTGGCGCTGGGAGTCCCAGCGGCACCGGCTCACTTTGAGCTCTGTGCGTAAACAGAGAGACAGATGGCCACGCTGCCAAGCAAGTTTCTCTTCCACCGGCTCTCGTGCCGGCACGCGGGGCACATGGGAGGAAGACGGAGGACTTTTACGTTGCTTTGTTCCCATACATCAAAAAACGCCCTGGCATTTTTCAAATTCAGTGAAAGCGCAGGATTAATAATTCAGGCCGAGTTCGGCAAGATGGAGAGATGTCTCGGCTGTGAAATACAATAAGCTCTAAATCACCTCGCGCCCACGACCTTCAGTTGTATGAATTATATTCTTGTATTGTTCAACACATGAAAAAACAAAAAACAGGAGGCTAAATTCATGATTGGTTAATATAATCCACAGATTTCACCTCAGTGTGCAAAATGAAAACAAAATGTAAGATCTCAGTGACGACACTGCGGCAGACCTCCTCACACAAGCGTAACGTCTTTGCATGCGGAGGCCCTTCTTTCCCAGAGCCTGAGAGCATCTTGTAACGTTGCGGAGCGGCAGCAGCCTGTCGTTGGGGGGAACAGTCGGGAGCTGTTGGAGCAGGCGGGGCGAGCATGCCTCTTCTGCAGGAACATGGATTATAGATCAACGCTTCCCATCCCAGCCGCCCTCACACAGAGCAGAGGCTGTCACTGGGACTGCCGAATGAGCGTTTTGTGGAATTAAGAGCGAATATTTCCAGCAAGGGGAAAGTTTTCAGTATTCCCCTGATCGCACGTGGTGTTCTTTCTTCATGATAATGATTCACTGATCATTAATTCAATGATTTCAATGTTTTCTTTTGCAGAGACAAGCATCTGGAGCAACGACTGGAGGCAGCAAACCATCTGCTGGCCAAGGTATTCACTCACCATCATGATCAGTCTGAAAAGTCCACAAGCAGAATGTTACTGATGGGTTGTTGTCACTAAAGCCTGTGTGGTGCACACAGCGTTTAGACGACACAGCAACAGGACAAAGACAGTGTTGCTCTTTGGTTACAATGGAAAGTAGGATTTTCAGTCATCATCATGATTGTTTCAGATGTGTTTAAAAATGTTTGCTGAGTATGCTTACTAATGCTGACTAAGGACCCATTTTAGATGTTAAAGCCAGGGTTGGTAAGTTCTTCTGGAAGCACTTTTTGTTGTATTTACAGAAAATCTCTCAACATCCCAACAGCAATCAATTATTCAAATGCTCTAACAAATAAAAGAAGTAAATCCTGTGACCGGCTGTTTCAGGCGTCTGATAAGCCCATCCAGTCGTCTTACTCGGCCTAAAGAGAGGCTACCTGTCTGTCTACCTACGTACCAAACCATTGTAATATAATATGATCTACTTTGAATGTTAGTTTCACATTCCTCCCTGTCACGAGGCTTTAAATATCAGAGGAAATTTGCTCTGTTCAAAAAACATTTTTATATAAATTAGTTTTAATTATCAAGTTTATTTGAAGCAGTTTGTAGCCATACACCTCTTTTTACCTTTTTTAATTTACTCTAAAGCACTTTTTCTGTTTCTGTCTTGACAGAAACTTAAAAAACAAAAAGAAAAGGCCTTGGTTCCACTGACTGAACTGACTCAGAACCCTCTTGAAACTGAGACGATGCATCAGTTTGTTTATTCAGTTTGTTGAAACAGTCTACTTACCGCGCTTACATTTTCCAAACTGTCTTAATATCCCAAGATTTTTCTGTATCACAGTTAGATCAGAGAGAATTTAACAAAATCGTTGACTTGTATATGTCTCCTCTCTGCCTTTGCGTTCGCACGCTTTTGCAGCACACCACAGGGGTTCTGGCAATAAAAAGGTTTCCTCTGCTGTGGTAACAATTCACAGGAAGACCTACTTTGCAAACTGGGCCATGGTATTGTTGGCATAATAATGTAATTCAAATCCCTTGAGTTATAAATGGTAAAATTGGGCTCGCAGTACTTAGCAGGATCCTTTGAAATTCATAAATGGTGTTAAGTGCAGAACTGTCATCCTGGCAAAATGAGAGCGTGCAAGAACAAAGGCCCGTTTCTAATCAAGCTCGGCTTTTCTCATGAGCTCAGCTCAGGTGAGACGAATGTGAATCAGTCCGACACTTCCACTCTGCTCTGCGGAATTAACAGACGCTAACTAAACTCTGAAAAGGGGCTGATATGTCATCATGAATACACATTTAGCAGGTTGTATCGTGTTACTGGGTTCGCTAGTTGTAACATGCGAGCAGACATACTGCAGATCTTGTAAGTGCTTTTTGCACATTTGCAAAATTGGGTTTCACGGCAGCAGATGATACAATACACAGAGGGATCGCTGAATGAAATCTCCTCCCCTCCTTGAGGTCGGCCCTCTCCTAACACAATGGATGCAGCAGGTTAATAGAAGCCCATTCGGTGCTAAATGGCTCCACAGTCCCATTCAGGGCAGAAAGCAGCCCTGTGCACCTGGAGACCATGTGTCACCTCTGCTCCGTCTCTGGGGCTGCTGATAACACTGTTGCCGCGTGTTGAAATGGATTTCTGTCCCAACTTGTGGGATGATGAAGTGCACCGCAGCTCGGCTCAGTCCAGAGGGAAACATCCCGCCAGTGATCGGGGGGGATTTCAGGCAGCTTAATTGAATTTGATACAGGCGTGAATTGCATTAATTTGACATTTGTCCATTTTTTTTTACACTTTTTTCTCCCTTCCATTGTTTCTGATTTAGGAGAGTTACTGAAGTCTGATTCACTCTAATGAAACACACTAATGAATGGACAGTTTAGGAAAGGTACTTTATAGAAGCACTACTTTTATTCTATTCATATTCTAATTATATAGTGCTTTATGCATTATCTCATAATCCCACCTCATAGCTTAGAATATAAGAGGAAAAGGGGACGAAGTGGATGATGGGAAAATGTATCCCTTGTACAATAAGGAGGTTTAAAAGGCCACTTTTAGTGTATATAAGACACAGAAACATTTCTTTGGATTAGGCAGCTTGCCCTATTTTGGCACTTAGTCTTTCCAGTCTCTCCATACCATCCAGATCTTTTAAAAATATTGTGTTTCAAAACTGTGTAGTAACAAGTTATATTTTGTGTAAATATCGTGTACACACGCTGCCGAATTGAACACTGGGTACCTACTGTTGGGTC
Organism: Lagodon rhomboides; assembly: GCA_039737535.1. Taxonomy (NCBI): domain Eukaryota; kingdom Metazoa; phylum Chordata; class Actinopteri; order Spariformes; family Sparidae; genus Lagodon; species Lagodon rhomboides. Next base: position 16,374,108 of record CM077795.1, read on the forward strand.
CGAGGATAGATGAGGGCAGCCACATGTCACTTTCCTGTCGCCAGAACGACCACGCCTCCCTTTGGGTGAAAGCAAATGCTGTGAAAGTGCTGCCCGCCAAATTGAAAACAGCGAGTAGCGACATGCCTTAAAGCCACCGTGATGCTTTTATGTCAAACAATAAAAAATCCCAAAGGTCATGATTTGATTTACTTCCCAAAAGAACTAAAGTCAGTGAAAAGAGAAGAGATCTGTGGCTTTAGGTCGTTGACAGAGAGGATGGAAATGGCCAGTCCAGACGTGCCCTCCTGTGTCAAACAACTCATCACAGGTTAGTAAATGACGTTGCTGAGTAAGTGACATGTGATTGAGATCGAAGCGAATCAAAATAAAGTTGTCGCTGCAGTTTTTACCATGAAAAACACAGGGTCTGACCGTAAAATACCCGCTTTTAGAATGGAGTCTGGTTTAACGGTCTGTCCGCCAGGCGCAGAGGCTGTTTCAGTGTTAATAACACACATCAATTGAGCTGACCTACATTCTAATAATGAATCTTGTAAACAGCGTAAAGTAACATTGGAAGTGGAGCTCAAACCGACCTGTTTTCACCTCCTCGCAGCTCGGAGTACACAGCCGGCCGCGTTAGTCAACACGAGTCTCAATACCAAAAAGATGATGAGGTGGTTGTGTGTGTCAGGTTCTATGTTGGAGACTGGGACTGAAAGGACACTCGTCATCCACTATTTCATTCATTTTTTCTATATAATGACACCCAACATAGATCGACAGCAACATAACATGATCGTCTGCCTGTCTGGTCATCAGATTTGGGCTCCTGATAACTAAAAATCCATGCGGTATTCTTTTTTATTATGCTATTAAATTGGCAGAGACCCCGGAATTTGCATTTACCGCCAGTCGAATTAGAGGGGCTGTACCCAGATGGGATGCTCTCGGCTATGACACATTTGTGTTTCAGAGGGACGCAGAAATAAATTACATTGTTTTGTTTTGTTCTCCTCAAGCAATAACACTGTACACTATGTTCATAAAAAATATTCCTTATTTAAAAACTTTACAATGTCACTTCACAAAGTAAAAATACAATAAATGATACAAGAACTGATGTTATTACAATATCAACACTATTAACCCATTCATCCCATTTTTCCTGCTTTGTCAGCCAGCAGCAGTATCACTGCACCCTGTAGTTAAGCACTCAGCAGTCTGACTTACTGGATGTAGACTGTTGGTATGGGGTCATCCCTATGTTCCCCGAAGAAAAAAGGTCTTACGTTCCCTGTTTTTTCCCAAAAAGGGACCTATGTTCCCTTGTAGCAGTACATACCGCATAGGATAGGACCCTAGCGTTAGGGTAGGGTTAGGGTTAGGGTTAGCCCGTAGGCCTACATAGGCCTATTTGCCATGGAATTTTTCAGTAATGGTGGAAAAAGTAACAGACTGGGGAACATAGGACCCTTTTTTTAAAAAAGGGTCCTATGTTCCCCAGTCTCATACAAAGAGGGGAACATAGGACCCGGGGAACATAGACACGCTCCTGTTGGTATAAAGTCTGTCCCCTCCTTCCGTCCTCTGTCTGTGTGTTCACTGTTTTCAAAAGCCCGTCACTACGTGTAACAGCAACGACTCCTCCAAGCTATCGACCCACGCGCTGAAACTAACAAGTTACTCTCACACTAGCCTGTTTGCTAACGGTGCAGACATAAACACGTTAGCTGCTGTTACCTTTTCTCTCTTGTGGGGATTTAACTATTTTAATGCCAGAGCTCGCCTTCCCACGTGCAAAACCGAGTTTCCTCCCGACACTATTTTGCAGGGGCTCTGTCGCTGCGTCCTGGGTGGAACATCGCCCCAGATGATTGGAATTGGTTAAAAGACGTACAAACAGGCCGGAGCTTTTCTTTCCCCTATACTAGAGGGACAACCGGTGCAGCCAGACCTTTCTCCAGCGCTGACACTGCTGTGGAGATGGGTCTGACTATGCGCCACTAATGCCATTTTTTCACAGCACTTTTGTTCGCTTGGATGAACTTTTCCATCATGATGGATCTGCTCCACAGTTTGGCAAACCTGTAACAAGCACCAACTCCCTCTTAAATCGATACTCAACTCATGTCTGTGCAGGAAACCTGAGAGAAAGACATTTTTAAAAGTCTGTGTCCCTTTTATAGCTTCTAACTGAATCTCTTTACTTTCTCTCGCCCTGTTTGTACTTTGACTTTTGGAGTCATGTTGAGTGACTGCTGGTGAAAATGCGACGTTTCCTGTAATACTGCTTCATAATAACTTTTTTAAATAACTTTTATTGTGAAGAAGTTACAGGAAATGAAACATATTTGTTACTGAATTAGCGGAGCCAATTTGTTAGCGGCAGTGCTGCGGGGATTGAGACAAGCGCGCCATTGGTTTAAGACACACCTTCAGGCAGGTGGACCAGTTATGGTGGAAATGCAAAATCCCTGCCGCGCCAAGTCAAACCAAGAAGAGCCAGGCCGGCAGATGGAATGGAAAAATGCCATAAGTACTAAGAAGTGGAGGCAATGGGATCACTCCAGCTGCTACGCCAGTCAGCAAGTCCTCATTCACACACACACACACACACCTTACCAGCCGATAAACAAGACTTTTATTTCCGTGTACCAAGTAAACTCAAAGTCGTTTCAGTGCTGACTGGATGGCTGATCTTCCAACCAACTAGCTCACAAGCTAACGATGACCAGTGATACTGAATAAGGCTGTCATGACCTGGTGGGATTGACTGAAAGGGCATCATGTCTGTATGAAAATCAATACCTTCACCTTTCCCTATAGACGCAGTACCTCACACACACTCCCTCTGAGGGAGAAATGTGTTTCCATAGTTTTTTTTCACATATTACAGTCTGAGCTGTGCTTCAGCTCTCACAGGTCACCTTTAGGAGACTTGGTCGCTCAGTGTTCTTTAGACTGGGCCGTCATCAATCATTGTCCATATACTCTTAGGCTGCCTTAAATCTCACAGGAACCAATTTGAACGTGACCTTTCACAAACCCTTTTATGGAAATAATCCCATCATCCATTGTGTCAACTTGATTCATTCATGCAGCAGCACAACACATTACTGAGACTGTGATGTGCTCGGCTCACGGAGTCTTACGTCCTCTGTGGTGTAAAGGGCATCGACCCCGTGGAGCAGGTGTGATTTTAGAGAAGGGAGCTGTGTGTGTGTGTGTGTGTGTGGTGAGGTTTGTGTGGCCCCTGCAATCATGAAATATGAATTTGTTTTCGTTGTCACATGTGTCATCCAAGGGCTCCAAGGTCAACAAAAGGTTCCAGCTAAACGTAAGTAAGCCGTTTGGGAAAGTCTCCATTTATGCCAGCGCGCATACACATTTGACCGCAGGTCAGCACGTTCGCGCACGGAGCACCTCCCCGCATGACAACTACGCTGCTTGAATAAACAACTGACTGCGCCGCATCCCACAACACCTGAACCTGTTCATTTGCTTTAATGACACATCTGCTTTATGCGAGTTTGAGTGCTCAGCGCTGACCTCAGTCGTCACTGTATTCTTTATTCGGGCTCCCCAGCACAGAGAATGCGGCTTTGCTTTGTAGGATGATGTCTTTGTGATATTAAATCTTTAAATCAGGGGCGTTTCTTTTACTTTCACTGAAGCATGTTTCATTCTCTTCTCACAGGAGGGTATAAAAGGGTGGTATACAGCATGGATGTTACCCAGTGGGAGTGTAGCTCAAATGAAAGTCAGGAAAAATCTCCTTAAGATGTCAGGAACAGGCAGGAGGCAGGCATGCAGAAAAAAAAGTAATCTAATTGTTACCAGGCCTGGACCAAAGCAAAAATACAAACTGAGGAAAAAAATGGCTGAAAAGAATACACAAACAATCTTAAAGAGGGAGAGCTGGCTGGTCTTCCTCCCCACACGGCCAAAGAGAGCCCTTCTTACCTGGGGCCTTCCTATATAAGCTGTAGAGGCCCCGCCCCCTCCATTAACCAACCACCCCAGCTGCTCCCAATACTCCACTCAGTGCAGGCCCCTCCTCCAGGCCCTGTCTGCAGGTCTCCTCTCCTGCTGAGACAAACAGTCACATTAGTGGGCGTTCCAGTCACAATCGGCTGTGCACCGCCTGTTTGACTGGAACGCCACCTCAAAAATACAATCATTTGGGCAGAGGCTACCACCACTGTGTGACAGTGGATATTAAAAAAGTTTGATTATAAGTCAGGAAAACATGGCACCTTATTTATAGGTGGATTATTGGAGGAGTTTGTCCTCTGCCATAAAAGACCAGCGTCTTCTCTATCAGACTGTCTGTAATGACGTTCATGTCAGACATGAGTCATGAACTGTCACTCAGTTAACACTGCAACAGAGAGAAGAGCTGCCTGTTAAACCTGCACTGAAATCGTATTTTCTTTGTTCCATTTATTTGGTTAATTATGTTGATGTGAACTGATTGTCCCTCCCCAGAACTAACCCTTTGTCAGATGGCATCCTGAGTTTTTGGATGAAATAATGGTCTGCTCTCAGTTTAAGAGGCTTCTTCACCCTGACAAGGATTCAAATTAAGGGAGAACTATAGAACAGTCCAACACTTCAGCACAAAGTATTAGTTATGAGTGGCGCACTGTGTAGGAGACTGGAGGGTTCCCGGGGTAAGGCTCAGGGAACCAGCTGTGAACTGCTTTTTAGTAGAAGCAAGGATATGCATTTACTAAACCAAACAGTTAATCTTCATCCTTGTGGTCTTTTCTTCTAACCCCACCTTCTGTTCACATTAAGCTGCACCCCTGAGCTTTTACATGGACTCTCTTTCCACCTGCCTACATTTCTACAACCAATGTTATTCATTTTACAAAAAAAATAGACAAAAAACAGCAAACAAAGTTAAGCTAAATTTGAATTGAGAGCATGTTTTTTCGTATTGTCTTTACATATTGTGATGATAGGGTTATTGTGAATTATTTTGGCCACGATAACTGTCCCGGGAAAATCTGACATTTCGACAGTCCTGGTTTGAACTATTGTCACCTCTCATGTGTTTATAACTCGCAGGTGAATGAAATGTTTTGCCAGGATAATCTTTCCCTTTTCCCCACCTGGCTCTCAGAGCTTTCATAGTGCAAGGATTCCAAGTTCTCCTAACCGACTGGCTTCCTGCACGAAGGATGGCTCTGCCACCGTGCTCAGATAATAAACAGAATACAGAAACAGCATAAACTCCTGGTCCTACAGCAACGCTAGCAGCTCCATGACACTTTACTATAGGACAGCAGCGCTCTGATCTAAACATCAATGTCTTCTTAGTTGGTGTACATTTGCTAGTGCACTTAACATAAAGCTAAAAGATACAGGTTCATTTACAACTCTGGGGTTGTAAAACAAGACTGAGTTCATTCCCTTTATTCTACTAAGAGAAAGAGAAAAAAGTATTTTATACAGTGGAGTGTTGAGGATGAGTTGAGGAGTCTCACAGCCTGAGGAATGAAGCAGCACTGTAGTCTGGTGGTACAGCAGCAGATATTTATGTGTTGGCTGAACAGACTGTGGCTGTGTTGTACAGCACTGGGATGAAAATAATACACCATCAGCCATTGGCCGTTAGATGTGCCATCTGGGCAACTTGAGGGACGTCTACAATCTGCTGAGAATGTGTTCGACGTGAACAGATTGCGCGTTGATTATGAGCAAGAAAACTTTAAAATCTCCCCTCCTGGAGATTCTCACAGCGACCGAGACGCATGAATCCTTCTCTCCTCTCACCATTCTGCCTCTCCTCTGTCTAGATGACAAGAAGAACAACCTCCCCCCGGACTTCGACATCGACATGGAGAACCCGGAGACGGAGAAGGCGGCCGTGGCCATCCAGTCGCAGTTCAGGAAATTCCAGAAAAAGAAGCAGGATGTGAAGCCGTAGAGCGGCCGCCGTCTGCCGCGTCCTCACCCGACGTGGGCCGGGTCTTGCATGTCAATCAAACTGCACCGTCATGAACTGAGAAGGAAGGGAGGGGGTGGGATTCCTGAAGGTGGGGGTCGGGGGTGGGGTGGTCTGGGGCTAAATGGTGTCTTTGTGAAAGTGTGTGTGTAATTACTAACTTATAATGACTATTATATACATTATTCAATTCTGGGTGTAATTATTGAATTCTTTCCTATGATTTTGCTATTTGTGTTTTTTACTTCACTGACACCTCACAGTGTAGCTGCAGTAGTGCTTACGGCTGAGTTGAGTTTTTCTGATGTCACACTCACAGTGTAATATACCCATGTGACGCCCAAAACTATAATGAGCCCTCTCATTAATGTCAAACAGTGATTATCTTTGATTCAGGGGGGAATATAAAGCCACATGCATTGCTGTGATTAACATTTCAACCTGGGTCATGATTTCATTAACAGTCAGGCGTCACAATCAGAAGTTTCTCAGCTCTACTGGAGGTCTGTTAATGGCGTTTTCCCCTCTGGCTGGGTAAAAACGATCCCGTACAGTTGCCAGTGCCGCCACGCCGTATCACTGTTTGCTTTTAAAAAATCAAATCAGTGTCTAATTTGTATTTCGACGTCGGAGGTCTGCCCTCTGTCGCGTCCTCACATCTGCCGACATGAACCTCTCTTGAGTTGTGTGTCTTTGTAAAAAAAAAGATGTAGATGCCGTGCTGTGATTCCATTTCCACTTGTGCTTTCTTTCCTTGTTCTCGTTCAGACGTGATTTCAATAATGTCACTGTTCAGTTGGCTCACACGTGTATACTGTACGAGCGCACACGATTATGCATGCAAGCTTGCGCAGAGGAAGACATACAAACACACACATGCACACACATAAACAGAGAAATGAATAAAGACGTTGAAAAGGTGTGCAAGTTGATTTACTTTCTATTATTTGGAATTGTTCTAGTTAAAGGGATATTCTGGTGTAAGTTTAATCCATGGTCTAACACACCTTGACACCGAGTAAGACTCCACCTTGAGAGGTCAAGTTTGCTGACCGCTCGCTTAGCTAGTTTTAGCAACCTCAGAAAAGACCGCATGATAACAATACACTGCTGCTTACGCCTCCATTTAGAAACCGCCATCAAAAAGCCACTCATAGCCACAATTAATGGTCAGAACAGCACCAAACTTCAGCAACAGTACATGTACAGTCCCAGCACACAGTACGAAGCATCAAACATCTGCTAGCTTAGCCGGATTTGTATTAAAAACACAGCACAACTCACTGCTCTCCTCCAGCAGCCTGCCTTTGTGGGGAAGCCCTGGCGAGTCGATTACTGAGTGCAGTAGATTTCAGTAGACTTCCGCAGCTCAAGGATGAAAATGTATGATTATTACTCCATTACTTCCGTTCTTTTCCCTGTCAGCTCTTGATAATAAGAACTGAGCATTCCATGGAGTAATAATCATACATTTTCATCCTTGAGCTGCGGAAGTCTACTGAAATCGGTAATCGACTCGTCAGGGCTTTCCCACAACGAGCAGGCTGCTGGAGGAGAGCAGTAAGTTGTGCTGTGTTTTTAATACAAATCCAGCTAAGCTAGCAGATGTTTGATGCTTCGTACTGTGTGCTGGGACTGTACATGTACTGTTGCTGAAGTTTGGTGCTGTTCTGACCATTAATTGTGGCTATGAGTGGCTTTTTGATGGCGGTTTCTAATTGGAGGCATAAGCGGCAGTGTATTGTTATCGTGCGGTCTTTTCTGAGGTTGCTAAAACTAGCTAAGCTAGCGGTCAGCAAACTTGACCTCTCGAGGGGGAGTCTTACTCGGTGTCAAGGTGTGTTAGACCATGGATTAAACTTACACCGGAATATCCCTTGAACGGATGTGACTACAATGAGTCCTATTGACCACAAGACTATACAAGGTGTGTAAAATCGATTACCATTATTAGCATTTTATTACAACCGCTTTTTTAAAAAAAGAAAAAAGAAAAGTTCAAACAGAAGGCTGACTAAGCATCTTGGATTATTAAGGTGGAAATAGACAACTTTTCAACCTTCCCTTGCATTTCCCTGACGTATTACTGTTGAGTTAGTAACTACCATAATCAGCCTGGCTACTTTCCAAAGCAAAAAAAACAACCATAAGAATCCCAAACTTGACCAAGAAACCCTGTACTCAGTCCTGTGAAAAGGCAGCGTTAAACACCCAGTTTTATAAATAAGTAGGCGGGTCGTGTGACTTACTGATCTGCTAGAAAGAATGCCGATATTGAGCCGTCTCAAGTACTGGTGGTAAGAGGAAGCACATATCAGCAGGGGAACAGACTTTGACACAACACCGATGCTCTCTGTTGAGTGAATGCCCGCCCGCTCACTCTTGTTTCACCTCGGTTTCTATCACTCTCCCTCTTCACCTTCTTTGCCTCCTAGTTTCCACATTTATTCCAGTTGATCAGCTGTTACCTGTGGACAGTGACAGGATAAAACAATGTTCCAAACAATGTTTTGGTTGCGCAATGGCAGACGTGTGTCCTTTGTGCCCTAGATCAACCTACTTTGTTTTTATGGGAAAAGTCCAGCCCGGTGGCAAACTTTTTTGAGCTTTATTGATAGGACAGCTCAGAGATGACAGGAGACAGGATGAGAGGGAGTTGGTGTGACACGCAGCAAAGGGCCACAGGTTGGACTCGAACCCTGGCCGCTGCAGTGAGGACAAGACTGCACATGGGACGCCTGCTCTGCCAACTGAGCTAATGGGCGACCCCCCAGTGGAAGACTTACTGGCATAGTGATAACGAGGTTTGTATGGAACCAATCTGTACACGGATGGTGTCATTATTTGACAGTCATTACACTGTGCAATCAGTATTTACTTCAGAATGACAAGTTAAAGTTAAGTAAGTAAAAGTTGTCTTTTACAAGTTAACCGATCTTGACCAAAGAAATCTATCACTGCTGCTCTGGATCAGCACGTACTGTAGTCAGTACAGTTACAGGATCCTGATGAGTGTACTGTAAAATGATGCATTTGTGTATCAAAATGTGTGACTGATCTGCTGCTTTTGGTTAACACAACATTTGGTTAAAGGGTAAATCCACCAATGTTACACATTACAGTGTGTTTACAGGTCTTGGTTGTGCTACTGCATATGTGAAGTAAGTAATATTTGTATACTTTGTAGTTCCAGAGGAAGCTGCACGTAATCTGATAAATCGCCTCCAGTGATGTAACTCAGGGGCAAGTTGCACTGTGGGTAATGTAGGCGTGGGTTTTTGAAAAGGACAAAGAATGTGTCACGAAGCAAAGGTGATATCTCTGGTTCTGCTGCATCAACTTTGATCATTTGTTCTTAAACTCTCCAAAAGGATCCAACAGTGTTACAGTAGACACTCCCCAAGACCTGTAAACACACTTCAATGTGTAGGATTGGTGGAATTACCCTTTAAGGCTAGGAAAAAACTATGTTCAGTCCAGCTTTGACTGGTTTCTGTTGAGCACTCTGACCTCCTGTGCATTATACAGAAACAACATCAAATTACCTCATGCTTCATTACTGAACCTGAATACATTTGAAGCAATAACCAACCAATGCTGTCATCACTCTGGGGAGATGAAATGTTATCGTTTTGAATCTCACATAATCATTTTTAAAACATCCATGTCTGCCTATTGTCTTCTGTCAAGTCGGCGGTTTCAGAGCGTCCCACAAGGACCTGAGGCTGGTTTCACATAGACAGACCTGAACTATGGCTTGGACAAAACTATTAATCAGACTTTTGTTCAGATAGATGTTGAAAATGGCTGCACAAAGCTGTCTAGTTCTTGTCTATTTAAAGCAGGACTAATTTACTCTGAATTCTGGGTAAAAAAGGCAGACCATTACCTTTGTCAAACCGCTCAGCTCCAGTCACTCCAACAGAAGATGTTTTCCCTCTGACTGAAAAACAGTGATAATATTTCACTGGGAAGAATTCAGCGAAGAGTGTAGGAATACAAAACAGTGTCGGCAGTGTGAAATGTGCAGGGCAGAGCTGTAGCAGAGCCGAGCTGCTGTCCACTCGGGACCTCTGCTAACTCGTCAGTCGGACGGACAAAATGCACAGGACTGATGATACCGTGTGTTTCCAACAGGTCACCACACTCTCTAAACTCTTCTCTGTACTCTCTCTACACCAAACTACAAACCGCCTGCTGCCACCTGTCAGCAGGTGTCACTAATTCGTTACAATGGAAACATGGCTCTCATTTCTGAGTTAGTCTCGAGACAGAGGAGCTAACTTTATCAGTTTAAAATAACCTGAGTTAAATGAAGACACCTGACCCTACAGAGCAGTCTAAAATATCTCTGTGGAACTGACCACAGAACATACGGTACGTACAGACGAAGGCTTCAGAGGCATCTCCTGGGCTCGAAAGGAAAGCAAGAGGTATCCAGTGACCCCAAGGGAAGGAATATTTAAAAAGCATTTATTATAGTAGCTTAATCCTTAAAGTTATTGAAAAAGCCGAAGTGTTTCAACATTTGATAAGATCTGTTGACCCTCCTGATTAGTTTCTATCAGTCTTAAAGATGCTCATGCTGTGGACGTAGTAATAAGTGTGCATCTGTAACCAGACTGAATTTGTTGGACAGATCACACTATATGTCACACTTCATCAGATAAAATCTAGAGGAGATCACTGAAGTCCTCACCCATTAAATGGATCTGAGGGGAGAAAAATCATCTTTAAATCCGACAAATGAATCATAAACAATGCCGGCTGTCGGCTCCAAACTGTCCGTGAAGGTGCGGTGCTCAGTGCTGCCGTTCCGCACTGGGACATGTTTATTACTTTACATTTTCAGAATCATTTCCCCGGCGCTGCCTGACGACAGCTTCATATTTCTCGGGCTGATCAGAGGGAAGAATCCGGTTCGCCTGCAACTCATTTATGACAGCGGTTACGAAGCACCGAGTGTGGCAGCAAGTAAATCTCCCTTTCCACGCTTAATTTGTTGTGGACTTGAGAGCTGGATGGCAGATACAGTTATCATGCTGAGTAATACGCCCTCCTGCCAACCCCCTGTCCAGTGATATAAGACCATGGGAGCAATTTAGCAGGCGGGACGCGTGAGGCTCAGGCAGGAGATCAGAGCGGCACGTTGGAGAGGCTTCAATTACTAAAGGCAGTTAGCGAGGAAAGTCTTTATAACCGTCAAAATTATATGACCTCGCTTTACAGCGATGATCAGATTCGAATGAATATTTATAAGCGCCTGCGGTGATTTTCTAGAGGCGCTGACATTTTTAATTCACACTGACTTTATTAAAGGAGAGATTTACCCCCAGACTCTCTCACACTGATGGATTTAATCAACCTGTAATGTTCAGCGCTGTTTGTGATCGTAACTTTATCCTGACCACGATTGCCTACACATCCCAGAATGCCTTTTGACTACAATGCTATCAATGGCAGTGGCTAAGTGCTGTCAGTAATTTAACCCTGTACATTAATATACTACTAAATTGTATCCACTGCATACTAATCTTTCCAGTGTACAGTTTTTGCAGTAGTTATGCGAGAAATCAAGATACTTAAAACCGTTTTACACTAAAAGGACATGATGCGATGTGTGTGCCAGGCCGAAGCAGTCAAACTAAGATGCTCCATGATGCCTCTGCTCCTTCAACTTCACAAAGATCTGTGAGAAGCTCCTCCATTCCTGCGCGCCGGCCCGATCACCAGGATAAAATGTTGGCATTGTGCATTTGCTGCAAACCGCAGATATGTTAGACTTTGTCCGTTTCACACGCATCAGCATTTCTGCATTGTGCGTCATGTTCAGATCACATGTACATGGGTTGACGTTCATAGCAGGAGGGGTGGTGATGGTGGTGGTGTGAGAGTGAGGTAAGATGGCTGCCAAGTCTGAGACCGTTTCCAGATCATTGTTTGCATTCGGTTCAACTTACAAAACCAAGTTGTTTTTGAAAATTTGGCAGCCATCAACAAAAACTGGTATTTTTAATAAGACGTCGGGGCATTTTCTAGTCATCTTTGTGGTGACAGAACCAGGTACTTTAAGCATAAACACGACCTTTTCCTAAATCAACCAAGTGGATTTTGTGCCTAAACCTAACCAGACCATCAGCACAGCGTATTCACAACATCAAATTGAAATGTGAAACGTACAGTGCCAACGTATTTTCTGGCGATCGGGTCGTAAACTCGAGAACAGTGTCCATCAGCAGCACAAACATTGTTCTCTCTTTCAGTCTGCATTCTGATTTATCATCTACACATCCTTTTTATCACTTCTTCAGTGTGAACACACCACATACTCCACCCTCCTTAGAATTAGTCTGTAGTATGGCTTTTTATAGCTACACCCCTGATAATACAACTTGTCTCTAGTCGCATTGCATTCTGGTCTTTCGAGGCTTTGTTGGTGGGGAAAGGGATTTCTCACGTCTCTCTGCAGATGAATTCTCAGTGCGTTACTGTTGATACAAAAATTGAACTTGATGGTTGAAGATGTCTTAAAAGATGTTTGAAATGTTCTGGGTAGTTGTTTCGCTTCACCACTTCTGCTGTCCAGGGAAATACTAATTATTCACACATTTTTCCTCACCTGCGTCTCTCTGGGTTAAGAGGGCTGCAGTTCATCTCAACATGCACTGGGAAGAAATGACTAGATGAAGGTCACAAACTGAAACGCGTTGGTGTGATGCTGAAGTTATTCTATACAGTGCGAGGGTTGCTGGACTTATGACCTCTTCAGACAGGAAATCCCTACTTTGTGTCTTCAAGAAAGGATTGTTGGTAGATTGGAAAAAAAAAGTAAAACACCGCCAAACAGCAAAATGGCCCAGAAATGCATACTCCATGTGTTTGTGCGAGTGTTTCTCAAATGTTTAAAGGCTCTGGGATGAAACTTGATGGGAGAGGATGGATCAGTGAGTATCATAACTCTTTTACAACACTGTACTGCCACCTGCAGGATCACAGCAGATGATCTGAGTGACCGACATACTGACAGGCTTTACGGCGTCTTACGGCTGTTAGGATGAAAATAAGGCGAGGACTCGGGCTCCCCTCCTGAAATCCAGACCCAAACAGCCGGAGAGCAGAGCCTCCTCCCGCTCTGCACGCGTCTGCTTCATCTCCACACCACCATCAGTCACTCATGTCAAACCCGTGGAGGACACTTTGGGGAACAGCCATTTTATTAATCAAATTGGAACTTTGTGTTAGTTTCTCTTTATTCCAGTGCCACCATGGTGAACACTCATGTTAAAAATAAAAAGTGACATTTTTTTTTTGTTAAAATGTATAATCATAATGAAGACAGTTCAATCATAGAAACTAATCATAGAAACTGACATAATGACCTCACAGCATTTTGGATCACACTCTTCTCCCTTCAGGCTAACTCAAAGAAACAGAAAGAACAGAAATGGGCCAGGGTAGACAGGAACAAAAAACAGCTTCTTACGTATATCCACATTTTTTTTTTTTTAGATATTTCCCATAGACATTATAGGTTTGGTTTGAAGGGGGGATTCTGCTGGATTGTCTCACGTTTTTTTTTCCCTGTAGAGGAGCATCGCTGCAATGCAGCAACAGTAAATCTACTGAGGAGAGTGAGAGCCCTGAAGACTCTACCTAGTGCACTGAGAGTAGGGGGATCTATCTGGACACACTTGAGTTGGGGTGTTGTGAAGTGCAAACCATTAGTTCTCTAAACCCTCCCTATTCTAGCTAACATCATTTACCACCCTGGCAAACAAGCAGTGGTAAACTACACCTGAATACATAGCTGGAGAGTGTCCGGCCCTGTAAGTATACTCACAACATAGTTATTTTTCATCATTACAGTACAGTATAGAGCAATAGTTTTCATATACTTTTCATATCTTTTTTTCATATTGCACCATCAGAGAATGGGACACAGAGAAAGATCAACAGAGACTCCATTTCCTAATTAAAACGAGATATGTGCAAACATGACTAAGGACTTTATTAACCAAATCAATTCTTCCCTGTAATATCCACAAATAAAAGTGATTTCTCTTTTTATATATATATTTATAGTAATAAGAATAATAAATCTTCACATTGGATCATTTCATAGTGTGACAAAATGCTCGACTGGGCTGTCTAGCCACGATCGTAATCCTCATTGTCTTTTAATTGGTCAGTCCCCATGCATCCATAGGAAATAGATTTTTTTTTTCTTCAAAAAAAGTAACAATTTGAGAGCAGCTGAAAAGTTTGGACTGGTGTCAATTGCTTTCATTCCAAGATTTCTCCCAAGTTTCATTCAGTGTTTCACAAGGATATTCCATAGGAAAAAAATGACTCCAAATCGTCATCTTCCACTCCAGAAAAAAAAGATGTCCGGTTCTTATGAAAACATCGTAGCAATGGTGATAATAGATCATTTGGTAATCAATAATTAATGATCATTAATAGCTGACAACTAACAATTAATAATCACTGATTAATTATAAAGAATTAACAAGAATCAAGAATAAATAATGCTCCCTCGTTACTCAATTAGTTTGGCAAAGCTCCGGCTGGAGTCGTTTCCGATGAGTGAATTTTTTCTCAAGTGAAAAAAAAAAGAAAAAAAAAAAAAGAAATACAAACAAGAGATAAAAGAAAGCTCTAAAATAAATAAAAGGAGATTAGTAAAAGTGACCCCGCCCTTGGAGAGGGGGACGTATATACAGAACTGCGTGGTGAAAGTCAGTTTACTGCACTTGAGTGTTAAGTCCAGTGTTAGAGTGAGTTCTAGTCCCGCCCTAGGTGCCCCTGCTGTTATACCAGCGTGTAGGACTTTGCGTAGGGGTTGCTGGTCTGTTTGAGATGTCCTCGCGAGTCCAGCAGGGACTCCTGGGAGGTGCTGAGCTTGGCGGCCTGGGCCAGCTCCGAGCCCTCTCTGTGTGGGAGCGTGGCTGCAGTGCCAGGTTGCCACTGGGCCACTGGGTCCCTGCTGGCCTGAGGGGCCTCTGTGGGCGTTGGGGGGGCCATGCGAGAGGGCCGTTTCAGAGAGCGACTCTTCTGGGGCTCCAGACAGGCCTGGCCCATGGCCGCTCTCTCCCCACTAGCTGTCCCCCTGGATGACCCCGAGCAGGACATGCCTCGGTTTAACAGGAAGTCCATGCGCAGGTACGGAGGAAGGTGAACCAACTCGCCCCCTGCAGGACAACACACACACGTCGGAGTTAGATCGAGAGAAAACATGCAGACACTCCCGCTCAACATCAACATCACCTGACCTCTTCAACTTATTGTATTCATGAGCTGTTTCTTTTGATTTTGAACTCCATGTGTTGGTTTCAGCAGATCTTGTCTGAGGCTTTGTCCTCCGTCTATTTACTCACCTTCATACGTGATGCAAACAGAGCTACGTCAGCTTCTCAAAGCAACACATCAGCAGTTCATTCAGTATGATCACACACACACATGCTGACTGTCTCTGACGTGGACCTCATCTAATTTCACAGTCTTACCCTTCATCCCTTGTTGCTCCTGACTTACAACAGACTAATACATAACTATTAGACTATTTTTCAAAATCAATATCACTGCACAGCAAGGATGTGCATTATTTTAATCCTATCAAGCCTTATTATCAATGTCTTAGAGTGCACACAGCATATTTAGACGTATCAAAACTACCACTTGTTACCTGCAGATCTGAATTCTTTATTTCTTATCATTTTTTCAACATGAACTTCATTCACACAGTTGGATGCTGTAGCTGAGGTGGTTTCCTGGATGCAGTGTCTCATTAAGAGCTGTTAGCATCTCCATAAAGTGAGGCTCATTTAGATGTAAAACCTCAATCATACATGTTGGTAAAAGTAATCAAATTTACTCACATTCCGTTTCAACACAGCAGCCACAGTTTCCTACTTTAGTTTCGTAAGCGAGTTCTCATGAATCTTTAGGCAGCGGTGTGAAATATTAATCGTCTAATATCTGAGAATGTTCTGTTTTATGTAACACAAATTGAATTTCTGACTTAATGGTTCCCCAGTTTCTCCCCTGAAGACTTTAAGTCTAACCTAACTGATACAATCACCAGCTTGAATACATTGTGGACTCACGGTGGTATTAGTTCATGGTTGGATATTAATATTAGACAGGAAGTTAAAATTAAGGTGTGAGTGTAAGATAATAAAAGGTTAGCATGTTGTCTGGGTTCAGCCTGAGACGGCTCTGTGGCCTCTGACAGCGTGGTCTCACCCGGTCTGTGGGCCTTGGGTACGGCCATGTTCATGACCCGGCTGACGTCCTGAGGCTTGGGCGGGGAAGCAGTGAAGCGGCAGATGCCTGATTCGGACGGTGTGCTGGAGGTCAGGCTGTCGGTGTAGTCGTTGGTGCCTGCTGTCATCTGCTCTGAGGAAGTGTCAGAGATGAAGCATTCGGTGATGGTGAATTTGGCGTGGCGCAGCTGCTCCTCCATCTTGGCGTGCTCGTAGGCTCTGGCGAGCTCCTCATAGGTGGAGGACGCGCTCTCTGTTGACACCATGCTGCTCCGCGCTCGGTCTGGACACGGGCCGGGGTTAGTGGAGGAATTAGTGTAAGAGTTAGTGGCAGATTATTGGGATGTTACTTTGTTAAAGTTGTCAGGAAACTGATTTGTTGTTAGAGATGACGAGTAGCGTTATAGTGTACATTTTAAAACAGCTGTATCCACATGTGCTGCCTACCTGTATCCTGAGATGGGCTGACGCTGTAGCTGTCACTTTCTTTGTCCACAGAGCCTGCGACTCTGGGTGTGGGCAGCCTCCAGTCAGTGCTGAGAGTGTGGGAGGAGACAGGGGGGTGTGGGCGGTTCAGGGTCCACTGGCTGGCGTAGCGGTTGCGAGCAGCTGGGCCGGCTTTGGCTGTGCGGCGGGCTGTAGGGTCTGAGGATGAGGAGGACACAGGGTGTTAATGCAGGACGTAGACAGGACATGACTGAACTCAATGAAATGGTCATGGTAGTGGTGCTAATAGTAACTAATTCCTTGCATCTATTGACAGTTGCAACCAAAATGTTCATCTTCTTTTCAGGACACACGGGCTCCATTTGCAACTTTTTATCTTGATTAGAAGTGGCTATATCAGTGAGGGATTTGTGGGAGTTGGTAGGAAAAAACTACTATCATAACAACAGCTTGAATATTCAGTCTTGTGTGCACAACTCATGAGCTAGCTGACCATTAACTGTAGTCCTCTCAGGGGAGTTTCTGACCTCTAGTAGTGCTACGGACAAACAAAAGGGCCCCTGTTTGAATTGTTGTGTGCACAAAGTCTCACACATACTAACAGTTGCACACAGGTGACATGATACACAGTCCTGCCAATGATTTCACACTATTCCACTGATATACAGGTGGTAGTAATGTGTTAAGATATGCAGCAATGTCCAAGATTAAAGAGTAAAGACGACTGTAAGCTAGTGAACAATGCAGGAATAAAAGAACCGTCTTTGTAAATGTTTTTGAACAAGTACAACAGACTGGTTAGTTCAGATTATATATGTACAATATAACAAAATCCCAAATCTACAACAATATATAGTCTCATATCACGATATCGATGTAATATCCATATACTACCCAGCCCTAATGTTTGTTTACAAGAAAGCTCCACAGGACACCTTTTAAGTACAAGATGATGAGGGTGTGTTGGATCTGTGTTTACAGTGGAAAGAGTGTGCCATGTGAGTGAGGTGATAGCCGAACTAGCTCGCAGACTTTGTTTCATTTCATTCTAAAGCACTCAACGTACAGCAGAGGTAAACAAAAATGCACATTAATGGAGGAAAATTACAAATGGATAAAAGGAAAAATGCTTGGAAAAAGAAGAGAGCAAAAACCAAATGTTTATGTTAATGTATTATGAAGTTAAAAAAAGCGTCCGTACTGGACTTACTGGTTCCTGGTCTGGCATCAGACACATCGACCAGAGGGCCGGTGGCTTGGGACAGGGACTGGTAGTGGACTGTGTGCGTGACTGTGGACGACTTCTGTTTCTGGGTCTCCCCGAAGTCGTTATCAGTCAGTAACACAGTGGACCTGTCGTCTGTGGGACAGCAACAAACACCAGCTCAGCACTTTAATAAGCATTTGCTGTATTCAATACACAATAGAAAAGAAACAAACAAGAGCAGCCCCCTCTGTGGCAGCAGTACACACCAGTGGTGAGCTTACCAACAGTCTCCATGGTGTCTCTCTCCTCGATGAGGAGCTGGGCTCTGGGGATGTCGATGTGCATGCGGAGCGTCTGTTGCTGTTTGTTAATTGGCTCTGCTGGACGGGTGTTTTTACTGAGGAGCACAAAACAAAAGAGAACTTCATTATCACAAGCTCCTGTCATAATGAACTTTCCTCTGGCAACAATGCTGTGTGCATACTGAGACGAAGTTGTTGAACATTCTTACCTCATGAGCATCTCAGCCAAACTCTTTGCATCTGGGAAACAAACAGAAAACATCCTTTAACTTGCTATCAGAGAATAGAGGCTAAACTCTGCCGTGTTTGATGATTTTCTCATCTCACCTCGGAGCCTCTTCAGCCTCTGCTCTCTCCTCCTCCTCCTCAGCACCAGCAGCCCGATGAAGATGACAACAATGCCCACCAACACACAGGAAATGGTCACCATCATCTTCAAACCTTCGCCGCCACCAGAGTTGTCCTCACTCACATTGGGTGCCTTCACCAGAGGTGCGATGGTACCTGTGCAGAAGTCATATGATATGAGTTATTCAGATACTGTTGCTCAACCCAGATGGGCTTAAAGACATCATTTACATGACAGAAAACAATTGTCAGTGTTGTTGTAGGAATCACAAAAACAAAACCATTTGATTTGTGTTGTGTCTGCTGAATAACCATTATGATATAGTGCAAAAGTTGATGAAGACTGCCAGCAGCTCCGAGTTAAGAGTTAAACATTTGATTCCAATCAGGCGGCTGCACTCTGTTATTACCTGCACTCGACCTTTTGCAGAATTGGTGGTAGTACCTGGTTCCCAATCTGCCAAAGTGCACTTAAATGCCAATGAACTCATCCTTCATAACTAAATGCTTAACACGAGTTTCTTCTCAACAGCTGCAGGATGCTGATGGAGGAGGAAGTGACGTGGTTGTCTCAGGGCAGAATACCACTGAGCTCCCAGGGTGCAATATGAGCTGGCTGTGCCCTTTATCTCAGAGGGGATCATGAAATTATTCTACTCATGCGGTGGCATTCAGTAGTCTTGTGATGGAGTGTTATAAGCAGCAACACACAGACCAGTTACAGCCACCGGAGTCTGCATGAAATGTGTCTTTTATTGCCAGATTCAATCACCTCCACCTCCGGAAGGAGTGATTTATTTCTCTTTGTTTCAAACTTCTACTGTTGGCCCGACTCAGTATGCTGAGAGCACAGGTCTTTTATCACAGGTTCTCTACTTATTCAACAGTCAGAGTTTCAGTGTTCACATCATACTATGTCTGGAGCAGCCGGTGAATCACACAGGCACAGTTTCAGCAGGCCGTGACAGATATTTCAGTGACTCCGTCCCCTGCAAAGAAAAGAGTAGGCGACAGTTCTGTTCCCTGCTGTTGTGTTACTCACTGCCATCGTAGCTGAGCGTAGCGAACTTGACTCTCTTCTCAGCGTAGCCGGCGCTGTTGTAGACCTTCATCTGCAGCTCGTACCAGGTGGCCTCCTGCAGGTCATACAGGATGTAGCTCTTGGTGAGGGAGGTGCGCTGTGCCGTGGTCCATGTGGGTGACTCCACAGCCCGATACTCCAAGGTGAAGGAGGTGATGGGGCAGCCGCCGTTGTTCCAGCCGTTCAGGTTGAGTTTGACCCGGGTGGCGTTGATGCTGGTGAAGAGCTCCTGTTCTTTAGAGTACTGAGGTTCTGCAGAGGGAGAGGAAGGAACGTCTCAGTGTGTTGACATTGTAAGAATGAACCAAGTTAAAACTTGCAGGCTCCAACTAACAATTAGTTTCATTATCAGTTAATCATACAGTTATTTACTTAATTGCTTAATCTAAAAAAGTTATGTGATGTTTTCAAATGTCTTTTTTTGTCAGGCTTTCAATCCAAAACTCAGTTTATTATTGTAAAACAGCAAACCTTCAGATTTGGAACCAAATCTGAAGCTGTAGCCTGTGACTTTTTGGCATTTTTCCTTAAAAGCCGGTTTTACCAGTTAAAAATGAATTCCATGAATCGTCTCATCATTTGAACTCTTATAAACTGTCATGTCATTTGTGATTTTAACATGTTACATTTTGCAGTGTACTGGTTAATTCAATAACAAGTAGCATTTTTTTAATATATGATGAGTTAATTGATGGCAACAAAAAACAAAACACACAACAAAGTGTGCAAGTTTGCTCTCATTAGACATAAGACTCCTCCAAATGCAAAAATAATCAAATGTTTTGATGGGGCAGTGAAAAACATCTCTCCTGATCTAAATGATCAACTACAATATTATGCACAACTTAAAAGAAAACTGTGTATACCTTTCCCATGAGTCTTTGCTTCAATGATCTCACTAATGCGTCCTGGCCCCACTGCATTCTGGGCTGTGAGTGTGAACTTGTACCAGGTGCCACACTTGAGATTCTCCAGCCGATAGGAGCGCTCACTGGGACTGATGGCGAAGTTCCCCCACTGCTCGCTGTTATCCTCCGAGTACTGCAGAATGTAGCCTGGAGAGGAACACAGGACTGTGAATGGAGAGCCCTTCTGCTGTTATTGAGAAGGAAAACAGAAAAAAACAACGGAAACAAAAACAGGGAAAAAAAAGAACAAACAGTCCGACCTCTTATGGAGCTGCCTCCGTTGTCTCCAGGGATCCAGGAGAGGGTTATAGAGGTGGTGGTGGTCTTGGTCACTGTGAGACGAGGCTGGTCAGGTGGAACTGGAGGGAAGAAAACAGACAAAGCCCACCAATAATTAATTAAAAGGACGAGTCACAGGAGAGAAGATGTGTGCAACAAAGACGCTTAGTCCAATGCAGTTTGGATTCAGGAAATTTCATTCAACAGAGACGGCTACCTGTTATTTCCTAGAAAACTTAAAGAGCTTGTTGGATCAGGGTGGCTTTGTAGCCGCTGTATTTCTTGATTTAAAATCTGCTTTTGACACCATTAATCATGATGTGCTTATTGCTAAATTAACTCATTTCAACCTCTCAAATAGTGCCCTCTGCTGGATGAAATCATACCTGTCCAACAGAAAACAAGCAGTTAAAATTGGCGATTCGCTGTCGTCATACCTCACTTGCATTCTGCGGGAGTACCACAGGGCTCAATATTGGGTCGTGTTTTATTCAGCCTATATGTCAATAACTTACCAAATGTCTGTAGAAATGTAAAAATCCAACTATATGCTGACGACACTGTATTATATTGTCATGCCAACTCAGTTCAAGAAGCTGCTGCAATACTCTCAGGAGCCATGGTGCCAGTGTGCCATTGTCTCCAAAACTGTTGTTTACATTTGAATAAAAAAAAAACAGTCTGTATGTTTTTCTCCCGGCAGCCAACAGAGGGACCGCAACCATCAGTCGTGGTGGGTGGAGAGAGACTTGATGTGGTTGAACACTTTAAGTACCTCGGGGTAATCTTCGATTCTAATCTTAATTTTAAGCAACACGTTAAAAAAGTCACAAATACAATTAAATTTAACTTATCAAATTTCAAACATATAAGACCTTTCCTGCCTATGGAGTCAGCGAAGACCTATATGCATGCAATGATACTTACTCACATTTCCTACTGTTATACAACATGGTCACATACATCAGAGAGTACCTTAAAACCAATCAAGTCTCTCTTCAAGAGAACACTTAAAACTCTTGACAAAAAACCTATACATTACCATTATTGTAAAATTGTTAATAAGTACAAAATCTTGGACTTTGATAGCTATCAGTTGTTTTTGGATGTCTGTCTCATCTTTAAGGTTTTGAAAGGATTAGCCCCTCCACCATTACAGGACTTCATAATGACAAAATCCTCTAGCGTAAACACCAGAGCACACATTTTATTGTCATGGTGTATTGTCTGTGTGTTTTTTTACGATACCTGCCTTAGGACAACGGACGAAATTTAGCAACTGTGCTAACTCCGGCATATTTACATTGATGCTCTTGCTGATGTTGATTAATGTGCATTGTCCTAATCAAATAAATAAATAAATAAATAAATAAAATAAATAAGTTCTATCCGACAAAGAGTGTTTCCTACTGTTACAATATGTGTAAAATCCTAAGTGCTATATTGTAGGCAACTGGACTTGGTTCAGTTTCTTCAACTCCCATCCAAGAGGCTTCCAAATGTCCAGATGCCTACGATATAGCACTTAGAATCACCATGACCTGGATACACTGAGAACCTTCATCAACAATGTGTTAAAAGACTAGTTGTTTAGAGTTGGTACAGAAACGCTGTATTCTCCACTTGTTTTATTTCTTACCTTGAACCTGCAGGTTGAGGACGATCTTGTCCGACCCGAAGCTGTTACTGGCCACGCAAGTGTAGTTCCCAGAATCCTCTGCTTTCACCGTGCGAATAACAAGGCTGCCGTTACCGTGGACACTGCGCCGGCTGTCAATCACAACAGGTGCTGGGGTTCCATTGCTGAAACACGCGTGTAAGAATTAGCGTTATGTTTTCAGCGTCAGCTGCTGTTGGAGACGGTGTGAACAACATCTGCTGTGTGTCTGTATTTGTACTGTACTCACATCTCCTTCAGCCACTTGATGGTTGGCGATGGATCACCCACTGCTTTACAGGGCAGCACAATGTCCCTCATCCAGGGGGTCGTTACTGTTCTGTTGAAGGTCAGGATCCGAGCCGGAGCTGCAAAAACACACACATGCCACATCAGCCAACAGAGGAGATGCAGTAACACATGGGTGTGTTGTTGTTTGCGTAATGATTTCAGAAGACTTTCACTATTGTTGTCCTTTCATTTCCTCGCTAACCCTTCAGCTCACTGAGTCGGGGCTACATGGTCAGGGGCCACCATCTGATGGTGTTTCTCTCACTATCTTAGCAATGGAGCAGGGAAGAGAGAACATCCATCACCTGGACAGGAGACAGGACTCTGGGGCCTGACTCCAGACACCAGGGAGTCTATCAGTGTATGCAATCAGCTTATCAGCTCTCGCCAACCATGTTAAGTGTTGACAGGGCCAAACGCAGGCTAATTCACATTCAACTGATGCTTCCCCACCTGTTGTCCTGTAAGGAGATACCAGGAATGACTACTGACTACTTTTTCGTGAATCCACATGGGTCAAGTGAGTTGGGGTAAAAAGGTGAAGCAGTGTATTCCACATCAAGGGATCCTGTCTGCATTTCAACACACAGTACACTGGACTAACTGGACTGACTTTGAGGAAGTTATTAAAAGTTAGCAACTGGACCTACTGCAATAACATGGTGTACTCTGAATTGTAAAATATCCTTCCTCATTGCTATACAGAACTTGTGCTTCAACCTGAAGGAGTCCCAAAATTATGCATCCTATCTTGCACTTAAAGTCCCGCCAGCACGAAGACACCATCTACCTCTTTTACAGGCTGACAGAAACCTTTAGGAAGTTACTTTAGGACGTTATTTACCAGTAAATCAGGCAAATGAAATGTGGAACACAGTACTGTTTCTTCAGCGCCGCCTATCAAACTGTACCAAAGATAAGCTCCACCTACCCTCAGCCATGGGCTTGACGGTGATGATGTCACTGGCGTTTCCTCGGCCTGCAGCGGTGACGGCCACCACCCAGATACTGTACTGACGGTTCCTGCTCAGGTTGGGGATGCGGTAGAAGAAAACATCTGGGGCGGCCTCAAACTCACTGCTCACCTGGATGAGGAAAGACATTTAAGACTGTCAGAACTTCTTGATCTTGTTTACCATCAACATTTAATACTGACTTAAAGGGTAATTCCAGTACTTTAAAATCTGGGCTGTATGTTTACATATTTTGGTGTTGACATGACTAATAGGTACAAAAAGGTTTTAGAAGCGGTCCTGCAGATCACCAGTCGGCAGCCATGAGATGGGCTGAAATGGCTGAAATGTAACTGCGCCCATCAAAAGTACAGCCACTTAAAGCACTTGTTTTTGCCAGAGACAAGCTCAGATTGTTATTCCAAATGTCTGACAATATTACTGGAAGGATCCCTAGGGAGAAAGACTATTCAGATCCTTTTTGTTTAACCAGAAACAACGTGGTTGTATAGAAGCCTTATCCTTTAAGTTATTTTAGTTCCTAACTCACATGGCCAGATGGCCCAAATGATCAGTTAAATTTCATCCAATAATAAATGCTGAATTTATCACAGGAACTTTAGTGATTATAAATACTGACTGTCTCATTTCATGTATTTTTAAATGTGTTACCGTGGGGTGTGGGTTGGAGCAGAAAACGGTGTATTTCCTGATGATGCCGTTCACTTTGAGAGGAGGAAGCCAGGACACAAACACCACAGAGTTCGATGCAGCTGCTGCCTTCACACCCGCCGGAGGACCAGGGACTAAAAGGAACAGATGAGCCAGTTGATATATTTCACACATTAAGCTAATATTATTACTCAGAAGATCTTTATGGGGCTTTTTACACTGATTGTAAAGCAAGATAACAGATGGCCGAATGTCATATTCTGCTACATGCAAGAGTTACAGCTCTCCACTTAATAAGCGTATTTAAGACCCTGCTGCCTCCTTACCTCATTTTTACCACAGGGGTTCATTCACTGCTGCAAAGTATTCTCAGTTTAGCAAAACTGATCTAATCTCCATGTAATATAAATATCAGACTGACATACTGCGATTCCTTGGAGCCCTACAGCAGCGAGTTAAACTTACACTTCGGCACAAGTATGAGCATATCTGTTAAACAGCTTGGGTGAGATACAAGTGAAATGTGACAGCTGCCTTTTATTTGGAGAGGTGACCTAATCTTCCTACCGTCTTCCTTGGTGCGGGTGTAAATCTGTTCACTGCGAACGCCGTCTCCAGCCCTGGTGAAGGCCAGCACCTGGATGCTGTAGTTGGTGTACTTCTCCAGTCCGTCCAGCTCCAGAGAGGGCTTTGAGGTCGTCACATTCCTGATCTCTCCGAGCTCTGATCGACAGAGAACAGGAGAGGGAGGAGGAACAAAGTTACATTCACCTCAGGTCAAAGATGTTATTTAATGCAGCTCTCTTACTGTAAATACTCCAGTGATGTGACAAGCTGCCACTGATCCAAACATGTGACTATTTTATTATACAGCAGATCACATACATTAAAGTAGATGTCAGTCCCTGGGGTGTCATAGCACAGCCTTGGATATAATGTCATATTCCATCACAATGCTTAAACAACCCTGTACCCAAGGTCTGCTGGGGTGGCAGGTCCTGATTGGCACCCTGCTGTCCTCAGCTGTTAGGGTCTGAATTATTGATGTCTTATATTATATTCCTTTTTTAACAATGTGTTCTTCTCCCTCCTTTCTCTATTTTCACTTCTCTCTGGAGATCTACGAGACCAGCTGCATCTCCTCTTCTCTTGCTTTTAATGAGCAGTTAAAACGACTGGAATACCCATCGCACTTGCAGACATTTACTGTACAGTAAATGTGTTTCATGCAGGATTGTGTGTGTGTATATGTGTTTGTGTCATGATATCCAGCTATACAGCACACATACAAAGATAAAACAACCTTTTAAAATCTGAAACCATTAGCTGATTAAAGGTTCAAGAAACTCTCCTGAATTGTTGTGTTTCTGGTGTTATACTGACACCAACCCCTAGAAATACCACTGATTGCTGTGAATGACTTCAATGTTGTTACCTTAACTTACATTTTTATTATCTTTATTTCCTGGTATAGATGCTCAGTTCTAAAAACAAAGGATATCACTATATGGGCTAAGGAACACTTTGTAAAATGCTATCTGTAAACAAAGTTTGTTTGCAAATGACTGCATTCTGGTGTTTTTTATGTATTACACAGCATCTAAACTTTTCTGGAATCAAGGTTCTAACAGTGAAATGAACATGTTACATACACAACTGTCCCAGCTGTTGGAGCGCTCAGTAATGTTAACCAGCTTGTTGTATTGCTAACTCCTCTCTCTCTGCACAGGTAGACACAAAATACAACGCAGCATTTATTTTGTCATTTTTTGGTTGGTTTGTTGGCTCATCCCAGTCAACCACACAGTTTATGACTGTGAGATTGTCCTGTTTCCTTTACACTTGTGCCTGAACTTCCATGAGAAAAATCCTTAAAAGCACTGGGGATTTTTGTTGTTGTTACTGGATAAAATCACTGGCCTGTGTCTCCCCCTGCTGGTCAATGACAATACATTCTCTCATACTGAAGAACATTAGAACAGATGAACAGCTTAACTGCAAATGATATAAATGTGTAATGTGTACCACTATATATATTTATTTGCAACAACATGCATCAAAACCTTTACAAATCATGGCATTTAAACTGAATGAGCACTGGCCCATGGAGCCACAGACTGTTACCATGCAAACTCATCCTGGCTGTCAGGTCCTGAGCGTTCATGTTCTATAGGCGGGCCAACATGATGTGACAGTGCAGGGGTCAAAGGTAATCGTGCTGTCACAACCCATCCCTCTGACACAAGCCCAGCATGTGACAATGGCCTGGCATGCTGTCTGACTTCCACAGCACCAATCAGACTTTTGGCCAGTAGTGGTTACTCAAATACCCACAATGCACCTGGGTAACGATAAGCTATATCCTACTCTTTAGCATCAATAACAATCCTCATCACTTGATTCATTATATACAGTAAACACAGCATTTTCGTGGTATATGACCGACAGCCTTTTACATTCAGCACAGATTACTGGATAAATAAATACGGGCTCACATCAAGACTGGACCTCAGCCAGTAAGTTAACAGATACTATTTTCACGTAATTCTAATCAAAATCTGTAAAGGTAAGACACATGGTCCATGTGGAAAAACTGCAGTGGTTTTCTTTTTTTCTATGTAGCAGTTTGATTGGCCGAATTGTTTCCATTCTGTTCTTATGTATATATATATTCTTATTCTGTTATTATACAATTAATTAATAATTTTTCAAAGTAAACTTCATATTTTGGCCCTTTCCATATTCATAGAGTGTCCCCTATATATGAGTATAATATAGTGTTATCCAGCTCTGCTCTGATTGGTCCAGGGTTAATGGGGCCCTGTGGAGTTTTCTTAGAAACAGCCAATATAAATCCAGACTGGCTTTTGCTTGTTTCGTGATGTTTATTTGACAAAGTCTGCTGAAAATCTCCGCTGGATCAAAACATTGCTATGTTAAACTAAATTTACTGGGAGCATTAGTGTGGGGATCTTTTATCTGAATAAGGGAACACAAAACCTGCAGTGAACCTTATAAACACTTCAATTCTTTTTAAAATTCAAAGAAACAAGCAGCTTCCCTAAATGCTTTGTTGTAAAGTGAAGATTCCTGGGGACTGTGTCATTTATATCCACTTATGTAAATGTTGTTGTTGATGTTATAAACGCTGTATTTCTCATGTCATAAATACTATGTAGATATTACGTTTCATATGTACATATAGAGTTAATATCTTTAAGTAGTGTACAGATATAAATGTGTACCTCCATCAGGCAGGTTGGCCCAGTAGATGACCCTAAAACCCAGCAGGTTGCCATTCAGAGCGTCTTTAGGAGGAGTCAGCCAGGACAGAGAGATGACCTCTGGAGATGTAGCAGTGGCCTGGACGTTCTCTGGAGGACGACTGGGCACTGAGAGGGAAGAGCCAGGACACAGAGTATGAGAAGAGTGAACTCCCAGTAGAAACAATCAGACTGACGCCATGTACAGTAGCAGCGCCCTCCGATCTCCACTAGGTTGTGATATAAGCTCACAAATCTCTCACACTGAGCTGAGTGCCTCTTTCAGAACAGCACATTTACAGCTGTGGTTAGCAATACTTCTGTTAGGACACAGGTGTAACATAAATCCAAATACATCAAACATATCACATCCAACATGTTTGTGGAATCCTGTGTTGGTTTTTCCAGTATCCCCTAGTGTTGTTCACTCATGTTTTCTTTTTATAGGTTTATTCAAATATTCTGCCCATCATCAGGACTCCACTGAGTTAGATATCATATTTGAGCTTCTTCTCCCTCATGTCTTACCGTCCTCCAGTGTGGTAGCAGCCACCTCTGTGGAAGAGGGACCTGTCCCGGCGCTGTTGCTGGCTTGTACTACGACTCCATACTGGGTGAACTTCTTCAGGTTGTCCAGAACAAGGCTCTCTGCGTTATCTCCTGTGGTCTCCACGCTGATCACACTGAACTGGTAGTTTCCACCAGAGCTGTACTCCCTGTAGCCCACCTGGTAGCCCCTGATGGCTCCATTCTGTAGGTGCTTCTTGGGTGCCTGGCAAAGGAAAGACGGGGGTTATTCGAGACGATGGTGATGGATGTCCCTGTGTTTTGCTACTTGTGTGCAAAGTAGCACATGTTCAATTTGTTTTCATTCACTGCTTGTATCTATTATATCACCTGAGTAAAGAGGAAATGCAGTAAAGACACCAATTTGCACACTTTTAACATAGTTATGTTGTTCTCCTCCCCTGGATGCCCTTCAAGGTCCAGATTAGGTACCTTCTGTTGTTTTTGGCCCATGCCCCTGACATCAGGGTGCCACATAGGCAAATGTATTCCTGATTGTGCTGAATGAGGACCTTGTCAACACTTAGAACAGTAGGGCAATATATGAATAGCATTATAATCCTCATATAATAATTAATCAAAAGTAACACAGTTGGCATACAAGCTGAGGCATTCATACAGCAGCCAACACCTTCCTCTTCTTTAGCTGCATGTTTTCTCTACTTATGAAGACACAAGTAGAGAGGAAGTAAAATTACATTACAAGTCATAGGGTGTCTGTTTAGATGCATTCTGGTGCCATGTGTGAAATGAGTATGTGTCCCTTTGAGCTAAACACTCTGGAAGACAAGATCCAAGGTTTAAGGAAGACCAAATGTTTGTGCAAATGATGGAAAAAATAACCTGTTATCTCATCTAAACCACCAGACATGAAATGAAAGGCTGATAATGGCCACAAATACTGTAGCTACACACACACACACACACACACACACACACACACAGTTCTTTAACACCTTTACTATTGAGGAACAGCCAGCTGAGCACACATGCTGTTTTCCTGTAATATCCTGTTTTACATTCATAAAGTCAAACAGTCACACCTGGGAGCTCACCAGTACAACTGAGCAGCTCAACTGGAGCAGCAGCAGGTTAAATGTTTCGTTCAAAGACTCATTGACTTAGTTAACTAACCTGGACTGAATTTAAGACGGCATTTGAAAGAATAATCTTTCAGCCACCACTCATCTGAACAAAACTACACACTCCCTTCATGGAAAACACAGAGTCGGAGTAACTTACCCGCCATGTGACTCGAATGCTCTGAGAGGAGAGGGCTTCCAGCTGCACCTCCTGAGGCGGTCCATCAGGAGCTGAGATCACATCACCAACATGTCAGCATCATAAAACCGTACACATCCAACAACTGTCTCAAACATATTTACAAGATACAACATACATTTACTGCTGTACAAAACTCTACTCAACAAATGTCGAGTGAGTCTGAGACTGGATGTGGTGGTTGTTTTTATAGGTGTCCGCTGAGGGTGAGGAGAAGTGCTCTGTGGGGGGTGGCAGGGACAGGAGATGAAGGGACGGGGGGCTAATTTGCAGAGGGGGTCCAGCCTCAGTCTATTGATTGTAGTGTGACATTTACTACTGAGGCCGCTAATTGAAAAGTTCTGCTTTTAGTGCGGGGTCAGCGTGTGTTCAATAATGCAACAGAGCCAGTGGTGCTGATGTCACTGGGCTGTTAATGAATTGACTCAGTCGGCCTTTTACTTCCTTATGCCTCTTGTCTTTCACTCACGTCTGGCTGTTGTCTTGCTCACTGTTTCGCTGGGTCACAGTAACAAACTGATTTACTCTTGTTACCATTACTGTATATTATTTGTTGCATCAAAATAAAGGGTGAAAAGAGAGTGTCTGTAACGTTTGCTCCTGATTTAGTTCTTTACAGAATGCACAGCAGACTGTATTCACATTCTTGGGTGGGTGGAAAAAGAAAAGTTCATTCTCACCTGCTTCATCCGTGGTGATGGTGAGCTCGTTGCTGGCCTCGCTTTTGCCGATCAGGTTCTTAGCAAACATGCGGATGTTGTAGGTGGAGGAGGGGTGCAGGTCGATGATAGTGGCCTGGTTGAGCTGAGGTGAGACATCTTTGGTCTTCTGAGCGGTATCCCAGGAGGCTGTGGAGGGGAGAGGCCAAGGTTTATTGGGGTTGCAGAAGTCAGGGGAGAGGTCAAATCCAGCTAAGTGCATTAGGAGAGGCTATATTACATTAAAGCTCTGAAGCAAAGTGACTGCAGCAATAATTCATCAACCAAAACACATCATTCTCCACACATTTTATCCAACGCTAAATGTGAAGTAGCTGTTTTGCTCAGAATATGATCATACCATCTCATTTTAGATAGAAATGTGTCTCTTGTACCTGACTTGTTCTTGCTCTCAATATCAAATCCTGTTATTGGGCTGTTGCCATCAAAACCCATAGTCCAACGCAGTGCAATGGTCCTGTCCTTCACTTCTCTGATCTCCACCTCTGGGGGGTCTGGGGGCTCTACAATTCACAAAGAAGACATTTATTTTGGTGTAACTGCAAAGAAGGTTAAATAGCAGTTTGCTATTATCTGTAATTGGTATGGAGGTTGAAAATGTGCATTATTTTTTCTTTGAGCAGTAGATGTGGCTGCAGTTATACCTTGCACTGTGAGCTGTATGATTCCTCTGTCTTCACCGAAGGAGTTGATGGCATGGCAGGAGAAGAAGCCGGAGTCCTCCCTCACTGTGGGCATGATCTGATGGATGCACAAGAATGAGATGAGTTTAGAAATGAACTGATGCAAAATATCATATGCATGTGGATTTCCACTGGTCCATTTGATATTAATGTTAAAGGAATAATGCCAATATCTGTTATCTGAGAGGCTTTCACTGTAGTTACGGTTCCCAAAACTTTTTGCCTTGTGTTCCATTAAGCAACGTATACTTATGACCCATCATCACAGGTCATGGTCTTAGTGTAGACATAAGTGGTGAACAGTTTTACAAAAAAGTTATTTTTCTGTCTCAAACTGTGTCATGAGAAGGATTTTACAGTCCAGAGTTTTTTCAGAATAACATCAGAATACAAGACAAAACCTTTAAGTATGACACTGCCTCATATATAAAACCAACTTGAATGTTCCAAGTAGCACAGCTTCCTACCTGCAGGGTGGAGATGACTTCATCGCCCACCTCCTTGACAGAAACCACGTAGCGGCTGGTCTCGGGGTTGATGATGCGTTCCTCCTTCTCCCAGCGCACCATGATGGGTTTCTCACCATGGGCCGTGCAGCTCATCTTCTTCTCTTCACCCTGCGTGGCCAGCGTGGTGTTGGGGTAGGACGTGATCATGGCAGGAACTGGTGTGGAAATAAGATGGAGAAAAAGAGAGCAATACATCTTGTTATATTTATTGTTGTTGTACAATTATTCCCAGCGTCACTCCTATTTCATAATGTTATGTTTCATGACATTCGTCACCAGCTACCGCAAAAATCTCAGGCAATCATGCCCTTGGCCTCTTTTAGGCAGCTCAATAACTGCTGCCAGATGTAGCCAGCTAGCTCCTGTTAGCGAGAGTAATAACAATGTCAGAGTTCTGAATCAGTAAACTACAGGGTGCTGCTGCAACTAGACATAGTTTAAACACAGTAACTGACCTCTTCTTTTATTTAGCTTAGCGGTGCTACTTCCCCTGCTAAGCACATTGGTGAGCTTACTCAACATCAATGGAAGGAGCCAGCAAGTTACTGAGAAGTGCACAAAGCATGGGATTGGCTGAAAAGCGAAAGGGAACAATGTCATTTAGAAAAATAGACTACTACAAAAAAAGTGTAGAATTTCTAAGATGAAACAAACCTGAAAGCCAATAAAGCTCCAATAATTCAGAATCAAAATAACAGAATGTATTGGTTAATATTGGTTCAGTTTTATTATGTATGCATATGATATGAGCCTTTAAGGGCTCCGTAAAGATCAAAATGATTGTATTACCAGTTAAGCTTTGTTTAATTATGCTGAATAATCAAAAAGCAATCCTCATTTGTGATAGTTTAGACATGTGACCTGTTGTGTAATTCAATTCAGTCATTACGTTCAGCTATTTATCTAGCTGTGATACAAAAAAGTTTACTATCTGCCATTTGTAAAATAAAAACAAAGAAACATTTGAACACGTTGTATAGCAACTAAGTGGAAAAGAAGCCTTTTGTACATTTGGAATGGACAGTATTTACAGAACATCCAGCTTCCCTCTGATGTTGTGCTGAAGGCAACATGCAGCCTTGGCATGTATCTTGTATCCGAGGCTCCTAAATGGTACGGCGATGCTCTAACAACACTCTGAAGACACAACACTAAACGCACACTAACGACATACATGCCTCATTACACCCACAGCGGAGTGTATAACAACCCTATGCTCCCTGATGCTCACACACACTCACACCCATGTACACACACGGGCTCGTGCGTGCCGACAAATGTGTGCGCTCGCTCTCGCGCTCACGCACACAAACACGCTAAGCGTGACCTCAGTGATGTGATGGGAAGTGTCAGGCAAGAGGTTGCAAACATTTAAGCCTCATCTCTTATTCACTCTGCAGCCATTTGGGGCTCGGCTACAGAAAAGAACGCTGATTTATTTTGCATGACAAGTATGAATTTTTTGTGAGACACACTTGGAAAAGTGAGGGGGGGGAATATAACTGCTCAGTCTTTATTTAAACGTTATCGTTTCAGTGCACAGCCACTTTCATTTTGTCATGTAAGAGGCCCAGAGGTGGCACGGGGCGATGTTGTTGACACTCCTATGTAGAGGCAGATACTGTGCGAGGTGACAAAAGCAAGGGGCGGTGAAAAGATCAAGACAGCTCTGCCCATTAGGTGTGTTGAGGATGTCTGAGCTGTAAACACTAAAGCATCCTGGATCTCGAGGGGAAGTTCAGTATTTTACAGTGTATCTTTTTTTTATATCACAGGCAACAGATATTATTGATATGGCAGACTGATGTGGCTTAGATGCAAAGTAAACATTTGAATAATACTGCATCATAAAACTACTTCTTCATATTACTGATTTATATTACTGTGAATGTGTACTGAAGTTTTTAAATGGAAATCATTAGAATATTTCAAACAGACAGTGTGATACTTAATGTTCACGTTTTGTTTTCATTAAGTTATATATATATATTTTTTAAAGACATCTCAAAAGGGCCACATTTCAGTATGTTCAGCTACTGATGTAGAAATATGATTTAGAGTTCAGCAGTCCCCTATCACAGGTTTGGTGTGGGGGTAATGAAGGGGTTGCTTTTGATCTGACAGCCGATCAAAGCACATGCATGAATACAGCTCTTCAGCTGGGAGACAAAAGAAAAATAAATTATATACATTTATTGATTGAAATGCAACACAGGCAAGGAGTGTCATTAGATTCAAGGTAGCTATGAAATTGTTGAAAAAGTGAAAAGAGAGTGAGAGTGCTGGTACAGTACACTGAATGACATAAAAAGTATATATATGTACTTTTAAATTCATCCTGTGGCTAGAAAAAAACAGGTGTGATGGCAATAGATGAATAGAAAGCAGCATTACAGGGTTTTTTTCATGATATGGGACGGACTAATTCACACATGATATACAGATCTGACAAGTGTTGTAAAGTGCTTTGAGCGATCAGTAGACTGGGAAAGTGCTATAGAAATGCAAGTCCATTTAGATAAATTAGAGTCCAGGAACCAATATTTCCAGAAAGAGTATGAAACTGTTGTACCGACAAAGTGTGACAAAGTTCCAAAGAGCTGTCCATCCCCATTATTTTATGTGCTCTACTGATCAAACAAGTCCTTTTTATTGGGGATGCACAAAATGCCTCGGGTATATTGATATTTGGAATTTTAAATGATTAACTATACAATGTTGTTGATAAATATATAAATAGAGCCAATTATATGAAGCCAAACTGCTTTCACTGACTTTAAAGACTGCACCTTTAAAGTTGGTTCACAACCTCCCAAAAAATACAGAGAAGAAGAAGAAGAAGAACAACAACAACAAGCTGCACGCTGTTGTCGCACTCATGACTGTCAAAGAGAGCGGAAACACAAAAGCAAACAGATACTCAACAATAGGAGTGTCTTTACAACATGAAGAGGGCTCAGACACAAGGCGTGTTTGTGTAAGTGTGTTTGTACATGCATCAGCTCGTGTCTATGTATATGCGCGTCTGTGCGGTTTGTGTGTGCAGGCAGCCCAGCTGAGCCAGCCCTGAGGCGCACTTTGTGGCCCCGTAATTGTTGTGTTGATGTATTTCTTTAATATCCAGTGGAACTATGGGAACGGGACTGCGGGGAGGAGTGAAGAGAGAAATACAAAGAAAGAGAAAGAGAGGAGGTGACGGAGGAAAAGGGAGTCCCCCGTCTCATTAGGCATCAACTCCCCTGATGTCTAATTTAACCTTTGAACACAACACGCGGCAAACAGGGTTCAGCTGTTGGACAGAAAAAGGTGACTTCATCTTAAATCTCATCTTGCGTTCGCTCGATCACTGTGAGTCAATCATCTCGAGTTCATCTGATCATGGAAATCTTTGTTTATGTGCCTTGCTGGATTCCACTGTTTGACTAATATCTTGCACATGTCCAGAGAAGACTGAATCTAGGTTTATAGGACATGTTCAAATGAAGCATTAAAACATGGCAGTAGTAGTGTTAACTGTCCTTCACACACAGAAACAGGAACAACACTGTGCGTGTGTGTGTGTGCCAGTGTGTTGCAATTCCAAACTATTTCTCAATCTAAGATCATTCCTGGAAATCCGGTGCTGTGTCTGAATAGGTAATATTAATACTACATAAATAAATAACAGAAAACATCAGCATGAGAGTTTTCGGAGAGAAAAGCAGGCAGAGTGTAGTGTGTGTTTACTGCACAGCACAATGTGCCTTTTATGTGAAGGTGAGGAGAGCCCTGTTCCTCCACAGCAACCCAGAGGGCAGTGATGATACGCTTAAGCCTGCAGGGGATTGTGGGGGATAGGCTGGCTGCTGATAGGCTACTCCCGTGAGACAAAAGCCCCCTCTCCCTCCCTTCTCCCAGGCTCCCTTTCACCTGGCCAGGTTACCATGCCAACCAGCATCGGACAGTCTCTCCTCTCCTCTCCTCTCCCCACCTCGCCTCCCTCCTCCCTCTCCTCCTTCCTCTCTCTCTCTCTCCAGTCTCTACTCTTAGAAAAAGGGCCATTTCTAGTATCCAGGAATAGAACATGGACCTGCCATTGATTTTCACAGGAGTATGATGATGATTACACAATCACGCCCTGAATGTCGCAATGCAGGGCCAAAAAAGAGATACAAACAGAAAATGTTTCGAGCGCTTCTAACTGGTGTTGTTATTGATGTGGAGAACAGAAGTATCCAAACGAAAGAGTCGGGAGATTTTTTTATAGCATAGGATTATAGCAGAATGCTACTTCAGTGTGAGGCTATTCATCTATGATCAAAGACAGAAAGCAGTGAACATTTCAACAAGAAGTGAGAGGTGATGAAAAGGGATTACATTTTTGTTTTATTTGAGGCAGATTCATTTTGATCAACAAAAAGGACTGAAACATCTAGCTCCAAGGATGTGACTTTATGCACATTCTCGACTTCTTCGTCTCTGCAGAAGTGCCTCTCTCCGCTCCATTAACAGAAAGCAACAGTAGCTATCGTTGATATACAAGTTCCACAGAGCTCCTTTAAAATGATGTCCTCTTTCTTGGGTTTTTATGTTGATGAAGTATGAATTTCTCTTTTCTCTCTTTCCTTGGTACTTCAATCAGCCATTGAAACGTCAGCTGTCTTATTTCACAGATTTTCATCTATTTGTCATAAATAAAACCGTTGCTGCTGCTCGCAGTGTTTAACCTTTTACCTACAGTGCACCAGTGGATTTCTGGGCTTGTCATAGTTGTATCCAATAAATTATGTTTCCAAACTTTTCCAGAAAATGTAATTAAAAAAAACCCTTCTGTTGTGTTATCTTGTTTGCAGATGAGCTGGCCTCATCACAGTATCACCCGTGTTGAGCGCACTGGGATGCTCGTCTACATTTCACCCCACACTGTGTCACTGCTGCTGCTGCAGCCACAGGGCGCCTCAGCTCAATGGGGCCATGAGGGCCAGACAAGAGAGGGCTAGCTGGGATGCGTATAGCTCCCTGCCCTGGAGGCACACTGTAAGTGGGCGCTGGGGAAGAGACAACGTGGATGTGGGGGGAGGGGAGAGCTCCGTGGCGAAAGCACAAAGATGACTGGTTCACTGGCCGCCTGCAATGTACTGAAATAATTCCCTTAGCTGCACAATTGGCTTGGACATGGAGCATGATACCAAATGTATGCCTGCAGACTGGGCGGGCTTCTGTGCAGGGGAGGGAGGGAGGGAGGGAGGGAGGGAAGGGGCCTGGATGCAGATGAGTAAATAAGATGAAAGAAATAGAGATCAGAGGAAGAGGGGACTTCCTTATGGTTGTCTGAGGGACGCTGTGCTTGGGAGACTGCTCAGTGACCACAAGACCGTTTACCACTTCTGTTCAGTGAAGCCTCATTAAGTGCTCTGCCCTCATCACTGTGTCTGCCGACATTATGATGTCTAATAGGCTTGATTGGTCTTAATTGGCCCTGATAAACATTGAGTGGCTGTTGACTGACTCTGATAGCATCCGCTGTGGATTGGTAATGAATTGACTGAATTGCATCTGTTTTGGAGGTAGAGATGCTTGACTGGAAATTGCATAAAAATCATTTGTTTAAGCCTCCACCTGCAACCGGTGCCACGACAGTGATTACTACTCCCATAAAGAAGCCCGTGAAAGAAAAACACATTGAAAAAAACACGCTCACACATGCAGACGCACACAACTTAATCCTGGTGCAGTGAGTGCGGGCAATTTCTGCTGGCTGTTAGTGCAGCGGCGGTGTTCACACAGGATGATGCATGGTGTATTATGACGAGACATTAGCCTATGCACAGACACTCATAACAATGAAAGTGCCAAGCTAGGACATCACAATAGCTGCAATTCATTTCCCGGGGAGTCCACCACAATAGCCTGGCAGAATGGGATCTATCTAAACCACTGCATTAGCTGCCCGGCCCATTATTCTTTCGTAATGGCTGCACCGTGCTGCACTGTATCTCTGCCTTTACGTTCTGTCTTTGCATTAACGCGTGCCGAGCTTTGCGCAAATGTCTTTGTGTGTGCTTTATGAGCTTGTTTGCTCACCTGTGTCACACGTATGACCTGATTGCATACCGGCAATGCATGTGTTGATACTATACATCTCAGAGATCTGATTGAATCCATTGATTTTCCACAGTTTGTTTACTGATACATCAAGCCACACTAGGACAGCCAATAATACACAGCGAAGATCATACTATCCATCACGTGAGGACTTCAGCATGTGTCAGCTTGTGTGCCTCCCTAATTGGCTCCTAAGCCTCTTAAGTAGCTGCCGCTGCTCAAGTGGTGTAGGCCGGCCTGGATAAACAACATAAAAGCGGCACAGAGTGTACAGAACATCACAGAGTCCAACAGTACTGAGCATTACAGCCTCAGACGTTAGAGTGGACCGCACAGGCTCAACTCTACTCTGCCTATTAAGCACATAAGGGCTTTAAGGGTTAATGAGCTGGTTGTCTGCACTCACACACACACACACACACACACACTGGGAATAGGATGAGGTGTGGCTCCCCTGGCACCCAGGGAGATTCAGGTTACTACAGAGAGCAAAGAGACACAAATCAGGACAGAACAACTATCACAACAACAGCCTGTCACTACAGGAGCAGAGTGTGCACCTGAGGGACTGCTGACACACACACACACGCGCGCGCACACACACACACACACACACACACGTTGGACATAAAAGACAAAGATCGATAATCAGTTGTTTAAAATCTTGCAGCGTGTTTGTTTTTCCATGATCATATGACATTAATGACCTGGATAATATAAGTCTGTCAGACCAGTGAAGCCAGTTCATAAATATTTTTTCTCTGAGATGTTTTTTTCTTATATTAACAATGCAGTTGCAGTTGAGCACACCTAAATATGAAGAGCTTTTCATACTGTCAAAACCCAAATACTGTATGTCCTTATAAAGTAAATGTTTCATGTGTGTCGCTACAAGGGTATAGAAACATTTTGCCATAAGCTTCCAGCATGTGATGTTTTAACTTGTTCACTGCTTTTATTGGGTGACATGAAGTTATATGTTTGAATTGTTAGATTCAACAGTGTTGTCAGTGAGTAGCGTGATTTTACTTGTCCAGGTGTTGCTGATGGCACTTTATGAGTGATGTCAGGTTGTAGTGTTACCTGATTGCTCAGAGTAGCCCAACCAAATGATTTAGGATGGTCTTTTCTTTGTCTTGTAAAATATCCTGATGAAGTACTATGTATCAAAAGGTTAAAGGTTACATTAAAAACATTGAAAAATTGTGTCAGAGATTATATTTACAATCCACACAAGACTGTTTTAAGAGTAAATACATTAAAGAAATACATTAAGAAGCTTTCTCTGCAGCTGAGTAATGAAGAACTTGAAGAGTGAGAAGCTCTGTTCCTAGTTAAGAATGTTTCATTGGTACTGTAGCATCCTGCACTGTATTACAAAAAAATCTTCAAAGGGATATCTCCGAAGATTATTGATTGTAAATCACACTTGAATGACATACGGGACTGCACTGAGAGCTGGTGCCTCTGTGTCTTTGTGCATGTATGTTTGTCTGTGAGAGAGCATTATAGGCTGGAGTCAGACAGGAGGGGTCACGAAGGAGCGGCAGCCTATTTGGCCGTGGCTGGCAGACAGTGAGACGCTCAGCAGGGAGTACTCTGCTCTGGCTTGATAAGAGCCACGGGGGCATAAGCCTCATCTAGCAGTGACTGATCAAAATGAGCACCCAGCCACAGAGGACTGGCTGCAGATCACACACATGCAAAATCCACAATCACGAGCACGAGCTCAAACTCACACAACTGTGTTACTTTTGTGGAATTCAGATATACATTATTTGTGACAACGTGTTGTTTGTGCCACAGAAATAGTCTGTAGACTGTCAAACTCCATCTTAGGAAAGCTGCTGTGAATTAAATCATGTCTTGGACTTTCATGATTTATTTACTGTTTATTCAACCTGAAGAGGGCAGTATTCCTGTTAAAAAAAACTATTACAACAAAAACACTTGGTAGTAAGTAAACATGGAAATGTGTCAGAATTGCATGACTTAAAATAGCAACTCTGCCAAAGCTAATGCTTGATTTCTGTATCATGTATGTAATGATTATGTTGCTTGTACAGGACACACCTAAATATTATAACCTTTAAAGTCATTTGTTTGTCCTGGTCATGATCTCTGACTGGTTCAAACCTGTCAAAAGTAAATCGATAGCTGTGTTACATGTATGTGTGAGCACGACGGCTGTTAGCTCCAAGCCTTTGATAGCGTTATTGTAATCAGACCATGGCGGCTCAACAAATATAATATTGGTCAGGCATGAAGGGGAGGATTCACAAGCAAGCATGAAAAGTGTCTGTATCTCTTGCAAACATAAAGGTAGGATCATCTATTTGGGCTGTAGGAGAGAAACAGAAACGGACTTGATAAAGGAAATAATAAGACAGACATAAGGCAGAGAAGCAGAAATGGATAACCTATTGCAGCTCCAAGCCCCCTTTCCCTCCGTCACTCAGCCCTCTTTTCCACATGGAAGCTCCTGCCTGCATGCAGAATTCAGGGCTTAATGGAGGGGAGTTAAGTCCTTGGCCACACAGCGGATAAATGCTGTACTTTTTCCAAGAGATGCAGTCGCAGTGGCTGTGTGCGTTGCTTTCGTGGGATTCATTCAGGCACAAAGCACGGAGCAAATACCATGACGATATGTTGCTGGTGGCCTGACTGTCGCAGACAAAGCCGACTTCAGTTCAACTCACTTAACCTTTGCGCTTTGTGTTAAACTTTTCACTTGAATGTTACCAGCCGCACTGAGCATGAACAGTCAGAGTATAATATAGGAGATTTAGGAGTATATATAAGGGGATTTGACTCAATAAAATCAAGTCTGACTAATAATTATAATAATTGTGACTGTAAATGAATAATTCACTACATACATAACCCTAAACAGCGATAATCTAACACGACTGTCTGCAGCACCTTGGAAACAAATTATACGTTTACAGTCTTAGGTTTTAGATGATGTTTTCCCATGTGACTTACTTTTGACATTGAGATACATAGACTTGCTGACATCAGCTCCTACGTCGTTGCTGACTCTACACAGGTAGAAGCCACTGTCTTCTTCCAGCACGTGCTTGATGAACAGAGAACCATTGACCAGCACCTCGATCCGAAAGCCTGAGTTGAGGGCGATGGGTTTGAACTGAGGGACCCCGGCGCCTGTCAGAGAGCACAGAGTGAGGTGTTAATCAGGGCCAATATACATACGCTGAGCACGTTTTACTCCATTATCACAGAAATGTCTGAAATTTTAGAACTAGCCCAAACCGATCACTGAAACCCTTCTAAAATAGGCTATAAAAATGGTGGTCCAACACTTTCTATGACCTTATTAGAGATGCCAACGCAGCTAAAACAAATGGTCTGTGAGACACTGAAGGGTCATTAAAGAACGACATTGGAATGTGATCATATTAGGGTCACAAAATGCTATTTATCAACCTGTGGGGAAAAGGAAATAACTTACACCTTTATCATTTGAAGACAATATACAATTCTTTCAATCTGAAAACAAGGAGCACATTCTTGGACTGCATTAATGACAGTAACTGTGCACTCCCTGTACCTGTCTGATCTCACCCACAGTTGATATACTGTATGTGAATTCTTAGTTTTTATGGTTAAACTTCCTGTATCCACCAGATACCAACATTTTTTAATTGTTATTGCTTTAATTATCTAAATCAAGCCCCTGTGGAAAAAGTAGTACGACAACTACTGCCTAGTGTCTACAGATCTTAACCTGGCTAGCACTGTAAGCACGTAGGTAAGTGAGATAAAGTAACACATTTTGAATCCTTTTTTTTTTTCTTC
This sequence comes from Lagodon rhomboides, assembly GCA_039737535.1. Lineage (NCBI taxonomy): Eukaryota > Metazoa > Chordata > Actinopteri > Spariformes > Sparidae > Lagodon > Lagodon rhomboides. The sequence goes on from CM077795.1 coordinate 16,415,381, forward strand.
AAACGCAGTTTTTTTCACATATTGCTGATGCATAGCATGAGGTAAAGTATTTATATATGACTTTGTAAGATTGACTGTAAAATAACAATGTAAACTTTGTTTTAGTAACATCACTGTTAATACACCAATATTACATGTAATCCTACAGCTAACAGATTCGGTTTCTCAGAAATATGACTTTTGTTAAGCGAAAACTAAAATTATCAACATTCCCCATGTTATCGAGAGGTACATGGATACTCAAAAGTTAACAAGAGTCAGAGTAAACACCCATACTTTTGCTAACGTCAGCATGCTAACATGCTCACATTGAAAATTCTTTTATGTGGATGCTTGGCAAGTATATCTTCGTTTATCATTTTAGCATTAGCTAATTAGCACAGCAGAGGCCGATGGGAATGTCATTAGTTTTGCATGTATTGTAGGTCATAAACCGAATTACAGGACAAACTAAAATTTTGAAATGAATGATTGTGCTGGATTAAGTCTGGAGGATCGCCACAGTTGTTTGAATTCATCCTGAGGAAAACACAAATGTCAATCCATCCAGTGGTGGTTGGAATATTTTACTGAAAACCAAATATTGGCAAAACCAAAAAATAATCATGATGGTGTCATCAGAAGAAAAGTTAGAAGATCACAAATGTTATAAGAAATCATCATCTGGGAACCATGTCTGTATCGAATCTTAGGCCAATCTGCCCTGAAGATGTTGACATATTACATAGCATAAGTGAACATTTTGACCTGCTGGTGTAGCAACAGGAAACATCAATATGATTCATCTTCTTGGTACCATGAATATCTTTATCTAATTTTATGCTAATATGAGCCTCTGTCATATGATGTACTGTAATACTGTAAGACCTGAATATAATTAAAGTAATAGATATTCATGTCACTGCCGATGTAACACATTTGATTTCAAAAGACACTGTTATTGTGTCTAGCTGCGATGGGATCATGTAAGTTTAGTGGTTACATAATCGTCAACCTATTTCCTACTTCCAGAGAAACATGAAGCTCTTCCTTGAGCTGCTGCTGTTTCTTATCTCACAGTGCTTTGGACTTGAGGTGGGTGGTATTATGCATACAACCTCAAGGCTGTGGACATTCTGTTTGCTGTGTTGGCATTTGTAAAAAGATCATCTACCGCAGAGAATAAAGTCGCCCGAGGACAAAAAATCTTAACATACAATTCAGCGTGATTGTCAAAAGAACAGACAGGCAAAACATGTGGAACCAAACCTGGAAGGAACCGTTGTTTATACTACAGCCTCTAATACGTGTCTGTATATGCATACATGTACATGTTTATTAACATGTGTGTTTACCTTTAGAGTACTCCCACTGGATGGTAGGAACAGGATAGCCTTCAGCCGAGCAGTTCAGTATTACTGCCTTTCCATAGATGCCATCCTGGTCCTTAGGTTGCACCACAAATTTGGGAGGAACTGGAGGAACAAAACTTTTGTTAGCAATTGACTTAACACACATATTTTACAGCATTCATACCCCTTTCCCCTTTTTCTATCTCCACCACCACCTCCAATCCATTTCTTTCAGCCGCCTCATCCTCCTCACCTCGGACAATGAGCTGGCTCTGGTGCTCCACGGCGGCAGCCTGGTTGCGTGCGATGCAGGTGTAGTTGCCGTTGTGCATCAGCGTGAGGTTGGAGATGCGCAGGGAGCTGGTGAAGTCTATGTTGTCTATGGTGACGCCGAGGCTGGCTGGGATTGGCCGACCATCCTTCTGCCAGGTGATGAAGACGGGTTGGTCGCCGGACATGACCACACAGGGGATGAAGACTCGCTGGCCGATGGAAAACCGAGGGAACTCAAATGGGTGGATGGTAGGTGGGACTGAGAGAGAAGGCATGCAAATTCATTTTCATTTACATGTTTAGGATTTACGTTCAACAACATCAAACGCTGCTCTAAATTCACAATTCACATACATATAAAAAACAACAGGTTTATAAATGTCATGGTTGAGCTACTTCATGAAACGCTCCCAGAGCAACTCATTATACATAATTCTCTCTTTATCACCTTGTTCAGTATTAATACATTATGCTGTGATTCTGCAGGAATGACAGAAATATTTTATTAACTCTCCCAAAGTAGAGCGGCTGAATTCTCTCTCAAACAACATGCATATAACATTCTCCCTCACTCTCTTTCTCTCTCTCTGGGGACACTGTAGCCATCGTGAGAACCAGATGCTTTGGAAAATTAATGATTTAAAATAACATTGGAATAAGCGGCACTTCAGCGCTTATTTAATTCACAACAAAATAGGCATAATAGGCTCCTGGGGATTCCCTCTCGGCAGCGGTGGAATGCTAAGCAGCCGAGAGGCAAATTAGCCGAGGCGGAATGGCGGCATAGCTTTGTCTACGCTGTGTGATTTCCCCCTCGCACACTCCTTAGCACGTCAGGACCCGCCAGAGAGAGAGAGAGAGAGAGAGAGAGAGAGAGAGAGGAGGGGGAGTTGGCCCATCCGACATTTCAAATTATGCAGCGTCATTGAAGAAAGAGAGCCATCTGAGGTTATCATAATGTGGCTCGGCTCAGCACCGCTACATATTCAGATGAGGCCCAGATAAGCTGGCCGGGATGATGGAGATGGTGTTTTGCTATCAGTGATGTGAGTGTGTGTGTGTTTTTTTTTTTTACAGATTGTGATATACAAATATTCCTCTGCATATCTGTGTTTTCTGCGACAAGGAAAAGTAGATACTAAGGTGATGCTTGAATGTATCTTTTAAATGTGATGTACAGCATGTACGCCAGATGGAAAGAAACAGGGTCAGTGCTCAGACTGATGAAGTGATTCTGTGTTAGCAGTCACAGACTGAGAGATTAATGATGGAGCACACATGAGTGTACCCAACAAATACTGGTGTATGACACAGTGAATGTACATCTCAAGTAACTGGCCTAAACTGCTTATTGACACTTTAGATTGGTAATAATACTGTCAGAGTACCCATGATTACAGACAGCGAACAGCAACTAAATCTTATTTTTCCAAAAATAAAGTATTTTTTTTACTTTTTTCGATCAAGAAAATATGCAATTTCACATAATTTTGGACCATTATTATATCTGTGCACAAAACCTGTAAAAGCTACAGCAGATAACACACTGACTTGCTGAAGAAGTTCATTGGGCATTAATTACAATCATTAGATCTGTCATTAAGTCAGTTTTGATGCTCTCCACATTGATTTTACATTAATTTCTCTTAGGTGGTGCCCAAATCAGGTGTGCCTTGCCTGAGCCTTACAATGGTAAGGACAACCCTGGAACTGTAAGTGAAGACATAGCACTGAGGTCCATACCTTTCACAGTAACATAGACGCTCTGGTGTGTGGATAGCTGGGGCTGCACCAGCACATTACACGTGTACTCTCCTTCATCCACATCCTTCTGCACATCAAACAGCTTCAGGGTGCCGTTGTTCTCGAAGGCCCGCTGCCGGTGGTTGTATGGCAGCAAATTGGAGTCCTTGTACCACTTGATGGAGTAGTACGGGTAGCCAATGACACGGCAGTGGATGTACATGTCCCGGCCAGCGATGGCAGTGAGGTTTTTCATTGGTCTGATGCTGGCAGGCCCTTGAAGGACACATTGGAGAGACAACTCTCTTAAAATGATTTTGAGGCAGGGGGGGTGGTATAGAAGATAGCTGTGCTGTGTTGTGTGTGTTTTCGAGACACCACAAAGTTTACATGCCTTGATTCATTCTGATAGTAAGAAATCGAACATTACCAAGATTTATTTGGAGGTTTGTTTGGAATTGCCTGACTAAGACATCCTTGTATACACTCAACGGCATCTAAGCAACTCAAAAAAGCAAATCAGGCTCAGAATCATTACCAGTGGACCCATTCTGCTCTATTTTCCTCATATCAAGTGTGCTTTCTGCCTTGTCAGAACCAGGGACTCATGTACCCTTCTATTTCAGGCTGTAGTGAATATTACCTATCGCTCCCACCTCTTTGGTGCCGACTGTGATTGCCTCTGACAAGCATTAGAGTGGAATGTTCCCTTTCTCCACTCATGAAGCTATTATCAAAACCATTACTCATGTTGCCGGCTTTCACACACACTTGTGAAAAACCAACAGAATAGCCAATAGGCTTCCATAGCTCAGTGTCTATCAGGGAAATGGACTATTAGGCTTCTCTTTAAAGCACTGCAGAAGACAGTTTAACTAGGCTCTGTAGTGTACTTTGAGCACAAGCATATCCTGGGTTGCTACTCTCTTTAGCACGATTAAGGAGCCAACGATGTGAGAAACAGTCATTACACTTTCTCCGCAATGGCACCTGTGGAGATTTATCTTCATTGCTTGGCTGCATTCAGCATCCATGGACCCTCGCTTAAGGGCTAGAGGATCCCCCTATTTAGCCTCACAACATGCAAGAATGAACACAATCAAATTAAACCAATCAGTGTACAGAAAGTACCCTTCCCTCTCTGCAATACAGAAAATACTAATAGCCCTGCACCGGAAGAACGGAAAGCTTGAGCGCTCCCGTATTACTGCTACATGACAACAATAATCCAGCCAAGCATGTCCCTGTAGAGAGCAGATAGCACTACATTCATACACTGGTAACAACACTAAATCGCCCTAATGGCGTCCCAATATTAAGCCATCAGCAGGTGTTGGCTAAGAAGCAGGGCAATAGAAAAGTTAACACCAGTGACTGATGATAGGAGGTGCTACCACAGGAGTGTCCCGTTCTGAGGCTACAAAAGCAGGTTTCTGAACGTCAGACAAACTTGCAACACATCGGATGTCTACAAATAAAAACCTCTTGACGAACTTAGTCAGGCATTCTTTCAGCATCTGCACGTCCAGACGCTTTAAACGCAGCCAATTAAAAATTTTAAAAAACAGAGCAAATCAAGACATGCTGATGTGTGTATGTGATGGTGTGTTGGAAGAGTTGATCTGACAAGCACCTCTTACGTTTATTCGCGCCTGGTAGGAAACTGTCCCGGCCGAGTTGTTGCAGATGCAGCGATACACCCCTCCGTCAGGCACCTGGGTCTGGCTGATGTTCAGATGGCTGACCACGTGGCCCTCGGTGTTGGTGTAGTGGGAGATGCGGTGGCGGCTGTCCCGTACCACAGGCTCGTCGTCCAAAGTCCACGTTACCCGGGGCTCCGGCGTGCCCTTCACCGTGCACGACAGCGACACAAACTCGTTGATGTTGTAGACCTTCTCGCTGAATGAAGCCAGGATCTTGGGGGTTCCATCTGGGCAGCAGAGGGAGAAACACATGGTGAGGTACATTTTATTAGTTCAGTCATGATAGACGATTAGAAAAACATATCTGAGGCTTTTTTTTAAACGAGAATCTATTCAGTATCGAGACTGATTTGCTTTCTCGCTGCAATTCTTTCGAGCCTGCTATATTAAAAGCAAATTAATACAGCTCCTTTATCTGGCTCCACAACCTCATTGATTATCTATACTCTCCTTATATTGGTGTGGTCATGGGAGGCAGACACTGCAGCAACCCAGCTTGTGTAACAGTAAGCAAGCCTCTCAGAGAAAATCTAATAAAGATAAGCTGTACTGCAGCACTCTATGCTACATGCACCGTCTAGTGTTGAACATGAACACAGACGCACAGTTTGGATTCGGATGTGCACACGTATACCTGTGCACATAAAAGAAAGACAATATATTCAGTTACTTATCCAAATAAGTACTGAATGATCCAACCCACACGCCGCCAGTAAGATCACTGTGAATTCTGACCTTCCAGTATGACTTGAACAAAGTCCTGGGCAGACATCTTGCCGTGTCTGGCGAAGCACTGATAGGCTCCTCCGTCGCTCTTGGCCATACCAGCCATGACCAGGTTCTCCCTGTTTTGGCCCGTCATGCGTACGCTGTTACTCGGGTAGATGAGCTCCCCGTTGCGGTACCAGGACAGCTGGTACTCCTCGGAGCCAGTTACGCCGCAGGATAGTGAAACCTGGCTTCCCACGCTGCCCTTCACCTTCCGTGGGCTCACTATGACCTTCAGGGGCTCTGCAGGTTGGAGAGGTAAGAGTTAATCAGCTGCTTCTGATAGAAGACTGTTTTCTTTAGTTGTACCAATGCATTAGAGTTATTTTACCAGTGAAAGATAAAAAATGCTGAGCAAAATCTGAAGCAGCATCTTTAGAATCCTAGCTAGTTCCTGTTTTGAGTCATTATAAACACTGATAAAAATCAACAGCCCATGAGCACTGACCTTTGACCAGCAGCCTGCCAACCACCTCCGCGTTGCCATATCCATTCCACACCTCACACACGTATGTCCCTGTGTCGCTGGACTGGGCTCTCTCTATCAGCAGGCCTGTCACACTCTGTCTGAAGCGTGTGTCGGGCTCCAGCGGCCGGTTGTCCTTCAGCCAGCGGTATTTGGGTGCGGGGTGACCAGAGGCCTTGCAGGGCAACTCCACTCGGTGAGATGCCATCACCTCACGACGCTCGAAGCTGTCCAGGATGTGGGGCGCTGAGTTGGTGGGGTCTGCAGGGGGATATAGAGTATAGTAGGAGGTTATTTGGATGAATTCTGATACATACCATGTAAGACAAAGAGTTTAAAGTGGGATTGGTGTGTGGAATAGAATGTTTTTATTTATTCCCTTAATACTGGTCTCTGGCAAGAGGCTAATATTTTGTAGTGAAGGATCTATTGTGTGTGCCTGATGTTTCATGGTTATCACGGTGGCGTGGAGTGGGTGAACTGGCACACACTCTTGTTCCAGAACCTATGGATTGCTAAAAGTCCTTTTAAAACTGTTGAAAGATACCACAAAATACCACATAATTACACTATTACACAAATATTTTACCTCAGAGGGGAAAGTGATCTATCACTACAGATAATGTTGAGGGACTGACGGCAGAAAGATCATAGAAAGATGGTCAAAAATGAAGCAGCAGAGGCCAAGATATCTTGACTTTTAGTCTTGAGTATGATTCAAGCACCAAAAACTGTGGATGCTACAATTCCTATAATGCAACTCAATAGTGTCTTTGGTTGAGATCTATCTTGCTTGGCACATACAGGTCCCAAGTTCATAACACAGACTTTCTATTAAAAACAAGCTCTTAGCCAGAGTCGTCTGGCTCAATCCGAGATGACCCTGATGACACCAGCAGGGTTACATTTTCATGTTCCCATCAAAGCTACAGAACACACTACACAACTGTTTCACATGTTCCTCTTGATGCATAAAATGATGCTCATCTTTAAAATCAGAGTGGCCCTTCATGGTTTAAGGAGAGAAGGGCATTTTCTGTCCTGAAGCCCTCTCCCTAACCAGTGCTGGCACAGATCTAATGACCTTTATCACATGTCATCCCCTCTTTAATTCATGTGTTTTTTCCTGTCAGTCTCTGTTCTATTCAACTTATCCGGATCTTTTCTAACAAGTACAAATTTATTTCCATATGGTCTGCTGTCATTCTGCATTCACTGTTTTTGAAACCAACTAAAATGAACAGTTATGCTCAAAATTAAATGAAATACCAACAAATAGAACAAGGTTTCATGCATGTTATAGTTTGGTGTCTTTTTTATTGTCACCTGGTTTGTTTGTGTCATTTATAGTCACGCTAGATATTCTGCTGTTCTCTTACCTGAGACAATGAGGCGGGCGCTATTGCTCTGTCGGGTCTCTCCTGTGTACCGATGGCGTGTCATACACCTGTAGTTGTACAGCCCGTCCTCCATTTGCACATCCAGGATATACAGGGCTCCCGTGGATGTGATGAGAAACCGTGACACTGCAAATAAATAAATAAAAACTATTAAGTCACTGCACATTATTGATGTATCTAACAATTTTAAACAGTTACAGTACAGGTCTTAATAGAACCATTTTCAAGTGACATTCTAACCACCTGAGGGCCAATCAGCGCCAAATATGTCAGTCAGTATGATGTTGAACACTCTTGAAAAGCATGTCTGTGAGAACACGTAAGGCCTGCAGACTCAACCTGCTCCAAAGAGTGCAGGAGCCATCAGCTCTTTTCATTTCATTGATCCTCTCTCAGCGTGACTGTCTGGTGCAATAAGAGTTTCATAAAAAGAAATGAAGTGTAGTCTGAATGTTTTTTTGTTTGTTTGTTTCTTTTTTCACCACTACAGACATTCTGACTGACAAAAAGTGACATATTGCCTTCTACTGGTGAAGCCACTCAGTAACCACAAACATCACCTAGATTTTACCCACAACACTGGACCCCCACAACCAATCCGTGTAATCCTGAATATGCCCAGTTGGATCAAATGCACTGTCTCTATGTTTTTGCCAAAATCTAACTAGCGGTGTCTGGAACAGTGTGTGTGACACATGAAAGGAACAAACAAAGCATGAATTGCCTCCGGATTTCATCACAGGAGACAACTAGCATTTTACAGTATAACAAATAATATTCTGCAGTCCTGCGGTGTGAGAAGAGGACGCACTGTGTGTATTCATTCATATGCACTGGAATCACTAACTTACACATTCTAAAAGAAGAAAATACAGAAAAATCCAATTTTGAAGTCTCTTAGCAAATATTTGCAAGTCAAGTGAGGCACGCAGCTCTGTGATTGTAGTCACCAAACATCTGCTGCAGCCCATTTAGCTCAGCACAGCTCTGAGGCGCTGTGACAAGGCTGTGTGTTGTGTAGCGGTGTAACACAGCTCGTTATCATGTAGCTCATCGCTCTCTTCTCCCTCTCTCTCTGGGGGGAAACTCTCTGTCTCTCTCCCTCTCTCTCTCTCTCTCTCAGTTTCTCTTTCTTTCTCTGCTCCAGACTAAAGCGCAGGGAGCCAGGGATCACAGAGCGCTTTGATAAGCCATGGCTGTGCAGGTCGGATGTGCTAATATCATGCTGATGTTATGCTAATTTGTGTGAACACATGGAAGTAGAGAGAGGTAGTCAGTGTTTATGAGGAGTGATGTCTGCTGTAGCCGGTGGCTGCCGGGGTATTTCATGTCACCGATGATGGAGAAGCCTATCTGGGCCTTGGATCAAATGGGGCTGCCGTACATTGGGGGATTCTGGCAATATTGGTAGAGATATCATAATGCAGACTTTATGGGGTGTTGAATTACTCTCATTTAGTCCTGTCATGACAGTTTAACACAGATTTATAGCACTGGTACAGATGCTTGCATATTGCATGCTAAAGTAATGACAAGAGGTGTGAAAGTGGAACCTGTGATCATTGTGTTAACAGTGTTATGTGCAACAACCCCAACAATAAATCTTTAATTACTGCAAACATCATTAAAATGACATTTGGTCTTTACAGGCCTCTATATTTATCTTTTAAATACAACACAAAATCTTGTCTGACACTTTTGGGAAATAACTCTTTCACTGCAAAATGAGCTAAATCTATGGTAAGACCCGGAAAACAATATATTAACTTCTTACAATCGCACACTGTGGATGCAGTGAATGACAGACAAAAATGGTTTCCAACATGTTTACAGATTATAGTAACCTTGCAATAATAAAGGGATGAATGAGAGGACAGAGAGAAATGGGTGGAGAAAACAGAGGAGAGGGAGGAATACACAGAGGAGGGTAGTGAGAATGCTATTGTGAGCAAGTGATGACCTAGTTAGAAATGAGAGACCATGGACTTGATATCCTGGAGGAGTTTTTCAACTCTTGGTCAAGATGCTCCAGTGTGCCTATGACTAACAACCAGCATTAAAATGAGGGGGGCAGGAGAGGTAGTATTCACACGTATGTGTGTGTCTGTACTCCTTAATCATACAACAAAGACAAGCCAGGGAATATTATGAAATTTGAATTTTGCTGGTAGCAAATGCATTTCATTTTCAAGGAAGGAGACAATTCAGAGAAAGCAGATATCAAAGAAAAAAGGGAGAGCAAGCTCCTTTTTGCATCTTCTTCCCCCTGCTCTCCCTCTGAAAGTTGTCTGGCATCAAAAGTTGACAAGGCAGGCTTATGAATGAGAGGAATGAGCTTTCATTAGAACAGACTGCCTGTCACTGTGACAAAAAGGAGGGGAGTATGCCTGTGTTTTGAATGCATGTTATGTGTTTTTATGTGTGTGTGTGTGTGTGTGTGCTTGTCTCTTGTCTCCCAGCAAATCAAACTGGCTCTGGATTATAAGTGAATTTCTCACTGAATAGAATGGGGATCAGTTAGAGGATTGTATGTTTGATACCCGAAACACTGCAGTTTCCGATATCTGTACCCGCAGTATGAATGACCCCAGAAGTAGCTAAAAGAAAAGTAGCATCTTGTTAATGTGTTTCTGCTTCCACTGGACAAATAATGTACATCATTATAAGCATTTGAGCCTGAACTGCTACCACAACTTAATGAAAAATGAGAAATTTGAAGAGTTTCTAGGTAAACTGCTGACCAATGCAGTGCCTGACAAATGTGGAAGTTTGGAAAAGGCAAATAATATGAATGCCAGTAATAAGAGTGGTAAATTAATAGGTGAGAATTTTTTAAACCATTGCAATAAGAACAAAAGGTGGTTGGTATTAAAGGTGCAATATGTAAGAATTTGTAAGGACCAACAATTAACAGAATGCAGAGAAATAACAGTTTCGATGTTATGACGTCTGTGTGTTGCTGCAGAGATATTTACTGTGGTTAGCATGCTAACCTGCTAGCCCTGGCCCCTCAAAGGCCAAAGCGACTGAACTAGCTGTGTAAAAACCAACACTCCCCGATGCTCCCAGTTCCCAGTCCGACCGAGTTAACGTGAACTCTGTTGATATGCTGCCCCCTATTGGTTTGGAGTCAGAATTTGACGTGTTGCCAATTCTTACATAGTGCACCTTTAATTTTAAAAACATAAAAATGTCCTAGGTTATTTTTTTTGATCACATTCTTGATTGAACCAACATTCTTGGTTGGATTCCATGTCTTTCATCGTGCTCACTACCATCAAACAGAACTGAGTCTCTCTCAGAGCTGCAGGCCTACATTGCTGTACTGTATGTGCATGTCCTTGTGAGCTGAGGGCATTTCTGTGTATTCTCGTACCACTGCAGTTATCTCAAATCCCACTGGCTTGTGTGTCTGCATATTAAAGTCTTTGTGTGTGTGAACGCATGTGCGAGTGTGAATGTGTTTATGCAGCATACAGCTGCATGGAGGAATGGTCAATAATAACGATCGAAGGCGCTCCACTACGCTTTTCCCCGCTCCTCTCTGCTCCACCTACTGCATACTAACAGCGCCTGAGAGACAGCCTCCACTGTTCTTGCAGTGTGTGTGTGTGTGTGTGTGTGTTAACATACTAGCCATATGAGCATGTGTTTGTATCCACACCTGGGTGTATTAGTGTATATTTCTCAAACTATGGCTTCACTTCACCCCAGGTGGCTTGCTGGACTATCAGTCGTCTCCTCTTCCCGTCCTCGGCTCACCCAGCTGCTTTGGCATCGACGGTGCCACAAACACAGGTCTCTTTCTGTGGATGCACCCTCAATAGCTTCAATTAATCCCCATATAAGCCACACTGAGCCTGCGAGTAGACTCTTTGTTCATTCAAATTGAGAGACCTTGGAGTTTTTCCACTGAAAACTAAATTGCTCATGAGACATACAATAGTGACAATAAGATAAGGCTGAATCTTGGCCACATTACAACACCATTGTTGCACTTTCCACCAAGGACAGGACTAGCTCGGATGTGTTGTAACTTGACACACAGATTAACTTAATGTGTGACAAGGACTAAGAGAGAAGGATTTCCAGTAAGGTGGAAGACAATGACACGCGATGACATAGTTGAGCACTTTGACCTACGCTTGCTGAGTGACCATCTGCCTCAAAACAGCTGAAAGAGGTACCTCGGCTGCCTGAGTCATTTCAATATTCTATAATTGAGACATGAGTGGAGGAGAGATGAGATGGGAGGAGGGAGAGAAGAGATAGAGAGAGAGAGAGAGAAAATAAAGGATCAAGAGGGAAAGAGCACCTCTGGGATACAACCACTCTCTATCATCTAAAATGACTTACAAATTAGCTTACAGCTATGCGCTCCCAGTGAAGGGAAAAAAGACACAACTTTCATATGCTAATTCAGATCATGGCTAGGCAGGGCAATTATCAAAAAAATGTCAGCCCTGTCTGTCTGACAAGATCTCAACAGGAACCTCTCTGTTTCTTGTCTGTCTGTTCATCAAATATGCTGTTTGAAAAGCAAGCACTGCACATACCACGATGGAAAGAGATTGTGACACGATCCAAACACTGACTCGAGCATATCTGTGTATGTCTTTGCAGCTCTGCATGCAGCACAATCCTCTAAGTATATTATTCTTTCCAAGACAGAATTCTGTTGAAAACATGGGGACATGAGTAGAGAGCCCATTTCCACACCCCTGACTCCTTTTGTTAACTGAGAAAAAAAGAGACCAATCAGTTTTTCTTATGACCTTGAACAACCTGCAATCCTCCGACTCGGAGGAACTTTGAATGGTCTGACCTATCAACACCAACAGTCTGGATGCCACTTACGGGCAACCCGTGGAGTCAGCTAAACAATGCAGATAAAAATTGCTTCCTCATCACTCTGCTGGCAGTGTCCCCACTGTGCAACTGTCTTGGAGTGTATTAGCAAGTGGAGTGAGGTCCCTGGAGACAGCCAGGGCCTACGGTGTCACCGTAACCTTGGCCACTCAAAGTCATACAGCCTGACACAAAAAAAGTATAACCCATGCTGCTTGTACAGCTGCACACTAACAAACCAACACCTATCTGCATCTAGAAAAATCTTCTTCAGGTGGTGAATAAATAGAAAAAATGAGCGTGTGTTGCACAGATTTGAGGAGAGGTTATGTCTGTTCTCGTGATCACACTGAAGAACAAATATATAAATACAAATAAATATGACGAGCAGATGTTAACAGTTAAAATGATTTGGAAACATGAAACAGAACCATGCTGATAATGATTTCAGCATCCACACCAATGAAAGATATGATTCTGTTAACGGTAGCACCAAGCAAGCACTGAGTTGGCAGTGCTGTGTTGGCAGCTTAGGAAAATAGATAGTGATGAGCTGTGACAGACACCCCCCTCCCCACCCCAAAAAACCCAAAAGGGTATGGTTTTACGAACATTTTCAAATATGACACAGACGAAGAAAGTCCAGCACTCTGTTAGTCGACATCAATTATCATGGCGATCATCAAAGAGGACATCAATAAGGCCAAAACGAGACCCCATCAGTATCAGTATGGCAGTACGTCCCCGGAAAAAATGACGTTCTGTTATGTGTAAATTGCCTACTATTTGCCTACTATACCTACTATATTATTTAAGTGTTTAATGAGTGAAAAGATTGTTTCTTAATTGCCAGTTGCCAATTGAGTTTACATAAACGTGGTAAGATACAGTTATGAAACAATATTATAAGCACTCCTGCAACATTATTTTGTAGGAAAATGTAGCCAAAATTAAGCTAGTTGAAGGCCCTGTGAAATGAGATGGATTTTGATTGGCTGTCAGTGTTTCTACCGTTCAACAAATTGCTCTGAAAGTGATTCCAGAGAAATTATTCTCCACTATCATTGTTGTTATAGTTATAGCGGTGTGTACTGATGAGTTGTTGTTATTGTTACAGTTATTGTCCTTGGTGTGATCGGCCCTTAAGAGTTAAAATTTCACCAAATGATTTCTTGCATCGCTCCATCTATGAGCAGCGCTGCCAAATTTAATTCCCATTAAGTAACAATAAAATTTTAGCAAAGACGATCTCTAACAATCTGAGACTGCGGCCATTATAGTGCCATATGCGACGCCACATTGTTCCCCACTATGAAAATGTCACACAGTGACTGGCGCCAGAATTGCGGGTGCAGTCTGTGAGTAATAATGAGTGTATGATGAGCCCAGGAGGGCCTGTGTTGTAATTAGGCCTGGTCAGAGTTATTGGCAGAGTGACTCCAGTTTGATCAGGCTGGGATAAGCATCTCTATGGAGAGGGGGATCCCACCAATTTAGAGCCCCTCTAATAAAAATCATTTGTCATTCTTACAGGAGCCACACTGACAGCTGCTGCGGTTGCCATGGCAACCCACTGGCCACCATTCGCTTAGCAAGCAATATTCCCAGTACTGTAAATGGTGGAGAGGTGGAAACACGCACACGTTTACTGTCCAGTCAAATGTTTCTATGCTTAGACACACAATAGAAAGAGATATTTTAATCCTCATCACTGCCTCACTTTAAGGGTTGTTTTTTTATTTTAGTTATGAATACACAAAATTAAAGGAATTGAACTGATTTTCCAACTTAGTCTTTATATATATATATTTATTCATCTACATAACATTCATGTGTTTTCTTTGTTTGTTTAAGCCTCTCAAATGTACCAAATTGCTCTTGATGATATTACACTGAATATTCCATTGCATTAGACTTTGAAACAATGAATCCATTTACTGAGAAAATGATTAGCATATTAATCTGGGATGAGAACAATTGTTACTTGCAGCCCTAGTGAAGATTGATATATATTAAGAATTGTGTAAAAATGACAACACATAGTTCTATTATAGTCCATAAATTAAGGCTGAGAAGGTGCAGCTTTGTATTTCTGAGCCAAGCTGCTACTGATGCAACAACAGACTCAACTGAACACTACTGTCAACACCCTGCACCTTAAAACTGCACACAGAGATATAAGAAGGCATACATGACCAGGAAAAAGAGTAAAACCCTCTCTCCCTTCTATAAGGAGTTGGGAGTATATTGGGACCCCATAAGTACACAAATACAGAACTACAGAAACACACACACAAACCAAGCAACTGGCCTAATTTCTCATCACACCTGGACTACAAACTGGAAGCAGCCTATCTGGGTCTAGACCCTCTCTGCTCACTACAGAGTTGAGTCAGACTGGAAGGCTGAGCGTTTTTATTGCCGCTCCTAATCAGCGGCAGCATCCCTCTGCTCATTAACTAGACACACGCTAGCCTGAGGCTAACGGCCTCATATGTCAACCACAGATAAAGATGTCATCTTCTGCTTGACTGAATAAACCGCTATTAAAACTAGATGCAAATGGACGCTGAACGATATTCAAATCAGGAGGCAACAGGGAAGCTTAAACCCTGAGGCACTTGGCCTCAACGTTGCCCCACATTCCTCTGTCGTGTTAAAAGGAGGAGAGATTTTAGATACTGTCTGTCTTCACAGCGATGTTCTGCAAGACATCTGAGATTGAGATATGAAATAATATAAAAAGGAGTAAAAAAAAAAAATGTAATGATACATGATGGGTAGTTCAGATGGCAAATGTTCCCCAATACAAGGTTTAAGGTTGAGAATTTTAAGAATACAACCTTTAATAGTATAAGATGTAAATAATTTTGCTTAAAACTACATTTTGGACATATCAGGGGCAGCTGTCATGTCATGTTTAATACGAGAGTCAGAGTGATTGACTACCTCATGGTTTACAATTTACAATAAAAAGGTTCAAAATCGATCCAGCAGAACCAAAAATATTGAACTTTTTTCTTCTGCGCATTCAGTCTATGTAACCTTGAGCTGCTAGCCTCAGGTAAAGATGAGAAGTGGTCTACAGACGTCAGGTGAATTCACTTCTTTCTAACTCCTCAGCCCCAACCAATGCTGACTCAAGTGACATCCCTGTTTATCAGATTCTCATTGGAGCCACAAAAGGCTTTCTCCATTTTTTATTTCCACAATGAAACGCTATGGAATTTCCCTTTAAAGTCATTGTCAGCATCTCTGTCCATTATGGAGCGCTGCTCCGATGTTCAGCAAACTGCAGGCACAACTGGTGCAGACGGACCAATGAAACTCTATCTCGTCTAATCTAAACAGAATCAAACAATGGGCAGTGTAAGAATGGAGTTTATTTGCACAGGACTTATTTGGCAGACAGTGACACAGTCTGACAGGATGTCTCTATTCTCCAGCAGACTGTTCGGAGGCAGCTGTGTGAGCACTTTTTTTTTCTACCAGACAAATGTTTGTCTGCTGAATCAAAAGTGAGGAGGGAAATCTCCGCCACAATAGCTTTCAAATCTGTGCCCGTGTGTTTCTATCTGCGGTGTGTGTGTTGCTGCATGTGCGGCGTAATTAGCCAGCACTGGAGTCGAGCTATTAAACCCCTGATGGGTATGTGTTTACAATGCTATCATTGGCCTCTCTCTGGCCAACACTAAATGAGCCAGTGTTGAGCCTCAGCTGTATAATCATGAATATTCATCTCTGTCTGTGAGAACCTCTGTGTGTGTGTGTGATGCACTGGCAGGCATGAAGGAAGCTATTAGTATCTACTCCATCACAATCCGTCACTTTGTCTGGATAATAAGTCAAGCTGACAACAATTCCACTGATGGCCAAACCCAAACAGAACAGGCTTTGTTTCGGAGGCAAGAGAAGAGCCGAGCCTGTTTCCAGTCCTGCAGCTTTTCACTTCAAAGAGCAACGTGGCAGGTCAAGGTTATCTTAGTGGGTCCCGTACAATTGTTTGTTTGCACACACACACACACACACACACACACACGCACGCACGCACACACACTCCTGTTTTCTCTTGTTCTTGATGAAAGCTCAGAATTGAAGAAAAAAAAAAAAAGAAGCTTGAATTCCCTTTGTGCCACCTGGGCAAGTAAGTCCATAATACCTCTGACACACATTCAGAAATCATTTCTGTGCACACACGAGGGCCATTTTCAATGCAAAGTAGAGTGCTTTTCATGCAAATGCGCACATCTCAACCTGCTTGTTAATTATATTTCCTAAGTGAGAACAAGACAACCCTTCAAGCCCTTGCTAAACTGTGATAACCTGAGTGTAAAAGAGTTACTCCCATAGTGCCATTCCCCTGAGACTTCATTGCACCACATTCCCGTTTATGGAAAAGGACTTAAATACAGTGCTCATTGGTGTTTCATGGTAATTTGTGGTGGCAAGTGGAGCAGGCGATGCCGCTCTGTGAGTAAAGCAGAGGGGGCAAGAGGAGGATTAGATAATCAAACAGTGTGCCACTTTAAATAATCTCTGGCTCCTCTGGGGGAGGTGAGACTTAAAGCCGGAGCCCTTCTGATTTAATTGTCTGATTTCCCCGTCATTACAGTTGAGGGCCTCAGTAATTCAGGCTTATTAAATATTCAGGAGCCACACTGAGGAGGGGAGGGAAGGACAGACCGGCGGGAGAAAGATGAAGGTAGAGAGGAGTGAGAGAAAGAGAGTGGGAGGAAGTCGTGGCAAGATGAGGCATATGTGCGCTGCTTTACACAGGCGAACACCCAGAGAGACTTTGATCCCCACTGTGAGGGAAAAAACTCTTTTAATGTATGAAGAAAGTCCGTGCTGGGAACAGTTTTGCAAGTACTAACTGGGTGTTCTCACATCACAGGTGTCATGGTGCTACTGAGCTGTCTCAAATGATGGTGTTGTTTTAACTCTACATATGGTAAACCAGCCACATCTATGCAGAGATGCTAGGTTTGTTTGTTTCCTGTCAAAAAAAAATCGATCAGGATTTATTATTGTATGGGTTGTTATGACAAGGACGTTATTTATGATCAAAATTCACCACAGTATCCCAGGTGAATAAATGTGTTTGTGAATGTCTGACATCACAGTATAAGTTAAAACCTGGCCTGAGACACACAGACAGGTGAGCTACCTGTCAGACGTAGCTCTGATATCATTGTCAAATGTCTGGCTACAACCAAGCTGTCTGAAAAACAGTTACAAGTGGAAGTCTGTTTAAATGGTTAAGGTGGTTTAAATACATGTTGATGTGTCGTGCTGTAATATTCTACTAGCTTCAGACCAACTCTCCAATTGTGCAGCCATATCAGCAGAATGAACGAGACGACAGCGTTAAAGAGAGTTACAGAAGGGTTAAAATGACTCACAGCAGGCAGATGGTTAGAGTGAAACTCCTCATATGTACATTTTAAATATGCATTCAGTTCTCAGATATACGTTTACAAAGTAAATCTACATGATACAAGTCCTGTTTTGGGATTGTTATATAAGCAAAAAGTGTTGTGTTGAATCAAACTCATGCAATTGCGTAGACAAATACACTTACACAACTTTAGTCAACTGAGGCAAAATGTACACCCACAAAAATCACCAAATTAGCAGCAGAAGTTGAAATACCTCAGTGAAAGATTAAAAGTATGTAGTAGGTCTCCAATCTTTTAAGTCCAGTCTTTTGTGACTTGTTGTAACTTAATTTCTTTTGGATGACTGAGCTCAATAATCAACAAACTTGCTGATATAAAAACTATTTTAGTCAAATTAGTCATATTTAGTCAAATATAGATATATACTTTATATGTAATAACCATCAATAATAAATGGTTAATCTATGGTTGATTAAACTTTGGTTAATAGTTATTCCACTGTAAACAAACAATGAAATGCTTCATAAACCCTTTATGAAGCTATTGTTTATTGTAATGTTGAAAATTATGTTCGTATTACTTTTTAAATGGTTAATAAAGACTGTCTAGTTCATCCGTAAATATCATTTCAATGACCGTTATAAAGATGCAGCTGATTTTGACAAACCCTTAAATGTCTTAGTAAATGGTTTGTAAAACATGTCACTGTTTGTTAACGGTTTTAACTATAAAAAAACATTTATTAATGATTGTTATTATAAAATGTTGTAGATTTAGGACTCAGGTTTAATACAAGTCCTTTTTTAGGAGAGTAACAAAAGCAAAATGCACAAATACACTTACACAACTTCGATCGACTGAGAAAAAATGGAAACACACACAAATAAATGACCAAATTAGCAGCAATAGAAAAATGCCTTATTAAAAGATTCAATCTATGCTCTTGAATGTTATCTTTTCTTCTAAACTTTTGTCACTACATCTCAGAAGAGAGAGAGTTCATCCCTGTCTCTTCCAGAGAGGAGTGGAGCTCTCCATGGTGCTGAAGCACACTGTGACGCAACACACTAAACTGGCCAAAATACACAACTGGTTCGACTAAAGTTACATCTTAAAAATAAATTCATCAATGAGTGTAGAGGGGATATAAAGACAGAGAAATAGACAGTTAGAAGTCAATTATAAACATTTTCATTCATAAATCTGTATCAAACTGACAGCCTGCATCTATTAATGGATGAACAGTGATTTTTCTTACTAATGGCCTAGGCTAAATTCAAAAAGAAATCCTGACAAGTTCAGACCACTCTGACATGCTGTGAGTATGACAGTCTATAAATGAAAAGACTGAAACCGCATTATAGTGATTATGTAGACGAAAGTGAAGAGACAGAGTGCTGCTCTCTAATGAGTCACCCTGTGTGATCATGGCCTGGAGCTGCAGCCTCCATCCACAACATTACACAAACTACATCTTGACATGACATTTACTTTAGTGTTCCGTTTCAACACATTTTTCATAAAATTATCATCAGAATCTGTCAATAGAGCGAGATAATTTCATTAATCTACAACACAAATGAGCTGTTTTAAGGCTTTTCTTGAATAAAGAGACATTATCCTGATCCTAATATCCCAGTGCATCCATTTGTGATGTTGTCTCATTTATCAAAACCCTTAAAGTGACACAAAACATACTGACGACAAGTGAAATCATCCAAAAAAATCCATTCACAAAAAGAGATCTAACTTAATCGCCTGAGTGAACCTAGATAGATAGATCAAACACCTGTGTGTGTATGCAGGCCAGGCACATTCTGTAATTAAACATTGTTTTTAATAAGTGATCATATATTGTGCATGTGTCATAAATGGCTGAAATCAGTATTTCTGGCTGTGTTTAGCTTGCCTGCATGGCTACATGTAATGAGTAGTGCACCTTGTCGCTGTATTACACTGCTACTGTTTCGCTGCTTCCTGTTGCGTTGCACGGCTTCTGCACAGACCTGAGTCTACCCTGCTGTTGTATTCTGTATCACCTCATTGGGATCAAAACATCTGGCCAAAGGACTGCAGTTGAAAATTTGCCAGCTGGGTAACATTTGCAGAAATGTTAATGTACATTGTCCTTATAAATAAACAAAATGGAATGAAACTGTTGTCAGGTCAATGTTATGAAGTGAGAAGTTCAATATTTCCCTCTGAAATTCAGTGAAGTATAATTACAAAGTAACCTAACATGAAAATAAAGTACAAGTATCTCAAAATGTAGTGTATTATTAAATCCACTCAGATACTTTCTACCACTTTTTTACTATAGTTGATGAATTATTTTGAGCTGTAAAAAGAGAGATCTGAGTTTCACTGTACAGTGGGACTATTATTATTACTGATATTGATAGGTAGTCTATCTTTTTTAAATACTGTTGGATGGTTTCATTTACTGTACAACAATACACTGTATTTTACATGCTCATTGTGTCTTTTTACAATCTTAGTCTGCACATTAAGATGGCAGATAAATGGAGTAAAACATACCCATTGACAGGTAGTGGAGTTGAAGTACAAAGTGGCAGAAAATTCAAGTACTCAAGAAATATAATTAATTAAGGAACCCCAGTAACTATCAGTTTTCAATGAAAAGCTGGAATCAAGTCTAAACATTTAGTTCTTCAGTGTAAATGTGCACTCTGTACTCTTGTCTGTATTTATTTCACAGGATTACACTGTCGCGTACACACTTTACTATCACTGTGACAAATATGCAAAGTGAGAGAGCACGACAGAGAGAAGACAGACTAAACTCCATCTCACCTCATAACAGCTGATTATCAAGCCTATTATATTGTTTATGCAAACTGCTGCCTGCATTACCTGCTCCAACATGTTTCTGATTAGTGAAGATAAAACAGACATTACTCACGATGATCAGCTGGAACAGCATCATTTTGTACACCCGTTAGTGTGATTATGGTCGCAGATATACACACATTATGAATCTTCTCTAATGTGTTCTCCACGAGCACAGAGAGAAGGCTGAGGAAAGTTCCTGCAGGTAGATCCTCTTCTCTCAGCAGGACTGGCTTTTCACCAACTTCCTTGTAAAGGTTTGTGAATGTGCCGTAGCAATAATTAGATTACAAGGTCGTTTCACTCAGACCTACACTCATTTTATAGTCCGGCTGGATATTTATGGCCAAGCATCACAGATTCAGAGAACCACACACACACACACACACACACACACATCATTTGGACAAGAACACAAAGATCTGGTGCACAGCAGTGAACAAATAATGTCCTATGTTATTTTTCAATTTGGCCATTTTTATGTCAAACAAAATGACAAAATGTTGTAAATGTACTGTAATCGAGTATTGTGTAAGGATACATTACAGTATATTTGGGCCAACAGTCATATTGTACAAAAACATATGTAATAACACAATCATGAACTGCCTTCAAAGATAATGACTAATTGGCATCAAATCTTTAATAAGAGAGCAAAACTGAACCCAAACCAGCTGACTAACACAGCCGATATGACACATCTTTAACAACCTGACTCCACACTGTTTATCCTTCATTTACAGGACGACTCGACTACCATGTAATCACATTCTCGCGGAAGCCTCCACCTTTCCTACAATGGCTCAAAATCATCATAAAAAATATCCCTCCTTCCCTTTATATCATCACTTTTCAATTTCATCTCCCTCCCCTCCTCATCCCCTTCTTTGTCACTGTCCCCTCTGTCTCCTTGCTTTTCATCTCTTGCCTTTTCCTTGGTACCCCCACCCCCTCTCCCCTCGCTCTCTCTCCCCACAGAGCATTAGCTTGCAGTGGTCAGGCCGCTTGACAGCTGCTCCACCTGAAGAATATCAATCAATGTTGCTGTGGAGACAGAATCAGGCTCCCCTCCTTTATTTTCCACCCGTCTTTTTCTTCCATTGGTCCTGCATGTGGCTGCTCATGGACTTAACATGATCCGGTGTTTGTTTGATTTGCTAAAGTGTAAATGGATCATTAAGCTCACACAAGGTGTGAATATTTGTCTATTATTTATGTTCTACAGGAGAACATTTTGTCACCCTGTTCTGCTAATTTACTTGAGGTGTGACTAATTGAGTTGAGGATGCAAACCCCACGATGTCTCAGACTATCACTCCAGATGAACCAGGCAGACAGGCGTGGGATGAAAGTGTCTATCACTGATAACACATGACAGAAGAGTGAACACTGTACAAATCATGCTGCTCAATATAGGACCACACTCAAAGCGCTACTAATCACCATTGAGGACTCCTGCTCATTCATGCAGATAAGAAATAAGGCAAAATATACTCTTGTTTAATATTTCTTGTGTATTTATCTGTTTTACCCAAAAAATAACATGACATTTTTTAATAATTTTGGCTTAGAGGCCAAAATGGCTGGAAAAAAAGAATCCCACTGTTTTGAAAACAAATCGGGATTATATCACCTAGCAACAACTCCTCCTGGCCAGCCAAACTGTCAGGAGACCAATCACATGCTTCCCTCTAATTGCTCCAATCTACCTTCCCATACGGCACACACTCCCACTTTGAGCACGTCCCCAAACATGGCCCCAACCCTGCTGCTATACATAATACTAAGCATTGAAATGACTCCCCACAGACCCATCGTCAGTGGCACTAGTGCCAGGCCCGCCAGCGGAGGGTTAAGTAAATATTGGGCGAAGCAGCTGCTCTCAGAGTACCATCGTCTGCCTGTGCTCCTGCCTGGTCCCAGCCTGGTATAAATCACACACAGCAATTAGTGCCATGCTGTCCCCCTGCCCTCGTTAAACAACCCCGCCCGCTGAGGAAGCCCATAAACACCAGATACCAGCCTGCATAGGTGGAGGAAGGAGGGACGGATGGATGGACACTCAAGAGAAGGATCACTGTTTCAAAGAATTAATTGACTGGGTGTACCACTGCACACTGTGCAGCACGAACACTGCTAATGTCAGCATCCTAATATGCTCTCAATGACAATGGTAAGATTCTGATGCTAAGGAGTTTAAAGGGACAGTTCAACCCAAAATCAAAAATACATATTGTTCGTCTTACATGAAGTGCAATTTATTTATCAAGATCATTCGAGTGCGAGATGCCAGGTTTTGCAGATATCAGCTGTAGAAATGTCTGCCTTCTCTTCTGGTGGTGCTAGTCTAAGTCATTTGGATTCATCCTTTGTGGAGCATAAATGTAGGTACTAAACGCCATGGCTATCCATTCAATAGTTAAGATATTTCAGTCTTGAAGTTGGTTGGCAGACCAAATGTATGCCACTATCATCAGCAGGGAAATGCAAGCCTAACCAAACAGGTCTGATGTACTACAGCTGCAAAGAAGTGGTGTGAAGTGGAAGAAATCCCAATCTAAAGAAACATTTCAACTGTTGCTTTTGAGCTAGAGTAGAGTGTGGGAAATCCACTAGGACTTGGAGTTACATGTACGACTTTGGCTGGATGTGTCTGTATACGTCCATTAGAGGTGATGAAACATAGGAAGGGAGCAATGCAAACGTGAAGCTAAAATCCTTCCATATTGAGAAGCTTCTGTAGCAACGGTTGGCTGTCTTGGCA
Source organism: Lagodon rhomboides (assembly GCA_039737535.1). Classification (NCBI taxonomy): domain Eukaryota; kingdom Metazoa; phylum Chordata; class Actinopteri; order Spariformes; family Sparidae; genus Lagodon; species Lagodon rhomboides. The sequence continues at coordinate 16,438,926 of CM077795.1, forward strand.
AGTATGTCCTATTCTTTACTTAGATAAGATGAAGATGTAACTGAGGCCCTTACAAACTGACCTGAACAGATCTCTGGTACACAACAGAAACACTCACATGTCTGAATGACTGGTGTCTATACTGCTTCAGAGTCATGTGTTTCCTATGCATAAAGAAAAACTGGAACCAAAAGGAGATGATAAAGGCTAACTAAATCCAGCAGCAGGTGGTTCTTCCATGCATTTTTCCATTTTTTTCAGACCCATAGAGGTGTGCAGCCTTCATCGAAGAGGAGAGTAGTGTCTGGCAAAAGATCAACTGTGCAATTAAAGCAGTGATGTGTGGGCAGAGTGGCTGCAGATTGTTTAGTGAAAAAAAAGCCTTTCAAATCAGCGTACTTAGAGAGAAACTGGACCAGATCAGGAAGGTCTTCTGAGACGACAGGAACATGAGATGACAAAAGTAAAGTAAAGGTAGAAAGGGACGTAACTACGTTCCACACATAATGTAAGTTGAATCATTTACATGTATTAAATTACTTTTGTTACGTAATTTTAAAACAAATTCTTCATTGATACTGGGTCACGACGAATTAAAAAACGATTAGACTACCAAACGGACATGAAAAGAGACAGCTCCGGACGCCGAGGACACGTAGCAGCTCTGTCTATTCTACTGTCTGTAGTCCGCTTGAAGGAAGCATTCTTAAATTGCTTATATGAATCAAACAGCGAGAGCCGATGGTGATCTAATTTATGATGCATGCTCTGGAAAGTGATAATCAATGATCACTGAGCTGATTTTTATCATTCATCAACTGTGATGCCTGTGATCTAAAATAGCCAATTAAACCTTCAATGTAATTTCGCCGACAACAGCTTATGAAAGGACAAAAACAGCGTCTGGTGAGAGGAGAAATAGCCATCAGCACCTCAATTACCATATTGCTCTAAATTACCACAATCACCGGGGGAACATTTAACATGCCACCACCCAGTGGAAAAAAAAAAAAAAGTCCCACAAATAATGTCAGAACAAATGTAGCTGATTTACATTCGGCTCTCTTTGTGATTGTGCTACCAGTTGCTGTTGTGTCCAGGGTAATTAGGAGGTAATGAGAGTGTAATTGGGCACTGGGCACATTTAGAGACAGAGACGCTAACAGACAGACAGACAGACAGACAGACAGTCAGACAGAAATTTACAGACAGACACAGACAGACAGACAGACAGAGAGTGCTCAGGTGCTAAATGACATGTCTAAGGGACAATGCTTTATGGGCAGACTCTCCAACACCACCTGACTGCCCCTCACAGACGACAAGGCAGAGGAGAGGGGGATGAAGGAGGTGGGAGGACTGATATGGAGGAGGGGGATGGGGAGATATGGCTGGAGCAGGTGGAGAATGCTTGTTAGCAGTGGAGCTGGTGCTGTAAATGCTACAACAACAACAAAAAAAAAGGTTGTCATTCTAGGAACGCTTGGTTTGCACACGTGTGTTCTCCCAGTCTTTATGTCTTTATTCCCTCTTGTTTGTTTTTTTTCCTGCTTCTTTTTCTCCTGCCTTGCCTCGTCTGCCGTGCAGCGCGTGCATAGATAAGAATTGCAAAAAAGGAAGACAATTGTGCAACGGCAATCTTTCTGAAATATGCCTCCCCCCAATTTCCCTTCTCTCTGTCTCTGTCAGACTGAGACAGATTCTCCTGTTTAGGTGCATTGTGAGAGGGAGAAAGAGAGAGAGAAAGCAAGAGAGAGGGAGAAAGAGAGAGAGAGGTGAGCTGGTTACTGTGGCAACCAGGAGAGTGACTCTTAGGCAATGGCATATGCATAGGGAGGGAGAGAGAGAGGGAGAGAGCAGTGGAGGGAGAGGAGGTGGAGAGAGGAGAGTGCTGGTGAAGGGATGTAGTAGAGGGAGGGGGGGTTTGGTGGTGGTGGTGGTGGTGGTGGCGGGGGGTGGAGGAGGTAGAGTGCAGGAGGCAGATCAGAGGGAGGTGTCAGTGGGTTACTGCGCACAGAGAGATTCACCCTCTTTTTCTACCCTGGCAGAAGAAAGGGAGGCAGAAACAAAAGGAGCTGTCTTTTGAATGGTCGCTGTGCTGGATTGGACTGTCAGCGCTTCCTCCTAACAACCTCACTTAGCTGGCTGCTCCCACTCCCAGACACTTCCTTACTCTGTGTCTCTCTGTGTTTCTCTTTCAGAGCACCACATGCGGTTGCAGGTGGTTCTCAGATTGAAACGCATCACTGATTGGGATTAACCTGCAGGATTGAAACATTAAAACTAATAAAATATGCTTCGAATTGATGCACACTTGACTTGATAGCAATGAATCGGTTAATTGTTTTTATCCTACAAAACGTTAGAAAACTGTGAAAATGCTTTTCACATTTTCCCAGAAGCCAAGCTCGTGTCAACATGTCTTGTTTTGTCAACCAGTATTTACAAAAGCAAAGATATTCAGTTTATTGTAATGTTAAGAGAGGAAAAGGCAGCAAATTCTCACATCTGAGAGGCCAGAACCATCTAATGTTTTGTATATTTGTTTGATAAAAACTTTTGAAAGAAGAAATAACACATTCTGTCTACAGATGAAAAGTGGAACTTAAAGCAAAGAAACTCACCATTAGTCAGTTCAGTACATTTAAGGTTTCTTCTGTGTTAGAAAGTTTGGTATTATCAGCATACTATAATGGCTACAGTGGCTATAATGTTAGCTAACTTTAGAGAGATATTGTTGTATAATGTAACTGACATTGCTGAGTCAATTCAATGCCATTACTCCATAAATGTCGTTTGTGGCCACAGGGGCTGCAACAAACATAGCATAGTCTCAGTTTAAAACGACCATAGCATAAGTAGGGACAAATCATTATGTTACTAAACTGCCTTACTACTGTTACTTACATAGAATTATCCACCTAAATTTGCTCAGGGTTAACATTAGCCACAATAGGCTGTTTGTCATACCCACCAAGCCCAGCTACAGCAGCCAAACATCTCAGTATTATGAAGTGAGATACTGGAAGATGTGCTTATGGCTCGTGAGTTCATGTTTATTACGTATCTGAAGCAAAATGTGTAATTTCCTCCTTCAAAAGTGACATAATATCACTTCAAATGATACATGAATTATAAAAAAGGGTAATAATTTCATATGGATGTATTTAATTTCAATCTACCTGCATCTTGCTGCATCGGCATGCAGGACAGACTTTTCCCACATTTCTCACTGTAAACTTGGCATTTTTGTTTAAATGAGGCCAATTACCCTTTTAACTCTTTCCGGAGGCGTTATGACTTTCCCGGCCTGTTGTGAAGACAAGAGGACGATGATAGTAAGTACCCTCTGACCTTATGACAGGAGCCCACAGAGAAACAGACTGCCAGAGACAAACAGAGCCATGGGGTGGGTGTAATGAATATGCTGCCCCCTATGGTGGGGATGACCTTATAAACAACAACAAACTGTCACTATTGCCAGGCCTGCTGGGAGCTGCCCTCTGTGCAAGGGCAAATGGCCTGGAATTCAGTGGACAGGACAGCCAGAGCTCGCAGAGGAGACTGTTATTAGATGTTATAACACAGGACAAGCTCTTATGCTGCCGGGGTTTATTTACACTCGTTTAAACAATCAGTCAATCACGGTGAGAAATTAAACATTAAAATTCATCCCTCATAGCTGATGAGACCTCACTGGCGCTATTAAATGTTGCACACTTTGTTCATTTTCCCCTTTCACAACACAGTATATTCCAAACTGAGAATGCAGCATCCTAAGTTATTTGTTGTATTCACGCAGGTAGATCAAAAGTCTCATCTATGATGCTGTGGTAAACGCGCTCCTACTGCGTTGTGTTGTGCTAAGTGACGGCTTTTATTATACAAGACAAGCTACGCCTCCAATCGCTGTGATCTCAGCCAGGCGTCCTGAATCAAACAGCAGAGGAGAGACATCCTCGTGTTTCAAGGGGGACTTTCATGTCACCATGAAGGAGACAGGGACGAGAGGCGGCGGAGGGTTAGAAGTCAGAGCGCGGCATATGGCATCTTGAATTTTGGGCAATGAGAACTGACAGGTTAACCGAACATTTGGCGGGGGGTAGCGAGTGGTAGGGGGGTGCGGGGGGAGAAAAAAGCGTAGAGGAGAAGGTGGAGAAGAGGTGGAGGAGGTGTGTGTGTGGGTTCTGGCACACGTGTGTGTGTTTTGGGTGGGAGGAGTGGGTGTGTAAGGTTGCTAAACACTCCCATCTGTTCGTATCCCGAGGCGCTGCTCGGGCAGTTAGCTACTGTCTTATGCAGATGAGGTGTTGCTGTGCCGGCTCCTTTCACTTACAGCGGATAAATAATGATATAAATATATAAATATATTTGAATAATAGGAATGGCAGGATGAGGAAACAAGGAGCAGCAGGGTCAAGCTGTTTCCTAGGGAGCGTTTGCTTTTTACCATCCAAAGATCACAGCTCTCTCAGGATGTGTGAGTGCCGTAACTATGTCCTCATTAGGGTTAGCCTTCCTCTGGGCCCCGACACCGTCCCAGGAGAGAGATCTGCTTAACAGGGGTCCTCTATGCACACTGACATGCATTATATGAGCTATGAAGATATGGTGGAATGCTAAGCAATACTGATCATGTCATTATGTACTTCTGTGCTGTGATACTTGTGTGTATCAATGTTCAAAGTATGAGCAAAATGGGCAAATATACAAGACGCTGAATAAACAGTAAAGAAACCCTGCTTGTTTTGTTGTACAGTGTAAACCGAGGCAAAGTATATCGCAGTTAGAGCTGCAAGGATTAGTTGATTAATTGATTTGTTTATCAGAGGACAAAATTCTGGTTGTAACTTTGTATAAGTAAGGATTTGAGCTTTTCTTTGTCATTCGTGAAATAAAGAGGATGTTCCAAACGACTTGTTTCCATGGTGTTTAAATAGAAGTATAAATCTAGAAGACTCAAATACTCCAAAAAAAGGAAAACACTCAATATTGAGCACAAGGTCAAACACAGTCAAAAGAAATAGTGCCTATATACATTTTAGATGCAACAGTTAACCAGTATTGTAACGATGATCGTTTTAATCAGGCACCATTCGACTAGGAAGACAGGACATTTCAGGCCAAATTTTAATGTGTGGATTAATAAAAAAATAACAATAATAACTGACTAGTATTACTGGTGATGACAGCCTAATTAATCAATTAATAGAGATAATAATCGGCAGGTTAATCAATAAGGAAAATAATTGTTTTTTGAGGCCATAATTACAATAAACCTGCAACTATTTAATAAAACCATCCACATTCTAAACACTGGGTACCTGGTAGGTCTTAGTCAGGGAAAAAATTGCTGTGTTCCGGAAGTGATGCATTTGGTTTCTGTTTTCTTTCAAATTAACAGTGTTTAGATTGCCAGTGTGCCAAGTGGCAGCTAACACGTTTAAAAGACTAACTCTACCCTCAGACACAGAGCACTGGCAGGACAGAATGTCAAATAAAAAAAGCTGTTGATTCCCAGTTTCCTTTAGAAAGCCTCTGTTTATCAGACAAGTAAAAGAGAGCAAATGTAATTTGTGAGAACATACAGTGCGGCAGCTTGCATTTGTTTGTTTATTCTATTGGATCTCCATTAGCATCTGCTATAGCAGTTGCTAATCTTCCCTGGGTCCACACTGTCCTCTTATTTCTCATCATAGTCCAGTAAACACTGTTTCAAACCCACACTGTGGAGTTTTCATATTGAAAGAGGGGTTTTAGGGGGTAATTGAGTGTGATTCTTGCATCGCCCACGTCCCTGTTCTTAGATACAGTCATGTCACGTGTGCGCTCCCACTAAATGATCGCATATTCAAATGAGGATAAGGAGCTTTTGATGGAATGAGGGGGATAGGAGGAGAGAGAAAAATGGTTGAAGAAGTGGAGGAAGGAAAGCAAAGCCCGGACTGATTTGAATCTGGTAAACTGTCAGAGAGAGGGATTACCCTACCAAATCCCTGGCGAAAATAGAGGCCCAAGTTATTTACTAGCCTTACAACCAGCTGCAAACCATCTGTACTTAATTGTAAGACACAAACTTTATGAAGATCAACGGGGGATTTGGCCACAAAGCCTCTTACGCCGCTGAATTGGTGTCCCTGCTTCGAGGGAGAGTATGGGAGGGAGCTCGAGACATGTCACATGTGCTTTGGAGGACATGGACTCCAGTGCTCTCTCTAGTCTCTATCAGGGCCACGTCCTGCTAAATACATAGACAAAAGTTTTGTATTAAAGTAAAGTAAGGTCAGTGTGAGGGCATGGAATTAACATGTGATTTACAAAGCATACATACAAGGCATACAGCTCTGCTTCCATGGACAAGAATCTGTAAAAACCAAACATACATACATAAACTTACACACAGATATACTCGGGATTTGCTATGGCCGGCATCAAAACATTTAATTGGCTTGAGCTTGACTGCCTTTCAGCAGGACGCCCGTCATTAGATCCCAATTAGGCATGTAAGTGGCCCAGTGACCTACACTTAACAGGGAAATCAGCACAGAGAAGACAATACCTCCACTGACCATAAGACACAGGCCGAGTACAAAACCTGCGTGTGGCATTGTTTAATGTAGGTCGGCGTGCATTATGTTGTTCTTGGCAGCCGTCTGAAGACAGGAGATAAGAGGTCCTGTCCAAGCCACCGAATGGCAGGTAGCCAGCTTAATCCTATTTAACAAGATCTGGGCTGAATCTGGGGTGGGGCGTGTTGGTGGGGTCACACGAGGAGCCCGGCGGGGTCAGGCTGTGGCTTTGTGGGAGGTGTGGTCCCGAATATTGGGCATCAACAATGCACACCTCACTTGTCCGCCTGTGCTTATCCCTAATCGCTGGGATGAATGCACATTAAGAGCTTGTGAACAATGTAATCAAACTTAAGTACATTAAATGCTAAATGTGTTGCTTTGCTTTTGTGTCGTCGCTGAACCGCGCGGACAAAATAAAGGAGTAAAGTCTTTCCTCCACAAGTGCGTCACTTCTAAGAAACTTACAGATGGGTCACCCAAGAACAAATATTGTGGGATCTAAGCCGCTGGCCGCTTTAACTCATTTATTTTCTACCACTGCGCTAATTCCTCCCATCTCCATATGTTAAGGGTGGGAGAGGGAGGGGGGAGTGCTCGTGTGAGTGTGTGTATGGGCGTGGGGGGGGTGGGTGGGTGCTGTCAGGGATTAGGCTATCCTGTCTGGACACACGCCTTGTGTAATCACGCTGGAAGGGCTGGTCATTGTGCGTCTCTGTCCAGTATGAGTCCGTGGGCCCCAGGATCCCCCGTCATAACCTCAATGAGCACCCCCCCCCCAAAGAGAAGAAACACTCCCACCCACTTCCACACATCAAATCTGACTACAGCTGCTGCTGTGAGCGCCAGCCTGTTTACACGGGATGAATTATGTTGTAGTAAACAAAGAGCTGCCTAAAAAGCCAAGATACATTAAAATACAAAGGAGTTTAAGAAGATAAATAGAGAAATAAAGTAAAAGTACATAAAATTGTACAGATATCACATTAAAGACAAATACGCTCACATTAAACTGTATTTTCGTGAAAAAGAACTGAAAAGATCGGTTGAGATTTGCTGATGCTGCCAGAGGAAGTTGACTAGACTAGTCATAATTTCTCTGCAACTCTCAACAGAGTATCACTGCAAAGCAACAAAGAAATCGGAATTCATGAATTGTTGACCTAAAAACACATCCAGTCATGTGAGCTCCATGACGGACCAGTTTTGTCCTCCACTTGGTCACATCATACAGTAACTGGTAATACACCTTCACCCCCCCTTACCCCCCACCCTCTACCCTCTCCCACCTCTCTTCATTAGCAGGTGTAATCCCTGATGGCCCATCTGCCAGACGCCAAAGCCACAAAACCGAGCAAACAAGGCTGGAAGAAACCGGCCATTATGGGGCCTCTCTAAATGGGCCGACTGATCACTTACACAGACGGTGTGTTTGCTCAGGCCCCACACAGACACACTACAGCGCTGCTATTTTCACACAGATAAGGAACTATTTGCGCTCAATTGTACCTGATGAGCAGTGCACCTGCCTCTGGAGAGGATAGGTGGGTGTGTGGAAGGGAGGGCTGATTGTCGCGGGCCCTCTCACCTCCAGCTGAATATACAGGCATGACGCTGTTACGTGGAACAAAGTGAAGCTAAATCTTGATACACTTGGTGGTATTTTTTTGTAGTTGGTTCATATATCTAATGTTTTCAGCAAAACTAGACTCATACAACCGGAGCCTTCAGCATCACTTTGTCTTTTCACTATCCTGTATCCAAAGGGCCTCAGCCACATTAATAATGCATCTTTTCACTAAATGCTCGCTTTCCACGCTGAATGAATGCCTTGCTTGGGAATAAAAAGGGAATTGTGCTTTTTTTACGATCAGCTTTTCTTTTCAGTGTAAACTGAGAACCAGCACTGTTCGAGCAACACACACTGGCTGACACAAAATGGCTGCCTTGGACTGAAAGAAGCAGTAAGCCAGAGCAGCGGCGGCAGCAGCAGCAGCAGCAGCAGCAGCAGCAGCGGCGGCAGCAGACAGAGCAACCCTTTTACCGGTCTCCCTCTTTCCTCACTCTTATTGGGAGCAGATTAACAAATCACCAGTAAACCACAACTTGATTGCTTCCCCCCCCTCCCTCCAAGTGTCCCACAGTATCACCGTCACACCAAGACATTTGGGGGCTGCAGTGTGACCCCCCCAGGCAGCCCAACCAGGATTATATAGTGGAAATGTAATCCTGGTTTGGGGCTAAAGGGATCAAGGCACTAGAAGACACAATGTAATCAGGAGGAGCGTCTACACCCCAAGAATCAGACCACGAGATAAATCCAAGCAGAGGTTTATCCACAATGTCAATTAGAACATATGTCGGACACATTAATTGATGCGTGACACGCTTACTGAATGTTGGTCAGTCACACATGCTGTGGACAACACACGTTACATTTATGCACTTAATAGATTCATGCACTTAATCTATTCTTTTTTCTTTAATTGTTGCATGAATATACTATATGGATGCATCCAAAGCAAATTAATCTCTCAGTGTATTTTATACTGAGACATTTTACAATAAATGTGTGCTAACAAGTGTAGGAGGGTGCCAAAATTAGTCAACGAAGCTGATGAACAGAGGAAAACGTGTGTGTATTTTTTCTGTGTGTGCATTCCCCTTTGTGGTTGCACAAGGTCACATGACCTGGTCTCCATTTTGGAGTGCTGTGCATGAGTGCAGGTACAACGGCTTGTCAGACTCACCTGGGACACACTAAGATAAACACACACACACACACATACACACACACACAACTTTAAACCTGCACCTCTCTGACACAGAGTGCACTGAGGTGACAGCTTAAAAAATCATGCTGGAGTGAAAAAAAAAGCAGAAGAAACTGGCTAACATACCGTCAGCTTAATAGCTGCTGAGAGAGAGGAGCTTATCTTCCCACCACAGCTAATATGAGCTTCTCAATTAGATGAAAGGCTCTCTCCCTTTCTCTAATTTTTTGTTCAATTTCTCCAGGCAATTTATTTAGGGTGGGGAGAAAAAAAAAAAGAAAAAAAAAAGAGGAGCAGAACCCGAGCGAACCGCATTGGCTAAACGCACGACGAGTCATAGCGAGCTCCAGCCAATCAGGCGGAGCTGACAGCGTCAACTCAGGCCCTCAGCAACAACATGACTATTTACTGTATGCAAGAGAAAAATCTATTTGGGGTTCATCACTGCTCGTCCAACCAGCCGCACACAAAAAGACACACAAAAACATTAAAGTGGATGTGTCTGTGTGCATGAATATACTGGTTTTATTTATTTTTAGTTGCATTTGATATTTCTTTTTCTGCACTCTTATTCTTAGTCATTTTGGAACAATGTAAAAACAAAACCTGTAATAGTTTGATTATTTTCAACGGCTGCAGAAAGAACAGCAGCGAACATGCTAATTAAACATGTTTCCCTAGCTTTGTGAAGGCAGTCAGAGATATTTTTAGACTGTTCACTCTGTATTTTGCATTATGGATTATGTCGGATTATGCAAAGGACCCATCACGCGTTCACTTATCAGTTTAATTTCTTTGTCCTCTGAATTATTTTCACACAGACTCCCTCGGTATTGTATCTCTCTCTATAGTTGCCGAGTGGAACTAAAGGATTATGCAAGCATTTCCAAAAAATTAGGTTTCCTCACCTTAGACAATATAATGTTAAGCGCTGGCTGGCAGAACATTTTCTTTTAATGTTTTCGAAACCAGGAGTTTGCATGTACAATTAAATTATTTTGAGCTGCTCAGTTCAAACAAATAAATATATCTTGAACGAAATACTGCATAATTATTTCAAATCTTGCAATTAATGACTTAATTATTATCACAATAAGGAGTCCTACAATAAATACAAAGGTAACTTTTTAGGTTTGATTTTACTAAATGAAAAAAACAAAGATTTAATACCTTCCTAAATTATTAGCATTATTTTTTTATTGCTTGACATTTAATAAGATGAATGCTACATTTTAGAAAAGCTGAAAATATAAAGCTTTAGAATTTACCTTTCACCTTGAATATGTAACAAAATAGCTTTTCATTTTCTTTGGTAAAACATTTATATCATAATCAATTAAATTGACACTTTTATTTATATTGTTATTTTTGTATATTTTTGCCCATATATTTGTAATTTAATCTTTCAACTCACCATAAATAAGTGAACAAAATGAACATAAAACATATTTATTTTGTTAGTAATTTCAATCAATTTAGTTGATCAATTAAATCTATAATAGTGGAAAAAATGTGACATTCAAAAAATAAACTAAAAACCTCCTTTAATAAACACATGAACTGTCTGCAGGCTTCCCAGATCAAACTGATTCTTAATCATCCTTTCTCACCATCTGCTCCCTTCACAGTCAAGGTTACATATCACAGCTTGAAAAATACTGCTGCAGGAGTGTAGCGATACATGACAGGGCACCTGGGCAAAGACGGGTGAGATGGGGGGGTTCACAAATCCCAGAATGCACTCTGCATGCAACATGCATTGCTCGGGGATATCGCTTCCTTGCTGCCTGAGACGTCCATCTATCAAGGTGATTTCCCATGGCGGCTCGTCTTGGAAATACCTTTCCACGGGTCACCTTTATACTGGCACCGTCTCCCCACTGAATGGATTCACTTCATTATTCGTAGTTTTGATTAGCGTCATGGAGCAGGAGGAGGAACCTTCACTGCTATTATCTTCTGACTGACTTGTGGGACAGCTAAGGCTGGTGCCTCCTTCTTTACAGATTTCACTTTTAGTTATTCAAATCTTAATTATGCAATGCATATTCCTTACCTGCTTGCAGCTACGTTTTTTTCATAGTAACAAATAATATAACAAATCAAATAAATAATAGCACAAGACACATTTTAGGCCTGATGGAGTTTTTGCACGAAAACAACCATGATTTATTGAAATGTTAAAATGTCTGCGTCAACAAAGGGGGACACCGGTGTGCGCTCGCGCAAACAATCACACGTCAGTCGGGCCGACGCGCTGATGTCCGATGACATTTAATTTCTTGCCTGTCCCTTGTTATAAGAATCATCCCGAGGATGTGAAACCGAGGGCCTGCACGTCATGAGTCTGCATTAAAGCTCAAGTCATGTTTTTTTCCTCCCTCGTTCTTTCGCTCGCTTCCTCGCCGTAAAATGCAGCACAGACAGGGACGGATCGAGAGAGAGAGAGAGGGAAGGCTGTGGAGAGGGAGGGAGGCTGTGAATAGGCAGAGTGAGTGGCATGCATGGACAGCCCCTCTGTCTCTCAAAGACACTGCAGCAGCTGCCTGCACGCGATAAGAGCAACCATTCACAGCCAACTCCCCCTTTTCCTCCTCCTACACACAAACACACACCAATACACTTTTCTCCCCGCTGTCTCCGTATCACACACACACACACACACACTGGACACACACACACACACACACGTTCACATGCACATCAGCCTCTCTGCAGGTTTCTAAGAAGATGCAGCGATTTCGAGCCGCCTTTGTCACCAGTCAAAGGTCTTCCCTGCAAATCATTTTGTTTTTGTTGTTTCTCTCTCTGACGTCAGAATACAGCAGGGTTAAACATGGCTGAGGTGGAGGAGTGCGGGGGGAATCACCTCTCTTTTTTCATCACTGACAGAGAGCAATCACGTGGCGCTCAGCAGGCAGCGACGCGGGTTTTTTCTACGGCGCTGTGACTGACGCTTATTAAGCAGTCCGCCACATCCACCTCTGAGTCTGATTTATACGTTTTTTTTTTTTTCATCTGCTGTCCTCTGATGATTTTACATATAAAAGAGAGATTCTGAAACAGCTGAAAATCCCTGTCCCGTAATGACAGCAGGATGTTTAAATTACCGTCCTGTCCTGTCATCCCTGTGCCGTGTGTGTCGTAATTGGCCATAAGATCAGTGTCTTTGCGCCAAAACGGCAATTTGCATTATGTCACCTTGCATTTCAAAGATATTCAGGCCTGAACGCATCGTCCATGTCATACTGTCTCCTCTCACTCAGACAGGAAGTGATCCCTCCAAACAAACACACACAAACTCAGATACACACAATCTGGCCCAGCCCAGCCCTCTCACCACTGATTTACATATAGCTGGAACCTCAGCGCCATATCATACACACACCCACACAACAAATCTTATTTTTTTTCCCCCCAATATGCTCCATGTGAATATGTCTAACTGCCAGTGACATCCATGCCAATCACTTTGATCCACTGATAAAATCCAGCCTCAAATCCATCCAGTCCACTGAATGTCTAAGTGCCAATTAATTGGTGGCTCCTTCCATGATTAGCTCATGTTGCGCTTATAGCTAATCTGTATCTTGGCAGGGAGCCACGCATGACCTGGCTTCCATCCAGGTCTGGGAGCCGTGGAGGCAGCAGCCATGAGCTAGCCCTGCACAGCCCGGAGAAGATGTGCCAAACTGCAGCGGCACAAAGGAGACCTCACTGTTTATCAAAGATTAAGCAGTGTTTAGTATCTCCCCCCGACTTTCCTCCTCCTCCTCCTCCTCCTCCTCCCCCTCCTCCTTCCTGCGCTCAAATATACGCATGCGTGCGCACACACACACACGCACACACACACCACCACCACCTCCAGCTCACACCCTAATTGTTCCCAGCCCCGAGAGTTTAATAAAGAACAAATTGCGGTTATTGGTGAGCAAACAGCACAGTACGGAGGTGGGAGTGTGATCATTGCAGCGCCAGAGCAGTAAAGGGAGAGAAAGGGCATCAGCCAATTTAATTAATATCTCTGTCAGTCTCGGGCTACGACTGGAGCACAGGCTGTGTGGAGAGGGATGTAGTGAGTACACAGAGCATAATCTAATGCCGATGCTTTACAGTGCCACTGGACACCGGTGACACATTTGTGACATATTGATACGCATGCCATTAAAATTGCAAACTCATACACATGGTCGTGCTTTCTACCTGTTATGTTGTAATGAAGCGTCCGTAACAACGCTTCACCGCAAAGGAAGGTCTGATACCATGGTTACATGCCAAACATGACTACAGCGGTTTGGATTCCTGTGCAGTTATGGGGGCATTGAAGTTAAGTAAACATTACATATGCTTTGCTGCCAGAAAGACACTATATTTTCTTTGTGGAGAATTACATAATTCACTGTCACAAATTCACACATGTAGTAATAATGCAATACAGTATCTCACTGAGCTTATTTTTCTTCATCCTTTTAACTCTGATCTATACAGTTTCCTGATTTAAAGTCCTTAGGTGAGCACTAGGTAACTTATTTGAAAAAAAAGTAATATGTAGGGTTGAAACGGTATAACATTTCCGAATTACGAAAACATCAGGGTTTGACTGTTGCACGGTGTACAGTATAATGTAATTGTCATTGTGATTATTATTGTCATTAGCTAAGAGAGATCCTACAGGGAATGGAAACAGAAGGGCTTTTGTGGTTTAACAAATGCTTTATGATGATCTCATAAAATATTATGTCCTTACATACTTGAAACTTGATATAAATGTGAAATATATTTATTTCTAATAACACGAATACAGTAGAATTCAATACTGTATATAAGCAAATGTACAGGCGATGATAACCGTCAGATTTCATTCTAAGGTAAATCTTGAAAAGGTGTATGACTGCAACCCCTAACAAGTTTCATTACCATCAAGTCTGGACAAATTTAAATTCATAATCCATCATTGCAGCTGCCCATGTGATACTGAAAATAAATAAGATCTAACATTTGTGACGGTTAGTCATCCATGTTTAATCTATTACAAATAAATAATTATAACCAATGAATACTTATAAGAGCCCCTAATCACACACACTTCAGGACAAGAAAAGGATAAAAATAACCAATTATTTTGACTAATTTTATATTACATATATTTTAATGAGGCTCACTGGGTTTGTATGTATCTGTTTTTTTTCCCCTTACAGCCTATCATGCTGCCTGCTCACTGCCCAGCCCTAGTGTATCTACCCGTCATGTTCCCATAATGCTTTGTGGCAGCTGCAGCCAGATTCATGCACACAGGTATTGATTTTCTTCCCAGTTTTTTTTTTTTTTCTCCAGTGCAACCCTTTATTTATCTCGCTAAGCCCCTGCCACTGGGTGTGAGGAGAGAACCAGCTCGCAGCTTGTGAGAGAACACAGTGAATTCAACGCGAGAGACGCTTACCACATAACCTGGATTTATTTTCATTTATCTGTTATTTATCTGCCACTGCCGCTCTGCTGCAGAGTATAATCCAGCTCTGTGTGGGATGCATGTGTAGGTATGCGCGTGCACGCTTGTGTGTTTGTGCTGTCCGTCCGTCCGTCTATACAAACACTCCATTCTCCACAGGCCACCTGACCCATTTTTCTGCGTGAATAACAAGACTCCAGCCAATCATGGGCAGACAGAATGGCGAATGCTGGAAAAAGACTCTACATCCAGCCTGTCACACGTCAGAGTCCCAACCCTGCCTGTCGACAGAGTGAGGCAGGGATGGAGGGAGAGAGAGAGAGAGAGAGCGCTATCCTCCCTCTTCACTCCCCCTCCTTACCTCCCCTCCCACTCCCATCACATCTCAGCCACACAGGGACCAGTAAAACCATTACCCACCCACCCCAGCCCCCAGCTCAAGGTTTTGCTGCGCCAATGGCTGCGCTTCCTACATAGCATTCTAAGAAAAGGGCAAAACCGACAGCGAGCGAGCTGCAAGGCTGCTACCAACAAAAGACATCCATTATACCATAGTTCCTGTAGGCTACAACACACAGTATATTGCAAATGATACCTTGCATTCTGCCCTCCAGACAAACATTTACAGTAGGGCCACAGTGATATAGGAAAGTCGCCATCCGTCTTACATTGTATTTAGTCTTCGATGCAGGAAGGCAAAGAATTTAAATACATCTAGACACATAATCTCCTTTTTATTTTTTAGTTTATGCTGCTATCACATATTAATGAAACATTTCTGTAAACATATTTCACACCTGCCTCAGGACACCTCTGGATTGACTGAGCGTACGCGTCATGACACGGATGAGTTGGAAACACGCAGGTCAGCTTAGTTTTGCTCACATCAACTGCCATCAACTGTGCGACCCTAAACCCTCAGACATTTGCATGGCTCCGTACCAGTCCGCTTTTGTAGCTGCCTTGAAATGGAGGAGGAGGAATGGAGGAGAAACAGTAGGCGCTGTGGAAACACAACGATAACGTCCAGCAGCCTTTTGATAGTAACTCTTGATATTTACTTCAAAGGCCCATTATACACAGCCAATTAAACCGACATAGTGTGGCTGGCTCTTCTCCCTCTCGGCAATGGCTGCGGGGATCGAGACTGGCTGCAGAAATAACTCCAACACACATTCCAAATGTCAACAAACATGAAAGAAACTGTGAAATGCACAAGACGGCTTAGCAAATGGCCAGACGGAAAGTGTTAGAGCAATCTGCGGTGTCCTTAAACAAACGTCTGTACATGCCACCAAACCCAGCAGCAATAACTGGGTAACCTATAATCACTCGTGTTCATTTAACAGTGCAGTGGAAGACATAGGTAGATCTTAGAGGCATGTGCGAGGTGAGAGAAACGGTGCGCAAAGAGGCAGCGTGAGCAGAAAAAGAAAAGATTGAAACGGAGGAGAGATGAGGGAGGCTGAGCGGAGCAAAGAGAATCTGTGTGATGGCCGACGGCCCTTGTGCTTAGCTCGTGTGCTGAATGAAAAGAAGCCCCTGTGTGGGTGTGTGTGTTTTTGTATGTGTGTGTGAGTCTCTGCAGTAGTGCTGGGGGGTCGGCCCCCTCTCGGCCCTACTGGTGCTGAATGCAGAGCAGGCAGCATCAGGCCGAGGCAAATGACTACAAGGCCTCCTCAGTGACTGCAGCACAGGCTGCACCTGGGGAATGGCCCTGCACAGCAACAGAGCCGCAGCCAGCCACAGTCCATCACAACGCATTCCAGAAAGCAGACCGAGCAGGACATGCCGGTTTCCACCGGCCAAAGCCAAAGTACAAGGTGCAGGATTATTTTTCTTTGAGGTGATTTTTAAATCTCTTCTTGCAGGTGTGCTTTATTCACGGTAATCAATCAAAATCTAATCGCACTGATCACCTGGGCCTCCTCATCTTTTTTAAGAAGTCCAGTTGGCGCACACATACTAACACCAGCCATTTCAGAAAAGCTCTGGCTTATTACTATATATTTACTAAATAGATTCTCAACACTACCTCAGCATTAATCCTATGTTTTGAATCACTGCAATTTTATTCTATTCTTACACATCTTCTTCCACACAGGATCAGGACACAACATATGTCGTAAAAGTATATTACCACAAAACACAAATACATCAACTCTTTTCTCAAATTACTTTCTGGCCGTTTTTTTTCTTTATGACCTAAAACAAGAGGGAAAAAACTGTTGTTTCAAAAGTACATTATGTGTTTCCTGAACCTCCATGTTTACTCATTGTTTGTATGACAGATTTAAACAAATCCTCTGTTCATCAGCCTGCTGTGATGTCAGTTAACCACGGCTTCACACACTACACTTTAATGGTAAATAAATCTGAGCTTTAAACTGCATTAACACAGATGACAAAAAGAAACCAAAAACATAAACCCAAACAAGATATAACCTAAACATAGGTATATCTAAATGTTTGAAAATACTCTGTTGTGAAATAAATGGAAAGCACTCTGCTTCCCTCATTTCATCCTCACTGACCTTTTCAGTTCTCTTCTTTTGGGCCCTGACTTCTGATTACTGTTTGGCATCTTGACAAGGATTAACTCTGCTGGTTGAGCAGGAGGCTGCAGTCAGATGCAGATTCAGTTCATGTCATTAAATGGGAGTGTTACTTTAGTTCTGTGATTGTGATTGGCCACATGAGGTAACTGCGCCATGGTTACGCCAACAATGGTAGAAATAGTAGGATTATGAAGAGAAATGTATATGAGGCCTACAAATGTTGTATTGTTGGTAAATTGAATCAGTGTAAACAGTGGCGCCAGCCACTTTGGACAAGTTGAAGTAAACTCTGCCATTTTCATCCCCCCTGACGATGTGACTTATTATACAATGACAGATTTCACTCTATTGTGTCCATAAATCGTAGTAAACCAGTAAACCCATCAGGATCAGACTGGGTCCTGATTGGTTCCCTCTCTAAACAATTACTAAAATCCTCTTAGTCTGGACAGTTTTTGAATTGATGCATTCCCCCAACTTGCCTTGATACTCACTCTTTTATATTGTCATACAGATGCAAGAAGCAAATGACACACAGCAGCTTTTATAGTCAGTCACAGCATAGAGTACTCCTCGCCGTTTCAACCCACTCTGCACCTTTAACTGTATTCCAATCACAATCTCAGAGTCATTTCAATGAATGATGAGTTTAGCTGTACACTCACAGCTAACAAGACTTTAGCCTAATCTAGTTTAGTGCTGTTTTTATAAGTGGGTGGCAACAAGAAAAACATTTCCAGTTCAGTGAAATAATTCAACTTATTCCCAAATCAAACTGACTTCTCTTAAATTCTTGATAAGGGAAAATACTTTTTATAAAGACAACTGCCCTGCCTCATTAGTAGATACTGTAGTATCTGTTTGTTCTGGTAAAACAGGTTAGAGTCAATATTGGAGCATGAACTGCACATTTTCTACAGCCATTCTGTTAAAACCTCTGACCACTATACAACCACTAAACCTGACAGCTATACTGCACTGTTATTTTTATTGTATGTCCTAACCCAATGCATTTTTCATCATAATTTTCTATTCTTTTCTAATGGACACCAGGGTTCTTTAAGTGGTGCTTTGTTAGTCTACCCTGCAACAACTCAAAAAGGTCCAAGTCCAGTGAGACTCACAGAGGGCCTGTCTGATGGGCCCGGCACACCATGCTACACCTTCCAAACTGAAGAGCCAATTCAATTATTCATGCCAAAGACAGAAAAGCTATATTTCACAAACTTTTTTGTTTCCAGTCCAAGTGTTGATATTATTTTTTATTCATTAAAAATTAAGATGTCGAAGCCCGGTCATCGAGAAGAGGGGTTAAGCCATCTTGCGTTGAGCTGTCAGTTACTGTGCATATAGGCTCCCAGACATGGATACACACACACAAAGTGCACTTAAAATGTGTGTAGTAGAGGATAAGGGGAATGGACGGTGCGTCAGTAGGATGCGTGCACTGAGACGTGAATAAAGACCATTTGCTCGTGGATTCATAGGCCTCCGTCATCCATTATTTAGCATGGAGAAGAGCAGTGGATTGGTGGCTGGATGATTTTTCTGACAGCGTTTACATGGCTGACGGCTACAGATGTGATGATTTTTATCGCTCAAGATAAACATTTTGTTTTGACAGTGCTGAAACTTTTTTCCTCTCAAAATTCAGATTTCCAAGATATTTCAGTTAAAACTAGCAGCCGTACTGTAAAACAGTTAAACAATTCAGCGATAAGCTCAAAATACACAAAAATGCCTATTTAAAATGAGAAATTTACAGCACAATAAATAGTCAATCAGCGATATAACCCTTGGATATACACACATATCTGAAAACATGCTTGCGGCAAATCCATTTATGGACAATTAAGAGATTGCTATAGATTTCAACATGGCCGATTTCGCCTCAGCGGACAAATGTGAAACGTCAACAAAAAAAAAGCAGTCGCTCGCCAGCATTTGCCCTCCATCCAAAAGCAAAATGACATTAGCTCTTGTCTATTGAGTTTGCTAAATGCCCCACATAAAGTGAATTTGCCCCCCAGGGCTGGGAAACAATCACGCAGGCGAGTGTTCCATTTAAGTGATTTGAATGATCGGAGTGCTGCAGTGTTTCCTATCAGCCACAGAAATGGGTCAATACACTGAGACTAAGTGACATGGCTGGCGTCCTGCGCTCTCGTGGAAGACCAGGCAGAGGAAGAGGAGCGGGACCTCACTGTCATTGGGTCAGACAGACACGGGTACACAGACACACACACACACACAATGGGCCTGGCGAGCTGGTGTAAGGTCGGCCTTTGTGTGGGTTCATGTCAGAAGAGTCGCACAGTTAAGTCAGAAGAGTCGCACACCACTGCTGTCACAAAGCTCATCACATGACGGACACCTCTCGTAATTGTCATTGATGATCATGATCAACACAATTGGGAACCTCTCTCTCACTCTGGCTGTATTCTTAATTCTGTAGAATGTCTCAAAAATAAGACCATGTTTACGATAAGCTAAGGAATGTGTAGCAGTGACTCGTCTCTTTCTAGGACTGGTAGGTATTTTTAACACCAGCTTTTCACTTATTCCATTGTAATCATGGCAACAAAGCTTTATCTAGCAGCTCACTTAGAAGAATTCTCCTGTTTTGCTGTGAAACCATTCAGGCAAATTCAGACCAGATCTGACCTGATGGCTCACAATGATGTGTTCTCATTTGTTGTGGTATGTACACCATTATCTACACGAATAAGACTAAGAATCAGTAAGAATCTTACAAGAACAACTTGGCAAACAGGGAAATACGATCTCCATCTGTAAATATGATCTACCATAGATGTTCAGAGATTTTGGTTACTGTCGTGGAAAAGTGTGCCATGACTTACTTTCAGCGTTGATTGACATTGTGTCTTTCTCCCAGGACACAACAGTGATGTAGGCCTCCACTGAGGCAGGGATAATGCACTTGAAGACCGCCACATTGCCTCTCATGGCTTTCTGGTCCTCCACCCGGACAGTGTAGGGCTCCCGTAGGACTGGGAGGAGGAGAGAGAAAAGTGTGTTGTGTATGAGATGGAAACCTGCTAACACTGGGATCGTGATTGTTTGGGTTGCAATAAAGCACAAGCGTAGAGGACATTTATTAGCAGAGAAACTGACCAGCCTTAATGTGGACATCTTGGCTCCTGATTCTCCCTGAGGGGTTCTCCGCTGTGCAATAGTAGGTGTTGTCGTGGATGAGTTTGCTAAAGCTGGAAGGGGGGATGTGGAAGATCTGAAGGGTGCCATTGGGGTGCACATGGCGGATCCCTGGCACATCATAGATCTCCTCGCCGGTGGCCAGGTACCAGCGCAGAGAGACAGGGGGCACGCCTGCGGCGGGACAGGGCACCGATGTCCCTGTGGTGCTGGCAAACACTACCTCTTGCACAGATGCATTGACAAAATATAAGCTGGAACGTAGATCTTCACAGAAAACTGCAGAGATAGAAATGAGATGGCAAACAGAAACGTTAGGCATGTTATTCAACATTTTATCAAACAGTTACTTCCTAAAACTTGAACATTGTATGGAGAAGTCTTTGAATAATTAAACTGACGAGCTGTAGCCACTATTTCTCAACCCCACCACATAACAGAAACACTATCACATTTGACAGAATTGTGCTATCCTGCATCTCTGTTTTCCTCTGAATTTAGGCCGAGTGTGTTTTTCCCTGGTTGACCATTGTGTTCTTGCTCACTGCAGCAGAGGGAGGTTGCAGGAGTGTGTCTTGTTGTCTATGAAGAGACATTGCAGCAAAGCTCTGGGAGAGCAGCAATGGATGGAAATAACAGAGCCAGCAGAGCGCCAGACCTGCCTGCACATCATGCATGTCTGTAGACACACCCTTCCACTAAAACGTGCTAAATATCTGTGTACAGGACACGGAACACTAAAGGGAATGGATTCATCGATCGATAGTTAATAGTATATAAAATAAAAGTCATGTTTCAAGCAAAAATTGAAAAAAAAATTGAAAAAAAAAAAAAAAAAAAAGCCTTCATTGCTTTTCTCTGTATTTGACTGTACACTCAGTATTTTGGGGTTTTGGACAGTTGGTAGAACAAAACAACAACAACAACAAAAATATCTGACAATGACTCCTTTTTCCTGCTATTCTGTTTATAGGTTTAACTGTCAACAAAAAAATTATCAGCCCTAAAGAACACACACATTAAAAAATAATCACAATATTTCTAGTTAAACCAGGAAAACACAGATGAATATTCCTTCTAAACATACAATAGTATGTATATAACAGAAGTGGCTAAAATATTCACAAGATCAAAACTGTGATCTTGAGAACATCGTTGTTCTGAAGGCTTTATCGGCCTTTGTTTTTACTGTCTTTGTGTCACACAGCCAGACAACCATACATTCTCTCTGGACAAACTCATTTGCATCTGTGCTTTCATCAGAATTAAAAGCTGCCATAGCTTCTGTTGCCTTGTTTAATCTCAGATCTAAATAAGTAATCTATCACTGTAACAATTATATTGTTGCAACATTCACTGAGAATCAGTTTCCATAATTACAATTTGGATACCATCAAAAAAGAAAAAAGCACTAAAAGCTGCTATGCAGTCAATTTGTCATGTGCATCCCCACAGTGTGCAGCAGACGATGCTTCCAAGTCTCCTTAACTAATGACGCAAGTCAGTGTAATGTGATGCACTTCCTCTGTAGTAAGTTACTGTGTTGGATAAAAACTGACAATGCAAGTCTATGCTGTAATGGACAACCCACACTGCTGGCATGAAGCCAGGATATGTATACTGGCTGAATCCCAAGGAAGGATAGAGGACGTGTTTCATACATCCACTGCCTTTTAAATGTCTTTCCTGTTGTTTGAGTTGGGGAGAAGATAAACAGTCATAGTGTGAGATAACTGCAGAACCCCGACTGGAAGACACATTATTAGAAACCTGCAGCTTCGAGGACTCTTTCTGTAATATCTCTATCTGCCCTCTGCATAATCTGGACAATTTCTGCACAAGAAGAGAGATACAAATGAGTGATGACATCCAACAGCCACATTGTAACTACTGTTCAGGCAGACTTCTTACATTGCTTACTCTAATGTATTAGGTGGAACTGAGAGCTTAATGCACTGGAACTAAAAGAAACAAAAACACATACAAATAGACAATCCGCTGAAGAAAACATCTTCACCTATAGAATACTGCAATATTTTTGAACTCTCGTTTTTTTGAATGGGTTTAAGTTAAATGCCCTTCAAAGGTCAAGTTTACAAGATTTTGACCTTTTGTTCTATAACATCAACTAGGTCAGTGAGTACTCTTTATATGATTATCCTTTACTGCTTATGGCAGAAATACTGTCATCATCACTGGAGAAGAAAGCGGGTGTTTTGGACAAAGAGCAGCGAACTTTCAGACCACCGCGGCCCACGGTGTCTTTCGACCATCCAACCTGACCGGTTGGACAGCTCCAGGGAGGGAGAGAGTTGGAATAAGAGCCATGCTAATCCAGTTTGGTTTAAGGCTGCTCCTGGCTAATGTCTGGTCGCAGGACAAGTAAATGGAGGAAATGGGACTTAGGCTGGCAAAACAATGTGAAATCAGAGACCGTTGTGCCCATAGAGACCTGTCTCCACCACAACACTCGGATCAAGCTGTTGTACATGAGGGTTGTATTCTGTCCGTTCTGACCATGATCTCTATAGCCAAACATTACTTCTTTTCAGAACTTTTCACTTCTGGTGATTGTATTTACACTTCAAAAATCAAAGAAATGGCTTTCATTTATGAGGATTATCTGCCTGAACAAAATGTGTAACTATCATAAACCTGTGTTTACCAAAGAGTTTATTTTCTTCAATAATCCAAATTCCAACTGAACAATCCCTTGGGCGTTTCGTTGAGGGAACCAGGGTGATGCTAACTTTACTTCCCTACAGAAAACTCATCCCTGTGGCTCTCTATTGAAGTTGAACAGAACAAAGCGGCATGACTTGGCCTGATATAGGCTATTTTACACTATATACACTCAGCTGCCAGTTTATGGGTTTTTTAGGAATCTAAAACTAATGAAGTCTAATACATTTATATTTAGCCTATCCTCCTAATGGGGGTTGATAAAGTATTAGAACTACCTCAGTATAACATAATAAAATTTAACAGCACAAACTGCAGTCATTAAAATATCTTCTCCAAATTGAATCAACACCTCTCCTTGGAATAAAAGCTGAACATTAGAACTTTCATGAAGGCGTTGATGCTCAGTTTTTATAGCTGTAATATCATCTGAATCACGCAAACAAAATAGGAAACGTTAAACTGCTCATTTGACTACTGAAGGGTAGTTAACTCGTGTTATCTCATGTTTTACTTCTTTGCAGTGTTTTAGAAAACACTGCTCCTGAAGTTCTCATCAGTAACCCCACCTTCAGTTCTGTGACTTCTTGAAATCAAACTACATCACCATGTCACACATTGGCATAATATATACCTAGTGGCTAGTTTGGCAATTTGATTTAGCGCAGCTGTTAGTGATGCTGGCTCAGGTGTGTGTGAGCTGTCCAATCAGAGCAGACTCAAAACAGAAGGGAAATACAGTACAGTGCTTCAGCACTGTATAGAATGAGAAAACCGATGTGCCTTTTGAGTATTAAGAGCAAGTCAAATTATTCTAGTAGTAACCCCAAATAAAAATATGAACCTGAAAATGAGCATGATATGTCTCCTTTAAGTCTTCTAGCAGGGCGTCTTTCATCACTTAACTGAGATATATTACCCATGTTGGTCAATAAAATTTTGTACTGTAAATTCTGTCTTTACAAGACCATACAGGGATAATAGCAGACTGGCAATGCAATTTGACAATGCCAGGAATAACATTTTAGAAATGGATTTTTGTTTGGTGCTTGCTGAAATAATATTACCGCTAATTATTGGTGGTGGAGTGGAAGAACTTTGCTTTAGTATGTCTGCATGGATAAACACAGTAAGGACTGTTAAGGAGATTTAAGTTCTTTACATTAAAATCAGTTAAATCTGTAGGGCAAACCAAATAAAAAAAGCTAACTGCAAATGATTATTCCACAGTAACAAAAAATGATATGGTTAAAGAATCGTACAGTGTGGACCTTTAGATCTAATGTAAACATGGGGATTCTGTGAAAAGCCACTGTCAGTCACCTACTTTAATATTTCAGTCCTCTCTACTGTATCTCTACAGTCTCCATCGTGGGCTCTCCCCTCCTGTCGCCAGCCTGCCTGCCTGTGCGACAGCTGCCAATCCCCCCTCCCCGGAGACCAAACATTTTAGCGCTTCATAAATTCCTAATGAGCGCGCTCAAATCACCGGCCACTTCCACCCACTGGTCGTTCAACCTGTTACGACAAACAAACACCGCGGCGTACACATGTTTCCGCACATTTCGAGCTGCACTCACTTCACACATGCAGTACTCTGAGGGCCAGGCCCGGAGGTGTTGAAAGGCGAACGGCTGTAGTTGTCAACAGCTACAAGACAGTAGTTTCTTATCCGAGGAGAGGTAAGAAAAGGCAGAAGTGCCGCGGCGCACATCGATTCTGAGGGATTTTTCCTGACGGCCAGTTTGGCCATGATGAAACATGAACGTTAATGACCTCAAAACACTGATCGTCTGGGTCTTTGGATGCAGAGTCAAACATTGAGGTGTCATTTAACCAATAAATGAGTAACCTGACAAGTCAAGCCCTCAAAAACAAGTGTGCACGCACATCCATCATGTGTGAGGTTCTATCTTGTGTGCACTGTGTGACAGTCTATCCTCTTATATAGTTGACAAGCAGATACATAAACTTTAGCTTTATTGTTTTGTCGTCATATGACTCTACTCAGATTTGTCTCGATTTATACAAATAGTTGAGGACAGCTGTATGATTTCTCTCTTGGCTGCTTCTACTCCAATCAATCATTAGTTTGCGAGGTTCATTAAAATTGTGCTGCGAAGACCGCGTATGGGTACATATTACCAACTCCATCAACCTCAATAAAGACTGATTACTTATAACTATTAGGACACATTTGATAAACAAATGCATTTGTCATAAAAAAGGGCTTTGAATACATCTGCATTAATGCAGAACATGCTGTACTGTATATGAAACAAGCAGCAGTGAAAAGGCAAAGAGTCATGAGGTACAGGCTCAAATAAAACAGTTTACATGGCTCACTACCCATAATGACACATGCAGCAGAACTTATCAAGGGTTAATTTATGGCCTTGTAATCACACAGAGTAACAGCTTGTCAGTGGTTTTCTCAAGTAGGAAAATCTGCCATCAAGATGATCATAAAAAATCTCAGCATCTGTTATGAATAGCAGGCAGCTACTGTGACTGTCTGACTGATCAGCAGACGGCTCTTTCACCACAATTCACTCCATTTAGCTCTAAAATAGACCTTTCTTCCTCTGCATACATTTCTAATGATGATCTCCCAAATACCCTGGTCCTTATTGAAACCACACTCACTCAAACACAGTGAAGAGGATGCTGTTTGTTTGACACTGTGTGACTCCTTGCAGTTTCAGGTATTATTCAGGTATCCATACTGTAGTATGAAGTATCTGATTTGTATTCATTTAAGGAGGAGGCAGTGGCGCAGTGATTTAAGGCTCCACTGTGACAATCTGTATAATCTGAAGCAAGGCTGCCCAATGTGGGGCCCACGGGCCAAGGGGGGCCTGCAATAAGGTTCCATTTTTCCACCCTAATGTTTCTCACAAAGCAACTTAGAGATTCATTTTTAAAAAATTACAAACCACTGTTTCCAGTATTTCTTTAGGTAACAGTTGTCTTAAAATATGGAGAATCCTCTTTTTCCTTGTTCCTAACCTGTTGTTTATGCACACCTGAGGGTGAGAGGTTACGATATAGTGAGCAAACATGGATGTCATTGATGCCATTAAATAGCTAATAATATAAATTCCCCAATGTTGGGCCAATATATACTGTGCATCTGTTAATAGCCAGGGGTCTACCACTAGGTTTTTTAGTTTTGTCTCTTCAAGGGAAAAAGTTTAGGTATCCCTGATCCCATGTTGTAGACACAGGCTGTGATTTTCTTCATAATGATGTACAATTGTGTCACAGTGAAACTCAGGGTTGACTTGCATTAATAGGTTTGGTACCTGTACGAGTTCTGGCATTTCATATTACTATCATGTTATATTGTATTTCAGAAGACCCTTTAGTAATTTTAAAACATCATCAGTTGTAATTCCATTGCAGTGGTATACGTGTATACAGTACAGTAGTGTAAAGCACAGTAAAACAGTAAAACACAAAGTTACTATCTATAACTAAATAAAAAAATGATAAAGCAAGATCTGTGTTTGAACCTCTCCCTCACAAAGAGAAAGAGGAAGTCTTAACTGAAATAGTTCAGTATTGAATGAGACTCAGAATGTTATTGGGTCATACTGCATTCATTTTCTTTAAGAAGTGCAGGTTATGTAAACAACAAAAGGAGGCCCAGGTTAATGTTAAGTCAGTCTGAAGTGTAAAACAAAAGCTGAAAAGCTATTAGCAGAAAATGTCCCACTTTAGCTCATTTGGCCACACTGGCAACACTTATTTTCCCTATAATCAAAATAATATTATGCATGCAATAAGAGGAGCTTCAAGTGAAATAAAGACAAAAACAACAAAACTCTATGGCTCTTTCAGACATTTTTCAAATGCACTTTAAGTTTTTTGTCTGCTGTCAAGTCAGTAATGTGCTACGCCTCGATACTACATCATGAGGTAAAAAACGGCTGTACCGCATCAGTCAAGCTTCATCCTGCACTGACCAACAACTCTTGAGAAAAGGTCAGCGGGGGAAAGAAAACCAATAAGACTCCAATGTGTGAATGCTGTTTGTCTTTGTTCAGAGGGTATTATCTGTTCATACTGGAATCATGTATTCATGTGCATGTACATCCCTGGTACTGTACTCTGTATTTTACTGTAATCATCCATCAGGGACATCTATGTAGGCAGCGTGATGGTGCTGCACTGGCTGACACTCTGCAAATGAGGACAAACAGCCATCACGCAGCCTCTGGTCTGAGTGTGTTTGAAAGGTGACTGAGTGAAGAAGAGAGGCTGCCTCCTAACTGCTTTTGTCTCAATCCGCTTTGCACCAACTCATAAAAAATTGAGACCCCCACCACCCCCACTTCCACCACCACCCATTTCTAGGTGGTTGATTTCTTAAGAGGAGAAAGCCTGATGGACGCAAAACCCTGCCGGATCCCAATAGTTCAGTAGATACATACAGTTGGAGTGCATTTATTTTTCAGTGCGGTGCCAAGGAAAACAGTGAGGGTGGGGGTTGAGTGGGGAGGCGGGAAGAGCTGGAAAGCACTCCGACAGTAACATGCAGGCATCTATTAACGGAGAGAGACCAAGAGAGAACGTAAAGATTTGCGAGGACAGGAGAGGTGCCATGACAGAGGTCAAAGGGATGCTCCAACTCTGTTGTATCCCAACATCACCTTCAAAGAAAGACTTATTCATTTCCTCTTCGTACTTTCCCTCCACGCCTCCACTTCTTACTCGGCTCTGTCTGGCTATATTCCTTTCTAACCTTCATCTCTCCTTCACGCTCCACTGACCCTGTCTCTCACATTCTGACTTACTCCACCTTTACACGAGGACGCAGGTGCAAAAAACACAGTGCACGTGAGGGGAGAGAGCTGGAGAGGACTTCTGGGTTTCACCCTGCACCCAGCTGCCCACTGACTGTCTCTGCTGATGTGTATTTATCATCCGCTGAACACTCACAAGTCCCTGCGACTGAACAGCAGCGCGGCCGAAAATCTAAATGCCGGAGGAACAAAACAGATACACACCGCTGTCTACTTAAAGAGTAACACAACGATTGCTGGGCCACAGGATTTCATTTAAAAAAAATCCTACTTCATCATACGTTACTCTGCTTGTACCACTTGTCTAATAATACGTTCAAATCAGTTTAATGGTTGAAACTCCTTGCTGTATATTTCATTTGACTCTTGACTGAGAATTATCTAATAAAGCAGAAATTACATAAACATAATTTGTATTTTGGGGGGATATTATTTGAATGTTCAGTTGTAAATTACTATCCCAAGACAAACCAGCCCAATTTATCATAATGCTTGCTTGCGAGCAAAGGAGACAGTATGTGGGTGGCTGTTGGCTGTCATCAAGTGTGTTTGTGTACAGCACCGTTAAATAATAATCTCATTAACAGCTGTCATAAAATAGTAAGATGTAACACATACAAATGCGCATCTCGCTGATATGTAACACATTGTTTTTGCAGAGGGAAGAGGCGCACTTTTGAGGATCTATTGATAATTCTGGGAACACAGGAGTGAGATCAAAACAAGAGCAGGCTGAATCTTGAAACGGGAGATGAAAGATTTATGTGGACCCTATCGATAGTCGGTCAGCCGTCAGCTTGGTTGGCAGATTAAGGCTGCAGTCTGCAACGCTTTGGTCCACATCTCAAAGGATTTCTGTCTCTGGTGATAGCGCTGGCTCTCTGAATCTTACTTTAAAATGAATTATCTTCATTAGATGTTGCGACTGCTTATTGAATAGACCTGAACAGTGTGATTGGGCCGCTTCTAAAAGTTCATTCTGGTGCCCTGTCTCACACGGCGCACTGGAGAGATTTAGGATAAAAACACGTTGTTGCATTCTTATTTTTTTACATCTCAATCCTCAAAAGTACATATTGTACAAATCCTTACAGTCCTCCTATCTCAGTCTTCTTGATATGGCTTTGGCATCACAGACATACCAGCACAATATTCTGCTGAACACCAACGCACTCCCATGCCTATCATGCCCACACACACACACACACACACACATGCTCTCACTAACAGTCACCATATGCCCGCCTGTGCTGCAGCCTGTCTTAATCGACATCAGTTTTCCATGAGCCAAAACCACAAAGAGGAAAAAGTGATATCGTTCAATTATGAATCGCACACATGTATAATAGATGGACACTTTCTTCTGTGCTTTCTGTCTTAGCTTAGAGGAAGGGCAGGAAGAGGGGTCCTGTTGGGTTACTGAGGTGGGTCCCTTCTTCTTACGGTGTGAAATAATGCTTGGCACAGCCCCAGGTGTCAGCACCTATTGGTGGCGGGCCCCGCTGAAGCCTCTAAACATGGATTGCAGGTGACTCCTAATGCAATCTTCCCATAGTGAAGCCTCTGCTACTGTGTTTGGAGCTCAAGGGCACCAGACACGCTTCGGTCAAGGAGAGTGCATGCGGGCGTGTCAGAGGGACGTGGGGGGATGAGCGTTAATGTCTAGGAGCCCACGAACATGGAGGCTGACATGGGCTTGGTTGACAGGTGAGACAGTGAGCAGTCAGTGCCGCCAGTGATGTTTTAGTCTCCGTCCATTACAGAGCATATTTACTTCAAACATATTTTAAGTATGTGGAAATCAAACATCAAGACAATGGTTTGAAGAAGCACCGGTTGCAAAGATTCTCACTGATATTCTCAAGGAATAAACACACAAACCTTTTATTTTCCCTATAATGTGTAGGAGCCCTGAACCTCCACTCTGACAATGCCCATCAGTGGTTACTTCAAAATCACCCAGGCAATTTATTTAAGTAAATGTCTGATCAATACAGGTCCCACTAACACACAGCATAAATAGGCCTATGCATTAGCCTGTGCATTAGCCCACTGATGTGTCAGGGGCTTTTTGCTGGGCCTGTGTTTACCTCAACCAAACACCATTAATCAACCCCAGATGAATGTGGTCAGGAGTCTCTTGCTTTCTTGCTGAAATGATAAAAAACTCACTGATGCTTCACATTATTCTATAATGTCCTGGTTGACTGCTCGGCTTTCTGCAACAACAGCCCGATATTCGCCCCTTTCTCCGATGATTTTATCACATTGAATTAGCTATTAGCCACAACATGTCTCCCCTGCCCAAGGCCGCTAATGTATTTAAACATTACAGTCCAATTGGCTCTCAGCCACAGTGTGGCCCTCACCAGGTCAGGGATCTCTGTGGTGCTACAGTGGGCACCCGGGCATCAAGACATTAGGGCAACTCCACTGGGGCAAACAAGCATTGAGCCACACTGACAGCTCATGGCAGGCAATGCAGGTAATTAAGGCAGGGCTCTGCAGAGACCGCCTAGGGAGGGAAAGAGTGGGGGGTGGGGGAGTGCAAAAGGGGGAGGGATAGGGAGGGGTGGAGATGGGGTGGAGGACAGGACGGCCTCATGATGACAGTGAGTAAGCATCCAAGGTCCCCCCCCTTCCCCACAACCTCCACCCCCTCCTCTCCTGCCCGAGGGGTTTACACAATAAGCGGTAAAGAGAAGTGCCACGCTGATCCGAGATGCAGATCGAGAACGGGGTCCCCTCACTCTCCCAAATCACCGGCTCCCATTTTGCCCTCATGAATAATGTTGAGGGGTGCGCTCGGTGCCACGGAGCTGCTATGTAAAACAATGATACCCTCCTCTGATGTCAACTCTCTGGAGGGCGAGGCGAGAGTCACTGTGAAGTGGGTTAGTTGATGCATATGAACGCTCATTTACATGAGCGCCAACAGCAGAGGAGGGAGTTCCCATGTACCGGGTACTTTGAAGACCTTAATCAGTTACATCATCAAGGTGGAAATGGACAAATACTGCAAAATGACTGACACGGGGGAGAGACGGAAATAAAAGAGTGAGATGGCTAGGAAGTGCAGAGGAGAAATTCCTGCGAGTGAGGAAACAAACTCGAGCTGCTGCCACTGAAGCTAACATGCAAAGGCACATCAAGAGAAAGAAGCGAAAGAGGTAAAAACAACCATATGAGACATTCATAATGCTCCATTAGCCTTCCTAAATGACACAACGTTGAAATGACAGGATGTATCCAACACAGCAACTTCTAATATTATTCCACATGAATATCAAAGTGTGAATCAGAGCTTGATGTAGACGCCGGTTACATCCCAGAGCTGTGGAGCCACAGAAGTTAGCTCATACAGTATACTGTATAAGTGAGCCAATTCAAACCCATACAGTAGCCATGTCTGCCTGTTTTTTTGTCCATGGGACTATAATCTTAAATTACTCAGGCTGAGGTAACAAACTACTCATAAAGAATCCCTGTGTTCTGAAGCTATGCTAGTTGTGTGGCTCTATGGATGGGTACTGTCAGTCTGTTTGTTTGTTTTACCTTTGGGCAAAACCAGGCAGTTTAACCCTGTTTCAGTGTTTGTGCTCAGCTAAGCTAACCGGCTGCTAGCAGCATCTTCATATTTACCATACAGAAAGAAATATGTATCAAGTCTCTTATCCACAGCAGCCCCGCGCAAAAAATTGTGAAGCATATTTCCAGTATGTGTCAACTTTTCATTTAGCTTGAGCATTTTTCATGTTCCCTCCTGCTTTAACATAACTAAAAACCATACTTATGAAAGAACAATAGCATCAGTCACTCACATCAGTGAAGGATTGACTGTCTTAACACAAACCTGTTAACATGAACAAAATGTAGGTGGTGTTGAATTTTGGGTGATGTAAAATCTGAGTTCTTGTCTTGTCATTCAACAAAGTGCTGGAGTATATTTTTAGTGAGAGCCTTTTTAGTTAGAGCTGATAGTTATTGACTTTCTTGTCTGAGCAGTTCTACGGCACTTGACTCAAATTTGCATGCAATATATCCGAGCACAATATACACTGTGCATGCTTTGGAGGGTGGAAGAGAGGCATTATTCCTATTACAGTAAAATTCCTCCCACCTTTGCTTGCTATACTGTCAAGTGCAACTCTGACTGAGCTGACAGACGGAGAGAGGGAGCAGGGAGGTGGATCTCAGGTGAGCTGAGAGGGAGGACATTAAACCCAGCAGGGAGGGATGAATGAGGAGATTAGCTGAAGTAGTAGTAAGGCTGAAAGCTTGAAGATCATTTACATATTATACTACAGCACAGCACAGGAGCCTATAGCCAAATTTATGTAAAAAAAATAGGTTAGTCATCACAACGTTATAAAGTTTTTCATACAAGTTCACATTAGCCGAATGCTTTGATGATAAACCAAGTGTATCTGATGGGTCCTCTAATGCAGATTAGGATGGCCTGCTGCACTAATGGACAATGAACTCTGAGGAAATAACAATAACTGATGCATCTGGTATATATATATATATATATATATATATATATATATATATATTATATATATATAACAGTGTTTTCCAGTTCATACTTTACATACTTTCTATGTCTAAATGATTGGGTACAGATACAGGTACATATACATATACATATATATATATATATATATATATATATATATATGTATATGTATACTGTATCTGTACCCAATCATTTAGACATAGAAAAAGTATGTAAAGTATGAACTGGAAAACACTGTTATATATATATAATATATATATATATATATATATATATATATATATATATATATATATATATATATATATATATATATATATATATACATATACACCAGATGCATCAGTTATTGTTATTTCCTCAGAGTTCCATTAGTGCAGCAGGCCATCCTAATCTGCATTAGAGGACCCATCAGATACACTTGGTTTATCATCAAAGCATTCGGCTAATGTGAACTTGTATGAAAAACTTTATAACGTTGTGATGACTAACCTATTTTTTTAAAATAAATTTGACTAGGTTTGACATATGACTGAAGGCGAGTGGTGACTAAACATGTTGACATGAATGACTGAGAGCTGAAATGCAAAATGAGCAAACCACAGGCCAAAAGTATGACTTTAAAATGCTCACTGTTCAGACAGCCCGGATATATTCAGCCTGTCTGCTATTGTTTGATACGACTTGTTTTTACATGAAAAGTATCCATTTAACACACAGGTGGTGTGTCAATTTCTGCCAGATGTTAGTCAGGATGAGTGAGTACACCATTATCAGTATCTCTTCAACCAACATAATTAGCTGTATCCTTATCATACTCAGAGTGGGAAGGGTTTGAACCAGAAGTAGGTGGTACTATAACTGGAAGGACGGGACTGGTGAGAAGTTGTTAATTCCACCCTGAAATTGATACTTGTTGATCAGAAGTTTCTATACTATTATTTATTAGAAAACTATTTCCAGAAGAGCCTCAGAATTTAGCTTCAGCTTCAGATTTGTTTTTGTTCACAAGGGTGACAGAACAATTCTCTCATGAACTTGAATTAATAAACTTCAGACAGAGGGGTTACCTCCATCACAACTATTGATATAGAGATATTTTACTCAGTGATACTTATACTTGTAAAAAGTAAAGTATCTGTATACTGATACTACCTGTACCTGTATCTGTACCCAACCATTTAGACATAGAAAAAGTATGTAAAGTATGAACTGGAAAACACCGTTAGCTGGTAAAACTGCATCTAATGAAATCCAAAACAAACAAAGAGAAAGCAATGCTCTCACGCATATTTCTGTCCAATCAGTACAGCTGCACCATTAGATCTGCCGAATACTCCATGCAATGTGAGTTTTGATAAATAACCATCAGTAATGTGGTTATAATGACTAAGTGGTTAAAGGCGATTATCAGAACAAGTAGAACAGTCTGGTAAGTTCAGAGAAATCACTTTACTGTCATGCAGCCTTTAAGCCTAACTCATGACATTACAATGTCCAGACGATATATAGTGTCATATCACAATAATGATACAATCGATATATTGATATGGCCCAGCCCTACAAGAACAAGTATGTTCCCTTAATTGTTGCATGCATTACATACATTTTACAGGCCTTGTAGAGATGACCTTAGAATAGATTTGCTTACATCTTACATCTTACAAATAATAGTGGTGTTTAATATGCAATGCATTAGCAAGTCATTTTAAAAAATCTCTTATGGTTTCACTGCATCACAAAGGACAAACTGAATATAGTATTGTCTAGATCACTTATCACAATAAAACCTTGGCTATTTTTGAATACTTTTCTTTCATTAGATCTGTTATAAGCTACAACAGGAAGGAATTTTGCTTTATTGCTGCGTTGTTTTGCATCATCTCGGGGTGCTGAAAACAAAAGCCATTTTTGCAGGAGAGAAACAAAGAGGCAAAATAAGCTGGCAGTTGACAGTGGAGGGCAAATCAAAGTCCTGGGGTTAAATGGGATTGTGGGTCAGATGACTAGACATCGTTGCCTTTCCGCTCACAGCCATCCTCTTGTGCCTCAGAAAAATATCACCCCCACCCACCAACACTCGCTCCCTCCACCCCTGCCCCCCCTCCTCCCCTCAACAGCCCTCCATTTGCCTCAAAGGCGAGAGCATTTCATCTTCAGTAACCCCACTGCACGAGTCCTCCCTTATTGCTGCTATGCAAATACATGGTGAGCTAGTCTATTCTGTGGATCTGTCTTTGATTTTTAGAAATCAGGAACTTTTTTGCATCGCATCACTTCAACTCTTAAACTGACCTTCAATCAAGAAGCACAACCAGACTGAGGGGTCATAGCAGTAATACCCCTTGTGATGCCAGAGTGGCATTGAATCCTATAGTGGGCATATAATATAGGACCCTCATTATTTAGTCCTACAGGAGCCTGTCTATACAGCACTATCATAAATCACCCTGATGGATACACAGTCAATTGAGAGTAACAAAGACAGGCAATGGCTGAGAAAATGGCAGCGATCTGCATTAGAGCTGCACTCAATCTGCACACGGACGAGGCTGATCCTATATTAATCATCATGTTTTCAATGATTACTAGACCAGAGTACATCAAAAGCAGTGTTGCGTTCATGTTCATAACACCGTCCCAATGCAGCCTTACATACATCCCTCCCTGTCCTTCATACCTGGACTGTGTGCCTCAGACAGCCTGCCTGGTGACAAGGGGGCTCTGCAAACACTGCCAGGCAGCAAAATACATATCAACGTATTCAGAGCGTTTAGTGCCTGGGATTAATCAAATTATAATTTAATCATCTGATCAAACAGCAATTAGCATAATCACTTCTGGGGAAGGCCTGATAGAGTGGAGACTGGAGCGGAATGGAGCTGGGGGCTAGCAACACTTTAATGAAACATTTGCCTGAATGTTTGAAAATGTTACACATTTCGGGCTACAGGAACAGAGCAGGATTTTGAATGCTAATCAGCACGGCTTGGTTACGCCTAATGAATACGTCCAATAGTCAGCCACAGGGGAAGAAATTGCCAGTGAGGTCCAGATATTATAATTTCTTGTAGGTCTTTTATGCTTTAATATTCTGTTTTTCTTTATAAAAACAAAATAACATATATTGTTACTATGTTAATAATATTATGAAAGTCGATTGTTCATTTATATTCTTATTCAATTCCTGTTTTTTCTCTTGTAGAGCAGCTTATTATGGGTATTTATTCATCCCAGTGTTTTGTTACTGTAGCAGTCACCTCTTCCTATTTTGTGACAAAGACAGCAGGACCTGACCACCTGAGAGACTCAGGTTCAAAATGTTTTGTGCTTTTACTAATTACATTGTACATATCTTGATTAATGCCTTTTCTCCTTGTTTACCACCCTCAGATTTAAAATTTGGTTGTTAACATAATTTCATAGACTGTTGAATTTATTGAGTTTACCAGCCATATTGCCCACTTACAGAGGGAAAAAATGGCTTGTGGCCACATAGCTTAAGTTTGAGGGCTAGTATTAATTGAATATCCACATTGAGCATCTAAATCACATTCTATACAATCTATGAC
This sequence comes from Lagodon rhomboides, assembly GCA_039737535.1. Classification (NCBI taxonomy): domain Eukaryota; kingdom Metazoa; phylum Chordata; class Actinopteri; order Spariformes; family Sparidae; genus Lagodon; species Lagodon rhomboides. Next base: position 16,475,010 of record CM077795.1, read on the forward strand.
GTAAGCCAGGCCAGTGTATTATGAACTGGAAACACAGGGAAGAAAAAGGTGGGTTGCTCTATTGGTGGTGGTTACTTTATCTTTGTGGTTACCCACTTCTGATTCCTCTACTCAGAGATTTACATTAACAATAATAAACTGGCACAAATTAGACAGACAGGTATCCAAAAAGGACATCAAGTGAGTCCCTGTAGCATTCGTTCTGCAGCCACTCCATCACCCAAGTGACCAACCTTTTCTATAAAGAATAACATATGTTGTGCAACTACAGTATTTTGCACACTTTGCACAGTTCAAAGAACATTGAACATTTGCAAAATGTCCACTGCAACGTATTTTGCAGATCTGTTAACAATATAACAATTTGCCAATGCACCACCATCTCTCAATATTTTATTTCTAAAAGATTCAACTTGAGGCAACTAAAGCTTTATAAGAGTTTATACAACTAAAAATCAATTGGTAAGATCAAGGGAAAATACACTCTGGTTAAATGTTTAAATGTCATTGCTGACTTTTGCAGCACTTTATGAAGGTCAACCTGCTTCTGACTTCATGTTGCCAGTAAATAGGAATGATTATTGCAAACTAGTTGTAAATGAACATGAGGCATAATGTGCAGACAACTTTAGAGACATCCTCCTTACATAATTTTTTCTTTTGCTTCTGGCTTTTCATATCTTTATACCTGACAACAGCAGCTGAGCAGGTCTCTGTTCTAACTTCTGTGAGCACAAGTCTCATCAACTCTTATGACTCTATTCTGACTGCAGTTATCATGATCTCAGAAGGGGCCAGGGTCATGTAAAAAAAAAAAAAAAAAGGTCTGTGGTGATAAAGGCTGTATATCATCTTAGCAGAGCCAGAGCTGCCAACCAGCCCTAAAATGTCATTGTGTGTGTCTGAAAAAAACATGTCACTATCTGCTTTTTGGTTTCTCCAAATGAAAAATCTAATTACCGTAGCCTGTTGGCACATCTTATCTGTCATGTCAGACATCATTTATAAACTCGACAATGAGCATCGAGCAATGGTCGGGGCCTTTTCTTATACAGTAGCCTGAGCTCAACCTGGATTAGTTGTTGCTGTACCTGCATGGCTGCAGCATTAACCTACTGCCCTATTTTACAGTGAAATCATACAGACACAAACAACACAACTAATTGTTATCTTGTTAAGTCACCGGCCCAGTTAACTGATGCCAGAAACTGTGATCAAGTGTTACCTCTGCCAAGGCGGTCATGTTTTCACCTGTGTCCATTTGCTTGTTGGTTGGTTGGTTGGTTTGTTAGCAAGATGACACAAAAACTACTTAACGGATTTCCACAAAACCTGGTTGAAGGATGGGTCTCGGCCCAGAATAGACCTGTGCGGATTCGGATAAACGGACAAATCCATTTTTGTTCTGGATCTTGCATGGATCTTAATGAAAAAAATGAAGCGTTTTTACGTGGCTGATATCTGCGAGTGAATACAATTTAATGAAAATATGCATCTAGCAGATTCAAATATATTTAATTTGATACTGGATTTGATATAGGGGACTGTTTGGCCTTGGCGTAGGTATGCGCTCAATGAGTGCCATTCTAGTTTTCACATAGCTTACTTACCAATCACGGTCTCATTGTGCTATTACACATTCATACAGCTGCATGCAATGCATGCAAATGCAGTTTTGCAAGAACACATAAAAAATGTGAATACATGTCACACAAACTGTCAAAGGAATTCTAACAATAAGCTTTCTACCTCATTAAATTGAAGTGGTGTAGCAGCCAAATATGGCCTTATTCAAACAGAAAATATGAATTAAGGGCTGGGCGATAAGGCCTTAAAATAACATTGCAATATTGTTTAGGCTATGTCTATACAACTCAATATTTTGAAATAAATGCTGCGGCTCAGCAACAAAATCAGTTATCAACATATTTTTGCTGAAATACCTCGATATTGATATTGTGACAATATTGTAGGAATGATATTGGTACATAAGCAATTAATGAATGCTATGACTGGGCAACAAAATCAAATATCACAATATTTGTAACCAAAATCCCTCTATCTTGTCCACAAAGCATTAACACAACAAGATTTTGATGAATAACCATCATTCATTTGGGTATAATGATGAAGTGGGTAAGCAAGTTGAACACGTAGAACAGTCTAGTAAGTTCAGAAAATTACTTCACTGTACTGCCACTGTTAAAACCAAGAAAAGACGTCTACTTATGACATATAACAGTATGCAAAATCTAAGACAATATATAGTCTCACATTAAGAATGATATAATGTATTGCCCAGTCGTATTTAAACATTTCTGGTTTTGGATGCAAATTCAGTCACAGTTGATGAATTATCAACAAATTAAACACCTGTATTATGTGATTGTGACATCAATGTAAAATGGCAGATGTATGTAAGGTCTCTTAATAGCTGTTGTAGTATTTGGCTTTCTAATGACTACAAAGCATGTTTCTACCCCATTTGCCATGACCTTATTAAATTCAACTTCATATTTTGCTGACATTTAATAAAGCATCACATTGTTCACATGTCCGTTGCATTTCACCAGCCGAAGCAATAAAAATAATTGTTTTAACATCATTATGTACAAAAGACTAAAGAATATTCTATATTCTATTCTACTTATATCAATAAAAGCAGACTGTGGCACTACAGCACAGTTATATAACACAGTACACAACTGTGCACTATAACTGGCAAAAAAAAAAATCACAAATTGCCAGTTGTGTCTTTCTTCTATTGGATGTACAATAAAAATGTTGAGTCTTAATCAGTGTCCAACATTATAAGTGTCTGGTATATTAGAAAGTGCCTAAAATAGCTGTGTTTCCACATGGAAAACCAGGCTGATGTGATATGATTCTTTGAGCTTTAGATACAACATAACACAAGCTGACTCTGTGTTCCCCCTCTCTTCCTCCTCTTTTTCTGCCTCACTACACACTATCATCTCCTTAAGCTTTCTGGTCTGGGTTAAATGAAACCTTTAACAGTTCAATGTGCATCCATTAACATATGCTTGAGTCTACTCTAGTCTCAACAGCAAAGCAAAGGCGCAAGCAAACACAGTGAAAAGACACCAAAATCTTGACCTAATGGCACTGACAAATCCTGGTGTGATTGGTGAGTCCATGAAAAATGTCTGCCACTTATACCTTCTAATGTTAAGCCTTATGCAGGATGAATAGAAAACAATTTTAAACCTGAGTTTAAAACCTAAACTCGATAAAGAATTAACGCTCTGACCTAAATTCAAAGAATCAGAAAACATGCTACTCAATAGAGTCTTTGTTACCAATCTTTTGAGAAAAACCTAAAATAGATCTCTGCCATTTAGATATAATAAGGTTATCAGGTTTTAAAATTCACTTTTCATAAATACACAGTATTATAGTGAAAAACAATTGCCTGTGATGATTACAAGTTAAGCTAAAATGGGGGCTAAATAACTGTATTAAAACTGTACCATAGTCAAAAATCATTATGTGATCAATAATATGTGGCATCGGTAAATAAAGAAGCTCTGGTCAGAAGTGAAGCATGTCAACACAAAAGTATTACTTACTTAAAAAGAATAATCACAGCGTTTCCAGTGGCCTACATCGTGTTGACTGCTGTTTTGATATTAATGTGCGACCGAGGAGCTGAGCTCAGTTGTTGTTTGCTGATGTGTGTTGCTGTAACTCTGTCAACCCATCCTGCCTCTATGTGAAGTGACAGATGTATACCAAAAGACACCAGTCTGCAAAGACCTAGTTTCCCACTGGCCTTAATATGACCTCTAAGCAGTGCTGTTTTGACCGGAGGAAATTGGTCCAAATCAATGAAATAGTAACAAACTTGGCGTACAACATCAAATAATCGAGCTCCTCTTAAAGACTAGACAAATGTTTCACTTTTAACACTAAGAAAAATATAATACTGGATTATAACCCAAACCCTGTAATATGTGTTATAATTGATTCCTGTATTATGTACACTTGCAACACTTGGATTTTTTTTTAGATTGCTACGTTTTTGTATCCTATAGTCATATGGAGGTGGTCAAGGTGGATAGTGGCTGAGCAATGGTTTGTTAGGTAGGCTACAATGCAATGTTGATATACTGACATTGGCATACACACCAATGAATGATGTCTGCATGTGTGATATTTTCATTGCAAACCCACCTCTGCTCTCTGTGCTTGATTTATTATAATCTCTGTACCTAGCAGGGTTAATAGTATGCCCGCATCGGTCCTGATTAAAATGAGCAGTTTAACTGCTGATGACAGGTATCCAGATGCTTGGGCGTTTTGTATCTTTAATCCTCCAGAAACGTTGTTCAGCATGAAGGAGCTGGGGGCAGTTTTCAATCAATCAATTTGTTGCTATGATGATCTGAACTGGAAAAAATAAGTACATTTGGCTCCTAATTTAATCCTTCTCAATCAAGTCTGGATAAAGTCATACCAAAATGCTTATGTTTTAATAAGTGGAGATACCCTTTCTCCAGCAGCCCCTTGCCATCCTAAACCGAAAGCTAAAAATACACATGCACAGAGTGATACTAAGAGCCAATTGAGAAGCTTCGCTGTATATTTACACAGCTTATTAGTGTCCAATTGAGCATGTGTCAGATCCCCCCCCACCCCCGGCGTAGCTGAGCAAAAACAACATTATGCCATTTCCCCAATTTTATCTCTTCATAACTGGAATATGTTGTTCCCATTCCATTTAGATTTTAATAGACACTTCTGCAAGAGCACTTTAAAAGCTCAAGCACCGACGAAGTGAACTCTACAGCAGATTTTACTCTCTACAGCAGTGAATTGTTTGTATCTCCTGTAGATGAGCTTGCAAATGTGTCCTCAAATTGCCAAATGGCAATTCAGTGCAAAATGGAGTTTGTATGGTTGATACTATTTATAAATGACCACTGCAAAGCTTGAACTGCAGTTGTAATTGTTGAAACATATATTCTACTAACAGGCATTGAAAATGTCAATATTTAAATAAACCGGCCATAAAGGGATAAACTCAACCGACAAAAATCAGTTGAAGCATTTGAGCAATCAAGCATTTAAATCAGATCAAGTGCTGAAATGAAATGTGACTCCCATAACTATTATCAGGAAAGAGTGACAGGCTGAAATCTATCAGGAAGCATTGCCAGGGTCACCTGAACAGAGTGCAGTGTTGCTCAAGCCCAAAGCCCACACTGCAGCAACACTCATTACCCAGGTCTCCATAGAGACAACCTCAGCAGCCTGTGCTGGACCAGAGCCCTAAAAGCCTTTATTTCAGGAAGCAACATCTCTCTGACCAGAAGAGGTGCAAAATGTACGATTCTGATGGAAGCTGCTCATTAAGACTAATCTTTGCAGGTCTGTTCAGGGAAAACAAATGTGCAGCAGATAGAATACTGTTAAAGATGAACAATCACGGCCCCTTTTTTTCTGCCTACAGTCAATTCAGCATGGTACGGAAAGAAGCAACATACAAAGAGAGGATTGTCAAAACGCACTCTGAGTAAATCTTATTCCTGCCACAAAAACAACACTTAAATCTTTGAATCAATAGAAAAAGTCAGTGTCAAATGAACCGAGTCTGTTCATATGAATGGCGCTGCATCAGCAGCGACCACAAACGTGGCATTCATCACAATTACAAGTGCTGTTGCTGCCATTCAAAGTTTGCATGTAGATGTCTCTAGCAGCAGCCATTTTGCAACGCTGTTGCCTGGACCAAAGAGACTGAAAAAGCCATTCAAAAGCAAAGCAAGAGATTGTGCTCAGCAAACAGAGATTTCAGCGCAGCATTGAGTGAGGTCTGAAACGGACATCAGTGTCCTCTGTTTCCTGAAATTGTCTTGCCTCCGTTACAGAAAGGAGTCTTTGCTACAACGCCGTCACTGCTTTTACTCCATTCTCTCCTATAAATAACCACTGCCTTCATTGAACCCTTCAGCATGGCCACAAAATGGTTTTCCTGTCATCTTTGCTTGACGCATCGCCCACCACTCTCAGTTTACATTGTGTCCACTTTTGATTTTTTTTTAACCCCTTTCCCTCCATCAGCCTTTCAAAAGATCCTCTAAATACCCAAATTTTCTTGCGAGCCGATTTCTGCCCCCCAACAAACGCACATCCCACCCCCTACCCCACAGCCCCTTGTCCTCCCCATTGCCCCCCCTTCCTTACACACCCTTCTTGTACTCGCTGTAAAAATCAGTCACCTTTAGTCCAAAATCAAACACAATTGGCACTTATCAAACCTATCTTTTGAGGAATTGACTGCGAACAAAACAGAATCTGGATGCATTTTGCAAGACATGCACTTGGGCAAGGGTGATAAGGGCTTGTCTCTTTTTTTTTTTCCCAATCCAAAATGACTCCATGTCTGTGCTTCTAATATGGCGGGTGCAATGCCAGAAAAAAAGCACAGCAGTCCTATTTAATCCTTTTTCAAGAAATTGCTCGATAGAATTAACAGAAAGCATACAAACATGCAATCATATGTGCAAGTGATTTAATTCACTATTAAAATATCAAAACAGATTTACTCATACTGTATCATGCGAGTAAATATATTACATTTTTCATCCACATACGTCTTGCTTGAAGAGTGGATTTCTAAATTAATTTCAGTGACTATAAAGAAATTATTTCACTTTCATGAAGCAAATAAAGGCTCTGTTTGACTGCAATTTCAAAAGCAGGTTTGAGATTTAAACAAACAAATGGTGAATACACCATGTAAATATGCAAATGTGTTCCAACAAAATTATTCACTAAAATATATTTTTTTATAAGCCAGATATGTGAAAAAGTGACTGAAATGTGGAAATATGCAGATTAAGTATCTAAAATAGATGTAGGGAAATGCACCCAGACTGAGGCCCAATGCAGCTGGATGAGAGAAACTAAATCATCCTTTAAAGTACAAACTGAGAATGAAACAAATCAATCATCATATTTTGTTTCAAGCCTAGAATTTCCTACAAATTTAATTGTAGACAAAGTGAAATAAAAACAACATTAAAATGCCTTGTTCCTCATGCAGTACAGGCTGCACCTATCACTCAACCTACATTTCTCCTCTCTCTCTCTCTCTCTCTCTCTCTCGTTCCCTCGCTCTATTTGATAAAAGGGTGATCTTAAATGTGGACAATACTTGAGTGGTTAAACGTTCTTATACTTAAACTCCATAAAGGTTAATGGTGATAACCCCCCCTACCCCAAGAAAAAAAGAAAAAAAAGAAAAGAAAAAGCCAGTGCCTGTGTCAGGACATAGCAACAGCCTGTTCTTCTGATCAATTTTCCTGAACAAAACACAAATCAATATGTTCACTGTGGAAACGCTTGCAGACTATCTGGCATAGTGTTTGTACGCTGGGCCGGGCGGTACAATTAACATCAACTTGAAGTTTAACGTGCACAAAATGCATCACCTACCATTCAAGATGCACTGGGAAAAGATGAGAGCCAATATCCACATGCCCCGCTCCGTTCAATATCCAAGCTTATGCTTTTTCTTCTTCTCTCCCTGCACTCTTTCTTCTTGTTATTTCTTCCTTTTATTTCTTCAACAAGTCAATTGCAGTGAAAGAAAAAAAAGGGGAGCTTGCAAATCTCTCTCTCTCTCTCTCTCTCTCTCTCGCTCTTTCTCTCCCTCTCTTTCTCTCAATCCTTCACGTTGGGAAGAAGATGAAGAGGAGGAGGTTTGAGCTTCTTCCTGCTGCTGATTGTCTCCTGGTACGGCGGGAGATAGTATGTGATCCACAACTGTGCGTCTTCCCTTTTTTCCTTTTTGGACTGACCGCACCGCACCGCGCGGGGCCTCAGTGCAGTCGTCCCCCCGTGTCGGAGCGCTGCTCTGCGTGGAGCATGAGGGAGCTCGGCTCGGTGCGCTCCGGTCCAGGTGAGCTGTGCCGCTGCTGCTGCCGCCGCCGCCGCCGCTGCTGCTGCTGCTGCTGAGTCAGAGGCTGGAGACGCATAGGACAAACTGCCTATGCGCACACCCAACTCCACGGTTAAACAATTAAAACAAAAAAACAAAAACAGAAAGAAAAAAAAAAACACAAAAGGCTCCAAAATCGGAAGAAAGAAAATAATCAATAAATAATAAATAAATAAATTAGAAGTCTATGCGGTGAGAACAGCCAGACGTGTCATCTCAGGTGTGTGTGGAAAAAATGCGTAAAAGTTGGATTTTTCTCGAGGATTAAAGAGCGCATGGAGTTGATTGTTAGCTGCGCTGGAAACTCATTCTCTCTTCGCCGCCTCTCTCCGTCCGGCGAGCAACAAGCACACGCATCTTCCCCCCGCAGCCGCACACACAAACTGCGCACACTAGTCCCTGCGCTTAAAACCTGCCCTGCCTCAGAGCACTGTGGAATAAACCCTCGCCTCCTTCTCCGCAGCCGCTGTTCTCCCTCTCCATTGCCTTAAAGGTGCAGGGGTGGGGTGGGGGAGTGAGGGGGGGGTGCACAGCTGAACCTCAGAAGGAGCCTTTAAAAAGAAGAAGAGGAAGAAGAAAAAAAACTCTGTTGTTTTATCAGAGAGAAGACGGATCACGGTGTCCCACTCAGAGGAGGAAAACTGCACATTAACACAAGCAGGAGAGAATTAGCCCATGCAGGACATCCTTCTAGGGTTTGCCGGCACTGCTGTGGTGTAGCAGGCTGGAGGATGGATGCTGAGGGTGGGAGGGGGAGAGGGAGGGAGAGGGAGTGATGTAGGCTACACCTGACTGGATACTATGTAGGCATTTGGCGAGGGGGGGAGAGAAAAAAAAAAGCTAAATTATCTTAATTGGAGGAGATCAGATCCTGTCTTTTAATGTGTTTTCTGGATAATTTATGAGCCCCGGGGGCGTTTTGGGGATCCTGCCAGCCTTACCCCTGCATTCATTAATTGACCTTGACAAATATAAGCAGCGACCCCCCCAATGCACCAGGGGGCATCAAACGGCGGCCATGTCAGGCATCCACAGCCCCCTGCATGAGTTCACCTCCGTTCAAGCCACACAGGAGGAGGAGGAGGAGGAGGAGGAGGAGGAGGAGGAGGCTGTGGATTAATATGTGAAAACAAAAGCAAACATACACCATGCTAAAGACTCGATAGTGTTAATATATTTTATTTGAAATGATAATGTGTGACCTCCATATTAATATATAACAATGGACAGTGAACCTGAAAATGTCAACTGTAGACCTCATTAATTTTTAAAGGATTATTTTGACTATCTGAGGAGACATGAGGGGAGCAGGCAGAGGATAAATGTTTCCTTTTTGAGTCTTCGGTGAGCAAACATCCCTGTTATGTTTTTCAGGCTCGGTGTTGTGATAAGAAAGTCACATTTGCATTATATGCTGAATGCGGAATGATTCTGAAGGCGCTGACACAATGGTAACTGCAGTGACATCCGCTGCCATGTGACTGCTTGAATTTAGCGTGGCCCATTTATGTTCAAATAGTGTAGCAGGCGAGCCATGCTTTAGCCCTGCACCCAGATCCACTGTCTGTCTCTTAGGCTCAGCATCCACATCAGACCTGCACATGAACATGCTATGCACCAGGAATACAGGACCTGTCACCGGCTGTCTGGGGCCTGCATGTGCTTCCAGCCAGGCATCCCTAAAATAAAACAGATCATTATCACCGACTCCAGCCATCCAACCAAGATGGCAGGCAGGAAAACATGCGCTATTTCTCACACATTGAATACAAAGTATTTTTTTGTTTGTGTTCAATTTGCCTAATCCCCCTCCCTGTCAGTCTCATTGGCTCCCAGCAGTGAGGGGGTTTGTTGTTCTTACAGTTCTGGTGTTGTGTTCATTCTAATGTGCACGCCTCCTCTTCTCCTATTTGCCACTGTACAACACCGGTCTGCAGCCTGGCACTAACAATACCCCACTACCCTTTTCAAATGGATTATTATTAGAAACCATAGTGTACAACACATTCTGCTCCAGTTGCAGGCCGTACAGTACCTGAGACTGCCTGCAAAGGCGAGGGAACTCATGAGGCTTACACATCAAGACCTATTGATATTTACATTTACATTTAGGGCATTTAGCAGACGCTTTTGTCCGAAGCGACTTACAGTAATTCATACATTCATACACTGATGGCGGTGGCTGCCATGCAAGGTGCCGACCAGCACATCAGGAGCAGAATCAAACCAGCGACCTTCCGATAACAAGACGCTGGCTCTCCCCCTGAGCCACAGCCGCCCGCCTATTTAACTATAAACTTTATACATGTTTTGATTGCCACATTTATTGATATCATCTATTTTTTGTCACAAATGCAAGTCAGGAAATCTGCTTGAAGACTTGAATTTCATTCAAAACAACAGCAGAACCCAGACAGACATATTTAATAGCTTCTTTACGAGCAAATATATGAGAATAAGCAAAATTCAACTTTTTCACAGAAGACACATCGTTGCTGGTTCGTGCTGTTGAAAAAACACACACACAAAGCCAAGACTACCAATTAACTTGGCACTGACCCATTTCCTCACCAGTCTTGTTGATTTGGTGGCTTTTTTTGTCTTGCTATGTCCAATCACTCAGGCATATGGTGAATGATTCTCTTCACTGTTTATCCCAGTGGACTGTTTAGGTCCAGAGATTGGATTAAAATCACTGGCTGCATGGTCATGAAGAGCTCAATCCCTATTTCTCTAATCCTCGCTTTAACTCTATGATATGTTGTGAGGTTATGATCAAATCAAGGGTATTATCTTCTTTAAATCCTTCTGTTATTTAAATGTTAAACCTTCGCAGACAGTTCTGGGGCTTCCACTGATAAAGGGGTGTACTGTGCAGTGACTCTGAGACAATAAGTTGAATGGATTGTTAAACAGCTGAATGGTTAAAAAAAACGAAATAAGTAGAGAAATGACAACTGTATATATTTTCGAGATCAACATTACATGTGACAAACATTAGTTTTGGTAGGAGTGAATGCTTCTTTCTGTATTACAACACAGGCCTCCAGTATGACAGTGTAGTGAATGTTCTCACACTGTGATTAAAGTTTCACAATAAAATGTCAAAAAACAACTAGACCTTTGTTACATAATTTGTTGAGCTGTGTACTTACATTATCCCACATTTCCAACAATGTTCAAATGAGTTCAAATAAGAAATCCATAATTTTATCGCTATAACTTCCAGGAAATCACAATATCTGATTATATATCAGAGAGTGAGGAGGAAAGCAGGCAAACAAGACTCAAACCTAGTGAGTAAAACTTGAATTCATTGCCTTGTCTGTAAACATTTCTGACTGAGTCACGTCGGATAGACTTTCATCAGCAATGGTGGCTGTTCAACAATGAACAAAACAACTCCTGTGATCCCACGCTACGTCAGGATGTCATCAAGCTACATCTTTTGTGTCATTTATTTGGCTGAGGGACCCCTTGCAACAGAAAATGAAAAAAAAATCTGAAAATGAAAAACGTGTTGTTGTCTAATGTTTCTGTTTCATGTATGAATTGACAATAGAGTTGACATTTACAGAGTATACGGCCATGCTCGCAGCTCTGCACAAAGCACTGCTTTAGTTACACAGTAATATTATCATGTTAACATGCCCACACCGACAACACCAACATGTAAATGCTTAGCAATCAAAGGTTTGCCATGTTCAACATCTCAGTTTTGCATATTAGCATTCTAACTTTTGCTAATTACCACTACATGCTAATGTTAACACGGTCCACAATTATAATGTTAACATGAAATTGTTTACAAGTGTAAGGTTTACCATGTTCAGGATCTTAGTTTAGTGTGTTAGCATTCTTAGCTCTACATACTGATCTTAGCATGCTAACAGGCCCACAACAACAATGTCAACATGTTAAAGGTTAGCAATTGTAATGTTTACCATGTTTACCATCTTAACATTTGCTAATTAGCACTAACATGTACAAAATTACCCATAGGTCTATGTACAGCATATTGATTTATCCAATGAAACACTATCTTAATAATGTAGAACAGTGGTTGTGAAAAACAAAGAGAGAAAGTGCACTAGAGTTTGCTTATGCTGTGAGTAAAATGTGAGTACTGTACTCATTATTAAACACAGAAACCAGAGCAAGGCCTATAAATACCCCACACTGCACATATAGTGACAACCACTTGTCAGGTTGAGGACCCGGGCTCAACAAAAGCACAACAGCTTATTTTCACTGGTTACTACGGTAGAGTTGTAATCAGAAGAGAACAAAAATTAGTCGTGCAATTTGTAATCATGGTTGGATTCGTGAAAAGGTTTGTATTCTTAATATAAAGCTTCATGTTATAAAAGTTCAAAATAATATTTGTGTATGTTAAGTTAATGCTTTTTGTATATTAATGTTATCCTCTTTACTTCAACTCCTCTGTTTAGTTCAGTTCAGGTAGCAGCACAATATATGCACTGTATAGTGTATGGATTCAACAAGAAGCCAATGTACAGTGGGGAATAATAATATCCATTAATCTTAACTACAAAGAGCCAGATTCCCCAAGGGAAACTTTTATGGCTCTTATTAACAAAATAGACTCAAGTACTCTGATTATATTCAAACAATAAAATATATATCTGATAATGTCTTAAAGGTGACCAATAACGGCAGGTTCATCTTAATCTGCGACTCATAAGGAATAGGGGAGCTTTGCTGCCTGGGTCAGACTGCTGAATAATTCACGCCACGTTATGAGGTAGAAATGGAGGAACAGTAGTCTAACGTACATCCTGAGACCTTCCTTTTATTAGATCATCTTTGAATCCTTCTCTCTGCCCATAAATTCTGAACGGAACGTGAGACAAAGTCACAATTCAAGTTTAATGAGTCGACATGTCTCCAGAATAAAGAAATGGAGAAATCGTGTTCCCTTTGAGAGTAATTCCTTGCCATTAGAGGGAGGAAAGTGCTGTGTCTGCTTGAACATAAGCTATGTGGCAGAAGCTTCCCACTGCAGGGTTTTTTTTTGTAACAAAAACTGATAGTCTGCTCCCTCTGAAACAACAAAGATTTTTTAGGACAAATTCAGCCTTGGATACTCTTAAACTGTTGATGTTCCTCCAATAAGAAAGGAGGCACATCTGCATTTTCTCCTCAAATGTCTTGTGCTGCGTTATATTATCCTACTGAGGCCACTGCTCATGGAGAACTTGGTATTCCTGCATCTATGAAATGGGACAACCCTTCAAAACCCTCATACAGTATGTCATCAGTTGTCATTGTCGGTGTTTATGTAAACAGACACAACTGGACATTTGCAATATGCTGTCTTCACCTGTGGTGATCTTTTGTTAAAGAGACAATCCTCCATTTATCTGACGGAGAAAAACATAACGCTCACAATTCGTCACAACTTTTTAGAAATCAAGTCATCAAATTAAAAAGAAAAACACTGCTTCATTACCTGACCACTAGCAGTGCTTGATAGGCTGACATTAACAACCTGTGCTCCTACCCTGCTAGTCTGCACTGATATTAGACAAGCCTCGTCAACCTGCACAGAGCAGATCCAGCCAGGCAGGAAGTCAAACAACAGAACGGCATAGAGCATCCGGGCAATTCTCAAAATAAATCAACCTGTGCAGACTAAGGATCCACAGCACAATAAAAACAGAAGTCAGACAGACTGGCCATGAACACACAAAACAAAAAAACATTGATCTACTGTATGTAGTCTAGTCACCCATGGTAGAAGCACAAAAATCAAAGAAAAACGATGAAATAAACACATTCTGAGCAAGTCAACAATAACAGGCAGGCAGGACGCTCTCCTTCTGAAGCGGTCCCAGTAGGGTATGAAGCCACATGGAGGACAGAACTAAAAAGTGTCATACATGCCAGCTCACAGAGACGTGACCGGTGGAATCAAGGCCAATGTGTCAATGCATGAAACAGAGGGTTAGGGCTAAGTAGTAGGCAAGGGGTGTCTGCGCTAGACATGTCTCAATGTAACATCAGGCTTTCTATGTTTGGCCAATTATCTATGGCATTAAACTGAACGAAAGACACTGAATAATGTGCTTTTAGTTTCAAAGTATTATTTTTCATATGCATGTTGACTGATTACTGGAGTGCCAGTCTACTCCTGAGAGGCATTCACAAACTACTCACTCTGCTCCAGATGCAAAGACGTTCTATTTTCCTTATATGTTAGATGCAGTGGTCCTAATATACATTACAGTCCTTTAAGGAATGGACGACTAACTAAATGCCTGGTAGAACCCTGGTTAACAAGGCTGAAAAACACTAATTCTCCCTTATTGGTTTCCATAATCACCCTGCCTCATAAGGTAGCAAGCGACTGAGTAGACAGAACAGAGCTCCTTGATGGCCCACCTTAGTGGATCTATATATTGATTCCCCTCATTGATTACTTTGTATCTCACGGCTCAATGCACTCCTGTCCACTCCTGATTGAGTGGACAGCAGGGTCATCCAGAGGTAATTCTGGGATTTTAGGGCTTTTGATTTTAAGTAGCAGAATTCACAACTTGCATATTCTGAGTTGATTATTGTGATTCACAAAATGTTGTTCAATTTGCATGCACAGGGTATTCCTTTTCAGTTTCTATCTCCGGGAAGTTTGCACATATTTTCCTAATATATTGGAAAACCAATATGGTGATGTAACTTCATGTTATACAATATTCAATATTTAAGTGAGCCACCATGACATGCTGTTATTTCAGAGCAGCTTTGAGGCCTTGTTAGAGAAATCATGTATATTGAGGCTTTCTGTGGCTTTTTTTCATTTCTCTGTGAATCCACTGAACCGTCTGGAGACATTTAGCTGCAAATGTTTTCCATAATTTGGTGCAATACAGCATCAGGATGAGTTACATATGTTCATGCTGTTTGTGTTCATTTTATTGTGACTGTGATACTACGCCGACCAGAGATATCTGGGAAGCAAGGGGGCTGGTCGCCCGTCATTCACAGAGCAATAGTAAACATATTGGAGTTTGACTCAGCTGGTCCGTAACTGTCCAACATGGGGTGGCAGTGTTGCTTAGTAACCACAGCACATGACTGACCTTATCGGTACGGTCATAAAAATGTATGAAGTCCTTTTATTCATTTTCCTTCTCTCCTGCTCCCCCCCCCAACACACACACACACACACACACACACACACACACAATTTAGATGAACACATCCACATCCTATGCATTGTTCTTGTGTGTGTGTGTGTGTGAGTAAGAGAGCGAGGGAGAGCAGCAGGGTGGTAATGAAGGACTCTACCTGACACATGCCACAGACTGCATCAAGCAGCATGAAGAGGGTGAGGTGGGGGAGAGCATCCAGTGACAGGAAAATCAGCAGCCAGGAGTCACACAGGAACACAGGAGAGGATTTCTATGAAACACTTTTATCATGCCACTAAAGGTATAAACATGCGAGGATGCAGATTTAACAAACAGAATGATATTTGGATTACATGTTGTGTAACCTATGATCTGGGGTGTTTTCGGTATCACATCGCTGTGATCTACTTAGATGACGTAAATCTGTCTAGTTTACAGTGTCTTAATCTGAGTTTAATCCCCAGAACATATTTATGGAACTGACAAAGTATTATGCAGTGGTGGCACTGAGCACGACGGGAGGGACGGGGGTATCAGGAGCAGCGCTGATGATTCCACACAGGACGTTAAGCACCACGTCTGTCAGCTCATTGACACAGTATCACAGCGACTGGCTTTCTTGCAAAGTGCTGCTCTGTTGTTCCCACAGGGAGCACAGATGTTAGCGTTGCTGTCGCCGCCGTCGCCATCTTTTTGCCCTGACAACATCTGCACAGCTGTGTTGTCGGCTGCCACGTACAGGCGGGAACTCCACAACCCGCTCTTGAACTGTTGACAGCTAGGGGCAGGTCGGCACAGATGGCAGAAGGGGGTGTCAGGGGACTGGCACTGGGTTGAGGGGGGTGGCAGGTACAGACCGGGGCTCCCATCTGGCCTCGGTGCTGGCACTCTGCCCCAGGGCATCTTCAACGTTTACTCGACAGAAAGCCTGTCAGGAGTTGGAAGTCACCTTGCGCAAAACGTTGTACTCTCTGGGCGGTTTCACTGGAGTTGAGGAGGGGATGAGGGTGGTGGTGGTGGGAGGGTGCAGCAGTCTGAGCTAATTTCACCAGACAGTGGAAGGAAAAGAACGGGAACTGACTAATAGATCCCAAGGCAAAGCTTGCCCAAGTTCTCGTCTGATTCTGGTCAGGTTATATGTTGCTGACACAACAATCATGGGGGTTTCATCTAATTAGCTGTCTTTTGTCACATTACACTCAGGAAGACACCAAAGAAGTTGAATATTTAATCATTCAAAGTGGCTTTTGCTCTCTATATAAATGTATAGAGAATCCATTCCAGTATGCATGGAGGAATGGCCGCATATTGTCCTTCTTCTTTACGGTAAGTTATTGCTGTTCATACTGTGCCTTAGGATTCAAAGTAGGGATAGGAATAAAATCAATCAGTGCTGTTCAACAAACAGACAGAAAAAAGTTGTGTGGCACTCCTTTTGCATAGGGACAGAGGTGAACTGTACTGAATTATGTTGACAGCCAAATATCACCAAATCTGCCAGAATAATGAAAATGCTCAATGCTCAACGCTCAGTGCACAGTGGTGCCTAGCATTCCAGAAAATGGCTGGCTTGGAAATTGTAAGACAATTTTGAAGGCATTACCAGATATAATTGTAATAAGTTGCTCCCACAAGGGGTGTTTAACCTTTGACCAAAATATTTACCATTTATATTTAGGGACTGTAGTGATATTTATCTATGTTAGAATGATATGAAAAACTATGTTGTTAGCATTGTGCCTGAACTTTATTCAAGAAATGTATTACAATGCAGTTAAATGCACATGAATAGCTGTCCATATGTTTTGGGTTACTGGACACTGACCAGTTTTCCTGTCAAATGCATTCACCCTCAAATTAACACTCGTGTTTTGTTGACCATGGCTTTGGTTACTCATTTATTGGGGTCCCATAGATCTGAATGCTGTATTTAGGGCTGCAACACTTAGTTGATTAATCTATTGACCAAAAAGAGGTTTGGCAGCTATCTAAAATTGTTTTTTTCAAGTAAAAATTTCAATACATCATTTTTCAAGTAACAATGCAAGATTCCCAGGTCTCAGCATCTCAAATGTGAGTGATGCTCTTCTTCGCCTGTTACAATAGTAAACTGAATATTTTTGAGTTGGAATGTTATTTAAATGAAAAAAGTTATTGAATACATCACCTTGGCTGTAAGAAAATAATAATTGCATTTTTTAAAATTATCTGAAGCAAAATGATTATTCAACAGAATAATTTATAGATTAATCAATAATATATTTTTTTTCTTTTTTTACGATGTTTATAAAAGTCCAGCATGTGGGAAAGTATTTAATTTGTAACTTCCCATTGTCACAAGCTGAGCTTACACATTTACAGTACACTAGATAAGGAACTATTTCATGCTATAGTATATGGGTTATGCATGAGTAAATACTATTCATTTTGTTTGTCAAAACATTAACAAAGAAATGTATGGTATGTTGAATAATTACCTTGTTACATAGTGATAAATATAATATTAATGATATTTTGTAGTAAAGTACACCATTACAGATATGCTGTAGAGCTAATAACAATCCATTGTGCTTTACAGTCAGGCTCACTGAGCCTAAATAGAAGTAATATGTTATTTTTCAGTAGTTCAAATTTTGATTTTACATAGTCTAAAGTTATAATTATAACTGTTATTAG
This sequence comes from Lagodon rhomboides, assembly GCA_039737535.1. Lineage (NCBI taxonomy): Eukaryota > Metazoa > Chordata > Actinopteri > Spariformes > Sparidae > Lagodon > Lagodon rhomboides. The sequence goes on from CM077795.1 coordinate 16,492,806, forward strand.
TAATACAAAGTTGTGTAAGAATGTAATGTAAAGTATGTGTTTTTAAGGGTGTCACAATTTTAATTCTAAATCAAAAATTGGTGGAAATAGTTTTCAATTTCAATTATCAACTTCAAACTTCTGTCTGCACGAAGACAAATAACTGACAAAGTTTGAGTTGATCAGAGATCCTTTATTGATTTGCTGCTGAAGGTCTACTCATGACAGTTTTGAGAAACTGAACTTTGTAACTAATGAATTCCCTATATATATATATTTATATATATATATATATATATATATATATATATATATATATATATATATATATATTTATATATATTTTTTGTTGAATCACCACAGGGTGGTATTTTCTCTTTTAAACTTGCCAAACACTGACCGGCAAAAAGTCACCAGGATAAAGTTAAGCTGTTGTTGCAAAATATCTCTTTTTAAAGAAGAATTTGAAGATGTACATGACAGCTGTCAACCAGTGATCTGTTGATCTTTACAAATCTAGATGCGAGTCTCACAATAGCACAGCTGTCAGTGCTAAATTTAAATCGAATCAAACGGAATCGTGAATACGGGGAATGGTGACACCCCAAGTATAACTGTTTTTAGGTTTATCTTCTACCTTTATGGTTGCCAAGTGACGCTGCAGTTCTGAGTAAAGAATTAGGGTGCAGACCTCCCAATACCCTCCCCACCCCGCTTTATCAGCCTGGAGAGGCCGACTGGGCAGACCTGCAGATCACAATGCCTGTTGACTGCAGCATGGGGCATCGCCCAGTGGGGGCTCTGGCTTTGACCTGGACTGGCTGTCCAGGGCATAAGGCCAACACAGAAGAAAAGCGCTTTATGGATGGAGCATGTGGTCAGGTCATCTCTGCTCCTTCTCCTCACCCCCTTCACGGCTCCCCCTTAATCCCAGCCTGAAGCTCCCTCCCCTCTCCCTTCCTCCCTCCTCCTCACCTCGACCCCACCCCGCGTATACAGCATATCGCGAGGAAATGCCAACAGATGCCCAGTGTCTAAGACAGGCATTATGTTCTTAGTGGATGTCCTGGTAATTCTGGTTTTTGCCAGGCTGTTGATTATTACCACGCTGTCTAGAAGCGGCGAGGAGAGGCAGCACAGAGCACAACAGGTAGCCATCTCTGCTGGCTGGGTCACGTGGTGCTGCAGTCTATGCAAAACAACATCTTCATGACCCAGAGGGGACATATGTCTGTTTGTAGTATATGACACAGTGATGGGATTAACATTCACAGAATAAACACATGCAGCTTGTTGGATAATTATACTGTTCAAGTCATATTTATTAGTAATATTATCAATGGTACTGAGGGGATATCTAAATGGTATTCAGGGATATTTAAACGAGAACGCACCAACAGGAGCGTTTAGTGTTGTATTTTATAACATGTTACTCATCAAGAATTTAAAACCGGAGGAGCAGGACTTCATTTGCTATAAGAAAATGTGTCAATCATGGGGACTCGGGGAGAAAGTGGTTTGTCAGACCCTGAGGGGGCCACACTGACCTAAATACAAAATTGTCAACAGCAATCCTACACTGACCAACCAAAAGAGAACGCTGGGGACACAAACATTTAACTCTGCAAAGATGGCATCAGTTAAAATACCTCAACTGGGAATCTCCAAAGGCAATTTTAATGTTTCATAGGACAAATTCACCACCATGGTTGAACTACAACAGTACAGAAATAAGGTTGATGCTTTGTGAACGCAAAATACAAGCATTCATCTTCAGTAAATAAGACGGCCATGTTTTTAATGTACAAGGAGATCAGGTTATTGGTAACTAGCTGACTTATTAGTAAATCCCTTTGTTGTTCTTCTTGTTTACATGTCTGAGGGGTTCACACAGATGTTTGTTCCTTATTGTTACTGATGTATGTTTTTTACATGAATGGTGTAAAGAGATTGTTAAGATTAAAGTTGAAGCCTTCCAGTAAAGAGGATTTATCTCCATTGAGCTCATCAGTGTTGCTGAGTTCATGGATGAGTCAGTGAGGGCTGATGCCACCATGTGGTCATGGCTGGTGTTGCTGCTGGAACGCAATTTAAATCTTGCTACATCAGGACTGTGGTAACCAAGCTGTATGTTTGCTCTGTCTTTATATTTGGCTATTTCTCAAGTCCTAGTTTACAGTATTATAATATTTATATGCAATACTTCCAGGAGTTTATGTTTATTGTCAACATCCTCCAGTGGACAAAACTAGGAATGTATTCTAAAAATTGTATTTCTTTTTCTATGAAAGATACTCAATCGCCACAAAACATATTGAAACCTATTTTTCAAAAGGGCATATATTCAAGTACTGTACCTCAGTGCAATTTTGAGGTACTTTCCTGGAGGATTTCCACCTGATGGATTTTATACATTGACATTTCGGTGGGAAATATTATTTTCGTTGTCATCACGCTCACAAAACCAGGGCTGTATCTGCAGTACCAAGTACATGTCATCAATAATATTTAAGGAAGTTTAGGGGTTTTGATGATGTAAACGTTGGGTTGTAAAAGGCTAGCTCTCATAATTTCACTCAAAATTGTATTGATTTTTGTATCCTTCTTCAGCATAACATACTGACCACAACCCAAAACACAAACACATTGGAATTTACAAAGATCCTTTTCAAGTTTGAGAAGCTGGGTCGAGAAGATTTTGTCATTTCTGCTCAAAAACTGATTTTAATAATTACTCACTTGTCTGTCAATAGACTCAAATCAGCTTTCTGTCTTCAAATTCTGCTCACACATCAATGCATCAGTAATATACAGTAAGAGTATGTTTGTGCTAATATTGACTTTTAATTAAGTATTTCTATACCTCTTCCACTACTGATAATAGACTAACATATTATATAATGAACAGTGAGTAAATGTGAATATGATAAATCTGACTGTGGATAAACTGTAATCTCTTGTCAGTGATAATCATTTGACAGGGATCCAGTAAGTAAAAACTTATAATTCCTTATAGGAAGCATTGATGAAAAAAAAAAATGTCCTTGATAGATGAGATTTTAGTTGTTTACAGTGAAATTAGAGAAATTAGACTTGTAGATTATTGACAAAAAGAAATCAATGGAGATTTTCCTTCACCAACTCTAGCCAATATTCTGGACTTTTGTGGGTAGAATTTCCTATATGACCTTTGCTCTGAGTGTAAAAGCTGTGCACACAAGTACATGTGTTGTGAGCTGGGCTGCACCCGTAGCTCAATACTGGTTGACCTACAAAACCAGTGAGAGTGCTGATGTTCATCACAACCGCAGGACCCTGGTGTGTCGTAAAGACTCATGCTGATCTGAGAGTCTATGAGGCTTGACGCGTGACATCGACCTCACGAAAGAACAGGGGGGGAAAATAAACACATAACTGCCCAGTAACAAGGGCTCTCTCCTCATTGGCTGCTCAAGAATGTTGCATTGATCATACTCTTTGTGCAAAAATGACACATGTGGTTTTGATCCACGTACACACAGGCAGGATTACAGTGAAATGCTCATACACACAGCATCTTGTGAATGTGCATGCATGGTCTGAGGCTTAGATGTGCACAAACACACACACACACACACACACACACACACACACACACACACGCAATTACCCTAACACACATGCATGCAATTACACATACACACATCTCACATTCACACACTGACAAAGTACTGGTGAGAACTAGGGCAGAACCACACCAGTAAGCCTCTTTTTGACTTAAATATTCTCTGAGAATTCAGTTTTTTTTCTCCCACCCAAGATTAGCACTTAGCCCTAGTAACAGTGCTGTCATTTTGTTGTTACACATCACCCGCCATGGTTCATACTTTATATAAACAGTTTCCTCGTCTATAATTGGCTGCCTTTTACAACAACATATTTTATGCTTTTAACCAAGAACACTGATTTTGGCTTATATTTTCAATTACATGAACATTTTACAGTCAATCTCAACTAAAATATCTTAAGTGATGTTGACCATGACTGGGTAACAGCTCACAGAGAATTGAAAGGTTGGTTTTCAATTTTGAAAAAAATAAATAAATAATTTTCAAAGCAAAATATTTGCAGTTTTTTCCAATTGCTAACACACTAAAATGACATGCGTAGGACAAACATTTAAACTGACACACAGAGAGCAAAACCTCTTCTCAAGTCTCCAAAACTTTACAGTAAACCACACTCAGATTTGATGATTTTCAGATTACAAACATTTCTTGTCCACAACATCAGGCAGAATGTAGGGCTGTACTTAGTATTGATTAATAATAATTAATTAATATTCACATTAATCCATACAGTTGTTTTTTTTTTTTTTTTTTAATAAATGCCTATTGCAATTTCCCAGAGCCCAAGCTGGCAGCTTAAAATGTCTTAATTTGTTGTTATCGGTCATTTGACTAACAAATTAATGGACTAATGGTTTCAGCCCTGAAGAAATCACTTCCATTAATCTAATTTAAGAGCTTTAATGCCCCAAAATCATCTTTGTTTCTTCTACATTACCCGAAGTATATTACACAGTATATGTTTGGGACATGTGGCAGTAAACAGACAGCCAGGATTCACAGTGATGAATGATTATTGTGACCACATGAGATCCATGCAGGAGTTTTCAAGCCAAAAATGATGGAGTTAAAAAAAATGAAATCCATTTGGCCTCAGTGGATACTGGCTGACCGGCAGTACTACAGAGAGTGGTTCTACTGTACATACCACTGCAATGACTATACTGCAGTTTTGATGATTAAGAGACATAATTTGAAGAATATGCTGAGTGTGCAGGCTTTTTCCCTGCAGTGATAATTGATCAAGTTTCAAGATACAAAATATCATGAAAATTATGTAATTTAAAAATGCAAACTAAGCTGGGACCGTAGTATTATCCCATATCATATGCCTACATTATTAAGGAAATTTGAACCAGAAACAGGACATGATGAAGGCCTCCATTTTAGCTCATCACAGTGTCCTGATTTGATTACATTTTAAAACTATTTGATGGTGATCATAACAACTTACACTTACACCTATTTTATTAAACAAAATGTACAACTGATTTGACATTTTTCAATCTAATGTATATAATTTTAAATATACTTCTATATTAGTTCTTGTGAGTTCACTGTGATGTTTGTGCTTCCCCTGTAGAGAATGATGGATGCACAGAGCTTGACACAAGACTGTTTTCACATTCATCTGCTAAATAGGGAACATATAGCTGCACTCATTATATTTCACTTTAACACATCAATTATAGGCATTTGTGACATCAGATCTAGTCTGAAAGCCAGCAATGATCCACTACACAACTTACACAAGTGTGATGTGGATTGTTGATTTTCCAGCCTTGAACAATGCTAACTTTAACGCTGGCTCTCTTGCATTGAATTGTGAGCAGACACTAGGCTAACGTTACTTATGTCAGGAGATATGTTGGAGGGAGGGAGGGAAGAGAAGCTAGTAATAAAAAAAGCACCTAGCATTTTGAAAGACGAGATATCAGGGCACATGCCGGATTTTGTGAATTTGCTGGGAAGCACAAACTGGATGTGAGACACGTTTCTGCCTCACAATATTTACTAACCTATTTAGCTGTTTCATCTGATGCCATATAGAATACAGGAAGCATCCAACTCTTGAGAGACGTACATGCAGCAGGGTCACGTTTGTGATGCCTGCCTAGGAAGCGTCCTGTCTTTGAACCGCTATGTGAAATTTATAGTTTTGTAGATACCAGCATGCTTGTGATGCAGTGCAGACTGATTTATGTATTTTTCTGTAATGTTGATGTACTGAGGCGGGTCACACAGATACTGGCATTGAAAAGATGCAGTTTTTATAAAGTAGACTACTGTAGTCTGATTGTTAAAAGGACATTCTAAATAAAAAGGGACTTTGGACTTTTCTTACTGCTGGTATTAAATGATTAAAAAGCCATGTGCAGTAACAGATAAAACAGAGGATGAGATGTATAAAAAAAACTGTGGTTCATTGGAATCATGATCAAATGGAATCCTGGGGCCAGTAAAGATTCACACCTGTATTTGTTTGTGTATTTAAAAAAAACGTAGTTACCTGGATGTAACTCCAGTTCTAACTGCTTAACTGTGGGTTATAACCTAAGGTGAAGGCCACAGGGATGAGATGTACTTGCGGCTGAGGCCAAACCAAACACCACAAGCTAAACACAGAAAATAACAGCCGTCCACCAGCCAAGTGCCACCCGCCTGAGGGTGTCAGTTGGACTGCACCAATCTGGCAGAGCTGGGTGCCAGAATAAAACACCTCAGCTTGGCCCGGACAAAGTCCCCTCAGTCGATGCACCGAGCACCGAATGAGATATGGAACCAGCTGTCACACCTCTGAGATATGACTGCACCAAGGTCGAAGTGGTAGGCCCATAAGGCCATCTGGAGATCCCACTGAGGAACAACATGCCGCGTGGGGGGCCTCAACCTGTGGGCCCCCTGTAAAAAGTTCTTCACGTGCAGGTGACACCTAGCCACGAACCTGTCAAGGCCATCATGACCCGCTGCATATGATGGAAAATCCTAAAACAATTCATCTCAAACACTGGCTGGTGAATGAAGCTTGCAGGAAAAATCCTTTTCTAAGGGTGGCTGAGTGACAAATGGGGACAAGAAAAAGTAAAACCTGAGGAAAACTTGCATGGTTCTTGTTTTCCATGACTAATCTTCAGGAGAAGTCTGTCTTATATTGCATATGTAGTCCGATCATGGGAGTTTGTTGCTCGTGAGTGACAAGCAGGCCGGTAGTTTGAATTTTTAAAATGCACTTTCCAGGTCAAATTACCGCCCATCATAATAAATATATTAAAATTCTTTCAAAATAAAGCTATCCAAGTTATCTGAAGGTACTGCATGATTCATATCGCAATATATATCACAGTCTTTTACAGTATTGAGCAACCCTACACTGCAGCTCCAAAAACTGAAAATCAATATGTGGCGGCCAATGTTGATATTGGCAGACCACCACCAGAAAGTAAATGTATGGGAAACCCTGAAAAATCATAAGATGATGTAACTTATCACCATGCAGACAAAATGTATCTCAGCTATATATCATTACTGTAACAATTGGGATTTTTAAACAAAAACAAAAACTTTCATTTTCCTCACATGCACATGGATAAATACATCGACCAGCATGGACCTTCAGTGTCAATATGTTTGTTATTATTCTTAGAGCAAGTAAAGTCAGTCCTCATGGATTTCCACCCAACTTGGAGGGAGGATGGCTCTCGACATAGAATAAACCAGAACAGACCCTATGAACCTGTGGTGCACGGATCCAGGAATTTCTTTCATTTTTTTTCACGTCACATCGTGCACATCATTTTCGTTAATTTCTCAGGGAATAATACATGGATCTTGATGAAAAAAAATCAGATGTATTTAGTTGGCTAGTATTTATGAGTGAGTACAATTTGATGCAAATTCTAGATCTGGTGAGTTTAAATTATGGCTAATCAGTTATGGGTAATTTAAAATTTAGAGTGATACAGGGCTATTCGGTTTGATTTTGGATGAGGCTTGATTTAATTGAAGAGGGCCTTGGCAGAGGTATGCACTCTACTGAGTCCTATGAGTCCACTGGTTTCTATTTTGTCATGTTGTGGATACTGAAACCCTACTAACACAACCAATGAGCCAGTCTTCAGCTACAACAAACAAATCTAACAAATATTCCTTTCTATGCCTTAAACCATTAGGGATCTTTGAAGGTTAAGAGTTTGTTTTTCAATCCAAAACCACCATACATGAAAAAACCCAAGGTTACGGACACAAACAATGCTTAAGTAGACCTGCATAAATGATCTTCTTCTTTAGTGCATGTTCCTCTTGAGTAAACATAAGTTTATGCTGCAACAGAAGAATAAATAAAATAAAATAAATAGATAAAATAAACTTTAGAAAGGAAAGGGTGTAGTATGACGCTAATGACCACGGCTCATGTTCCAGACATGACACTAAGCACATCACATAATGCACATATCAAGGCTTCTCTGCAGTAACTGACACCATACACACACCACCAGACCAAGCAGGGGCTGTCTCACACCAGACAGGAACCTTCGGGGGCTGTCTCACACCAGACAGGAACCTTCGGGCCACCTCTGTCCTAAGGTTCTTGGAGCACAGATGTATCTGCTGAGCCTGGTGAGATTGGGTGCTCAGAACAATATGCAGACCAACCAACAGAAGTTCAACACGCCAGGAGTGGGTCAAACCTGGTAATGCAAGACCACTTAGCACCTCCCCTTTCATGTGCATTTTGCATGCAACTCTACAGCTACTCCTCAGCTGCAACAGAATCTGGAGAGCTAATTTGGGGATCTGGTGAAAGGACTGTTTGCTTAACACACCGGGGTTCCCTGGCCTTCCCACGCCTCATTTGAGAGGCAACAAGGAAAAAGGCAAATGGATGAAAGGCGGTCCCCACAGTTGGAGATGATGCACCAAGGGTCCTCTCGCTAAGCAGGCAGCTATTCAAATGAGTGGCTAATTGTGGCATCTGTTAACCCACTGAAGAGGTGTCACTGCAGTATCATGGGCCTGTTAATTGGTACAAACAGGTAGCAGATGTAGGCTCTGAGATTGAGCATCTGCCATTTAGTGAGCCAACCACCACGAGCAGTGATTAGACAGCCAAGCTGATGGAGAGAGATCAAAGAGGAGAGGAGAGGAGAAGAGAGGAAGCATTGATAGAGGCAAAGAGAAAGACAAACCACTGACTAAATCCTCCATCAAGATAAGTACATTTTGCTTACAAAAGGCACGTTCCAGGTTATTTGTGTCCCCTCATTTTTGCAAAAGTAATGTATAGATCTCTTCTCTTTTGTAATGATTTGTGCCATTATTGATTCATTGGTTGCAGAGAATCATAGAACCAGAATCAGACAAGTAGAAATATGACTTCTATGATTATGTATTTTTGAACTGAATAAAACTGTACTCCCAATTGCAGAATACACTCCTGGAATGCTCAAACGCAGAGAGGAGGTAGGTTTTGTCCAGTGTCAACAATTCTGCTGACCAGGAAATTGAAATAAATTGTACAGCACTCGTACAACGTATGTCACTGCTCAAAATCTTGATTTAAAATATTTTGTCTATGCTAATGTTGGTTAACTAATACTTGGTATGAGTTGTACGATGCCTTCATATTCTGACTAGCCTGTGTGTACTCTCGAAATGGCTTCACATATTCACAGACAACATTTACAGCCAAATTATGTAACTTTTTCACCTTAAAATAACAGCTTCAGAATTATTGTGACATACGGTGTCTTGTTATAGGGTGAAAGGTGTCTCTGTCTCAGCCACTTCACCCCCCATCACTTGTTTCTGCACTATGTAACCTCAGTGAGAGGGTAGGATCGCAGTGATACGTACATCACATCATACATACAGTTTACTTCAAGATACAAGTTTTCAGCACATGGCATTGTTATGTCATAATGAGTTTTGTTTGTAGTTATCACCTACATTACATCTGACAAATTGTTACAGACCTGGGATTTGTGTTTACGACATGGTGTGCACTTGGGAACTGTGGGTGGCACTGAATCGCACAAAATGCCTATTTCTACATAATGTTGCTTCAGACTGTTGTTAGCTTGATGCTTATTATCTTTATACATTAACAGGTATTAGAGTATTTGGGCATGTACAAAAACGTATCCTCTCCCATCATACATACAACACAGGTACCTGGCTCAATCAGTTCATCCTGGAACTGCTCTGACATTCTTTTCTGTCAATGACATTCTAGGTTCGTCTCTCCAGGATGGACCACTGCAGGGATCTTCCTCTTGGTTGGCTTGTCAAAATGAGCACTGATAATGAAAATGAAGTTACACAGGTTTAATTTTGTACTTACTCTTTGATTGTTTTTCTGCAAAATGTTAAAAATCAAGTGTTAACTTTGATAGTTTCAAATCAATTTCATAGACAGACTTTAAAGGCCCTTCACTCCCATGTATCGACCACACACTTGTTTAAGAATGTGCCTGATTAAATATCTTATCAGGGAAGCATGTACGAAATGTGCATAAAGAAACAGTTCACCCAAATTTGAAAATGTTGTCATTATCTACTCAGTTCCATGCCGATGTAAAGTCAGGTGAAGTTTCATAGTTCACGAAACATTTCTGGGGCTTCACAGCACAGTGTCGCAGCATTCTCCTAAACAACTGAAGCAGAGGGGGAAAACAAAAACTAAGAAAAATGGCTCCTGACAGCTGGTCCTGTGTAATCCAACTCTCTTGATGCCTAGATATCCGAAAATTGATTTGAAAATATTTTATTTACACCCTTTTTTAAGAAGAAATCTTGCGGGTCGAGGTTGCAAACGGTGTCTTTTCAAATCAATTTGGGATTTTACTATTAAGGGTTTCCAGAGACTAAAATTACAACAGACAAGTCTTTCTTGTTGTCAATTTTTGAAAACATGTCCCCAGATGCATCAGTTGTTTCGGATAGTGATGCGATGCTGTTTTGCTGTGAAGCTCCAAAATGTTTTGCGGACTACGACAACTTCACCCGACTTAACGTCAGCATGATTACATTTTCAGCTTTAGGTGTACTCATCCTTTAACTGGCATCTCCTTTACACACTAGCTACATCCAGTAAGATGGGATACCTTTTAAAAACAGATTTATCAACACAGAGGACATTTTTCACAGACTCGCATCTGCAGCATTTTCACTTGTTATGGCATGTGAGCACATTGGCTCTGTGTCCTGGTGAGACAAGCTCATGAGGCAGCCTGAACTGTGACAAAGAATTGAAACTTGTACAGCTAAATGGAACAGATCCCTCATTAGTGTTCTCAGTTACACCTGTGCTTTTGCTACAGTACCAACATGTGTGTGAATGTCTGCTGGGAAGGAGGTGGTATGTTGACACTGGGGATGATAGACCCTTTTCACGGCAGACATTTTTACTCCTCAAAGCAGAAAAAGCCCAGGCTGTGACCAGTTAAGAATGCAGCCATCATTAAATCACAAACACTTCAATGAATAATGTTTACTGAAAGTACTTACAACAGCCATAAGCTAGTGCAGAACGACGTGCTGCTACCCACTTGCTAACATAAGTATTCAAAAACTTTGTGCCAAGAAAACTCACACAGTAAAGACATACAGCAACAAAAGTAAAGCAACTTCCATTGTTCTAACACAGTAAACGCGGTTTATATCACCAGCTCACCTGTGAAATGTGAAAATCATGTTTTAGTTTGACAGCAGTGAGTTTCTGCCTGTCCTCCTGAGCTCACTCCTCAGTTTGAGTAGACCGCAGACAGGCCTGCGTCACTCGGTCCATTCATGCTGCTCACAGAGCGACACTGACACCTGCTGGTGATTTAGCAGTACTGCTATCTGAGAATAGCATTGGGGACCCCTACAATACAATCGTACAATGAGGAAATAACCTACATCTAACACTCTTTCAGTATGAAAATCGTTGAAAACTCATATCTTGCATTTACATATATATCATTTAAATTCAGAACAGGGGAAATGAGTAATAAAATTCATTGTTTATGAGTGTAAGATCACACACAGAGATAGAGTAAACATTGTTTTATTGTCATCACTACTGTAATTATATATTTGGCCAAAAAAAGGGCAAAATATCAAACATCTTCTTGTGTCTTTCCACGGTGCTGACGCATTCAAAACCTGTGACCCATTCAAAAGCACCAAAGCGTTCAAGCTCAGTCTCTCTTTGTATCGCTCTATGGTGCTAAAACTTTCACCTGCAGTCACTCTTTGTGCCCTTCTGTGGTGCTGAATGAAACCAATCTATCTATCTTTGTCTATGGGTCTCTGTCTATGTAAAACATGTACACACAAACCATACCACAGGTGTCCCTTTCACTACTGCCACTGACATCACTGCTGCTGGTACATCAGTGCATCCAGCATTATTAGTTCTGTTCAATCATAAATGGGCCTCCTGCTGTTTTTCTTTCATTTTTTACTTTTGGGTTTTCTGTCATTTAAGAGCCACCTTTTCTTAAGTTTGACAATGTGCCCTGTTGGACTCACTTTTCTGTAGTTCTCCCATTTGTCTCACTTTTACGCTGGCATCTTTTGTCCTTTTTTTTTGTTTCAGGTTGCTTTATGTCACTTTCTCTTTAACCTCCTTGCTATCCTGCTGTGTTATCCCATACCAGCCACCTGCTTACCCATACGTATGGCCTGTGCCCTTGGCAAACGCACTGCCAGGTACTATAAGCGAACCATCAGAGAAAATCTAAATATTCTATTCCTAACAGCTGGTACCGCTGGTTTGCTGCTTTGTACCTGCTCCTCTGCTTCCTGCTGCTCCCATCCCTCGTGTTTGCCCTCTCCATGGCTAGGTGGAAGGTGATGACCTGTACTGCCGTACCAGTCTTCACGGTGATTCTATCAGGTGCAACCATAAACATGCTCCAGGCACGTAGAGCTGATTGTTTGCCACTTTGACTGCAGAACTGGGACTTTCCTCCCGTTTGGATTACCTCACTGCAACCTCTCGGTGACCTGATCACCAGTATGACCCTGCTGAGCAGGCAGGGTACAGGTGAGACTTTTCAATTAAATAAGGTATCCTAATAAAATAATTGTTTTACCTAATTAAATACATGTCTATCTGTTGCCTTTTATCTGCCATTGTGATATAAACTCAACCAACAAACTTGCTGGTTGTGTTATGACACCATTTTACCTCTTCCTGGTTTGCTCTTCCTGAGACATTGATATTATTGCCCTTGGTGTTTTGGTCCTAGGTTGGACCTGCAAGCAAATCAATGGCCCAGTAACATCAATCGAGGACATTGCTGTCAACCCTGAGAGAAAAGTCAGAGAGAAATGGCAGAAGAGTGGGAAGGAGGAGATTGATAAGGGCTTGCAGAGACAAAGAGAACTGGAATAACCCGGATGTTGTGATCTACAATTCATTCAGGAAAGCAACATGAACAACACAGCAACCAACATGTCTTCAGAGAACAATAATTCTAACTTGGCATTTACAGTCAGGGCACTCAGGTGAGCAGCACCTACTTGTAGTGCTGTCTTGTGTCTTAGATGAGCCGTATGTCGCATGAATTTAAAGACCTGTATAGAGGCCGGCACTGAAAAAATGTTATTCACTGCTATATACTGCTTTGTTTTGTTTTTTTTGCTAGTGGAAACTTGAACAAAGGATGTTAAACATTCCAAATAATTGTCTTAAGTTCAAAATTGCAACTCGTGTTTAAACTTTGTTGGTAAAAAAGTATGCATGTATGTGTTGTTACTGGCTCAGGCCTTACAGTAAATTAAACTATCATCTGAAAATGTCATGTTGGCTGTCTGCGGGTGCTGCCTGGATACATTCGAATTTGTAGCTCTTTTACGGACATATGGACACACAAACTCATATTAACGGAGAAATGTTGAGGTACGTATACGACACACAGAGAAGGTGAGTCACTCATGGAGCTGCAGGCACTGAGGCTCAGACGGATACAGAAAAATAAAAAAAGAAACTGTGGTTTTCAGCTGTCGGTTTGTCAGATGGTTTAATCTCACGCACAGCAGCAAGTGTTGCCTGTGAGAAGGTTCTCTGACAGAGATGTTTTGTTAGTTATGAATGGCATGGTGATGCCTTCAATGTAAAAACTGGGCAGTGAAGTACATCGAGAGGCGCAGAGCATTTCTTCATGTGTCTTTTGCACAAATTAAACCTCTCTTATCTTCAGACAGGTTTGCAATGTGCTCACAATGCAGGTAAATGAATAAGATAACAATAGCATGCCTCCATACTTACACGTAGGTGCTGGAAGCATTTACTTTTGAACATGTGAAGGGAGTCCCCTTAAAAACTATACACTTTAATGAGAAAAAAAACGAACTGTGCTCTCTTTTTTGGCTAGTTTGACAGATGTTGAAGATGAATCATTCACAGGCGTTTTTAGGCAGAAGTCACTGCACGTCTGCGCTGAAATGGAAAACCACACCTCAGGTGACCTCCGTCTACAGCCTCCTCTACTTTTTTTTATTTAGCTTTCAACGGTCTGCATTATTTTTAATGATATAGGAACAAAGCCAGTGTATGAAGGCAACAACTGGATCAATTTGCGTGAGTCTATACATTTTACATGCCTTTCGGGAAAAAGAAGGTTGCCGACTGTACACGCATGTCCCTTTCAGACATGTACAGAGCAGAGGATGTGTTATAAAACCTTGAGTATGCTACCAACACGATTCAGCACAGTGTTTAGATGTGCCATGCACTATTTGATTAAATGTCAGTAAAACTAGGCTATTGCTGAATTTAAAACTGAGAGAAGATTTTCACATACAGAGACTAAGAGTTACGCTATCTGTACTTGACTAATCATACAGTAGTTTTTGAAAAGGGAACATCATAGCATAGTGATATCTTAAAAACCTACATACACTGTAACACAGTTTCGTAGAGCTGCTAAGATCGAGCATGTCACCACAATCGTGGCCACGGGTCCACGAATCCAAGATGGGAAAGTGAAATATATTTTTTATTGCCAAAAGTTTGAAAAAACCATGTCAGAAATCTTTCCCTAATGTTTGTGATTTGTCTTTTTTTTTGTCCCCTGAATTAGGGAACTCTGTAAAGATGCTTTAGTAGCTGAAGGTAGTAGTATCCAGGATTTTAAAGTCTTTTGGTGTGTCCGGATACAACTACATGATAATTAAGAATTAAGTCGATAACTATTGTCAGCATTCTTTATCTGAGTGATGTCAGGTTTTGGTGTGGTAAAAAAGTATTTTCAGTTATAAATCTACAATTGAAAATACTTTTTTAGCTGGCGAATTGTTAGTGACAACACAGTAACCGCTTCCTGACGATCTGCCACGTAACAAGACAACAAAAAGAGAGAGGACCATAAACCAGCCTCCTGTCAGTGGTACATTTACAGGTGAGTTTGAACAACCACCACGTACACATCACACCATCGTGAAGGAGGTGAGACGCATTTTTTTAATCTTGTGCTGTGATTAACTGAAGTGAGCACACACTGTGGCATTTGTTAATGATTTCATACTTTGTCGAGGGTCAAATGTATCCCCCCTTTTTTAGACCTGTCTTGATTATTAAAATAGATACATGGTATTCATATTGTTTCCGCTAGCTTTAATCTAAACTTACTTTTCAACATCAAACTAAGAATTAACCTGGATTTCCGTACGGTATACATGTAAGATTAGTAAGCAGATATAAAGCGCATCATTTTAACTTGCGTTTGTGTGTTACAGCAGAAAAACAATGACTTCCATCTTCATGATCTTCATGTTGGCAACAACAGCTCTGGCAACAACAGCTCTGGGAAAAGGTACACTGAGTATAAAAGTCTGTTACTACAGTGAACAGTACTGTTTATAGACAGAAATTCATAATAATCCAGCAGTAAGGCAGATACAATTACAAAGACGATCGCTGAATTGAGAAATGATAACTTGAACTTTCAGATGAAGCATGAATTCAGCAGCAAAATAAAGAACAATGATCAAGGACACAAAATACAGATGTGTGCTCAGTTGTATTTTACATTAAGTATTCCATGTTTTTGCTATTTTGTTTTTCTAGGTGCTACTGAATGCAATTTCTCTGAACCTGCTGGACCTCGATGGTGTTCTGGAGCAGTGGGACAGCCGCTGATTTTTCATCTGACAAATGCAGTAGATCCATATATCATGTTGAAAAAGGATAACAAACATATGATTTTAAAAGTTAAAAATCGCAGTGTGACTGTGCATGAGGATTATGAGTCATTCACCGATGGAATATTAAAACTGGGGAACGCAACGAAAAGCCACTCTGGAGATTACCTGTTGGAAGAATATGGATTTAATGGAAATTTTCAGAAACGAATCAGTGTGCATCTAGAAATAATTGGTGGGTAGAAAAAAAAGAAGGTAAACGCTTTTCTCTTACAAAAAACATGTTTATTCCAAGTGTGGATTACAATAAAATCTATTTTATATTTACAAACAGGAATTAGAGAGGGCTTGGCTAACATGCACTACATATAGTACATAAATATATACCTTGTATAACAATAACATTTTTGTGGAAACCTGTGAATATAGAATGACACACGAGAATATAGCATTAAACTGAATATTGTCATGTACAAACAGCAAAGCACTTTATGCTTCATCTTAGACTTTATATGGATGTGTATTGTATGTGTCTATTAATAAGCCTTTTTTTTATTAATCAAACTTAACAAGAAAAACACATATGTTCATAATAATTTCCTTTTTGTGTCATTCCACAATCTCAAACTTGGATTTTCTAGGTGAAATCATAATTGTTATGCACACAAAGCCCCTTTCTGATAAAAAAAAAAAAAAAAGGTTGGAATATTTTGAACACTCAAAAGGTTTTTTTTTTTTTTTTTTTGGTTTTAAACAGTCAAATTAGGAATTAAAATAATGATCCCTAAGTCAACAGTTTGAAGTTGATTAACTTTTATCTTATGTAGTTTATTTAGTCTATTCTATTCTACCGGACTTCGGTTTGTGTCTGTGTACAACTGCTCCACATGCCTTAAATTGCCCCCTGGGGACAAATAAAGCTTTTTTAATTAATTAATTAATTTAAGCATTTTGTACTTGAGATCCTACAATACATGATATTCTGTGTTTGTCTTCCAGCTTCGGTGTCAAAGCCAGCTGTTTCTCAGATGTGTTTGTCAGCAGAACAGATGAGCATCAGCTGCTCCTCAGAGGGAGATGAAGCTGAGTTCACTCTGACCTTGGACGATCACTTACTGATGCAGACCAGAGGCCGCAGCCTGCCGCAGAGCAACTGGACAGTGAACGACCGAACTGAAGACAAATCCAGCGTTTCAAATGTCACCATCAGCTTATACGGTCAGCTGACAGGACGCTTGATGTGTCGTGTTCAGAACAAGGTCAGCAGAGATGAAACCATTGTTCACCTGACAAGCTGCAAAGGTACAGTATCTAAAGAAAATGTGTTTGCCTTCATCGGATCTTCTCTGTAAAGTATTTCACTTCTTTTTCCGAATACTTTTATTTTAAAAACATTCATCACATTTAATGACTCATTTAGCACAACACTCAGATTTTATATCTGAAGTGTCATTTTTTGAAGAGTTGAGAATGAGACTCAAATTCCCCATTACTTCTAAATAGGACCTTTAAGAAACATCTTAGTAGCTTTTAAAGTGACAATGATCTATAATTTGGTTTGATATTTGTTTTCTAGATGTTTCTTCCTTCCCTGTTGTGACTGTGACAACTAGTGTTGTGACTGTGACAGCTAGTGTTGTCACTCTCATTCTCCCCGTGCTGCTGTGTCTTCTTATAACAACTGTTACTGAGGGTAAGTGAAAATCTTCCCTTATGTCTCCATCTGTCTCAATAAGAACCGTACTGTTCCGTACATTTTATGTTTGTTTTACTTTTTTCAGACAAGTTTAAAGACGGGATTTTCTACACAGAGGTTGTCTTCACAGTACAAAAACTGACGGACTGACAGACCCAACTCTTTTTTTCCCTAAAACATGAAGAGGCACCAGCCCTGTTTTGTACCCGAGTGTCACCACATTATCTAACCCCTGAGACAGATAACATGTGATCAGGGATCGTTGTCCCTGTGTCTTGAAATAAAAAGGTGAAAAAAATTTTCAGTGAAGGTTTTTTTTCTGTGATTAAGGAACTTATAACTGTATCTATGTTGCACCGAGGCCTATGTTCACTGCAAACTGAATGATGATTTTCTCTTGAGTCTCATGTTTTTTGAGCATTCATGCATTTGCTTCTCACAAATAACCACGCTTTCATGTGATTTTAGATTGTCTCATTTGTCTTTTAACTGCGTGACACTGCGGGAAAGTTTTGTACAGTTAGTCAAAATATAGGATTTTTCTATTTTTTTTAATCATTTTTTTCTTCTCGTTATTGGTATACAGTCTTTGTGTGACGGAGATATCTGTTACCATATCTAGTGTATATTATACTATAAACCTTTTCAAGCTGTTTCATCTCTGTTTAAGCTGTTTAGTGCTTCTTATTGTGGATTTTAATTTTTAAAAAGTTGCTTTTTAAACCATTTATTTACTCTTCTTAAAGGCAACAGTGCTTTAATCAGTGTCAAAACTTCCAGTAATTTGATTTGCAGGATTGTGAACCATTTTGAAACTTTATAATTATACGTTTTTTTTTCAAAAAGATTTTTTTTTTATGTATTTCTGAAAAAAAAACATTTTAATAAAGAATTTAAACGATTTTGTAATTACTATCTGATGTGATTGTGAATTGTGATTTGACAATAAATAGTGAGGCTCATGGTTGTATACTGTTCTTTCAATTCACAGCAGAGAGCTTGAGGTACATGCTGTAGGCAGTGTAAGGATCATTGTTCCACAGGGTGGAGCCACATTTCACAATGATCATGAAAAAAACAAACACATTATTTGTTAAATCTGTGGTACCTGTCTCCACTTTAGTGTGGCTGTTTAAATGTGACATATAACAAATATGTGTCCACACCAACTGTGACATTATGTAATTCCCCTCAACCCACCTTATCTTAGGAGTCCAGACCAACTGTGACAGTCCACATGGGCCACATGTGAACTCTATTCTTTTGAGCAGTCAAGCTCCAAAGCCTCAATTGGTGCACTTAATTCTAGTTTCTACTCTAGTAACTATCATTTGCATTAATGATTCATTTTTAGACTTTACATTTGTCGTCTTTTGTCTATAGCAGAGGTAAAGTCAGTCTCTCCTGTGACAGTTATGAGCCTGGTCACACAATCTATTGTTCATGGTGAAGTGGGTCTCTGAGCCTATTTTGATAATTTGACATCTGCAGTGTCAAGCAGTGTTGATTCTTCTACCACACCATTCTGTTTACCACAGTAAGACCATATCTCTTTCCATCTACATACAGCACATATGCATTGGTCTGCTACTGTGGCTGTGGCTGACGCAGAGACGGAGGATGGAAATTTTCTGTTCTTGTCGTGTGGTAAACCCTAAATGTGAGTTGCCTTGGTATTACTTCCTCTGCGTTTCTTCGAACAAGCTTTGTTGAAACACACTACTGTGGATAATGTTGAGTGTATAGTTGAAAAATAAATACAGTGAGGTTTCATGTTGAGAGGCAGGAAGTGCCTATTACTTTATGGTGTTCTTTGTGAAAACTCTCTCATCCTCACACAGCTTTAATGCTTGCAAATAAGTTAAGTGAATAATAAAACTGGTGTTTCTATACATGGAGTAGAAACACTCAGATTTAAATATAAAATGAATATATAATTTTAATTATAATTATAATTTTAACTCTTCCTGTTATTGACTAATCATTAACTGTGAGCACACTGCAGGTGCTGTGGGCTTTATAGAGCAAACTGTAATGCCATGATGTTGGTGAATATGAGAGCTCATGCATATCAACTAAATGTGTATGGGTATAAATAGTAGAAGTTAACGTAATCAGTAAAACAGGTCGAGTGCATTCAGCAAACATCGCACTTAAAGGAATAAAGCATGAGAAGGGAACGAAGGAAACTCGTGTCCACACAGTCGATTAACGGCCAACAAACAAAGGGGCTCAGTGTTCTGTCACGCCCAGAACACCGTCCTCTTAAATAAGCTGCTCATCAACCAGTCCAGACTCCTCCTCCCTCCTCCACATGTCTTTGCATTTAAAGATGTTAAAGATTTATCTGCTGCACTAACAGTGCTTAACAGCCCCCTAGAGGATCACTTTGCTCCTGCATTGTCCTTAAGATATAATATAAAGAGACCCATGAGACATATGGCTTTGTCACAATATTATGAATATATTGTCAAAATGTCTTTATTTACAACAACAATTTTATTTAGTTAAGTCTTCAGTCTATACATCATTAATAATTAGTCATTAGTAAATGACACAGGACCATTTTAAGGAACCATTACTCCTCTGGTCCACCAAGTTCAAAGGTTAACTGATCATTAGAAAACCCTTGTGGAATCATGGCAGCACAGATGAAAACTCTAACCCTGATTAAAGAAGCAATAAAATTAGTTTATGTCCTTATGGCACATGTCCACAGGGCCCGTCATTTCCTCGCTTCCATTCATCGTCAGCGTAAGCAGCTGTGCAATACAGTTGAACATCGTAGTAAAAAGCTTAGTGAAAAACAAAACATTATCAAGTTAAGATTCAGCATCTGCACGGCTTACTTCTCTCTTTTTCCCTGAGCTTTTTTCATAATATAAGAGAAAGTTCCAGAACCAGCCACCACATTGGCTTGGCTTTTGGCTTGGAATTTTTTTTTTCTGAAACTCATCAGTCAATTTTTCTTCTAACAAATGTGACATATTCCATTTGAGAAATTGCCAAGAAACTGGTTAGAGCCAGTTTGTGCTGTATGTAGTAACCTACACAGGCTGAACGTCTTGGTGGGTGGCACAAACGGACTGAACCTTCTGTGTCGGCAGTGTGCACTGACAGATATTCCATTCACTCTTTTACCATTGCTGAAGCCATCTGTATAGCACCCACTGTAATACATGAGCGTGACATTTACTGATAACTTGATACTGATGATGGCTGTGCCAATATAACCCTGAATTCTATTCACATTAGCTGATAATCTTTTGTAAAAAAAAAATGATGTGGTTAAATGAGGTTAAAAATGCACTGCTGTTTTCTTTGTCTTGTCTAACTAGCAAATAAGATATTGAAGACAGACAGCTGCATTAGAGCACAAAGCTAGTTTGCAGCCAAGAACTCATCGTCTGGACGCAGGTTTTCCAGGAACATTATTAGACCCCATGGTGCAGTTTCCACCAGGTACTTGTTCTCAAAGACTCTGCCTGGGAATCCAGGTTCCTGGCCTTTTGGAGGGCTGTCTGTTTGTTTGTTTCCCTCAAGATCCAAGAAATGAAGTCTCTTAATTTCCATGAAGTCAATCCAGTAGCCCAACACTCTGCGTACAACGCTCTGGGACAATTAATTGCTCGGCCTAGTCCTCCTGGAGCAGATTACGCCTCAGCTTCATCGAAGTCAACAGAAGCTGGTCTGTTGGATGGAGCAGTATGCTGTACCGTAGAGAGAGAGAGCTTTGTCCGAAGCATAGTCTTGTGGAGAAGTTCCGCACAAGCATCCGACTTAGACTATAGCAATGGTCACAGTACTTTTAACAATGAAGTGTCAACAGAGGAGCCTGATGATTTGATGATCTGATGACAATTTGACGCACCTGACTAACTGAGTTGCACCCGACGTATGTTCCCCAACTGAGCATCACAGCAAAGCCACTTTTCTGGGTATGGGTGCTTTTTTTTTCATCCACATGGTATGGACATCCACATGGAATTCACAAACGAACGCCCTCAACAAGAGCCTTCCTTCACACTTTGCCTTCCTTTGGAGGTGGATGCATGTTCTATGGGGCTCCACAGGAACACGGCCTTAAATACACTTCAGTGCGGAGGGATCTGAGCTATCCTTCCCAAGCAAATCAGGCGCAAGACGGTTCAGTTCATTACATTTACCGTTTTGGTGTGCGGCAAAAGGAGAGCTTCATTAGAATCAATGGCATGGCATGAATACAAGGCCAGCTTATTCTCCCATCCAGTTTGGCATCTAGGATTTGATAGGTATTTTCTGGGGTCTCGTGCAGTTTTTTAAACAAATTTGTGTTCTTTTTTAATTTAAAGAAGGGACAATGCACATTAATTACCATGAGCACCGGAGTCTGTCATGTAAAGGTGCCAGATTTAGCCATGGCATTAGGAAAACAAGTCAAAACACAACACATAAGCACAAACAAGTACAATTACACAACCACCACTCCAGACCGAGACAGCTGTCCCTTTTTTTTTTCAGGCTTTGATCCGGGGGTTTCCCAGAGCTGATGATAAACCTGTTATTTAGTCGGGACAAAAACTTCCACACACTGTTCTTCTCACTTTTCACACATCGAGAAAAAAAGGGAAATAAATGCAAAATAATTCAAAACATGGAGGAAAAGAAGGGAAGTTACTGTCAGTCCATTGTGCACCTTCAGCTGCGTTTGAAATGTGTTTACAGACGGTTAGTCCAAAGGGATCCACAAAAGGTGATTGAGCTCAACCAGCTCTGGTTTTAGTGCTTTGTTACCCCTAAAAGTCATCAACAGGAACAAAGTGATCCAGCTTTGACAGCTGGTCCTGTGTAATCCAACTCTCTTGATGCCTAGATATCCAAAAATTGATTTGAAAAACATTTATTTACACCCTTTTTTAAGAAGAAATCTTGCGGGTCGAGGTTGTAAACGGCGTCTTTTCAAATCAATTTGGGATTTAGGGTTTCTAGAGACTAAAATTACAACAGACAAGTCTTTTTTTGTTGTCAATTTTTGAAAACATGACCCCAGATGCATCAGTTGTTTCGGATAGTGATGTGATGCTGTTTTGCTGTGAAGCTCCAAAATGTTTTGCGGACTATGACAACTTCACCCGACTTAACGTCAGCATGATGACATTTTCAGCTTTGGGCGTACTCATCCTTTAACTGGCATCTCCTTTACTCGCTACATCCAGTAAGATGGGATACCTTTTAAAACAGATTTATCAACACAGAGGACATTTTTCACAGACTCGCAGCTGCAGCATTCTCACTTGTTATGGCATACGAGTACATTGACTCTGTGTCCTGGTGAGACAAGCTCGTGAGGCAGCCTGAGCAGTGACAAAGGATTGAAACTTGTACAGCTAAATGGAACAGAGCCCTCATTAGTGTTCTCAGTTACACCTGTGCTTTTGCTACCAACATGTTTGTGAATGTCTGCTGTGAAGGAGGTGGTATGTTGACACTGGGGATGATAGACCCTTTTCACGGCAGACATTTTTACTCCTCAAAGCAGAAAAAGCCCAGGCTGTGACCAGTTAAGAATGCAGCCATCATTAAATCACAAACACTTCAATGAATAATGTTTACTGAAAGTACTTACAACAGCCATAAGCTAGTGCAGAACGACGTGCTGCTACCCACTTGCTAACATAAGTATTCAAAAACTTTGTGCCAAGAAAACTCACACAGTAAAGACATACAGCAACAAAAGTAAAGCAACTTCCGTTGTTCTAACACAGTAAACGCGGTTTATATCACCAGCTCACCTGTGAAATGTGAAAATCATGTTTTAGTTTGACAGCAGCGACTTTCTGCCTGTCCTCCTGAGCTCACTCCTCAGTTTGAGTAGACCGCAGACAGGCCTGCGTCACTCGGTCCATTCATGCTGCTCACAGAGCGACACTGACACCTGCTGGTGACTTAACGGTACTGCTATCTGAGAATAGCATTGGGGACCCCCACACAATCGTACAATAAGGAAATAACCTACATCTAACACTCTTTCAGTATGAAAATCGTTGAAAACTCATATCTTGCATTTACATATATATCATTTAAATTCAGAACAGGGGAAATGAGTAATAAAATTCATTGTTTATGAGTGTAAGATCACACACAGAGATAGAGTAAACATTGTTTTATTGTCATCACTACTGTAATTATATATTTGGCCAAAAAAAGGGCAAAATATCAAACATCTTCTTGTGTCTTTCCACGGTGCTGACGCATTCAAAACCTGTGACCCATTCAAAAGCACCAAAGCGTTCAAGCTCAGTCTCTCTTTGTATCGCTCTATGGTGCTAAAACTTTCACATGCAGTCACTCTTTGTGCCCTTCTGTGGTGCTGAATGAAACCAATCTATCTATCTTTGTCAATGTCTACCATACCACAAGTGTCCCTTTCACTACTGCCAGTGACATCACTGCTGCTGGTACATCAGTGCATCCAGCATTATTAGTTCTGTTCAATCATAAATGGGCCTCCTGCTGTTTTTCTTTCATTTTTTACTTTTTAAGAGCTTTTTTTTATTTAAGAGCCACCTTTTCTTAAGTTTGACAATGTGCCCTGTTGGACTCACTTTTCTGTAGTTCTCCCATTTGTCTCACTTTTACGCTGGCATCTTTTGTCCTTTTTTTGTTTGTTTCAAGTTGCTTTATGTCACTTTCTCTTTAACCTCCTTGCTATCCTGCTGTGTTAGCCCATACCAGCCACCTGCCTACCCGTACGTATGGCCTGTGCCCTTGGCAAACGCACTGCCAGGTACTATAAGCGAACCATCAGAGAAAATCTAAATATTCTTTGGATTACCTCACTGCAACCTCTCGTGACCTGATCACCAGTATGACCCTGTCGAGCAAGCAGGGTACAGGTGAGACTTTTTAATTAAATAAGGTATCTTAATAAAATAATTGTTTTACCTGATTAAATACATTTCTATCTGTTGCCTTTTATCTGCCATTGTGATATAAACTCAACCAACAAACTTGCTGGTTGTGTTATGACACCATGTTACCTCTTCCTGGTTTGCTCTTCCTGAGACATTGATATTATTGCCCTTGGTGTTTTGTTCCTAGGTTGGACCTGCAAGCAAATCAATGGCCCAGTAACATCAATCGAGGACATTACTGTCAACCCTGAGAGAAAAGTCAGGGAGAAATGGCAGAAGAGTGGGAGTGATAAGAGCTTGCAGAGACAAAGAGAACTGGAATAACCCAGATGTTGTGATCTACAATTCATTCAGGAAAGCAACATGAACAACACAGCAACCAACATGTCTTCAGAGAACAATAATTCTAACTTGGCATTTACAGTCAGGGCACTCAGGTGAGCAGCACCTACTTGTAGTGCTGTCTTGCATCTTAGATGAGCCGTATGTTGCATGAATTTAAAGACCTGTATAGAGGCCGGCACTGAAAAAATGTTATTCACTGCTATATACTGCTTTGTTTTGGTTTTTTTGCAAGTGGAAACTTGAACAAAGGATGTTAAACATTCCAAATAATTGTCTTAAGTTCAAAATTGCAACTCGTGTTTAAACTTTGTCGGTAAAAAAGTATGCATGTATGTGTTGTTACTGGCTCAGGCCTTACAATAAATTACACTGTCATCTGAAAATGTCATGTTGGCTGTCTTAAACACACTGTGGGTGCTGCCTGGATACATTCGAATTTGTAGCTCTTTTACAGACATATGGACACACAAACTCATATTAACGGAGAAATGTTGAGGTACGTATACGACACACAGAGAAGGTGAGTCACTCATGGAGCTGCAGGCACTGAGGCTCAGACGGATACAGAAAAATAAAAAAAGAAACTGTGGTTTTCAGCTGTCGGTTTGTCAGATGGTTTAATCTCACGTACAGCAGCAAGTGTTGCCTGTGAGAAAGTTCTCTGACAGAGATGTTTGTTAGTTATGAATGGCATGGTGATGCCTTCAATGTAAAAACTGGGCAGTGAAGGACATCGAGAGGCGCAGAGCATTTCTTCATGTGTCTTTTGCACAAATTAAACCCTCTCTTATCTTCAGACAGGTTTGCAATGTGCTCACAATGTAGGTAAATGAATAAGATAACAATAGCATGCCTCCATACTTACAGGTAGGTGCTGGAAGCATTTACTTTTGAAAATGTGAAGGGTGTCCCCTTTAAAACTATACACTTTAATGAGAAAAAAAACGAACTGTTTTTTGTTTTTTGGCTAGTTTGACAGATGTTGAAGATGAATCATTCACAGGCTATTTTAGGCAGAAGTCACTGCACGTCTGCGCTGAAATGGAAAACCACACCTCAGGTGACCTCCATCTACAGCCTCCACTACTTTTTTTTATTTAGCTTTCAACGGTCTGCATTATTTTTAATGATATAGGAACAAAGCCAGTGTATGAAGGCAACAACTGGATCACTTTGCGTGAGTCTATACATTTTACATGCCTTTCGGGAAAAAGAAGGTTGCCGACTGTACATGTGTATCCCTTTAAGACATGTACAGAGCAGAGGATGTGTTATAAAACCTTGGAGTATGCTACCAATAGTGTTTAGATGTGCCATGCACTATTTGATTTAATGTCAGTAAAACTAGGTTATTGCTGAATTTAAAACTGATAGAAGAGGTTCACATACAGAGACTAAGAGTTACCCTATCTGTACTTGACTAATCATACAGTAGTTTTTGAAAAGGGAACATCATAGTATAGTGATGTCTTAAAAACTTACATACACTGTAACACAGTTTCGTAGAGCTGCTAAGATCGAGCATGTCACCACGGATCCACGAACCCAAGATGGGAAAGTGAAATATATTTTTTATTGCCAAAAGTTTGAAAAAACCATGTCAAAAATCTTTCCCTAATGTTTGTGATTTGTCTTTTTTTTGTCCCCTGAATTAGGGAACTCTGTAAAGATGCTTTAGTAGCTGAAGGTAGTAGTATCCAGGATTTTAAAGTCTTTTGGTGTGTCTGGATACAACTACATGATAATTAAGAATTAAGTCGATAACTATTGTCAGCATTCTTTATCTGAGTGATGTCAGGTTTTGGTGTTTTGACATTCAGTACATTTATAACTGAAAATGCTTTTTTAGCTGGCGAATTGTTAGTGACAACACAGTAACCGCTTCCTGACGATCTGCCACGTAACAAGACAACAAAAAGAGAGAGGACCATAAACCAGCCTCCTGTCAGTGGTACATTTACAGGTGAGCTTTGAACAACCACCACGAAGACATCACACCATCGTGAAGGAGGTGAGACACATTTTTTAATCTTGTGCTGAGATTAACTGAAGTATTTGTTGATGATTTCATACTTTGTCGAGGGTCAAATGTATCCCCCCTTTTTTAGACCTGTCTTGATTATAAAAATAGATACATGCTATTCATATTGTTTCCGCTAGCTTTAATTTAAATTTACTTTTCAACATCAAACTAAAAATTAACCTGGATTTCCGTACAGTATACATGTAAGATTAAAGTAGATATAAAATGTATCATTTTAACTTGCGTTTGTGTGTTACAGCAGAAAAACAATGACTTCCATCTTCATGATCTTCGCTCTGGCAACAACAGCTCTGGCAAAAGGTACACTGAGTATAAAAGTCTGTTACTACAGTGAACAGTACTGTTTATAGACAGAAATTCATAATAATCCAGCAGTAAGGCAGATAACTTGAACTTTCAGATGAAGTATGAATTCAGCAGCAAAATAAAGAACAATGATCAAGGACGTTGTATTTTACATTAAGTATTCCATGTTTTTGCTATTTTGTGTTTCTAGGAGCTACTGAATGTAATTTCTCTGAAGCTGCTGGACCTCGATGGTGTTCTGGAGCAGTGGGACAGCCGCTGATTTTTCATCTGACAAATACAGTAGATCCAGATATCATGTTGAAAAAGGATAGAAAACAAATGATTTTAAAAGTTAAAAATCACAGTGTGACTGTGCATGAGGATTATGGGTCATTCACCGATGGAATACTGAAACTGGGGAACGCAACGAAAAGCCACTCTGGAGATTACCTGTTGGAAGAATATGCATATAATGGAAATTTACTGAAACGAATCAGCATGCATCTAGAAATAATTGGTGGGTAGAAAAAAAAAAAGAAGGTAAACGCTTTTCTCTTACAAAAAACATGTTTATTCCAAGTGTGGATTACAATAAAATCTATTTTATATCTACAAACAGGAATTCGAGAGGGCTTGGCTAACATGCACAACATACAGTACATAAATAAATACCTTGTATAACAATAACATTTTATGAATATAGAATGACACACGAGAATATAGCATTAAACTGAATATTGTCATGTACAAACAGCAAAGCACTTTATGCTTCATCTTAGACTTTATATGGATGTGTATTTTATGTGTCTATTAATAAGCCTTTTCTTTATTAATCAAACTTAACAAGAAAAACAAATTTTTTCATAATAATTTCCTTTTTGTGTCATTCCACAATCTCAAACTCGGGTTTTCTAAGTGAAATCATAATTGTTATGCACACAAAGCCCTTTCTGATAAAAAAAAAAAAAAAAGGTTGGAATATTTTGAACACTCAAAAGGTTTTTTTTGTTTTTTTTTGTTTTAAACAGTCAAATTAGGAATTAAAATAATGATCCCTAAGTCAACAGTTTGAAGTTGATTAACTTTTATCTTATGTAGACCTAGTTCATTTAGTCTATTCTATTCTATCGGACTTCGGTTTGTGTCTGTGTACAACTGCTCCACATGCCTTAAATTGTCCCCTGTGGACAAATAAAGCTTTTTTAATTAATTAATTAATTTAAGCATTTTGTACTTGAGATCCTACAATACATGATATTCTGCGTTTGTCTTCCAGCTTCGGTGTCAAAGCCAGCTGTTTCTCAGATGTGTTTGTCAGCAGAACAGATGAGCATCAGCTGCTCCTCAGAGGGAGATGAAGCTGAGTTCACTCTGACCTTGGACGATCACTTACTGATGCAGACCAGAGGCCGCAGCCTGTCGCAGAGCAACTGGACAGTGAACGACCGAACTGAAGACAAATCCAGCGTTTCAAATGTCACCATCAGCTTATACGGTCAGCTGACAGGACGCTTGATGTGTCGTGTTCAGAACAAGGTCAGCAGAGATGAAACCATCTTTCACCTAACAAGCTGCAAAGGTACAGTATCTAAAGAAAATGTGTTTGCCTTCATCGGATCTTCTCTGTAAAGTATTTCACTTCTTTTTCCGAATACTTTTATTTTAAAAACATTCATCACATTTAATGACTCATTTAGCACAACACTCAGATTTTATATCTGAAGTGTCATTTTTTGAAGAGTTGAGAATGAGACTCAAATTCCCCATTACTTCTAAATAGGACCTTTAAGAAACATCTTAGTAGCTTTTAAAGTGACAATGATCTATAATTTGGTTTGATATTTGTTTTCTAGATGTTTCTTCCTTCCCTGTTGTGACTGTGACAACTAGTGTTGTGGCTGTGACAGCTAGTGTTGTCACTCTCATTCTCCCCGTGCTGCTGTGTCTTCTTATAACAACTGTTACTGAGGGTAAGTGAAAATCTTCCCTTATGTCTCCATCTGTCTCAATAAGAACCGTACCGTTCTGTACATTTTATGTTTGTTTTACTTTTTTCAGACAAGTTTAAAGACAGGATTTTCTCCACAGAGGTTGTCTTCACAGTACAAAAACTGACGGACTGACAGACCCAACTCTTTTTTTCCCTAAAACATGAAGAGGCATCGACCCTGTTTTGTACCCGAGTGTCACCACATTATCTAACCCCTGAGATAGATAACATGTGATCAGGGATCGTTGTCCCTGTGTCTTGAAATAAAAAGGTGAAAAAAATTTCCAGTGAAGGTTTTTTTTTTCTGTGATTAAGGAACTTATGACCGTGTCCGTGTTGCACTGAGGCCTATGTTCACTGCAAACTGAATGATGATTTTCTCTTGAGTCTCATGTTTTTTGAGCATTCATGCATTTGCTTCTCACAAATAACCACGCTTTCATGTGATTTTGGATTGTCTCATTTGTCTTTTAACTGTGTGACACTGCAGGAAAGTTTTGTACAGTTAGTCAAAATATAGGATTTTTCGATTTTTATTATCATTTTTTTCTTCTTGTTATTGGTATACAGTCTTTGTGTGACGGAGATATCTGTTACCATATCTAGTGTATATTATACTATAAACCTTTTCAAGCTGTTTCAACTCTGTTTAAGCTGTTTAGTGCTTCTTATTGTGGATTTTAATTTTTAAAAAGTTGCATTTTAAACCATTTATTTACTCTTCTTAAAGGCAACAGTGCTTTAATCAGTGTCAAAACTTCTAGTAATTTGTTTGATTTGCAGGATTGTGAACCATTTTGAAACTCTATAATTATACATTTTTTTCTAAAAGATTTTTTTTTAATGTATTTTTGAAAAAACATTTTGATAAAGAATTGAAACACACTGTTTTAGGTTCCTCACACACTGTTTATAGAGAGTGGAGTCCTTTGACTGCGATTTTGTAATTACTATCTGATGTGATTGTGAATTGTGATTTGACAATAAATAGTAAAGCTCATGGTTGTATACTGTTCTTTCAATTCACAGCAGAGAGCTTGAGGTACATGCTGTAGGCAGTGTAAGGATCATTGTTCCACAGGGTGGAGCCACATTTCACAATGATCATGAAAAAAAACAAAACACATTATTTGTTAAATCTGTGGTACCTGTCTCCACTTTAGTGTGGCTGTTTAAATGTGACATATAACAAATATGTGTCCACACCAACTGTGACATTATGTAATTCCTCTCAACCCACCTTATCTTAGGAGTCCAGACCAACTGTGACAGTCCACATGGGCCACATGTGAACTCTATTCTTTTGAGCAGTCAAGCTCCAAAGCCTCAATTGGTGCACTTAATTCTAGTTTCTACTCTATTAACTATCATTTGCATTAATGATTCATTTTTAGACTTTACATTTGTCGTCTTTTGTCTATAGCAGAGGTAAAGTCAGTCTCTCCTGTGACAGTTATGAGCCTGGTCACACAATCTATTGTTCATGGTAAAGTGGGTCTCTCAGCCTATTTTGATAATTTGACATCTGCAGTGTCAAGCAGTGTTGATTCTTCTACCACACCATTCTGTTAACCACAGTAAGACCATGTCTCTTTCCATCTACATACAGCACATATGCATTGGTCTGCTACTGTGGCTGTGGCTGACGCAGAGACGGAGGATGGAAATTGATGTGGCCAAAACCTTTTTCTGTTCCAGCCGTGTGGTCAGTCCTAAACGTGAGTTGCCTTGGTATTACTTCCTCTGCGTTTCTTCGAACAAGCTTTGTTGAAACACAGTACTGTGGATAATGTTGAGTGTATAGTTTAAGTTAAGTGAATATATATTATATATATATATATATATATATATATATATATATATATATATATATATATATATATACATAAATATATATATAAATATATATATACATAAAAAACTTATGTTTAATGATATTATCATCACATAAATAATTCTAATAATTCTCTAACATTACATGACTTTGTGTCCTACTGTGATTCACTCTTTCCTTTCATTAGAAAGGTCCATGAACGACAACTCAGATGGCAAAAAGACAATCTCTGTTTTTTTAATTCTTCCTGTTATTGACTAATCATTAACTGTGAGCACACTGCAGGTGCTGTGGGCTTTACAGAGCAAACTGTAATGCCATGATGTCGGTCAACTTGAGAGCTTATGCATAATCAACTAAATGTGTATGGGTATAAATAGTAGAAGTTAACGTTATTAGTAAAACAGGTCGAGTGCATTCAGCAAACTTTAACATCACACTTAAAGGAATAAAGCATGAGAAGGGAATGAAGGAAACTCGTGTCCACACAGTCGATTAACGGCCAACAAACAAAGGGGCTCAGTGTTCTGTCACGCCCAGAACACCGTCCTCTTAAATAAGCTGCTCATCAACCAGTCCAGACTCCTCCTCCCTCCTCCACATGTCTTTGCATTTAAAGATGTTAAAGATTTATCTGCTGCACTAACAGTGCTTAACGGCCCCCTAGAGGATCACTTTGCTCCTGCATTGTCCTTAAGATATAATATAAAGAGACCCATGAGACATATGGCTTTGTCACAATATAATGAATATATTGTCAAAATGTCTTTATTTACAACAACAATTTTATTTAGTTAAGTCTTCAGTCTATACATCATTAATAATTAGTCATTAGTAAATGACACAGGACCATTTTAAGGAACCATTACTCCTCTGGTCCACCAAGGTCAAAGGTTAACTGATCATTAGAAAACCCTTGTGTAATCATGGCAGCACAGATGAAAACTCTAACCCTGATTAAAGAAGCAATAAAATTAGTTTATGTCCTTATGGCACATGTCCACAGGGCCCGTCATTTCCTCGCTTCCATTCATCGTCAGCGTAAGCAGCTGTGCAATACAGTTGAACATCGTAGTAAAAAGCTTAGTGAAAAACAAAACATTATCAAGTTACAAAGAAGAAAGATTCAGCATCTGCACGGCTTACTTCTCTCTTTTTCCCTGAGCTTTTTTCATAATATAAGAGAAAGTTCCAGAACCAGCCACCACATTGGCTTGGCTTTTGGCTTGGAATTTTTTTTTTCTGAAACTCATCAGTCAATTTTTCTTCTAACAAATGTGACATATTCCGTTTGAGAAATTGCCAAGAAACTGGTTAGAGCCAGTTTGTGCTGTATGTAGTAACCTACACAGGCTGAACGTCTTGGCGGGTGGCACAAACGGACTGAACCTTCTGTGTCGGCAGTGTGCACTGACAGATATTCCATTCACTCTTTTACCATTGCTGAAGCCATCTGTATAGCACCCACTGTAATACATGAGCGTGACATTTACTGATAACTTGATACTGATGATGGCTGTGCCAATATAACCCTGAATTCTATTCACATTAGCTGATAATCTTTTGTAAAAAAAAAAATGATGTGGTTAAATGAGGTTAAAAATGCACTGCTGTTTTCTTTGTCTTGTCTAACTAGCAAATAAGATATTAAAGACAGATGGCTGCATTAGAGCACAAGGCTAGTTTGCAGCCAAGAACTCATCGTCTGGACGCAGGTTTTCCAGGAACATTATTAGGCCCCAGGGTGCAGTTTCCACCAGGTACTTGTTCTCAAAGACTCTGCCTGGGAATCCAGGTTCCTGGCCTTTTGGAGGGCTGTCTGTTTGTTTCCCTCAAGATCCAAGAAATGAAGTCTCTTAATTTCCATGAAGTCAATCCAGTAGCCCAACACTCTGCGTACAACGCTCTGGGACAATTAATTGCTCGGCCTAGTCCTCCTGGAGCAGATTACGCCTCAGCTTCATCGAAGTCAACAGAAGCTGGTCTGTTGGATGGAGCAGTATGCTGTACAGAGAGAGAGAGCTTTGTCCAAAGCATAGTCTTGTGGAGAAGTTCCGCACAAGCATCCGACTTAGACTATAGCAATGGTCACAGTACTTTTAACAATGAAGTGTCAACAGAGGAGCCTGATGATTTGATGATCTGATGACAATTTGACGCACCTGACTAACTGAGTTGCACCCGACGTATGTTCCCCAACTGAGCATCACAGCAAAGCCACTTTTCTGGGTATGGGTGCTTTTTTTTTCATCCACATGGTGGAACGAACTCACAAACGAACGCCCTCAACAAGAGCCTTCCTTCACACTTTGCCTTCCTTTGGAGGTGGATGCATGTTCTATGGGGCTCCACAGGAACACGGCCTTAAATACACTTCAGTGCGGAGGGATCTGAGCTATCCTTCCCAAGCAAATCAGGTGCAAGACGGTTCAGTTCATTACATTTACCGTTTTGGTGTGCGGCAAAAGGAGAGCTTCATTAAAATCAATGACATGGCATGAATACAAGGCCTGCTTATTCTCCCATCCAGTTTGGCATCTAGGATTTGATAGGTATTTTCTGGGGTCTCGTGCAGTTTTTTAAACAAATTTTTGTTCTTTCTTGATTTAAAGAAGGGACAATGCACATTAATTACCATGAGCACCGGAGTCTGTCATGTAAAGGTGCCAGATTTAGCCAATTTTCAACTGCAGTCCCTGGCAGGTTGATGGCATTAGGAAAACAAGTCAAAACACAACACATAAGCAAAAACAAGTACAATTACACAACCACCACTCCAGACCGAAACAGCTGTCCCTTTTTTTTTCAGGCTTTGATCCGCGGGTTTCCCAGAGCTGATGATAAACCTGTTATTTAGTCGGGACAAAAACTTCCACACACTGTTCTTCTCACTTTTCACACATCGAGAAAAAAAGGGAAATAAGTGCAAAATAATTCAAAACATGGAGGGAAAGAAGGGAAGTTACTGTCAGTCCATTGTGCACCTTCAGCTGCGTTTGAAATGTGTTTACAGACGGTTAGTCCGAAGGGATCCGCAAAAGGTGATTGAGCTCAACCAGCTCTGGTTTTAGTGCTTTGTTACCCCTAAAAGTTATCAGCAGGAACAAAGTGATCCAGCTCAGGTGTGGGAAGGCCTGCACTTTAATGACGCAGCCATTGTTGTGTTTCTTTTCACTGTGTACTACAGGGCCTTAAACTAATAGAAATACACACACTCTCTTTTCAACATCGGTCAGTGATCTGATCCACGACTGCAACTTTTAAGTATACATGCGTGTAATTTTGCACTACAGTAGTTGCACTTGTATTGTATCTATTGTCTACATACTTTATAAATATTCATCATTCAGGTTCAGTATCTCTTCTTATTTCTGTCCTTGTGCTGCTGCTGTCACACCAGAATTTATGGTGAGGCGACCTTGTGCGACCGGTGATAAAGGGTTTATGGTTGATACACACCCGTAACAAAGATGGTTTTCCTGGAAGTGAACTCCTTTGAGTCACAACTCACACTGATAGTGCAGAGCCATGCGCGCTTAGATGTTAATTGTCAGTGACACGGTAACCTACAAATAATTATCGCTGTAGTAAAATGTACAAAGTGCAATTCCACATAACTGGTAATTGTCTAGAAAGGTGTGCCAGTGCCATTAAGCTGTAAATATGACGCACAACCAGTGTTTTATATGGAGACGGGATTATGTTAACTGAAACTGACGAGGAAGTTTGTTGACTTGGAAGCAATAGTTAGATCAAAGTCTCACTAAATTATTTTCCGAGATTTCGATCATGTTCTCTACCCAGTCTTCCTCAGCAGATGGAAGTCATCCAATTGTCATCATGTGAATATGTGGTCACGAGGGTTGTCACCAGTTAATAAGCCCATGACAACACTGGTAATAACACCCGATACACTGGCCTATTTCCAAGAAAAGAAACTCACTATCTGTCGAGCGCTGCTTTAATTTACTGCTAATGCAAACTGAACATTTCCTACTGCTTTGGCTTCACATTAAAAGCATCTGACTGGGGAAATGGTAGTTGACCTTTATTTCTAAGTAGGCCAGTTAAAGTCTGAGTCATTTTATACAGTCTGGGAGTAACGGAACAAGAAAGATCCCCAACTCCTCAGCAAGGTAACGACAACGAACGCCCTATTCTCTCATTAATCTTATCAGGTATCAACGTTGGGTTCAAGTTCCAGTAACGGAATAACTGATGTAACACTGACTGCCATGGCAAGCCTAGAGGACGCATGAACTAAAGTGGGACCTCACCTTCTTTCAAAGGGAGATCCGTATACGTGTTGCAGTCGTGTTGAGCAGAGTGGGCCATGAGTTCTGCAGCAGGAGCTCAGAGCAAAATGATGAACTGAGAACTCTTTGTGCAAAATTTGTTTTATTAAAACAAATAAATAACTTGATTTTGTTCAAATATAAACATTCAATCGGCACTAATGGGCAGTATACAAAAAATATCATCTTCATCTTTTGGTTTTGTCTCTTAAGAAAACCTTCCTGATCAACAAGTTCCCTCAGAGCTTCGGATTTAAAGTGCAAAAGTGTGTGTTTGAGTAAGTACTGCTGATTAATGAAAGGAGGAGGACTGTCTTCAGGTTCGCCGAGGATCGCTGTCACTCATTCTGTGGAGATGAAAAAAAGCAAAAAAAAAAAACAGAATTAAAACCTGCAGTTGATTGCCTATTACAGGTCACTCATGCCTAACCCATTACATTCAGACAGGGTCACCTGCTCTGACTTAGTCTTCTAAGATTTTAAAGAAAAATTGTTATATGGATCAAGAGTCCATGTTGTTAGTAATTCGCTCTCTATCTGATACCTGCGGTGTCAGTGTAAAATTCTAATCACACTTGGACAGAATACAAACAAAATGACATCTCCGTTGCAGTTACTGTACCTGCATTTGCTCATACACCCAGTTGATGAAGTAGGGTACATTGCCGTAGACTCCAGGCTTGTTTCTCCAACCACATCCGATGCCCCAGCTAGTGTCCCCTGTCAGCCACCATACATTCCCTTGTTTGACCACCAGAGGCCCTCCACTGTCACCCTGCAACACACAGAAGGAATAAGGTGAGGCTGAATCCAAATGTCCACCCTCTGGACATGCTGACAGAGCCCCTGGCGGACTTTAACTGCATATTGTACATACTGTGTCATGATCGCTGTCATCACATCCTTTCTGGGGGCATGAGCCTGCAAGCTGCTGACTGACAGGCTACAGTAATAATATGCTTGCTTATTTTTTGTACTTCTGTAGCCTGCACTTCTACATACGTCATCTGTTCATGATGTGGTTAATTATTTCATGCCTACATGTTTCAAGTAATGTTTTAATAAAGTAATTGTTTGACTAATTAACAAAAAGTTTTTTTTTTTTTTTTCATAGAATCTGTGGGTCAGTGGTCAAAGTTAGGATAAGGGAGTGGAACCAGATAACACCTAAATGACATGAGAGGCATGGTCCCTTCCCCAGGAGCCTTTCCCTCCCTAGCCCAGACAGGGTGGTCCCAATATCCATAATGGCTTTGTGGTCGGTTATCATAGTCCACAGGGATGACCATGTTTCTTTCCCTGATGTACAACTGTCCAGCCTTCATCATGGGCAAACCTCATGATTGAGGTTTTTTTTCACCCTCTATTTAAACTTAAATGAACAAATTCATCTTATGAAATTGAATAAATAAAAGCATTCAGCTTTCAACTCACTACAATTTTTGGAATCCAACAAAATGGTTGAAATGTGTGTGTGTGTGTGTGTGTGTGTGTGTGTGTGTGTGTGTGTGTGTGTGTGTGTGTGTGTGTGTGTGTGTGTGAGTGGCAGAGAGAAAAGACTAACCTGACATGAGTCGACTCCTCCCGCCAGCTTGCCGGCACAGATCATGGTCTCTGTGACCGCTCCGTCTAACACCTCAGGTCTGTTGCACGTCTCTCTGCTGTAGATGGTCACCTGGGCCTGATTGAGCCTGTCGGGGGATGGTCCTGAGAGAAAAAAATTAATGGTTGTACATTACACAATTAGCTCAGTGAAGCATTGAAAAGCACAGTTACCTAACTTGTACTTTAAACCTTAAAAAGCAGGTGACCCCCGAAACATTTCAACAAATAATCTACAGGGAGGAATGAGAAGTCCGTGCTCAGTAAGCATGGTACATATTTTAGACACTCACCAGATGAGCGCAAGGCTCCCCATCCTGTAATCCAGGCTTGGTGTCCAGCAGAGAGGTCCACGCCAACGTTGGGAAGACACACAGGCTTCACTGTTCCTGAGACATAAACATGTTTGTTACTATCAGTGTAGAAGTGACATTTACAGCATTTAATCATGCAATTAATGAAATAGAAATGTCACTGGTAAGTA
This sequence comes from Lagodon rhomboides, assembly GCA_039737535.1. NCBI lineage: Eukaryota > Metazoa > Chordata > Actinopteri > Spariformes > Sparidae > Lagodon > Lagodon rhomboides. The sequence goes on from CM077795.1 coordinate 16,529,996, forward strand.
CTTACTTGTGTATGTCAAAGGTGTACTGAGCTTTAGAAGAGCAATGTCGTTTTCATGAGTTTCTGCGTCATACCCTTCATGATTAATGATTTTGTTAACGCTTTTGCCAGAGAGAAAGTTAAATGCCGACAAGCGCACGTTGCCAGAGTAGACCTTCCATATTGTCGGGTCAGAGTACCTGCCAGGAGATAAAACAGTGAGACACAGGGAATGTCTGTCAAAAGCAAGTAAAAAAGAATAGTCTACAAGGGTCTAAAATGAAAATTCAACATGTAAAACAAGTACCCAGCTGCTTCAGTTGTTTAGGAGAATGCTGTGTGCATGATTTTTTTGTGGACTACTAAACTTTACATGACTTCCAATAAGCATTGGGTTGAGTAGATAATGACTGAATTCTCATTTTTTGCGTTAACTCATCCTTTGATGGTGTAAAAACTAGGTACTCACTTTTGGAAGCAGTGTGCAGCGGATAGGATCCACTGAGGGCTGATGATGGAGCCTCCGCAAACGTGTTGACCTTGAATTTGGAGACTGACCTGCCACGGCCAGGCCCCTTCCGCTGCATCCGTACCACCCACGATACGAGTGCTGGGGGCTGCCGAACTCTCTCCACATGCTGAGGATGGAGGAAAAGGTAATTCCATTTTCAAGACAATACTGCACATATCTCTTAAAATCATACACATTTCAGTGGTGTAGTTGTGTCCCAACCAGTAGCTTACCAATACAACGAAGTTTGACTGCTCCAGTGAAGCAAAGTAAACTGTAAAAGAAGGAACGAGGAAAAAAGGCATTCAGGGTAAGTGAGAAATGAGATTGACTCGGCTCTGAGTGTGAATGCAATCACTGCTGTACTGTGTATGAAGTGTTTATCCAGTGATACAGTAGGTGGGCTGCACTACCTGTGAGTGAGCTGTGACTGTATGTTTGGTCCAAAGTAACTTCCATCCTTTAACCTCATGTATCCCTTCGAGGCAGTAGAACCTGCACTGACTGCACTATAGGACACGTAATCCTGCCTGTTGGATGGATAGACATGCAAAACAGAGAGGTAAGTGCAATATACCGTACTCCGATCGGGACTGAATCTCTAAAAAAGGACAAAAAACATGAAGAAAATATGAAATCAATTATTATAATTATGACCAGAAAATAAGCACAGCGTTGTCAAAACATAAAATTGAAAACTGAACCTGAGGAAACAGATAGCTGTAAAAACATATCCATATTTTGCAGAAAAGTACATGGCCAAGAGTTATTCTGCTGATTGAGTTGCAGCCACACATTCAGTGTCTTCCCTGATTACAGCTAACACTTGGTTAGGTTTAGGCAACAAAACATACTCGATTAGGTTTAGGCAACAAAACATACTCGATTAGATTTAGGCAACAAAACACTAGGTTAGGTTTAGGCAACAAAAATACTTGGTTAGGTTTAGGCAACAAAAATACTTGGTTAGGTTTAGGCAACAAAACACTAGGTTAGGTTTAGGCAACAAAAATACTTGGTTAGGTTTAGGCAACAAAACATACTCAATTAGGTTTAGGCAACAAAAATACTTGGTTAGGTTTAGGCAACAAAACATACTCAATTAGGTTTAGGCAACAAAAATACTTGGTTAGGTTTAGGCAACAAAAACACTTGGTTAGGTTTAGGCAACAAGAATGCTTGGTTAGGGTTAGGCAACCATGGTTTGGGTTGAAATAGATCCTTCCACAATGTTATGTAACATTTGTGTATTGTTCCAATCTTTTCCTCCGAGTTGCAACTCTATGACATGACCAAACATGGTTGGTCAGTTGCAATGATGGTGCTCAGCAACATTACTTATGATGTTCCAGGCACAACACTAACATTGGTGATATCAGATTGTGCAGTGAACGGTAGTGAAGCAGACAATCAGTACCTGCTGTATCCCATGTCTTCACACACAGCTCTTCCATAGTTGTTGTCCCAATTCTCAGCACACACCGGCATCCACCTCTCGTTGTCAGTTGAGTAGCTTTCCAGGATGAAGTTGGACCCATGGAGGCGAACTGTGGAACAGAGAAAACAATGCTATCCAGCCACCATGCTGCTCAATGATGTGATGCACATTCACATGATTGGAAGACTGGGGTGTTCGATGCGAATCTCTTACAGCACTGAGCTTCATCCTCTCCATGAGGACAGTCCTGAACACCGTCACACCACTGGGAGTGGCTGAGACACTTCCCACCAGCCCTACACGACTTCCCCAGTAAACACTGGTAGAATACTGCAAACACACACACATACGAGAGTAAATAGGATGAGCAAACTAAATTGATGCAATGACATAAATAATTTTATGATGCTACAAAGATTCTCAACTCCACTTACAGAAGTACCAGAGCAAGAGGCCGATAACTGCCAGTACAACAAGCACACACAGGGATCCACACAGTATGTAAGTCCAGGGACATTTCTTCATTCCTGCAAGGCAACACAATAATAAAATCATTCATATAGCTGGATTACATCTATATGCATGGCCTCTGTAAACTGGGTTATGTACAACTTAAATGCTGTGTTGTTTAAGATTTACATAGTATCACACAGGCGGTTATCAGGCTTGGCAGATATTTGCATATACAGGAGGATATTCTACTGCAGCCATGACAAAAAACTAAACGCACTGTCGAGCTGAAACACAGCAGAGAACAAGCATTATGTTTATAAAGAATTCAAATCTTAATGGTCTTTTACATTTGTCTCACCACAGATTTATAGTTAATTTAAACTATAAATCTGTGGTGAGACAGTGTAAAAGTGTAAAAGACCACAGATTTATAGTTAATTTAAACCTTTTACTATTCCATGTTTGTCATGATCATAATCTCTCATGTGAAAGTTCATTTTGAAAATGAATGTTCTATTTACAAATTAAAATAAGAGCACATCATATTATATGTTTTTAGGATCAAATTAGCTTTACCGATTCAACAAATCAAACACTTGACACACACATGTCAAAATAATGTTCTTGACTTTATCCCAGGGGAAGATCCACTGAAAAAAAGTGAACCATAAGGTTCGACTGCCATCCTTACCCCAGTCATTACCATACATTCAAGGTGCTGTGTATTAGGTCACCAATAAAGTCATAATGTGCTTGAAACATGGCCATAATGGGGAATGAAGCGGAGGCTTAACAGTAGTTTTCTCTCAAATGATCTACTAGTTTTCCGTCCGTTTATGCTGACATTTGAATCTTTGTGGTAAATGTATTGTTTATGCCAGCGAGTAGTGTATCAGTGGTTCAAAGCAAGACTGTGCAACCTTTTCTGAAAAACTGGAGTGACAGTACTAACAGTCAAAAAATAATTTGCCTAAAACAATGACTTGAAGTATTTTCTACTCCATGTAAATTTCTGCAAAAGGTCACATTTAATGCAAATTTAAATGTTGAGTCAGTCTGTATAAATTAGATGCGTGATGTATTACAGGAGACATAACTCATTTGAAATGCAATACCATTATGTAGAAAACTTGAATAATAAACCCTTGAAAAATACATTATGTTTAAGTAGAAGTTCTCCTTAACTGGATATGTAATAATTGAATGCGAGGCTTATGAATAAGTCTGCATTGATGTAATTTAAGTCAGTCAGACTAAGTTAATACATTGATACACAATGACTCAACATGACCGATTAAAATTTCAATTAGATGGAAAATGTACATTAAAATAATTATTCTCTGTTTCAGGCAAATCACTTTTTGAGTTTACACAGTAAATTGTAAAACAGTAGCACAACTAGAGTAAAGTCATAAATGGAGGGAATTCACTCTCGTGTTAGCGCAGCAATATCTGTGAACTGTTTTATAGCATTCGCTGCAATAAACTGTGGGTTATGCGAGTCCAAGTAAGACTCTAGCAACAAAACCTTGGACTGTATTTAAACTGACCAAGGGTCTGTTTTACTCCTCATGAATACGTTTCATTGGTAAGAGGAAGAATATTTTTTATTTATTTCCAAAGTTACATAGTCGGGTAAGACTCACTTTCAAAGTAAATTTAAACATGATTTTGTTTCGGTTCATATGACTGGATATTTCCTTGTGACTGACTGGAAGTCAATATTTACCCACCTCTTTATTCCACACTGTATCACCTAACAACAGAGTGGTAATCAAATATTACTGTACCTTTCTTTTGTCTTGTGTTATGTGGTGTTCCGGGAGGTATGGTCTGGTGGGTGTTGATGGTGTGGGGAAGGACCGCAACATAGCTGGGGGTCTCCTGTGGGATGTTAGGGTATACACCCTGTGTTTGGGAGTATGTAGGGGGTCTTCCTTCCTCATGCTGAAACCCTGCATTGTCATAGATGGGGCCATTTGTCTGGCGCTACAGCAAAGAGAGGAATCAGAGTTGTATAAAGTACCCAAAAGTTGTTGTTTGTATTTGCTTTAATTTATATTTCTGAAGTAAGTACTGATGTCACAGTGTTATGGCTGTAGAAAAAATGTCATCATCAGCATGTAGATTGCTTTTACTATGCTGTTCAGCCTGCCCACAAGCTGGATTTTCCCCGCAAAAAAAAAAGGTACAAACTACAGCACAAAGGAAGCGTGTCTGCAATCACGCATCCAAAACAGGAAGTTGTCCCCAGTCACTAGCCGCAGGTAACAGTTGAACTGGAATTAACTGAGGAAACTCTACACTGCAAAAAAAAGGAATCCCACTGATGGAGGAGGCAAAGAAGGTGAAGCGGTTCATTCGATCGAGAGCACGCCGGTGTTGTGTCAAAGTCTGCTCCCCTGCTGATATGTGCCTTTCCTTATTACCAGAACATGAGACGGTTCAAACCTGTCATTCTTTCTACCAGATCTGTAAGAAACAAAACCTGCCAACTCATTTCTACAACCAGGTGTTTTTCTTTGCCTTTTCACCAAACTGAGAACAGAGTTTCAGCAGCCAGGCTGTTAGCGGTAGCCATGTTGCTAACGCTGCGCAACAACAGAAAAAAACACAGGGAAACTCTAGGAGGCGGGGAAGTTGAAAAGTTGTCTGTTTCCACTTTAAGTATCGAATGTAAATTATTCATATATTTATGTAAATGTAGTATATACTGTAGACTATCAGTCAACAGATTATCGACTTGGCTGTTTATTGGAATCACAAAAAGTTACCAAATACTAAGTTGTATAAGTTATGTGGAGTATGACTTCAAAGTGCAGAGGTATAAAGAGGGAAAAAAAATGGAAAAGTCAAGCTCAAAATTATACTAAAGTTAGTTACATTCTATCCCTGATAGGAATAAAGCTATATTCAATAGATAACATGAGCTAAATGTGATTTAGCTTTTCTCCAAAAAAAAAAAAAAAACAAGCATTAACTACATGTATTAGCATATGTGGTTAGCAGTGAGAGGGTTAACTGTTAAACAAGAGAAAAATGGATGTGTGTATCCAGACATCTAAATGTTGCCCTTTGTCATGAAACTGAACTTACCTGATTATTATTCATGCTGAAACTGGTTCCACTGCCTGAGGAGGTAGACCGTCAAACAAGGGAAAAGTTAAACAGGGTTTTCTTTTAATCATCAAGATAAATGAAGTGCTGCTCATAAGTAAAATATATGATACACTGTATGTACTATTGATTAAAACTGTATTCATGAATAACTTAAAAAATGATTCAGCAACTTGTTCATTAGAATGTACAAGAAGAAAAAAAAAAACTACCATGACACAGTTGCCTCACACACATGAGAAGTGCTCCGACCAAACAGAGAATTTCAGTCACAAGCTCATTTGACTGTTCCGCATTTCAAAAGTACAATACTGAAAAATGCTCACACATAACCTAAGTAGGCTGACTTACTTTGACTTTACAAAAACATTGATCCACATTTGTCCCTAGATTTCCACCGACCTTGAAATTAAATTACCTCAGTGCTCCGGTTGTGTCCGTCCTTCCACTCCCGCTTCTCTCTCTGTTTCTCATGTTCACGCAATCCCTCCATGTAATCCACCAGCCGTGACCACACCTTTTCCACTGTGATGACAAACCCACCTGCTGTGTGCCACTTGCTTTATTAGCCACTTGACATGGACAAACACGAGTTATTGACGAAACTCATTATCTTCTGTTTACAGCCAGGGTTTTAGATAAAGTGAATGAAGTGAAAACAGTGAGCCCAGGGCTGCATCGATCCAGCCGTCCACTGATTTGTGATAGGGGGCACCTAACTTAGGGAATTCAATTCAGCAGTGTAACATATGTGTACTACGATTAATATGCATCATTGATCTGTCCATTTTATTGTTTAGGTTTGAGGTAACTTTGTGAACCGATAGTTGCATGCCCCACCCTCAAAAGCAGATGCTGTCTGAGCAGCAAACATCTGTACAAGTGTGATCGAGTAAAATGAAACCTTGCAGACTTCCTCTTCAAATTCTAGACACTCAAAGACAACACTTCCGTATCACTGTACAAAAACCACAGCAGCTTAAATGTACCATAAATAGTGTGGCATTTTCATGTAATTTCTTAACCCCTCCTGTTCTAATCATATGACGCAAAAGGAATGAGAAGAGTCAACAGGTGGTTACTGGTTTCTGTTTGTTTCACATACCATAAACCTGTCATTCAGACACAGCTTTATAGAATAAAAAAAGATATAAGTCAAAGGAAAAGGCATAATAGACTTGGGTCTTAGGTCGAGCATGCCATTGTTTGTCTTCCCGAAGTGGAGGGCCTGCTGTGTTCAATCAGTAACGGCCAAACAAATGGGCGAGTGGGCTTAAAAAAATACTGACGGTTAAAGGACTTTTAAACCCTGTTAATATTTAACCCAATGTTTGACCATGTTAACCGGCAGGAAAAGGAAGGAATGAAAGAGGAGAGTCACCCAGTAAGAGACTGTGTGGAACGAAATGTCCCCCTGAGTCATATCAGCCTAACCTTTGTAAAACAGGTTTCAACTTTTACACCTTTACAATGATGTTAAACGACCTGCTGGACGCACCAAAGACATGTCCCGGCATGGAATGTAACGACTGAGAATTAACCTTTTTTCAGGTGTGTCACTAGATTCCCCATCTCTCCATTATGAAACAACATGATCTACTCGGTCCCATGGAAAGTCAGGTGAAGGTTCACAGGAAAACAGCGTTGCAGCATTCTCCTAAGCAGCTGAAGCAGAAATAAAATGGAATCCAATATTTTCAAATCAATGTGGGATCTTGGGGGCCTCTGGAGACTTGGATTAAACTGGACGAGCTGTATGGAGCCATCTTCGTTTAGTTTTTTCAGTAATTTTTTACATTTTAACACCCCAGCTACCTCAGGTGTTTGGGAGAATGCTGCAACACTGTTTTGCTGTGAAGCTCCAGAAGTGTTTGGTGGACTATGAAACTTCAGTCTGAAAAAAAAAAAAGAAAAACCCTACAGAAGTAACAAATATTTTTTCGGTGTGGTATTTCTAGACCAGTCAAGACCATGACTGCAGGGATATGACTGTATTATATAATTGTTTGATACGCTCTGTACTCAATGACGGTGTCTATGAGACGAGTCAACTAGAAAACCTGATGCTTGAACACATTTTTTTATTGCATTAGGTGGATGGTAAAAGATGGAAAAGGAGTGTTGATAAAAGTGGTTACGTTAATTTTTGCCCCTAGTGTCGGATTGTATTTGTTGCTCAGAAATGTTGTGCGCAACGGAGGCAGGTAATTAAAGTTTCACAATATCCTTATTGTCTAAAATGACATCAGAGCACTGAAAAACTGAACCGCAAATTTAAGAATTAAAAATCGGCCCAAGCACGTTGCTCTGCATCATACTGTAGAACCAAAAAGTTTCATATCGACCGATATCGGAAAACATATCCACTGATACTATTTACCAACCAACACATCGGTCGGGCTCTCATAATATACAGTATACCATACAAATAAAGGTGAATTTTCATTGGTCTTCTGTGGGTGTTGTCATGCAAATGTGGATCTTTCAGATGAATTTTAGGGGGTGCTTATGGTTTTTTGCAGGTTCTACATTGTGTTGTGTGTCATGCAGTGTGGTGCTTGCACAGGTCTTGGTCCTGACTACAACACTGCTCCTCATGTCAGACGTAATTTAAAACAGTTCAGTTTTATTAGCCAGTCAATCCTGAAACTGAATTCTTTCTTACAAGACATGTTGCTTTAAAATGTAAAAATGTTCTTTTTATCTTGGACACCACAGGCAGAGTTTATTTCACCTTTTCTGTATTCACATGACAGATGAAACTTTAGGTCAAAACTCTCAGCTGGTAAAACTGAAACCCTTTAACCATAAATTATAATAATACCAACAACATTTTTTAAACCTAATCATATCTCCTCTGTGAAGGCAGTATGAGCACAGCAATAATATTCTGCTAACAGGTTTTCTCCTGCAACATGAACAAGTGTCTGTAACATTACAAGGAAGATTGCAGCCTCTACTGGCCAACATGGAAATTACAGTGACTCTGTTACAGTAGTCTGTACCTGTTGTGACACTTGCATTGCTGTAATTCAGTGTAACCGTTAGTGATCATTAACGCCATAGTTAGGAACCAATCAATTACACCACACCTGTTTCTTAAAAACTATTTATTCAACCCTTCACTTCAGATTATATATTACCCTTTTTTTTTTTGCAGAAAAAGGTTTGATCAAACAAAGGAGTGTTTCAATCACTGGAGTCATGAGGTCATGTGAGTAGATTCCTACTTTGCTGTTTGAGTAAGGCCACTATCATGTGAGTTGAAACAGATTCTTCACAGTAACCATTTGGAGCCAACAAGTAGTGAACACAGATCAACTTAGAGTGTCGAGGAGAGGGAGGCTTCCCGTCAAGCTGCCTACAGTTTCTGGATCAAGATAGCTGAAGCTCCGCCGCCTCCGTTGCAGATGCCTGCCAGCCCGTACTGGCCCGACTTCAGGTTGTGCGCCATGTGACCCACGATTCTCGCTCCAGACATCCTGACAGGACAAGAGAATCCAGTTATTCAACCTTTTTCTAAAATGCTGCTATTGAATACATATTTTCAGGTAAAGTGCACAGGAAAGCCTGTAGTTTCGTTTGGAACAAATAAAGCTCCACAACGCACCTCACCTGTCCTCTGTGATGCAGAAGCTGATTTTCGTGGCTGCCAAGCGGTCGCTATTTTAGCATTAGGGTCATTTAACAAAAAAAAAAAAAGCAGGGATGGGCTGAAAGCCTGAAATGACCTTCACTTTGGCTAGCTTCCCCAGTCCTAATCCATTCTATAAATGACTTCGGAAACTCCCACCACAGCTTTCCTTTCTTGTTATCCTAAGTAGTGCAATCAAAGATAACTATATATTGACACACATTGATTTTCAATACTTGACATAGTTTCAGTACGCATTTGAACATATCAACTTGCACTGGCTGAGTAGACACACACATACAACCTTGCTTACGCCCACTCCTCTAAGTTCAGATGTAAATTAACTTAAATGTTTTTGTGCTCAACACACAAACCTTTTTGTATTCAACTTCAAGTTAAAATCAAAACAAATGTTTACCCTCAATGTTGTGTCAATTGTTCCATATGGTATGGAATTAAGAAAAATCTAGTATCATGAAACAACACTGAAACCCAGTACCTGTTTTTTTGGTAGAAAGTATGCTAAAAGGAAATGCTGAGAGGCACAGAACGGTGCTGGTAAGTGAAGGCTTCCTGTTGTGGTCACCCACGGGCAAATAATCATAAACTGGCATTATAAAAATAAAAAGCTACAATTCAAGATCTGTTCAAAGTCCAAAAGATGTAAAGTAATACAAATAAAGCAATGTTTCTCATAAACAAAAACTACTTCCTCAAGAAGTTAAAGCAGGTGACTTATGCTTTGTAGTCTACATCAGTACGTGTTCGGCCCCTGATGATACTTCCTTGATGATACTGAAACACTTTCTGCAGCACAGAGGACAGAAAGGTGTAGGGAAAAACAGAGGAGATATTCCTGGAGAGACGGGACACACCCCGTTCCTAATCTCAGCTCATTTCTTCCTGGAACTAAGCTAAGTGGTAGTTTCCGTGTTCTTTTCTCTTCATTCCAGGTCCCATCTCAAAACTCCTCTTTAAGTCTGCATGAGTCGCTTTTGGCTACTTACCCAATGGGGTGTCCCAGTGACACAGCTCCCCCGTTGACGTTGACTTTTGCAGGGTCAATGTCCAACATCTTGATGTTGGCCAGCACGACCACGCTGAAGGCCTCGTTGATCTCCCACATGGCGATATCCTCCTTCTTCAGTCCAGCTGCATCCAGGACCTGACAGACACACACCGAGGAAATGTTTTCAGAACTGCATCCATAAACTATGTTAGTGTGGTTCAGAATGAAGGACATATTTTTGATGACATCTCTTTTACCTTTTTGGGCTTTTATTTGTAGGCATGTTTTACCACAATACACAGACATAAAATGACATTTAAAAAAATAAATGAATACTGAGGCAGAACCCTGAAAGCAGCTCACTAACGTGCCTAATTACTGAGGATGTCCTGAGCTGATTCTAAGGATCAGTCTTCAGGCAGATTCGGGCATAAATTAACAGGTATGTATCAGGTAAAATGAAGCTCATCACAATCTGATCCTCTCTTTAATGAACTCTGCTCTTTCCACCTCAGCCTACTGGTGTTACACAGCTAAACTGTGAGCAATCTGCTCCATATGTGAGTGAAAAAAAAGAGTGTGCAAATGTGAAAAATGTGACACACATTTGGCAAAATACAAACTAAACTCAGAAGGAAAAACGAATGCGTCATCTCTCCTTTCTCTTATCAGCAAAGAGCTGTATACAAAACAAGACCGGTTCACTCTGAGCTGGCACTGACCGCCACTTTCAACAGTTTAATTGATATATGTCACGAGTGGCAGATCATATCAGCTGTCAATAATTAACTTTATTTCTGTAAGTAATAAACTTATATCTGTGAGTAACTCAATCACAGTCCAACACTGAACGTGACTGTTGTTGGTTTTATGGGCCACAGTCCATCTCTCCATTCTGCCAACAGAGTGACACATCCTCTCTCCATAAGACCTTTCATCTATCATTAACTTAAGCTTATTAACTATTGTATGGATCAAGATGTGTTGAGATGTTTGAAGAATCAGATAGACATTTAATAAACATTGTGGTATCAGAGTGAGCTTCAATATTTAAGGACTTGGACTGGGGACAAAAATCTCAGTTGGGACATCCCTTCTAACTACATGCACGTACTCACTTTTGGTACAGCAAATGCAGGGGCAATGGGGAAATCAATGGGTGCAACAGCAGCATCAGCAAAAGCTATGAAAAACAAAAAGAAAATATAACACATCAGTCAGTCAATTTAACAAACTATGACAATTGTGACAAGTTTTAAAAAACATAATTTTTCGATGATGTGGTAACAAAGACCTAATCAAAATAAAAACTAATAAGGATACCTTACAAGCTCACAGCCCGTTGAGAAATCTGTCACACTGAAACGTCTAATAGAGTGTTTAATCTAGGGTTGCACCGATACCACTTTTTTCAAACCGAGTACGAGTATTTTCATTTGTGTACTTGCCGATACCGAGTACCGGCACTGATATTTCTACCACAAAAATAACTATTAGGTTACAGATGCACTGAATTTCCTGTTTCAACAAAAAGCCTCCACATTGGCACTGCCTCCCCTTTTAAAAAAGTTAAACTTGACAAAATATCAATGAAATTTGATTTAACACAGTCAACTTAATATCTCAATTAAACTACTGCACAGTCTCCACATTTAAATCAGTGTGGTATATACTGAAGTAGCCTAGTAGTTGGTTAGTATTTCGATAATATTAATTGTCACTTAACATTTAATTATACAGATATGTAATACTGCAGATATGTTCTTCTTTCTTTAAGGAAAAGAAGTGCTGCATTTAAAAATAAAATAGTGAAAATAGATACTGTACTGTACTGACCAAAAATCCAAGCGACTCTGGGGGAACATTCATCGGCTCTTAGAGACGACATGTGGAGTTATTTTTCTTGTCCGTCACTTGCTTTTCACCTCTTTCGGCTGTCTGTATTCAGAGTCGCAATGTTTATCGCCTGGAATGCACAGATTTGATTGGCTGAGTAGCATCGCATGGGATGGCTTAACTTGCATGCAATTGGTCAGTCGATTTCCTGATCCGCTTAACCTGCTGCACCGGTCAAAATAGAAGCGGCCCGTCAAAATTTAAAATACTTCAATAATTTATTGACTATAGGTCCAGGTCTGTATAGGACGGCATCTGGGTCCGGACTCGGACCGCGGTCAGCCTGTCCGAAATGACGAGCCCTCTGATTGCGGTCTTCGGTTTCATGCAATGTACGGCCTAATGCAATAAAGTGGTATCGGTGTGTGGCATCTGTGAATTTTTGCGAGTACGAGTATATGAGCGCAGTATCGGCCCGATACCAGTATCGGTGCATCCCTAGTTTAACTTTGTTTTAACTTTTACACTGCACCCCTTTCCCTGTAGGCGAGTGCCTATAAAAAAAACAATACCTGCAACTACAACTGGCATACTGATTTTATATACATTTAATTTGTATCGCTGTCAAGTTTTTAAAAATTCAATTCCAGTTAAGCTAGAGTTAAGCACAGTCTAGCCTGTGTGCGTGTTTTTGTAAAGCTTACAAACAATTCTGGCCAGTGGAGTGACGTTGAGTCTCTTTGCAGCATCTGCTGTCATTAAAACGAGCGCTGCTGCTCCATCGTTCAGCGTGCTGGCATTGGCTGCCGTCACCGTTCCTACAAAAAAAAAAAAAAAGCAAGTGACCAATCACAACAAAATATGTTAAAACATAGATTCAAGTATGATGCATGGCTGTTTTACTCTTCTGTTCTGTACAGGTCTGTCTAATTAGAAAAAAAATGGCTTAATGTTATCCCCATGATTAATTAGTTAATATATGTAATGGGAGCTACATCATTACCGTTCTCTTTTTGGAAAACTGCCTTCAGTTTGGGAACTTTGCTGAAGTCAACTCGTCTCCACTCCTCATCCTCGGACACGACCAAGTCAGGTTTACCTACAAAATGACAACAACATCAGATATGTTGTGCTATGTAAAGTAAATGACCAAGGTCACTGACCCATGAGCAATTTTCTCTACCTCTCTGGGGAATGCTAACAGGTACGATCTCCTTAGCCAGGATGCCGGACTCGTATGCTGCTTTGCTGCGGCTGTATGAGCCGATGGCAAAGGTGTCCTGCTCCTCTCTGGTGATGCTGCTGTTCTTGGCTGTGTTTTCTGCACAGTTCCCCTGTTAAAGACAGAAGACGAGGTCAAATATGGGACTGATGACTCATTTATAGGTCCTCTTATTAGGTCCAATGCACGAAAATACATATTACTAAACGCACATTCTGTTTCTCGCACTGTACTGCGGCAGCTATATGTCAATTTGTGTTTAGGATATACATATAACTTTCATTTCAAAATGTATTTCTCGCAGTTAAATACAAAATTAAATTAAAAAAAAAAATATTACTCTTAGAAATATCAGAACAACATTTTGTTAAATTAAATTAAATAACATAAAAATGAAATGTATTTCCACCTTTATTATGTTGGATTGGTCTCCATGATCAGCTCCTGCACTAGGTCAAACCCCAATTCTTTCAAATGGAAATCCATCCAATTACAGATACAGCAGGAACTTAAAATATCATTTTACTAAGAATTAAATCCCGACCGTCTTTCGTCAGCTTGCAGTTTTTCAAATACTTCCAAATGCAGTCAGATGTAATCTCCACTACTAGAATCATATAAATATACATGACATATGTTTATCATGTATTAATATTTTTGACAAGCTAACATTCAAAACAGGAAGTTGAAGTTGATAGTCACCATGTGGAATTTGTTGTAGACATCAGTGAGTCCATCCTTGACGATGAGGTCTTCCATCCTCACTCCTCCGTAGGCTGGGGTCTCTCTGGACATCACATACGGTACGTTGGACATGCTCTCCATGCCTCCGGCCACCATCACATCCTAAAATCCCACACAGACAGTCATCCATTTATCTGTAGTGACGACTATAGTCTATTGTTTGTCTGACACCAAAAGGTCACTTTTTTTTTTATAGCTTGTGGCGTTTTACAGGATTTAGACCATATTCACAAGGCAGCCACTTTGAAGCTCAAATGTCATACTGCTTCCATCCAGGTTGCAAGTTGTATAAACGTAGGGAATCTGACAAATTGTTATCGTTTCACCGCTTCCTGATTATCAACTGATAAGACAATGGATAATGAAATATGGAGCAACATTGGACCCTATTTCAAGGTAAAACAGTATATTTGATGACCCATTAACTTCAATTAGATAACAACTAATCTTAGCAAATCAACCACTTTCTAGTAAACAGTACGTCAGTGTGTAAAGTCCTAAAATGCACAATCTGAGTTTATGCTGTTAACAAAAGGTATCCTAACAAACTTTATGCTGATGATTCCATTGCAGACTCTGTAAAACTAGCCATTGAGTGCACTTATCAATCTGTAAACTGCATCAAAAAATTGGCTTTTTCCTTCCAGCTTTCCTTTCTTCAGTGGGAAATGGATTGTTAAATCAGCGATTCTAGCAATTTTGGATTACGGTGACATAATTTACGGACATGCTGCTGCGTCCATACTTAGGCTCTTAGACTCAGTCTACAGCTCAGTCCTGAGATTCATTACTGGGGACAGCTACAATACTCACTACATCTTCTTTGATAAGGTCAGAGACGTTATAATCACTGGCATCAGTTTATCTTCAAAGCCCTGAATAGAAAATTACCATCATATAATAGATCTATGTTACACTATGGAATGCTAGTCAATTTTTAACTCGCTCCAGTGACCGACTTCTGCTTCAGGTGCCTCGTGCCAGGACTAATCTTGAGAGAACTGCTTTTAGTGTTAGTGCTGCGGTCTCATGCAATCTCTTGCAACATGAGCCAAAACTGAATTCTCTTGTATCACTTGCACGCTTTATGTCTTAAATAAATAACTGTCCGTTATTGACCTGTAACTGTTTTAACTTATACTGTTGTTTTGTATGTTTGCTTTTCTATTTTAATCTGGTTTGCTTTTGTTTATTTGCTTGATGTCTCTGCTCATGCTTGGCATCACTGAAAATAGGGGCATCCCTCTCAATTAAAGGTTTAAATGAATGAATTGAAAGGAAAGGCGTAAATTAATTCTAAACTATCAACGTTAGCGAATGGGTCATCAAATATGCTGTTTTACCCTGAAATATGGCCCGATGTCCCTCCAGTTGTCACTATCCATCACCTTTTCAGTTGCTGGTCAATCGGCAAGACGTGAAATGTTAATAATTTGTCAGATTCTTTAGTTTGACATCAAAGTAATGTCTGAGTATGGTGTATTATTTTTGGTTTTGATACTCATGTACAGTATTATACATTGTTACCCTACCTTCCAACAGCATCTAGCAAACAAAGGAGCGACAGCGTGTTTGATTTTTAAGTTACCTGGTGTCCACACATCAGACTCTGAGCTGCCATCATGATGGACTTCATCCCTGAG
The DNA here is from genome assembly GCA_039737535.1 of Lagodon rhomboides. Lineage (NCBI taxonomy): Eukaryota > Metazoa > Chordata > Actinopteri > Spariformes > Sparidae > Lagodon > Lagodon rhomboides. The sequence continues at coordinate 16,545,581 of CM077795.1, forward strand.
GCACAGACTTTGTTGATGGTTGTTGCTGGAGTGCCGAGGGTCAAGCCTGAAGATACAATCAGAGACATACTGTATTTGCCAAAATAAACTGAAAACAAATCTCCTGAATCTCGTCACTTAGTTATGCCTAGTTATGTGTGTCATCCCAGTACAGGAGAGCTGCATCTTTGAAATTCAACAGTGAACTGTTACGAATGATATAAACCTTCCTGTTAATCACAGCTGTTATGCTTCTAATGTATTTTCACATTAGTTTCCAACCTTGCTGGAACTTTTTCTAGAATGATACCGGAGGCCTTTCTAAGCTAAGCTGCTGGAGACAAACCTTGCGCGTGTTAGCAGCTGCAAGCTTTTGGTTTTCATATCTTTTAACCGTTGTCATGCATGTATAACGTGTGGCTTTCGGATTGTGAATACATACAAAAACACTAGCTGCTCTCAGAGAACTTCTAAGTGGAAAATATGGCAGTTCCGCTCTTTGTCTGTTTCAATCATTCCTGATTGGTCAAAATAGCATGTGTGGAGCTGGATTCTGAAAATCTATGCTTTGGTGCAATGCCAATATGCAGAATGAGGGTGAAAGTACTGTATACCAGTGTGGTCATACCTGCTCCCAACAAGGCTTGTCTTGTGGGGGCCTGTCCTTCTCCTGCCTGTAGCACATTGCCCATGTAGACTTCCTTTACCTCTTCAGGGGCAATTCCTAAACACAGGAAAAACATCAAGTCAACTGACTACACATACACATCATCCATCCACCACTCAAGTATAACAAAGAGTGGGAAATTGGTTCAGATCAAGCCCTAAATGGAGGGAAATAGTCTTCTCTAAACAAAGTGAACCATCCGAACACACCTGCTTTGTCGATGGCTCCCTTGATGGCAACAGAGCCCAGTTTGGTGGCTGGTACTGCTGCCAGGCTGCCTCTGAAGGAGCCCATTGGAGTGCGGACCGCGCTGACAATGACGACTTCCTGCAACAGTGCATTAAAAAAAAAGTCTGCATTATAGCGTGTGCAGTCCAAACATTTCACTGTGATATCAATATGAAATGTCAGTTTCTGTACTGTACTTACATTGAGCGAAGGGCGAGATGTGTATGTTCTTGACAGGTACTTGTGAGCCTACAGTGGGAGGATAATGATGTGAACAACTCATCTTCCATACATGACAGACACAATGTTTCCACCTGAAGCCCCCTAAATCAGCTTGGGCTCAAATGAATCGACTTTTAAGTTAGTGGAGAAGCGTTAGCAACACGTTAGCTAACGTCATGCTACCAAGAAGGGCAGACAGAAGGGTAGCAGCCTGGTGACGACATGTGGGCTAATATTGTTATTTAAGGCAGCAAGGTGTCGTGTCGTATATTCGTATTGCTTTGACCCATAAACATGACCCTTTTCAGGTCTGCATTTACAGTTAAGCTAGCTGTTGTTGTCGCTCGTATTGTTTCTCCTCAGTTACTCTGTTGAGGAGCAGACCTTGCTGTTGCACCGCTCAGTCAGTGATATAACATATCCTCACGAAAGCACCCGGCTCACCTGCAGCCGTTATCATATATTTTCAGGCTGTACTTTGACCAAGGACGCTACGCAGACACAATAAGGTTAGCTGAGCTGCTCCAAGTTAAAACAGGCCCCTCTGTTTACAGTCAGTCAGACAAATGCTAGAACTAGCATTCCGGTGCAATAACAATGACAGGCAAACTTAAGCTGACTGTGTTTCACACACTCTCACTTACCAGGCGTTTACAGATTTGTGCGTGCATGTTTAAAAGTCCACTGGATGACATTTTGGACTGAGAGACAGGGCTGACTCACTGACTGGGACCCGCTTCACCTTCAGCCATGTAGCGGAGGGATAAATACAGCGGCCAATCACAGTGAGAGGTGTGTTTCCCCCTACGTCATCGTCGGCTGTGCATCATGGTTGCTGTAGTTTTACTAGTGAACTCATGATATAATCGATTACATAAGTTGTACCAGACATTTAACTTAGAACCACAAGCTCTTACGCACATCTAGACATGAAACAACTATTTGAGTAAGTAAACGTTCATAAATTCACGTTTTATATTAATATTTTTTAATGAATAATTCTACTAGACACTGGTGTTTTGCTTCAGTGGCAGCTCCTGTTGGAATGAAGAAATTCCAAATCTGCACCCCCAGATTGGTGAGAAAGTGTGTACATTGTTTTTTATTTGTTTTTTGTTTTTTTTTACTTTTTATTTATTTCACATTTGTCTACTGTGTGACCTCTGACTGACAGAGTAGACATCATTCCCCTTGGACATGATAAAGAGGCATTTAAACTCGTTCTTTATTTCATTTTCACTCTTTGAATTGATGCATGTAAGAAAAAAACATTGACAATAGTTGTTGCATACAGGTTGGTTATCTTTAATTTTTTTTTCAAATAATGTATTTCTTTGCAGACTTCTACAAAGAAAACTGAAATTTCAGGCCTGGGACTGGTGGTCTGTAACTGCTGGTGTTGCAGGTCTGTGGACGATAAGTTCGGCTGAGTCTGGTATTGTGCATTTTGCTTCAATGACAGTTCCTGTTGCTGTGAAAAAAATTAAATATGCACCCACAAATTAGTCAACTGTGTACACTGTTTTTCTACATTCCACATTTTCCCACTACATCAAAGTGAGAAGTCATGTCTTTTCCCCATTGGGGTTTGAAGGCTAGATGTTATCATGTCACTAGCTGATAAACCCACTGTATAAAGAAAATGGACCAGACATCCTCTCTTTTAATAGTTCCGACCTCCTAAAGTGCTGTTGTGATTTATTTATTTTTTTCTATTTTTGCAACACCTCCTCTGAAGTCACTGTGGCAGGAAGATACCTGTTTTCCGACTCAGCATGTCTGGGCTCAAACACACATCAGTCACACGTAATTACTTGTTTAAGATTTATTAAAACATGTATTATTGAAGCATGCAAGAAAAAAAACCTTGACAACAGTTGTCTCCTGCAGGATGATTATGTATTTCTTTTTCAGATAGTGTAGTTCTATGCAGAAGTCTACAGAAAAGCCCCCAAAGATACACAGAATTAGTTATTAGAACAGACCATTGCCATTACTGTATGCTCACAGTTGTGTGCACGTGCTTTATGTGGGTCATTTTGTCCTCATTTGCAATCCATCCATGCGTAGTTCAGCAGAGTGCGCCTCACTTTTCTGCGTTGGTAGTGGTACTCTGTCTGCCTGGATCCATAGGTAAAGTAAAGGTAACCTGAAAAGTAGGTTGCATCGCTGTTATCAACTCAGACAGGAACCCATAATGTCACTGCAGATGGACAAACCTTCGACTGTTACCTACCTTTGTTCGCAAAGGCAGCGTCCACTCTGTAGCCAATCCCAGGGAGCTCTCTGTGAATGAACTTGGGGAACCCACTGTCCATTCTGCCCCTCCTTTCATTGTAGCTATATGAGTAATATGGGGAGGTGTTCAGCAACATGTGGTATCTGTCTGTATCTGAAATCAGTAAGTTTATGGCTATTGATATTACTCACCTCCAGTACTTGTTCTTGACAAAGATCAGCGTTCTGCCTATGAAATTCACATAGACAGCAGCGTCGACCTTGGTGACAGATGAAGGCAAGCCAAAGTCGCTGAGAGGTTTGGGATAACCAGGCAGGACCGTCTTCCCTCTGATCCCCCAGTAATGATCCCCTGTGATGTGAAAAAGGCCAGTTATGTTCCTTAACGAGTCCCAGTATTCATTTAAAGCTTTTCCCATTTGAAATGAAGGACAATTTCTTCCCTGTATTATTAACTAAATCAAAGAAACAAACCTTCAAAGATAAAGGCAGTATCGCTTCTCTGGTACTCATAGGCGGCATCAACTTTGCTGATCCCAGGCCAAGCAGACTGAACTGTGTTCGTAGTGATGCCGTCCCAGGAGCTGCTCCTCTTCCAGAAATATCTGAGAAAGACACATTAAGATCTATGATAAGCTGACGGTGACCACACACTCTCTACTGTACAGTATGCATTTAACAGCTCTATCCAATGGAGTAGCATGCCTCACTGAAACTTCAGGACGCAGAACAAAAGATAGAATGCCTCACCCATCTTTGAAGAAGTAAAGATTCTTCTGGATGGTCGTTGCAGCGTCAAAAATCAGGTTCCTGTTGCACCTGTCTGGAAGAGGTTCTGATGTGGGTTCAGGTGTGGGTTGTGGTTCTGGCTCAGGTCTAGGCTGTGGATTTGGATTTGGATTTGGATCAGGTTGAGGTGATGTTCCGCGGACTCCTTTGAGAGGCAAAAGACAACGAAACGGTGTTCGTGAAGGTCTCAGGTGGAGAGTTTGCGGATGCTTTCATGAAAAGCGCTCCGTCTCTTGCCAAAAATCTGTGTGATTTAGTTGAGCACTCACCGTAAAGAGCCTGCACTCCCCGTCTGTCATCATCTGGTAGCTTGTACCCCGCTGTGGGAACATATTTGTAGGTGGGAAACATCAGGGCTGTCCTGACCTTAGAGTGGTCTAATCCCAGTGCATGGCCAAACTCATGGGCTGCCACCAACAACAGGTTGGCTCCTGCAGACACATTGATAAGGTTACTGTTGATACGTAATCAGCTGTAATATTATATCACCTCACCAATAATGCTTCCTTAATGTCAGCACCTGCTGAGGTCAGAGTCCAGGTCTCATCTTCATCAAAATGGGTGTCACCTCCGTTGCCTTCTCCGGGGGAGAATGCATGGGCCAAGGTCCCCCATTCCCCATCGAATGGAGCAAAATCTCCATGGGCTGGTTTGTATAGGAGAAGAGTAAAGTTAACACAAAAATCAAGCATTTTCTATAAAGCAATGAAGGCGCTGCATCACCTCGCCTGCTGAACATGATCATAATGTCAGCAGTGCCGCGGTAGATCCGCTTGAAATCCAGAGGGATTACGTCACTGTAGAGTTTCAGAGCCTGGGCGATGGTGGCATCCACAACACTCGGTCTCAAGTCGGGCGTGTAGTTATTTATCCTGTGATGACGTGAGGGAGAAACCGGTTGACAGAATCTCACAACAGGCATTTAAAATGCGCTTTATGTTTGGGTGAGCTGCTCGCACAGACTTTTTGCTCTTTCTTCTGAGGTGGAAATCTTGTTAATTACCTGTACGTGATAACAGTCTTCTCCCACTTTGGTCGACCAGCAAAATGACCATATCTGCTCACATCTGGGACACCACAGCGGGGTTGAGCCATCACCTCCAAGGTGTTGGAGTCTAACTGGCCAGTCACCTCCAGGCCAAAATACCTCTGCATTTCCCTGAGAGTATCGTCGAAGGAATCCAGAGAGCTGCGCCAGTGGCTGTTGGGGGCACTGACACCCACATCAGAGAAAAAGTGAGACAGGTAGTCCTGGACAAAGACAACAGGAATAAACATCATCATCATCATCATCATATACAGATGCAACTCCATATACTGCATGATTTATTTGATTGATTTGAAATTTAGCTCTTCAAATTTAAATGCACAATGATATAAGAAAATATGAGCGATAAAGATTATTTTAAAATCGTCATCTCATTCAAATTCAAATCCTTTAGATCTGTATGAAAAAAAATCAAAATATTTATACTATTTATGCTTGGTATTTTTCTGATCTAGCCAGTCAGTATAGTAACCCTTTTTAACTTCCTCTCTATGAAGTTAATTTTAGTGGCGGGGTCCGCCTTTTCCCGTACTTGATCCAGAACTCTGCATGAACACGTTGGTAATTTCACCTCAATGATATTTAGTCCCATGTTTACTGTTCACTCTCATACGGCTGCATTAAGAGCTGTATTAAGATAGTGCTAATGCTAAACCAACGTTTCCTACAGCTGCTGCTTCACACTAAAAGTGTTGGTGAAACACAGGGTGGCTATTATTTTTATATCACCAGGGCTATCACCATCAGTGATGGTTCAATAAAATGCTTATGCACAAATATTACACCATACCTAATGAAAATGCCCATAGAAATGCCCTGTGCTAGTAAAACCCCCTATATTAATCATTTAAAAATTCTCTGCATCACAAAGTTGATGTCCTATACAAAGAAAAACACTTAAAAATTCTAATATGCAGATAAAACTCCACATGTGATTCATCTGACTGATGATGAATTTAGATATTCAAATTTAGATGCACCAACAAGCAGTGCAACACTTTGACACAGAGAACACATCATGTTTACCTGCGCTTTAGAGATCTCTTCTTGGCCGGTCGAAGCAGCAGGAACAGCTCCACAGTTTGCAACCGCTAAAGCTATCATCACAGTTTTAACAACCAGTGCAACTTCCATGATTCCTATTTTTGCTACTGCAGAGAAGAGGGAACCACTCCTGAGTCTTCCTCCCAGGCTCTGCTCCGATGTAGAGTTATGCACTAGTTATGTGCTAGTTGGTTATTTCCTGAAACAGGAAATGATAGTGTTTTGATAGGGAGGTAAAGTGCATGACGGGGCGAATAAAAAATTCCTCCAAGTGTCTTAACAGGCCCAAATCACAACAACAAGAGAGACAATGGATGCAGTGATGGGAGAGGACATCGGGGGGCGGGGGGAGAGGTGAGATGAGGGCTGGAGTAACTTGGGCCTGCATGAACATGATGTAGATTCCCAATAACACAAAATGAAGCTTCAAAACATGTTGTTTTGATTCAGACAAGACTTAGCGTTGGGCCCTGTATGGGTTTTCCTGGGTTTTGTCAGTGACATACGTTTTTTGTTTACTCCTGAGACATTTTGCTTCATCGCTTCTCTGATAAGGATTTTTTTTTTCTCACAAAAACTGAACTCAGAACATACAGTGGGTCGTGTTTCCCCTTAGAGTCAGAGGCTGCGTGAGCTTCAGCTTACTTCTGTTGGTTTTGATTTAAATCACAAACTGAATATATATTTTGGGAGTAAATGTAGTTTGCAGTGGAGTGAATGTAGTTTGCCGTAAATGTAGTTTGCCGAGACAACAAGAGAGGGAGCCACAGAGGCTTTAAATTAGGCTAACACTAGGGGCCACACTGGCGCTGACATACAGTACAGTGCTGTCGTTTCAGCCTGGGTGTAATGAATGTTTTGTTGTTGTTTCTCTCCTTTTGTTACTTTAAAAATTCACAGGGTTCACTCAAAACCTTTTTGGTTTCCTTCATCTGACAGACAGATTATGTCCCGATGGAATACCTTCTTAAGGGACAGTTTCAGAAGTAACAAAATAACACTTTTACTTTTGCAAGACTTTTTGCGTTAACGTATGTTCTTTACAGCTCCTAACTACAAATATGACTGTAAAAAGGGTAAATCACAGACATTTGATGATGAGCCCCTTTAGGACTTTATCCATTTAAATATCCACTACTGAATGATGACCGTGAAAATTCGATGAATATCTTGGTATGGAGGACATTTTTGGAGTGTGTATGAAGAAACTGCTCATAAATAACACTAGTAAAATAAGTTGAATCAGTATAAGTACAGGTTGTAGTGGATGTATTCCTGAAAATGATGGGTAATTACAGAGTTAAATTAAAGCAGAATAATGTGGTTTGGTAGGTAATTATATGGGAAGCTACCAAAACAGTTTTTTTACTGAGTGTTAGCAGGTAATACCAAATTGTGTAGTCGTATTATTAAATCGTTAGCATGTCAACTTTTTTGTTGCAAAAAATAAAAAAGTTTCCACAACATAGCAAGGTACTTCTAATAAATCTTATGCATTTTTAATTTTCAGTCTTACCCCTCCAATTAGCCAAGGAGATGGTATAGCCAAGAGTGGAAATGTCACTGTACTTAACCCATTTTGTTTCACCTGCATGTGAATGTAAGAATCATCTTGCGAACATGAATACGAAATTAAGTTATGGCAATAATAATAGTATTTAATTCACATATCCTCCTTTTTTTCTGTTGTCAACTTTTTGACTTTTGAAGAATTTGGCTTCATGAATCTCAACTCCGGTTGACCAGGGAACACATGCTGTGTGTCTCCTCTGTGGCCTCAGGTAGGCCTTGTCTGAATCCTGACTCATCATCCTGAAGAAGTGAGACCAGCTGTTTCACTTAACCTACTCTGCAGAGGTTATCATCTGGCTGCACTGCAGCCTCCCAGGAGCATTCGGCAGTGTAATAACACCATTTACAATTCATTCATGCTTCATCATTTATCCACTCTAGTTCTATATATGTTTAGTGGTCCTAATTCATCATCCATGTCCCTTATTGGTTCAATAAATATCTTGAAAAAAGGTGCTTTATTTTTGTTTTCCTTCATGACAGAGATGGAGGTCAATCAGAATTGACAACTTTCAGATGTAAGACTGATTCATTTGATGTGTGATTAATCAATCAACCAGTTGATTCATTAATCAATGGAGGCGGTACCCCTTCTAGCAAGTACAGTGGCTACACGGGCCATGGGAAAGTGATGGGAAACACTTTACAGGCATAGGGAAGACGGTCATATTTTGCTGGGACACATATTTGTTAATTGAGGGTGCTATGTTCTGTTTTTACAGCCATACATATTCTATCCAGTATATGAACTCTGAGAACCATGACAAAAGCCAATTTTTGCATTGATGTAGTATTTATTGTATTTTTTTATAAGGCCTTAACAAGGGGTTAATCATTCTAATATTGTCTAATTAAATATATATTCACGAATTGCTGATGCAGTTCCTGCTGTTAGAATCCCTTCAGATTGAGCCCTTTATCCAATCTGTCCAATTCCCAGATTGGCTGAAAAGTCTCTTACACAGCGTCAACACATACATACACACACGACAATATGGAGAATACAAAACTAATATCACATTTTATTTACACACTTTGAATACTACATGTTTACAGCTGTAAACACATTTGATAGAATTTATTAATATTTGGAATAATAAAAATATTTCAAAAGTATATTTTTAACAAACGAATGTAAATTCATTCTCATTCAGACCGGCTTCATGAGCAGCTTGGCTAGTAAAGTGGTCTAGAAGTTAGTGCAACGCAGAAAGTAACCGTTCCTCAGCACACGATACAGCCTCCCTGTCCTCAGGCTGTACTCAAACATGTAGGGTCCACTGTAGATGTAGGTGAAACCTGCAGAACAGAGGCTCAGTGTTAGTTTCTGTTCTAGCTTCAACATTTTGGAAAGTACACATTCATTTTTAAGGCACGAGTGTTCAGCTTGAAATGTCCCTCACCTCTGTACTGGAAAGCTGCAGTCACCTTGCCGCTCAGGCCGGAGAAGGTCTGATCCACCCGCTTGGGGAATCCCCGGTCCATGGTCCTCCTGGCCTCATCATAACTGTGAGATACAATCAATGAGGGTAAAAGGTAGAGAACAGCTCACTGGCATACTGAAGTGAGAAATTACCACATATACTCTGAACACACCTGAAGTAATAGTCGCCCACAAAGAACAGGGTCTTGCCAGATTCCACGTCATAAAGGGCTGCATCGATTTTCCTCACGCCTCTTGGCAGACCGATTCTGTTAAGTTTTTTAGGGTAGCCGTGTACAGGGTTATAGCCAGAATAGGCCCACACTCTGCGACCTGCAGGAAGGAAGAAGCTTACAGTTGATTTAGGTAAGTTTTGAAGCGGAGCCTCGGGGAGTTCAGGAGAACACATACCTTTAAAGAGGAAGATTCTGTCTGACTGTGGGTTTTCATAAGCAGCGTCGATGTTGCTGGGGGCATTTGGCCAGAAGTTTGTGATGAGACTCTGCTGAGGTGTATTGCTCTGAGGGTAGCTACGCCAGAAGAAGCTGAACACAAACCGATATAGCAATTTTGTAAGTTTCAGGTGACTTTGGACTCCGATGTTTTAACACTCTGCTGTATGTAAGTCTGTCTGATACCTGTCCTTGAGGAAGAGCATTTCTCCCCGCAGGGTGGTGACAGCGTCCAGGACCATTGTTGAGTCACAGGCATCGGGCGTGGTTGGGGGCTTAGGTCCAGGCTGACCAGGATCCTTATCAGGGTTTCGACCTGAAGGTGAAACAAAATGAGTCATTAAGTCTTTAGAAACTGGGTCAACTGCTGTTTGTACACACAATGAACTGAAAGGTAGTACTAACCATAGAGAGACTGGATGCCGTTGACATCATCCCGGGGCAGAACGAAGGTGTCAGGGTTTCTGTATGAGTACGTGGGGTACATGAGAGCACCAGGATCATCAGAGTGAGACAAACCCAGGGAGTGGCCAAACTCATGGGCAGCCACCATGAAGAGGACGTAGCCTATAGAAGATACAGAAACACTCATGTTTACAATAAAAAAGATGTCTGTGTCTTTATAGCTAATTTCCCTGTTAATGGCAAAGTTACATGAGCTCCACCACACTCCACCTCTTTGACAAATTTTTAGGTCAGCTGAAATATAGGTGAACACAACATTAGTTTCAACATGCAGGAAAAAGTATTTCTGCGGTTTAACCTCAGAGAAACCTCTGTTTTCCATTTAAATCTAAATCTGAATGAGTAAGGACACATATTAAAATGAAATGCAAAATACATATAAATTAAACGTACAATGTACAGTTATACTTTTCCTATGAAAACACGACTAACCAATTGCATTTGAATACCAAAATGAAAAGATACGCTAAGAAACTTACATACTTACATATAAACTAAATACATTTGCATCATAATAACCGTGTGATTTTTTAAATATGTTTTTCAAAATTCAATTTCAAAAAGGGCTGGAAGCTTCTTAAATAAGACAGCGTGCAAACACAGAAACTCACCTCTGTTTGAGCGTAAAGTGAAGGTTTCATCATCGTCAAAATGAGCATCTCCTCCGATGCCAGAGGATGGGGAGAAGGCATGAGCAAGAGTGCCGTCAGGGCCATCGAAGGGGTAATAATCACCATGTGCTGTTAGCAAGAACATATAGATATATATTCATGTCAGGAAACTAGACAAACAATGCTTGCTCTGACAACTGTACTTTCAGAATGCTGTTCTCTCCTGCACTGTATTTTTGCAAGAAAACAGCAAATCAGAACGGACTCTCACAAATATGACATTGTTCCCTTTGCTAAATAAAAACACAACCTTTTCAACACCTTCCTAACCCTTGAAAATGGGAAAGGGGAAAAAGCAAGCTCTGAAATTTCTGCAAGCTGCTGCATGCCAGCGCTGGAATCATCCTGTCTCTTTGTTATGTTGACTTATTTACTGGACATTATGTAACTGCACTGTAATTATGCGGATAGTCCACTGCCAGTCACTGAAGGATAAATGTCACTACAGTATGTGCTACAGCAGAGCTGTACAGTATCAAGCCCTCTGAGTAACTGTCAGTCAAAACCAAACATACGCTGGAAATTAGATTCTTCAAAATAAAGTGTTGTGAAAAGTACTTGAGTAAAAGATGTTGTGTTAAAAGAAATAACTTTGATAAGAATGGAAGTGACCCATTCATATGGTACTTGAGTAAAAGTCTTAAAGTAGCTGAAATTTAAATATACTTTACTATCAAAATTTCTGTTTGTTGTTGTTCTTGTGTTCTTGTTTTTTTTTTTTTTTAGGTCACATTGCTGGTCAAAACAAATTAATTACACATGTACAATGTTTGTCTCCAAAATGTAGCAGAAGGAACATTTTACCAAGTTCTGTACTTGACTACTTTTTGTATACTACTTCCAACTTCCAGTCCAAAACCTTTCAGAAAGAAGTGTGGTACTTTTTACTCCATTACATTTTAAATACTTAGTAACAATAAGATGCAATGCTACCATTAAAATAGTATAGTAGTAATAATATAATATAATATAATATAATATAATATAATATAATATAATATAATATAATATAATATAATATAATATAATATAATATAATATATCTTTGCTGATAATACTTTGTACTTCACAGAAGTCACACAGAGTATGTGGGGCTTTTTCAGAATGGATTCTTTTTAGATTCAGGTTTTTCTCTTATTGAATACTTACATCGGCGGCCGAAGGAGATCATGATGTCAGCGGTGCCGCTGTAGACTCTTGTGAATCTGAGAGGAGTGACTTTGGCCCAAACCTGCAGAGCTTTCTCTATGGAGTAATCCACCTCTGACACAGACATGTCAGGTGTGTAGTTCTCTAGCCTACAGAACAGGGAAAATTCAAGAATAGTATTAGTCTCACGACAATGGCACGTTCTCACTCTTTCTCTCTTGAGATCATTCACCTGTATGTCAGGCTGTTTTTCTGCCACTTGAGGCCATTTCCAAATGTGGAGAAACGAGCGATCTTGCCGTCAGGAACGCCACAGCGGGGCTTCTTCATCATCTCCAAGGTGTCAGCGTCTAGCATTCCAGTGATCTGGAGACCAAAGAATCTCTGCATCTCACTCAGCTTCTTGGTCACCGGGCTGATCCCCCGTCTGATAGTCGAGCCAGGCTCCTCTGTTAGGTTGAAGAATTTCTTCAGGTAGCTCTGTTTAAGAAAGTGAGAATTTAATACCCAGGAGTTGGTAGTGAAGTTTCCAAAACGCATATTAAGATGCAAAATAGTGAAAACACATGCATGACAAAGCAAAAAACCAACAACAAACAAACAAACAAACAGACAAACAAACATTCATACCTCTGCAAAACCCTCATCTTGTACGGTAACTTGGGATACTGGCACGCAGTAAACTGCAGCTGCCAAGCTCAGTACCATGCACAGACCGCAGGACCTCATGCTTCCTCGCTGAACGAGATTTGTGTCTGTGTACTGGAATCAGCTGTTATATAGGCTGAGGAGTGGATGCATTGAGGAGAGGGCATGTTGAGCAAGTCCCTTCTTGAGTCACTGTCTCAAGAATTTTCCATATGTGGGTGACAGGAGAAGATTGGCTTGATTGCTCAGCTGACAACAACAACACAAAAAAACCCCCAAAAGAATGAAACTAAAATGGCTTATAACATGATAAGTCCATTCAGGAACATCTTTTTAAATTTAATATCAATAATTTTGGTGCTAAGAGGAAAATTTAAAAAAATGATATGAAGGCATGAACATATTTTCCCAGCACTTGTTTAAGATTATCTTGGTTGATTTATATTCTGATATTCTCGTTAGATTTTAATGCAGCTGGGATTCAGAGGTCTTGACTAACAAACCTCCGTCCTCTCCATCTTCTCTAACCCCGAGGCTACCACTGCAACTGAAAAGACCCGTGTCTTGTGAGCAGGCACAGACAAGCTGCATCATGTCATGAGCAAAAATCCCTCTGACATGTTATGGAGTTTTTGTAGTCACCGCCGATCATCATGTTGTACAATGTTACTCATCAAACACTTCAGCTAAACATCTGTATCAGTTAAGTTTATGGCTGTGAGTAATCATGAATCATTTTGGCATCACTAGCTAAAAACAACAGGTGATTGTATGATAACATTATGGGATATTTATTCTGCATCATATTTATGGCTGCTGTTCTGCAAACAAAGGACCCCATTTTTTTTTTCAACTGATACTGTTGAGGTGAAAAAACTGTGGGAACTGAAAACAAAATACAGTTCCCATGATGCCCCACTAGCTCAGAGACCAGGCTGTTTATTACCACTGGACTGTCTGGGAGCACCTTGGGGCACCCCATGCATCTCAGCAGGGAGACAGAGGAGCAGAGTTCAGCTCTTGGTTCTGCTCAAAGACACTATTAACAAAGACTTGATATTTACACTGGACTTTGCTGTTGATAGTCATTTACAGTCAAGTATAATTGAGAAGCTCAAGCAACATGTCAGTTTGGGTTTTGTTATGTGTGTAATTTGCTGCTATTATATATTATGTTGGAAAATGATTTGATGATTGATGCATGTTGATTTAGCAGAAAGGCTGATGAAGTTTACGAATTCTTCAATCACTTTTGATAAGGAGACAGAATCTTGGTTCATTTTTGAGAGTACGCTGGAAACTTGTCACATGTAATGTAGGTGCCGACAACAAATCAAGCTCATTACGTCATAACAGTGTCAGGTATTGTAAACTAGTATCATGAAGTAAACATGTACAGTATGTTACACTGTGATCCTACCCCCTCACTCAACTTACATAGTGCAGAAACAAGTGATGGGGGGTGGAGTGGCTGTGACAGAGACACCTTTCACCCTATTACAAGACACTGTACCATCAAAATGATTCTCAAGCTGATATTTTAAGATTAAAAAAATGACATAATGTTACTTTAAATGTTCACAGGGTACATGTGTATAACAGATATTTCTGTCATACAAGGTGTATTCACTCACTACAAATCAAATCTATATGTCACCCAAAACAGCATCAGACTGGTTGCGAAGGCACTTTTATTATGGTGTACTTGAAGAGAGAACTTCAGCAATGGCAATAACAGCACACTTCTTCATCTTCACTAGACAGGAACATTAAATTAGTTTGCGAAAGAAAAATCATACATATGTTGATGAATTGCTTTATAGTTTAATGTATTTTTTGACCAAGGAATATATGCAGGAAAAATAACTTTGGAATAATAGAAATACTTAAAAAGTGCATTAATGTCAATTCATTCTCATTCTAACTGGCAACATGAACACCTTAACTAGTGAACTGGTCTAGTAGTAATAGTAGTAGTAGTTGTTGTCCGTAGAGTCACTCTCATTCTTCAGGTCGTACTTAAACATCTCGGATCGACTGTAGAGGTAGATAACACCTGCAGAACAGAGGCTCAATGTTAGATTTCTGTGCTAGCTTAACGAATAGCTCAACCTTTTGCGAAGCAAACTTATTTAAATTTTTTTGGCGAGAGTGAGATGAGAAGATTGATACCACACTCTCACATTTGGTTGTTGAATAGGAAGCTGGAGCCAGGAGATGGTTATCTTGGCCTAGCTTAGGTTAGCTTAGCTTAGCTAAGCTTAAAGGCAGGTCTAGCTCTGTCAAATGTTGACAAAATCTCTTGACTAGTACCCCTAGAGCTCACTTATTAGCTCATAACCATTACTAATTTACAAGCAACCAGCAGAGATTGCATGAAGTTACTGTGTTAGGCCAAGAAATGGACCAGCACACAAGAACTTGTTGTGTTTAAACTCCGGTTTTAGCATAGATTAAACAAATTAGATGTATTGTGCTAATCAGTAATCTTTAGAGGTGCTGGTAGGCAGATTTTATTACCTCTGGAGAGTTAGGCTAGCTTGTTCTCCCATTTCCAGTCTTATGGCTAAACTAAGCTAACTGTCCCACTGTAGCCATGTGTTTAATGGTCAGACACTATGCAAGGGGTGTTGATCTTCTCTCAGTAACTCTCAGTCAACTCTCAATAAGAAAGCCCATAATTGCATTTCCCTTAATGTTACAAATGTCACTGTCTTGAATCAGATCTCAAGCCAGTTTTAAATGTTACTCACCGTCGTCCAGGACAGCTGCAGTCACCTTGCCGGTCAGGTCGGGGAAGGCCTGATCCACCCGCTGGGGGTATCCGGCGTCCATAGTCCTTCTGTCCTCATCATAACTGAAGAAACACAGACAGTAATTAGATCCATTTAATGAGGGTATAAGGATAAGAACAGTTCACTGGCCTACTGAAATGAAAAATTAACATATACTTTGAACACACCTGTAGTAAGAGTCGCCCACAAAGAATAGAGTCTTGCCATATTCCGCGTCATGAAGGGCTGCATCAACTTTCCTCACACCTCGCAGACGAAACCTCTTTCTTATTCTTTTGGGATAGCCACGCACAAGGCTATTGTCAGAATAGGCCCACACTCTGCGGCCTGCAGGAAGAAGAGTTTAAAAAACAGTTACAGTTGATTTAGGTAAGTTTTGAAATGGAGCCTCTGGGAGTTAAGGAGAACACATACCTTTAAAGAGAAAGATTCTGCCTGACTTTGGGTTTTCATAAGCAGCGTTGACTTTGGTGGGGCCATTGGGCCAGGAGTCTGCGATGAGACTTTTCTCAAATGTATTGCTCTGAGGGTTCTTGGCACAGAAGAAGCTGAGAGCACAAACCAACATGACCATTTTGTAAGTTACTGTAAGGTGACTTTGGATTCAGATGTGTTAGCGCTCTACTGTATGTAAGTCAGTCTGATACCTGTCCTTGAAGAAGAGCATTTTTCCTCGCAGGGTGGTAACAGCGTCCCAGGCCGTGGCTGGATCGCAGACATCGGGGGTGGTGGTGGTAGTTTTGGTGGCGGTGTTGGTGGTGGTTTTGGTAGCGGTGGTGGTTTTGGTGGCGGTGTTGGTGGTGGTTTTGGTAGCGGTGGTGGTTTTGGTGGCGGTGTTGGTGGTTGTGGCGGTTTTGGTGGTCGTGGGGGTGGTTGTGGTGGTGGTGGTGGTGACTGGGGGCTGAGTTTCAGGCTGAACAGGGTTTGAACCTGCAGGTTAAACAAAATGAGTCATCAAGTCTTAAGAAACCCCTGCATTCAATTGCAACAAAGCTTGAACAGTTGAGCAGCAACAACAAGTATCGTGCAATAGTTTGTCCAAGCTTTAGGTCAGGTGCTGTTTGTACAAACATTCATAAATGGACTGACAGGTAGTACTAACCATAGAGAAACTGGATGCCGTTGATGTCATCCTGGGGCAGTTCGAAGGTGTCAGGGTTTCTGTATGAGTACGTAGGGAACATGAGAGCCCCACTAACACGAGAGTGATCCAAACCCAGGGAGTGGCCAAATTCATGGGCAGCCACAATGAAGAGGTTGATGCCTATGGAAGATACAGAAACACTCTATAAAGACTATCAAGATATTACATTTTTTAATGTCAAAATACACACAGTAGAGTTAATTTCAGCTAATTTTTGTCCGAAATATGAAGCCAAAATGCCAAGACCTGCAGTACCTTTGAAAGGCCACTTGATGTTTACATTAACCATAACTTATGCATATAAAGGGCACGCTCGCTTTCAGTGACACTTCCGAGCTTGCCAATTCTGTGTCTGGCAGTTCAAAGTTAAAACAGGACAGTTGACAATTGATCGATTGACTAACAGTACTGAGCTGTTAGTATTTGAAGCTAACTTTTGGGACCTATTGTGTGGCTCCACAATCTGCCATTGCTTTAAATAAAAAAAATGGTGCATTGGACTAAACAGAGATGACAGGGCTCGCTCTACTCGAGGGCTCTGGCTTTAATCGGCCTCATCTCCACCACTCTCCACCTCTTTGCCCATTTTTGGATAAGCTGGGAGTTAGGCAGAGTTGGGAACTGCCAAGATTGCAACAGCCTGAGATGCCATAGTGAGATTCACAATGGCTCTTCAGAAACGTATGGGTGACGTCAACTCCATGTTTTATGCAGCCTGTTGAGTTTGAACAACTACTAATTATATACAGTTAGCTAGTCTAGGCTTGTGGTTCATGAGGGTACAACATACGGTGGCCATACATGATGAGTTATTGTAAGATGATTAATGGGAGAGGAAAGAAGAATATAGAGAGTTATGTTACACCAATGCATGGTCATTTTGGACCTTTCTGTGATTTTTGCTTTTTAGATTAGATTGGCTTCCTATGAGTCTTGCTTTTCTTATGCTAAATATATATAGAGATTTCTCCTGGAAAATAAAGTTTGAATTAAGAAGCAAAAAAGAAAATTAAGAAAGAAAAAAACCTGCTGATGGAGTAGGCAGAGAATGTGAATAGGGAGAGTGATAGAAACTAAGGTGAAACAAGAATGAACGGATGCACATTCACTCACTCATTCAACTCATAGACATTTGAAACATGACTAGAAGCCCCAATAACACATGTAAAGGTTTATAAGCCAAAAAGGTTCAGAACCATTTGTTTAATTTGACATTGTGTTGTATCTTATATGCTTCTCGTATTTCTTATGTAAAATTTCAATCTGAAAAGTAGTAGAAGTACAAGTAATTACTGTAAACAAAAGTATTGTAGTAAAATGTACAATAACTCTCTCTGAAACTCAATGAAGTGGAAGTATAAAGTAGCACTCAATGGAAATTCTCAAGTGCCTCAATAACGCTTGGCTGATTGGTCTTAATTTCCACTGTTGAATTTTCCACATGCCGAGCATAAGTAAAAAACTCACCTCTGTCTGACTTATAAGTGAAGGGCTCAGCATCGTCGAAATGAGCGTCTCCTCCAATGCCAGAGGATGGGCCAAAGGCATGAGCAAGAGTGCCATCAGGGCCATCAAAGGGGAAACCATCGCCGTGTGCTGTTAGCAAGAACATGTTCATGTCAGGGGTTGAAAACTAGCACAATTAAATCTACTGTCTAATATTGTTTTGGACAAACCTGAGCTAAGGTACTTTGAAAAATTCTGCTTTAATATGATATAATATAATATAACATAACATAACATAATATAATATAATATAATATAATATAATATAATATAATATAATATAATATAATATAATATAATATAATATAATATAATATAACAAGGCCTACTTCTTTATAGAGGACCACAATTGTTGCGGAAATAGTAATAAAGTATTCAACTAATTGTACAATGAAAATAGGTATTAATAAATTAATTTATCAATTCAAGTTTCAGTCTTTTCATAAATAGACTTAATGACAAGGTAATTCATTATTTGATATTTTAATGGGCAATAAAAAGATGTGCAAGTGAAATAATAATCCATCAATAGATAACTCAAATTAAAAATAATTTCCAAAAAACAACATTTAACATTCAATAAGTACATCAACTAAACAACATGAATTAACATTAATAAATAGGGTTGTACAATTAATAAATTAATTTGTCATCTAATTTATTAATGCTTATATTTATTGTACAATGCTTTTCTACTAATTACATGACACTTGTGGTGTGAAATACTTCTGTACTTCACTGAAGTCATACTGAGAATGTAAGGCTTTTACGGTAATATTTTTAGATCATAGCATTTCTACTTTTACTGTAAGTCGAACATTAGGAGTACTTATGCCACCACTGACAGTTATTGAGTACTTACCTAGGCGGCTGAAGGAGATCATGATGTCAGCGGTGCCGCTGTTGATTCTTGTGAATGTTAGAGGAGTGACTTCGGCCCAAACCTGCAGAGCTTTCGCGATGGAGTCATCCACCTCTGCCACAGACATGTCAGGTGTGTAGTTCTCTATCCTGTAGGACAGAAAAAAAATAAAGAATATATTAGGAATACTGCAATTACTCTTTTTACACTCTTTCTCTCTTTAGGTCATTCACCTGTAGGTGAGGCTGTTTTTCTGCCACTTTTCGTCTTCTCCAAATACGGAGAAAGCAGCTGGTTTGTTGTCTGGATTGCCACATCGGGGCTTCTTCATCACCTCCAAGGTCTCAGCATCCGGTATCCCGGTGATCTGGAGACCAAAGAATCTCTGCATCTCTCTCAGCTTCTCGGTCATCGGGCCGATCCCCCGTCTGAGCGTATTCTCCTCTGTTAGGTTGAAGAATTTCTTCAGGTAGCTCTGTTTAAGAAGGTGAGAATTTAATAGCTAGGATTGAGTACTTTTTTTTTAGAATTTGAGGAACAGTGAATGTTTACAAAATACATACTCAGATGCAAAAAAGGAGAACACACGCATGTCAAATCAAAGAAGAAACAAAAAACATACATACCTCTGCAAAATTCTCATCTTGCACTGAAACTTTGGATATTGGCAGGCAGTAAACTGCAGCTGCCAAGCCCAGCACCATGCACAGACTGCAAGACCTCATGCTTCCTAGTTGAATGAGATTTGTTTGTCTGTGCTGGAATCAGCTGTTATATAGGCTGGATAGTAGATGCATTGCGAATTGGGCATGTTGAGCAAGTACCTTCTTGAGTCACCGTCTCAAGATTTATTCAATGTTTGGGTGACGGGAGAAGCTTGGATTTCTCTTGTTTAAGATTATCTTGGGATTTATATTCTGACGTTGTACTTAGATTTTAACGCAACCTGGATTCAGAGGTCTTGACTAACAAAGTGTCTTCTCCAGCCCTCAGGCTGCTGTTGCAACTGAACAGACAGACATGTGTCTTGTGGGCGAGCACAGACACGCTGCGCCGTGGCGTGAGCAAAAGTCCTTCTGATGTGTTATGTAGTAATTGTAGTAACCACAGATCATGTTGTACAATGTTACCTATTAAACACGTCAGCTGAACAGCTACATCAGCATAGTTTATAAATGAGTTAACATTAGTAATTTTGGCATCATTAGGGTTAAAAAAAATCAGGTTTTAATGATTTTGATTTATGATTGTAGTAAATAAATTCTGCATCATATCTATAAGTGCCATTTGTACAAAGAACCTCATTGTTTTTCAGCTGATACAGAAGCTGTAAATGTTTCCTTTCGTCATCTAGGTCGTTTTCTTATTTATCCGTACAGATCTATTTCAGTGTGTATTTATATATCTATATGGATAACATTTGTACATTATATTGTAAGTGGAAATTTACTCTGGGGTTACTGTTTCTTAACCCGGACACGGGGAGGAGCAGCATTATCTTCCTTGTGCAACTTGTGCCTCAGGTAAATTGACCAACACTAGTACATGCAGACAGCGTGGATTAAAGTGCTGCAACGGAAAAGCCGCATCTTCATCAATTGACATATACACTAAGTCAGAGGACGCCTCTGCAGCACACTGTGTGAGCTTGTTGGACATCTCATTTTGAAGAAATGGTCGTTAATGTGTTGGACCCACACTTTGAGGCTATGAAAGCTGCCACTCCTCTGGGAATGCTTTCCACAAGACTATGTTTTAAGTGTTTCCGTGGGAATTTGTGCCCATTCAGACTAAAGAGCAATTGTGAGTTCAGGCACCAATGCCGGTTGAGAAGGCCTGATGTGAGATCAGTGTTTTAATTCCATCCATAGGTGTTCAATAAGCTTATTCGAGCTCCTCCACACTGAACACACCTAACCATGTTTTATATGGACCTTGCTTTGCGCACAGGGGCACAGTCACGCTGGAACGTTTAATCAGCTAAAATGTCTTCATATTCTGTCACGTTAAAGAGACCTATCACTGTAAATAAGAGGCTGGGCCCAAACCCTTAAAAACAGCCTCAGGACATTATCCCTCCTCCACCAAACTACACATTTCGGCAGGTAGCGTTCTTCTGCCAGATAGTGGAGCGGGATTCATCAATCCAAAGAATGTGTTTCTACTGCTCCAGAGTCCAGTAACAGTTTGCTTCACATCACTTCAGCACGTGCTTGCCATTGTACATGGCGATGTGAGGCCTTCATGCAACTGCTCTGCGAGGGAAACCCATTTCACGAAGCTCCAGATTCACAGTTCACGTGGTGCTGTTGCTCCCAGAGACAGTTTGGAAACTCCGTAGAGAGTGATGCAAAGATGGTAACTGTTTTTTTTAGCACAATGTGCTTCAGCACTCATTGGCCTCATTCTGTGAGTTTGCGTGGTCTACCACTTTGTGTCTGAGCCGGCATTGCTCCAAAGCCTGATTTGGGGCAGGGCGATCGACTCTTTTGATTAGCGTTTTGCCTGACGGAAATGAAATAGCCGTGCAATGTTTTCAATTCATGCTTCAGGTAAAGTACTGAGCATCACTTTTTGCTGTCAAAGATATGTCATTTCCGATGAGCGACACTTATCAATACTGTCAAACGCCCCATCATAAATCAGGCTTTACAGCTGACTGGGGCAGATCTAGTAGCGCAGACATTTTATGGACTTGCAAAGGTGGCATCCTTTGACAGCATCACGTTTAAAGTTACTGACCTCTTCATGAAGAGATTTCATGGCTATTTGCTGGATTGTATGCTCCTGTTAGCAGAAGGGGTGGCTGAAACACCTGAACTCAATAATTAGTACAGGTGTCCACTGACCTCTGGACATATAGTGTATGTATGTGTATACTGCTCCAAAATATAAATCTTAGCATTTGCCAGTAAAATGTGTGACCAATTGTGCTGCATATATATATATATATATATATATATATATATATATATATATATATATATATATATATATATATATATATATATATATATATAAAAAAAACTTTAACACTTTAAAAGTCAAATGTTAAATAGTATTTTTGACCAATGTGAAAAAGACACACAATTTGATTTTTAATTAAATTCTTTATAAATGAATAGCAATCCTCTCTGTACCCAGGATAGAACATAGAATATGTTACCTCTTTTATTTTGTATATAAAGTTGCTTAAAGTGAACATTCATGTCATGTATCTCCCAGTAAAAGTTAGCTCCTTTGTGTTAGACAGTTTTTCGTGTGTTGTAACCAGCAGCATTGATGCTATCAGATCTAAATGAATTTGCAGTCTGATTATGCCACAACAAATTCCTCCATGATCTTGTCTTGGGTAAGACAGCGTAATTACTTGCATGAATCAGCACGGCCATTTCCTAAGGCACATTTTTAGCTGTTGGAGAAACTTACAGGAGAGTGAGCAGACATTACTGGAGCTCTCCAACCGCATAAATGTCCTTCAGTTTACTAACTTGTTGGAAATTTAGCTGCAACAACTCAGTTCAATCCAGTGACCTGCTGAGGGGAAGTTAGACAGAAACTAGTTGGAAATTAAAATGGCATGATCATCAGAAGTTAAGTAGAAACCAGTTGGAAGTATCCTGGTTAGAGTTTTTCCAGTATTTTTTAAACTGCTTGTTGGAAAAATAGCAGTATACTATTTCTTAATCATTTTGGGGTATTTTTAAAAACATTTTGCGGTAATTATTGTGGTAATTTGGGGGGAATTTCAAAGAACTTTCAGAACTGTTAATTGGTAATCATCTACTTACCATGATATTACTGGATTTTGTAGGAAATAATCATTAGCCTATTTTTTCTTTGCAGTTTTCAGCTAAAACAAGCAAATTTGCTTGTTACACAGTTTAAAACAATGATATGACCCAGACTGACAGCAGAAGCTGCACGCCAGTGTCTGGTTGACAGTTGACAGTAAGCGTGGTGATCAGATACACACAATTGTTCCGCAGGCAGCTCATAACCATGATCGTTGCCAAACAGCACCTCTGGTTGATGTGATGACTCTCAGGTTAGTAGTGAGTTTAGTGAGTTAGGTAAAGTGATGCTGTAATTGTGGCTAATGCAACACAGTGCAAAAACAGACACATCTTCGCACGCACACACACACACACACACACACACACACACACACACACACACACAAACGCAATCTTACTTATGTAACTACATTGACTTACATTAGTTTCCTGGAACCACAACCAGTATGTGCCACACCCTAACACTAACACTAACCTTAAAGTGACCGCTTGGGTCTTTTTTACTTCTTTTTTTTTCTTTATGGAACTGTTATTTCTGTTCCACATACAGGTTTCTGCACATCTTTGTTCTCCATCTGGTCTCTCCCGCACAGTTAGATGTCCTATTGAGAGCTGTCAGTTTAAAATGCTGAAACAGTGGTGAAAGAGGTGGGTACAGCAGCCCAAAGTGCCAAGTACTGTTACTTGCAAAAACAAGTAGGCCTATTCAAGTAGAGGTAAAGGTAGTGATCAAAATAACAAAAGTTGAGTATGAAATTACTTAGTGAAGAAATGACTTGAGTCATGAGTAACGCACTACTACCTTTTGTTTGATGTGGGTCCGACTAATATGATTATTTCAACCACAGATGGTCTTCTTCAGGTAGAGGTAAAAAGGGGGAAGCACATCATCATCATCTCCTGGTTAGAAAAAATACCACATGTACACCAGAACAATATTCCCAGTTTGTATTTCTCAAGTGTGAACAAAATATTTCAGTCTTATTATATTGAATTGAGTTACAATTATATGATTTGCTTCTTGTCTATATTATGATCTGGAAAAGTAATAACAAATTGTGTGTACGTGCGTGTCTGTTCAGCCTGAAAGTAAATACAGAGAGCGTCAAGATGTTGCAGTGCCCTTAAACTTTGATAAATCCAGTATAGATGTCCCAAGTCTCAGTGGGAACGCCCCCCCCATATATAGCTCTGTCCAATAGAGAGCCAAAGCCACGCCCCTTTCAATTGACCCCATTGGACCTTATTCCGGAAAAAACTTTGTATAGAAGTGAATGGAGAGAGTGACAAATTTCTGATCCCGCTTGAATTTTACATATCAAACTGTGACTTTCTTGACTTGGAAAATTATCTTTTAAATTTTCAGACGTGTACATCATCGCACAACTCAAACGGGGTCAAAAAATGTACAAAGAAAGAAAGAAAGTCTTTGGTGGTTAGACTCCATCCTGATGAATTAATATTTGTGGAGGTGACGGAGCTATACGTAGAGTAGGAAACCCCCATGAGTCTAGTCACTGGTGATGGTGATGGGGGAGGAAAGAATCCTGGAGACCTGACAATGGGGGGATTTGATTGTGGCGAGCGGAACCTAGCCACTGGATGCAGAGCTGGAGGAGGATGGGGTGGAGGAGGGTCGCACGTTTGCCTGAAATAACAACTGACAGCAGAGAGGAGAGTGGTTTCAAGTTTGACAGCAGGGATGTGATTGGCTGATGGTGTTCGAGGGAGAATCTGGTTGGTTAAATGGAGAGAGAGTACATGAAGAAACGCCCATGTCAGGCGAATGGAGCGAGCAGGGAGAGACTTGAATGAAAACATAGTCTTCCTGATTGAACTTACGCTGAGTTTCAATTGTGTCTCCCCACTGACTTCATCTTATTCATCGGGCTACACCAATGTGCGCGACTAACTGGATGCACAGGTTAGCTTGGATATTTCTCTACGTCACGGCAGAAAGCAAGAGTAATAGTAGTTGTGAAGCATGGCCGGTGTGCATACATTAAACTTTTAAGTTTTAACACGGCAGACACACTGCTGCTCTCTGTCGCCCCGGGGCTCTGATGACTTCTCAGCTGCAGCCTGCTGCACTAAGCGCTGCTAACTCATCTGTAAATATTAGCGGTACATTGAACAATCATGTGGAGGAGTGGCTGTCAGTGGCGGTCCTAGCATGCATGACGCCCCCTGGGCGAACCTCACCTTCAGCTGAACCCATCCCCCAGCCCCCTCCACCTTCCCCTTCTTCCACAACCTCTGTATGTGAGACTTTACAAAACAGAGGACGCCTAGCCGCCCACACTCACACGGCAACATGACATAAGTGACTTGACATGTAACTAAGCAACACAAAATCCAGTTGAAATGTATGCAAATAAATTTAAGGCACCCAGTATGGGTAGGCACTGGGGGGCGATCCATCAAGATCAGATAAGCCCAGAGGTGGCCGCTACAGAGCCGGCTACTGATGGCGACTGTTTTTTTTTTTGTTTTTTTTGCGGGTGCTCATGCTGCCCATATGAGGAACTGCCCCTGGTGGCTGTGGAATAGGATAACAGAGTGCCAGCAGACCTGGGACCAGCTGACTAACAGCCTCTTAACATGATGTGCATGAATTCATAAAATAATAGATCCATTAAAGTAGTGCTACCACACAGACACTTAGGCCGAAAGAACTGACCACATGTTTCAACTCCTGATTACACAGTTATATAGTAATAAGCAACCTGCGTGGCTTCATATGGATGGCAATGTCGGCCAGTTAGGTCAGCTGCTCCTCTGACTTTTGGTGATCTACAGGATGAATTGATCCAGAATTTTGTGTAGATTTTTGTGGTTCCCAGCCGATACAACCTGTGACTTGATGATCTCATGACAGTTCCTCTAGCCCCACCATGAGGTTCACTTTTGTGGTTCAGAGTGAAAGAGCTCAACAGCTGTTATGGCCATGATGTTTGGTGCAGACATTCCCGTTCCCTTTTAATCTGGCACCATCACCTGGTCAAAACTTTAATTTGTTCAGTACTTTGGTTCATGACTCAATACCTGCTAAACTTAAGACATTCCCATCATCCTCTGCTTTGTTTTCTGTTTAGTGCTCATTAGCAACTGTTAGAGTGCAAACATGTTAAACTAAGATGCTGAACATGGTCAACATTATACCTCCATTAAGTATAATTAAGCATCAGGGTGTGCATGGTTCTTTAGAACATTAAAAGTTAAATATGTTCTCAGGTTTCTTACTTGGTAATGTTGTTCCTTAGGAGTACAATTTTTAAAATGCATACATTTTTTAGAAATTTTTCCCCCATAAACTTTGATAGAAAGAAATGGTGATACATAATTCAAGTGTAAAAAAAATCAGTCTTTTCATTTTCCATTTTTAAGAAGAGTTATCAGCCCATAAACACTTTCCTGAGTGAGTAGCCAGAAGGGTAATGGAGTAAAAATGCACAATATGAGTTAATACATTTAAAACATTTAAATTACTTTAAATCACGGAATCACAGAAAGCTTAATAATAAGAGTAATTCAAGTGGTTGTTTGGTGAAGGGCCTCCAATGGGAGAAAAAACCTCTGATTGTAAAATGTATTTTGTGTTTTGAGTATCGTGCTACCAGGCTTTAAATCAGGGTGGAAAGGGTGATTTCCACAAAATTTTCCCAAGGGCAATTAAAGAGGTCAAAGCGAAAACACCGCTTTGAATTCCAGCTGTGGTGACCTTATCTGGAGATCTACCAAAGATAGATAGATAAGTGGGGACATATTTTCTGTTCTTAAATTTTGGAAATTGTATCAAAAAAATGATTCTGAGAAGCATGAACAGAAGAGGTGGGTCAGGTCACAGAGGGTCTGCCTGGGTAAACTTCAACTGTCAAGTCTGACAGTCCTCAAAATGATTCTTTGCAGTACGTTCATTTGTATAAAGCTTAGTTTTGCAAAGCTGGAGGAAGACTTAATGGCATCCAGAAGTCATTTGAACCTGCAGTTTGTTCTCCCACTGAGTTTAAATTTTGGTTATGACAGAGCTAAAGATAAGATTGTTTTTCAGGTTTTTATTGCACTCTCATGGACATTATCTTCTAAACTTCATTTGCTGAATAACAACAAAACACACAAACTTTCTTTGACAATTTTTATTTGCTAATTCACATTGCCGATTTCTTTTCACATCTTTTTTTTATCTTGAGCATACATACATTCATACGTTTTGTCACAGTGGTTTACACATCTGTGTAAACATGTTCAATTAATTGTCAATCAATGTATCAAATAATGTATGTAACATGTTCCAAGTTCTCACAGTGAAACTGTATGAAACACAAATCAAAAAATAAAAGCAGCAAAATAATCAATGCAATAATCAAACAACTAATATGATATGAATAAATTAAGATTAAATAGCACTGTATTCACTTGAAATAGCATGGCTGACACCTCAAATAAAAAAAAATGATTTAAAAAACATAAGGTGCTGTTCTCAGGAAGGCCATATAACCAGTATATACCCCCTGAGTGTATAAAAATGCCATCATATATGATTAAATATATTTTAACATGTTGTGGAAATTTTAATGCTGGTGTCTTCATCTAATTCAAAATGCCTTCATGAGCAGCTTGGCCAGTAAACTGGTCTAGAAGTTAGTGCAGGGCAGAAAGTAGCTGTTCCTCAGTACACGGAACAACCTCTTGCTCCTCAGGCTGTACTCAAACATGTAGGGTCCACTGTAGATGTAGGTGAAACCTGCGGAAGAGAGGCTCAGTGTTAGTTTCTGTAGACGCAGACTTTTTCTCATTTCAGTCGTCTTGACTTGTAAAAAAAACCTAATGATCTTTACATGTTACTCACCTCTGTACTGTAATGCTGCAGTCACCTCGCCGGTCACATCGGGGAAGGTCTGATACACTGGCTTGGGGAATCCCTCATCCATGGTCTTTCTGGCCTCATCATAACTGAAGAAAAACACAGACAGTACTTAGACTGACTCACCATCTTGTCAACCAACATCTGTCATTATTATTATCAATATCAGATTTATGTTACATCAGGTAATTTGAACACACCTGTAATAATCGCTGCCAACGAAGAACAGAGTCTTGCCAGAGTTGGCATCATAGAGGGCCGCATTCACTTTCTTTACGGTTTGGGGCAGACCAAAGCTGGAAAGCGGTTTAGGATAGCCACGTACAAGATCGTAGCCACTGAAAGCCCACACTTTACGACCTGGATAGAGATGAAAGGAAAATGTTTTTTAGTAAAGGCATGTTAAGGTAATAATGCAGTCAGATTTGGCACTTTAGGTGAATACAGAGAACAAACACATCACCTTTAAAGACTAAGACACTGTCTAGTTCTTGGCTTTCATAAGCAGCGTCAATGTTGACGGGGGCATTGGGCCAGAAGTTTGTGATGAGACTCTGCTGAGGTGTATTGCTCTGAGGGTAGCTACGCCAGAAGAAGCTGAGAACACACAAGAACAGATAGAAGTTTATAAACCAGCTCCAGACATTTCAGGTATTTGAGCGTTCTATTGTATGTCTACAATACCTGTCCTTGAAGAAGAGCATTTCTCCACGCAGGGTGGCAACGGCGTCCAAGACCATGGTTGAGTCACAGGCATCAGGGGTGGTGGGGGGCTTAGGTCCAGGTCCAGGTCCAGGTTTGTCAGGGTTTGGACCTGGAGGTTAAACAAAATGACATCATCAAAGATTGTGGAGGAGTTTTTCTTTTCAAGGATTTAGGTCAAGTGCTGTTTTTGGCATCAATGAACTGAAAGGTAGTACTAACCATAGAGAGACTGGATGCCGTTGATGTCATCCTGGGGCAGTTCGAAGGTGTCAGGGTTTCTGTATGAGTACGTGGGGTACATGAGAGCACCAGGATCATTAGAGTGAGACAAACCCAGGGAGTGGCCAAACTCATGGGCAGCGACCACGAATAGGATGACGCCTACAGCAAAAACACAAGGTCACTCACAGTTCCTCTCCATGTACAGTGTATATCATGTCAAAACATACACTGACAGAATCGTTGGTAACTAAAAGAGACACTATGCAGAGTGTAAATAACAAACTGACCAGCATTTGAGCGGAAAGTGAAGGTCTCATCTTCGTCAAAATGAGCATCTCCTCCAATGCCAGGGGATGGGGCGAAGGCGTGGGCAAGTGTGCCACCAGGGCCATCAAAGGGGTAATAATCACCATGTGCTGTTTGCAAGAACATATTCATGTCAGGGGTTGAAACCAAACAGAGATACAAGCCAGTGACTGGAATTGTGTTAAAAGAAGTAAATCAAAGCTTGGTTTATAAATTAAATCTGAGCGCTACGATTGATCAGCTGTCCGACGGGATTCAAGGCACAGAAAACTCATGAAGTCAAAGCAGAGATGCAACAACCAATAAACTGAGCACAGGGAGAGTATATAACTGGGAAAGACATGAAGAGGTATTGTGTACTCACATCCGCGTCCGAAGGAGATCATGATGTCAGCGGTGCCGCTGTAGATTCTTGTGAATCTGAGAGGAGTGACTTTGGCCCAAACCTGCAGAGCTTTCTCTATGGAGTCATCCACCTCTGGCACAGACATGTCAGGTGTGTAGTTCTCTATCCTGTAGGACAGAACAGTATACTACATTAATTACATGCATTACCTAAAGGAAGTTTCTCTCACATGCTTTCTCTCTTGAGATCATTCACCTGTATGTCAGGCTCTTTTTCTGCCACTTGAAGCTATTTCCAAATATGGAGAACTCGCCGATGTGGCTGTCTGGAACACCACAGCGGGGCTTCTTCATCATCGCCAAGGTGTCACCATCCAGAGTCCCGGTGATCTGGAGACCAAAGAATTTCTGCATCTCACTCAGCTTCCTGATCAGAGGGCTCATCCCCCGTCTGATAGTCGGGCCGGTCTCCTCCGTTAGGTTGAAGAATTTTCTCAGGTAGCTCTGCAAGAAAAAACAATGAATACTTAAATATGTGTCAGGTGTAGAACGTACGTGATATAGGTAAGGAAAAGGGGATCTGTTTGTTAAAAGAGATAAAGCTCCTTCATTTGTCCCTGTGTTTACAGTGACAGAACAACAGAGTTCCACATGCACTTGCAAAATAGTGAGAATACAAGCATAAAAGGCAAAACAAGCCTACATACCTCTGCAAACTGTTCATCCTGCACAGTAACCTGCTGTATTGGCATGCAGTAAACTGCGACTGCCAGGCTTAGTAGAACGCTCAGATTGAAAGTCTTCATGTTTCGTCGAATGCGACTTGTGTTTCTGTGCTGCAGGAAGCTGCTATATATATGCTGAAGACGGGTTGTGTTTAGAAACGTCATCCTCAACTCAATTTCTCAATAATCCTATTTTGGGTAAGAGAGGAAGTTGGGTTACGATTGCTCATTCAACAAAAAAAAATTCCAAGATGACACACTGTCATTATGATGACATCAAACAGGAGGGGGTGTTTCAGATAACAGAATATGCTTGGGAAAACAATCTCATAAATCTACCTTTACCTCTGCTAGTAGTACTACTTTAACATATTTTTCAGATTCACTTGCAGGTTTAGTTTTTGTTGTTTTGTATAATCGGTTTCAGTTGCTGGTTAAAACATCAATTCATAAAAATTAAATGAAAGGACAAGCATTTTTATAACCAAATAAGATATGAATGTGTATATTCAAAAAAATAAAAAACGTATCTAGATCCAGATCTGTTCAAAGATACTGAAACAATGATAGACATGCATAGGATACATGTAGTGAATTTGACAATATATGACCATATTTGATAAATTGTAAATGTAAATTACTTAGTTAATTGACTGTTTACTACCAATACAAAGCTTTATAAACCTATTCATAAAGCAGTTGTAAAGCTTTATAAACCCGAGTTGTTACTTCAAAATGGCCATCCAAATAATGTTTATAGATAAACTACACAATATTTATTAACATTTACATTTGACGTATTATAAGCATCAGTTGCAATGTAACAAAATAATTTCTTAATGCATGTTGTATAAAGCATTTCACTGTTTGTTAACAGTCAAATAGCTATTAACTAAAGCTTAATAACTATAAATGTACCAATTATTAATGATGGTGACTGTAAAGTGGAACCCTTCATTCTAAAGAAATCTGTACATTTTTAGTCATGCGGTTGGTTTTAGTGTCACTTCTGAGATGTCTGACAGCATTGTTTGTCATATTGTCTCATAGTCTGTCATCAATAATCTGATCTTTGACTCATAAACCATCACACTATTGTTCCGTCTGTGCCACGTCATGATTAACAAAAGTCCCCTAACTCTACATTTCAAATAGAGCTCAAGGACACATGTGTTGTTCCGGACACATAGACTGTTGTGCAGATTATTGAAGGTTATTTAAGATGAAAGATCACAGGGGGTGAAGCTAATAGTCACACATCTTTGCATACTGTTGGAATAATGAATCTCATAGGATAACTGTGTGTATCAGAAGAGCCTCTGAGTGCAAACTTTATTTTTTCCAGCCAGATTAATCTTTAGTATCCTTCAAGTACGGCAATGATTAGTTAACTTAAAGCGTGTTATATTGGAAAACCTAATTTAGCACTGAGTATATTTGAGGTTTAATTAAATTGTAGAAAAGCACAAACTGAAGTGTATTTAGTGATTTTTTGATGTACTAAAGTGGAACAGCTTCAAATATTCTTTGTACACTTTAAGTATATTGCTATGTGTGTACTAATATACTTTACATGCTTGATTGGTTTATTCAAAGTCTACCTTAGTAAATTAAAAATCTATTGTGAGTCTCAAATATACATATAATATACCATTAATATATTCTTATTGTGTAATAGTATGTTCAGTTAAACTTTTGCTTTATTTCAATTACTGAAAAAGGACACTTTGAATATACTTTATTTTTACTTTGCTGTACTAATTTGTACATTATATAGCCTTACACACAACAGCGTAACAAATGAAAGTATGAAAATATATTTCACTCTTTTCCACATTCATTTTCCATTAATCACTAAAATGGCATTGTTATGTAGATTATGTGACAGGTTAGGAAGCCTTTGAGGAAAATCCTCTGCAGGACTTTGTAAGGGCATTTGAGGTCTGATGAGCATCAGTCCAAACAAATCAAGAATCCACATAAAGCAACGCCATTCCACTGATGACCTCCATTTCTTCCAGTCAGGACACAGGTGGGCTGTGGGTCAGGCTCAGGCTCTGAACCATCCCTCCGCAGGACCTCGTGCACTGCTCCATGGCTGGCCTCAGTGTGTCTGTTCTGTTGGGTAAAATACTTATCTTATATCCACTGCCCTTCTCCTCTTCCACACCCCGTCACCTGCAACTGTTAACTTTTGAATTTTGAGTGACCAATAAGTCGTATCTTGTCGTTATGGGTGTGTATGTGTGCATGTGGAAAATGTTGCGCGTAGTGCAGGTAGTGACTTGAAAGATGAATTGACTGAACACAAGAATGAATACGCTGGCATGCTCTCTACAACGGGTTACATATGCTTGAATAGAGGAGGTGCGTGAACCAGAGAGAGTTGAAAGCCTGACACTGCCATTGAGGGGGTCATGCTGGTGGTTGCACTAGTGAAGGAGTTGTGTGAATACTCAACCCAAGGGGGAAAGGTGCACCAGGAGGCTGGGCGTCGAGTGGCCACACAGCGGAGGGCTGACTCCAGGTCCTGGTTTGCACTTTGGTCTGACCATTAGACTGGGGATGGTAACCAGATGTGAAGTGGACAAAATGGACTGACTTGAGAAAGCGTCGATTATGGTGAGTGTCAAGGTCAAGGTAAACTTTATCATGACACAAGTGGGAAATTCCTGTGGTCACCATTGCATGTTCCATTGCTATATACTGTGAAGCATTAAAAGAAAAGAAAAAACATAAATACAAAGCATTAAGAGAACATTGGGGAAACATGACAAGCATGTATGAATAAATAAAAATGTTTGAATGCTCATATAGAGTAGTTTAAAGTGCTTGGGAGGTTTTTGATCTATTGCTGTGCAGTCTAATCGCGTCGCGAATATCATTCACACATCACAGTTTATAACAGCACGACAAGGTGTCGGCTAGGACATTTTCTCAACCCTTAATGTTGCAGATCACGGTGTTAAAAGAGTGTGAGAAAAACGGCCTGCACATTAGCCTCTGATTTGTGTTACGCATTTGGTTTATAAACACAAGGGGATTGTGGTCTCTTAGAGAAATATGAGATAGGATGCTCCACGCCATCATCCCCATCCTGGAGAAGGACAGCACCCGCCCCTGCATCACTGGCATCAACAGCTAGTTTAAACGGACGGTCAAATGCAGGCGCAGCAGGACCGGCGCATGAGATAACAAAGCCTTTACACAGTCAAACGCCTGCTGGCAACCTTCAGACCAGTGGAAACACCTTTTGGGACTCAACAGATCGGTAAGTGGGGTGGCTACAGCAGAAAAGTTTTGACAAAAGCATCTGTAGTACCCCGCCATCCTTAAAAAAACGACGCAGCTCATGACGTGAACAAGGAGCTGGGAATGACTGAATGGCCTCAACTTTTGAATACACTAGCTTAACTTGCCGTGGCCCACAACTTTTCCCACGTATTTGACCGTAGCTTGACCAAATTCACATTTCGCCAAATTGAGCGCGAAATTGGCATCATGCAGCCTACTGAACACCACCTGAAGCTGCTGAATATGGTCATGCCACGAACTGAAATAGATCACAATACTTTCCAAATAAGCTTCGCACCCCGACAAGCCTGACAAGACTATGTTTACCAATCGTTGGAAAGTAGCAGCAGCATTTCGCACTCCAAATGGCATCACTGTATACTGTAGGAAGGCGCCTAGGGTCACAAACGCAGAAATCTCCTTTGCCCGTTGAGTCAGCGGCACCTTCCAAAACCCTTTTAACAGGTCAAGCTTTGTTACATAAATGGCACTTCCGACATGATCATCACAGTCCTCAACCCGGGGAAGAGGATAACAGTTAGGTTTCGTGACCCCATTCACCTTACGGAAATCTGTGCAAAATCGGTCAGAGCCATCAGATTATCGGCTAGGAGACACGGTAAACTCCACACCGTAAATATAAGTGACCTGCTGTTGCAAACGGAGGCACTTGTTGGGTTTGACTCGGTACTGATGCTGCTTTATTGGCGGCGAATAGCCAACATCAATGTCATGCTGCAGCACACTGGTCCTAGTCGGCACATCTGAAAACAGAGAGAGATGAGATGTTATTAGACCGACCACATCCTCATGCTGAGCCTGAGTCTTCTCAACTGTCCTTGGACCACAGCACTGGACGGGCCACTGACATCCTCATCAGACAGGAAGCAGCCAGGGCCTCCGTGGAATCAGCACTGGACAGGGCCACAGCCTCCTGGGCCTCATCAGTTATTTCAGCACTGGACAGGGACACAACCACTTTGCTCTTTGTACTGACAGGGGACTGAGGGACAGATTCTTTGTCCAGGTATTGTTTCAAGATGTTTATGAGACACAACCTACTTCTCCGCCAGCACTCTGGAGTCACAACTGTGTAGTCCCGGTCACTCACTTTTTCTCGGACTACATATGGCCTGCTATAACGAGCCACATTCCGGACGAGCCACCAAATATGTTACGGCCTCCATTGATAATTTAAACACAGAGCTCAAAAGGGTTGGAGGGAGCAACATATTAGCAACACCACACTCAATCTAATCAGTTAAACATGCTTTATTAAGCAGTTCTCAAAAAGAACAAACAGAAGAGGAGTGAAGACGCCAGCCAATAGGAACAAAAGAGAAGATGCAGGACCAGCCGCGCAGTGAGACGTTGTTCCCGCACCTCCCCCTAAACTGACTAAATGAAAACCTAAAACAAAAGAGACGAAATAACTGAGCTCCCGGTAATCTCCAGCCCAAAAAAGGAATACGACACTCTCTGCCCTTTTATCACCTCGCCCACTCCACCAGAGTTCCGATTAGACTCAGGTGTGCTCAGGTAGTGAGGGAGGAGGGTGCCATGAGAAACAGACAGAGAGGGACACACACCAGAGGCACATGTAACAGTAGGCACAAAAGTTTTGTTGTACCTTGTGGTCCTAATTTTTCTCTGCAGGATTCTGCCACTTGACCTGTTACTTCTTAAAAAAGTCAGGTGAAGAGGGTGGGTCGAGTCATTTAGGATTTGATCAGTCTTTTTTAAACTGAGATCATTGTACAATTGAGCTATAGATACCTGATCAACTCCAATGATCCTACTGGCTATTTTGACTATTCGTTTTAGTTTCTATTGATCCGGAATATACATGTTTCCAAAGGCACAAATAGCACAAAGGATAAGTGTCACAAGTTGGGGGTGAGGGGAATTGAACGACCCAAATGCAGATCAGAACAAGAGGCAGGAAGGGGGGAAACAAAAAGCGAGCTTTATTAAAAACAAAACTGAACACTACAAAAATCAGGAACTCAAAAATGAAACAAGAGTCCAGGGAACCAAAAACAAAGTAGTAAAATAAAACAGTTAAACAAAGTGCAACAAAAAGTACAAATCAAACAAAGGAAAACCAGAAATCAAAGTCCAAACGAAGCTGGGAGGGTGAAGGCGAAGGCTGTGACCCTCGAGAGGCCGGCGGCGAAGGCTGTGACCCCCGGGAGGCCAGCGGCGAAGACAAAGGCGGAAGCCCTCTGGAGGCCGGCGGCGAAGATGAAAGTGAAGGCTGTGACCCTTGGGAGGCCGGCGGTGACAGCGTAGGCTGGGACACACTGGAAGCCGAACCGCCTACAGGGAAACCTTCCAGGACTTTGGCTGGACCACCGACTGAGGATCACTGGGAGGTGTTGGCCTGGGAGCCGACGGAAGGTCGCTGTCGGCTGTCGGCCTGGGAGCCGACGGAAGGTTGCTGGTGGCTGTCGGTCTGGGAGCCGACGGAGAGTCGCTGGCTGGGACAGGCCTCGGCAGGGCCGCCAACCGAGGGGCTGGGACAGGCGTTGGCAAGGCTGCCGACCGAGGTACAGGAACCGGCGTCAGCAGGGCCGCCGACCGAGAACCACTGGCAGATGTCGACCAGGCCGCCGACTGGAAACCACTGGCAGATGTCGACCGGGCTGCCGACTGAGAGACACTGGCAGGTGTCGGCCTCGGTGTCAACCATGCCAGCAGTGGACCCCCCCCAGCAAGCGCCAGGTCGGCCCTCGACCCTAGAGCTGGGGCTCCAGAGCCAGACTTTAGGGAGCCAGGACGCAGCTGTCATCGTCACTTTCTTGGTGGGGGCACCTTGTAGACCAGGCGGGTTCCCCAAAAAGGGTCCACAGAGGGCTTGTCTGGGGTTGAGACTGAGGCCTGGGCTTGGGCTGAGGCATGGGCTTGGGCTGAGGCGTGGGTTGGAAGGCTGGAAAGCTGTGAAGACGAAGCCCCTGGTTGCGGTGAGGAACAGCAGAACTGCGACCGGGAACGTCTCATTTTGGGGGGCACCCTGTACGCCAGCCGGGTCCCCCAGAAAGGAGACCTCTCTGGATTAGCAGGTGCTGGAGATGACCGGAGGCCAACAGGCTGGTGGCTAGCGGGCATCTGACGAGCCCTGCTAGCGGGATTCATCAGAAAGTCCTGAAACCAGCTAATTATATCCAGGCCAGTAACTGCTGGGTCCATTTTTTGTGGTCGGTTTGTTCTGTCTCAAGTTGGGGGTGAGGGGAATTGAAGGACCCAAATGCAGATCAGAACAAGAGGCAGGATGGGGGGAAACAAAAAGCAAGCTTTATTAAAATCTTTGACATCCCTAGTCAGTCCCGGCCACCAGAAGCTTTGACGGAGGAATAGCTGAGTAAGTTGAACTCGCAGATTTCAGGTTAATCTGGAGGAATGCCCTCACTGCAACACTTGTGAACGTGCTGTCCCAGGAACAAACAGGCAGTTGGTGGGACTGGGACCTGTAACAGGATCTGGAGAGGCGCTGGGCCTCATTCACCAGCATCTCAATCTATCAGGTGGCTGCCCCAACAATCCATGATGAGGGCAAACAAGTCGAGGAACGCTTGCCCGTTCCACCCACTCTCTGCTGCGAGAATGATGAAATCAATAGAGAAGCTTGCTGCGGACTGTGTGCCCTGTCGTAACCCCAATCATCTTTTAGCTGCTTCTGAGCCTTAAACTGGGTGATCAAAACCTTACGCATCTCATCTATGAAGGTAGAATAGGTAGAGATAACAGGTGAGTTTCCCTCCCATAACGCCTCCCTCCCCACTGAGCTGCTCTACCCCTTAACAAGTTCATGATATATGCTATGCAGGCTTTATCACTGGCATAACTAGAAGGCTGTAAGTGAGAACACTGGGGAATAAATCTACCACAGGTGCCTAACTCACCGGGGTAATGCTCCGGAGGGGGAATAATAGCAGGGGAGAGGGGAAATTGGGAAGAACTAGAGGCACGTGGGTTACTCGCTGATGCAGGAGGAGAGGGGGTGGGGCGAGTAGTGAGTTGGTCGAGTATGACACTGAGTTGAGAAACACTGGAGCAGAGTCCTTGTAAGGAGGTCATGACATTTTGGAGCATGTTTTTTGTGTCTTCCTACGAGGATCCCTTGAGCGTTGAGAGCGTGAGGGACGGAGTTTGAGTCGGTTGGATCCATTCGGTTGTCATGTTGATTCTGTAACAGGTGGACCCAAAAGTGACGCCTAACAGGTAAGCTGTACCTGAAAGCTGAATTTATTGATCACGAGAATGACTTCGCTGGTAGGATGAGACGGTGGGCTGGAGCGCAGGCCGAGGGCTCCATTACTTCAAAATGTGTTAAAAGTGTTATTGTGAAAATTGGTTCAGAGTATGATGTTGGTATATCTTTTAGATATTAACAGATAGTGTATCATGCAGCTAGGCTTTAAATGAGGGGTGATTTCCACAAAAGCAGGATTTTCCTACAGGCTATTAAAGAGGATGAAGCTTCTTAACATTAGTTTGAATTGCTGTTGCGGTGACTTCATCTGGAGGTCTACCAAAGTTATATGAGGGGAAGGACACATTTTCAATTCAAACAGTTTGGAAATTGTATCAAAAAATGGTTGCCAGATGCTAGACATTTGACCAGAACATGTGGGTTGGGTCAGAGAGGGTCTGGGAGCATCTATTACAGCCCTCATCCAGTCTGCCCCGGGTAAAGTTAGGCAAGTCTGGCAGTGCTGTTATGGATTCTTTGCAGAACTTTAATGTTAAGTCACAATTGCAGGTAGAGTTAATGGCTCTCAGAAGTCATTCAAAATGGTAATCTACAGTTCTTCTCCAAGGTGGCTCTAATTTTAATAATAACAGACCAATCAGATCGATATACGAGGTTTTTCATAGATGAAAAATGACCACAAAGTAGCTGCACCACTAAATTTTAAATGGTCAACATACTGTCTAACTACTTGCACTTTGTTCGTCATAAACTATAAAAGTATTTTGAAACAAAGTGTTCAGAAAATGGACAATATGCAAAACAATAACAAGACACACTTAAAAATTTCCTTACAC
This sequence comes from Lagodon rhomboides, assembly GCA_039737535.1. NCBI lineage: Eukaryota > Metazoa > Chordata > Actinopteri > Spariformes > Sparidae > Lagodon > Lagodon rhomboides. The sequence continues at coordinate 16,583,790 of CM077795.1, forward strand.
AACTTTTATTTGCCATTTTATAGTGCCAATTTATTTTCACATCTTCACATGAGCGATTGTAACAATGTGCAAATTAATTTATATAACATGTTCCAAATTCTCACAGCTTGTATAAGTAATACAAACAGCAAAAGCAATAATTAAACAATGAATATGATATAAATAAAATAATATTAGATGTATTCACTTAAAATAGCAATGGCGGACATAAAAAAATAAAATAAAACAACGTTTTAAAAACATAAGGTGCTGTTCTCAGGAAGGCTATATAACCAGTATATACCCCCTGAGTGCATAAAAAAATCATCATATATTATTAAATATACTTTAACATATTCTGGACATTTTAATGCTGGTGTCTTCATCTAATTCAAAACGCCTTCATGAGCAGCTTGGCTAGTAAACTGGTCTAGAAGTTAGTGCAGCGCAGGAAGTAGCTGTTTCTCAGCACACGGAACAACCTCTTGCTCCTCAGGCTGTACTCAAACATGTAGGGTCCACTGTAGATGTAGGTGAAACCTGCGGAACAGAGGCTCAGTGTTAGTTTCTGCGCAGACTTTTTCTCATTTCAGTCATCTTGACTTGTGAAAAAACCTCATGATCTTTAAATGTTACTTACCTTTGTACTGGAAAGCTGCAGTCACCTCGCGGGTCACATCGGGGAAGGTCTGATGCACTGGCTTGGGGAATCCCTTGTCCATGGTCTTTCTGGCCTCATCATAACTGAAGAAAAACACAGACAGTACTTAGACTGACTCACCATCTTGTCAACTGACATCTTATCTGTCATTATTATTGTCAATATCAGATTTATGTTACATCAGGTAATTTGAACACACCTGTAATAATCGCTGCCAACGAAGAACAGAGTCTTGCCGGAGTAGGCATCATAGAGGGCCGCATTCACTTTCTTTACGGTTTGGGGCAGACCAAAGCTGGAAAGCGGTTTAGGATAGCCACGTACAAGATCGTAGCCACTGAAAGCCCACACTTTACGACCTGGATAGAGATAACAGGAAAATGTTTTTTAGTAAAGGCATGTTAAGGTAATAATGCAGTCAGATTTGGTGCTTTAGGTAAATACAGAGAACAAACACATCACCTTTAAAGACTAAGACACTGTCTAGTTCTTGGCTTTCATAAGCAGCGTCGATGTTGACGGGGGCATTGGGCCAGAAGTTTGTGATGAGACTCTGCTGAGGTGTATTGCTCTGAGGGTAGCTACGCCAGAAGAAGCTGAGAACACACAAGAACAGATAGAAGTTTATAAACCAGCTCCAGATATTTCAGATGTTTGAGCGTTCTATTGTATGTCTACAATACCTGTCCTTGAAGAAGAGCATTTCTCCACGCAGGGTGGCAACGGCGTCCAAGACCATGGTTGAGTCACAGGCATCAGGGGTGGTGGGGGGCGTAGGTCCAGGCTGATCAGAATCTGTGTCAGGGTTTGGACCTGGAGGTTAAACAAAATGACATCATCAAAGATTGTGGAGGAGTTTTTCTTTTCAAGGATTTAACTCAAGTGTTTTTGGCATCAATGAACTGAAAGGTAGTACTAACCATAGAGAGACTGGATGCCGTTGACATCATCCCGGGGCAGAACGAAGGTGTCAGGGTTTTTGTATGAGTACGTGGGGTACATGAGAGCACCAGGATCATTAGAGTGAGACAAACCCAGGGAGTGGCCAAACTCATGGGCAGCCACCATGAAGAGGACGTAGCCTACAGCAAAAACACAAGGTCACTCACAGTTCCTCACCATGTACAGTGTATATCATGTCAAAACATACACTGACAGCATTGTTAGTAACTAAAAGATACACTATGCAGAGTGTAAATAACAAACTGACCAGCATTTGAGCGGAAAGTGAAGGTCTCATCTTCGTCAAAATGAGCATCTCCTCCAATGCCAGGGGATGGGGCGAAGGCGTGGGCAAGTGTGCCATCAGGGCCATCAAAGGGGTAGAAATCACCATGTGCTGTTTGCAAGAACATATTCATGTCAGGGGTTGAAACCAAACAGAGATACAAGCCAGTGACTGGAATTGTGTTAAAAGAAGTAAATCAAAGCTTGGTTTATAAATTAAATCTGAGCGCTACGATTGATCAGCTGTCCGACGAGATTCAAGGCACAGAAAACTCATGAAGTCAAAGCAGAGATGCCACAACCATTAAACTGAGCACAGGGAGAGTATATAACTGGGAAAGACATGAAGAGTTATTGTGTACTCACATCTGCGTCCGAAGGAGATCATGATGTCAGCGGTGCCGCTGTAGATTCTTGTGAATCTGAGAGGAGTGACTTTGGCCCAAACCTGCAGAGCTTTCTCTATGGAGTCATCCACCTCTGGCACAGACATGTCAGGTGTGTAGTTCTCTATCCTGTAGGACAGAACAGTATACTACATTAATTACATGCATTACCTAAAGGAAGTTTCTCTCACATGCTTTCTCTCTTGAGATCATTCACCTGTATGTCAGGCTGTTTTTCTCCCATTTGAGGCCATTTCCAAATGTGGTGAACTCGCCGATGGGGCCGTCTGGAACACCACAGCGGGGCTTCTTCATCATCGCCAAGGTGTCACCATCCAGAGTCCCGGTGATCTGGAGACCAAAGAATTTCTGCATCTCACTCAGCTTCCTGATCAGCGGGCTCATCCCCCGTCTGATAGTCGGGCCAGTCTCGTCCGTTAGGTTGAAGAATTTTCTCAGGTAGCTCTGCAAGAAAAAACAATGAATACTTAAATATGTGTCAGCCGTAGAACATACGTGATATAGGTAAGGAAAAGGGGATCTGTTTGTTAAAAGAGATAAAGCTCCTTCATTTGTCCCTGTGTTTACAGTGACAGAACAACAGAGTTCCACATGCACTTGCAAAATAGTGAGAATACAAGAATAAAAAGCAAAACAAGCCTACATACCTCTGCAAACTGTTCATCCTGCACAGTGACCTGCTGTATTGGCACGCAGTAAACTGCGACTGCCAGGCTTAGTAGAACGCTCAGATTGAAAGTCTTCATGTTTCGTCGAATGCGACTTGTGTTTCTGTGCTGCAGGCAGCTGTTATATATATGCTGAAGTCGGGGCTTGTTTAGAAACGTCATCCTCAACTCAATGACTCAATATTCCTTTTATGGGTAAGAGAGGAAGTTGTGCTCCGATTGCTCATTGCTCATTGTTTGCTCAAAGCTTTCCAAAATGAGACACTGTTATTATGATGACATGACACGGGAGGGGGTTGTTTCAGGTAACAGAATATGCTTGGGAAGACCTGGACTAAATCAAGATGAAAACAATCTCATGAATTTGCCAAAGTAACTTGCTAATAGCTGTATTTTTTAGTTTTTCCACAATCAGTTTTCTGTTGTATTTCTCAAATCAACTCTTTTGCTAGTCAAAGTATCTTAAAACATTAGATTTCACAAAAAAAGTATAAATATGATAATTAAATAAGTTATAAACATTTAAAATGTCTCTGAGTCCAGATCTATCAGAAATATTGAAAACAGTGATAGACATGTATAGGATATCCATGGGTTGTAGCAATATTTCATATTAATTCCATCAAAAAATAGGTAAAAGAAAGTGACTGAACCTGCTAATTGATCACTATTTGCAAAAACAAACAAAAGAAATACTCTGTTCATTGTGTATGTGTGTGTGTATGTATATTATATGTATATATATTAAATGAATATATATGTTTGTATATATATATATATATATATATATATATATGTATATATATATATATATGTGTGATGTGTATGTATATATATATATATATATATATATATATATATATATATATACCAGCGACCTTCCTATAACAAGACACTGGCTCTACCCCCTGAGCCACAGCTGCCCCAGTATATACTGTATATACAGCTGTCTTGTTATAGGAAGGTCGCTGGTTCGATTCCCCTGGTCACCATGTCACAGTGTCCTTGGCAAGATACTGAACCCCAAACTGCTCCTGATGTGCTGCTCGGCACCTTGCATGGCAGCCACCGCCATCAGTGTATGAATTACTGTCAGTCACTTTGGACAAAAGCACCTGATAAATGTCTGAAATGGAAATACATATATATACAAATAAAAAAAAGGAAAAAAAAATAAGCTTGGCAGGGATGAACATCTTATACTGTATAGTACATAATATAATAATGTCATTGGCGTGCCAACGACTTCATCCAGTCTACTTTAACATCTTGTCCGAGAAGTTTGACATCACTGCCTGTCATTTTTGTCTCACTTGACCCTTTCATATCATTATGGACAAAAGAACTTGTCTCTCTACATTTCACATTGAAAGTTATGACAGTACTTGTCGCTGTCATTCATGCACCGTGCTCTGCAATTTAATTGAGAAACCACATCACAAAAACCAAACGGCTCTAAAAATTAAGTTTATTGATGTGAGTCACCAACAGGAGAATATTATTCATTCTGCCTTCACTGGCTTTTCTATTGTAGCTTCCAGGGAGCTCTGAAAACATTCAAGTCAGTTAATCCTATAAACATATTAGTGGATACTGTGCTGCACAGAAAACACAGTTGGTTTTCTGATGTGATAGAGGTGCTGTGTGACTCAACTACAGGTAGTTATTTTCCATCCAGATATATCTACAACCACTTCAAAGTTACTGGAAAGCTACATTTTAGTCACTGTTACCTAATAGTGGCCACAAAAGAACTGTAATGTCTGGTGTAATGATATGTCTGCGGTAAATTAATCAACAGCAGGAAATATAGACACCCTGAGAGAAATAAGATGCTGCAATAGGAAAGAAATAATTTTTTTTTTTATCATGGAAAATATCATTTTAATCAATTTTGGCCCAAAAAAAATCATTGACCAATAAATCACAGTGTCACAGTGGTGTTAAATAAAATACATTTGACAACTTGAAAACCTGAAACTTTGATATGAGGTACAACCGCCATTATTACAACATTGTATGAGGTAACACTGTTAGCCACTTCCCTATACTGTTCATCAGTTCCCATGTTGGTATTAGGTACATTGTAGAATATTTTGTAACACTTTGTGTATTCACACACAGAGAGAACACACAGCGCTGTCGTCATCCAGCCGCACAGTGTTTCCTTCAGTTAACTCCTCTCTGTCAGTATTTCATTGTTGTCCTCCTTCTCGCATTCCAGCAGGTCGTTAGCATGGCTGGTGGCGACGACACGTTTGGAGTCAGAGTCATATTTGTAGTGGATGTTTCCCTTGAAGAAGTGCACAAATCCTGTCGGGAGTTAAGATTCATTATTGTGATGCACACAATGAACACAATTGAAGGTATTAAGCTGCTACAGTGTGTGAGGAATCATGTGAAACATCAGATTATCATTTGCCACAGCCACGATGCTAACTTGCAGGCCATTGGGGCTCCTGCAAATCTTTTTAAAATCTTTTGCTTTACTGGGGAATGAAGTGATCCGAGAGTCCTTTCACCATCTGTCATGGCAAGAAACCACCCTGGTAAAGAAAGATCTCAAACTACTTTATAACTTCAGGAAACTAAAGCAGATAAAATCTCTCAGAGGGCAATAGAAAACATCCTGGTTGGAATCATACACTGGCATGGGATGTGCAAGGTGAGGTGCCTGCGCAGAGCCCTGAGAATTCGAGACAACAACACCCACCTCAGCCACAGTCTGTTCACTCAACTTTTGCAGCCCTCTCATCCCCACTGTAACAAAGTCTTTCCCACTTGCACTATGATTTAAAACACACCCTGATATTACCCAGATAATGTTAATATAGTTTATTTGTTTTTTCTTCTTTTATTGCTACTTTCACATAGTTTCTTCTATTCTATTGTTTCTATAATATTCAAATTGAATTATTGAAATATCCGTTGATATCATTTCCGTGCGTGTATCATCAAGCGGCGACAGCAGCATTTGATCGTGCAGTCCTGAATTGTAAAAGGACAAAAAAAAATCAAACTTTGAAACCTTATGTGAAAGTTTTTCTTTGTGTGTGTGCAGCACTTTGTGGCAACTGCTGTACAAATGATGGTTATTAATAATATTAGTTACAGTTATAGATTCAGTTCATCTGCAGCAACCCAGCATGAAAAATAGTCCTGATTTTATGACTTATCCAAACCACATTAGACCCAATCTGAACTGTACAGAGATAGCCAATCTTCTTGCTGATGGTCTTTTTTGCTCATGAATGAAACTGAGACGACCTCATAATCAATTAAAATTCCTTGTAGTACATTTAAATCCTTTTTTTTTTTTTTTAGCATTAGAATTGGATTGTACCCTATACATTTAAGTGTGTATTGCTAGAGCCCCATTGAATTTTGTCCTTTTGCTCTTTATTTTGTTGTTTTTAATGGGACTAACAGTACTTTTAATTTTTCTTTTTTTTAGAAAAAATGTCTTTTTCTATGTGTAGCACGTTTTATGAAACTGAAGGCGGAAAAGGAAGGTGATGTAGCTACCATCTAAGAAGACAGCTGCATCGATTGGAGATGGAATCCCCGGCCACTGCTTCTCTATAAGTGACGGCGATCCCTCCATCATCTCCTCCAGCTCATTGTACCTAGAAAACATGATAGAACTTGGTCTCTTTTCTTTTTTTCTTATAGGTTACACAACAAAACCACAGTGCCAGCTCTGTGTAATGACACCAGCAGCGGCGCTCTGATTAACAAGCTTGCTTACCACACTGGATGAGAAATAGTAAAACCACTTACGCTGCTTCACGTACAGAGGAAATTTGTAAGTTGTCACAACATCAAGGCCTAAGGAAGTGGTCTAGTCAAGTCATTCCAATCACAGATTTGCTTCAAAGAGCTCCAAAGACTCCTTTAACAGGGAAAAAAACATCTGTGGGAGATGTAGGAATCTGAATACCTCCAGCACTCATGTCCAGTGAAGAACACAGTGTAGCCGTCATTTCTGAAGTGAAGAGCAGCGTCTACAGATTTTATTCTGGAGGGGAATCCCAAGTTGGAGATGTTCTTTGGAAAACCGTCCTCAAGCTGTAACTGCCTCAGCATCCAGTACTGAAGGCCTGAAAACACACATTACTGTCTGACACTTACAGATACTGAACATAACATATTCACCACCCATTCGGGTGTGCCTGCTTTTTCATTAGAAAAGTCAATTAAAGTGCATAGTGCACAACTCATATTACTCTTTTAGGATATTCCTTTATTTTACCTTTGAAAAACACCATCAGATTCTTCCTTGTGTTCTCATAGACAGCATCCAAGTGGGCAGGAACACTCTCTGGCCACAGGCTGCTGATCAGGGTGATTTTTGGTTCATCAAACTGAGGATGCTTGCGCCACATGAATCTGGAAAGGCAGAAAATGATCTCAAACAACATTTCAATTAATTTATTTTGTCCTGTATCCTTGGAGACACCAACTGAGAAGAACGTTTGTCCATCACTTTTCATGATGTAGACATACCAGCGCAATCACCAGACTGAATGTTGGCAATGTACGTTTCTGTAAGCCATGGATATGTTGAAACTTTGTGTTTCTTTAATGTTGCAACTTTACATTTCATTAGATTCAATTTTCAGTTTTATGTTGAGACAAAGTTCTGCTTATTCTCTCGCTAGGTTTAGGTACAAGAGCACTTGGTGAGGGTTAGGAAAAGATCATGTTTGGGCTAAAATATGTGTGGTTTTATCGCCACAAAGACGGTTAGAAAATGCCCTGACGTTTCTCACCTAGCTGTAATGCATGCCTCTCCTGACATTAACGTCAGCTCATTCACATGTAGTGTGAACGTGATAGGACACATATAATAGAAATGTGTATATGGTACATATTTGGTACAAATTTGAACAAAGGTTTGCAGAAACGTGAACTGCCAACATGTTATCCTGCTGACTGGGTGGGACATGCATGTAATGGGACAGTTGACATACCTGTCTTTGAAAAACAGGACCTCCTGCTGTAATTCTGTCACTGCATCAAAGGACAAATCCGGATCACATTTTTCGGGTGTTCTCGGAGGAGGTTTTTTTGACAACAGTGAAGCAAAATTGGGACTGACACCTGCAGACAACAGAAGAAAGAAATTTAAAGTGCCTTTTTGACAGAAAACTATCAGACCCCACACATGCTAACTATTTAAGTTTTTTTTTTTTTTTGGGGGGGGGGGGGTTTGCCTGACAACAGAAGGTTCCTGTGACTCACATGAATGCATCATCTGCAAATAATCAAATCTATTCCGAGCCAAAGTCACAAATATCTGCACGGAGAAAGATATGTAAGCTTGCCTTAGTGAGAATAACATTTAGAATTGAATGTCTTTTAAAATAACTGTTTATTCTTTTATGTAATTTAATAATGTATACAATTTATTTAAAAATTCATAATTTTAACCATTATGCATATATTTTCTAATGCAGCTGACTCTTTTATTTATGCCTCTGACATCTACAGTATGTAATAATACAAATACTAACTACCTAGGATGACTAAGCACAAGGTTAAAATGACAATGAGTCAAACTATGATGTACTGTGAGAGTCTGAGAGTGTGGGAATTTAGATTTTAGAGTACAGCTGTTACGCTGTCAGATGTTGAAACGTTGATGATGAAACGAAATAGAGGATGTTGTGGTTCTTAGTTTTTTGTCTCCCACGCTACTGCTAATAATGTAATACTTATTGTTTAATTACCGTGTGTGTGTGTGTGTGTTTGTGTGTGTGTGCTTGCTATTTTTGAGCTTGTAACTAAAATGTAAATTTTCAAAGGCAAATGCTATGCACATGTTCAAATGAAAGCCAACCAAAGGTAAAGATGAGATTATAAGTGTATGTCACAATGCTGTCACAGTGAATGGCATGTATTTAATTTTGTTTACATCTGCTTTGGAAAGGAACTAACAACCTCTGTGAATCCAGGCTTTGAAATGACGCTGCATCTTTTGAATCCAGCTGAACTCACCATACAGGTGTTGGATGTCTTTGACATCACGGAAGGACAGCTGAGGCTCATAATTGGGGACAAAGTTGTATGCTGGGTACATGATAGCCCCGGGGTCAGATGAGTGGGACAGGCCAAGTGCATGGCCAAATTCATGGATGGATACAGGAAATAGGTTGAAACCTAGAGCAGGAACACAAGCATTATGAGGGCCTCATGGCACAGACAGGGTGTGAAGCTACACACAGCTATTTACAGTGAGAGGAAGGGACAAACATTTTGGGGTTTATACCTTTAAATTCAGACTCGGCACCTACCATCAGTGCCAATATGTTCTCAAGACATTTCATCAGACTTGAATTCAGTTCACATTCAGTTTTCCCAACAAAATTTGATTAAAAAAAAATCTTTACGTTGCACTTTGTTTCATAAGCATTCTGATCATGCATGATATGCTTATTCATATGCATATGCTTATTTATATGTGTGCAAAATGTGCTTATTCAATTTCATGCCTAAAATTGGATGGGAAGATGGACATCATTTTCTGAAGCGCCGGCAGCCGATTACACTTGGTTATTAACGTTCTTGCAGAGAAAACAGATTAGATTGATAATACTCTCACATCTTTCTATTAAAAATGAAAGTACAGCCAGTAACCGGTAAGCTTTAAACAAAGACTGGAAGCGAGGGTACGAGTGTAGCTTACGTAACCCCCTGTAACATCAGAACTGGTAGTTTTTACACTTTCAACACAACATAAATGATTTCATAGTGCTGGCCTGTTTTTTGTTGTAAGAAAGAATCCGGCTTCTCGCTGTTTCCTACTGCCTCCAGTCTTTATGCTAAGCTATGCTAGCCATCTCTGGCTGTATCTAACAAGCAAGAAAGGGAAAACGTGTATTCCCCAAAATGTCACACCATTCCTTGAAATAACATCGTACTGACAGTGGGTTTTTTTTTGTGTTTTTGTGTGAGATCTCAAACTTTAGTACCCGTAAAATTAAAGCTCCAGTCTTCCTCAGCATCAAAGTGCACGTCTCCACCAATACCATACCCAGGCATAAAGGCGTGAGCCAGGACTCCTCCTTTGCCATCAAATGGTGAACCGTCCTTATGGTCTGCAACAAACAGTTAACCATTATATACAGAAAATCCGTTATGCCATGTGTCAGTGTCAGGGCCAGGGAGATCTGGTCTCTGTAGAGCTCACCTCCATTCATAAAGGAGATGACGATGTCAGCCTCTTTCCTGCTCCGCCTGCGAAATTTAATTGGTACAACACTGGACCAGGCCTTCCAAGCTGCTCTTAAGACTTTGTGAACCTTTGAGGCTGGGATGGAGGGGCTGTAGGCAGCGATCCTGTGGAACAAGGAGAGACTTTTACTTCATTTGATTCATCTTTACTTTCACGACACATTTAATGCTTTTTGTCTTAGCTCTAACTGGGAGAAGAGTACAATGATCTATTCCGCATGGCATCTGCAGTCATTCTAGTGGCATGGCTTTATAGAGCTCAACAGTCACCGCCCACTTTTTTAACGCTCCGGTTCTGGAAGTGAATTTCCCATTCATTCACTCCATTGACGTTTCATAAAATCCTTATATAAAGAGTTTCAAGCCTGGAATCAAGCCAATAAACTACAATATAATACAATAAACTTCTGCTGTTCTTACTGTAGAAGATCAGAATTAATGTAGCTTAAGGACCATCATTGCAATTGACCAATCATGCTGTGACTCGTGTTGTTGTTATACCTGGAACCTGCATAATTAATGTTGCTCCTGGACCATGATTTCAACTCGTGAAAAAATGACAAAGTCCGCAAGTGAAGCAAGACGTCAAGGCTGTTAGGTGCAAGACTCCAACTCGAAGGAGACCATGGAACATAGTGTTGTACATTTATGACTTTTACACTTACGGTCACGGATTGTTTTCTGTTTCTTTTCTGTTTTCTGTCGCCATTTGATTAGGATTAGGGAGCAAAAACTCTTAATTAGGTGTAGGCAGCAACAACACATGGTGAGGTTTAGGGAGCAAAAATACTTGGTAAGCTTTAGGTGATAAGAATACTTGGTTTGGTTTAGGCAGTAAAAATACTTGGCTAGGTTTAGGGAACAAAAATACTTGGTTAGGTTGAGGGAGCAAAGATATTTGGTTATGTTTAGGCAATTTAAATACTTGGTTAGTTTTAGGGAACAAAAATAATTGGTTAAGTTTAGGGAGCAAAAATACCTAGTAAGCTATACTTGTAAGAATACTTGGTTTGGTTTAGGCAGTAAAAAAAAATCTTGGTTAGGTTTAGGCAACAAAAATACTTGACGGGAATACAATAATTATGTTATTCCAAGAAAAATACCAACATGGAGATATCAGATCATGCTGGGTCTATTATGGCAGTGTCTAGTACAGGGTTTCTCAATCCCAGTCCTCGAGGACCATTGCCCTGCATGTTTTAGATGTGTCCCTCCTCCACCACACCTGATTCAAATGATCAGCTCGTCATCAAGCTCTGCAGTGGCCTGATAACGAGCCACTCATTTGAATCAGGTGTGGTGGAGGAGGGACATGCAGGGCAGTGGCCCTCGAGGACTGGGATTGAGAAACCCTGGTCTAGTGGATGGACTCAGCAGATGAATCCTCAGGACTTTAGTGATTCTATGACTTTTCCTCAACCGCCACCAGGTTCACATTATGGGTTTTGAGAAAAATATTAACCTTTGGCCTATTGCCTGCACTGCCATGAAATTTAGTACAGACATTCATGCCCACCTCAGGATGAACTGTAGTAACTTTTGAGTACAAACCTGCGATAATGATATTCCCTCCATGGTCAGCTGTACTTGTGCTAATTCATAAATGTTAACAACAACTAACAACTTTTACCCGTCTTCTTGTTGCCAAACTTGTGATAGCATTTAGCTCAAAGCACTGGGAAATCACATCAACATCATTTTCACTGCACTGCTTGGTGATCATCTTTAACCTGTAGCTGAGAGCGCTCTTCTTCCAGCGAATGGTTTTTCCGAATGGTTCCACATCAGACAGACCACAGCGCGGCCTCTTCATAACTGCCAGGGTCTCTTTGGTCAGCTCTCCAGTCGGAGGCAAACCAAAGAAGCGCTGCATCTTCTCGACCTTATCGCAGAGTTGAGTTGTCCAATCAGACTCATCTACGTCTGCGTCTGCAGTCCTCTTCCGTCTCTCTGACTTGGGCCTGTGGCCATAGAAGTGTCGGAGATATTCCTAAGGAGGACAACTCAGTCAGTGTCTGCAAAACAGTGAATTGCAGCAGTCAGCTAAAAAGGTAATGAATGTAAGCTGATGTACACCATTTAAAGGCTAAAGACACAGTTTCTTATTTAATGTGTTCCTCCTTCTGTGCTCAAAGGTTTCGACAGTCCATCTCTGATGCTCACCTCAGGGCTTAAAACTTTGTTGTTTGCAACCTAATTTGAGCTTATTTTCAATCTTCCATTTTATTTTGTTTGTTTTACTCTTTCTAAAATCCTATTGTATGTGTCTTTCATACTGACAATTTATATGGCCTTGTCTTTCGTCTTAATGCTTTTGCTTATGCTTAATGCTTATTTAGAGCACTTTGAAATGCCTTCGTGTTGGCAGGTCCCATAAATATAACCTTGGCTTGCCTTGTTGTCTGTACACTACACATTCCAAGCATTTTTTTTCAAACCTTTAATAATAGCACAGTGCAGAAGTGTGGCCATACCCATGTAATAGTAGGTGTCAACAACAACCACACAAGCTCTAGAGATACTGTAGCCTCCCACTTAAAGGATTACTGAAGCTCTGTGAAAGTTTGTACAGTAATCTCCACGGCTCAATGTTCCATCGACTGGAACACCTCTGTAATGAGTGTTTATTTGTGAGTGTGCTAATGCTGATTTTGCAGAATTTTGTAAATTAACTCAATTTAAAACAGAAATAAATACAGAAAGATCAGGTAACTGCAACAATGGTGTAAAAAGAAGTTTACAAATCTACAAATAATATAAATCTAAAAATATATAATCGAAATATAAATTTTCTTTGCATATTAAACTGGGCCCATTATAACACGTAGGGCGGCCTATAGTGACATGTGTCAACAAGTCAGCAGCAGTTGTAGCGTGGATAATTATTGGCACATCAAGCACTGAATGAACAATCCACTGAATGACTGTACACTTGGGATAATAACACAGATGACTGGCCAATATGTTTCAATGACACATAATTAGCTGACTAGTTCAGCGTTACGGATAATGGCTAGGTTAGCTTGATCGCATGATTACACGAGGAATCACGGGTAGACCATCATCATGTTCAATAAATTAAGCCTTTTTCTTTCTTTCTTTCTTTCTTTCTTTCTTTCTTTCTTTCTTTCTTTCTTTCTTTCTTTCTTTCTTTCTTTTTTACACATTTGTCCTTGCTAATACTATGTTGGATTGAAAATGTATTTAAATAAAAAATATAAAAAAACACTCAAAATATTTTCAAACAGTAATTAGGATGCTCGCTCTCAGGTTTGTGGAACCCTTGTTGAGGACCCAGGATATGAATAATAATCTCCACTATACATGAATGTCTCTGCAACATTTGGCATTGTAAAATGTACCATTAAGACAATGGGTTGCCCGAAGGAGGGGCTGGGCAGCACATCGTGTCTCCTTGAGTCAGTTGAGTGACCCTTTGCCATGAACAGGTCCCCGTTATCAAGCTCTTGTTTCTTCTTGCCTCTCAGTTCTAAGTGTAATGTTAAGGTTTCACGTGGCCACTGTTTTGTTCACGTGTGATAAAATAGTATAGCCGTTCAACCAGGCTTTGTGAGGTTGTTAAGTTAGCAATAAATGACGAGTGTTGGGGAAACTCCAGACACGTATGGGCTGTGAGCTTTGTTTTAACTTACTTGTCTTCTGCTCCCCTCTTACACCAACCAAGAAAAACAGATCCAAACTATTAATCACTTATTTTTTTAATTTAACTAAATATATCAAATATAATATGATACCAACTTTCCGTACTTGACGGTCTTCAGTGTTTGATGATGAAGACACAATTCAGTCGGGAGGCTAAGAACAGAGTAAATTGAAATTTAATAACCAGACCTATGAACTACCCAGGAAGTGGCATTCCCGGCAGCATGGAGCAGGCTTTGAACCAACATTTAGAATTAAAATGTACAGAAAATAGCATTTAACATTTTACTGAATATATAAATATGATAAATCTCAGTTAACAAATTCGTTATCTTGACTTATCAGTCATTTTTAAATTATAAAAATGTAGGATCAAGATCATTCAAACACAGGATTGGGGGTCATAAAATGCGTTTCACTCGGCAAATATCATAACCGACGGAGCCTCTGTCCGTGGCTGCTGTGGCTCAAATATTTTGGCTGCTGTTATCTCCTTTCTTCATCATCCCTTTGTACAAAAACACTGGCTTTATAGACACCACATCTGCCCCTGTGCCAGCCTTCCTGAGAACTGAGTCTAGTCTGCCTGATAGTGGAGCCGGGGGGCGGATGTTCAGAAGAACAGTACAAACAGTCATTATCAATTCATCACAGATATACTCCAGCTGAGGTTTCAATGGGCCATGAACGTGCAGATTACAAGCAGTTATCCAATTAAGTTACAATGTCAACACTGCTTCTGTTATCTCATCATAATAAAAAATCAAATTGGGTATTATAAAACCACAAATTGATTAAGATGTGGATCTTTGATATCCTTCGAGTGAAATGAAAACCACAGCAGCTCTCAGCCTCCAGCAGAGTGAGCACCGAGAACTGATAACCGGAGGGTGAAACACAGCGAGTGTTTGTAAACCAGTGCAATGCAATGAGATGCATTCATCAAGATAAAACTAAATTTATAATAAATGTACTGTTCTTACTTTAGTGACTGAATTGAAAGTGGTTTTGCCTCACAATGAAAGGCAAAGATTTGTTTCAATAGTTTATATATGTTAAAGTATATCCCCACATACAGAATAATGGAAGCAATTTTATATTGCCATACATTGTGTGAAGTAGTGGAAAATGATCTCTGGAGAAGAAACAGAAACACAGGTACTATCACTGGGTCAACAGTACTGTCAAAATCTGGCACTTAGATGAGCTAACAAATCACAACCAGAGCAAAGCTACACTCAGGTCAAGGTAGTGGAACTATAAAGCTGTCCAACGTAATAAGACGACCCTGTCTGAGCAAAGACACCTGTCAATCCAGCTGGCTGTTTGTCATGCTTTCTTACAGGGGTCACGCATATAAACAGATAAATACCTCTGCAAACTCCCGGTCAGCTTCGGATGGTCCATCGTTGGCTCCTGTAGGCAGGTCAGTGGCTCGGAGAGGCAAGGCAGCAACAGGAGACTTGCTAGGCATCATGAGACACAGAAGACTCAGCCAGAGCATCTTCATGGTTGACATGCAGGAGTCACAGTCTGTCAGTCAGTCAGTCAGTCAGTCAGTCTGTCAGTCTGTCCCTGAGATGTGCAGCTGCTGATCCACAGGACCGTATGCAAAGCTGCGGTGGAGACCACCTGCCAATTATGAGTGAGTGCTCCTGTCCCAACAAGAACAGCGAGGTGGCTCCGCACATAACAGGGTCTTCTTTAATGTGTCTCCAAAGAGACACCAGGCCCCTTTTTATAAAGCTCTCAGGGTGGGAAATCAGTCCGAACTAGCCCAAAATTCTCTGTAACATTTCTATCAGCATTGTAAACTGGTGTAGGAATCTGTTCCCTATCTCACACAGACACATAACTATGTCTTATCTGCAGAGAGCGACAACAGTTCTCATCTCCCATGGATGGAAAAACATACCTCAATACCGTTTTCAACAATTTCCCCAGCACTGTATGAGATTATGTGAGGAATCAAAATAAAATCAGTTTTGGATGATCCTGAATATCGAGTGTAACGTAAAGGTGGACCAGAGGAGCAGACCAACAACACAGCGGAAGACAACATTTAAAAAACATTTACTGAAACCAGCTGTGAATAATATTTGTGAGTCCATTGTATTTGCTTTATGTAAAATACAGCTATACTTTCAGGATGCAATGCATTTGCATATTTGAAGTGCAACAGAGCAATAAAGTGTCATTTATGATGGCAGATAATTGAGGGGTTAAAAACATAGATAGGCACACTGCCTTATAGCCCAGAGACACGTATGAATTATAGTGTTTACCTGTACTGTCTGCGAGCTGATTTACTGTGCTGCATCCTTTTGTTTCTTGACGTGATCCTGCCAAATAAGGGTAATAATTTTCATATGGAAAATGATATCAGGGATAATGACAATAAATCAGCTGAAGTCAAGGACTGATGTGGTTTCGAGTATGGAGGCATTTAAAGTATTAATGATGACTTGGAACTGAAGGAATGTATTGGTTTTACCTTGCACTGACAATAGTACTTTGAAGAAATAATATACCAAAAACAAGTCATGGTGATACAGTTCAAGCTGTTTATCACAATGAAAGACCCCTGAGGTGAAGGTGCCGTGCCAAAGACGAGACTGCATGTGGTTATGGGACGTTCAAAGGCCTTCAGCACCACCAGCATCAAGGTTTTCAAATAACCTGTGCAATATCTCAACATTTAATAATGTACAGCACAAAGTTTAAATTGCAGACAGAGAAGATTGGCTATTTCTGTATAGTTGGTCTTAATGCCTGTCACTGGGTCTTATTCACTGCGCATTTACAACATTACACGTAAAGGAATGTCGATGACCTTTCTCAACAAAATTACAATGACTGAGCAACCAAAACAGTTAGCTGTAGGTCACATGCATGATAAACTTTGTTTGTTTGTTTCAACATCAAGTTATAGTATTTTTTTTTTTTTTTATAGTTTTTTCAAAAAAGAAAGATAGTATGAAAAAAACAGTGCCTCTTTCTTTCACTCGCTTTCAAAACAATTACACAGGGTGATATGATAGTTAATCTTATTACCTGGGCGGTGGTGCTGATACTACCTTTGTCCACAGGGGCCGCCAGAGTCAACCCAAAAAATTAAAGGTCCTTGTAACTGCTTTAAAGGGACATTATGTACCTATTTTATGTTCAAATAACAGGTTCCAAATTGTGGCAACACGACTTGTAATAAGGTGAATGGTCTCCCTTTCACTTGTTTCTGCACATTTGTGGGTAAGATCTCAACACTTAAAGGGATAGTTCGGGTTTTTTGAAGTGGGGTCATATAAAGTACATATCTATAGTCGGTCTGTTCCCAATTGTAATTGCTGATCAGCGCAGCCTCAGTTTGGAGAAGCAGAGAGCCGCTCCAGCCCAGACGCTCAGCTCTGTACTGCAGTGAATGGAGACCAGATGCAAAGCAAATTTTAACCACTTAAAACCTAGGCCCACCTAAAAGAATTTATCAGTTCAAGTGTAAGTTGAATAGAGAAAATTCACACCGCTTTACATCATTGTCAGACCGCCCGTTCTTTTGGCACTACATTTTATCAACCGTAGAACCTCCGTATCCCTACGCATTAGCGCGACTGGGCTTCGCACTGTATTTCGCCGCCGTATTTCTTTACTGGTTGTTTGATAATTTGTTTTATTTATATGTACGTATTTAGTGCTTTCTTACCTGACAGTCGGGTACAGCAGTGCTCTTCAATTGTTTATGTGGCTTTCTTGGCAGTGGTTGTATATAATCCTCTTCAGAAAAATGAACACTGCAAGCGCGGAGATGTCTCAATTGTGCTGGTGCCGTGCTTATGTCCATATTCAGTGCAACTAGCCACAGCTGTCTGAGGTAAATATCAACCAACGGTACACGGTGACTTGGACACATGTTTGTTATAGCAGCCCGGAAAAAACAAAAGAACACACCATCTTTGAAGTCTTTAGAAAAGTTTGAATTCAGTTTCAGCTCGCAAATGCACTTTCTGACCCAAACAGGTGATCTGCGAGCGGTGAAATACAGTGCGAGGCCCAGTTGCGCTAATGCGTAGGGATACGGAGGTTCTACGGTTGAGAAAATGTAGTGCCAAAAGAACGGGCGGTCTGACGGCGGTGTAAAGCGGTGTGAATTTTCTCTATACAACGTACACTTGAACTGATATAGATTTTTTTAGGTGGACCTTGTTTAGGTGGTTAAAATTCGCTTGTCATCTGGTCTCCGTTCACTGCAGTACAGAGCTGAGCGTCTGGGCTGGAGCGGCTCTCTGCTTCTCCAAACTGAGGCTGCACTGATCGGCGATAACGGTAGGGAACAGACCGACTATAGATATGTACTTTATATGACCCCACTTCAAAAAACCCGAACTATCCCTTCAAACTTGGTTCAGCACAAACAGCAGCAACTACCCCTGATTTTGGTGAAACTGGATAAGATTTTATCGCGAAACTGCTGGGTATGGCAGTTAAAGTTAGCTCTGTTGGCCGACGCCGCTCGTAGAACCTGCTATCACAGGAGCTTTGGACCGACAAGACAAGCCGTTGAAATGTAATAGATATTAGACTGTCTTTCTTAGTTGTATGTGTTGTGTTGTTGCACCTTCTTGATGTTTGGCTGTGTTAGCAAAGCTGTCAACACGCTACTTTATTTTTTTCATCAGCCAAGTTGGCGCATTTCTACTGAGCTGGCATGCCACGTTTTGTGTGTACTGTAGTCAACACATAACGTTACATTATCTGACAAATTGTGATAGAAATGTGGGATTTGTAGGATGGGGGGGGGGGGTATTTGTAGGATGCGAAATACTACATTATGTTGCTACTATATAACCAGCAAAGTTGTAATTTCCAACACTGCAGTTTATGACCAAATACCTACAAAACAAATGACATTCCCACAAGCCTCTGCTGTACTTTGTTTGGTGTTAATTAGCAAATATCAGCAAAAATAAATGCTAAACTAAAGTTAGCGAACATGGTTTAGTTCTTTCTACAAGTTCTCCTGATAAACATGTACACACCATTACACTAACTGACCTGATAAAACTTAACAACATTACAGTGAAAACTGCAAGCAGCTGGAACCTAAAGCAATGTGAGAAAAACAAAATGTGTGCACGGACACAAAATACAGTGAATAACTGGATATCTATAATACATTCAAATGCACAGTAACATTAAAACCAAAACAAAACAAAACAAAACAATGGAAACCAGCAGCCTCTCTGTAGTTGCTTTCATTCTGCTAATCCGCCTCTTCAGCAACTCGGGCAGTCCCAACATGAGTCAGTGCTGACAAGGTGTCGCCCAGGTGAAATCTGTTTTACAGCTGGGTAACACACCTGAGCCAGAAACAAAACTCTATGCCTGAACACAATCTAATCACAACCTCCATTAGATACAGGTAGCACTGAGTCAAAGGAAGCGGGATCACTGGAAAAAACCTACTAATGACGCTCATTATGACTCTGTTAGACACAGCTTAACATTTGACTCATAACATCTTCCTGCTGTCCCCTCAGGCTAAGGCTGGATTTTTTATGTTCCCAATTAAACCTTTAACATGACACGAGTGGAGCGCTGTTGTGCAATACCTGCTAATGACAGAAAGTTACTGGTCTCTTTGCCAGATATCATGCCTTTTCCGCATGCACATGTCAGCCTACAAGTGAAATTGCGCACTGCTTTAACAGGTCTTCTAAATGAAAATACTTTTGAAAAAAACACTTGACAAATGTTTATCATCTCCGCCATCTGTAAACATTAGGAGGAAATGGTCAGTTACCTTAAACCATAGAAAAACAAAGACTAGATCAAATCGCAGGCAGCTGGAGGAAGAAGGGGATTTTTACAGAGTGGTCACCATGCTGAGGAGGTGTTTTCCTCCTTTTCTCAATAAACCAGTGATGTTTTGCCAGACAAGGATATAGAGCTGTGCCAGGTGTGGAAACTCTGAAGGCTTTTACGAGCTCTGTGTTTTGAGTGATGACAGTTTAACTGTTTAAACTCTGATTGACAGTGTGTGTGTATTATGCCATTATACAACTTATGCAAATCCTGATGTGCGATGACAGTTCTGTGCCTGTTGCGTACCTATACCTATACCAAAGTCCTGACAGAAATGATGGTGAACAGATGTGTTTGTGTTTATACAATAACAGCACTTATGGAACATCAGTGTCGACTGTCTTTATGTAAGAGAGGAATGTGGCATATAGATGAGATTATTCTTTGTCTAAACTTGTCTTCCTTACAGTACACTGGCAGACGTCCTTACTGTCAGTCACTGCTCTATAATATACAGTACATGTGTGCCGATATACCTGCTGCGCATTACACATCATGATTTAATTCCTCCAGGCTGTTGGAAAACTACATCTTGCAAGATCAAAAGACACAGAAGGTGAATAATGCGTCACTCTGAGTGTACTCTGCACTAGGTTTTGAGTATTTCTGCTCATTGATTTACAGTGAAGAACTGCAAATCATTTAGAAAAGAAAAGACAACCTCAAGCAGGATTCTGAAAGGGTTCGAAAAGCCAAGTGTTGATTTGTTTAAAACATTTGCGAACAGAACACACAGGATAAAAACACTAATTTCTTTTTTTTTTTTTTACTCAAACACTATGTATATTCACTCCGCTTTTTTCCCATTTCATAAAACGAGGCTCTGTGTAACAATTTGCAGCAATTTAACACGGCAATTTAAGACGACGCCTTCCCCATCTCTCCTGGTTGCCGATTTGTCGAGGTTGTTTAATTGCCACTGGACTGTGGTTTTTCTCTGTGAGGGACTCGAGTTGGATTTTCTGTGACAGTCCAGAGGATGTGACTTTACGCACGTTGTCGAGTGACTCATCTCAGCGCCTCTCTTTGCTCTGAGAGAAACAGTGAAGAAGTGGATATAAACGTAACGTAATCAACCGGCTTCCAACACAACACAAATGTTCCACAGAGCCTCTTTAAGTAAAAATGATTTATACTTGGTTTTAAAAACTTGAATGAACTGATTCTGAGTGTCTCATGTTGTAAACTGTTGCAATGTTTTGCCCTTAAACATCCAAAATAGCCATGTCTTTAGATTTTGCCTGAATTTTGACTACTAATACTGCTGGTCTAGTATATATTTTTAAAATGTTGAAAGACGCTGTTAATGCGTGACCATTTTACTGATCTGACATTTGTTCAACTATGAAACAAATGTTTAAACATAATGTTAAAACAGCTACGTTTCAACATTTAACTATCTTTCTCCTGAACTGCTTTGTATTGAATGTTAGGAAAAGAAATGATAGAAGAGAGAGGAGAAAATCAAAATGATTTTAAATTAGTATCTGGTCTGATTGATTGATTGATTGATTGATTGACTCTTCGTCTCTGTAATAGCCTATGCATGCAGTTTGCATGCATTTAGCTATTTTTCATTTGATTTCAAAAGGAAGTAGGCTGTCAAAGAAGTCCAGAGTAAGAGTGCAGAGGGAGAACTTTCCAGTAAGCTGAGTTTGAGAGAGTTCAGTACCTAAAGGTGCACACTTATGAAGCATGCAGCAGTTACTTTCACACTGTTGTCTTCACGTTCGGTCCCCGTGACTTGTTGGTGAACCGTATTTGTCCCAACATGCTCTGCTACACATGCAACAATGCAAACCAGCATATCTTCATCTTCTTGGGAACCTGTGGGCAGGTCATTGTGACGAAGACATGTGAGTAACAAACAACTCAGTGACTAAAGGAGCACATCAGTGACTGGATCCTTGATTGAAAAGTCCAGGTGACGCATAGTCAGAGCTGTGTCAGACACACACTGATAGTAGCCTTCTGCCTGCTGTGGTTTTTATGGTCTGCTGTTGCAAAATTACAACAACACTTCCTCGAAATGCCTTTCCTCAACCTCTGCGCAGGATTGGTTGCACTGTTTTGTAAGTGGGTGGTGTGGCAATGCTGTGTGTAAAGTGATCGGTCAGAACAAGCCTTTTTTTCCAGGAGGCTCCATTTATGTGGTGTTGAAAGAAGTATTTCAATCTTTTACTTAAATAACAATATCACAAATGTGAAAATACTCTGTAACAAGTAAAAGCCCTGCATTCAGCTTTTTTTTTTTTTTTACAAAGTATAAAAGTAATAGCAACATGAAGCATACTGTAACATCAAGGCGCCAGAAGAGTCCCTATTAAGTTAATCATACCGTACCATGTACTGTATTAAGCGATTATTATTACAATAAAGTTACTATTTATGTCGTAGCTGGTATTGGCGGAGCTAATTTTAACTACCATACTTTATATACATTACCATTTGTTACTATTACTTTAAATGTAAATGAAAAATTACACATCAGTGACAGACAGTTGGAGAACATGTGGCGAGACATTACTAAAATGTTCTTTTCTTGTCGCACTGAAATCATTTTGACATTCTGTCATGAGCATCATTTATATGTTTTATATGAAAAATAAATTTAACCCTGTACGTCTTTAAGTCTCATATTTCATTTTTGAAGCTCATCATGGGTCATCCGTGTAAAATGTTAGTGTAAAAGCTAAAGTCGGATGAATGTAGTGTAGTTAGAAGTACAACACTGCCATGTATTAGTTTTCTTGTGCAAAATATAATCATTCAATAATAATCATAATATAATAAGCTTGGCCAGTGATGTAACTTTAGCATTCGTGAAAATAAACCGTATTTGAATTTGAACATTTCTGAGGAACGTCTGCTCCACAAATGCCAGCTTTACAGTCGAAATGCATGAAAACAGAGAACCACCACCTCGTTTCCATGGCAGCCAGAGGAGCGTTACTGGAATTTGCCGGTGCCTGTGGTGTGCAGCGTGTTTGTTCCACAGCCCGTGTGTAGTACCACACCTTTGAGTGACGCGATTCATTTGAAGCCCTTGCCAACATCGGATTATCTTGATATGATGCTCAGAACAGTAAATCAATAATTAATGACTCATACCTAGTATTCCATTGGTTATTGACACTTCACAATCAAGCCATTGTCCCAAACCATGAGTATGTATGAGTAGTGCAGTCAAGGGAATGACTGAGACAAGAAAAAGTTCCTCTGTAGACAACTTTGTCACACATTTTCTTTTACTTGTCAATACAGGACGTCATTAAAGACTGGCACATGACCAAAGTTCAACAAACATGTTGGCAGAGTTCGCTCTTCTGGCCTCAATACACAAGTATTACCACCTACAGCCACAGTTAACGTCATGAGAACAACCTGTAACTAGGATGTCGGGACACGTGAAATTAATGGAAGGCCAAAGAATCAGGCACAGACTGTGCAGGAGAAGCTGTTACGGTTTGTCCTCCTGATGCTTTAACTGCTTATAATCAGGAGAAGGGCACACTAAACAAAACAAGGGACAAACTGATTGGTTTAACATGAACATCAAGGCAACTTGGATTACACTGCACGGATAACAATAAGGCACCCTCTGCTCGCCTCCAGTGACGAGCAGCGATTTCAAAAAACACACATTTACGAATTCACATGGACATTTGAACAGTGTTAATACTTATCTTTCATACATTGTGCTTATGTGCTTATGACTGTAACACTGGGATCAAAAGGTTATACCCAAGCATATGAGAGTCACACAGAGACACAGCATGTAGGCATAATTAAATATGAATGTAGCATGTGTTGTCTCAGGACTTAGTCCAGCACACAGCAGTTTAGGAGGCCACACACTTACAAATATCTCCATGAACAATGTTGTGCATCTTCTAATTTACCACAATTACTTCAAGCTCCAGGTTCTATTGTTACCAGTACATCTCCACTATTTCACAGCAGCAAAACAAACATTGTAAATGAGAAGGCCTTCATTATCACACCACAGATGCAGTACAGGAAAACTCAGGCAAAGATCCCACAGCAGGTAGGTAGTAGTTCTTCGATGCACACTGGCATGCTTGGCAATGTCTGAAATAAGCTGGAAAATTATGCCACCTAGTGGTTGTATCATAAACAGTTTTACAATGGCATTCCTCTACAAGGTATACAGTATACTTATGTGCCATCAGACTCTTCGCTAATACTCTTTAATAGATGAAAGTAAAAAAGGACTTGTAAATGTGATATGTGTATGAATCAAATGTATTGTAGGATATGTTACAGACTAATTTACTGTAGATAAAGGGACATCCGCAATGGGCTTCAATCAAATACTTTTCTGATGAGAAGGGAGGGCACTCCAACAACCATTACTGCCCTCTAGAGTACATGTATAAAAGGAGGTTTAGTGGCAGGAGACAAAAAGCCAACTGAACTGGCTGTGTCTAGTATCCCATTCCCTGCAGCCGATGGAGATGCAATGATTCAGACATCTTCCATTCACTCCCTTGGTCCTTTGACTGAAAGCTAACAATTACAAATAGCAAATGTAACTCTTAAACAGGTTGTCTTTGTTAGCTGGCTTCATTAGCTGGGTTTCAACTAAGCATTTTTTACTCCAACTACCCTCTAAGCTAGCTGTAGTGTACACAAAAGATATTGGCGAGTTAAGGTGATGCATTTACAGTGATGTTTCTGCTTGTCTGCATTGTTTTTTTCTTATCAGACCCACCACATGCTAGTCAAATCCCAACAATAGGGGTTTAACATTTTTAACACAACAAACCCTGTGGGCTTGAGGGGTGACTGTAAAATTCTAGTCCTTCACAGAGCACAAATTTATTGTGCAATATCACTTTAAAGACTGAAAGCGTCGTCTGCCCAGAAACTTGAGATGTACAAAGTGGCTCAACTAGCTTTGTGCGCCTGGGAAAATATTTAACCCTTGCCAAAGCGAAATCTAAATCCAGTGTAATGAGGTTGTGTAACAAAACTCTAGACGTTGCATCTCTTGCTTGCTAATAACGAGGTAAAAGATAAGCGTGCTTCACACATTACACTACAGTTTTGAATCCCAGAGCAAGTTTGGCATTTAAAAAAAAAAAACAAATAAAAAAAGAAATGCTAATGAATCATTCCAGTCTTGGCATGTTTTGATAGGAAAATATCTGGTAAAAATGAAGCCTGTGGGCAAGCAAATGAAGAATGATCAACTGAGCTACACTAACACAGCATGACTTTCACTTTCTAGCAAGCAGTTATTATCCCATATGTAGTGAGCACATCCAAAAGCAATACAATCCTCCTTGAAAAGGGATGTAACAACACTGTGTTGTAAGTAAAGCTCCTTCAGCTACTTGTGAAACTACACATAAAAGTCTTAAGTTATACTTTTGTTTGGCGAGCCATTTAAATATATTTCAAATATCCACAGACTCAAACATACAACAATAATTATGCTAATGTGAATTCTGAATCAATGCCACCGTTTTCCCTTTTCCCAAATTAAAGGTAACCCAATTAAGATAACATCCCCTTCAACATGTTGATGAAGGTTCTTAGTCATCCAGGTCATGGTAATTCTAAGTGATCGTAGGCAACTGGACGTGTTTCAGTTTCTTGAAGACGTGTAGAAGTTAGACGACGTAACTGGAGGAGGGTTGCAGGCCTCCCCTCCAGTTAGTTAGAACTGAAGAAACCTCTTGGATGGCAGGTGAAACGTCTTCAAGAAACTGAAACAGGTCCAGTTGCCTACGATGCAGTACTTAGAATGCCCTTCAACATTTACCACAGCAGTGGACTGCACAGCATATTTGCAGTTTGAAATGAATGAGCAAATAAAATTATTACACTTCAATAAAATGACAAAACACTAGTCTAATAAATTATGATCAATGAAAAAAAAATCTTCCATTTCTTAAAACTGGACTCAGTGCTATACTGTACTTAGTAAATCCCCACAGTGCAGAACCGAAGGGTCCCTGGGGTGGTGCTTTGGGGTCCACCTGCTCCTAGCTGCGAGCTGAGTTCCCAGCAGCGGGCACTGGCAGGTCCCTGTGCCAATGGTGTCTAGGTGTGGCAGTCACCATCCTGAAACTGGTCCCCGCCCCTCCATTTCAGCTCGTCTTCTGTGGTTCAATGTGCAATGTGGGCCAAACTCCACAAAGAAACTGGACAAAGATAAGAGAAGACAAATAAATACGTGAATGAATAAATGTAATTAAATGAAAACTACAACTTAAACATAGGCTAACGGCAACACGTACCTTTACTTTTGGTCTGTACTTGAGGTAGGTAGACCTGATCTGCAGGCTAAAAGAAAATCAACGTTAGATTTGAATGCAAATTATTATGCCTTACTACAACAAAACACACCTTAGCTGAGTCCCGTTACTTACCTTAGAAGTATGTGCAGGTAGGATCCAAGGCCTGTGAAGATGTGCCACCAGGCATGGAACTGTGTTACTACTCCGACACCAGGGGGAAGAGTTTTTCTACTGGCTCTGAAAGACCAAAAAAGAGTGGAGTCAGCAACTTAAATTAATAACAAAACAAATGTGGCGATTCTCTAGAAGAGGATGCCAGAAGGTATAACATCACCACTTTATAAATGATTTTTTTTAAATGTTCTCTCTAATATCAAAATTTAAAACATGCACCATGTCTTGACAAAATTAAATAAATATGGTTTAAGTTCAGTTTTGAATTCCACAGTAAATGAGGTGAAACATTTCCAGGCAGTGGCATTACTAATTTGCCTGACTTGTATTTGATGTGACAAAAATGCGTTGATTAATGATGTATGAGGCTAATGTCACTGACTGTTGATATGAACATTTTCCTGCAAGTACTGTTAAAAAGGAGGACATCAACTTTCCTCTCAGAATTCCAAAATGATCTGAAGTCAATACATAACAGGACCCTCATTTTTCCAAAATACTCACCTTAATGTGTCACAGAAGATATTGTCAATGTTCCACAGTAGGAAACCTAACATAAAGACTCCTAAAGAGGTGTAACACAGCGGTCTGAGCCATGGGTACACCCTAACATAGAAAAAACATACACAAGCAAGACATTACTGCATGGAATATTAATGAACCACCATTCCTTTGATATGTTAATGTTTTTAATTTCGGGGTGCTCTTGGCAAACTTACCATGTAACAATGAAGATAGATCGCATCACTAGGCAAGCTACTAGAGCCCCATACATGACCTAGAAGAAGACACAATCGCTTATATTTGGCTCTGAAACACGTCAAAGGCTAGTGGCGCACAAATTCTGACTACTATTTTCAAACTGTCATCTAGTATTTTAATTGCTGAATTCCAGGCAGCCTAAGCTGTACATTGTGATTAATACCATTATGGCCTTCTAGCAGCCTTGCAGGATAAATGGTTTCAACTGGTAATCTTTTATCTTCATTTTATTGTTTTCCTCTGTCCGGCCTAATTGATACATTACAAAATAATTAAAGCAGTATTAACACACAAAAAAAATCTTTCATACAAAATTAGGTTTATCTTCTCTGAATCACTGAGTCAGATAATCAGGTCAAATTACTGAATTTAACCAAACTATGTACTTGTTTAATTTGCTCCAGCAGGGACAAACCCCCATAGAGAAGTGTGATCAGTAAACAAAGTCAGCTCCAAAGAGTAAACAGATGCAGCTTTGTCACATTGTCCTTGCTGTTGTTAAGCAACACACAATGTGAACTGTAAGCAGGTACAAACACTGTGCTTATCTTTAAAGGTTTATGTTGTCACTGTACATGGTTGGTGCTGGGATTATTCTTCTGCTTGGCAGCATTCACTTTTTGATTCCATAGTTAACACCGAGTTAAAGGCTTCGTACTGTGTTTTTTGAAATGTTTAAACTAAACACTAAAATATGATTAAATGTTGCATTTTGTATACACTACTTAATGTTTAACAACCAGCATGCACAAAACTGAGTGTTTTATGCCGTGTTGGCCAGCCCAATGTTTACACAAGGTAAAAATGACACAAGGCGCACTGTGCCCTAATGGCAAACAATGAGCAATGTGAGCCAAGGGAGCATAACTCAGAGCACTCTTACCTGGTGAAAGACTGGCTCCTTCCACTGCAAGTATACCTGCAAAAACAAATACAGAAAATACTCAGGATGGTAGGATGCTAAGCTATGCTTCATTTACAACGTGATTCAAAGTCAATGATTATTGTTATAATGAAAGTGGCTGCTCACCACAGTGACTGAGACGCTGAAGATCAATAACAATGCAATAGGAAATAAGCTGATGGTGTTCTCTTGCTTGAAGCATTCATATCTGAAAGAAAAGGGGAAAAATGAAAAGAACAGAGAGAAAATAATGGATGATTAAATGAGTAACACAGGACCTTTTCACTACATACGCAAGTTTTATTTGTGGCCTGTCTTTTTCACTTTGATTGGAACATGTTTCAGGGTGGAGCTGGAGAGATGGTATTCTCCACTCAAAGCAGGGGTTGCTGGTTACTGGTACACATAATAAACTCTAATAATAATAAACAGCTGCAGCAACAGTACATCCATCCACTACAGATGTGTGCTTGGTTGGAGCTCCTGCTGATACACATCAAGCCAAACTTTGGCCAGGAAGCACTAATGACAAGCTGGGAGACATGCCTGCCATTTCTTACGGCAAGGTATGGACTATGGGAAGTGGAAAGAGATACTTGAGTTCAGATTAGAATCAATATTTCCATTACATACAGTAGCTATGACAGCAACAAGTTGATGCACTGTACTTTCTTGGAATGGATTAAGTGATCAGTAAGGGCTACACTGATTTATTTTACAGCCACAATCACACTTGTTTCAGTGTCTGCAAATCCTAAGTGCTTCAAAGGCACAAAATCAAAAAGGCTGAGCCACTTACAGACAGTAGACAAAGACGCATGTGCTGTAAATCATTGGTAACTCGTCCAGCAACTGCAAATAAAAAAATACAGACAAAACACAGAATGTATCACACCGTTTCAACATAAATTAACATCACATCAGGCAACAAAACTTTGACCTCATATTTCCATTGTAAAAATGTCCCAATAGTGTGATAGATGCTCGAAGTTATTGTACACTTTGTTTACATAAGATTGCATTGAAACACTGTAGCCTACCTGCATCTCATATATCAGCGTCATGTGGAAGCACCAGGAACCAACACCAACAGCTGGGCGACAAACAGAAAACCCCACAAAATATTATACAGAAAGTCAGGACATTCTCATGTGTTAGCAATAATATAGTATTAGCGGTAAATACTGTGCAAATGGAAAAGCTGTTGTCAATAACAACAATAAACAAATCGAGAGCCAGGTATTTTGTGGCTTCAACAGACAAACCTGCCAGTCCGAGGAAAGAGCAGACGTAGCGAAACTCGAGACCATCGCGAAACGTCTGGATGGCCCCACAAATAGGAGGAAGAATCATAATCAGGTTGCTGACAGTGTTCCCTGTTCAAAAAGACAGAGACAAATTAGAACCTGATGACATAACCTGTGCAATATTTGAACGCCTCTGAGATTGGGTGACATGACAGCAGAGTTCAGTACGACAACCGGGGTTACATGCTGTGATCATTATAACAGCATGAACAGTATTTAATTACAGAAACCTGATCCATCACTGCACTAAGGGTTCATCCACACACTTCTGCTGCTAGGTTTGCTGCCACCCTACAATAACTTTAATTGTATTGCTTATAGCTACTACAAGGGACTTTCATTTTTTGTTGATTCTGGCGGCTCATGTAGACAATAAGATGCCAATGGCGACACAAACCAAGCTTTGTTGAATGCTGTACCACCAGACAACAGTGTCACATGTGCAAAAACAGGAACCAAATGCAGACACAGGAGCAGGCAGATTCATCACAAGAAGCCAGCTTTAATGAAAGCTAATAATAAATCTGCGGGGAAAAAAAGGAAGACAAGCAGACAGACCAGTCACAAAAAGCTGGCTAATAAAGGGAATGAAGACAAGAGTAAAACAAAAACAGAGAACAATCCATAAATCTGAAACACGGAACACAGTGGGAGGACACGGGGAACACATGAGGACACAGGGAGCACATGAGGACACGGGGAAAAGACACAGGAAAGCAGGATAACAGACGTCACGTGAGGATGAGAACTAAACAGGATGAACTGAACGGACAGCCCAGCAAAGAGTCAGGGGAACAGCACAGGCTTAGATACAAACAAACCTAATGAGGGGATGAGGTGCAGGTGGACTGAGGTGGAGAAAAAAAGGTGAGGGAAAATAACACTGGAAAGAGGGAAAGGCTCATGAGGGAGATGCAGTGCAGGTGTGGAGGGTAACAGGGCTGGGCTAATTAATCAGATTGAACACAGGTGTGGAGGAAAAAGACACTGGAAAAGGGCAAAAAAACAGCACAAAATCAGAAAACCGATGTATAACACATACACAATGAACAACTGTGACATACAGAGCAGCTTCTTTCCTCAAGCTGTGACTTTCCTCAATTCCTCCTCAGCACTCCACCATGAGAAAGAGTTTTGATTTAATGACCCATCTAATACTGAAAAGTCAAATTCCAAGATAATGAACAACTATAATAAATATATAAAAACATCTTCTTGTTGCTGGTCTCATTATGTATGTAGGCCATATAGAGGCACTGGTATTGAATTGAGACTGTTTCATGACCAGTTAAAAGCTCCCTGTAGTACGTTTAAATAGAATTCACAGCACAGGAAAACTTGAATTACTGCACATCTGTAATTTAAACTATAAACTACTGCTAATATAGTAGTATTTCGGTTTGCACTAATACAGTAGGTACAGGTAATGGATAAATGTGCTCATAGTAAACAATGGACTTCAATGACACTTTTTTTCTTCTTCTTCGTCTTCTCTTTTAATTGAATTTTTTTCTAAAACTATTTTGATAATCACTTAACCGTTGGTACTTTTTCAAGCAGGACTGCCTAAACCAGGGCTCAGCAACCTTTACTATCACAGGAGCCATTTTTGCCGCCGTCCCTCGTCAAATAAATCTCTGGAGCCGCAAAACACATTTGTGTCTTACAATGAAGGTAACGCAGCCTATCAAGATTATTAATAGGCCTAAATGAGCATTAATTCACATTTTCACATGATGTGGCAACTCTGTAGTGGGCTACTTATGCATACAGTAGAAGATACTTGAACTTGAATGTACAAAATAAAAAGATGCCGAATTTGCTAATAAATAAAACACATAGCAGCGAGCTAGATTTCAAAAATATCTAGCTAAAAATTGTATTTTAGTCCATTAAAGTGTGAGTTAATCCTTCTTTTTTACCCTCAGCCACATACAGCAATTAACCCTCAGGCTTGAGCATAATACACATGCATGATACACATGATATTAAATCAGGATCAATCAATTCATTACAACTTGATGGAACAGATACAATTATGTGCGTAGGCTACGCATTTTTACTGTCAGAGAATGTAACTGTAACTAAACTGTAGGCCTAAAACAGTGATGATGGTAAATATATATATTATTCATTTTCATGTAAAATGTCAAAGCCACAGGGAGCCACTGCAGTGGGGCAAAAGAGCCACAGGTTGCAGACCCCTGACCTAAACCTTGATTGTTCCAGATTCTGAAATATAAGAATTTTCTGGTTTTCTTAAAACAGACTTGCTTTTGGGTTTTTGACTGTTGGTTGGACAAAATAACACTGGAAGTCAACTTGGACTCAGGAATATTCTGATATGCATTTTTCAGAGCAAGAAAGAATGTATTGATCCCCTTAGGGGAAACTGGGTTACGTTACAATTGCACCAGTTGAAATGTCAGACTACAGATAATTTATAACAATAGATAATAACAAATGGGAGGAAGTCGAAATGACAAATAAAATATGATTTCTAAAATTAGTGTGAGATATGACAA
The DNA here is from genome assembly GCA_039737535.1 of Lagodon rhomboides. Classification (NCBI taxonomy): domain Eukaryota; kingdom Metazoa; phylum Chordata; class Actinopteri; order Spariformes; family Sparidae; genus Lagodon; species Lagodon rhomboides. The sequence goes on from CM077795.1 coordinate 16,615,428, forward strand.
CTACTGTATATAGATAAATATTTAAAGGATACAGGAATCAAAATACTAGAAATATAAATATAAGATGATATGTGCCTCATACTACACTTTAACTACTGTGTATAATCTATAAACTGTGAATAAGTATTATTACATACTGAGTAATAATATTTTTTAAATTTTCGTATGTTTTATTGATTAAGCGTTAATCAGTTAACAATAAAATAGGCTAATTTTACAACCATATGAATAATTTCTATTTGCAGCCATAACTTTTTGACAATGGATTGTAGCACTCTTTGTAGAGGTGCGGAAATGTCTCGATTATAAGATGCATCACAGTGTGGACGTGGAAGACACTGCATCGATGCAGACACAGAGCTTAACTGAGAGTCTGCGGCTTATGTTGAATGTTGATTGTCTGGCCTCAGCTGGACAATAAAGTTATGTTGAGATGTTGCTCCCATGCTTTGAATTGTGGGCGGGCATTAGGCTAACGTTACTTATATAGGAGCTATGTCGGAGGGAGGAAGATATCATCTGCAAGTGATAAAATAGAACTCATTGCATCGTTTTTGTTTTTTTCTAAACGGACCATTATGTGGAATTTTATGAATTTTATAAACGGACTGGACAAGCCATAGCCATTTTCATCTGAAGCCAAATATAAACTGCTACAGCAAGCCCAGCTAATCAGCCAAGATCTGAGGAGGCGCGTTGGACATGGCTGCTTTCAAAACTGAAAGCTGAGAAAACCTGGGGTGTGGAGGTCAAAAAGACCTCAACAACTACTGTTACATCTGCCTCGAGCAAAACGTTTCAGCCTTATCTGTAAAAGTGGTTGTTGAACCTGTCAGTGTTTGTGTATATAAACCTCCCTCCCCTAGGCCATTGCTGTGTGCTTACTACGCCATTGGTACACCACCAGGCCCACAGCAATCCTCATGAAGCAGAACCCAACGTTGATCCTGACTTTGCTCTTCTGGGTGTGGTGGTGTACAATCTCAGGTGTGGGAAACAATCAGGCTTACCAGGATGTTTAGTGGGTCGAAACTAGGGCTGGGCGATATGGCCTAAAAACTGAATCTCCGATTTTTTCACACCAAACTCAACTTACGATTTTAATCTGTTTTTTTTTCTTCTCAAAAACAAACTGCAAATGACAAAGAAATTATTAAAAGCATTGGTTTTATTTTAATGCTTTTATTGTATACAAAATTGCCTAGCCATTTTAAACAGTGCACCTTCAAACTCACTTGAAAAAATATGTGTCCCTTTTTGATAAAATGCTTTTGTAAACATATATTTAACATGTCAGATTGCATGTTTTTATAAAAGCAGATCAGTTTCCCCACTGGGATTGATAAAGTGTGAACATAACTTTCATTAAATGCTTTATTAAGCAGAAGGTGCCTTTTGTTTACAAACAGGATTTTGTATTCCTGAAGATATGTAAACTGAATTAAACATCTGCATGCACTGCATAGTAAACGTCACATGTTGGTAGATGTACAGGACATGAGGTGTGTGCTTGCTGTCTTTTCAACACATTTCTGGCCAGGAAGACGAGCCTGTCTCCTGCCTCTGGCTTCAGACCTGCCCCCACGGGGCTTCGTAGCACAAACCTGGGGTCGAACATTTTTGTGGATGAACCTCCGGCTTTTCCACTGTATATACTGGCACGATATCTTTAACGATATGCAACGTAAAAGCTGTCCACCGGGTCCCTTTCTTCTCATACGGGACACAATGATTCCGCTCATGTTGGCTGCTTTTTAGCGGGTGTTTGTGGGCTGCCGCGGTCCTGTACATATCGTCGTGAACAACAAGTGTCCCACTGTGATGCATGCGGCTGTTTGAGCTGCTGAATAAATGTGCCGGTCCACTGCCTTTAGTTGCAACAGCCTTTAAAGAAACTTTGCAGCGAACCGTGGTTTGTTTGAGGTCTGATGCTAGAAAAACCAAATTACCGACTAGACAGTGCCTTTTAAGGAACAAAACTATTGGCTTGCTGCCATGTTGTTGTGTCTGTTTCTCTGTGGAAAGTCAATGCGGAGGGAGGGCGGAGCCCACTATGAACTATGGAAGCGCATGGGGAGCAGCGGAGGAGCACGTTAAAGTGAAAATCGATTTTCATTTTTTAAAAATCGTCCGAAACCACAAACTTGAAATAATCGATTTTACCTATTTATCGCCCAGCCCTATTAGAAACTAAAACTGCTAACTCCTATTTTCAAAACCAACATGACACTTGGCCTTTATCTACCAGTCTGATAAAAAGCCAAGGTGTCTCCACAAGTCCTTAGTGACCATTTTAAAATGTGTGGACTTTGCTTACTGATAATAGCACATGGCAACAGTACAACAGCACGGCTAGTTTTGTTTTTCACATTTCAATGACAACGGCAAACATCTGAATGTGATGGGACGCCTGTCCCCTGCGAGCGAGAGTCTTTATGATCTCACTCTGCGTCTGCCAACCATTTGCTGATATTTTTAAAAGAGTGACCATGCACAAAAGCACACAGCAACTGAGGATTAAAATCATGCCGGTGTCTCTTTTCCACGGGAACAATGCCACATTCCAGCCATTGTAACCTGAATCACCGTTAAAATGCCAAAACAGTTCTTCTGCGCCTGAAAACAACTATCTCGCTAGGCCAGCGTGTGTCAACAGCTTCAACTGTCAGTGCCCTTGATAGATAAACTGCATTCACACCAGTGCCAATGATCAGAAATATTTCAGTAAAATAGTGAATACAGTATGCTGAATACAGTAGGCCTACAACATGTAGTCTACAACTAATGGCTTGGAGTAGGACTTTGTACGGCAATAAAATTAAGTGCATATCACTAAAGTCCTCTTAGCGTGGACAAAAGGCACAGAAGATGAAAAAGTGGTAATCTATCTACTGTCTGACCCACTTGGCCTGAGTACACCTTGGACTAACTGTTGCTTCACTTTGTAGCCTCTGCGCCATTGATAACAGCAACTGGAAGGTCCTGAACATACAGTTAAACCTGCACTGCAATCAGATTATCTTCAGTTCCACGGTGAATCTACAGTGACTGTGTAGGGTGTGTAAATCACAGCTGAAGGAGGACTGGTAGTACAAATAGTAATTGTATACATAGCCTGGTTAACTTCCAAAAGCTGAAACTACACAATATAGAACACGTATTGATTTTAGTGGGAATGTTTGTCTAGTTTGGCTACATGCTTTTGAAGGAAACCATGTTTCAGCAGTGAAAGCTGGAGCATCTGCCATCTGTGTTTTCTGTTTAAAGTCCAGCAGCAATCAGCTGTTTGCACAGATTGACACTAACAACGTTTAAATCTGAGATAAAGGTTCTTGAGGAACCAGTTTTCTATCTTTAGACAAAGCAACGGGGCGCCCTGCTAGCATGAAGGAAATGTTGAATTAACTTTCGGATGGTGCCTGTGAACGGCGAATGCACCTTGCGAAGGGGAAACGGTCGAGACGAAGTCCAGAGTCGACCTGAGATACAAACGAGTTGGCGGTAATTGCAGTAAGTGTGATGTGTTCAGGGTAACGTTAGCTAACACTCAGTGCACTGTGCGGAATAATAGCCTACAGTAAAGCCATATGCAAAACAGCTCGACTCGGAGCAGGTTCACTGGCTCTACGTTATCTCCGCGGCGGACAGCCTGTCGTCTTCCTCACTACGGCTGCATTTGGTTTAATGCTAGCATTTAGCTCGCAGCGAGTGACCGAGGACTCACCTAAGCCGAGCTAACATGACAGCATAAATCAAGTTATCGTTACAGCCGCTTGCTCCTACTTCATGTTGACGTTATTCAGGTGGCGACTGTGCGTCCAACAGTCCTGACCGTCCCCCCTCTCTCTCCGAAGTCCCCTGAAACGAACCCACAAAGTCACCATTTTTAGCCACAAACGACGCAATTGTGTTTACTCACAGAATTCCGCGATGTAAGTGGAGACGACATAATTTTCTTCACACCAGTCCAGCGTTGAGGTCGGCCGCCCCCAGTATCCTTGCCTGTCTATCGAGGGAGCCATGATGGAAGAGGAGGAGGCTGTGTGTACTAACGGATCTGTAGTCCCATCACAGCGAGAGAGAGAGAGAGAGAGAGAGAGGCTCCTCCCGCCCTCCTCCCCGCCGGAGGTAACACCCAGCCAGGTCAACAAAGGGTGTCACTTGGCTAGCTAGATTGAACTGTCATTACACACTTATTAGCTCGTTCTATAGCTAGGGCAATGGGTGCAATTTTGGAGCAAGTATCTTTAATTATTAGTCTAATTAAAACCGTAGGTACTGACTGTGTTCACTGAATACAAATAAAAAATATTAAATTAATTGAAAGAAAAGAGGCGCCTTCATGGTTCTTTTCCTGCATACTTTACAGTACAGCAGCCCAAAGCCACCAATAAATCACACTGTTTCTGTTCAGTACTTTAATGCACCATCAGCAATCATCTGACAGGAATTTGTCATCTGGCAAAAAAAAAAAAAGAGGAACACTGGTCAACAAGCATACAACATGATGATATAACAGACTAAAACAAAAACATATAAAGACACAGTCAACACTTGTTGAATTATAAAATGGAGGATGGCTTTTGGATAAGTTCTGTCTCTGGATCAGTCCCGCGCCCCATGCTCCTGTCTCTTACCTGATGGCAACTGACTGATGAACTGCACACAGTGCTCTGTTGTAAGGAGGTTAGACACAAGACTGTAAACGTCACATCAAATAAGCAGCTCCTCTTTTATTCTACAGTAGGCTGTCATTATTAAAGAGCATTTAGAGATCCTACTGTATGAAAAGCATGATAGAGGCCTACATTCACAAACATGCCTATCATACACTTTTTAAGCATTTTGATGAAATGTAACTCTTCAGATTGCACATTTATCTTGCAGTTCTCCAAGACTGACGATATGATTGCACGCATTAGTCTCACGCAGCCAAAGAAAGCAAATATAACAGTATGATAAATGTCCTGTGATTCATTACTGTATAAATTATGCAATTTGTGTACGTGAAAAACAATCATTTTGTGTCGTACACCCAGATGTCCTCTAGGTGGTGTCATGCACACACACAATATTAAAGCTTCCAGAATGTGGTGAAACAATGACAATACTCTCTCATCTTTACGTGCTAATTTAATCTTTGCCTCTCTCAAATTAATTAAATTGTTCTATTCTATTATTGGACCTTTTTCCATTAAAACAAACGAACAATCGCTCACCGTTTTTGTAAAAGTTTTCATTGTGGACCTTCTGCAAGCATTCATGTGGCAGGATAATGGCGTTTAGAGATTGCTGCTCATCGCAACAGCTGCAGGACCCATCTGTGTCTGTACCCAAACATTTTGCTGGAGTCTAAATAATTAAGATACTATGTTTACCATATAGTGTATACCACTGCAACTCTATCGTATTCCTTGTTGAAGTAGAGCTGTCCAGGAGGGAACACAATCTCCCTCACTGGAATGTTCTTGTGTTATTCAGCCGGAAAATCCCACTGGAGGCCAGACTACAACAGAGCTGCCCAAGGCTAAACTGCAGTTGTGAAAACATTTTCAAATAGACGAGCCAAGAGCCAAAATGGTTTGACTGAGCACAAGCCCTGTACCAAAATAAAATTGTCAGCACCAATTATCTAAAATGAAGGTGACACTTGTAGGTTTTCTTTCAGAACTTTATTGCAAAAACCTGAAATTTGTAACAGTCTCGTTTATAGTTTGTAATTGCCAAACCGTGTGAGCGAGCACACATTGTTATCAAGATAGTTCTTACTGAACCAGCCATAATTTGGTTTGTTTGCCAGTGTTTTACCAGTGCATTCAGGTTAGGAGAAAAAAAAGCAACGCAGCCACTTAGGTTTGAAAAAATGTGCTTGTAGTGGAAAGCAGTGCAAAGAATAGGCAGATCCTTGGACTTGAACCAATAAAATATAGCCATACATGATAAACTAAAAAACATTTTGTTCAATTAAACAGCAAGCACCATGAAATCTCTACAAAAATAAGATTGTTGAACACCTTTTTACGAAGATGGTTAAGACTTAACAACAGAAATGACTGTGCTGACACCAATGATGATGTTACAGAGGTATTCTGGTTCTCCTGAGAACCATGGAAATCATACTTAATGTAAGTCTTCAGTCCATAATGCGGTCTGCCAACACATTTAAAAAAGCCGCATAGTTAAATCAAATAGTCTTCCAGATAAAAATGACGGCTGTGCACAATGCTTAGCTCACTAGGGCAAAATGTTTAAACACATCTCTTCAGTCATGTAGTGGAATGTACTGTGTGCTGCTGGCATGTGACGTAAAGGAATGCAGTTGTGCAAAATTGAATGAACATTTCACTTCCCAATTCTCTCAGCACGATGCAGGAGCATGATGCAAAATATACACTCGCACATACAGTAAAGGGATTTAACTTAAGCTGCTCAGGTCAACACACGGTTACAATTCATCTCTCATCTTTTCACCCTTCGGCCTGACCATCCTGCCAAGGAACAGGATGGAGTTGGTCTTCTGGTCCTTCACCAGGAAGATAAAAGGGTGGTCAGCGTAGAACAGTTTAGGGTTTTTCAGCTTGTCTGTGCCGAAGACGCTGGTGTCAATTTCGTTTCCGTCAGTGTCCCATTCCATGGCAGAGGCGTGGAATACGTTGGACAGGTAGAGGTCCTTCTTCCCAGAGATGTTGGACAGATCAGCTTTGGATTTGTCCACAGCCTCTGTCAGGCCCAACTCCCCGAGGTGTTTCTGAAGGGCAGCAGAAAATGGTGTCATTTAGTTTACATAAAAGAAAGAGTTGAAGTAGAAGTTGAGAAAGAGGTGTCGTCGTTTTTTAAGTCTTTTACCTGCAGGTTGTGACTGACTTCCATGCTGACTTTGGGCAGAGACACGGCTACTGCTGTCTTCTGCATCTTGCCCATCCACTTATCGAGCTGCTCCTTTGTCAGCAACTTCTCCAGTCTCTCCAGAGTTTCTACATGGTGGGGCATGATGAACACCACGGTGGACTTCTTATGGGCCAGGGGCATGCTCATGATGATCAGCTTATTGGTTTTGTCATCATAGAAGTCATAGAGACCTGAGGACACAGATTCAATCTTATTACACATTAGCAACCTCTGCTTACGATACACTTCATGGAAGTGCTCAAGCTTCGTGCTGTGAACCATTTACTATTTTATAAATTATTTTAAAAAACTGAACAAGAGGTTACACACCTACATTAAACCAGCACATGGCATGAATATGTAAACATGGAAAGCTGTTATGAAGCAGCTCTTGCAAAAAAAAAAAAAATGGTGAGGGGTAAATATTTACTAAATAGAGAGTGATTTCAGACACAGTATTCTGACATATTTCCCAGATTACTGAATTACTCCTTTAAAAGTCCAGTGTGAAGGTTTTACACCAGGGAGACCTATTGGCAGGAATGAAATGTAATATTCATTATTAAGTTGTCATTAATGTATAATCACCTGAAACTAACAATGTGGTTTTTGTTACCTTGAAAATAGTGGTTGTCCTCCAGAACAGAAAAAAAAACAACAGTTAAGACTAGACACTTATCTAGAGAGGGCATTTTTCCAGGGTTGTGTCCAGAAGGGGGGCCCAGGGTGGCACACTAGCCTTGTACTCTGAGGTAGAATCTATTTTTAAAACTTAAAGAATGGAAGCTTCTTATTATTTTTGTATGGTCCCACACTGTTGATTATTCAAAATTATTTAAAAAAAATATTCTTATAGTAAGTCACTTTGGATAAGAGCGTCATCTTTATGAATGTAATGTCATGTAAAAAAAAAAAAAAAATCAAGTGTCAAGAGTGTTAAAAACTTTAACACACAGTAATGTTTGTAATTAAAGAAGAAATGAGAAATTATATATTTTATACTATCCTGACATGTATGTTTACTTCATGCCATCCCTTCATGAGTCAGTGCCACTTGGGCCTAACCCAGTCAGATCCTATACATCTGACCATTAAGTTTCACAACTTTCGATTCTGAACATACTGTCTCCACCTACCTGTGCGATGCATCATCTGTAGTGAAACAGTGTAGCCACGGGATACCATGAATCCACGGTTGTCCACCATCTTATGATGAAACTGCTCATCCCAGTGAGCTGTGAGAAAAAAAATCAGTTACTTTACATGGCATTTAAAGGAATTATACTACACATGTAATTTTTTAAACAGACTCACGTTTGAAAAACATAGCATTGATGATCATTGCCCCATCAGTCTTCTCTACATCTTTGGTGATCTCAGGCAGTTTGCCATCAGTAGACTTGGCAGCCCACTCGTTGATGGAATTCACAGCACTCTTCTTATCTCTGAAGTTTATCTTGGAGTGGTCACAGTTATAGTGCTTTTTGCTGCTCTTCACAAAAGCATCCACAAAGGTGACAGAGCTGGGTCCGTACAGGCGGTTGCTAATCTTCCAGGTGACATTGCGCGTCTTTGGGTCGCTCACCTCCGCCAGGAGCTCAGCCAGACCCGAGTGCAGCTGCTCGTCTTTAACCTTTGCTGCATTCAGAACAGTTTTCACCTGAGAGGCAGTGGAGGCTTTACCCCCAAGAGCCACCAGACCCAGAGAGGAGGCCACTACTACGGGGGAAATGAGAATGTTTTCTACATTCTTCTCCTTAGCCATGTTTTGGTACAGACTGAAAGCCAGTTTTGCGCTGTTGTCCGCAAGGATGGTGGCATGGTTACTCAGGACCTTGTCTGCAGAAGCCGAGGTGGCAGCTGAGGCTGAAGTGGCCAGGAAGAGCAGGGCTACGAGGTTTGTCACCCACATGGTGTGATACTAATCAGGAAAAACCTGTGAGAAGACATGAAGCCAAAAATCAGTTATTAATATCATCTGCTGAGAGTTGATTTGAGTTTAAAAAATCTCGGGTCACAACACACACAACACAGCAGAGATATCAAATTTTTTATTCAGTGCATTCTCCTTCTTTGCTTACATTACCCACAATGCAACTTGGACACTGAGTGACATACAGTAGCTGGAGGCAATTTATCAGATTACATGGAGCTCCCTCTGGAGCCACAAAAAGCTTCATACTAGTTTTTCACATATGTATTATTATCAATATTAGTCCTCAAGACCTGTTAGCACACTTTAATGTTACAATAAAATTGGTGAAGTTACCCTTTAAGGATAATAGCAGGGGGAACCTGTGGCATTCAGATGGGATCTCTTCCAGTACCTCAAGGAAAGACTATCTTACATAACAGCCACGTAGGCAGCAACAGGAAGTATGTTAGCCAAAATATTGGCCAGCTCCATGTCTTGGCAACACAAAAGATTTAAGATTTCCATAATTCTCCACAGAGGTATGAGTCTGGTTGATGCTGATTGGTTCCTCATGATGTGGACGAAGTGACTACGTGACACAAGCAGAACCTGCGAAAGTTTTTTTTATTTCCAGTCCACGTATATAGAGGGGATGTGTGCTTTACTTAGAGGAGGTTTTGTGTTAATGGCTAGTCACAGTTATAGTTCAGATCTTTTGATATTTTGGACTTAAAAATTCTGTTTCTTTACAGACGGATGATTTTGTAAAATCAGTTTATCAAAACTCTAATTTCTGCAGCTCCCAAGGCATGCTTTTACAGGCTCACCTCCATGTGAACGAATGAGTTCACTTTTAAAAGCCTTAACATTTAGATTTTTCTACAGTCTCCTTAAAAATGCATCTTTAATAGTACTTTTAAATTACCACTTAAGGAAGGCTGTTTTCTATGTTTCTGACAGGTTTAAAACAGATAATAAAGATGAATACACTCCTTTAATACTAATGATGTGGTCTCAATAGCATTTGAAAAGTGACACTGCATCTGACATTTTGAAAATCGTACTCTGTTTCTTTAAATGATCCCATGACTAACGTTGGTTGATGTGGTTTGCATTTATTTTTATCCATGTTCTCCAGGACTGTTCGTAGATCCTAACACAAGAGACACTGTGTCTGTTCTGGCAAATGTGTAAGCGGCTTTGTAATTTGCAGACAAAGGAAAGACGGATGTCCCATGTCACAGATAGAATCAGGTCAAAAGTTGCAGCCAACTCCCTATATGTCTGAACAGACAGTATATTCTAATTTTGTGCAACATACTTTTACATTCTCCTCTTCTTTTTCTTACTTATATACTAACTTTTCCAACAGCTTGGAGCCACATTGCTTATATCTCCACTAGAATCTCTAACTGCATATCACAGATCTGACTTTGTGGCCTCTTTTTACATGTCTGGGCAATTCCCACCAGTTGAACACTGCACTGATCCCCTCCCTTCCCCCCTTACTCCCACTACTTTTTATCTTACCTTATTAGGCTCTTTCAATAATTCAGCAGGGTATCCTCCAACCACTCGCAAATATATCCCTCAGTGCTGATGCACTCTGTGTGAAGTTAATAAGTTAATGGTCAGAAACAGAAGTGTATGAGACAGTTGCAGAAGTTGTCATGCCCGGCTGTCAGAGCATGAAATCTGTGCAAAGGAATTTTTTTTTCCAGGCCAGTCCCGCCCGTGGTATCCAGGGGCAGAACTGAAGAATCCTCCCCCTCCAGGTCCTAAAGCCTGAAATTGCAGCCCAGCTGGAGCACTCAGACAACTTCCACCCACTGACCCATAATAGAGCTCCTACTCATTACTTACTGATTATAGTCGTACTGAAACATAAGATAGTTTCCCTCTAATATGTAAGACAGTTTCCGTTTCCCAGCTATTGGAGAGGCTAGAGAGTTGTATCAAGTATAGGTGGTGTTACTGTTTTTCAAATGATGCAATTTTTGGATATGCATTGTTTGCATTTACATGAGAAATTGCCAAGCCCTTGTGTCTTTTCTTCATGTATCAACCAGCGTGCTTTCTTCTAAATTCCTGTTTTTATGGTGGCTTTCTAAACTGACTGAGAAAAACCAAACTTCACAGGTGATGAGAGTTGCATGGTATTCAGAGGTACTCCTACAATTTTAATGTATCTTTGGTGAACACTGGTGCTGAGAAGTAGTGTTAATGAATGATCTTTATTGTTGTGTCAGTGCTTTGACTGCCTTTTTTCCTCTCTCCCCCACCCTTTAATTGCACCTCTGCCAGCCAGATCGGAGACATCACTTAGTGGGGGGAGACATCACTTAGTGGGGGGAGCCAGAGGTCCTGTTTAAAGAGAATTAACCAAATGAGTATCCTTCAAGAACATGAACTGTATTTTGCCAATGTCTTGGATGCAGTAAGTCATTGGGGGTTCACTTCCCGTTGTTTGTCAAAGTGTTTGGTAAGGCCTGGACATTTTCTTCCACTTCAAACAAAGTCATTATCATCAATCACTGCCTCCCAGGAAAGACCTTCAAGGCTGTTTAGAGCCTCTATTAGTAGCAGTGGAGCAAAGCATCTGTTGATAAAACATTTTCTTTTCAAATCAAATCATTCTAAAAAAAAAATCAAACTCAACTTGCAACAGAATTTTTTCCTACTCACCATATTAAAGTGGCTCTCTGGCAATTCACTATTACCGCTTTTTTACAACAAAATTAGCGTCTATATGCAGATTGTTCAAATAGTTGCCTTTCTGATTTTTTTTTCTCGTATGTAACATTTAAGTAGCACATCATACCTTGATTTATATCAGACTGCATCCAGAAGACATTAAAACTTATTTTAGAACGTCTTGAAACAACATGACATTCAAGCATCAAGCATCAGTGGACAAGCATCAGGTCCTGACACACAGGCACAGGTGAAGAAAGTTGCATGGTATTCAGTGTAATGGTGCTCACTTTTTGAATATCTTTTACTTCAGTCTCTCTCTTTCAGACTTAGCTCAGACTGACTGATGTTTAAGTGCTGTTTGAACAAAAGTATTAACAAGCCACAAAGGGGACACCAGACAAGGGGAGTAAATTAACCTGTTCCCCCAGCGTTGTGAACTCATCATAGCCAATTGGAGTCCAAAAGCACCAGCTACTATTGAAGTCAACTGAATGCTGATTATCAACATTTACACGAAAGGCAAATGCCAGATGTTTGTTGGTGTAAGTGGGTTTTTTGTCCTGTGCTAAAGGATATATTGTTATGTTGAGGGATTTGCAAAAAGATATATCCTGACTTTTATTCCCTAGAATGGGTTTAGCTTAAATAACACTGGATCCTACAATTCCCGTTATGCAGCTAAAAAGCAAGCCAATGCCATCAAGTTAAAATGCAGATATTCTCAAATATCTGACGTCTCAGGTCTAACTGAAATAATCCTGATGATGTCACCAAGCTTATTTTCTCAAACCTCTCTCAGGGGAGAGAGTTGACTAACCTTTATGTGAAGAAAAAAAAAACTGTTGCAGTGTCCCTTTAAACAAGAGAGAGACCTTTGTAGGGAAAACAGGTCACATCATAAGCTGCACAGCACTGTCGCCCATTGTTACGTCCCTTTGTTATTGTCCAGGGGCAACAGGGAACAGCAACGTGACAAACCAAGGATTTAGACAAGACAAAGTTGATGGTTAAAGAAAAATGTTTTAATGAGGATGAACTTAAACTCACAGGTTGATTTACAAAATGTGGGGGAGAAAAGGAGGTGTTCAAAACAACTGTCAAAAGATACATGAGTGGCATCCATCCACCACTAAACTCGTGTTTTTAGACAGGGTTTACTCTACGTGATGACATGTATAGGGCACCCCCAACTTACTCCCACCACATACCTCTAACAAGCCAAAACAAAAAACAAGTCTGCCAGAGCATCTGTAGTATGTGCAGTCAAATGCAAAAAGGAGAGAGCAAGCTCCTCATCCAGGCTCCCTTTTATTGGGCCTCCAGTCGGGTGATTGGCCACGCCAGAAGTTCAAACACAAAAGGAGGCAGTGGCTTGATGGCCTCTCAGGTGCAGCTCATCACCTTGTCAGCACCTGAAGGAAAACTAGGGGAGGGAGAGACAGAGAAGAGAGAGAGAAAGAAAACAAACCCTATGTCCCTGCTGGGCCCTGTGGAATGTACAGTAAACTGCAGGAGACAACAAGATGTTCTTTGGAACCATAACAGTCCATCTAACAATAACATAGTCTGAAGCGACATGTCTGATACTTCAGTGTTATGGTAACTAGATCTGGAGCCTTATTGTCACATGCCAGAGTGAGTTTGACTGAAGCTCTCCACGAGGAGCACCCAACACAAAACGTTTTCAAATGAATCCATTAAAAAAGCAGTTAAGTCAGTTCATTATGAAGCTGATGGGTAAAGAGTGTGGGAACTGAACACTCTTGATGCATTTTTTTCCCATGAATGCTTCCTCCTCGTCTTCCGCCTGGTGTTATGTGTATCCTCCCCCTGCTTGGGAGATGGATCAGGCAGCAGGAAGTTACAGGAGGAGCGGATGCATGTCCGCTGTAACACTGTGCCTGTCCTCTTGAGACTGTTAGTATATCCATTCAGCTGTTGTTATGCACTTTGGGTATGATGGAAAACAAAAACGTTCATGCATAAGCACATTTTATCACACTCAAAGAGATGAGGTGGGTTAGACCCTCTAGAACCCCTTTCACTTCTGTTACTGTTACTGAGGAATGACAAGTCTTCTTCTCTTTCATTTACTTCTTTACTCTCTTTGATGAAGTTGATGGTGATAATTTCTACAAACAAACAAAAAATCCATTTATAAGCATCACGCTGCAGAGACAGCAGCTGCTTTGGCAAAAATGAACCAACTGCGTAAAGACAGCTGGACAGAAAAAAGAGCGTGTGTGTGAGATGCTTTGGTCACAGATCCAGTGGACATTACTACACTGGCTTGAAGGCTGTAGATCAGTTTCAGAGCCAGTGGACATCAAGTAAGTAAAAGTTAGTGTACCAGCTCTATTAATTTGGTCCTAAACTTTCTTTAAATAGCTTAATTATAACCTTAATTAAAAGACATGTAGAAGATTAAAAGGCTTTAAGAGGGTCTTCAGGGAATGTTCCATTCAAATCTATTTTTAAAGCTGGGTTTAGGTTCTTATAATGACTCAATATCAGGAGAAGTAATGGCCTTCCTTAATAATTATTTATAATGTCTGTCTAATATCTCACTTTATGAACTAATGTGCAGTTGTCATCAAAACACAAATGTTACAAAATATGATCTACAACATCCTCCCAAAACAACCAAATAATCCACCAGGGGGAAGTAATCTCCAAATCTTTCTTTGGAAAACTAAATGTTCTACAAAAAATAATTAGAAATTGATTTCCCAACAGAAGAAATGGACTTTAGAAGGGTCTACTGGCAATATTCCATTCAGACTGGTTTTCCTACACTGCATATAATGACAGATAATTCTCCCCTGCTACATTTTTCTTAAGGTGATGCAATTTTAGACTCATTTCAACCACAAGAGGTCAGTGTTCATAAGATCTTAATTCATTAATATCACAGCCTGCACTCAGCAAATTATTTTTCTAGTTGTTTAAAGTCATGAATATCATCTAGATACTGAGCCATAAAACAGAATAAGCGGAGGCTTAGCAAGAACCTCCAAGCAACCAAAACCCAGTTATTATCACTTGTCATCAGTGTGCTCATTTTGAACTTGTCTTTCCTCTTACCAGCAGGACCTGAAATGGTTCAAAACTCTGTACAACATCAGGAAGTGACAAAACCTGCCTACTTATTAACACAACCAAGTGTGAGGTGTGTTCCATGAAGCAGGATTAAGGAGAGCCTTGCATATTTTGATAAGTCTGGCCTAATTAAGTGAGAGTGGTGTTCCATCACCGTGGCTTATGTGAATTAAAGTATTATTGAAGATTAAATTAAATGAAAGATTTAATTGAGGGGAGTGGAAGTGAGGATCCAAGCAATGCAGGTATGGACAAATTATCATGCTTGTGTAATTCCATGGCAACCCAGTCAGGGCAAATGGGCTGGCTGTGAAAGATAGACCAAAATGCAAGGCAGCGCAGGTTAGCAGCCCAGTAAGAAAAACAAGACATTGGGAGAGCCAGGCCACCAGCAGCCTTGTTTTTTTGAAGGTGGGTCTTATTAAGACAAAGATCCAGACATGTGAAACATCTGAGAACTGAGATTGAGATCACTTAAGTGAGTTAAAGCAATACAAAAAAAAAAACAACAACAAAAAAAAAGAATCCAACTATTTTTGCAATTTTCACTTGCTCACGCAGCTGAGTTTTTCTCTCACTTACACTAGAACTATGTCAAGTTAAAAAAAAAAAAATCTGTCTCTTCATTAGTGAAGTAGATGTTCCTGTAATGTATACAGTTACTGTACTTTAAAGTGTGTTTACAGCTCAGAGATTCACGGACCATTGCTGATGCATATTCAGACTTTTGTTGATATAAGCCATGTATTGTCAAATATGGACTCAATATACATTGTGAGGACATATAGCAAACTAGGATACCAGATGCATAAAAATTGTTACATGTATGTGGTTCAAATATAACCTCATGTCCTGTCTGGAAATATCCAAACTCATTATTTTTTCAGAATACTGATCGTACCTATGGCATATCTGTAAGTCTCATTGCCCAAACACATTCCATACTCAGTTAAAAGATGACTGAAAGTCATTACATTACTCATGATTCTCTTGAGGATACGCTAAACGCTACTAGAAATAGGGCGACAATGAGTGAGAACAGCTTCTTGGCATTAGCGTTAATTCGCCTGCAATTATTACTCTATTATTAAGCATATCAACTCAGGACTGATTCAAATGACTGAGCAGTGCCGGTAACTAATGCTGATCAACCGGAGCACCTTTAAAAATCACCCCACCTCCCAGACTGGAATAAATCCCATCCAGAAGGTTTTATTAACTTAAATCTGAGTTCCCTAATGAGCTGACATTCTACAGGTTAAACTAGCTTTAACTTGGCTTGCCATAATGGCACACATCAGAATTTTAAAAAAAGGCAAGCAAAGCAATAAACCACGTTATCTATGACAGGTTTAGCTTTACTGGGTAGATGACCGAAGAAATAAAGCATACAACACGGTTTACTCACTGTGTCAGGTCGAAGATCTGCTGCTGTTCACGCCACCGAGGTCCTGACAGTGACAGTTACAGTTTGAAACTTGAGACTCTGCCTGGTGTCAGCAGTGACAGTGACGTATATGTGGCTGGAGTGTAAAAAAAAAAATTGCTAAATTGTCGTACATATACTGTACAGTTCAGCATACCTGGGATCCTGTGTGAATTCCATGATTACTCCACTCTGCTTAGTCTAACTTTGCTTAAGTGACATATCTGGGTTGAGACAGTCATATTGTCCTCCATGTTAATGACTTCTTGGTTTAGTAGGTGTACCAGGGCCTGTTTCAATGAGTAGTTCACTAAGTTGTTCACCTCAGGCCACACCATTTCCACTCAAAGATTCTGTTGACCACAGAACAAGTTTTTAGATGGTATAAAAAAACAACTGCATCCGGGCATTTTGGGGAGGAGGAAAAGAAGGAGGAGAATGAGAAGGAGGAGAACAAGAAATTGAAGAAGAAGAAGAGAAAATACAAGAGGGACAAGCAGCAGAGCTGGCTAGCCTCTGAATATGGATTATAGAGCATTCCCATTTAAAATGCTTTCAGGTGAAGGTGAAGATTATGGTACATATATTCAGCATGGTAAAGGCAATGGATTTAGATTACGAGCACTCTAAAGAAATTACACTATTATGATTAATGCAGGCTCCGATCTTTGTCCCATTAGCCAACAATATTCATAAAACGTTTTTACAAAGAATCCAGCAGGGGCTGGTTATAATATTCTAGTTGTTTTTTAGTTCAATTCTAGAATATATTCAGGCCTAAGCTATTTCTAAAGGTTGATTACATCAACGTTATTATTAGCCTACATAACAATATACCAGTTGTTTCACTGAATTCTAAGCATAATACTTAACTGACATGAATCTCTCTCAGGATTTTTCCAACTAGACATTCTCCTGCATGCACTCCCATTGAAGAAAGATAGCCTGTCATGAACTTATGGTCGTAAGATGGGCCTAATGTTGAGAAAAATATGGG
This sequence comes from Lagodon rhomboides, assembly GCA_039737535.1. Taxonomy (NCBI): domain Eukaryota; kingdom Metazoa; phylum Chordata; class Actinopteri; order Spariformes; family Sparidae; genus Lagodon; species Lagodon rhomboides. Next base: position 16,632,450 of record CM077795.1, read on the forward strand.
TCATTCCATGTCAAATCATAGAGAAGACAGAAAAGTAGTTGCAGATCTGTCTCAGATTGTGTTAAAAGTTTGTCTACATAATGTTTTGGTCCCAAAACCAAGGCCTGTAAAATATATTTGTTCATTTCCAATGTTTTTATGTTTGTTTTTTTTCGGCCCTTGATATCTTTTAAATTTTACACTCTCAGAAATGTCTTACCTGGCAGGCCATGTTTGGGCATTAATAGCTTGAAATGTGTTATTCCTTGCCCCACCAAACGTTGGAGGATGGAAGATAACCATGTTCTCAGTGTGACTGAACCAGTAAAAGTTTGTATTGCATGCCTACTGAATTTCTATAAGGCCCTAGATTTGGGGAAAAAAAGTGCAAAATTCCTGAACAAGAGTGATATTGGGGGTATGATAAACCAGTTTTTTTGCACTCATGTGGTATCAATCTTTTTTTTTTTTTCAATTACAATACTGTATTAATTTGTGCCAATATTTGAGGTCTCTATCTCTAATGAATATGAAGATATTAAGAATAAAACAAGGTGTGGTAGCATTTTTCAGTCAGTGTCATAGGACCAAAATGATATTTGGGGTAACATAAAAATGTACACGGAAATAGCTTAATGTGTGGTAATTCAGTGTACAAAGTGGCAATGTCCTTCTATGTTCCCTTCATAGACAAATATGCATCGCATATCACATCGTTTTAGCATACCTTATTTATGGCCAGTGTTGACAGGAAGTGCTATTATTTTGAAGTGTGTTCTTTCAAAATAAATGCACTTCCACCTCAAAACTCCATAAACAATGTATGGTAAAACAATGCATTTCTTTGTTATTGATGACATATGTTGGGCAAGATGATGTAGTTCACTGCGCATCTTAACACAAGCTAGATGATATTTTACTATATTTATGACAAACTGCGACTTTCTTTATGTAGAAAATTATCTTTTAAATTAACAAACACCACATGTGTAATTCATGGCACAATTCAAGCAGGTTAAAACAATTATTATACTTCACTACTATACAAAGTTTTTCTGAAATAAGGTCCCATGGGGTTCACCGGAATGGATATTCCTGAATATTGCCTTTGATCCATCAAAGGACACATTCTAGAATATTGCCTTTGATCCATCAAAGGACACATTCTAGAATATTGCCTTTGATCCATCAAAGGACACATTCTAGAATATTGCCTTTGATCCATCAAAGGACACATTCTAGAATATTGCCTTTGATCCATCAAAGCACACATTCTAGAATATTGCCTTTGATCCAGCAAAGGAAGCATTATAGGAGCTTGTCTGATATACATCCTACTACCTCAGTCAGGTTACACAGAACAGACATCGCAGCACAGAACACATAACACAGAGCCCACATAGATTGTCAAGTTTATACTACTGAGACCGCTTAAAACAAGAACAGAAAGGATGGACGACTTAAGGATTACTGAACTCTGCCAGCAGCAAGCGGCTGCTATCTCTAGGGAGGAACCTCCACTGACTGTGAAACAGCAGTTTTTAAGCATGATAAATGCTGTTACTCGCATTTTCACAAGGCAACCTAAGGAGCAAGCAGGTCCAGGCCATGTACAGAGGAAACTAAACCTACTGCGCTGCATTCCCAGGACACAGCATTCAGGTGCAGTTAAGGCCACTCATTTTAAAGGGGGAGCAGTCCAAAACAGAACGCTTGGGATTCTAAACCTACAGTGCTGCATTCCCGAGATACAGCGTTCAGGTGCAGTTAAGGCCACTCATTTTAAAGGGGGAGCAGTCCAAAACAGAACGCTTGGGATTCTAAACCTACAGTGCTGCATTCCCGAGATACAGCGTTCAGGTGCAGTTAAGGCCACTCATTTTAAAGAGGGAGCAGTCCAAAACAGAACGCTTGGGATTCTAAACCTACAGTGCTGCATTCCCGAGATACAGCGTTCAGGTGCAGTGACTCAGGCCACTGATTTTATAAGGGATGTAGCAGAGGGGATCCATTACCTTGGGGAGTAAAAAGCTACCTTCCGTGTGGAAAAGATCCAAAGGCTTATTTAAGAGATCCTGAGGACAATTGGGCAGCCCACTCCTGTTTGCCAGATCTTAGCCACAGGCAGGACATACCATAGCCACAGGTCATCCAAGAGTGAACTGAACATATTCTATTCTGGTTTATTCGGTTTACTTTTTGCTGACATACGGCCGTGCCATGGCCTGCTTGTGGTTCAGATCTGGCAAACGGGGCGTCCAATTACCATCTTTCTGCACGTTATGTGGGCCGAATGAGGGTGTCTATGGGTTTTGCTAACTGGGGTTTTCCCTGAGCTTCTAGGGGTTTTCTCTGGGTGCTCCAGTTACCCCACTTTCAATGAAGAAGAAATTCTTCATTGAAAAAAAAAAAAGTTAAATTAGTTGCATTGGTTGCATAACAATGAGAACCACATGACTCACATAGCAAAATTGCTGCAGGTCTCTCAATGTACGGTATTTAACAAATTCAATGAAACTCCCACCTCCCATCATCCCCTACTCCCACCATCCTACCCAGATAGCAAATTCATCCCTCATCCAGCCTGCATACCGCATGGAATAATGTAACTTAGGCGGTCCACTCCTGTTTGCCAGATCTTAGCCAAAGGCAGGCCTTACCATGGCCACAAGTCATCCAAGAGTGAACCAAATGTATTCTATTCTGGTTTATTCGGTTTACTCTTTGCTGTTATGCGGCCATGCCATGGCCCGCTTGTGGTTCAGATCTGGCAAACGGGACGCCCAAGTACCATCTTTCTGCACGGTATGTGGGCCGAATGAGGATGTCTATGGGTTTTCTCTGGGTGCTCTAGTTAACCCATTTTCATTGAAGAAGAAAATCTTCAATGAAAAAAAAAAGAACTTAAATGAGTTCAGGCTGCATAACAGCATAATTTTTCCACACAAAAATATCTTCTGTGTGGAAAAGATTTAAAGTGTTATTTAAGCGATCCTGAGGACAATTTGCCAGCATACATCATACACAACATCCTGGAACTGTCTTGTTATCCCCAACTCCCACCATCCTACCCAGATAGCAAATTCATCCCTCATCTGGCCTGCATACCACATGGAATGATAGAACTTGGGCGGTCCACTCCTGTTTGCCAGATCTTAGCCACAGGCAGGCTATACCATGGCCACAAGTCATCCAAGAGTGAACCGAATGTATTCTATTCTGGTTTATTCGGTTTACTCTTTGCTGACATATGGCCATGCCATGGCCCGCATGCTGTTCAGATCTGGCAAACAGGACACCCATGTACCATCTTTCTCCACGGTATATGGGCAGAATGAGGGTGTCTGGTAAATTTCACTTTCTAGGGTTTTCCCTGAGCTTCTAGGGGTTTTCTCTGGGTGCTCCAGTTAACCCACTTTCATTGAAGAAGAAATTCTTCAATGAAAAAAAAAAAAAGTGAAATTGGTTCAGGCTGCGTAACAATGAGAACAACAGTACGGCTCACATAGCAAAATTGTTGCAGCTTTCTCAATGCACAGTATTTAACAAATAAAAGTCCAAATGAAGCCAGGAGGGTGGGGGCGAAGGCTGAGACCCTCAGGAGGCCGATGGCAGGGTCGAAGGCTGAAACCGGAGGCAGGCGGCAAAGGCGGAAGCCCTCTTGAGGCCGGGATTGTAGGCTGGGACCCACTGGAAGGTGGTGGCGAAAATGAAGGCCCTCCAAAAGCTGGTGGCGGAGATGAGGGCTGAGACCCTTTGGAGGCCGGTGGCGAAGACGAAGGCTGAGAGCCTCTGGATGCCAGTGGTGAAGACGAGGGCTGAGACCCTCTGGACGCTGGCGGCAAAGACGAGGGCTGAGACCATCTGGAGTCCGAACCGCCGACTGGGAAACCCTCCTGGACCTTGGCAGGGCCACTGACGGAGGGCCACTGGGAGCTGTCCAACTGGGAGCAGACAGAGTGTTGCTGGCAGCTGTCAGCCTGGGAGCCAACTGAGGAACACTGGCAGCTGTCGGACTGGGAGCTAACGGAGGAACACTGGCAGCTGTCGGCCAGGGAGCCGACGGAGGAACACTGGGACAGGACTTGGCCGGGCCTCCGACTGAGAACCACTGGCAGATGTAGGCATGGGAGCCAACAGACACTGGCAGGTGTTGGCAGGTGTTGGCCTGGGAGCTGACGAAGGGACACTGGCAGGTCCTGGAGTGGACAGGAGGCTAAGAGGCAGGAAGCAAGCAAGTTCATGGGAAGCACTGCCCTGCAACTCGTCTAAAAGCCCTTTCAGTCTCATTGCCTCAGATACTATTTCCATAGTACCCTGAACCTCACTCAGTGAGGGCCTATCAATTAGTTCCTTTTCGAACTCCAAAATGGCCTGAAGTGCATCCACCAGGTTTAGCGTGTCACTTAAACAAGCTAAGCACGTGTCTCGAACGTCCCACAAGTCATATTTCTGGCTTCATTCAGCTTGTTCATGAACCTACTCATTCCAGTGGTAACACTCTGGACTTGATCCTCCCATCCCCATCCCATTTTCTTCCGCTTATCCGGGGCCGGGTCGTGGGGGCAGCAGTCTGAGCAGGGCCACCCAGACTTCCCTCTCCCCGGACACTTCCCCGAGCTCTTCCGGGAGGATCCCGAGGCGTTCCCAGGCCAGCTGGGCGACATAGTCACTCCAGCGTGTCCTGGGTCTTCCTTGGGGTCTCCTCCCGGTGGGGCATGCCAGGAACACCTCCCGAGGAAGGCGTCCCGGGGGCATCCGATAGAGATGCAGCTGGCTCCTCTCGATGTGGAGAGCTCCTCCCGGGTGACAGAGCTCCTCACCCTATCTCTAAGGGAGTGCCCTGCCACCCTGCGGAGGAAACTCATTTCGGCTGCTTGTATCCAGGATGTTATTCTTTCGGTCATGACCCAAAGTTCATGACCATAGATGAGGGTAGGAATGTAGATTGACCGGTAAATCTCTTCACCACGACAGACCGATACAACGACCGCATTACTGCAGCCGCTGCACCAATCTGCCTGTCAATCTCACGCTCCATCCTTCCCTCACTTGTGAACAAGACCCCAAGATACTTAAACTCCTCCACTTGAGGCAGGAACTCTCCCCCAACCCAGAGGGAGCAAGCCACCTTTTTCCGGTCTAGAACCATGGCCTCGGACTTGGAGGTGCTGATTCCCATACCAGCTGCTTCACACTCGGCCGCAAACCACCCCAGGACATGCTGGAGGTCCTGGCTCGAAGAAGCCAACAAGACAACATTATCTGCGAAAAGCAGAGATGAAATCCTGTGGCTCCCGAACCAGACCCCCTACGGCCCCTGGCTGCACCTAGAAATTCTGTCCATAAAAATAATGAACAGAACCGGTGACAAAGGGCAGCCCTGCCGGAGTCCAACATGCAGGTCTGACTTACTGCTGGCAATGCGAACCAAGCTCCTGCTCCGGTCATACAGGGACCGTGCAGCCCTTAGCAGAGGGCCCCCGACCCCATACTCCCGAAGCACCTCCCACAGAATGCCACGGGGGACACGGTCGAATGCCTTCTCCAAGTCCACAAAACACATGTGGACTGGTTGGGCAAACTCCCATGAACCCTCGAGCACCCTGCGGAGGGTATAGAGCTGGTCCAGTGTTCCACGGCCAGGACGAAAACCGCATTGTTCCTCCTGAATCCAAGGTTCTACTATCGACCGAATTCTCCTCTCCAGTACCCTGGAATAGATTTTACCAGGGAGGCTGAGGAGTGTGATCCCCCCGATAGTTAGAGCACACCCTCTGGTCCCCCTTTTTAAATAGGGGGACCACCACCCCGGTCTGCCAGTCCAGAGGTACTGTCCCCATGCTGCAGAGACGTGTCAGCCAAGACAGCCCCACAGCATCCAAAGACTTGAGGTACTCAGGGCGGATCTCATCCACCCCCGGTGCCTTGCCACTGAGGAGCTTCCCGACTACCTCAGTGACTTCGGCTTGGGTGATGCATGAATCAGCCTCTGAGCCCCCAGCCTCTGCTTCCTTTATGGAAGGCGTGTCAGTGGGATTGAGGAGATCCTCGAAGTATTCCTTCCACCGTCCGACAATGTCCCCAGTTGAGGTTAACAGCTCCCCACCCCCACTGTAAACAGTATTGGTGGAGCACTGCTTCCCCCTCCTGAGGCGCCGGATGGTTTGCCAGAATTTCCTCGAGGCCGACCGGTAGTCCTCCTCCATGGCCTCCCCGAACTTCCTCCACAACTCAACGACAACTGACTGCTACTGAAAAAAATACACATCATTATATAAATCAATACTTGTTTTAGGATATCAACAGTAATTGTCTTTGCAACTAAAATGTTGAGCTTTGAAGGCTTTCTTGTGTGTGCTAGTCATGTTACCACGGCAACTACAGGAACTTAACCTCACCATAAACATAGGTAAAGGTTAGGTAAAGATAAAGGTCAATTATACGTTTTCTTCTGTTTTAAGAGTTATCAACATATCTTATGATTTTCTTTAAATTTAAAATTTTTCCGGGCAAAACAAAGTGCAGTCGTTTATTTGTTATAGACAGGTTGAATGGCAGAAACAACCGGTTCCAACACAAACCAAATAAGAGAGTCAAGTTAACAAAAATAATCCCTCCCCAGTCGCTGCCAGTGAGCATATGCATATTAGTATCAGCCTGTCACAACAATGAATAAGTGAATGAACAGAGTGTAATGCCATTAACATGTGCTTAGTGATCAAGCATTTGCAAAGCCTGGAATGTATTTAGAAAAGGTCCCCATGCTTCATGGAACCTTCCATTTGAATGTTGAAGTGAGAGTCTACTTTTTCTCTAGTTCTCGGCAGGACACAATATCTGTCAACTATTGTGTATGAGCGGGCGGGGCAGGTTCTCTCTACCTGAGCAGGACTTGTTTAACAGTTCAAAGATTGTTAATCTAATGTTGTACTGTGGGGTATTTGTGTTTAGAAAGTTCTACCAGGCAAAGGTGAGTAAAAACCTTCACGTCAAAGTCTTCCTTTCACTTACAAGTAATTCAAAGATTGTTCATGTCACTTATTCTGTTGTACTATTGTTGCTGGGGTTTTTTTGGTGTTTTTTTTTTTACAAGCTGCAGCAACCTCCACACCCACCTTCCCCCGCCCTTCAACCCCCGACACCACCCTCATCAAAATGGCCACCAGTCCAGACAATGAGGTGCCGGCCTGACCAGCACAGAGGACGTAGTTATTATCATCTGCTTCTTCTTCTGTGCTTCTGGGTGTTGGACGCTCCTCACACGTGTACACACAGGAAGTTGTCAACACATATTTGCATCGATGATCAGAAGTCAAGACTGTGAAGACAGAAACGGACAGTTCAAGCTAAATGAGAGAATTTTTTTATTCTATTTTATTTTTGTACCAGTCTTAATATCTAACAATCTTAAATTCAAAAAAATATGTAATTTATGTACATAATACATATTTTCAAATACTTTTTAATTAATGTTAATAGGCACTATTTATATACTTTTCTGTCTACACTGTCATTGTCTGACTGTTTTGTGTTTCTAGGTTTATTTTAGTCCTCTCTAAAAAAAATAACTGTGTCATATACGAACATACAAACATTTTGTAGGAGCCCCACAGGTATCACTGAAAACTGTTAATACATTATGATAATAATTTTCTATAATGACCCAAAAAGCATATATTTCTACAGTCCACATAAGTTAAACACCTTTGCTTTTATACTAATGAAATCTATATTTATAATAATAATGATAATAAGCAATTAAACAAATCATTAAGATTTGTTCGCGCATGTTACAATACATTAAAACAAAGATGATGTCAGACACCACGAGTGGCAGGTGCTCTTAATCTTGACCAGGTGTGTATGAAACTGTGAGGACTGATGTAATGCAGCCCTGACATGTCTATTTTTGAGGCCTGCTATTGGCTGATTCAGTGCTTGAGGAACTGTGGGTGGGTACTGTGGGTAGACATGACTGTAGTCCTTATCTTTCAACACTGCAGTCAGGACTTAGGATTCACACTTAGGTGCCCATAGCTCAGTTGGTAGGGCGGGCATCCCATGTACAGAGGCTTTGTCCTCACTGCAGTGGCCCCGGGTTTCGTCCTGGCCTGGGGCTCTTTGCTACGTGTCATCCCCCTTTCTATCATCCTGTTTCCAGTCAACTCTGAAGCTATCCTATCAATAAAGCCATACAAAAGCCAAAAAAAGAATTAGACTTAAACTGTAGGCTTATTTTTTACAAAGCGTTAAGTCCCTCTCTTCAATGAGTAAAAAGCGCCCTTCAGTGCTGCCTCTGAATGGTTAAATAGTTGAAAGTCTTCTGAGGGGTGGAGGAGATATACTTAATTTGCAGGTCCAATCATAAGCACGGTTTGGAAATGTTTCACCATATTTGAACCAGGACTCTCTGCATGCTGGTCCTCCACCACATGAAGCTGGTGACCTTTAGATTGTTTCAGAAATCTGAAAAACAAAACAAAAAAAAACATTCATGTGTGACATTTTCTTCCCACTAATCAAAAGGAACATTTGTCTTCACCTGTAGTGTCTGGCCTTAATTCAGTTACTCACTGTCCTCGTTTACTATATTCCCCTTTGGCCTGTATAAGCCCTCCATCTGGCCTTTTCTGCACATTATAATAAAACGTAGAACTTTAAGTCTTTGTAAATGACATCTTTATTTTTGGTCTTGCAGTCTCTGTGCATCAGAGCACTGTTTCACTCAGAAGAACTACAACACCCAGACTTAACAGATTCGCACCATGTGATGTGATCGCATCATGTGTTGCTCTCTCACTATCGTTAACAAGAGAGACAAAAAAAAAAAAAAAAACGAGAGAGACAAGTGACCAGCAGTACAGTTGGTGAAGGGGCCCTCTGCTGGCTGAAGTACTGACTTACAGCTGAGCAGTGGAGTACTCCCCATGGCCACTAGAGGTAGACAAAGAGCTAACATTAAAAACAGAAGGCAGGGTTGTCTTTCTACTGGTGTGGTGCGACAGGACACAGTTACTATCACCACCACCACCACCAGCAGCAGCACTATCTTTGTTATCATTATGATTAGATGAAGGAATTAAATGATTTTAGTTACACTGTGATGAGTTGAATCAGAAGCGCACATTCAAGAATGTAAAGCAAGGTTTTGGGTTCTCCTAAAATACCTCTCGTGTTTCCACATTTTCCACACTCTGCAATTGTCTTCTCCACTGACACCATCACAGGACCAGCACGCATTTCCTCTATTAGAGAACTTCTAGTGGAGGGACTGTCATTGCCACTGGTAAATTGTTAGGATTAAAGGGATCTGACGTAATTATCCCAAGCCAAGGGTTAATCTCTGGGTGCCGGGCCTGGAATAGATCTCCTACAAGACGTTTTCTCATGTGCTCTACCTGCCTGCCAGGTGTTGGTAATGCACGGCCTCCTGGGTCTTGTGTAGCGATGTATGACTGTTAATAATCAATGAAAATGCTGAAACGTTGCACTGATATGAGGAGGAGTATGGAAAACGGCCATGTTCGACTCCCACTCTGATTATTCAATTCAATAATCAAAATGTTGAGATTATTCTTGGATCAGTTAAGCGACACAAATGCATGCAATGAAGCTTTTCCTCAGATCATGAATTGGATAATCGCTGAAGTGATTCATCATTCTTTTTACATTTTACAAATCTGAGTGGCAATGAACTAGAATGGATCCATTGAAGTAAATAATCTTATTTGTTCTTCTAGCATTTAAGATAATATCTGCCCCGTGGAAACAGTGTGGTGCTCCATCAGCCCCATCCAAACCTCCACACCTCCTCCCTTGTCGTCCTGCTTGGTACATTCCAGGAAACACTAACAATTCCTAGAGCTGGGGCCTATGCCAAGCCTCCCTGGCAACTTCTGACCCCCCGCTGAGAAGTTTAATGAAATTATTTCTCTCTTCACCTCCTTCGATCTTTCCACTCACACTTAAAACCACCATGCTTGATTTAAACCCTCTCACAGGCTCGAGACAAACTTGTCCTCACTGACTATGATGTCTGTCAGTGTCTTCAAAATGGAAGGGGTCCAAGTCTTCAGAGAACCTCTCATCACATCTCTTTGCCTCTCCTCTCCTCCCCTCTACATTTATCTCCTCTGTTTCAGCCGTCTTATACGTATGAAATTTTAATATCTGCGATGCCAAATTTATGGGGTAAGAATTAGACCTGCGGTAAGGAGTGAGACTGCTCTTTGACGCTCCATATATTTGCAGTGATGAACATGAACTGTGATTTTGGGCTACATAAATAAAACTGATTTGATCCGATGCCTGGGAACATATGGGTAGATCAACCATAAATAAGAACCTTAGCTGTAACTGCGTTCCAATGGCCTGCCTGCCCGGTAACCAACCATCTCACTGTCATTACCTTCCCACTCTGCCTGTAAAGCGGAAAGTTACAATTCATTACCATTTCCATCTTTACGATGCAGTAATTCTTTAATTGTAATTACCCAATACTTTACAGCAATTGCTGGTCATTTTTACACTTTCACGACTTGTCCTATATTGATGTCACTGATTTCATTTTAGTTTTTTCTTTGCAATTTCTTCACATTACTACCTAGGTTAATTGACGGCCTGTAAATTAAAAGGTCACCAAATTGAGTCACAAAATGAAATGATAAAATATAAAATAGGGATTTATGAACACAAGCTGTTAGTAATTTCATAAATTTTCCACTAACACTTTCAGTTAAAAGCCATTAATAAGAACAAAATCCTCTCTTTTCTGTAACAAGGTGGTTATCAATGTTTGTTATCCATTAACAAATACTTAATTAGTTGTTAATCAGTGGATATTGGTACAAATCCCCTTTGCAGCCCTTTTCCATAAGCTGAGTATAGTTTAGTATTAGTATCAGTAACACTTATCGGTAACATAACCATCATTAACCAGTGGTACATTAAAAGAGTGGCGTAGCGATGACGTATGTTTGTAGGCTCACCCGGAAGTTAGCATCGCCCTGGTCAAAAAGCCTCTGGGACTTAAAGAATTGGATTTTGGAATCTTGTCAAACAATACGATGAAGATACTGACACGTTTTGTTCAGTCACATAATTTTGATTATCACCACGTTTTGGTTTTTCGAAGTGTAAATTAAATCTCCAAAAACCTAATGTGTGGCTGTAAACCATACTGTAAGCGGACTACACTGCGGCCGCGCGACTCAAACGTCACCAGCGCTAGGTTGTAAAGTTTAAAAATGTGAGAAGAGTCTCCGTGTTCAGTGTGATGACGTCTAATGTCCGTGACAATTTTTGTAGTTTCATTTTACCAGTGATGTGTTCAGTGTCGTAGAACAGAACGTGTAAATATCTCATAAACCAACTCAGAAAACACATCAGTTGCATCCTTAGATTAAATAATTGCTCAATTAACGATTTATAAAACACTTTATTGTTTCTTAACATTCAATATCAACTGCCGTGTAAAAAACTAACCTGTGTGTTACTGTTTTTGCAAGAACAAAACGAATCATGACACAACGGAATGAGTTATGAAAGCTGCTCATCCCTGCAGTACCGCTGCTCGCGGCTCAGGTCCATTTACCTCTGACAGCGCTTCGCACACACTGTAAAAAGTGTCCGTTTCAGCCACGGCAGTCGGTGCTGTGGCTGCTGTAAAAACTGCGTCCATGTCATGTTCTTTGCAGCGTGCTCCGCAGCTCCACCCACACCGGGTCGGACGGATTACACTTTTTTTTTTAACTCTTGTATGAACACTGGAGGTCCGTCTGTTCCAGGAGCGGCTATCCTGACATTTATTCAAACATTCGATTCTTTTTTTAAAAAAAAAACAAAAACTGTCCGACTTGTTGCGTTGAACCTGTCGACTGTTGCTCAGCGCTGTTCGGGTCCAAAGTAGGCTGATGTGTCCCGCACGGCCGCTGGAAGTTCCTTTAAAGTCTTGAATGAATCCGAACTGAGGTCCAACTGTGAAGAGAGGACATTATGACGACACGCGTGGAAATAAGTGAATAACAGAGAGCTGCTGACCTCCTCAACACGGTCCAGGATACAAAGGCTGTCGTGGAGGTAAAGTATGTTTGTGCGTGTGTGTGTGTGTGTGTGTGTGTGTGTGTGTGTGTGTGTGTGTGTGTGTGTGTGTGTGTGTGTGCGCACTATCGGATTATCTTCATATAATCTGAGGAGCTGTCACTTGGCACTGTGTGTTTGTTTTGTTTTGTGAGCACTTGTGGGATTGAGCTGAGTGATCTGTGCTCACTGAATGTTTTTTTTTTTTTCTTTTTTCAGTCAGATGTTCTGCAGATTATTTGTCATAAATTGAAATATTATTATGGCCAATATCAGCACAGCATTGTGATAATATAGTAATAATAATAATGTATAATATCACCCTACTTACTCCATAAGGGTACATATAAAATGTTGTCATGTTTTCTCTCGTGTGATGAAGTGGAATTGCTTTTGTTTTACTGGACTTCGGTGACACCTGCTGCAGAACTGAACACTGTGGGAGTTACTTGGGTCCAGACACACAGAGGCAATGTCAGTATAGATAGAAAATTACATGAGATTTTTACATAACCTGAACTGTGGACACCATTTTTCTGACATGATGAGGAAATAGAAAGGTTCTGTGGTCAAACTATGGCTGAAGGCATTGATTTATGCCTTTAAAATGCATATAATCTTATAGTTTCTGGACTGAATGTTTGTATATAATACAAGCTTATCAAGGCTGATTTACTGACGTGCAGTAGGGGTTTTGAACAAATTACAACCGATTGGTAGAGCTGGGTGATATGACCCTTAAAATAAAATATATATGTTTCAAAATAAATGCCAGAACTGAGCAACAAAATCAGGTATCACAACTTTTTTTACCAAGTACACTGTGATCCACATTGCGACAATATTTGTGGGGATGACTACATGTACAGTGCTTTCACAAAACATCATCACAGTGAGATTTTTGTGAAATAATCATCAGTAATAATGGATATAATGACGAAGTTAGTCAGGGCAAGAACAATTAGAACAGTCTGGGAAGTTCAGTAAATGTCATCACTGTATAATGCAGCCTTTAAAACCAGGAAAACACAACGCCTATGTCATATATCATCATATAACGATATCCAAAATCTAAGAACATATATAGTCTCATATCACGATAATGATATACATCAATAAACTATCCAGCCTTTTGTGATTTCACCATCTTTGCAAATCAAGCTTTAATAGTCTGTTCATTTTTCCTCCCACGTCTGATGAGTAGAGGACCTACAGTATCTACCTACCAGTTTTCCTCTCTATCTGTACATTGGCTTTCTGTAACATCCCTTTCTTTATTGCTCAGATTTAGTTCGTTTAATAAATCAGTGGTGTTGCTTGTGCAGGGCAGGAGATCAGGGTCTCGGTGTGAGAAGCAGACGCTCATGTCTCCTGACCACCTGATGGATGCAGGTTAGCACGGAGTGATGAAGCATTTACTGAAATAAACCGCCCGGCTTCAGCGGCAGCTTTGTTTCCAGTCCCTGCCCTCGCACTCCTCCCTGTGTGTGGATAATGAGCGCGTGGCACTAATGGAAACTCTATTTTGGGCTAAATCCACTGAAAGATTAAGGATGCTATTAATGCATGCATATATAAATTTCATGAAGGAGCGAAACGATGGAAGCCTGGAAAGAGGCGACAGTGACCGAGATAAAAGGCTAATAATAGCCCGACATGGCGGGGACTCTGTGGCAGTTGGTTGGCTGAGACTTAGTGGATTATTGTATTATTATTCATGGAGCGCATAATTCTAACTCCACTCACAATGCTGACACAGCGAGTGGGCTGCAGCCTCGGTGGGGTGTCGCCATTAACCAGGTTATCTGTGGGAGACGGTGAGACGGCGAGGAGAGGAGCGCAGTCCTGTCAGGTACATGGCAGGTTCAGGAGAAGAAGAGATAATAGAAAATGCATTAAAAATTTAATAGCACATTAGACCTGAGAGCCCAATCAGCTGCACAGTTCCGGCTACTGTGTGTGCATCATTAAAGCGGCAAACCTGCTGAGTCATGGAGCAAACTTCATAAAACACACTGAACTTGTAACAAAGAACGCAGCTAGTAACATACTGCTACAGCTCATGTGTATTTTCAGCAGGTAAATGCAGCTTCATCAAAACTCATCATTCACTGAGGTCAAGAGATTTTGTGTCTCCTGTTCACAGAACGGTCTGCGTGTGGTTTCCCACAGTGGCTTCACTGTGAATAGAACTTGTGTTGAAGACGTTCCTTCAAAGGCGAAGGTAGTTCTCGCTGCGCATGTTGTCATTAGCAGATTAACCTTTTCTTCTGCCAAGTGTTGATGGAAGCCTGGGATATTTTGCACGTCATTTTCCATCTCGTTTATGGTATTTTGTGTTGCAACAAGCATCGCCTTTGTTCTCTGGACATCGTCGCTCCATCTAAAACATCTATCACGGCATTAACCCTGATAAGAAAGCTGAATATGGGAAGGCGAACTTCCCATAACAGCGTCCTTTCACTGTCTACGTTGTGTACCAGACATGATTTATGTGCAGTTGTTTTCAGTTCACGGTAAATAAGCTTGAAATCACGCAGCAGTAGTGCAGTAAAGTGTCTCGACCCTGACTGAGTGATCATGAGCACAGCTCCCTGACGATAGCACCGTGGTGGAAAAGCCACGGGGAGACAATAGGCCAACCTAGCTGGAAAAGGCCTCTGTGATTTCAGCTCCAGTTGGCCCTTGTTTGAGGACGGGGTCAGGAGTTGAATACTGGGAATCTGCCAGCTCCCTTTAATCCAGGAGAAGGCTCCCTCAGGCCTGGGAGTCACCATATAATCACCAGTCAAAAGTCAAATTCCGCAGTTCTGCAAAGTGTATGCATAACCGTTTTCCTGCTTTTAAAGATTTTTTTGGTGAACAGCGAATCTAAAACGCATATTGACACTCGTCCTGTGGGAAAACCTTGGTAGGCATGTGGCAGAATACCCAACAAAAGTGAGTTGTATTTTGGTGCAACTGTGGAGCGTACAGACAGTGATCCATTTAGCATGTAGTTGGGTTAGATTTTGCGATGTAAGTAAGAATTATTTTCTCACGTTGCACAGGTTTTAGACATGCAACATTTTGGTTAATTTCTCAGCGGATACATGGATCTTGATGAAGCAAAGCCAGTGTTTGTATTTAGGTGGTGAGTAGTAGATACAATTTGATGTGGATCCTGGTAAAAATCGAGCAGGATCGAGCAGGTTTGAATAATGTTTAATCTGATATTGTTTGAATTAAACAGAGACTGTTTGGCCTTGACAGAGATATGCGGTCTACTGAGTGTCATTCTAGTTCTATAGATATTTGTAACCCTGGGTGGGGGGTGAAGCCTAATTAGGTCATGTTTTAACTTCATTCTAGCTCCATCATGAGGTCAAATGTTTTTTTTGTCCAGTACTTTCTGACCAAATGCCTTTCAAAACCAGTGACATTTCCATCCTCCTCAGCCGTACTTTGTGTGTAGTGCTAATAAGGACATTAGCACGGAAGCAAACTAAACTGAGATGCTGAACATTGTGAACATCATACCTGCCAAGCACAGTCATGCGCCGAGTTAAACCATGCCACGAGTTGAGCCTAGTTGCACCGGGGATGGTGATGCTTAGAATAAGTCTCTTTGCGTCCAGCTCCCAGTGATTTTTTAACTTCTCACTCGTAATCTCTGTGGTTTGAAGTCTAGTTTCTCTCCAGTGTCCCTGTTCGTACTATTTTTCGGTTTCATCGTGTTCTCCTTCAGCTGTTTCAGGGAGTCGTGTTAGGTTACTGCTGGTAAAAATCCAACACTTCCTGATTTTGCTGCTTCATGATGAAAGGGTTTAAATAACTAAATAATGGAGGAGGTGTGTTGCGTAGAATTTAAAGGCAGTGAAACGAGTTTTGTCAGCGACTATTATGCGATCGTACTGCGGGAAGAGTTCTTGCAGCTAAGTTCCACTGACCACTACAAAAGGCCAGCACGTCATCAGGTAAAGACACAGCTTCAAGTAGGTAGCCCTGTTGTAATCAGAATGCTAATCCCTGCCCCGGTGTGCCAAGTTAAACTGAGTCAAGCCAAGCCAGCACATGTGTCTGGAAAAACCCCATACCTGCAGCCTCCCAGAGCTACTGTATGGCTTGTTTTCCAATGACTCTGCTTGTAAATCAAAAGTTCTTTTCCCTGTTTGCTTTTTTGAATCTTTAGAAATTTGAGGTGACATGGAAACGGTGACAAAAGGCCAGACACATTAGCCCAGACCCCCTGGCATGTTGTAATCTATCTGCTCAGAGATAAGGACGAACGAGCAATTTGTTTTGTTACCGGACTGTTGACCAGGAAACACACCCTTATCTACCTCTATTTGTCCAGGAAATTGCTTTTCATTGCTGCCGTTTATCAATAAGATAAAAAAAAAAAAAGTCGGACATTTTATTTCAGCTGATTTTTCAGCTGTACTCTGTTTTTCGGTCTCGGTGATGACTGCTTTTCCGTCTAGAAAACCTCATCCTTATAGTTTGGTACAGGCAATTTACCATGCTCATGGCAAGATTTACAGCGGTACCTACAGCACCAAACGGTTCTGTTTTTATAAGCGGTGTGCTCCTCAGTGGGATTCTGTCACTAAGCTAAGAGGTTGAGTGATCTTAAGCTCTCTTTCCACGTCTTCTTTTGACTCTGGTTGAAAGGACTGAGGTAAGCTCAAAGAGGCAAGCTCTCCATTGTAGAGTTTTTCATTATAAAGGAGTTGCCTGCTCACGTGTGGAGGGTTTTTGGTCACTGCCATAATCAGAGCAACACGTTTCTCTCAGAGCAACACACGCCGTTTAGCCGTTCACATAGGATTAGGTGAAGATTCGCATCATAACAAATAAGGGTATAGAGATGATCAAAATAGCTCCAGTTAACTGGACCCATTAATATCTGCCAGGGTTAGGGCGACCTATTTATGGGGTTCATATCCACAGGCTCATCCAGGGTTAGGTGGGTGCAGGGTCTGCATAACAATTAGGACATTATGAACTTTAAAAAAAGAAATGTTTTTCCAACTGTTGCTTTTAGGCAACAACCTACATTAATTTACACCCAACTTCACAGTGTGGTGTTCGGTTGCAGTTTGACTTAAAGGTGATTTGTAAGTATTGACCACCTGTTGAATTCATACACTAACAGATCAGGCGGCAGCATGTCACCTGAAAGTTAGGATGTCCACGTCTATCGAAAGAAACAGGGAAATGCACAGTTCGTCCTTCCTTTCAACAATCAGCTAACTTAGCAAAAATATCAGCACTGTCAGTAATTAGCTACCATTATATCACTAAATACTCAGAATAGCATACACAGCTATTTACTAACCAGTCTAGAAGAAACGTGCATCCCTTTCCTTGCTTAGAGGTGTCTCCAGCGGCGGAAAGCAACACCAATGATAACAGTGGTTTCCTGCTTGGAGCGAGTGGTTAGAGACACTGCACTGCACAGATAACAGCTGAAGAGGTCGGTGTGTTTACCAGAGACACTACAGCTCACAGTCTGCTGTTTCAGCTCCCCTGCTGGCTGTTTGTCTAACAAACCAACAACAAGAAAAACACAGACACATCCCAATAACGCCAAGCAACCACTGAACAATACAGTTAGGGAAATAGCAGTCTAGCTAGCTAATTCTTGCTCTCATTTGTGGTGTGATTAAACAGTAAGTTCATCAGGGCCCACTCACCTCCCTCTCTCCCTGCGGCTGTCCAGCAGACTACCACGACCACAGAAATCTCTGTCAGATCTATTCAGCTCCCGTCGGAAAACTAATTGGATGTATTTAGCACGAAGTAGGAGCACAAAGTTGTCAAGGCTTTTCTCACACACAAACAATAGATGCAAGCCAATCAGAGGCAAAGTAGGGAGGGGGATCCATAATGACATGCTCACTGTGACAATGCTAACATGCTGATGTTTGGCTCACATTTACCGGGTTCACCATCTGAGTTTAGTGTGTTTGCATGCTACAAGAGCACTAAACACAAAGCACTGCTGATGCTGATTCAGTTTTACAGGTATTTGGTCATAAACCAAAGCATTGGACAGATTGAAACTTTGACCTGAAGGTGTCGCGAGATGAAAAGCAAAAGCGAAAAGAGAATACCCAAACTCGGAGCCAAAACTGTCGGTCTAATAATAACGGCACTAGAGGAAAGGTCAGCAGGATTTCTTCTCTGGGCAGCAAAATGTCCATACAAAATTTTTATTCCATCCAGTGGTTGTTGCGGCATTTCAGTCCGGACCAAAGTGGTGGAATGACATTGCCACCCATAGAGCCGTGCTGCTCAAAACAAACAAACATGACAGTCAACAATGTCGAAGCAACCGTACCGCCTCGGGCCACTGAGGTGTTTTATAAACAGAAAGGCCCTAAAGGTCACTGGAGCTCGGAGCTTGTTCCCAGTCTCCAGCTTCACTTTTAGAAGTCGTATAAATAACACATACGTGTGTAAGTTACATGGGTATGCGAGACATAATGCTGTCCGTAAGCTTCTTCATACAGAAATACTGAAAAAAACAAAACACAAGAGCAATACGGGACCCTGAAGAAGAGACGAGCACAGCACCATTTCATTTTAGAGAGCCACGAGAAACAACATGTCCTGTGCCAACACATTTTTACCTGCCACCGAGGCAACAAGCTTTTCTCTTTGAGGGCAACACGCTGACTCCATCCCACTCTCCCTTTTCACTGATGTTCTTTTTTGTTAGCGGATCGAGTCATACACATGGATAGTTATGCTACCACCAATGCCTTTCTGCCTATTTCCATGGACATACATTCGTAGATTGTGACTGTAAAGGACATACCATGTCATTATGTCTTTCCCAGACATGACTCACTGTTGAATAGTGTGTTGACTTCCTCTCACAGGTGTTGTCACTGCTAACAAGGACCAGGACCGTCAACATATTCACAGTGTTTAGTGAAAATATACCTCAGCAACATGACGTGACACGGCATGCTGATGACAAATGTAATTGTATGTACAAAGACTGAGTGTGCGATTTTAAAAGCTTGTTCTGTTTACTAACACTGTGATCTTCTCCAGGGTTCCCAGTCCTGTGTGGGATGTTAACAGACTGGTGGCGCGTTGTGGCTGAAGGAGCATGGTGAAACACCAACCCTTACAGGTCTATGAGAAGCAGGTCTTTGTGTCCTTTGTCACTGGGATCTATGGTTGCCGCTGGAAACGCTACCAGCGTTCCCAAGACGACAGCTCCAGGGTAAGGCAAAACCACAGATCAGTATGGAAATGATATATACAGATATATACAGTATTACTTGCTTGTCATACTAATAAAACATAGCAGTAACCTTCTATTACTTGTTGTATTACATCCTTGTTGTATTACTGTAGTACTATTGTTATTATGCATGTTGAAGTATCTTGGCAGTTTATTGCAGATTGATGATCAGATCATCAATCTTTGAGTCAATCTGGTTATTATTTAGAATATTTAGTTTACTGAATTTTAGTTTCCTCACTTTGAGAATGGTCGACACGGTTTTCTACACAAACAAAAGTAGTCACATGGTCTCAAATATTAAAAATCTGAGTAACTGTACAAGAGCTTTAATGAAATACTCTTCATTTGGCAAAATGTGGGTTTGAAAATATAATATGTACATTCTCGAATCAAAATGTCTAAACACAACTAGACCATTGTTATATATTTTGCTGAGTTGTGTACTTACATTATTGCAAATGTTTTCAACGATGTTCAACGCCAGAGAGATCTTGAAAGTTATTCGAGATGGAGTTTAATATGGTTACCAGTCAATGGCATTATGTGGATGGATGTAATGAGGGAAATCTGGGCACAGGCAGAGGCTGTGGCCTGTTCATTCCTATAAAAAGCTTTTGTCCGGGATGTAAAATTGTCTGGAACTTCTACATAGCTTCCACATTGTGAGGTCCATAGCGCAGGGTTTTGTTTAACAATTAAATGGTGTGGCTCTTTTAGAATTTCCAAATGTTATAGGCGCATATTCAAGTAATTTTGCGAGGGTTCTGACAGTCAAAAACATATCCATTGTTTAACAGCTGCTTCTTTCACAGAGTAAGCTTATGGGAAAAAGTATTTTTCGGACAGTCGGCATCATATGACATTTCAACGGCACAGTTTGGCTAGTCTCTAAACTTTACGTCAAAGCTTGTTCCTGGGAGCTCAATAGCCTACGTCAGAGAATGAGGAACAAAGTCGGCGAACTAGCTCACCAGCCGTTCTACTGTTTACTATTATATTGCTCACTCGTGCAGACAGTTTCAGGTAGATTTTCATCAGCAGTGGTTGTTATATAATGAATACGACTCCCATGATCGCATCTTGTTTTAACTGAGGGACCCCTTTATACTGCACATACAGTCATCAATATCTGATCCATGAAAAAGAGAGACAATGAATCTGACCACACAATCAACGCCAGCTTTCAGTACTTCTCAGTTTATAGCGCTGAGGTTTAATACCCAGTCTTATCCTAAAACCACTCTGCCATGTTACAGTGTGTTTGCCAGACATGTTTTAAATGGTCTCCATCAGAAGGCTGGCACTGCTGTCGGGCAAGTGACGAGAACGTTGTAATCAAATACTGATGGCTACAGTGCTCATGGGAAAGGTCAGGACATTTCTTCAGTAATTACTCAGCGGCAGTAATGGGTTGCAACTGTGTCGTCGTGTCTTAGCCTGGCTTAATGAGCTCCACATCTTCAAGACGCACAACTCACAGCTGTTGTGAATCTGTTGACACAATTGAAAACAGTACAAAGACAATATATGTGACGAGGTAAAATATGTTTGGGACAACTGCCAGGCCGGGACAAGCCTATACTTCTGACACCCACATCACTCTTCACACTTGAACTGTAGCTGAAGAAGGAAAAAATAGTCTATTACAGAACCACAGTTATTAAGTTAATCACAGGTGCCTCAGCATATGTATTTACAGTGCATCTGCTAAATGCCAATGCATGTTTAGTTGTAACCGGGCTTACAACTCAGCCTTGGTCCTCTGGAATGTTGCAACAGATCTGTAAGAAAATGCTAGATGCAGTCTTAGAGGATAAAAAGGGTATTCTCCTCTTTATTTCCATGTTGTATGCAGGGATCTGGTAGATAAAGTTTTATGTAAAGACAGTAGATTGAGTGGCCGTGCAGCTTACTGCGGTGTGCAGCAGAGCAAAACAGAGGCTTATAATGAGAAAACACAACCCCGCTGAGGCTGCACTGAAACCTGATCGCGCCTCAGGAATAAATGAACTATTTTCCATTTTGGTGGCACTGAAGGCCAGAAAACAGGTCAAGCTTTGTGAAAGGCAACACAAACTCCACTTCAGTAACCTGACGTGCATCATACATCCATTAATTTTGATTATGGCATTCCAGTCTTCTTTTGTACCCTGTATGTATGATGATTTCATCCCAATTTTGTTTTGTTTTTTTCATTAAATTCCTAAGTAACCCCTACACCAGATCCTAGTAACTGGGGAAAATGATCTTTACAGAGGCAGTGCAGTGTTTGGATGTGGAAAGCAGAGCCAGACACCCAGCTGTGTTGGAAGCCCACTGGGCAGCCACAGCCACTGCTGCTGGGTGTCTTCTTTATCACAAAGAGCCAGCGGCTCAGCCATAAATTAGTCCGTTTACTGAATGTGTGAGGCTGGCACTGATGATGTGCTGACCAAGAGGAAAATACGAGCACACAGATGCCTCTTTCCCCTTCTCTGTCTTCATTTACAAAGCTGCATGTAGTCACACACACAGTGCTTGCACATAAGCAAGAGAGGTTTGTATTCATGCTCTTAAATGCTGTGCGTTTACAGAGGAACTTAGTGATGACTGTGTTATTAACGACCACAGCGCTGCTTTGGGTTCCGGGCTTTATGTCTTGTTGTACATCATCAATACTCTGAACCT
Source organism: Lagodon rhomboides (assembly GCA_039737535.1). NCBI lineage: Eukaryota > Metazoa > Chordata > Actinopteri > Spariformes > Sparidae > Lagodon > Lagodon rhomboides. The sequence continues at coordinate 16,654,423 of CM077795.1, forward strand.
CTGCTTCTCCAAAGGCCTTTTAGGCAAGTTTTATGACTCGGTAGCCATCTTGGCAATGCCCCCAGGGCAGCTATTTTTGACTATTTTGGCTATTTTTTACCTTGCCTTGCCAGGCTCCTATGTAAAAAATCAATGGAGTATATCTATGTAGTAAATCAATGGGGACAGAACCATAACCTCACTTTCAATGGTCACCCGGACATAGAAACTGCTTGTATAGAATCACCAGTTAAATCTGATCAAACATGCTTAAAAAGTTTGTGGACTTTGCCTCAAAATAAGGTTTAAAATAAGTTTGACGACACCAACCAGCTCAGTCCAGAGTGCCACGATGTGATCCTGTCAGATCATCCCACCACAGCACTTAAACAAATGCAAGAGTTTATTGTCTTTTGTTTGAATATCCTCATCTTTCTTGGTGATCTTGTGAATTCCTGCTGTACTGTTCTTATTCGGAGTCCATCTGCAGCCGTACCAAATTGGTCGAAACTTTTGTGAATCTCAACTGTGCATATGTGGCTGATTTTTTCTCTGGTAGGACTGTTTTAATTGGCTTGTGGGGGTAAGAGGCAGGATATGTGACATAAAGCTGCTGTCTCTAACATAACAGACTTAAATATTCATAATGCTTAAAGTGGTCCAGTCTCCAGCTGGTTGAAAAATCAGTTAATGCATGTTTTTATGAAACCCTCTTGTTAATACTGGCTGTTTTTGATTATCAGCACCTCACGTTTTCCTTTATCTTTCTAGAACACATAAGAAAATGATCTATGAAACATTCAGAAGATACAACATGCAACAGACAGCTTCATAGAGGACTTTCCATCAACTTGTTAACCACTAGTTAGCAGTGGTTGATTGTCCATTTAAATGTAACATACAAGTGTAATGATATACCTGCAAACCTGCGTACTGCATCACTATTCCTCAGCCATTCAGTTTTCCCTTTCTATCCTGAATACACCCATGTCCACTTGTCCATGTTCAGCCAACACTGACCTTGGCTGATACAGGCCAGGATGTAGAGGTTTGTCATACGGTGAAGGCAGTGCATACTGTGGATCAGGATTTATGAGCGCTGTCAGAAGTTGGGTACCGGCAGTTGTAATTCAAAAGACGGACGGACCATTGAAGGCCATGCAGCACTCAGGGGGGAAGTGTCAGATATCACAGAGCTTCCCTGAAAGTGACTTGTACCGCACAGTGAGGGTGGCCACTGTTTCTTTCTGAAAAGAAAAGTCTGTAATGTCAGAGATCGCAGTGTATGTATAACCTTAGCGCTTTAAACCTTATTTGGCTGAAGTCAAAGCTACTGAAGTTTAAAAGCCCTTTTAACAGACTTGACTGGTGATTCTATACATGCAGTTTTTGAATCCTGGTGAGCATTGAAAGGAAGATTTTATCTGTCTCTCTCCATTCATTTAGGTAGAGGCCATCATGTCAGCCCAAAAAGACTTGCCTAAAAGGACTCTGATGCAATAATTTGCATACAAACAGTTTACCATCAATAGTTTTACAAAGTGTTCCTGGGCCCATGTAGTAACATCCTTTATGTAATCATGTATACATGTCTACAATCATACATGTATGTGTCACAAAGTGGTGAACATCACCTATCCTTGCTTGTGAATGACTGAGCCTTTCGTGGACGTCCCTTTCATACCCAATCATGATCCTATCACCTGTTACCAATGAACTCGTTCACCTGTGAAAGGTTCCAAACAGGTGTTTTTGGAGCAGTCCACAACTTTCTTTTGTTGCTCCTGTGCCAACTTCTTTGAAACGGCTCTGCTGCCATCAAATTAAGCAGATATTTACACAAATCAATGAAGTTGATGAGGGAAAACATCCAGTATATTGTCTTGGTGTTGTTTTTAATTGAGAAAATGTTTTACCCACTACATTCCATCCATTCATCCAACGTGTCAACCAAAGAGAGTTACCTCTCTATGACATTTTCCATGGTTTGTCTCCTCTCTTATAAGATTGCATTCTATTTTCATTTACATTTTTATATAGCATCCCAACTTTTTTGTATAGCTAGATTGTCTAGCTAGATTGTGTCATGGTAAGCAGTGTTGCAAATCAAGTGACCAAGGCTGTCTATGTTGGGTTTAGAAGATTGTTGCATCAAATTTGATGAAAATGATCAGTTTCTCTCTAGTATTTCGGCTTTTTTGTCTCTCAATTTCAGGAAAATTTACAATATCACTTTATTGTGATTGTGATATAGAATGGCACCTATGGTGACAGAAAATGTTGTCTGTACGTGTCACCTCTGTTCAGAGGTAGTCTCTGCTGGTGGAGGCGGAATATGCAGCCTCACACGGGCAGTTGAGTACTGAAAGTCCTTTGATAGGAGTTAAAGAGGAGCAGGCTTCTCCGTCGTCACCTTTTTCTTCACCTCAGAGATTTTCTCAGCATGGGATTACTTGACCTTTAACCGTTCTCTGACCCCTCGTCACGTCCTATCTAGAACTGGAAAAGTAATCTACCATACAGGTGGTCTTTGGACAAGGCATATCGATGTAGTAAAAATAGATGCATAAAAGTCACACATTTTGGGCGGGGTTCTGACTTCATTATAAAAATTCATGGATCATGGATACTATCTTCACTGTTATTTGTCTCTCGAGTTAAATTGACCACGTGACTCTAGCTGACATCCAGGCACCAGCTGAACCAGTTCAAATCAGCCCCTGCTACTTGTCATATCCCCACTTCCGCTGTCATGTAGTCACGGCCTGCATCAGATTAAATGATGTTCCCTGACACACATTCGCGACCTCGCCATTCCTGTCTGAACGTAGGGTTAAGGTTCGGGACCTTTCACAGGTCTTGCTTCTTCAGTGCAGCCATTTGCTCTTTACCTGCACGCTAATTATCTCCCAGCCTCTTACATAAGTCGCTGGAAATGGTGAGTCCAGGCATGGCGTGCTTCAAAGCTGATCAATGCTCAACGGGACCTGTTGACTGGCCTATCATACTCTACACCTCCCCTCACATGGCATTAGGTCCTAATCCTGTTAACTACTGAAGGGAAGAGTCCTTGAGTGCTGCACAAGCTCTCCTCTGTACCTTTGTCCCACATGTCAAGCCGGAAGACTCTACAGGAAAAGGGTGGGAAAGCTGTTGACGAGAAAACATTTAATAACACTCACAGTATACATTACAGTATTCTGTTCTGTTTGTGTCCATGTGATATTATGGAAGAATAACAGGAAGTCATCATGAGCAGATGTAGAGCCTGAGGAGCGATTAACCAAAAATAAATACCTCCGCCAACAGAATCTCCAACCAAAAGAAAATCCAAGTGCAAAAATGATAATAACCAGTAATAACCACATGTCACCGAAGACGCTGCCACAGACAAAAACACAAAAAAGACACAAACATTTGGTTCATTCATTAATCTCAGACTCATTAATATGTATTGTTTTTGTCTTATTGTCTTGCTGTGTTCGAGACATTTCTGGGCGTCAGTGATTCCAGAGAAAGATGGTTGACTGGTGTTTTGTGTTGGTGGCTGGCGAAGAATCGGACGCAACAGAAAGAAGCTGTGAACACAGTGTTGACACGCTATCACCTTATGAAGTTGATTTGGTAACCGAGTGAGCAAACAGATGCCAGTGTACACATCCGGCCGTTACGGAACATTGTCATTCATTTGGTCTTTCTGTCCATGTGCTGAATGGAAGTCCAATATTTGCTCTTATAAATGGTCTGACAGTCGCTACAGTGCCATACAGCTGAGGGGACCTGCAGAGTGGGGTCATTATCTGTGGGTTTGTCGCTGAAGCCGTCCTTTGAATTAAATGTAGTCATCTGCAGGCCCACCCATGGAAATGACTGGGCCCCTGAAAGGTTCCAATGTATGGGCCCTACCCAAACATGCTTTATTCATATCAACTAGGGATGCACGAGAGATGACAGACCGATAAATTATCAGCCTGATAATGGAAAAAACAAGTGCAGGTGCATAAACAACAGGTTATCACTAATTTTTAAAATACAATAATGTGGAAAAAGACTCCCGCACACTGTCCACTTCACTTGGGTTTAAGTGTATTGACAACGATGTTTTGGTGCTTAGCCCATCATCCGGTTAGCCTACAAGCCCATTGTCTTGTAGGATAACCTGATTAAGGGCTAAGCACCGAAACATTGTTTCGGAGGCTGTCTTAGGTAGTGTTGTGGTATCGCGTGGCCCAGTCAGGCCACACCGCTTCGTTGTCCGTGTGGATTAATGTACGTGGGTAAAACCACTAGAAATGAATGTAAAACATGACATTTCCACCTTACGGTTTTGTGGCATTGACAAAGTTAGTCTGCCTGTTTTTAAAAATGTGTTGTTATGAGCTGGGGCTGTTACTTGATACATGATACATGATGTTCATAATAAAATATGGTTATCACTGCTCGTTTTCAGGATGAACATGATTATTGCTGACCTCCATGGGTCCCCTTGATGGTTCAGCCTTCTCTGTCCCCTTTTTGAGCAGCCCTGGCCATCTGACTCGTTGTTGTTAGAAAAATACTGATTATAGCAGTTTTCATGTCTTTTTCACATTTTGCTCCTTATTTACCTGTATTGAATTAAGGAGAAAACTCTCTGTATTCTTACACAGTTTATTGTTTGTATGAAGGAGTCCTAATGGAAACTTTCATTTGTGTTTCCTCTGCAGTGGGAGTGTACATGGTTCGTCATCTTGTGCAGCTCTTTCTTTCTGCTTCTCTTCTGGGCCTACTTCTGGTCGGTGGCTCAGAATGATTTCAACGAGTTCAACTTGTGAGTCGTTTATCTTACTACGTGACTGTGATACATAGTGACCAAGGATGGAGCTTTTTCCAGACGAGGTTGTGAACTGCTGGATGCAGACTTACCACATCAGGGTTGTATAGAGTGTTCTTGGTGTTACCAGGCTGTATAGCTGAGGCCTTTTTTGAAATGAATGGACGTGTTTTGGCATCAGCATGGGTCAGTCAAACTTTAACTTTTCACACCGCAGGTCAGTATACAACCACTCTGGAGTGTGGAGTGACGAGACGATCCCCCTCCTCGCCTCCACCACCGTGGGATTCAGCTACATCACATTCTTATTGGTAACAGTCTTCTACAAACCCTTAAATGTTGACCAATCTGCATTTTTGTTCAGTTACGATACAACTCACTGAATCTTGCTTCTTTTTCAGATCTTAGCACTCTTCCACATATCCCTGGGCCAGCAGCTGAACCTCTACTGGGTTCACAAGGTGCTGAGATTCACATCTTCAGTTTTCTTTTCCTCATGTATTTGCCCCACACACACATTCATAATAAAAATCTGACCTTGTCATTGTCCATTTTGCCTCTACAGATTGGAGTGTTGGCGACGCTGCTCACCACCATCTCTGGTGTTGTGACTGTTGATGACATATGGAGAGATGAGTGGGACATCCTGTTTGTGTCACTGCAGGTTAGAGTCAGGATGACATGAAGCTGACTGCATGTTTGTTTTTTGTTGTTCTGTTCCCAAGCATGACTTTCTCCATTTTTTTCCCAATTAATCATCCGAATGATGGATTACAAGTAGGATTTTGAGTTTATTGTTAACATATTTTGTTAAAAAACACAACTATGAAAAGATCTCAGCACCTGAATGTGAAATCTCTTATTTTCCTTGATGCTTAAGTCATCTGATTTTTCAGTTTTTCTCGTCATTGTTAAATCCTGTCTAGTCTTCTCTGTTTTAAGGAATAGTTATATTTTTTGGGAAATGCCAAACGTTGCCAAATGTTAGCTGAGGAGATCAATACCCAGTATAAAACTTCCCATTAAAAAGACATATGATTAGCGAGCAGTTGAATTTAGCGGGTTAGCAGTTAGCTTAGCTTACCACAAAGAAGTGAGGTCACTGCTTCCAGCCAAGAAGTCCTGAATACATCATGTCCTGTAAACCACCAACTTAGCATTGAGCATTATTGGTGTTGGTTGGCAGATTTTTTTTGCCTCATATACACCCAAGCTAGCTGTATCTTCTTTTTTTCACTCTTGATGCTAAGCTAAGGAAACCAAATATAGCTTATTTAACAGACAGATGCAAGAATGGTCTCAGTTAGGTTGCTAATAGTAATTGAAATCCTGTCCAAACTTGAGACATCTTACATCTTGAACATATTGACGGCAAAAGAAACAATATTTGAAATGTTAAAGAACTGCTGCATTGTGTGTTGGCAAAGACGAGGCATCCTGCCCTGTCAAATTTGCTGAAAGCGAATTAACTTTGAAAGTGAATAAACCTTATCAGCAACATCCTCAAATAAAGTTTATCACCTAAATGAATTGCCTCTGGACTCTGAGAGCACTGGACAGGCCTCAGCTGTTGTGAAGTGGCTGAACTGTGTTAAACTCCTTCCCTCACATATTCATTTTTCTTCTAACAGACAGACAAAATCCTGTTTTCTCAATTTCTCCAATCTGATCATCACACTGTGTACCCATTTCTGACGTATTTTCTTTGTTATCTAAATGTTGACAGAGTTGTACTCGTTTTAATAACACCAGTGTCTTTTATTGTGTTGCTTTGTCACCAGTCCACTGCACCTTTCCTGCACATTGGAGCCCTGGCAACAGTCACAGCTGTCAGCTGGTTGGTAGCTGGATACGTGATTCGCAGGGAGAGATCCAGTAAGTGTTGACCTGTTATTTCAGGTAAAGGTTCCTGCCATCACCAGGACAGATTTCCGCTTTAGATTTCTCCGGCTTACGCAGAGCGAGGAGGAACCGAAGAAGAGCATGTTTTATGATTGTACGAGCACACCGTTATCTGTACCTGGTCAACCAACTCAGTTATCCTTATCCATATCTGCACCTGGATATTTTGGATATTTCGGATGTTGTATGGTATTTTATAGGTGTTTAACTACATATGTTCAATTCATTTTCAGGGGTTTCTTGTATTTGTATGGATTTTCCAGTATTATCTTATTATAGGAAGGAGATTAACAGATTTATCAATCAACACAGACAAAGCTAATCTTTGAAAAATCAAAGAAGTGACTCTCAAAACCCTCCTTCCCCCTCCCAGATTTCCAGATCATGGTGTTGGTGATCTACGCCCTCGTCCTCGTCGCACTCTGCTTGGCACCGCTCACGTTCACCTGCCCCTGCATCATGGACCGCCACAGCCTCAAACCTCGACCAGACATCATTGGCCGGCGGGGAGCTCCTATGGTGAGCTGGTGCTTTGCCAGACCTCACTGTCTGATCCGGTTAATTGTTCAAATAGATGATGCAGCTCTGCGGGAAGAGCTACATGTAGTCTCTGCCAAGACCTGTCAGGCGTCCATTTCCTGCTGGTTCTCTGGATACGAGTGTAAGAAATGGCAGAAAAGACCTACGTTTGAACATGATTCTGGAAAATTTCTCTTCAGAATTGTTACCTCAGCATCCCATACTGATGGATCAAATGGTACATTTTTACATTCGCAGACTGAGCGTGTCCGTGCCTCGGCACTACAGTATATTTCACACAGCAGTGTGGTGTTCAGCTGCGGTACATGAGCTTACTGTTATCAGGCCCAGTAAGCATGAGAGCCAACAACACCCTGAACTGTCATCTCACAGCTGGGCAAGCAAATACTGTTCCAGATGACTGGCTATAAACAAATGTACAGGGGCGTTCAGAGCTGTGTTCTCCTGCCCTCTAAAGGCACACACACACTCACTCATGCACACATACAGTACACACAATAGACACGGATCACAAGGGATGCCTGGTTTTTCATCTCTCTGCAGAGCGCCTCAGCTGTGGGGAGTTTCTCATAAATCACAGGACTACGAATCTGTTTTGTGCATTGTTTCTTTTTTTAATGACTAAAAACACCAAATCAGAACCAACTAAATGATTCAGATATTGATGTCCGATCACATCCTGCCATAAACAGATGATTGGATAGGCCATACATGATCAGAAATATGGAGATTCACTGATTGGAAACTAGAGCTATTCTTTATTTGTATCAGTTTTTTTTGTATTGCAATATACTCCTATTCCATCCCCCAGAGAAGTCATAGCCATAGAACCGACACAATACTGGCTACAGAATGCAGATACTGCACCCTATCTATGGGCAATTTTCACAGAATACGAACAGGAAATGCAGCATCTGCGTACCCCCGAAGTGGCTAAAGAGAGAAAATAAAACATACAGAAGATAAGTGTACAGAGAGATAAGATAAGTGTACAGAGAAGCAGAAGGTTGGTGTAAGTTATTAATGTGTGGAAAGTTGTGAGAAAAGGGACTGAGGTTCTCTGGCAAACTGTATGTGTGTCTGGTTACGCATGGTGGGAAGACGGGATAGTCAATGTCAGTTGATCTTATAGGTCAGTCCCACAGTGGTCGATCAAATCCCGGGAATTCCACGCGAGTCAGGAACTGAGATGGCTAGCTGCTGCTAGTTTGCTGAGCTAGTTCTGTTTAGCAGGAGTTTATCCAGTTTTATCCTCCACATGACGGCAGGATTTAGCTGCCGATCATTTAGTCATGTGAAATTACAAACCAACTCCGATGTTGGTTTGCCAAAGTGCCTATTTTTCAGTGAGCCAACCAATAAAATTTGGAAAACAAATCTGGAATCATGGAAATTATATACGCTTTTTTCTACAGAATAACATTTTTTTATAATGTAAAACAGACTTTTAAAAACTCTGATCTTCAGTTTTGACTTGATATTGGTAGTGGTGGGAATGCCCTCTTTGAGAATTGGGAGGTTTGAATAATAAATAAACAAAAACTATGAAAAGAATTGAAGCAGAGAAACCATGTGTGGTGTGTAGATCCATGGTAAATAACTAGGCATGGTACTTCATTTGGACTTTTAATACCTTAACTCTCTACTTGAATGTTATTTTATATTTGTATCACTCACCCATGATGTGTGTTTTCTAAACACCGTGACTGACAGTGTCCTCCTGTCCGTCTCCTCTCTGCTCTAGCTGGCTCCAGAACACACCATGGTGTCCTTCAACCGAGCCCTGCAGCATGGAGCCAGCTCCCTGGAGGCAGACGTCACCATCAGGTTATTAACAACACACTGAGAACATTTTTATCCTGAGTTTTCATAATGAATGAAGCTAGTATGGTCTGAAGTTTCATGTAGATCGCACTGATATATAGCTTGTCTGGTAGAAAAAATTATATTTAATGAGAGCTGCAGAAAAATATTGTGTTCTTCACCCAGCCTGGTGTTTCATCTTTGAAACAATCAGTGTTAGTTGATTTTCCCCACATGCCATCTCTGCTTTTTGATGTTAGATGATGACAATTACTGTGTTCATTTTACCAAAGTATACATCATAATTGAAGTTTTGAAGTTAAAAACATTTGCTGACCATCCTGTGTCTTCCAGTGTGGACGGAGTTCCCTTCCTGATGCGAGACCGCACCTTGAGACGAACCACGGACGTCAGTAAGATCTTTCCAGCCAGGCAGCACGATGACGCTTCTTTGTTCAACTGGACAGAGATTCGCTCTCTGAACGCGGGACAGTGGTTTTTGGAGGTAAGCCACTGGAGCTCACCCTGATCTGTTAATGCAGATTCCATCAGAGCACACATCATTCACCATGCTCAAAAAGTAATTTGGAAACATAAAATGTTGCAGCCCTGAGGGAGTCCAGAAGGATTTTTGCTGGTGCATAACGTGGAATGAACTTTTCTCCTCAAATGTTTTTTTAAAGCAGTGAAATTGCATGTAGAATAAACAAAATAAATCTATGCCATAATAAGCAGTAAACTTTCCAATGATGAAAAATAAGTTTATAGAATATAACAAATTTTAAAGATAGAGAAATCCTTAGACGACAAACTGTATTTGTAATGGAGATTAGTGTGAAGACACTTTGATTTCTTTTCAATAGAATAGTGAAGAAAAACAATGTAAAAATCTAAATTCATGCTGTAGCACAGAGCTCTACAGAAGAGCATAGTGGATGTTGTATCTCAGTGTCTGCCTTTCTGCTGCCTTTCCTCTGCATCCAGAGTGACCCCTACTGGACGGTAGAGACACTGACAGCCAGGGAGCGCAGCAGAATTGGCAACCAGACCGTCTGCAGTCTGACGGAAATGCTGCGCCTGGCGTCCAGGGCCAACGTCTCCGCGCTGCTCAACATCCGCAGACCCCTGCCGGAGCACCCTCGCAGCCGGAACTGGTTCATGGACACGCTGTGGGCGGTGCAGAAATCGGGGATTTCCCAGAAGAGGGTGAGGACTGTAGGTCCCTCCGTAATAATACTACAATATTACTCAGTGTAAAGGTGCTGCTTGTAGTATGGTTACCCCAGTGAACCATAAATGCATTACCTGCTATTGTTTTCAGACAGTATACTGATTTTTTACATAGTGTGTTCCAATGGAGATACTGTGTGGAATTACAGGATTGATTTTTGGGGACAAAACAGTGAGAGGGAAGAATTGAAAGGAGATCCTACCTCATTTGGTAGGCCAAAGAAAAGTGAAAGCAGAAGGATAAAAAGCACCAAATGGAACTGGGTTATAGAATTTAGTCTGACTGTATGTTTGACTAAAATTGCAAAGGATGTTCTTCATCATCTCCTCCTATGTTAACTGTTATAACTGTAACATTTATATTAATATTTTAAATTCTACAAGTAGCACCATTTTACCATAAAAAGTGTAACATCTCTGGATATGAAAGCGCAGCCTGCATTCTGTCTGATCCGGGTCTTTCCGCGTGATATGTGTTTGTGCCAGGTGACGTGGACCCCCGACACGGACAGGGGGAGGGTGCGAGGGCTTCAGCAGGCCGCGAACGAGAAGCTGTCGGTGGAAGAGATAAGGCAGAGGGGAATAACAAGCCTGACCCTCCACTACAGCAAGGCCAGCCACAAAGACATACAGTAAGAGCAAATGCTGCCCGGCGACAAGGAAAGAAAAGCCGCAAAGGAGATAGGAGGGAGCACAGCGGCTTCGTAAAATCTGGATTAATATTGTGTCGTACGTGTTCCTGTGTGAGTCATGTGTTGTCTCGACTGAAGCTCATTGACTTGGTCTGTAGCTGGCTGAGTGGATGTAGAAACAGTCAGGTGGTAACAAGTATGGGAGAAATATTAAATCTCCTCCAAAGCATTAGAGATTTGATATTAAAGGGAAACTCCACCAATTTGAAACATTAAGTTTTCAGGTGTTGGGTGATATTACGCTGTGTAAAGCCAGCGTCCAGAGGAAGCTGTATGGAATCTGACGAATTGCCTCCAGTGATGCTGCTTGAGTTAGCCTTGATTGGGGCTTAAATTCTCAAACTGGAGGTGTGGCGTTAGAAAGTCAGCTTACCACACCTCTCTGCTAAAGGCTCCAGGCAATGCCAGCCACCACCAGCACAGCGCACTCAAAACTCCTAATTGAACTTTCAGCAGTCGAGTCGCATTGTGGGTAAAGCTGCAGTGATAATGAGATTAATCGATATGTTGGTCGAAAGAAAATTGATCGATCTTTTCAGTTATATTAACAAGCAACAAACATTTCCTGGTTTCAGCTGTTTAAATGTAAGAATTTGTTGCTTGTGTCATTTATGACAGTCAGTAAAGAGTCTTTAAGTTTTGGACTGAGCATTTTTCCCTTTTTTTTTTTTTTTTATTTTATAGCCTAAATGATTTATCGTGAAAACAATAGGCGGTTTAATCAATAATGAAAACAATTATTAGTTGCAGCCCCAGTTGTTGTCAAGTCTGGCAAAAATGCAAATCCGAGGCAGGCCGGCAAAAAACACAAGTGTTTTAATGAAAGCTGATATTAAAAGTCCAAATCCAAAATACAAGCAACAAAAGGCCAGCGTAACAGCGTAACCAGTGTAACAGGAGCACACAGGCAGCAAAAGCAGGTAAAACACAACTGACGTGGGGAAACAGCACAGGCTTAAATACACAGGCAGTCGTTAACTAATGAGACGCAGATGTACACAGAAAAAAAGGTGGGAAAGCAGACAAAGAGAGGAACTGGAAAGTTATACATGACACGTGAGGATAAGCTTTCAACATAAAACAGGAAATCACAAAACAAAAACCCAACACCATGACATGTGTGGGTAATGTAGGCACCAGGGTTTGACAAAAGAATGTGTGGAGTAAAAAAAAGAATATCTCTGATTCTGCTGCACTGATTTCTATCCTTATTTTAAACTATACAACAAAATCACTCTTACTCCTCATTAAGAATTTTAACTGTCCAAAATTCAGCAAATCCACCATACTTGAATCAAATTTGATTAACTGTGCTGCAAAAAATCAGCAACTACCCACAACTATCATCCTATTTTGATTGAATGGTGTCAAACTTTCATTGGTACACAGAAATATGTTTTGACCCGCACACTGTCCACTTCACTTGCAATTACATTTAATGACCGCAACGTTTTGGTACTCAGACCTTCATCAGGTTCCTTTTTCACGCACCTGTCAGTCCTCAGGTGTGCAAAAGCTGTACTGTGTACATGCCCTGCCCCCTTTTACCAAGTGGCAAGACCAACCAGTAAAATACTGTAAAACACTCCTGTGAAGTGACTGAAACTCTTCTAACTCAGGCAGAAAACTGTGCTCACTGAAGACCCAATCACTAATAGTAAGAAGAATGATTGAACTATGTTTTCATGGCCTTTGTGAAGACAGGGTAAATGTCAAACTCACACTGTCATGACCCTTTAAACGGGGACACGGATGAGATATTGTAGGTTCGATTCTTCACAGTGTCGCACACTCCTGAAACACAAAACACTAAAAGTGACAATATTGTGTGTGCTGAGAGCAAAGGGAGCTAAGAGCGGAGAGAAAAGGGACCTTTTTTTCCCCAGTGTTGACATGTATTTTTTCTCCCCCCAGGGAGTATCTGGCCAATAACGTGAGTGTGACTGTCTACCCAGTGAATGAGCCCTGGCTCTACTCCATTCTGTGGTGTAGCGGGGTGCCTTCTGTGTCCTCTGATGCCCCCCAAGTCCTCCGAAAGGTGCCTTACCCCATCTGGCTCATGGTAAACAGCTCTCCTCCCTCTGTCTCTCATCTGACACCACACACACACACACACACACACACACACATACACAGACAAGGTCACACAGCGAGACGAGAGGACAGCAGGAGAGAGGACAGAGACTGACGAGGGCCCAGCAAGACTCGAGGGCAAGGACGCGGAGAAATATGAGGGAGCTCAGCGGCAGACTTCAGCTCAGCGTGGCGTTAGAGAACAACAGGACCCTGGGAAAGAGTCTGGGACAGATTGAGACAAGGGCACAGATCTGAAGTTAAAAGCAGCTGTCCAGCAGGCTTTAGCTTTAGTCAGAGCCGGGTGTTAGCTTCAGGAGACATGCATGTTAATGGTGACCTCCGCTGGCAGTGACTGGAAACGACTTTTTTTCTCTCTCTCTCTCTCTCTCTCTCTCTCTTGTCTTGCAGAGCCGGAACGCTTACAGATTCATCTGGATCTCCTCAGATCTGCTCTCCATCATCATAGTCATAGGGATTTTCTGTTTTCAGAAGTAAGTTTGGTCTGTGATCCTGCTGGAAGTTACAGATGTACGTTGATAAGTGCAGCCCTCAGCTGTAATGCATAAGCACCTGTCATACAAATATCCAACACAGGCCGTCATTTAAGACTCACTACGTTTATTATCCCAGCTTGGGTATGAGCATTATTGCATGGTTACACTTTATATTAAAGTCCTTGTTATTAGTGTTCATAATTAAAGAAACACATTTTCGCTTACAACGTGTCAAATACAGCAGCCTGCTCAGTGGCCGCATGCTTCGTAGTTTGACGCTGTGGTTAGGAAGTGGTATGAAGAGCAAAAAAGGCTTAGTCAGAAGTTTAGTTACGTAAGTTAAAGTTATGTACATAAATAGTGTATCTGATGTTATGCAAGTGACACACTTACTTCACTCATGTTCCATGACCTGGCTGACGTCACTTACATAACTTGAACCTAGTTATTTTAATCCCAGAGTACGATCTTTTCCTAAACCTAACCAAGTAATGTTGATGTCACTCCAAAGGTCATAGTGGTATGTCCAGTGAAAATCCAGAGTTTTATTATTTTATTGGGTGAACTGACCCTTTAAAAGTCATGAGGTCTTAGTTTTGTTCACCGTACTGTGGCATATTTCTTGTTGTCATTTAGATATAATTATTGTACATGCTTTATGAAACACAGTTAGACTAAATGTTTGGTAAAAAAAAATACATTCAATTATGAAATGATTATGTGTTCAGTCAAACTGATGTAAATGTTATCAGCAGCAGCTACATATCTGTGTGTATTAACATCCCCATGTAAAGAAGCTGAATGTTAACCCTCCTCTGAGTGTGATTGGACCTGAGCTGAGCTCTGGCCTCGTTCAGTCTGCTGCTCCTTCACTGACTGTTGATTCTGCTCTTTTCTTTCTATTTTTTTTTTTTTTTTTCTTCCCTTTTTTCCCCTCTGTCTGTTGTCCTCTGGATGTGTCGTGTTTTTCCTCTGTGCTGTGTCCTCTCTTTGTCCTCTCTTTCTCTCCTTCTCCTTTGACATTCTTACTTTGTCCTGTGCTCTGCCTGATCTGCATGCAACCTTCCTCCGCTGCCCCTGGCATCTGTCAGCTATCATATGATCAGGTAACTGCTGCGACTGCCTTGGCCTTTGTTTCTGCCTCGTTGTCTGTCCTCCTTGTGCTTTTTTCTGCCTGACACCCCAAGGCCAAATCCTTCCTTTTCTTCCACTGTACTTGTTTACCTCTCGTACATGGCATTAAGCGTAGTTCTTATTTTATCTGTATCCGTATCTTAAAGACCCAGCCTGGCAGCATAACTACTGAGCTACCTGGTTAGATGACACAGTAACGTTGTGATGGTTTGTATCTGTGTGTGCTGTACCAGGTGGAAGATGAGCGGGATGCAGAACTATAACCCAGAGCAGATCATGCTGAGCGCCGTGTCGCATCGGCCCAGCCGTGACGTCAACATCATGAAGGAGAAGCTCATACTCTCAGGTGCAGCTCCGAGCGCATTCACACCTGCAAATAAAAATAGTTTGGGTTGTAACTGGACAGACAGAGTAACATCCAGGTGGAAATACTGCAATATGTCCTTAAAAGACAAGTTTGTCCAGTTCAGTTCCCAAATAGCCACGCTTGCAGTTTTGGGAACTGAAATGTACATTCACACACATCATCATGTAAAGGCAAGTGGGTGTCGTATATGAAAAAATGTTAGCATACATTGAATGTACTTGAAGTATCAACAAGCATGGCTGAAAGTGAATGAAAGTTGCCTTTTAAATAAATAGGCATTAAGGGAGAATAAAACCTGAGGGTGCTAATAATGCAACATCTTGAATGCCAACTGCCATGAAACCTCAAAAAAAAAAAGCAGAGGAAGAGATTAACACTGCTGCCGGCTCCATGGCGGAGTCAGTTCCAGAAGGGGAAGTAGTTTGATTACAGTAGATCTGAAGTCCAAAGAACCGCAGTAATACGTAAAAGTGCAAGAAGACTGTAACGGCAAAAGGGTGCGTTCAAGGAACGGTTCACCCCAAAAAAAATGAAAATTCAGTCATTATCTACTCACCCCGTGCTGATGCAAAGTCAGGTGAAGTCCACAAAACATTTCTGGAGCTTCACAGCAAAACAGCGTTGCAGCATTCTCCTTAACAAATGAGGTAGCTGGGGACATGTTTCAAAATGAAAAAAAAAAACATAAAATGGCTCCATACAGTTCGTCCGGCCTAATCCAAGTCTCTGACATCGCAACTTGATTTGAAAAGACGATATTTACACCCTCGACGTGCAACCGATTCTGATGGGGGGTGCGCGCTAACTGCTAGCGCTTTAGCTTAGCAGCTACAGTGAAGATTACGGTTTAAAGGTGCCATAGGCAAGAATGTGGCCAAAACGGTTACTACACTCAAATTCAAAATACTGCAGCGAGTCGTATCTGCCTCCCCCTCCACCCCCTCCCCTCCAGACTCGAGGTTGCCAGTGCGGTTATCATAAATGAGTGGCTCTAAGACACAATTCTTTTCTCTCAGTAAAGACCAAGATGTATTATAATTTGTGGTAACGTTAGCTGTTGACTAGGGAAGGACATATCAGATGGAATAACGTTATGCATGATATTTGACAGAACTGCCTCCCCTTTTATAACATTATATACGGTAGTTTATGGCGATATACATGCAAAGACCTAAAGAGGACTCGAATTTATCAAACGTAAGATTTCGTATTGTCCAGCCGCTGCTGTCAAACACGCCGACAGCGGGCGGCTGGACATCAACTGGACATCAGCAGGCTGGAGACCGGATGCCCGTACCAAGACAGTGCTAATGCTGCTAGCGTTAGCTGTGCTTCTAACGTTTGTTTCTATGATCGAAATGAATAACGTTATTACTCGACAGATCAAGGTATTCCAAATGTCCATCCCCGTCAAGCTATGATGCTAACTTAGTTAGCTTAGCGGAACTTACCTGTCTAGGAGAAGAGTCGCCAATTCGGCATCCGTTTGCAAATTCCTCTCAGCCTTCAAATGTCTCCATTGTTCAAATTCTTCTCCTATTAGAATGATTTTATAGCCAGTTGCTTTAGATTTCTTGCCTATTGTACCTTTAAGAAAGGGTGTAAATAACATCTTCTCAAATCAGTTTGGGATCTTGAAGCTATTCGATACTTGGATTACATATGGAGCAATTTTGTTATTTGGGTTTTTCGTTGTTGTTTTTTTACACTTTGGCTTAATGCATCTAGAAGGTTTTAAAAATGGACAATAATCAGCAGAAATGAAGGAGCTGAAGTTAATGACATGCTGGATTCAGTTTTAACCATATTATCCATGAACAAACACTGTGCAGTCAGCTGGTAATCCTTTAATAATGATACTAATAATAATAATAATATGGCATCTTTGACATTGTCAACATGAATATGAAATCCCTGCAAAACCCTTCTTCTCTTCTCTTTTGTCTCTTTCTTAATGCCCCCTTTCTTTAAACATCCATTGATCTTTTCTTTTCTTTACACAACACACACACACACATACATGCACAAATGGGCACTTGACTACCTGCAAATATCTCAAGTGTAGGTATGGGGTTGGATCCTGGAAGCCTGGAAAAAAAGAGTCTTTGATTTGATGACACTACCACTTGGGGGTGCCAACATTTTAAAATTGGTGTTTTTCTTTTTACTGTAAATAGTGCACTCATTTGCTTTGCAGTCAGTGACAAACAGAGCTGATGGTAGCGCATAAATACCAGCTGTTAATGTAATCCAACTAAATCATTTCCAGCTGAATAAAGTACAATAATGATAACCTTATTTATACAGCGCCTTTCAAGAACAGATGTCTCAAAGTGCTCCACAAAGCAGGAGAGAAAATAAAACAAAGAGACAGAGCGACAGACAATAAAGGCAAACGGCCGGCCAAAGAATGAGGCGGCGCGCAAATAAAGGAAACAAATGAAGCAAACACGTGTCTGAACAAATGGGCCTTCCGCTGCTTTCCTCAGAGACCTAGTTGTGTTATATGGCGGCAGTAGCTCTTTGATATAGGTAGTGGAAATGTGATCGAGCTTGGAAATAAACGCATGAATAATTATCTCCAAATGAGGTCTTGGCTCAACGTGCCAGATTTTTACCAATATTTCAAAAAGTTTATTTTAGCAAGATATCAGAATATGTCAATTTTTTCAGTCCATCGTCAATATTTTTCTGTCCTCTTTTCCAGAACTTAACAATGGAATGAGCAGCACAGAGGAGCTCTCTCTTTATCCTGAGAACGGTTATGCGAGATACTCTCACGGAGGCCCCAGCCGCTGAACGGAGCACACTGCCACAGCTGGAGAACCTCGGACGTTTAGCTTCAGTCGATTTTACTGACGTCTCAGAGGAGAAAGGAGCACTGAACACTCGTCAGCTCACCCCGGAAGTGATGACCGCATGTGTACCAAACCTAAGCTCCACATCTGTAGTCGTTTCCTTACATTTGTGCGGTATTGTTACTGGGAACTCGTGGCTGAAGTGTGTGTTTGTGTTGTCATTGCTTAAAGGGTTAGCTGACAAATCAGATGCGATTTTTTGCGCCTGAACTGAATCTGTTGACCAGGTGAAACCAGAATTTGTACTTTTCTGTTGTGAAAACCTTCGTCTGACCTCAACTTCAGATCACATTTGAATGTAGGAACTCAAAGCAGAGAAGGACTACCACTCATTCAACATTACTACTAGATAAATGTGGCGATGTGTGTGTGGTGACAATCTGACTGCCATGAGGAGAAATCTCCGTTCAGTCCGTCTGCTTGGGTGACCTTCTCAGAAGTTGAGCTAATGGAGGCCGTGATGTTGTATTTATCCATGTCATTGACTTCACTGTTGTTTTATAACAGAGGAAACGGGCTGTGTAGTGTTGTGTATTATATACTGATGTAAATACGAGTTGTTTTACATGTTTTTAATTTTTTTTCAAGGGTTTGGACATATGAAGTGTATATTTTATGTTTGCGTTTATTGTCATTACGACTGATGTCTTCTGTTGAGTGCGAAGGACAGATTAGGGCATACATGAGAACAGTTTCATGAGAGGAGGGGGTCCGTTGTGTTGAACGATCTTTATCTCTGCCTCTTTTCTGTCATGCCATGACTGATTTACTATATAGTCGTATTAGCTATCACAACTTTCACATGACTGCCTTTTTGTTAATTTAATGGACTGGTAGAATGTTGAAGAATATTTTTTTGTCTGTTAGTTTAATAATAGGGGAACGAATTTCAAGTTTAAAACAACGCTCGTAGCTTCAGACAGGTCGACTGTTCAATAAAAGTGATCTTTTCTCTTTGAAGAGTGTGCAGCTTGTCTTTTGTCAAATATTATGTAACAAAATCTTGAGTCATTTGGGGTTTTGAGTGAAATGTCTCGACAACTATTAGGTGGCTTGCTAATTGGTACACACATTAATGTTCCCCTCAGGATTAGTTGTGTTCACTTTGGTGATCCTCTGACTTTTTTTTTCCAGCGCACACCGTACTTTGGCCTTTTCATCTACTTTTTTAGGGGACCAGATTTGTGAAGTGCCACGGGGGTTGGACCTTTACACTCCCTATGTCTGACCTGTGAAGCTCGGAATTTAAAGGTGTTCAAACAATGCACTTTTTATTTTAATCACTGCATTGTTAACTCATATTCACAATTGACAAAAGAAAAAACATTTCATTTTTAAAAGTACAGGAAAAACAAACTATGCTCCCTTTTAATCTTTGAATTAACAGCCTGTGCTCAGATTCTATTTTACATAATGAAACAGCAGTGCTCTTGTGCTAAGCAACAGGCATAAGTAATTAATGGGCTAATTAGCCCACTTACAAAACGATCAAAAGGCCGGGGTGAGGTGGTTAAAGGGCAGTCTGGTTTATACCTTCACACCTGATGGCTCTCCCATCAGCCTCAGCTGTACTTTGTGTTTAGTGCTACTGGGCAAATATTAGCATGCTAACACGCTAAACTAAGGTAGTAAACATTTTACCTGCTGAACATCAGCGTGTGAGCATGATGATGCTGTTTAGCTCATGTTGTGCATAATCACAGCTTTGAAGAGGAAGTGGTTGCTTCCTTCAACAAGGACTGCAGTGAGTTTTCAGGAGTTATTGGAACTGACCGTCACTTAAATCATATTTTGTTACTTGCTGTTAAGCGATGAAACGCTCATATAATTATCAACGCTGAATCGGCGAAGTCCCGGCCACAGCAGGGAGTTAGGATGCACAACTATCTGTTACCGTGGTCACATTCATGTTAGCTGCTCAGAACATGTGTTGGCTTATTAAATACAGCGTCTTACTCAACACTTCATAAACCGCAAACGTGTTTTAAACAGTATCGACACGCATTGATATTTAAAACGACTGATCAACAAAAAATGACATCGTTACACTGCGAGCAGCATGAAAAAACAATAATCAATGAATTGCTTGACAGAAAATTAGTCAGCAATTTAAGGGACTGATCGAAACAAAGGTGATTTTCTGCTGCTTTTCTTTGTCCTATACAACAGTCAATTAAAAAAGACGTTTGGATTGCTTGGTCAGTTAAAGCAAACGTGGCTCTTGGAAATGTGGTCATCTTTCTTCACTATTTTCTGAAATTTTGACCACAAAATAGGTAATCAATAAATCAATAAATAACTACTTCACTGGCTGATTGACCAATGATAAAAAATAATGTTAGTTTCAACCCTAGACATCTCTGTACGACTTCAAATAGTCCTCTCTTTAGGAGACAGCCTGTGGAATCGGCTGAATGAACTGTAACGTATATAGATGGAGAGCATTTCGTGGTGAGCCGCTCTGATGTCTGTTACCGGCTACAGTAAAACACAATTGCGCTAAAAAGAAAACAGATTCATAAAATCTTTTTATTTCAGGAAACAAATGAACATCTCACAATTTATAGACACGAGTCCAGAGGAGGAGCTGAGGATTAGCAGTGGCAGCGGCTCAGCGTGGGTATTTTATTGTACATCATAAAAATAACACTTGTTGTGAGAAATAAAAAAAAAACACAGCTTTTGATTCACAAGTCCTCTCAACAGCCACATAAGGAATAAAACAGGCCTTATAAAGAATGGATTATCCTCATGAAGCTGTCATCTCAGCTGGTAGAGGGTGTTCAGAGATAAAGGGAGGGTCTGTGTCCTCTGCGCTGTTGTCAGAGCTGTCAGACGGCATGTGGCAGCCGGAGTCTCTCGGGCAGTTGTTCGTATCTGCCTTCGAGTTCTCGCCGGGGGTCTCGGCCTCCTGATTGGCCTCATTCTCCAACTGACTATCAGCTGTAAAGCAGAGGAGATGAGTTGGTTGGTTGCTGTCACAGAGTTGAATAGATAAGCAGGAAGTAATCCTTTACAGCTATTATTCCTGTGCATTAAGGCTCAGCAAGCCTATCTGTCTGCAGCTACCGTCCTTGTGTGTCCTGCTCTATTCTCAGAACTGCTCTTTGGGGTTATCCTGTTATCCTTAACCTCTTTAGCTGCGGCCCGGATACCCTCCCAGTCTTATCTACTTGAGGTGCAATGTCACTTGTCCCTTTTCCTTTTCTGAGTCCCGGCGTCTCGCCGTATCTTTTTTCTGGTTTTTATCATGTCACAAAATGTGCGTGGTGACACTGTCCTTGGATAACCTTTTTCCTGCGTTCGCCATTACTCACAGCGTAGTTGCTGCAGGGAGTCGACAGCGGCGAGCAGACGACGCCTGTGCTCTGGATCAGTCACATTCAGCTGCGTCAGGTGATGCTCCCTCAGCCTCATCAAGTCATCCACTGTTTGGTAACCGTTCCGCTGCAGAGATGAGGAGTGCTCCTAGAGAAGCAAGGGGAAGAACACAGCAGTCAGAAGCTGAAGGGACAGCCTTTTGTACGGAAGATGATTGTTGCTACATTAAAATAGAAAAACAAAAAACACAATACCTCCAAACTGAGGCGCCTCAACACTTCCCGGACTGTTGATTTCTGTCTCACTCTGTGGATTCCTGTCTCCTCGTGTGAATCAAGACTCTCCTCTGTTAGCAAGTCCACGTAAATGAACTTGAAGTTTCCGATTCTGCCACTCAGCACACCTCTCCATATTCCCATGGGGGGTTTGGCCATGATGTCGATCACATCACCCACCTGAATGAAAGTTCACTTTTATTAATTTGACTGGGACCATCTACAAAAACCATCACACATACGGAAGAACCGCTTTGTACCACATTTAGCTGTAGCTTCTTGACATCTGTGCTCCCTTAAAAGTAGTTCAGTCATTATAAAATGCCTACAAGCTTTTATAGCAGACACTGTGACATAATACAGTTCAGTCTCATATGTTGAGGCAAACCGGCCATTTATTATCAAGTCAAGTAATGCTAGCAGCTCTGTGAGGCTACAAGGCACAGCATTGCTTTGAACTAAACGCAAACATCAGCATGCTAACATGCTCACAAGGACAATTTTAACATGCTGATGTTTAGCAGGTGTTACGTTTCTCCCCCAAAACAAAATCACAAACTGAGGTCGCAATGGGGAAAGTAACAAGACACTGGAAAGGGGTCCTTGGGGGTCTATAAGGCGATGGAGAAAAACTCGCAACGCCCACTAAATCTATCAAAAGGATAGAGGAACAAAAACAAAGGACCCAAAAACCAAAAGTAAAGAGTCACTGGGAGGAGGGATTTTCTGTCTAGATGTAGGGGAAAATAAACCTCATCACAAAAATGAAAATGCCACACCAACACACACAACCAAGAGAGCAAACTGATGGTGTTTACCCTCCGGTGTCACTCTCACAGCTGAGCTGCTGGACCCAGCCTGCTTTTATAACCCAGGCAGGCTGATAGGCTGCAGCTGTGCAACGAGTGCAGGTGCACTCCATCAAGGTGGATCAGGCAGGGGTGGAGTCAAACCTACCTCCACCCATAACACAGGTATAATATTACCATGCTCGCCACCCTGGTTTAGCATGTTAGTATGCTAACATTTGGTTAGCACATAACATGTAGGCTACTGCTAATGGTAATGTAACTAGTTTTGCAAGTATTTAGTCATAAACCAGTATCGGACAAAGTCAACTTTGACCTAAAGGTGGCCATCGATGACAATATGAGCTATAAAAATCTATTCAACAGGTTATCAAGATATTTAACTTAAACATCAACCTCACTGTAGCATGGGTGCCCAAACGTTTTTTTCTCAGGGCCAAATTTGGCCAATTTTGGGCAAGGTCTAGAGTTGGCTGTGGTCTAGGTCAGCTCTAGACCAAGAGTCAGTTGACACACTGCAACAATGTCACAGTCGGTTCACTTGAAGGATGAGTTCACTATTTTTCAAAATCCACTGTCGCAAACCGGTATCAAATGAAACAGTGTAATAGCATCTCTGGCCCACCATGTCACTGTCACGTTTGCACTTCATTGTCGCCCCCTGCTGGTAATGCACCTTAATAAACATGTACATTTCATGCCTAGGTGAGGCAAACTATTTGTCCCACATGCTGCCCTCTAGTGGATCAGTGTCAAGTGTTTTTAGTGTAAACATTTTTCTTTTTGTCACCACCTTCCACTGCAGCTCAACAAGGAAACACTCCAAGGAAACATAAAAGATGACTGTGTCTATCTATTATATCTACTTAATTTGAGTAACGACTGAATCTTCAGACAAGCTTCAGTAAACTTTTGAATATATTTTTACACAGAATGAGGAGGGTGGATTACGTCCCTTCATTACTTACATCAATAGGAAGGGATTTTTAAATTGCCAGTGAAAGGTCAATCTCATGGTGGCGCCATAGGAAGAGTGCAGGGAGTCACACTTTCATGGCAGTCTATCAAATGTTTGTTGAAATATATTTCAGTCTGGAACAAATGGTGGACCGACCCTGACCCACACTGCCATCCCTATAAAGCCAAGCTTGTCATCCTTAAAAACATGACAGTCCAGCCACAGTATGATACAATAACGGTTATACAGCGACATTTTTACCTTGAGTTTGAGGGATTCGGTGTCATACGGACTTGGCACAAAGTCTGTATGGACTCTGGCTCTGCCACAGAAAAGTCTTGTGTTCAATAGATCGTCCTCCAGCCTCAGACTGTCTCTGTTGCTGGAGCAGTCTGACCCGCTGGTGACTCCACCTGGGGAACAGCAGACAAACAACAGCAGGGTTCAATAAAGGCCAAGCTAATTACTTCATTCAATTCGACCGCTTTCTAATTAAGTCCTCCACGTGTCAATAGGAAGCCCGAGTCTGAGTTGAGGACAGGTTTTGATTTGTCAGAGGTCACTGTAGCTCTACAAATGAGTGCATCTAACTAAAAGGGGAGGAACAGGACACTATAGTGTACAAGCAGGATTGCATAATTCATCAGGTTGTAGTGTGAAGACTTGGCCCTCTGCCTGGAGGTGCTTACTCGAGGAGCTTTGTCCACTGTTGAGGCTGTAGAGGCTTTCCAGAGAGTTAGTGGACCGCCTGTGTCCTTTGGTAAACTGTCTTCCACCACCAATGCCTCTTTTCTCTGCCTCTTCTTTCTGTGTGATTCCATTCTGCACAGTGAAGAAAAAAAAAACTAGTCACATTTTTACTCCGCCGTATAAGCTTTTGGTTCTCTGTCATTTGTTATCTTCCACTACAGGCAAACAAAAGAGCGAGCTAACCAACCAGAAAGCTGAGTCAGGGCCCTAAGCTGCTGTGTTTGATTCCTCATGTGACGGAACAGCTCAGTATCTTGGTTTATGCTGGGACACGCAGCTCCTCTGGCAAGCAAAACGCTTAATCCTGAAAGAGTTGCCTTGCTTTTTATAGCTGAGACCTGGGAGGTGTGTGGTGAGCTTAATCCCCAACTACCTGTGCTCAGCTTTCAACTTCCTGTTCCTGTACGGGGACTTTCACACCGAGGGACCAAACCTGTATCAATCCATCAAAAGTGTGAGACTGTGGATGGGCTGCACTTAAACTGCACTGGTATGCAGCTTATGAAAAATATGATTTTGATTGGGTTCTGAAATTGTCTGGCAGACTGAAAGTGAGCGAAGCCTGCGAGTAATTAGGTTTTATAATAAGAGTGCCAAGCAGATAAATAGAAAAAGTCCCAGTTTACCAATGCATGAAGGATGCTGGCAGACCATATTCTGAATTTCTCGGTTTGTTTGACAAGCAAAATTACACATGGGATTTTTTTCTAAGCTTTATGTTCTACAGAGGACAACGTAACTGACCAGAGGAACATCTGAACATGTGTAACACAGTGGACCAGTGTCAGTATTCTGTCATGTTATGGCAACAGTTTTAGCTTGATGGAAATCACATTAAAGAAATAATTTATGACTTCTGTGAAAATCCATTTACTATATCTTCAGTATCTTCAATAACTAGTTAAAGCCTGAATTTAAAAAATGCCTTGACTCATCAAAAAAATATGTATTATTATTATTATTATAAATATATTTAAAGACAAGTCATAAATCATATCTGTAATGGGAGACCCATCAGCTCATTAGATGATGAAACTGTTACAGTATTATGACAGCTCACCGACACTGATCCATGCCGGTATAACATATGGAGCAGGGGTCTTCAACATTTTTTGTCAGGCCAAGGACCGCTCAGCTGATAAAGAGATGGAGCAGGGACCTCCTACTGCATAAACTGTATAAAGAGGAATCATTTACTATCATCAGTGTTAGCTATATTCAGAAATATGCAGGTGACATGTTAGATTAGATAGATCAGGGTTTCTCAATTCCAGTCCTCGAGGGCCACTGCCCTGCATGTTTAGATGTGTCCCTCCTCCACCACACCTGATTCAAATGAGTGGCTCGTTATCAGGCCACTGCAGAGCTTGATGACGAGCTGATCATTTGAATCAGGTGTGGTGGAGGAGGGACACATCTAAAACATGCATGGCAGTGGTCCTCGAGGACTGGGATTGAGAAACCCTGAGATAGATGGATTCATATAGTGATAGATCCCACATTTATTCATGCATTAAATCACCTTCGCTCGTGCATAAGTTATGCACCACCATTTTTAGCATGCATTTTCTACCCTTATTATAAGGGTACCCACAATGCTACCCACAATTCTAATCAATCAAAGGTTTGATCACTAATACATGAATTGCAAACGTGAGAATGGTCAAGAGTTGATGAAAAAAATCATTTTGAAATACCTCCAATTATCATTCAGTCAGATTGTAATTATCGGTGTTTAATATGCCTATGTAAGTATCAGAAATGTAAGGGGACATCAGGTGAAACTTTTAAGTACATTTATTTAATTACCACACTAAAGCATTATGAGGCACTTGTACTTATCCAGTATTTCAATTTTCTGCTTCATACTTCAACTCACTACATTTATTTGATAACTTTAGTTACTCCACAGGCTGTACGCTGCATCAGAGCCAAAGCAGCACATTTTCAAAATAATTAATTTTATTCCCAATCAGATAAAAGAAACACTGATTCTGATGATCAGAGAAATGCTGAGTATCAGATTCAATAATGGGCAAGGCAACCACAGTGTACAGTGTATACACGCATGTAAATATATGTATAATTTACTACTGAAGTACACTTAATATCAATACTTAAAAGGGGTAATATATAGGGAAAAATATGTGCTAAGAGTATCTACAGAATGTGTAGAAATAACAGTTTTGACGTTATTATTTCTATGTATTGTGTTGCAGAGTTAGCTACTGAAGTTAGCATGCTAACCAGCTCGTTAGCTCCTGTGCTTGCAGTGTAAACAACACTCCCCTCGTCCCCAAACTCAATCTCTGGGCCACTAGCTGCACGGCTAATTGAGCTAACTAGCTACTGGCAGCCACATTTAGCATCAGTTACAGTTACGTGGTTACTCTGAGGATTTTTTTAAGACTTTTACTCAAGTACTATTCACTAGGGTGACTTTCAGTGTTTACCAAAGTAATATTTTAACCTGATATCTTTAGTTGTACTCAAGTATGACGTTTGGCCACTTTTTATAACATTGCTTTCCATACACCATACCCATGTTGTTGTGTTAGCCCTCGTTTTAAAGCTATAGCCATTTGAAACCAGGTTAACCAGATAAGGTGTCAGATGGTCTGCATGCATGTTGGACCTGACAGCCCCTCCCTCACTCTTAGTGCTGATGTCAACACTCGTCTGTGAAGCCCGTTCTGTAAAATGGCAAACGATAGTGTGATTGATGGTTTGCAGTCTGGCAGAACAGGTGTGTGGCTGACAGCTGTGTCTGCCAGGCAGCAGATGTTATTTCATTAGGTGTGAAACCGCAGCAAACGCGGAGTGCCGTGAACTTAAAACTGATCGTATTAACATGAGCTTTGTAGAGTGCATGACATACACTGATGACTGTCAGCGTTTTCTCTGGCGAGGCCTTGACACGCTTCCCGTCACGATGTGCTGATGAGGTCTCCATCTCTCTCCTGTGAAGCCTCAGTTTCACCGCATCATCGCTCCGATCCTGCTTTTGCTTTAAAAAACAAAACAGATTGTAAACAGCGCTCTCCCGCACAACAGCCAAACAAACATAGCGAACATTTTCCGTGTTAGAAATTGGATTGGAAAGGCTCAATTCCTGGACGGACCAGCTGGCAGATTGAGGAGGCCGGTTCTCTTACCAGATAGCTGTCATTATCCCGTGGTTTCATCAAAGGAGAGTGCTGTCTGAAGACGTCAAATCTGTCACATCTGGTCAACTGTTTGGGTAAAAGAGAGATTAAAATGTGTGTTTTCTGGTGGCAGATGGGCATGTCGTCAGCCTTTGTGTGTGTTCTCCTGTGACCCCCACAACATAAACAGCTGGGTGTTTAGTCCCTGTTTATGATTTGTCTTCTGAATTAGGTTAAACCCTGGCAGCCATACAGATCTGAGATATGCTTCATTTTTTATATCCCGAGTCAAAATATTGTGGCTTGTATTGGAATGATCATTGAACTGATGCTCCTCTTAAATAGCATTATTTCAGTGTTATTTGGGGAGTGATATTGTTTTTTTTAACAGCTTATTCTATGTGTCATTAAAAGACAGTATGAAAGCAATGAGTCATTCCTTACTGGTTTGCCATTAGCTTCAGTTAGCGGTCAATGAACGCTGCGCTCGTAACATCTGTTACACTGACTCTTGGCTTGTTTCCCAACACTGACCGTTAGTGAGCTGAGGCCTCACCGTTGCGCACTAAGTGGTTAGATAAGCGACTAATAATAGTACTGTCTTTAATGCTGGAAATAACTTATAAACATGGTTATATTTAGTATCTGTAGCACACTGTGTCCTGTTTTCAACTATATGACGCAGTCAGATGAATACAAATTCAGCTTTGAATAATCATTTGGAAATGTTTGGTCCAGGAACAACTGTGAATCGATCATACTGACCACTGTCATTAAGAGTTGTTCTTGATTAACTCTTAACCAGCTGGTGAGTGGCATAAAACTAGTAAGAACTCATTAATTACCAATTAAATAAACATTGGTGAACGTTGTTTATGTGAACCCCAAGTAGTGAATCATAATACCTACTATGTAGTCCCTCATTACTTCATCATTATCTTCCAATTTCTTAACCTTTTTCGGTCCCTTCAAGTTAAGCGGTGCATCAGGTTGAGGGATTACTGAGGACTGTCTTCTTTTACCTTTTGTTCCTGATTTGTTCCTCACTTGTTTCATTAGCTACTCTTAAATTGGATAAGGACTGGATTGGATTAGTTACTTATTAACTAATTGTTAACTAGAAGTTCGTTCCTCGTCCGTTCCTAATTTGTTCCCTAACAACTACTCAGAATTGATTTGTCCCTTACTGCAAGGTATTACTCCTTGCATTGATCAAGCTCCAAAAACCCTTGATCCTACTTAACCCATGATGCAATCTAATGCAATCTATTTTGTTAAACAATTATTCAAGCAATCACTCTTGAACCATTCTCTCAGACTTGACACTTGACAAATTGGACTTCCAATTTAGCTCTTTAACTACATCACTCCTTCATGCAGGAGCCTCTCATTTATCTTCCCTGGATCTCCCTGAAGTGTTAACTGTATGTGTTAACTCTAATGCGCATCAGTTGTGACATGTTATTCAGGGAGAAGTTCTTCATCTGCCAGCTCAGCAGGATGGTCAACGCACGTTCTATATCGCAGCCTTGTGTGATGTCATTACATCTGTTTGGTTTCCATATGATCATGATTATGATGTTATTAAACAGGAGTTTATGAAGCATTAGCAGTGCTAACTGAGGCTGAAAATGAAGCTAAGCAGTAAAACGTTTGGTTCAGGATACCCTAACAGCAATAAAAAACAATTATTAGCTGGAAATTTCAATTACGTTTCAGTTAGTCGAAATGTTCCCCAAAGAGCTCTGAGGTGCAATTAGAGAGTCAGGCCCTGCAAAGCACAGTTTAATGATACTTTGGAGATCTGGGAGCAGGCTGCAGATTAACTGCAACAACAGAGAGAGTGAGAGACATCACAAACCGTGGCCTTAACGTTGGTTTCTACTGACACTTTGGCACCAAAATAAAGTAAAATCAAAGCAATGTAACATGTGTACTTGATGCATAAGAATAATTATGGACTATGTAATAATACCACTCTCATATCTGCCTGTTAAATATAATGCAAGGCTACAGGTTAGCTTAGCTTAGCATACACACTGGAAAAAGGCTAGCTAGCCTGGCTGTGTCCAAAGGTAACAAGATCTGCCTGCTAGCACATTGTTATCTCGCTTGTTTGATCTGAGCAAAAGTGTGTTTAAGTGTAAAATTGAATGCCAGAGTGTTTCTTGGCTGGAAGCAGCAGGCGACAACTGGACAAAATTGGAGTTGTTACAGTTTTGTATGGATTAAACTAAGGAAACCATATCATATTCATTTAAAAGCTCAGTAATGTAGCTAATGTAGATTCATGTTTAACAGATAGATTTGAGAGCGGTATCAATCTTCTCATCTCAGCCCAGTTCCCAGAATTAAATGTTGGCATTTTACATTCCTGCATTAGGCTACATGTATATAAGCTGACTTTCAGGTGCGGATGTTGAGGGGTAATGGTGGCGTGCAGAGCGAGATGGCTGCATGTCAGAGGCTGCTGGTGAGACGGTGTTTCAACAATTTTAAGAGCTGGGCGGGCCGGCCACCAAGCCAGGGATCACCGTTCGAGAAAGTGTTTTTAACATTTGTAAGAGCCAGGTGAGACCGCTGCAAGTCAGAAAACACCATTTCAGATGGAGTTTCAACATTTGCAAAAGCGGTGCGAGCTGGCCATCAAGCCAGAGACTGCTCTTCGAGAAAGCATTTTTTGCGAGACGGCTGTAAGCTAGAGACCGCTGTTTGAGACAATGTTTCAATATTTTGGTGCACGATCAATGTAATAACATTTTTTACTCATACTACGTCGTAACATTGTTTGTGGCGACAGAACCATTTAAGCCAAAAAACAAGCTTTTCCTAACAAGTGGTGTAGAAACGTGAAATTAAAAAAAAATGTAACCTAAAGAAATGTAAAGCTGAAACATACACATGCCAACATTCACTGTGGTGATTGGGTTGGTCATCTAACTCTGCCAGAAAGTGAATGAGGGGGTTTCAAAAAATCTTGAACTATTCCAGCTATTCTCAAGATGTAACATACTGTGTGCCAGATGTTGTGGTAAAACCCACACTGGCAATTCTACTGTTAGAATAGGTTGTTTAGAAGCTGCCGTTCTGTCATTTGAATCTGGTTATAATGTATAATGTCTTACGTTTTTGTCTGAGAGCTGCAGATTTGTGAAAGAGCAGCTTGTTTGTGGATGAGATGGATCCGACTGTTTGCTGTCCAGTTCCTGTATCAAACTCTCAAAACGATCCCACGCTGTCGTCTGGGGCAGCGACAAGGTGCCTCGGGCCCACAGCTCATGTCGAGGTTGGTGGCAGGTGTGGTAACAGGGAGACCAGGGCTGTGGACACTCAAACGGGCTCCACAGGTAATTTCCAAGCTTCGGGCTCCAAACTCCTTCCCCGTCTGAATCTCCGTGAACGTCTTTGGCCTCCTGTTGCTGCTGCTGTGGCAATGGAGAAGATTTAGAGGGCTTCCTCTCTGTTCTCGTCCCCAGGCCGATGCAGGTCAGCACTGGATTGTTGTTGCTCAACACATTTGCCAGATGATCTGAAGATGTGCAGACATTTGTGTTAATCACAGCAGATCCAATGCAGCTCCTTGAACAGTTTGATGAAGATCATCGTCCACAAAAACTCACCGTTATTCTCAGATGTGCTCTTCCCTTTTCCAGCTCCACTCTGATGGCCCTTCTTTGTTTGCACCAGACTCTGTAGCTTCTTTAGTCTTCCTGTGCTGGGAACGGAATCTGCTGTGTCAGCTGCAGTTTCGCCGCCCTGTAATGAGGAGACACGATGTGCATTCAGTGCGGTGTCTGTGCATTCAGCACTAACAACATGCAATGCTTTTTTACAAAAAAAGAGGACTTTATGAAAAGTAAAGAGTTTTTGTAAGCATAGTTCTGTTCCTTCACACCACTGCATAGTGATGAATGTCTGAATAATCTCCCATTGCCCCACATCCTTAAGTGGCGACAGGGGAAATAGTCCCTTGTATTTTAATCAAATTGAGCCAATCCCCTTCTGCCAAACGGTTATCTCAAATTTGATTTATTTCCCCAATCACTTTTTACTTGTGCATGCCAAGAAATATAAATCAAACTGGTGTCGGGTTGTTTTGACAAGATATCTCGACGATGTTTATTTTTCCTTCATCGCGTCTTTTTTTTTATTATTGTGCAGTCAAAGGAACATCCATCACACTGGAGTTGGTTTATTCATGTTAAGAATGACTTTTATCAGTTTTTTGCAAATTGAACTCTTCATATCTACGAGGCGTACATATTATTGAGCATATAAACTGCCACGAGTTCTTATTTGGTTCTTTTGGGAAAGAGTAAGTACTGTACTTTATGCCACGTCGTACTTCCACTCTGTGATGGAAGTCTTCAGTTCCTTCAATAACTGTAAGAAAAATGACCAGTGACTGATTTATTTCTTGCATGACATTATTTGATTGTTATTGCTGACGCGTCAGTGTGTAAACAGCATCTTAAAGTGTAGCCGGTTGAGGTGGAACTAGTTTGAACTACTCTGTATTCATATCATTTAACAGTGAGTCATACTTTTAATGAGTTTCTATTACGTGTACATCATATTATACATATTATGTTCCCTCTGAAATGTAGTGGAAGAATGAAGCAACTCATCAGACATACTCATGTAAAGTGCAAGAACCTTTAAACTGCGCTTCGGAAAGTTAATGAGACTACTTTTCACTACTGCTTCTTCTCCACTACAATTCCGAGGCAAATGTTATGCTTTGTACTCCACCACATTTATTTGACAGATACAGATGCCTGTGTAGTAACACCTTGTTAAACAGTTTGTCTTAAACAAAATGAAAAAGGTATGCTAGTCTTCTGAAGTACAGTCATGTGTTCTAGATGTAGAATCAATGTTTCCCAACCATTTTCTTAGTGTCTAGTTGGGACCTCCTGTCAGACCAGATGACCAGAGTGATTTCCCGTCAAAACTTCTTAAACAGTTTCATTCAAATCACTGTCTGAGGCCCTGAGGCGGAGCTACTCCGTTACAAAATCAATTGGGCTGGATTTTTGAAACCAGGGACTGTGGATGGGCCAGACATTTTCAGCAGCCTGTATAAAACGGGTTTAATTTGCTCGGGGTTGGCAGAGACATTGCCAACTCCTGTCTGTTATTAGCCAGATTTCCTTTGACGCTACAGAGCGAAACGTTGATCTGTGCTGCACATGTGTAGCTCTCAGCAGAGATAGCCTTAGTAAGATTCTTGCAGGTCTCACTTTGTAACGCCGAGTACTACTGTACCTCCACCACTGTTCGGTTAAGGCATGTGACATGTAAGCTGATGACAGCGCTAAAACACGCTATAACAAAATGTCACTTTTTCACACAGGTCCTGTCCCATCACTTGTTCCCTTTGTGTAGATGAGACTGCTGTGCTCTCATGATGTCCTCAGCTCTCCTGTCAGCTGTTGGCATGAAAAGCATCAACCAGCACAAAAGTCCAGGTGTTCTAAAGAACCCAGGGCAGGTATAAAAGGGCCTTATACAGGAGATTAAAGATTACAGAACAGATTAAAGTGAACTTTTGACCTGACTTGGCTGACGTACACATGACCTGCCTCAGGTGCACTTCACATTCACTTTTTCACCTCCTGCAACCTCCGTCCATACCACAGGGTTAACAACAACTCGGAAGCACTTGCCAGATTTCTGCATCACACGCTTGAACGACTTTTTTGGTGCTTTGCTACTTTTATCTCGAGTCACGGACACGGATATATCATGTTTACTAGCACCTTACAGATGCCTCCCCTGCATCAGAGTCTGTTCCGTCCCTCAGTTCCATCAGCAGAGCGTGGAGGACGAGCAAAAGATAAACAACCGCCGACTTTTTTTTTCTTGTGCACGTGCTCTCACACGTGCACAAACATCCAGGTACGCCAGGTACCTACGTGCCCGGCTGGCACGCGCGGTCATGTGGGCGCGGGATTACAAAAGACTTCACTCTGCCAGCTGCACAGCTTTGCAGATAATTATCATTGTGGCACTAAAGTGATTGTGTCCACGTGTGAATGACTCTCATTTGAAGTGTGAAAAAAAGCCTTCACATCGCTCTGTAGGCACGAGTTCCAGTCCAAAACGTGAGTTTTATTCATAGACTACAGAGTTTACAGGGTTACTTTTAACACAGTTTCTGATCTATATTCTTTATAATGGGGCTCTACAGGAGGGTGAAACCTGCTCTAAGGTGACGTGGTTTTACCTGAGCTGGTCCATGTGTCTCTGTCCTGTCACATCTGAGCTCCTTCACGTCGCCATCTCTTGTCAACATGCTGCTCTGACAGGGAGCTTTATTCATCTCTGTAGAATCAAACCACACCGGTCAGACAGTAAACATTTTATCACATACTATCAAACAAATCAGTAATATAATAAATATTCATCCTGTATATAAGGTAAGTAACACCGTCTAATACATAAATGTATGTAGATAGTTTTCTGATATTCTACTATTCTCTAACCTCATGGTTTCCTGGTATAAGCACTTTGGTTTTGCTCACATGTTTCTTTACCTTTGTTCTGGACTTTTGTTTGATGAGATAAGTCCTTCCTGTCACCTGATGGAGTCCAGCAGCTATGATTGATGTCTTTGTCTGCAAAAGACGAGGTGGAGAAGAAGAGGAGGTAGGGGACAGGCTGTCACATTCTAACTGTTCACAGAAAGCAAGCTCAACAAAAATATCAGTGACTAAGATCGTTTCAACCAACCTAATGTTTCGTTGTCCAAGAGAGATGTTGGCACACATGACCTGAAATGACAAATGATCGTGACAAATTGTCGAATGGAATGAGTGAAACACAAACAGAACTGCAGAACATATACTGACATCATTATTAAGAAACACTGTACAGTATGTGCACAGTTTAAAAAAATATTACTGTACAAAATGAGCAATCAAAGCTCTCATACCTTCTGTTATTCCTTTTGGCTTTTGCTGAACTCTGAGATTGGATCTTTGGGGAAACAAAAGCAGAGAGAAAAATCATTGAGGAAAAAAACATGAAAAATAGGAGTAGAAATAAAATTATTGTTGCTGTTTTAAGTCATGCCAGCAGCGTGGCTCTGTGGATGTCAATGTCAGTCTGTCGGTCAGTTCACCACCTTTGCCCAGACTGAATGATCTCAACACATATTGGAGGGATTTGCTTAAGTGATCACCTGATCAACTATGAGAAGGATTCCCATGAAATCTGCTAAACACATTTGTGTCTCACTCAAGATGAGTTGTCCTCTCTTTGGTCATCACGTCAAAACTTTAATTTGTCCAGTACTTATGAAATTCTCATCAGACTCAGCTGTACTTTAGCTAAGTTTATTGCTAATTAGCAAATGATGAAATGATTAAAACCGCCCAGAACATCATTGGTACCCATCTACTGAGCATCATGAAGTGCGGTGAGATGTCTGCACAGAGCCCAAAGGATACTAAAAGACAACACCCATCCCAGCTACAGTCTGTTCACCCTGCTGCCATCTGACAAAAGATACAGAAGTATCTGCTGCTGTAACACCAGACTACAGAGCAGCTTCATTCCTCAAGCTGTGAGGCTCCTCATTGACTCCAACATGAATAATTAATTTCTGTGAGTATAATTCATGAATTAGTCTGTAATGTTTTTGTTTTTTTGTATGGATGTTGCTTACAGAATTAAAAAAATACATATATATTTCAATATATAATCTGGTACTGAATGATCACAAACAAATTACTATTGATTCTTGAATTTTTCCAAGTTTTGTTCATGTCAATAAGTATTTTTGGTGTCTGGACAGAAAAACTCACTAACCAATCATGGCAAACATTACACGTGCTTATCATCAGCAAATTAGAAATGTCATTCAGAGCATGCTGACGTTAGCTGTGCCAAAGTACAGCAGCAAAGAGCCACTAGCATGTCTGTAGATTATTGCCTCTTTCCATATAAATTACACTGCGGCTCAACCTCGCAGCGCAGGTTTGATTCCATTCTCAGAGAGGTGAACAGTCATGGTGCACGTGCCTTATCACCACCACTGTTGCACCTCTGTCTGGTGTTTTATCCTGTATCACTCAGACTGTTTCTCTAGGCAGGAAATGATATGAGGAGTGTCACAAGTCCCCCAAATCATTGGTTTTGTAGGTATCAATTATCAATTGTGACACTTTTTTTTTTCTTATCCAGCAAGAGTGATCTTTGTCGTTTGATTCGATAAAGGTCGGGTTAAAACAAAAACAAGATGATGAACTCACAGAGTTGATGGATGGATCGGAACCGCCCCATTCAGGCTTACGTCTCCGGAGAGCAGGGCTGCACTGGTACTTAGGTAGGACTTCCTTGAGTGTTTGGCTGTAGGCTGGTTCATATATGCTGTCTGTGGAGCCCTCCTGGGGGGGAAAAAGAAAAATGAAAAACAGTTATCACATCTCACATCTACATGGTGAATACATCCTGTTGTTGAGGCTCATCAAGGAGGAATTGTCTGGGATCAGTCATCAGCGAGACGACTGGGTCAACATGATGAAGAGTCACACATCAGGGAGAGACAAACGTGTCTCCTGGTCTAATGGTCTGGTATCTGCACTGATTATTCTGCGTGCACAGCTTGCCACTCAAACGGGTATAATCAATATTCATCATACCTAAGTCTCCTTTTTGTGCGTCATTCTCTCAGTCCAAAGGTAATACAGATCAGCAGTCTGCAGGGAACACTTTGATTTAGTCCTGAATATCTGGCCGTTCCGAACACAGCATTGAGAAGATAAACATTCATTGCGGTTTTGTTAGATTGATCATATCTTTGCCCTTTTCATGTGGCATGTGACTTGGCTTGAGGTTTACTTTCCATCGTCCTTTACAAAAATAATTGAATTCAAATTTTAACATGTGAAAAGAAGATGTTGCATGTGATCGGGTTTATTCACACGTGAATGAAAGTTTTCACGTGTGAAATCTCCATTTCTGTGAAAACAAAACATGGCACATGAAATCACACGAAATTCGCTTCTGTGCAAGTGAATTCCACATTTTCACGCATTTGTACCTGTGGCACATTTACACATTTCAAAGTAGGAATTTTAAATTTACATTTTACATAGGTTCGTATGCAATTCCATTTTTTTTTATCAATGGGGATTATAATTTTTACATGATAAAAGTAGAAATGATTTCTCCCGCAGTATTGCATGACTGCCATTGTAAAGAAGGATGTGAGAAACATTTAGAGCATAACGCAAGCTCTCCAATTTATAGAACATGTTGTTTGGTTTGTGGCTGGGGTTCTGCTGGGGGGAATTTAGACTCAAGGCGCTTTGTATTTCTAAAATCCTGGCCACGACTTTAAACTCCTGACAAACTGTTCATTCTTTGTCAATCGGTCCCTCCTGTCATGTTCTGCGAGATCAACAACCTCACAACAGCCGCTATTTGTTGACAGAACTGGATGGGATTGATGGGTTAAAAGCCCACTCATGTAAACCTTAAGACTGTGGCATTGATCCTATGTGGTGTTTAATCCCTATGGATGTGTGTGTGCGTGTGTGTGTGTGTGTGTGTAAGATGGCAACTTTTGATATGCTGTTCAATTCAGGCAGCATGTTTTGGACCAACAGTAGCTCCCAAATTGAGAATTTGGCAGTTTTTCAAATGTGTTTGTCCTCCCACCTCAAACAAATGGCATACAATATTTCAACCTCACCTCTTAAGACCAGTTGTGTAACATGTGACATCAATCTGTCACGGTTTGTTCGGGTGAGCAGAACATCCTATGCCGGTGCGTTATTACACTTTTGAGGTCATCGGGCCTTTGACATTTCGTACTGTGTTCATCGCTAAGTTTAGAGTAAAGCAGTGGGCGGAGCAGTCAGTGTGGTGTCAACAGCAACCACTATAGATTGTCTCGAAATATCTAATTGAACAAGAGCAGACACGTTACAGCTGTAGATGTAATCACCGCCCAGCAACAAGCCAATGTTACTGTAATCCTAATTTTTTATTTAATCATTTAATTCCCTATTATACTAAAGGTGCACTTCAGGGAAGAGATTTTAATGAGAAGAGAAATATTTTCATTGACTGATTTATTCATTTCTCATTCATTCTTTTTTTATGCCTGAACAAACTAAAGAAACAAACTCTCTTTGTTTTCATGACAGAATAAACAGACTGACCTTAAAGTACAGCACAGTTTCATTCTGTTTTACTTTGTTTATGTGTGGCGGACCCTGCCACCTTTTCTAGCATCAAACAGGGTTCAAGGGAGCTTATTTTCCTCTGAGAACAGCTTGTTTATTCACTCATGGAAAAGATAGATATTTCAGAGTTTGTATTATTACCTCGTTAAAATTGTAAATATTAGAATTACAAGTTTGAATTTTTTATACAAAACTACACAGTGCCCCTTTAAACATTAACATGAAAAGAAACAGTACTTATGCGCTTAATTTGACCGTGTTACATTCGAGTAAGTTAGACAGCAGTTATATTATTGGAAAATGTGTCGTGTCAACAGGATTATTATGTCTTTATATGATGATGAATTGCACTAGCAAGCAAGCAAGCCTGTTTAAAAAGCAACATTTCATTCCATGCATAGAAACACAACGTGCAGCACAGAGCGTGAGCTACCATGGAAGCCGCAACAACAAAAAACTAGGTGGATAAAACATACAATTAAAACAATGTGAAGATATTACATTTACAGTCGAGAGTAGCCAACACAATGCAGGAAGCCTGCATGTAAAAAAAAAACCTAATGACTCTTACAAAGAGGGAAAGTTGTTCGCAGTTTTGTCTCGTTCTCCAGCGAGACCATCTCAGATCCTTGTCAACAACAATCACTTCACCACTCCCTCCCACAGGGCACACACACACACACACACACACAGCTTCCTCTGCATCCCAGCTCCTTTAAAGCTGCAGGGACCACGCTAAAGCTCAAACATCCAGGAGTCGAGAAGATGTTTTATCTTACCAGTGTGAAGCAGAACAGGTTCATGTTTGAACGTCCGTGCCAAAGATCTGGATGGAGCCAAGCGAGACGGGCTGCACACTGTGGCCCCCGGGGACGCACAAACAACACTTTCACACACACACACACACACACCCTCGCCCTCCCGCTCAAAAACCCACACACCCTCACACACCCCTGTGATGCAAAAAGCTCACGCTGCCCCCATGCTGTTTTACAGACCAGTGGCCTAATCCTGGCTTCAAATCCCTCGCATAATCCAATAGATGCAGTGAGCCGTCGCTGTCCAACACTGGGCTCAGGGAGAGCCGGGCCACCGTGACAATAAGACAATAAACAACGCAGGCCGGCTTTGTTTGGCATGTGTCTGAAATGATTATGATAATGACCTGATCGAGATTAAGTCATCGCTAAGTGAGGTTAAACTTCTGGTGACTGCGGTGACTGGGGGGGGGGATGACTGATTTACTAATGAGTTTCTGTTATTATCCATGCAAAGGAATACGGATGTCCTGCGAGGGTTTTCGTCACATGTGTTTTGGACACATGTTGAAGCCAGGGTTTACATAATACACTTTGTGATCCCAACAGGACCTTCAATCACATGTCTTTCCATTATTTCCTGAAAGAAAAAAGAAACAAAGCTGGATTTGACAGTCCAGTTGACAGTCTCGTCAAATTATTTCCACGATGGAAAAAGGAACACACCAGATATCTGCCAGACAAAGTCGAGGACAGATTACACCAGTTTATCCCACGGTATTAGAGATCAGAGCGTTTCAAACAATGCGTGTTCCCTCAAGGAAGCTGCAGAGACGTTTACCTGCTCTCTAAGTGGTGAGACTTGAGGAAATATCTGTGTTTCGCTCCGATAAATCCCATAAATCTTTAAATACAAACCTCTTATTACAGCCACTCCTTTTCATCTACTCTGAGGATAAACATCACTTTAAGTCTTGAGCTTCCAGTTCTTATTCTCTCCAGGCGGCGGTCCCAGCGAACGGGCTTCCCAAAATAACGTTATTACAATTATTATTGATGTCAGGCTCAATGTTAATCTCCTCTTGAGGGCCCCCCCCCCCCCGCCATCCTCCATTCCTCCCCGATACAGTTTGTCTACACCTTCTCCTGCCCCGCTGTCTTTTTGTCTCTCACCCAGAGATAAAGAAGACCTTTCATGTTGTTGTGATCACAGCCTCGCTGCAGAATTAGGTCAGAGAATGAGAACAGTGTTTCTGCGGTAATAAGGAACAAAGATGCTACTTATATTTTACTCAGGAGCCCGAGTGTTATTCATCCAACAGTGGGACTTGGATTTCCATCTCTTTGTTCCTGCAGGGAGGATTCACTTTGACTAAAAATGACATTTCATCGATGCAAATGAAATATGTAATAGTAATATTCCCAATAAAAATAACTACTGATAATAATGAGAACACTTACATTCTATGGTAAGTGCATTTTCACAAAGTAAGGGACAGATTTAAAAAGACTGATCAAAACCAAACCACATACCTGTCCCTGATGTGTGTCAAAAATTCAAATACATCCCATAATGGAACACAATAGACCCGACCATATCCCCAAAGCGGCCATTTTCCTCCGAAGACTCGTTCGGCTTAATGCTGGGACAGCGTGAAAAGTCTGACGAATCCAGCAACTCAGTATCATTTCACCGATTCTGGATTCATCAGCAAGTCAGAAGACGATGGATAGTGAAAATATGGAGAAATATCAGGCTGATCTTCAGGTAGAATAACACATTTGATAACCCATTAGCTAACGTTAGCATTCAACCATCTCCTAGCTAGGTATGTGTGTTTCACATCCAAGTATAAATAAATGTGTCCAAGACGTGCGTACAAATTTTAATATTAATTCAACTTGTGCCTTTCCTGACGTATTGTGTTGCACTTTCAACTAGAAGTGGTTGGGCGCTAACAGACTTTCACCTTGAAATATGGCCCAATCTGGAACACAGCAGTACGATATTTAAGCTTCCCACCTGGAGAGAGACGTCAGAGAAAAATCTGGTCTACTAGCATCGTATGGTGATAATTATCATCAGGATAATTTGTAAGATTTTACGTGGACATTACTCTTTAAGTAGAATATATTTTACATTTATTGCGATAGAATGCTGCTTAAGTCCTAAAAGCCGTGAATAAGTTAGCGTTTTTGCAATTCTGGTTCACTTGTCGTGAGTTCAATGGGATTGCAGTTAATTGCCTGAAATAAGGTCCTCGGTCAACACAAGCTCAGGACATTTTTCACGTTTCGATCCACAAATTACTATCAGGAAATACTCATGATTTTTAAAGTGTTTACATGAGACAACAGAGGTTGGTGAACACAGTGACTCGTCAACTATCTAGTCTGTCCTTCCAACTTGTGGACTGATCAATTTGTAGTAAAGTGTGTCAAGAAAAGTGTAGAAGGAAGCTTAGTGGTGCTGAGGTTGAAGTCATTTGACTGCAGTGTAGTTCGTGACGCCTGACATTGGCTTTTTACTTCCGCTGACTGCATTCATGCTTCAAAACCGTGAAAGTGGTGTTCATCCGTGAAG
Organism: Lagodon rhomboides; assembly: GCA_039737535.1. NCBI lineage: Eukaryota > Metazoa > Chordata > Actinopteri > Spariformes > Sparidae > Lagodon > Lagodon rhomboides. The sequence continues at coordinate 16,695,111 of CM077795.1, forward strand.
ATTCATTGCTGAACAAAACATCACAATAAAGTATCATAAACTTGCCACAGAGAAAAATCCAAAATCCAATCAAAAAACCTACCACATTAGTTTTCCTTTTTTTCATTTTTACTGGGTTAGTTCACTGAGTATAAAGGCTTTTTTTTTTTTTTATCTGGAACGCTTCACACTCCCCCAGTTTCACACATTCACACCTGGAAACTGTCCAGCACCAGACCTGAGTCTGATCTCTCACCGCGCAGTCGGGGGTTAAGTGCCTTGCTCACAGGTACCTCAGCAGTGGTAATGATTGTTTCTGCGACCTTTCACTGCAGCTTATTGTAGCTCATCTGGTTTCAGTCGCAATCCTCTAAGTAGCTATTAGTGCTGCAGCATATTAAAATGTTATGGCTGCATATTTAATGTGTTATGGCTGCTGCAGCTGCCGGATTGTGACCACTGCTGCAGAACATCTGCCACAGTCAGAGGTATGACAACAGAGCCGGAGTGGAAATCCTCCTCTGGTTTCATGCCTTTAAGCCCTTTGTAGCGCATTCTGACTCGGGACATCTTGTTGATTTGCACGTAATTCAACCCGATCGAGCCATTGTGAAGACTCAGCTGAAGTATGTCAGATCCCAAAATATCCCAAGGGTGCACTCTGGATTTCCGAACCGGACGTCTTTAGGTGGCCGCAGAATTTTTTGAGATAATCATATGTTGTTGATCTAGTTAAGTGTTTACTGGAAAGAAATATGTAAATAGATATCCTCACAAACATCCGATGACTTTGTAAAACATTTCTTAAATAAACCATCAAGAATGTATTTCTAAAAATGTTTCCCCGACACTACATTGCCATGCAGTGTAAGGTTTTTTGATCATATCCAGTTGTTATGTTTTATTGCATATTTGGAATAATAACTATATACATTTTCAGTATCTAATAAGGTAAATCCATGACGACACTGCTAGTAATGGTGAAAATGATTTAATATATTGTAGCACAGTAATATCTGTGGACTTTAACCACCTCAACATGATCACGTGTGCATAAGGCAACTGCGGACAAATGTTTAGTTGAAATTAAAGTTAACAGGATAAATTCAGTATTATTGTGTTTGAGTACAAGTCAGAATGGATCATGGAAAACTGTAAAAAGAAGATCCATCACCTAAAAAGAAAAAGGTGTTGGCTCACCAAACAGCTACTTTTTTTTTAGTTTTATCTATTTTTTAAGAAGAATCATTACTGATCACAGACAATAATACAGTATTGAGTCAAACTTGTTCTATCTCCTCATCCATGTCTGAGGACATAGGTGTCATTTACACAATGAACGAGTCCCTACCACTTCTTTTAAATGCCTCGTTTTGTCCCCATCACTTTTTAAAGGCATTGCTTGTGAAAAAAAGTCCCATTGCGATCAAGATCTCTTTTACAAGAGAAACCTGGCCAAGGTATCAAAATAGCAACGTGCCACATTCACCACATCCCCAATGATGCCCCTTAAATCCATCAGTAGATCTAAATGTGGCTCATTTATTTCAGATCTCTTTTATTCCATGATCAAGGTGCACTGTGTGAAAATGCAGTTTTCCCTAAATCTGACAAAATGTAATAGCAACCACTGGGAGGAGTGTAGCTAACTCACAGAGCTCGGACAGAGATGGGTACAGGTAACAAGGAAGTTTACCTAGTATGGCTTTATAGAGGAACAGAAAATGTGCTGTCGTCTTTGATTGCTCAGTGTGTTGGGTCTGTCAGCTGGCCTAGGCAGGATCATGTGGCAATCACCACACCTGGTTCCACGTACCACCTGCTGCTGGTTTGCTTGATTGCCTCTACTCACCACCTCCTGCATTTAACCTCCCTGTCTTCGCCAGTTTGTCAGTTACTCTCGTGGTAATCAGCCTTCTGGCCGCTTAGTTTGAAAAAGCTTTTTTCTTCATGATCTGACTTTTTGACTCTTGTGTTGAAATACAGGATATAACACCCTGCCATCTCCTTCTCCCTGCAGTTTCAGTGTGTGTCCAGCTCCTCTGCCTCTACCAGCTCTCTTTCCTGCCTTCCCGGATCCAGTCCTGAGTCCCAGCGTCCAGCTTACCTGACCTCGACCCCCCGTAGACGGACTTCCTTTGTTTTTTTGTTAATTCTTGAGAGAAATTAAACCTGAGTGATAAACCAACAGTCTGCTTTGTGGATCCAGTTCCTTGTTAAACCTAACACAGTGATGTCCAACCCAACAAAAAGAATGCAATGGTGGGTAGGACCCTGCTTTTGTAATAAAAGGTGAAGATGCATGGACCACTGAGTCAAAGCTCGATACAATGGGGGATTTTTTTTTCTCGGCATTGAAAGAAAAAGCAAGATTTGTTTTAAGTATGTGTTACATTGTTCTGAAATACCAAGAAATGTCAATAAACAACTGAAAACAGCTGACTGACAAGCATTGTTCTACTGACATGTGGATGCTGTGGATGTGATGCGTATGGATGACTGGTATCTGGTCGGTAAACATTGCATTTTATGCTGAATATTTTAGTTTTAATGCACTGTTAAGCAATTTCGCCCTGTCATAGTTATCTGCTCTGACCTCACACTGAACCCCACATTACATTGCCTAGAATCACATATCTTGAAGACTATTCGAAATTGAACCCCGGCTTGCTGGGAATCCGTGTTGCCAACCACTTACCATAATCTTTAAAAAGTGTTTCATGTTTAGAATTTTTTTATTTTTCAAGGTTCACTTGCTACTCCTTGTCCACAAAAATACCTACGTTTCGCTTTATTGGAGACGAATGTACACAGATTGTTGAAGTACACTGAACTGAAAATGGACATCTTATGCTCATGATTTACTCAAACTGTGTGGTCATGCGGAAAAAAGAATCACTGCTTCTGAAATGAATTTTTTTATGATTGGTGCCTTCTGAAACTGTGACACTCCTCAATATATGCTTAAATTCTACCAGGTTAATAATATAGAGATTCCTCACACATGGAATCATAAACACTCACCAAATACAACATTTGGCCATTTTCATGTCTGAACACTGTTGGTGGTGACTGCCAGTATACTGCCCTCTACTGGAACTGGCCAGGAGCACATGTTTAAATATTCACAGGCTCAGCAGGCCTTACTTTAATGCTTGAATGTTCCAACCTAATAATCAGCAATGACAAAAATAGTCTCTGTTGTCTTTTTTTTTTGTCCAGATGAGACTGACACACAGATATGGCACTGTGCACCATCACAGCATATCATCAGCTATTATCGGTGTTTGTTTCTTTTTTACTTCAGATGTTAGATTTAAGCTATTTACATCAGTTGAAACTCTTCTCCAGATTGAATTACGAGGAGCAAGTGACTATCTGAGCCTTTCACAGACAGAGAACAATCTGTAGGCATCGCTTGTGTCAAAATCTGTCCCTGCCTGTGTGGTCCAATTAAACCAGCGCTGGTAATCTCTTTGTTTCACACATTTTGCACTCATCTCCTCGCTTCCATCCCCATCGCCTCATCAAACTCTCCTCACTCACTGTTCTTTATTTTCCGGTACTGTGACTGTTCCATGCTGCTCCTGTAGATGGCAGTGTCACACCTACTGATCTCAAAATGGCTCTGAGCTGATCTCATCTCTCATAAGATTCCCTTACCGTTAATATCTGCACTTTGTATCAGTAATGTCAAGGAGAAATGTATGGGAACTGACGTCTTCGAGCTTTATCTTCCATAACGGTAAATATTCTACACGTGTTTATTTAAATTATTCAATGTCCTCCTCTTGTGAAATGTTCCAGTATGCGAAACTCAACATCCTGAGCCTCGGAAGAATGGCTGTCAGGGGATCTTATATTAGTGGCATAAATTTCATCCAATGCAGCAACAGTTATTCTTGAAAAGTTTAATTAAACGCTGTAATTCTCGTTCTGACAGTCTGAATATAATATGATCCATCAGTTCCCATTATATGCTCTCCACTGTGTGTAATTATAATATTAAATCACCGTTACACCTTCAGCCCGAACCTGCCGCTGCCGCTGCAGGTACAGTGTGACCTCCAGTCTCAGGAATAAGAAAGCGCGATTCGCGCTCACTCTTACATGTTCATCGCAAAAAAGGTGGGTGGAGACTACACCTTTGACCCTTCTCCTGACCTCCCGTTTACCCGGCATTCCTGCGCCGACCTCTGACCCCAGGACGTGCAGAATCTCAGCCCAGAGGCTTCGACCTGGTGTCCTTTACGGCGACCTTTTGAACTTTTGCCACCACCCCCGGTCAAAAAGTGAAACAGTGTCCCCTTGGAATAAATGACCTCTCTTCCCCTTGTCCGGCAAAGGTATGTGAGTAGGTTGACCCCGCTCAACCTTTCATTAGCGCTTCCTTTTATTACACCGCTTCCTCCCTGCTGCCTCGTCAGCACGTCACCGAGCGGGGGATGGTGGAAGGAGGAAGAGGAGAGGAGAGGAGAGGAGAGGAGGGAAGCAAAATGAGAAAGAGGAGGAAAGCCAAAGAAAGCCAAAAGAGAAAGAGAGCTAGAGAGGCGGAGAGAGGGAGAGGGAGAGGGAGGGAGGGAGAAAGAGATAGGGATGTAAAACGAGGGCAGGAGATAGAGCCGAGGAAAGATAGATTGGCAGCATCTGCTGCGTTGACTGAAATGTCACCTTTAAATGGCTTCCCTGTCCTTGATGCCGGACCTCCCTATCTGATCTCCATTCTCCTTGGGAGTTGTAGTTCTGATGACTTATGTAGGACACAAAACAGATCTCTCTAAAATATAGCCCCGGTTCAAGATAAGCTTTCAGCAAAAGGGAAAACAATTTCTCACGCCTCCTGTGGTTCCGTGAGTTCTACCGAAATTGACCATTTGAATGTTAAGTCAAAGGTCACTGTGCCATGTATGAATAAGATAATTGGATTTCGAGGCTCGCTGATACTGAGAGCTTACCGGGGTGATGCAGCTTCTCGCCCCAACAACTGTAATTCATTTCCCCTCCCTGTTTTGCTCTCGTATGATATGAAATCTATTTTCTTGAACACTGCTGCTACAGTAAGACACCTCTGCTCATCCCGGGCACATTTAGCTTAGATACAGCTCAATACCTCAGTCGGGCAGATACGATTTTAAATGTGGCAATGGAGGATTTAGCTTTAATGCTCCCAATGCGAAAAAAAAGAAAAACAGAATATGAAAAAAACCCAAAATAGCAGAACATTTATTGTGCGTTTCATATAAATCTCATGCAGCTAAATCCGCCCCAAGGCAAGAACAGCATATCCACATCTGGAAGGTGGCAGATCTTGTTTGCTGTCACTTGACATGAGATGCAGTTGACATGTGTAAGAGATATACTGTGTGTGTGTGTGTGTGTGTGTGTGTGTGCGTGTGTGTGTGTGTGTGTGTGTGTGTGTGTGTGTGGCATCAGAGGAGCCGGGGATACGCAGCATTTTGGGGCTAGGTCAGATCATGCTGACATTGTCTCCATGTGGTGGCTTGCCACAGGGCACAGCGGTGCCACACTTGATGTCGTTTCTATCTTAAATGTCACTCTCAGTAAACCCATCACCATCTACTGGCTCCTGTCCCCAGGGCCACATTCACCCTTCAACCTTACAGTAATGTAGCAAAGAGGAGAGGGCAGCCAGACCTCGTCTCCGGCTCTCCACGGCTGCTGTTTACTCCTCTTTTACATAATCCACTGTGTCACTGTAGGTGGTTAAACTCAAAGATCCACTGAAAAAATATAATGAGGCACCGCGGACCTCCTGTGAGCTTATGCGCGCAGTTCATGTGTGCTCACCGGTCTCACCGTTGGCCCTAAAGTGACCTTTGATCCGTCGTGACCCAGAGGTCACGAGGTGCCCTTTCATTCCCACTGGTGTGGTGACAGCCAGGCTAATTACCCGCGATGTGTGTCTGTGAGAGCCGTAAAAGGAGTTACGACTGTAGGATGACAAAGCACTGTAATGCTGGTGCTCATTCAGTGGTTGTTGTTTTCCATAATGAATGAGGTGTGGGCATTAGTGGGAGTGTACAAGGAATCCATAATGGAAACTTTAATAGGTCACCCGCTTAGAAGGTACATACTCTGTACGTGGTTATAAAGTAAGATGTGTGTTATCATGGTATTGAAGAGGAAAACTGTGTAAAACTGATTATTGTCAAAATAGATTATATCTAAATAAAGTTTGGGATTTGTTAATGGAAATAAAAAATTAAAGGGGTTTCTTTTATCAGGTTCCCTTTTTAGTTTAAGATATTGTGTATATATACGAATTCTGCATTCTAAAATCAACTACACCTTTATTTTGCTCCAGTCAGCAAACACCTGACAACAACAACCAATCTCCGTGGATCGCTGCTGCAGTCAGGTCGACTAGTAGGAGTGAGTGAGATGAATCCACCTTTTAATCCCCAAAGTTTAAAAGTACTATCAGAGCCCTCTCCACACGACACTCGGCAAACGCCTTTGTTTTGTTTTGTTTTGATAGAGTGACCCCTAGTGGCAGAAATGACATGGTGTGCTTAAGTGATTGGTTGTACATGGACATTTCCACTTCACATCTATTTATCATCTATTTATTAAAGGCACACACATACACAGACTGGCTCAAGTGTAGCTGTGTGCACATCACTGCCTGTGTGGTCTGATTTAATGTGTCGAAAGGATTCATTTATTTGTATTCTTTTGTTGCAAACTTACATATCGATGCATGAATGGATGCCTGCGATTTATTCTTTATTGATTAACTAATTTATAGTTTTGTAGTCGAGTACAATGATACGAAAATGCCAAAGTAATTATTGATTTTCCATCGATAACATTGTGCAAGTATTTCATTCTTATTAGTGGTGGCCCAAAATGACAATATCACTCTGTACTACAAGGACGACCAGAGGGAGCGAAGGCGGTCAGTGGGTGACGATACATTTTCAGTGGAATCACACCATGTAAGAGGCAAGAATTAGCTAGTCGGTGTGCTATTTCCTGACTGTATGTTGAGTGGTTTTCTGGTGTAAATGCGTTGTGTCTGTGTTTTTTTCATACTTACAAACAAACAACCAGCAGCAGAGCTGATACAGAGGCAGGTGAGCTGTAGTTTCCCTGGTAAACACATGGACCACTTTGGCTTTTGCAACTGCAGTGTCTCTGGGCTTGTTAGATGGGGCTTAGTTCTCGCTGCAGCGGTCCTGGGTTCGAGTCCCTTTGATGTGTGTCACTCCCCCTCTCTCTCATCCTGTTTCCTATCTTATCTCAATCCTTCCTGTCAATAAAGCCATATAAAGGCCAAGAAAAGAAAGGTGGCAGATCATGCGTGTATAAACCGTGTGTGAATTCTTGAGTTATGGCCAAAATCGTGTTTTGTGAGGTGACTGTGACCTTTGATATCTGACAGCCAAAATGTAATAAGTTCATCCTTGATTCCAAGCAGATGTTTGTTGCAGATATAATAAAATTCGCTCCAGGCGTTCCTCAGATATTGCATTCACAAGAATGGGACGGATGCGAGGTCACAGTGACCTAGACCTTCGTAAACAAAATTCTAATCTGTTCACTCTTGAGTCCAAGTGGGCATTTGTGCCAAATTTGAAGAGGTGAGAAGAGTGCCAGATTTTCTCAAGGCGTTCCTGAGATATCATGTCCGAGACGATGGGATGAATGGACACACCAACAGACAACCTGAAAATAAAACGCCCCCGGCAACATCCTTCGTGAGCATGGAGGCATAAAAATGTTACCTCTTGTGTGAGTGCTTATCTGTGGCCCATGGGCGCTCCAGCTCTGTGAGAAAAGAACATCATAATGTAGGCTACGTGTTGTATGGTCACTATTTCCCAAACCTCCATTACTGAAATGCATCAGGAGATCAAACTCACCATGACCTCTGACCCCCAAATTCTAATCAGTTCAAGTGGACCTTTGGTGCCAGATGGAATGAAATTCGCTCCAGGTGTTCCTGAGATTTGGTGTTCATGAGAATAGGAAGTACATGGGGTCACAGTGACCTTGACCTTTGACCTCTGAAAATGTATCCTGTTCATCCTTCAGTCCAAGTGGATGTTTGTGCCAAATATGAAGACATTTCCCTTCAGGCGTTCCTGACATACTGTGTTTTACGAGAATGGGACGGACGGACGACCAAAAAAACGCGATGCCACCATCCACAGCATGAAAATGTTACCTCTTATGTGAGTGTGCATGTGTGGCCCATGGGTGCTCCAGCTCCCACTGTAACAATCTCCATTATACAAATGCACCTTTTGCCTGAAAGCTGCTCCAGGAGCAGATTACCTCTTTGTAACGCAGTGCTCTTTAGGACAGAATAGCGAGCACTGAATGTTTCCTTAATTATCTCCACAGACAGAGCCAGATATATACGGATATATATTGCTCTATTTCCCTCAGTCGATATCTTTCCCTGACATGAATTGAGGGAGTTTACTTTTCATTTTGTTTTCATTTTATGACTTAAAGCCGTCCTGCGTAGCAGTCCTGCAGCCGCACAACTCAGTCACCACTTTATCAAACAATAATGAAACGCTTCCTTACAACGTCTAAATATAGAACGCAATGAAAGTGGTGTCAAAAAACAAACAAACACAAAATAGATAATCCATTTGTGACCCATTTCTGTCCCTGTGTGAGCTCCATTGTTTGGAATAATGATAATAAAAAAAAAAAATTCTCTCCCCAGGCACGCAAATATCTACAAAGCCCTCGTCGCTGACAAAGGGTTCGTCACTGTGGGACCATGAGGAAATTAGGGCTCCTGAGCAAGAGGCTTGTACGACAACCAACACCCTGCTTTAAAAAAAAAATAATAATAAAAGAGAAGAACTGTCACTTGTTATACCACCGGTGTGATCCCACTTCTAATTTTGAGATTCCCACCCCTACGTGTGCATCCGAGTGTGCGAAGCCGAGAGCATTAGTGCTGCCTCTGTGATCGCACGGCGGCACAGGAAGGACATTGTCGCCATGTGTGTTTTTAATAGGATAGCAAAATAAACCTGTTTTCTGGTCAGCAATTACCCATTCTTCTGGCTCGGTGTAAATTAGGAAAAGCTGCAGAAAAGAGGCTTTGAAGGCCAGAGGAACGAGGGGAGGACAGAGACAGGATCTAAAATTAAGTCCTGGTTCATTTTTCATTGCGTGCACTCCGGCTCCGTCGGCTCCCCTTCTCACCCCGGTGTGAACCGAACTGCAGCCGAGGACGCTCCCCCGTGCACCTTCGCGCTCCCGTTTGAGTTTCCTCATCTCTTCATTCCATGTGACGGCGCGCTATCAAATGTGTTTGCTGGCTTTGTGTTTTCTGGAGTGGTTTTGCTGCTGGCAGGGAAGAAATCAAACACCTTTCTCTCATGGCAAACCGCAGAACACAGGACCCCCCCTGCTCCGAACCACAGCGCCGACTGTCAGGAGGGCTCAGACGAAACACAGGATTATGACTACAGTCAAGTGGCGTGGAAGATCGTTCCACCATTTGGCTCACTGAGAAGGAGTTTCGTCTTCACGGTGATTCCGCTGCAGGTACAGTGAGGATGGAAAAGGGTTTTCTGTCACGCCGCAAATAAGGCTGAATGTATGGCCGGGTCCTGTATGGAATGAAGGATGTGATGTATGTCACTTGTACAGCGCCGCGGAGGTTGTTCATAAAAGTGAAGGCAGAGTGCACGGAGAGGCCTCGGGGGCAGGTGATGTGCGCCTGTGATGCCACCTGACATCTTCCTCAGAGGTGTTTCAGGCAACAAATAGCAGGTCTGTCCGCTGTCAGCCTCTAGGCCACCTGGGGGGGTCAGGCCTGACACTCTGCGCCCTGACAGCGCAAGCAACCCCCCCCCCACCCCCGCCAACCTCTACCCCTCGCTTCCTCCCGGGCCAGGGCCAGGCTGGAGCCCCCAGAATGCACCGGGAGCCGTCACGGCCGATGAGGAGTGACGCCGCTGAGGAGGGAGAGAAATCCCTCTTTCCTTAAGGTGCAATGAAAGGTCAGGAGCCCGGTATCACTGGGAGAATTACTCACCGCCGCTGCCTACCCTCGACATCAACGGCGAGCCGACCTGCGGGGAGCGAGCGAGAGCGAGACGGGGGGAAGAGAACAGGTGGAGGGCTGGAGCGCTGTGGCAGATAGGTGGTGAGGGAGTAATGAGTCGGAGTGGGGAGGACGGGATGACAGGGTCAGGGGGAGGTGGAGAGGCAGGTTGAGGTAATGGGCTACGGGGAGCGTGTGTGTGTGTCCCGGCGTTTTGAAATCCCAGTGTGTGCGTGCGCTCTGGTTCGGAGGGGAGGCAGGCGAAGGAGGGTGGTGGTGGTGGTGGTGGGGGGGGGGGTCGTTGAAGACGTCTTGCCCTTGCAGCACTTCATCACATTCAGTTTTTTAGCCACGCTTCCTGAACTTCCACTGCCTTTTCCGCTCCAGTTAGCTCTCAGCGGACAATGCGATCAGAGTGTCCCTCCATGTGCATTATGCAAGCATGTTCCGGTCTATAGTTAAGATGTCAATGGTGCGTGCACCTCCCCAAGGTCAACACCCTAATGAGAAAATCTCCAGGGACAACAGTAATTATCAAATAACTAAATGCAAAAGCCAGCCAAAGTGAGACAATTATTCCTGAGCCCACCGTTGCTAAAAGGTTTGATTGCATCCCTTCCTGCGGTTTGAGAGAGACGCTTTCCCCCCAAAAAACTCATACTCTACCCAGTCTGAGACGATGTCAGATACCGTTAGCTTGTCAGCTGTAGTCAGGGCCTGCCACATTTGAATTCTGGAACCATCTGCTACTTCATACATCCTCTCTAATAGCTTTCTTTTTCCATCAGGGCTGTCTCACTATCTGACATAATGTAGTTATGCACGAGACATTCACTCAATATTCAACAAAGCGCACACTATCTGACTGCACGGCTGTGTGGTATTCTCTCAACCTGCCCGCGCATAACAGGAATTTAAGCACATGAGCACTTGGTATTTGACTGCTCCGGAGTCTGAACAGTGTGGAGGAGAGCCGGGGTTGGAGGATTGAGATTGATCAGCGGTGAGGCGGCGACTGTGCCGCTCGCTGAGTGTTTCTGATTTTTTAAGGTCACCCTCACTAGAACCAAAAGGGCACATCAATTTTAGAGCCCTCATGAGGAGGCACCGCGTCTCCTCTTCGATCACTCAGCCCCCCGTGGAGAAACGACATCTGAAGGTGCACTTGATTTGTGCGAAACCCGGCACTGTGCATGATCGGAATAAAGAAATAAACAGGCGCAACCTGGGTAAACAGATGGATGGCGCCTCAACATGTGGCGCTCGACGGCTTCAGAGAACATGTAACAACTGGAAGGCGGCTGATTAGTAACTTTGCAGTTGTCAGAAACAATATGGCGCTCTGTAAGTCATACTTACTGTGCATTTACATTTTAATATTATATGTGTACAGTACCAGAATACTGCGAAAAGTGTGTGTGTGTGTGTGTTCAAGTAGCGGCGAGGGGCGTAGCTGAACGGTTGAACTTTTCCCTGCCGAACACTTCCCGTGAGAGTTCAGAGCAACAAGTTCAGCTGTCAGAAGCACAAACAGGGTCGCGTCTTCATTTTCAAAGAGGAAAGAGGAAGCAAACGAGCAACGGCAGCTCGCGAACCGGGAACAAACAGTCTCTGGTAATAAACCTCATGAATGAAACTCAGTTAGGGACGTATTCAAAGTGAAATGTGTAATTGCATAAAGCGTAATTGGCCCAGACATGACCCCCCCCCCCACCTCCTACGTACGAACCGAAAAAGGTCAAACAGAGTGTGAAGCTGCTCAACATCCACATCCAATAACGCACTTTTGGAAAGCAGCGCAAGGACAAAAACAATGAGGCGTTCATCCCCGAGACAGCTTCAGGGAACAGCAGTGAGTGGGAGGAGAGTGAAAAGATAACATCACAAAAAAAAAAAAGAAAGAAAACACAGACAAGGAGAGGGAGAACGAGGGAGGGAGCAGGAGCAGGAGGAGGAGGAGGAGGAGGAGGAGGAGAGTCATCAGAGATCAGGGTGACCCCGCGCCACTCAGGAACATGTTCTGCCTATAAGCTAAAGGAGAAGCCCAAAGTTTGCCACTGAGTAATCTCTCCGCTGTCAACATCCTGAGGACTCGGCCTTGACGGTGAGCATGTTCCAGCAGCGCGAGGGCCACGCCGCTCTCAAAACTCCTGCCTGACACGGCTGGAGCAAAATCTTTTTTTTGCGAAATGTTAGGCCGAGTCTCTCTGAGCAGACAGCACCGAATAAATACGAACCTGCTCCAGAGTCTCGTACAGTAAGAGGTTATTAAAGACACTACAGGCTGAGGGATTCTCTAAACTAACTTCGCAGAGGGGGAATATTTTTCACGGGGGTGCCAAAGTAAAGGGGGAGAGAGGGAGCACTCTCACGAAAAAAACGCCCCGGCGGAGGGTGTCTCGCTTTGATATATGTCCGTTTTAATGGAGCCTCGAGCAAAACAAACCGTACTTAAAGTGAGTGAGCCTGATCAAGATGTGCATTAGTCTGTGGTAAATAGGACAGAGGTGTCTGTGGTCACACACACTTAAAAATGTTAACAATTAGGCAGCGGCACAGCTCGTCCTTAATAAATGGCAATATATCCAGAGGAACACTTTTACAAACGTTAGGCGGGAGCCGGGTGACAGCGGCTGAAACATCTTCAGAAGCAAAGGTGCAACGTTTAACAAGGAGCAGCAAAATGCAAATCATTTAAATCCTTAAAGGAACCAAGGTAGTCTCTGACGAAATAGCAGTTTAAGGAGGGTTTTTTTTTTTCTGTCACACGCTCTTAACAAAGCTCATCTCACATCTCCAAAAAAACAGACGGTCCAAACTAATTTGCAGAAGTTGTTGTCTGAGCGAGCACGGGCTCGCTGCTGAAAAGGGGAAGCACAGAAGAAAAAAAAACCTGGCTCCCTGCAGAGCAAAGACCGTGCTGTCACTGCACCCTCAGTGAACCTGAAACAGGGCTACGCTTCCTCACCTAATGTGAAAGCACCTCAGAGGAACACACTTCTAAACGTTCAAATTATCAACAAGAAGTTTTCTTAACCTCTCAGATGAAGAAAGACTACAAGTCCTACCAGGGGAGGACTCAGAGATGCTGGGAGTCAGTAGTTTTCTATGCTGAAGTACACAAAGAGACAGTGAGTGACAGATACCTCACACACATTGTTGCTGTTATATTTTAAGACAGGCCATTTGTTGTCTCTTGTAAAATGCTCCTTTTCTGTGGTATCTTTTTTGTTGTTGTTGTTATAGTACGTCTTCTAATCAATATTTTGCTTTTCAGTGTCTGAACGCTCGCTTGGGCAATATGTAAAGTGTTACGTCATATATTTATGTCGATATATTGAATTGGCTTGAACTGAATTGTTAGTTGTTCTAGTCTAAATGAAAATGACAAAATGTCATCGGCTAAAGAATGAAGATGATGATACTCTATATGTTAAGACACGCTAATGTTGGTCTGTCGTTCAGTCAAGTATATAGATAGATAGATAGATAGATAGATAGATAGATAGATAGATAGATAGATAGATAGATAGATAGATAGATAGATAGATAGATAGATAGATAGATATCTTTATTAATCCCTGAAGGGAAATTAAGTTATCATAGCAGCAGGTACATTCAAGTACAAATACAATCAAAACACAAGGGCAAATAAAACTGTCCAATTAATACTCAAAACCAATAGGAAGCAGAATATCACCAGAGTAACCACTAACAGTTGCTAACTGTAGCTGCTGTAGCTAGTAAGCTTCATTAGCCGCGCAGCTAGCAGTATGGACTGGGTGCTAGGGGATCAGGGGAGTGTTAGTGTTTACACCACTAGCACAGTAGCTTTGGACCGGGATGGGCCAGGGCTAGCTCGAACCGTACCAGCCTGCTAACTAGCTAGCCTGCTAACTTAGATCTTTAGAATGTTTAGATATCTCGGCAATACGTAGACATCACACTGTAATGTCAAAACTTCTATTTATTCACATTCTGTTGATCATTTTTTAATTAAAATTCATACACGTTGCACCTTTAAAAGCATCTGTTTGATGCCAGTCTCTGTCTTTTCAAGTCAAGTCAAGTGTTTATTTATGGAGCAAAAGTGCTTTACATTTATCTCGGGATTTGTTGATGAAAACGAAAATAGAGAATACCACCAGGCTTCATAACTTATTATAGTTCTTGTGTATGTACCCAACTTATCCGCAGACAACATTTTGTACAACCGATACTCCTTACCCCCTCTTAGATCTGATTGTTTTTGAACTTGTCATTTAAATTCAGCGTTTGAATTTGCATTTAATTATTCCAAATGCCCTTTTCATCTCACTTCTTAGACTAACTATTGCATATTTATTCTCCTCCTCAAAGCAATATTTTACCGTGACTGATAAGTATATTAGGAGCTGACTCCCTTCCAAAACATAACCTCATATACTTCGTGGTTCGCCGCTGCAGCACCCTCCCCTCTGCTCCTATGCAAACTAATAAAGCTGCTAAGGCTGAACAAGGGCGACTCAAAACGGATAACCCCACCAGAAATGACTGGCCCCGATTGACCCCATACATAAACAACATGGGTGCTGAGACCCAGGGACATGCTGAAATCTGTCTTGTTAGGATTTAATGCAGTGGCCATCCCTCCTTCGCCTGACCCCTCTGAAACACTGCTGACCTCTCCCTTAGGTCCTTTGTTAGCACAGCAGCTCTTCAGCGTATACTGTCATTTGCATTTTAGAATTGTTAAACAAATACTCACCCATGGCTCCTTCTCCCCGCCACCCACTGTGACCCTACACCCACTCTCCTCTCAAGCCAGCCAAAGGTAATCGCAGGCATACGGTGAAGGCTGCTCCAAATGTTAGCCAGAGAGAGCGGGGTCGGAGGTCGAATCGTTTCTCGCGAGTGAGCGGAAGAAATACTCCACAAAACGGATAAAAGTTTAAGTAGCGGCGCAGCAACGTCTGCGTGCCAGCGACTCCTCAACTCGATGGTGAATGACTCAATTCAAACTGAGCAATTTTGTTTAATTTATTAAATGGCTCGCTGCACCATTTCTGCGGACGTGGAGCCCGTAAAACTATTGCATTATCGAACAGGGGCCGCGCGGGCTCGACATGACATCGTCCCCTCGCGCATTAGCCCGATGATGTCAGAGGCAGGGAGGCATATTTTCGCCACTTGGCATTTTGGAAATGTGGTATGGGCCATTGCTGTCAGAGCCTGAGTGTGTCGGGCTGCAGATCAATAGCCAGCTATTGGGCAGACAGTGGCGGTGTGCTGCAGTGCAATCTGGGAGTTTCCTCTGGGGAGGAATAGGTCACAAGGGGTGCGGAGCGTCGCGCTGCTCATGTTGTTTAAGATGGGAGTACAGGCTAGCGCTGTGTGTTTGTGTTGCAGCTGCTGATGCGTGAAATGGAACTCAGGTAGCTGGGCGGGCCTCGGGCCTTCGCTGTATCTTCCGCCAAGTGATTACTTTACTCCATTGATTTTTCTCCCTCCTCCACTGATCTGAGAAGATCACTAGAAAGAGAGAGAGGGGGAGAGAGAGAGAAAGAGGAAAAAGAGAGAGGGAGCGAGGGGCAGAGGAACCATTGATTGACCTAGTACCGAGATTCAACGATTGACAGCAGAACCCTGAGTGGCAAATGCTCCCTCTTAGCCCGCTAATCTACGACCGAGATCCCCGGTACATTCAGGGAGCACTGTTTTATAAATCCTCAGAGACAGGGGCCGAACCTTTTCCCATCCAAACATGTCGAGACATTCAGAAATAAAGATGGAGATGTACTCGCGAGAGCCCATCGCTGTCACACTGAACACGCCGTTAGGAACATCTTAACCATGGCTAATACATCACCTTATTAAGTATACATTCTACTCACTGCACATTATGGTTGGCTGTGCACGCGGCATGTTTTTTTTTTTTTCATGGTCTTATCAAGGTTTGTTGACCTGGCGGGGCCGAGTAAATATATTCATGAGTTTTTGAATGGTTTTTATTTTATTTTTCATAATGCAGTGCATCTTTCAGACAGCATGACATCTCCGGGAATCAAAGCCAATACCACTTTACCTCCGAGGCGGATAATTTAAACGCATATGCAAAAGGTGCATGTCATTACCATAAGCTACAGTGGGTTTTTTATGCGTAATGGCTAAGTGTCTATTAAAGGATGATTTTATTTTTATCATTATGTTTAGCTCGGTCTGCAGGCGATCACCCGCCAAGGCCTCAGCCGCAGCAGACTCAGAGGCAGAGTTAAACCTAAGTGGTTATGATTCACAGAGCCTCCTGTAAGAGCGTCGGATACAACGAGCTGATAACAATAGCATGCAAACTACTTGATTTGTCTTAGAAACGCATGGACGCACAGTGTTGTGTTGACACAGCAGCTCTTTCGACCCCATTATGGATGCAAAGGAGCGTCTGCAATCTGTTTCAAAGGCCTGTCCGACATTATCAACCAAACGTTTAGATTTTATTTTTACATCTTACAGGGACAAATGTAAAATGTAAAAATAAAATGTATGTAGGAATTGGTCACCTGTCAAATTGATAGACAGACTATCAACATAGAAACTGCCAGCTGCTGCTAGCTGCAGCTAAGTAGTTCATTTAGCCGTGCAGCTAGCAGTTCTTAACCGACTTTGCCAAGTGTGGGAGCTTGGAGCATTGTTGGAGTGTTGGCGGTCATGGCGAGCATAGCCGAACGCAGCCTCCGAGACAGACAGAGGCCAGTTTGACGGCTAGGAATACAGCATCAGGGTGATTTACAGCAACTTTGATAAGGACTCTGACTCCAGGGACGAGAGGCGTGAAGCAAGATAGGAGCGAGAGGGAGGCCGAGCATCATCAACCAAGTGCTGCTGTCAGTGCCCGGAGGCCCGAGCTATGCTACTGGACTATCACTTCCTGAGGTACATCGTTGTCAACGCTGTTGTATCTTAGCATTCTGTTAATAATTTAAGTTTTGAATGCTTTAAACTAAAATTCTCAAATGTTTGACTTAGTTTGTCTGCTAACAGTCCATTTTTAATCCACATTTCTTGAAAAGACAAAAACAAACTGAATTGATCTTACCAATAATGTATTGTCTGACAAAGCTTGATGCATCTTATTCATCTGTGCCTTAGAGTTCCATTGTTGTCCAAAAACTTCTAAAGCACAGCAGCGAGCCACACTATTGCACTGGGTGATGTTCCTGCTACAGCAAATATTCACCAACCCCCAAAACTATGTATTAATCCACAACTGAAAATAGTCCCAAAACAAAATACACAGTTTACTGCTGTTTCAGTAACTAAGCTAAAAGCAACAGTGGACATCTATTTTAGGAAATGATTAAGCCTCTTTAAACCATTCTTTTGATGCGATTTGTTTTTATAACTCTTCCTCTATCCTCTCTATCTGTCATAAAATCGTGTGTACCACAACAAGATCACAACAACGGAGTCCAGAGGGGCCGGCAACAATCGGATGATCAGACAGATTGTAAACAAGCCACCAGTTTCACCAGATTATTAAAACCAATAAAGTGAGTGCAGCCCAAATGTCAGTAATAACCCTTCACTGCACAAGACAGCTTTACACAAAGCTATGGTTATTACAGCGGGTCGAAGTTGATCCGTGAGGTCAGTCCGTGTTCCGTGATGGATGTTTACAACTGACCGTTTGGGTAGTCATTTTACTATTCGCCTTTGTTTTGTCATCCAAGTAAGTTGGGGATTTGTTTAAAACCTCGCCCCATCTTAATACATTTTTGGCATTATGACTCCACTCTACATTCTGGAAATGTATTTGACGACTGCATTGTCATTTTTTACCGATAAAAACAACGGATAACACCACAAAAATAAGACCAGCATTGCTATAAAACCAGGCTTATCCTTTAAACCAGTGAATGAGAATAGATTAAGGAATGATGGAAGAGGTACTTGTTCCAGTGAAAGTAACAACGTCTCTGTGTACACAGTCCTACGTCCAAGATTTTACTCCAGTAAAAGCACAAAAAGTATTATCTGCAAAGCTAGTCGCCACAGTCAAAGATAGAGTAGCATGTCCAGTAAATTGAGCAGCAGTACACATAAGTAGCATTTCAATGTTGTAGATTAAGGTAGAGCTAATTTTTAGCAAGCTGAGAGATAAATGTACTTGAGTGCAAAGTACAATATATCCCCTGAAATGTAGTGGAGTACAAGTACAGATGGCGCAATATTGTATCGGAGTACGCTTTAGTTGCTTTCCCCCCACGGAGTTTAAGTGCCTTGCTGGGGTCAAACGTGACCGACAAACTGTAACCTTCCATTAACAGAGCAGTCACTTTGTACACAAGGTCGCCCTGACACCTCGCCTGCTTAAAGCTATCTATGGATCTCCACCGGCGGAGTGATTGAGCTCAGTAGCGTAAGCGGATACGATGCCGAGGAGAGACGTAAAAAGATCAAATAACAAGAGAACGCAACCCTGTGAGTCGAACACAGGTCAGCCGTGTTTTTATAAAATTATTGAACAGTTAAGTTTCATCCTGTGTAAGAGGAACGGCGCCTGTGTCTGCCCGGCCGATAGCGAAGGTCAAACGCAGCGGTGTTATTGGAGCATCATTAGGCGGGGGGAACCATGTAAAGGCCACCGTCGTAATTAAGACCTGAGACCTGCGCTTAACACTGGCACACTCTGGGTCTGGAGAGTGATAAGTGCTTGATCCTGATCAATAAGATGCACAGCCCCGTTGCCACTTGCAAAATCAATATTGTTTTATTTGCTGTTACAATGGGCTTGTCTGGTTGCAAATGAGGTCTGAGCTGCAGAGTTACTTTGGAAGCGGAGACCTTACCCTAGACTTCTGCCCCGGTCCACCTTAATGAATAGGCCAATAAGTGTCTGCACCGGTGACCTCTCCAGTCATACGCCTGGAGGAGCCCTGCAGGAGAGATCCCCACAGGAGTTTGTCATTATCTTTGCGAACTCGCCGCTTCAAATCCGCAGGCAACGTGCTGCAAATGGACTATTTTATCCAGTATTTAGTGTTGCCTTGCACTTTCACAGCATGACTGGGGTAACACTTGCAAAGGGGAAGTCATTCTTTTTATGTCAAGGTTGAAAAACGTGTCACCTTCCAGCATTACGACTAACCGCAGCGATTAAGGTCTCTCTAATGTTAATTCCTTCTGACACAAGACAGTCTCAAATATAATGGAGCGCATTGTATCCATTAATCCTCCTCATGTGTTCTATAGATACAGAGGTGGGACGAGTTAATCTGGATTTAGCAAACACGAATCCTAGCATTGAGCCTAATTGTCATGATAGAGCAAAGATGGGGATAGGAACAATGATTTATAAGATAGGAATCGGCCGAGTTATGGATGGCGCTGGGCAGTTCGGATAATAGAGGAAAAAGGTCTAGAATAGAAGGTCATTAATAGACTCAACAAATCTATTCATTCTGTGAAAACGCACTGTGTCCTTCCACCCGTCGAATCATAGATCATGCTAATGTTCTGGCAGATTTCACCTCCCATCTTGACTCGCTTCTCAACTGTTTAATTTGGGACGGTATCAGCTTCATCAGCTCCCGCTGACACACTCTCACATGTGATGATTTCAAAGGGGCTCTGTTTCCGTCTTGATTTACAGGAAACTCCAACAAATTAAAAGAGAAAAAAACTCTTGGGAATACCTGTGGAGCATCACTGAAGTAGAGTCCTACATCCTGGAAATGAGTCAGCATCTTCTCACTTCCTGTTTACGCCTCTCAAAGTCAATGGGTTTTCTTAATGGGTGTTGCTGGAAATAAGGCATGTGGTTAACAGTAGCTTAAGGGATTTTTTACCTCCGCCAAGGAGGTTAAGTTTTCACCCATGTCTGTTTGTTTGCTGGTTGGTTGGTTTGTCAGCAGGATTACACAGAAACTATTGCAGATTTCCATGAAACTTGAACGGAGGATGGGTCTACCTGACAGACCCATTCATGTGTCAGCATATGAGCTGGAACATTTTGCTAATTTCTCAATGAGTATTGCATGGATCTTGATGAAAACAATCTGTTGTATTGTGGAGGCTGCTATCTATAAGCGAGTGCTATTTGATGTGGATCCTCCTGTAGATCTGTTGATCTTAAATGATGGTCAAGCAGTTATGGGTTGTTTAACAGTTAGAGTGATAGAGGTCTATGATGAGACATGATTGGTTTAAAGGCGACTGTTGGGTCTTGGGGTGGGTATGAGCTCTATTGAGATCCATTTTGTTCTTTGACAAGTGGCTAAATGAGACTACAGAGGTAGTCTGGGACATTAAACATCATCAGCCAGCCACACAGATTTATCTACATAAACTCTAACTTGTAGATTTATAATTTTATAAAGTGTGTACTGTGTAATGAAGTAGGATACACCATGTACCAAAGTTAGCCTTTGACTTCTGGCAATTGCTTTTACGCTTCGAAGTGGTGATCATTTACGAGGATTATCTTGTTGAACACAATGTGAATGTATCAAAACCTTTTTTTTTGCCAGAGCTTATTTTCTGCAATAATCTAAAATCTGCACATCACTCTGCTCGGCATTGTCATTCAAGTCACTGAGAAACATGCAGAGGGCGGAGGTCCCAGGACGGCCTTTACATGTGTGAGTTTTCACTGTCACTATTTCGACGCTATCCTTCATAATTCAGGAGGTTGTGTTGAGACAGCATGAAACAAAAGTAGCATCTAGTGGGAATCAGTGATAAAAATAGCAAGCTAAGCTAACCCGGCAGAGGGAAACGCCCAACCAGACTCCTGAAGCATACACTACATTTAAAATGGAGAATTATGCACAAAAGCTGCAGCACTATTATATTTCAGCTCAACTTACCGCATGTGCAGGGGATAAACTCAACAACATGCATAGAACGCAATATTGTAAAATTTCCCTGCCATTGAAGGGGTACTCCACACTTGATCAGATTACATGCTGCCTCCTCTGGAGCCACAAAAGGCTTTATATTACTTTTTTCCCATATATAGTGACACTCCTCAAGACCTATAAACACATTGTAATGTGTGAAACTGGTGGTTTAATTTTCTTTAACAAAGCATAAAGAATTCAGTTTTTATGGCGTTTTATTGGATTGCACTATACTGTGCAATGATGTCATTTTGTACAACCTCTGTACGTCAGTGTGTGTCCTTATGTGGGCTACGCATACCGTACATACATGGTCTGCTGCTCACGGTGGCTGCTGTATCTCACAGGTGTTGGCCCTGTCTGCTTGTCGGACTCACCTTGCGGTGAACTCCTGATGCAAACTATTCCAGGAAAAGGACAAACAGGAGACAGACTGCAGCTCGGCCTCGACTGCAACACCTTTTCCACTGCCGTCATCTGCCTATCATGGCGGGGCCTCCTGTTTTTTTTTTCCATTATCACCAGCACTCATACAATCAAATCAATAATGTTGCACTTAAGGCTTGTTCACCTCTCGGAGATTTAAACCCCCTGCTCTATATCCTCGCGGACTCCACCAACTTCATTACAGCGCCGTGCCAGAATATATTCGCCACCCCTGCTGTAATGCTTTCCTTCCCCTCGCCATAATTCACCCAGGTTTCACCTATGGGGCGCCATTTTGTCTAAGCCAAACGGCGGTGCTAATAAGGCTCCATAGCTCTCTGTGATTATTATCAGTGACAGGCACGGTCAGGGACCAGCAGCTCTCTACTGCCCCCCGTGTACATCAGATTCTGTAACCCACTTGCCCCTGTGGCTCTGGCCAGCTCACCCTCTTGCCCCTCTGACACACCAGTGCACCGCGTGGCCTTGTGGAGGGACAGAGGGGGCTGCAGAGGTTGGCTGCCGCTGGTACCCACAGCACCGCCTGCCGCAGCCAGGCAGCCAGGCCCTCCACGGCCCTCGGGCTGTTCTGTCTGTTCAGCATCTCCCTTTAACCTTCATCTAGGAAACAATAAAACAAGAACAGAGAGGAGGAGGAGGAGGAGGAGGAGGAGGAGGGAAAGAGAGGGTGTGAATTTGTGTGTGTGTGTGTGTGCGTGCTCAGAGTATCTGTGTGGGGGGAGATAGAGAGAGATGCTGTGGACATTTGACACATCTCCTTAAGCCAATGTCTACTTTATTATCTTTGGCAGTCCTTATTGGTTGCACTAATCAAGTGGAAGGCAGTGGCGCTGTGTCGGGGGCTAACACACTGTGTGTGACAAATATATTATTAACTGGAGGGAGACGGGCGACCTTGGCCGTGTCACCTGAGGACCCCGCCGGCACTCGCTCTGCCAGCAGGAAACGACCTTCATATTAAATCCCCGCAGAGGTCAATAAACTAAATAATTCACAAAGGTTATACGCTTTGCACTGAAATCTGCTAAAAGAAAGCGAGGTGGAGAGAAGGAGGGCGGGAGAGGGAGGGGAAGATGGCAAATCTTTTAACTTGTGAGCGGCTAAACGAGGAACCGGTGTCCTTGTCAGAGTGTAGTCTCTTTATCATTGGGGGGCGTTTATATGAGCGTGTCAGAGGACGATGTAAATCCTGAATCTCTCTCTATTTCCTCACTGCTGTCACTCGTCGATCGATCCGTCATTCCGTGGCAGTGGCAGAGGTGGTGGGGGTTGGCCGGGGATGGAGGGGGTGGGTCAGCGTGCTCTAATAACACAATCGCCCTTTTTTTTCAACATAACAGCACACGCAGCTTTATTCATAACCGCACTGACAACCTGTAGTCGATCAACTCTTAGCCTTAATTATGTGTGAAGAAATCTACAGGGGCTTTGCTTCTCTGTTGAATGTAGGACTTCCTGCCTGCTCAACAAATGCCTGTGTGGTAGAACGTGTCTGCTCAATACGGTGTCGGTTTTTGTTTTATGCAGTTCAAAGTGATGGACGCCTTCTGTTTGTGATAGTCCATGCAGGGCTATTCTTGTGGGCAGGAGGCAGACCCGACACAGCTAAAGGTCAGGGTTAGAAAAAGACACGTCCGTCTCTGCCTCACTGCCAGACTGGGACACGAAGGAGGGGGTCACTAATATAATCTGTAGTACAGTCACCGGTGTCAGTTCCCGATACTGGAAACACATTTGTTATAGCAGAGAATAGATCTCGACAAATCTTTTAGTCCTTTCAAGAACAAATTGACTTGTTCACGGTAAGAACAGTCTGGTGTATCTGACACTTGCTCCTGGTGAACAGGGGATAAGTGCACTGGAAATTATAATATAATTATGCTGAGTTTTGTTCCAGTCTTACGTCTCAATCCTATTTCCAATTTCTACAGCTGCACCTTGTTTTTAAGTGGCCCCTTGCCCCTCAGAACAGAGTTATGAGGGGTAGTGTTTGAAATCTCCCCCCCATGCAATGTGACAAGCCGTCAAGACCCTCATACGCCATCATCAGTCATCGATGGACATTTCCAACGTACTATCTTTAGCTGTGGTGATTTCTCTTGTGTAACGCACGAGCAGGAATAAATATAAAAGCATGAAAAATCGCTGTTCATCCCAACTTCACTTTATCAATCCGGTCATCAAACAAAAAAGAACACCGTGTCACCAGCAGTGCTTTATCAGCTGAAAATAACAACCTGTGTGCCTACCCTGCCAGTGTGGACTGATGTTAAGGGAGGGTTACCAAGTGCAGCAAACTTACCTGCTGGACTTTCAAGCGTCATATGACATCATGATCTAGCTAGTTAGCTACCGTGATGTCAGCAAGCCAGTGGTGATTTTTTTGCATTTGTTATGAGGAAAAGGAGCATAATGCATAGAAACAACAGAGTTCTCATCACCTGCAGTTTGAAGTGTGCCTTCAAAAAATGCAATTTATGTAGAACTTATGTACAGTTAGTCAATCTTTCACGGAAATTACTTTTTTGAGTGTTATGGGTCTGAACCTAACCCAATCCCAACAAGAATCAGGTAACCCTACTAGGGTTGGGCATCGTTCATCTGTGATGGCTGACAGCCATCGACTACAAATCCCTGACCATCGTACCATCGCGATTCAAAAGGCTCCTCGCCAGAGAGCACAATAAAGTGGCGTGTCCCTTCAGAGTTGCTGTAGGGCAAGAGTTGTTGTTGATTGTGATAGAAATGAAGAAGTATGTCCTGTTTATTATTTCCTTATTCAACCAGCTCAGTTAGGTGAGCCCAAGACACTCAGTTAAATTTGTGGCAGCAGTCTTTTTTTCCCCAGTTTTACACACAGTTTTCTTAGCTTAGCTTCCTTTGCTAGTCATCCAGTGTTGTTTTGTGCAAATGAGCCTGAACAAAGTAACACACACGTGGCACGTAGACGAGGTCGCTTTTAAACCTGGCACAGGGGCGTATGTTGGTGGTAACAGGAGATAGTTTCCTCTGCAGGGTGAGATTCATGTCAGAGCAACGGTGGGAAACAGCAGTGAGCTAATACGCAACTGCTGCCCAAGGACAACACTGAGGGGACACACTGACTCAAATTCATAAACAACGATGGCATCGTCCATCACGATGTTTCACCGTAGACATCATCATATGCCAGTTTGGCAGACATTGCCCAACCTTAAACCCTACCCATTGATGTGAACACTCAAAACAGAGGGGAAGGGCTAAGTGGTGGGGGCATGGGGTGTTTGGGCTGATATTACAACTCAACCTGAGGAGAACATGAACTTACCAAATTTAGAGGAAATGTATCAGTTATCAAGACATGTCACTAAAATTCACTGATGTTGACCTCATGGTGACGTCAGAGGAAAAGTCTGGGAAGCACTGAAGTAAACTTCATCCTCTGGGGACAATGAATTTATAAAAATGTCATGACAATTCATGTCATTTGTAGGTTTTGCAACTTACAGGTACAACTAGGAGGAACAACCTCTGATACACCTACCGCTGATTGTCATCAGCATTCCACTAAAAAATAGTGGCAGTGATCACTCAAGGTGTTTTGAATAGAGAGGCCCGTAACGCCAGAGACGTCAGCTGTAGGATACGTAGTACATACATACATACACACAGAAGTTCTCCCCTTTGTTCCTTTAGATAAGGGCCTGGTCTTGTTAGCTGGAAATAACTGCCAGGGGTAGTTGCAGAGATGGCTGCTGAGGGCTGAGACTTGGACTTTTAATGTTGTTAAAGGGCCGTAGTTTGGTTTAGGACTAGGCACAAGACCTACTTGGTTCAAAAAAGATTGTGGTTTGGGTTAAAATAAGTGTGTCATTTCAGTTTCACCCAACTGAGCTGACATACATACTAAACACAGGACTCAATCTTCAGTCTCCTAAGTGGATGTCCTGTGTTTGAGAGAAAGGATGCTAGAGGGGTAACTACAGCGTCATAGTCTGAAGTGTTGGGCCACTGAGCAGGCTGCCATGTCTCCAGCTTTGGGAGCGAGAACAGGCTGTGATATCCATCTGTCTGTCCATTTCCAACAGGTTTCATAACATGACACAGATAAGCTGAAGTAAGGTATGCTACCAATGCTAACAACCCTTCATGATTCAGAGATTAAACCCAGTGATCTGTTGATTCCAGTTAACCCCAGACGCTGTGGTAACACGTCATGCTCGGTATATCCTGTGGGTTTGGCCCCAATCTAGTTGTTCATCATTTTGGTGAAAGAACAAAACCAACTCATGCAGTCGACGACGGGTTTGCAATCTTTCCTTTCAGTTTCACGGCATGTACAGCAGTACACGATGCAGGCTACGACAGATATTTGCGTGGTAGTGCAGCGGAAATGAGTTAGACAACCAGACGGCAAACAGCAATGGAGAATTTAAGTAACGGCAGTCGTATTTAAAGTGAACACAAGCCTGGTAGTTTTGAACATGAAGAAACACACACACGTATACACTTTCTAAGTAACACAACAAGCCACGCTTCTTGCTGAAATTAGACATTGCGTAACTGACATCTGGAACTTGCTGACACATTTGCAATTTCCAGTGAATGCAGCAAATCTTGAGGCATCCTACATGTGAAGGGATGGATGGATGGATGGAGGAGGAGGAGGGAGGGAGTGATGGGGATGGGGATGGGGGAGGGGGGTCTGTTGCCAGCACTCACCTGGCAACCCGCTTTGGTTTGCGCTCTTAAAGCGTCAAACATTTCACAGCTCAAAGAGTTTGCGGGGGAAGTCTTTAATATGGTTGGTAGTATCTGCCGCCGCCTTTTGCGTCCCGCTCGTCTGCCTTTGAGGTGCGGCGGCGGATCAGACGCATCAGTGCCATCACGGCTTGTCACGAGGAACAATCACGTCTTGAAATAACACAAACAGCCGTGTTCAAAGACCAGACATGAAAAGATGACATGCACATCAAGAGTTGCGAACGCGCTCCTGTGTGTGAGCCTGTGTGTAGACAGTTTTTTTTTTTCTTTTTTGCAGGGATGGAAAAATAGAGGCGAACGAGTTTTACATGAGGCGCAGAAAACGAGGGATTTAACGTGAACGCAACTACTGTAGAAGAAGGAGAGAGAGACGGATGGAAGGAGGAAACAGTGAGACAGGCGAGGGGGGGAGGGAGGGAGGGAGGGAGGGGATGAGAAGGATAGACTTTAACTGTCTGAAGGACAAAGCTACTGACCCGCGGATCATTCAGAGGATTGCCTTTCAGTTTCAGAGCAAGGTCAGGCTGCTTATTTTACCTCAGTGTTTTCGCTAATCTGTTTTTTGTGTGACACAAACAAACACCGAGGCCGCGTGCACGTACACACGGGCCGGCGCGCGCGCACACGCATGCAGACGCTGAAACTAAGCCTTCCCATACTGCCTTGAAATAATAACAGCCTATGTAGGCTTTGCTATCAATAAACATTAGACGTGCGAGCTTTGTGCCTACATGAGTATCACACTACCTCGGACCTGTCATGAATATCAATTGCTGGAAGGGGCTGTCACAGACTACACATGTCCACGCTGAATCCTAATGTCTGCGAGACGTTTCCGGCGGCCGCTGATTTGGCCTTCGAAATGAACGGAGCTTTAATGCTTTAATCTATTGTCAGACGTCGGACTGTAATGAGCTAAAATCAGCCTGCGTTTTACTGCATATTGACGGGTCTTAAGGAGCTGACAGTGGTTGGCGGTTGGCAGCTCATTAGTGGCCACACTACATTTATGTCAACACGTTTACTGACAATCAGCGGGGGGATGCTGCGAAGCCGTGCCTATCCCAAGGGACCCCGCCAGCATCTGTGGAGGAGACGTACCAGTGGGCGTCGAGCTGCCGGTTGAGCACTCTGTCACAGTACAGCGACACCGAGGAGTGACGGTTGGAGCGCGCTCAGAGCCCTACTGTGGGTTTGAGGGTAGGGTTGCTATGGAGCAGCGGGCCAAAATACTGTTCTGAGAGCAGAGTAATCCGCAACCAGTGTGTGTGCGGAGCGTGAGGACGTGTGTGTGTGTGTGTGTATACAGAGTGGGTTAAAGTGCCCCACTGTGTTCCATGCTGATCTGATAATGAGTGAGCAGGGTCAATAGGATGTTAACGGCCCCGTGGGAACGGCTGGTGGTGTATGGGTGGAGGAAGGACGAGGGCCCAGGGACACTGAGCTGTGTTTTCACTGTCCTCGCTCACCGCCATCTGTGTGTGTGTGTGTGTGTGTGTCTGTGTGAGAGAGCAGGGACAGTAAGGTGCCTCTGTCCCTGATATTTGACTCTTTAGCTCAGCCCCCGCTGTGTCCTCCCAGTAAAGTCTCAGTCAAACAAAGCCGCTCGTCCAGTGTAAAACCAACATCAACACAGCAGCTTTGACCACGGATTAGCCGGCGCTCTACTGCTTCATTTGTCACACACGCTAAACAAATATGCACGTTATACAGTGTGCGATCTTATCAAGAAACAGTGGTCGAAACCTAAGGGATCAAATTCATGTTAACATCCGTGCAGTAAGTGCTAGTTAAAGGAACAGTTCACCCCCCAAAAAAGAGGAAAAGTCAGTCATTTTCTGCTCACCCCTATGTCAGATGGAAAGTCAGATGAGGTTTCATATTCCAAAGAGCATTTCTGGAGCTTCACAGCAAAAGAGCGTTGCAACAATCTTTTAAAAAACAAGTGAATTAGATGGGGACTTGTTTAAACACATAAGAAACAACTGGAAAAAAACCCCATTGACATTTCTTCATACAGCTTGTCGGGTGTGGTCCACGTCTCCGGCAGCCCTGAGATCCCAGACTGATTTGAAAAGACATTATTTACCCCCTCGAATGCGCAGCTGAGCTTGTGCACCAACTTCAGATGGGGTTTGTGTTAACGCTTTAAGCTTGGTAGCTAAACTGAAGATTTCGGCTTTAAAAAGGGTGTAAATAACTTTTTTCAAATCAATTCAGGATCTTGGTCTTCCTGAGACTTGAATGACACCGGACATGCTGTGTGGAGTCGTTTTATAGTTTTTTCTGTTGTTTTTTTTACGTTACAGAACATGTCCCCATTAGCATGTGAGTGATTTTGAATGAATTTTCATTTCTGGGTGGACTTTAATTAACCTTTAATTGTTTAAGTCCTTATAAGATGCTTAATAACATAGTAAAAGATATATTCATTTAATAACGTATTGCTTTCGCTGTTTTGCTTTCGTTTATCTTTCAGTTGCAAAAAGCATATGTAACTCTTAATAAGTGCTAGTTAAGTGTTAATAAATGCTCAATAAAAGATGTATTCATCTAATTAAACCAACAAAAAAAGCTGTCTTATAATTTAAAAGTAAACATGTTCATGATGCTATTATTAACACTTATGTAGTGTTATTAATGTTAATGAACATCTTATAAGGACTTCTAAGATTCTTGTTAACATAATAAAGATGTCATCTTAATAGAGCTAAGGTAAGGTTTAAAAATGACATTATGTTTTATTATTATATTACTCAATAAATGTGTTTTTAATGGTATTATATACAATTATAAGAAAGTCATCAGGCTTTAATTAATTGTCTTTGGGTCTATATTTAGTGTCTACTTCCTGTAAGTGCTTATAAATGTCTCATAATCCAACAATAAACACGTTCATATTAGCCATTACAGCTAATAAGCATCTACAAGGTCCTATTACCTAATGCGTTACCAAACCGATAAATGGCTCCAAACAGAGGCTTGTTTTTACACTTTCACTTCCAGCCTCACATCATTCTGAAGGTGTTCTACAGAAATATGGCACGGTATCACTCATCATGCTTGCAAATGGACCGTACTGAGTGAGCGAATGGTTTAGAAGAGCCATAAGCCACAAGGTGAAAGAGTAATCGGATCAGCCAAACATAAGTAATAAAACCTCATACAAGGGGACGGCATGTCAGCCGCGTGTCAGCGGAGGAAACTCCTGTTACATGTGTAAGCTGAGAGAGCAGCACTGATAGCCCAACGGTGCGGACGGCTACATGATCAGGACGGCGGCCAGGCCTCTGATCGCTCAGGAAGAAAACACACACGCAGACACAAACACAACGAAAGTATCGGTGTCGCTTTGGACCAGTGGGTCAATATGGTGAAAAAAAAGATGGGTGCCTTTTCATGTCTGACGAGTGGATGAAAGAAGAAGAGCCATGATGGCATATGAGAGAGAGAGAGAGAGAGAGAGAGAGAGAGGAGGTGCAGGGAGCACTAAAAAAACATTGCGTGTTGTGTTGGCAGGCGCTCCAGTCAAATCCCTTGGCAGTTCAGAGATGTTGTTTTTTTTTCTTTTTTTTCTCGCAGAGGCCCCGCCTTTGCCATCTGATATTCAAATGCGGAGGAAACCGGAGGAGAGCTCCTCCCAGACCACCCGCAGAAACGTCAGGGATTAGTCAAAGAGCACCAACTAGGTCAACAAGATGCAGGGCCAGTGCATGTTCAGGGGGACGTGAGGCGGCTCACCCACACAGGACTCGACCTAGTCTTATTCACACGCGTGACTCGCTCTCTCTCTCTCTCTCTCACACACACACACACACACACACAAACGCCGTGCTCTCACACAGAGGCAGCCACGCTTCCGCAGTGACCTGTTTTCCCATACTTTGACAGTTATCCAAAAACAACTCCAAAATTCCTCTTGATTTTTTCTATTTCAGAGCAAGTGGGTATGGGTTAAGCATTAGATATGAGGACAGGCGTAGGGAGATGTAAACATTCCCACTGCTGTCAGCAGCCTTACAATTGATTCCCTGGCAGAACATTTGCTTTGCTGGGGTAAAAGCAAAAAAAAAAAAAAATGATGAAATGAGAGATGATGAGAGCTTTAGTCGGCGAGGATGTCCTTTCTGGAGCAAACTAGTTGTTGCGCCTCTCAACTCTACATGCCGGGTGCGTTCGGGTCATGTAGACTATTGGATAACATCTCTGCAGTTTCACAGTCACACCTTAACAAAACAGCTCCAGGCAGGATGGCCTTGGAGAGTTTCTCCTTTCTTTCTTTTTTTTTTTTTTTGTAACCATAGGTGTTTATGAAGTCTTTTCTTCTCTGCACTGGTAGCGGACTAAAGGAACTGTTGAATGGGAAAGCAGACACCATCCCTATTGTGAGGCCCGGCATCGTGATATCCATTCGCGGGGTGCCGCTCCGAGCGTGAGTCCTTTTCGGGCCGATCATTGGCTCTCCGGAGAAACTCAAGACGGAGCTGCTGCGCTAAATAACACTGACATACCTGGACAGTGACCGCCGTATCAACTGTCTGGGCGTCAATTCCCCAGAAGACATTTCTCAATGTCCCGCGATGACCTCAGTCAAATATAACGTTGCTCTCCCGGAGCGCTCTTCCTGGCAGCGCACACTTAAATAACTCAGAACGAGCCGATTGTGAGTCTGATGACAAAATAATGCGAAACGGGCGGAGATGGGGGTCATCATCTTGAATCAGCGGTTTGGCACACCTTTTCTGACGGTGGCAGCCGTGACTTTCACGTATCTCCTCTGTTAGCGCGGTGCCGCGTTGTGCCGGAATTATCTATCTTGTCTATCAGGCGTAGTTTCATCTCCCTGACACACTTCAAGGACGAAAGTGGAATATTTACCGAGACGGCTGAGACGGCTGTTTAGCATGTCTGCCATAATCCACTCATAATCACTCGTGTCTGTTTATTTTGAACAGAGGTCGCGCATTTCTCTTCTCCGTCCATAGCTTGTTGCACCAATAAAGACAGTTTCACTCGTTAATGAGTAATCCGCTCATCCCGAGGCCGCCGTCGAGTCTGTATAAAGATGTCACCTTCGCGTTTGATGTTCGGCGGGTTCTTACGCTTCTCTTTACGCTTAAAAGGCGAATGTTGATTTACCTGCTTATTTCTTTATTTGCTTTGTTGAATTAAGTATGCGGCCTTGGCGGTGTTTTATTCAAGCCGAAGAATCCAAACGGGCCTCGTCTGCCTCTCCGCGGGCAG
Source organism: Lagodon rhomboides (assembly GCA_039737535.1). NCBI lineage: Eukaryota > Metazoa > Chordata > Actinopteri > Spariformes > Sparidae > Lagodon > Lagodon rhomboides. The sequence continues at coordinate 16,726,443 of CM077795.1, forward strand.
GCTGCGCTGCATCGCAAATTTGGAGGAAAAACCTTCCCTGCAGCTGTATACGTGAGGAATGTCACAACCATCCCTTACTCATTCCAGTTCAAAGGTTACAGTATGGTGTGACTTCCAGCGGGCCCTCCCACTGCAGCTTCGCACCTGCCTCCTCCCAAAGAGGGCCTTCCCTCAGTCCAAACCTTCTGGAGACGCCGTGGCTGAAATTGGGGAGTAGAGGTCAAAGGTGGAGGGTTAATGTCTGCTGACACTCCGTCTCCCTCCCTCGGAGACAATCAGGCGTCTGAATCTAAACTCTCTTCTGTTTGCACTGCCGGGCCAAGAGAACGCCGCCGCAGAGCTGACCTTTGCCCACGCATTCACATGTTCTCCATCTCATTTTTTTTCTTTCCTTTACCTTGAAAATATTCAGCGGAGTACAGTGTAAGTGTATAGAAAACCAATTTCAAAGCGGGCCGGGGTCAGATTACTCTATTCCTGAACGGAGGAACAAATCAAATCTGCGTATCCCATCCAAAGATTTGAATGATAATCTGCCCCAGTAACCGCTCAGTGAACTCGGGCCGACATGCGAGGTGAGGCACAGATGAATTGGCTGTATTACAGCGTTATGCAGATGAAAAATCTGGCGTACGGTTTTGAAATAAGTTTGTCAGCAGGAGTGCCTCTGCTTTAAGTGATCAGATGTTGCTTCACAAAATACTTCTGTTTTAATTAACTCAGGAGTCTGAAGTTGTTTCATTAGAGAAACAAAATTCAGCGTGGAGATACGACTGGTTTGTTTTTGAAGTCTTCAGTCATGACTCTCACTTGTACCTCTTTGTCTGGTGTCAAGTCAGTTCATGTTTCTACAGACTTCACAAAAAATGTTCATGACTTGGCGGGATGTGGAGGGGTTGGTGGTTTCCAGATATATTTGATGAGAAGTGGAAACTCAGCCATGATTATGGTGACCAGAACAGGTATTTTAAGCCCAAACAGGATCTTTTCCTAACCCTAACCATGTGTTTTTTTTTTCTAAACCTCACCAGACCACAAGCACATCATTGTCACAACATAAACTAAAAAGATTAAACATAAAGAAATGTAAAGTTTCAACATATCATGATGTGCAGAAATGTACACTGCCGACATTTATTCTGCCGATTGTGCTGGTAAGTCGACAGCTGTTGGTTGTTTTGATCAAATTCCGCTTCCAAATCCCGTTCCTGCCCTGTTTTACACACTTAATACGACACTATGTTAACAAGACTGTAAAAAGTCAGACTTGTAAAACAACAAAGTCTGTTTCCTAATGACGTTCAAATGCTTGTTAACCTTCTCTTTTATAGTGCGACACACTTTTTCCATTTTCTGCACTCCTTCTGCCACCAGCCACAGCTGTATCGAGCCGAACGCTGCAAACCAGCCCGTTAACATCTGCAACCAACCGTTGTTTTTCAGCACTTCCTCTCAGAGTTATATATCAGTTCGTGACAAAAACGCTTTCAGAAAGGCCCCAGACTTTTTTGTTAGCCGCAGTCTGTCCCCACAAGGTCAAAGGACAGAGTTTGCTGAACCACATTTGTGTGGAAAGCTTCGGGGCCAGAGTTCAGCCTCTTCTGGTCGGGGGGGAGGAATGAAAGGGAGGATATTGTATCTCCATTTATGTGGCATTCGGGGTCAGAGTTCAAAGATGAAATGTCACTCCAGTTCAGAGGTCACAAGGTGAGATACCATCCAAATTGCTGAGCGAGTCCGCTCATCTGACTTGAGGCCGGTGTTAACACAGAACATTGTCCTGAGCGGAGCAATCACACAACCACAATAAAGTCAGCGACATCAACTTTTTATGAATAGCACTTTGGCGAGGACTTTGATCAGACTTTTAACTGCTGTTGTACTCAAAATGCAAATTGCAGGTAACACCTATTGTTGACAACAGCCTTGTAAAATAAAACTATCCAATTTACCTGACTGACATGTTGAGTGCCACCTCTGTTTATACTACTGGCAATGAACTGAATTACTGTTTAAACACCACGGTGGGGGCAAAGCAGGTTAGAAGGCGCAGTATCCAACTGGCTGAATACAAGTGGCCAATAACACAGCATGATGTGATAGCAGGGACGTGGGCGGAGGGGGAGGAGCTACCCACTAGCACACAGAAACACACAACACACACACACACATGCACGCACTCTGTCGCTACTCACGAATACACTTCCCCCATCCTGGATTTGAAAAAGGGAAACAGAGACAGGGATGGGTAGAAGTAGGTTATGTTGTTGTGTTCTTATTCATGAGAACACTGATGTTCCCCCGGTCCTTAGAGACATTTTGTTCAAGGCCACGTTGAGAAGCCAGGCTGCAGGCCAGCGGACCTGATAGCACAGATTAACACAAGATGTCAGGGAAGAAAAGAAAATAAAGTTGTGTGTCAGCATTTGGGTCACATTCATAAGTTCAGACATGCTCTGTTAATGTTCGACGGTGAGAGCCACCTCTTCGTGGGGACGGCTGAGGAACGGGAGGTGATGTTCGAATTCATTTAGAAAAGTTTCCACGGGCACATCTGCCGCTCGTGAATGACACCCCGCTTCACACTTTAGTGACACACGTTCACACCTGGGAGCAGTGCCTTGTTCAAGGGCACCTCGATGGTGTTGATGTTGTTCCTCTTCTCCACTTGGTCACTGTGTGCTGCGGCAGGTAGTAAATCTCCCGCACTGTGGCAGATATACTCTCTCAATTGTCATATAAAGGGAAAGGCCTAATGATTTGTTTGGAGATGCTGAGTAAAAAGGTTGGTTGGGCCACTTCTTACTTAATTCTTAATTTAACTGAAAGGCCATTTTATTAACCCGCTTCGGTTAGAAAGGGGATAGGTTAAGGAATTATTGTATCGTCTCCATTAAGGTTTTTGATTTCAGACTGCTCATTAATAGGCGTTTGACTGTTATTGTAAAACAGAACACGTGGAGATGATGTACAAGGGTACTAACTGTGGTGTAATAAATTATGTGAATTCTATCTTCCACCATTATGTTTTATGTTGGCCGAAAAGAGGGGAACAATCATTATTCCAGGAATAAAAGTAAATGTGGGATTGGATGGTCCTCCGTTAGAATATGTCAGGTATATGACATGAATACCAGTGTTGAGGAGCTAATTTGAACGCATAGCTTTGCAAGCTAACAAGAAACCTCACACCGAAAGAAGTTAACTACAGCAAAGCTGCCCGCGAGAGAAATCTATATCAGGAAACCAAAAATACGGGCACGCTTGTTTACAGGTCATACATAAAACAAAAAAGGGAAGGTGTCATCCTACAGGGTGAAATGCAAAGAATGTCAGCCTTGGTTTTGTTTACCACGTCCATCAGTTATCTGACACCTGCCTCCTGGAAACATCAGTCCACGTGGGGGTATAGAGTGCTGCAGGAATGAGCTAAGATCAGAAAATAAGTTAGCATTTTTGCTTGGATTTTTGTTTAATGTCTGACTCACAGTCACAAGTTTAGAAATATTCACGTTTTGTTTGAATTCTCAAGCATTCAAGTGGCTTAATGACACCACAGAGGTTGTCGGGGACATTAAACGTCATCACCCGAACACGGAGACTCATCTGCTCACTAACAAAACGTGCAAGCATCAAAACCTTGTGTTTGACACGGAGCGCATTGTCTGCAATGAACCAGCTGAAAATGATGGGAACCAGGCTGATGCTGACTTCATCCCTGCAGCACTCTGTTGCACCACGTAGGATGATTCTCTGAGCCAGCTAACTTCTAAAATAGCACGCAACATCTGAACTTTCGGTGATAAATGGCAAAAATCACTTCTGTCCACTAAGTGACGCCTAATAAAAACAAGTGACAGATGCACCGTCTGAACATTTGGACATCAAATTTTAAAGTTGTGCTGACTCTAAAAATATTCAGCACTATACAGCCCTTTCTATTGCACTTTCACAAATATTGGAGCAGAGTTGGAGTCACATTAATAAAACAAATAGTCGCACGATGGGTAAAGCTCCAAAAACACCGGCTCCTACATTTCCCGTAATACATCTTGATAGCTTCTTTCTCTGAACTTCCCCTGCTTTGTAAATGATCAGACCCTGTGCCCCAATTTGTATCCTCGGCTTTCTGCTTCAAATGTTATTCTCCAAGCCCAGCCATCTCGACGTTTATTTCAGACCCATGTATTTTCTCTGAAGCAGAGCAGTACTTGGTCTTATTTTATTTTTTTAAATCAGACTGGTCATCAGATGCAAATATTTACATAATGAACAATACATTCATGAAGTGAGATATTTAACCTTTAATGTTACTGAAATCCATTGAACTGACCGCATGTCAATGAATGTATGAAGTAACTGGGAAATAACATTCCCGAACTGATGTAATCTGATCACATGAAGTCATAGTGACTTGATCGTATGTGAATGGTATGGAACTCATGATACATCCTGCACTAAATCACGCATTAAATCATCATGACTCACGCATTAGCATTACTTAAAGATCATCCCCACATGCATTATGGCATACATAAAAATTATCTGCCATGTGTCTGACATGGTTTTTGCAGAAAAGAAAGTGTATAAAAAGTATGAATTGCCACATTAAAATCCTTATAACCGCACCTACTCCTTCTCCAATGTTAGAAATTCCAGAATATATGAATATGCATTCAACTTCATAAGTTTAACTGCAGGACATAAGATTTTCATCACTGAAAAATCCACTCTCAGTGTCTGAGCACTGGAAGCTTCACGTTTCCACATTACACTTGTGTATGCTAAATATTGGACCGGGACTGACTTCTAAACTATTTGTGATGTCACAAGTCATGCTCGTAGGCCGCGTTTTTCATTGAGCACAGAGAAAATTTCCACTTGAGCAGCAGTGAATGTGAAAACAGCCTGCCACTGTCAAACTCTGCACAGACATCATTCTGCACAGATATTCAACTGTAGGAACAGCGAACAATCACTGCTACCTCACAATATGAAAGGTTACATTGACCTTTGACCTCCAAAATCTAATCAGTTCAAGCGAAGGTTTGTGCTAAATTTGACAAAAATCCCTCAATGCATTTTTGAAGTATTGTGGTCACAAGATTTGAGGTCACAGTGACTTTGACCTCCAAAATGTAATCAGTTCATCCTTGAGGACCTATGTACCAAATTTGAAGAAATTCCCTTAAAGCATTCTTGAAATTTTGCATTCACGAAACGTGAGGTTGCAGAGACCATTGACCTTGGAGCACCAAAATCAAATAAGTTCATCCTTGACTGTATGCAGATATTTGTGCCTAATACAACCAAATTTCCTCACAACTTTCTTGAGATATTGCCTTCATAAAATGTTTGACCTTTGACCCCCAAAATCTAATCAGTTCATCCTTGAGTCCAAGTTTGGGTTTGTGCCGAATTTGATGAAAATCCCTTAAGGCGTTCTTGAGTTCATGAGGCAGGAGGTTACTGTGACCTTTGACTTTTGACCTCCAAAATTGAAAGAGGTCATGCTTGAGTCAGAGCGGACATTTATGCAAAGTTGGAAGAAAACCCCTCAAAGCGCTCTTGAGATATCGTGGTCACAAGAATTGCGCGGAGAGACATACTTAACGTACGTAAGGACAGAAGGCTGGAAAACCCGAAAAAATGATGCCTCCGGCCTTAGAGGTCCCGTTCACCCAAAAATTAAAATTCACTCATTATCTACTCACCCACATGCTAATGGCAGGTCAGGTGTAGTCCACAAAACATTTCTGGAGCTTCACAGCAAAACGGTGTTGCAGCATTCTCTGAAAAAACTGAAGTAGATGGGGACTTAGCTTAAATAGCTCCATACAGTTGTCTAGCGTAATCCAGGTTAAGGAAATTACAGGCTACAATGAAGATTTCATCTTAAAGAAGGGTGTTAATAACATCATTTCAAATAAATATGGGATCTCTCTTCCAGAGAGTTGGATTGCACCGTGGAAAGATTGCACGCCAACATTTTATGCTTTGATTAAATGATTTTGTTGCTTTTAAGACAAGTCCCCATCTACTTCAGTTGTTAAGAAGTTTTGCCGCAAAGCCCCGGAAAATGTTTTGCGGACTAGGAAACTTCAACCGGCCTCGCATCGGCAATGGGGGCGGGAGTGGATGGACTGATGGCTGAATTTTTTTTTTTTTCATTTTTGGGGTGGACTGTTCCTTTAAGTAGACTGATTTGTACCAAATACTGACGCTACAGTTGGAGATACTGCTGCAGCCACTTCTGCTGATGCCTTTCTTCACCGCTGCCACTTCTAATAGCACTGTCCCTGTTAATGGCTTCTGCTGGTGGTGTCACAACTGCTATGTACAATAACAATACAAACAATTCGAGCTTTAGTAACAGCTGAATTAATTAATTTATATTTTTTTATTGTTGTTGTTGTACTATATTATTACTATTATCATTATTATTATTATGAGCAGTGTGTGTGTGTGTGTGTGTGTGTGTGTGTGTGTGTGCAGCAGCAGCAGTAGCAGCAGAGTGAAGCCTTGTTCCTTTAAGGGTGGTGTCAGCGGCGGGCAGAGTAGGAGGAGTGTGGCTGTCTCCGCTCACTTCTCCACAGCGAGGGGACTCTGAGAATAAACAATTCCCTCAGACTGCACGCGACGCACCTCGAGCCCCGCTTTTCAGTCGCAGCGCGAAAAAGAAGACGAGGCATCTTTTTTGGACTAAAACATTTTGTGTGTGTGTATATGTGTGTGTGTTGTGTTTTTTTTTTTTTTAAAGCCTGCCTCGCCGTCCCCCGTCCGCTGCCACAAGAGTGTCAAGACAGACGCGACCGTTTTCATTGGATTTGCCTCCTCCTGTCGAGCACTAGCGATGCGCCTCTCCGGCTGACTGTGGGGTGGACAACGCAGGTAGGTGCTACAGATGAACGCACTGTCATATGTGGGGGAAATGTTATTATTATTAGCGCCGAGCGGAAGAAAAAAATACACGGGTGAGGCGGTGTCGAGGTGTACGGTGGGGTTATTTCGTGTGTTCGTTTTCGAGGGTGTAGGAAAAGGCTGCCTGTGTGTCGTAAGGCGAGCAGAGGCGCATATGGATATAGCGCTGAAAACGCTGCATAAAGAAGTGAATGGAGCTGCTGCTAAATGCTCCTGTTTTAGCCCGCTGAGTCGTTCGGTTAGAACGGCTAAGGTCCAGCACACCCGGGCTAACACATGAGCAGTCAATTCGGCCAACAATAGAGGGTTTTTTTTTTATATAAAATATATATTGTGAAACGAACTGCCACTTCCAGTGTATTTATTCTGCCACGGAGCGACCCGCGGCTAAACCCAACGAAACCGTCCTGCTACATCTACGAAGTGTGTTTTAGCTACTAGCCGTGTAAAACCTCCTGAAGAGATGCTGTCACGCTATGGGGCTGAATTGATAACAGCACACACACACACACACAGTTGTAATGTAACGTCGGTACACTTAATGTAGTTCATCACATCGGGTCAAAACAGTAGGCAGCCTCCTCTCTGCGAGTCGTTTTTAGCACCACCAACGGGAAACACCTCACAGCTGCACCGCTCTGTGCACCGTAGTGACTGAGAAGGGGGTTTTTGAATGAAACCTCAAGGCCTTGAAGAGGAGCTGGCTGTGATCATGTGTGGACCTTGAAGACCGAGGTGTTAAAAATACAGCTTTGTCCTGGATGCAGTGAGAAATCTGCTTAGTCTCCCACACTCACACTGCCAGCTTCTTAGATTTGGGGTTGGAATCTGTACTGAATTGTACACTACTGACTGATGGAGTGTGGAATTTGCCTGGCGTGTATGTCAGCGGTGTTGTATCTGTGTGTGTTTTTACATTGCGGTGCCCCTCAGGGGGAGTCGGTGACAATGGCAGTAGCCCCCGAGCATGAACAGTAAATACAACGGCAGGTGAAAGTGGCTGAAATGTTGCAAATCGTTATCTCCGTCTGTTGATCTATCTTCCAGTCAGTATGAAGGGGTAACATTTGGCCTGTCATTGGCATGATAAGCAGTCATAGTCTGGAGTCATGACTTAGTTCATGATCCCCATTAGTGCCCATTTTGTCGTGCTTTGTTACAAAACATCCTAAACCACGTACCCGTCTGTAGCCGCTGGCCGGTCCATTCAGGTTTTTTTTGGAAGGGCACTAGTTCAGTCTGCAGATGAAAGTGCAGTTGGTCCGTTGCAGCCTGTCACATCACTGTGTCATCATGTCAGATATGTTTTGATAGAGTTCAAAGACTTGGATGTTTTTTTTCACTGGCTGCCAGAAAGGCTCTCTGAATGGCCTTTGCGTAGGTGTTCCCTTTCCTGAAATGTATTATTGCTTCACTGGACTTTGGATCAGCGTGGAGGCAGAAGGTCAGGGGCTGAAGTTTGCCGTGAGTTACAGGAAAGAGGGCAGAGTACGTCTCCAGTTCAGGTTCTAAAAGGGCAATTTGCAAAGCTTCCTAACAGTGACCTGTTGGGATGTCGTAATATGAGGAGGATTAAACAAAAACAGCGTGCTGGGTTAATGTGCTACCTTTCACAGAAGCACTGTAACTCAGACTAACAATCTAAAGTGATGTGGAGAAAAGTCAAACTTCTTTAAAGCCTTCTAAATACTGTCTGTGTCTGGGGGTCTGCCTTTTAGCCTTTCTTTTGTTGAGCATTTAAGCTGCTTAATTATTTGACCCGAACTTACACAAGATGTTCAAGGTAGTTCAGCTTGTCCTCTTTTGCCATAGATAACTAAAACCTGCACATTTATAGCTCATCTTTAAAGTTGCAGAAGTACTTGTGTTTGAGCGGTCTGGCCTGTGCGCTGTAGCTCAGAGGGATCCTCCTGTATGTACTGGATGGAGCTTGATTTGACTGGGATGTCTGCTATTGTCCAGGGAGCTGCTGTTGAGTGATGTGCAGTAGGCTGCAACAGAACCAGAGGACATTCAAATGGCCAAATGCAAATGATGTCGAGGCCACTGAACAATCACAAGACTGGACTCTGGACTACTGCACTCTACTCTCCTAGCCACTGGCTGCCTTTTCATGACAGCAAATCTTATCTGCCATCAAAACGCCACTGCTGCCGTATGAAAGTGGCATGTTTTGACGTGAGCGTGTGCTCGTGTTCACGTGGGTGTGTTCTGCCTCCCTTTCTGCCCTTAACATGGAAGTAATACCAGGATCACACTGTTTGCTGCTACTTAGTGACGGCCATTCTCCTGTAAATAATTTGATGTAATAGTGTATTTTTATCCCGGGTGATGCCACAGATACAGGAGTACCTGCCTTGGCACTTATCTCCACTAACAGCCTCTCTAACTGCTACCACTGTGCCGACTCAAGCCCCACTGTTTGTAAATCTGTCAGTCACAATAGCATGAGGCACGGGGCGGACGAAACCGAGGGCGGCATCCCGCTTTTTGATTGCCGAGATAGTCGGCGAAAAAAACAAACTAATGTGCAATCTACCAGAACAAGTGTCATGCATTTACTGCAGAGTTTTTGATTTATTATAGACCTGGGAGCTGCCCAGCACTTGTGTTGTTGGCCACCGAACATTGTTCAAGGGCACTTTGACAGTAGATGTTGAGGAGTAGAAGTGCATTTCTCATCTACTTACGGGCCCGTACTGTCGGCCCGCTGAGGATCCAAACCGGAGACCTTTTGGCCACAAGCTCATTTCTCTAATTGTTTGGGCTCTATAATATTTGTGTGGAGCATGCATTAAGCCAAATCATTTTATTGTTCTCTTTATTGTTTGTTTATTCAGTAGACACTCTCTGCTAATGACAGTCGTCACTACTACGGCTGTTATTGGGCTGAGATTTACACCGCAACAATTATGCTGTAAATTTAATATTCGGACTAAGACATTTATCTCAAATTTACGAGACCTATACACAACGTTGCGTTTGAAATGATCCCTTTTCCGTATTTCACTATTAAGAGGATGTTAGCACTCCTTAGCATCTTGACTCTCTTCCGCGCCTCCTCCTCCTCCACACCTCTCATCTCTCACTGGATTTCACACAAGTATTATACAGACTGCAGCATCATACTCGCAAGTCTTGATACCACAACAAGGCCAGATTGCATAAAATTGGACTGGAAAATGTCCTGTAATGGATATGAAGAAGACGAAGCTAAAATGTCAAGGCTTGACTGATGAAAGTGTAAACACACACAGATGGATTTAGCGACTGAAGCCAACATAACTGAATAAAAAATGAATGATATAATATAAAACTACCAGCCGAGCTCTGCTATTCTAAGCTCGTCTTACATCTATATTGGCCTGATATTGGGGAAATTTGCATTATCGGCTGTTTATCGTGTTTTATAACGCGTTTGCGATTTGCCACACCACAAGAACGCAGTACATGTCCTGCAAAGGTTCAGAAAAAGGGGATTTAACATAGAAACTCTTATGAGACCTGTGGAATATTGATTCATCCATTTTTGCTCACTACATCTCAGCCTTTCTTACCTTCAGGCGTGTAGAAACTACAGGTTAGGAACTTCTTTTTAAAATACAAAACTGTGAAATTATACGTGACCTATTTGTACTGGCCAAGACAGGCAGGTAATTATCAGTTATCAGTAGTGGCTGAGAAGAAATGTCATGCACCCCTAGTTCAATCAAAAAGGCATGCAGAAATCTTTATTATATTTACTCATTGTATGGCATTTTAGTGAATTTTATGAGATTATTCTGCTACCCAAAGAATGAGGCCCCATCAGAAAACAATGCGCAGAACTCCTGAAGTCAATTTTTCTGTCTGAAATAAGATCATTGTGTGGGCAGTTTTGGAGTATTCCCACTGTGTGCTGCTAAGAAGATAGGGTTTAGTGAGGGCTCTCGGTTATAGCAGCACTATCTCATTCTGAGACAATCACTCCGGCTCCTGTTGGTGCTTCTGTCATGAACAGAAGGCAACCAAAGTCAATGGGACTCATTTTGATGACAAGGCAGGAACCGCTAAATGCGCCTTTACAGCCATCGCTCCTGGATGCGGAGCTGGAATGACGAAATGCGAGGAAGAAAGATGGACGCCTCTGCTGCAACCCCTGAGAGCTGTACTAGCCAGAGCTCATCTGTTGAATGAGTCCCCCTCCTCCTCCTCCTCCTCCTCCTCCTCCTCCTCCCCCTCTCTCTTCACCCTCACCTCCAACTCTCCACCCCTCTGCTTTCGCACTTCACCTTGGCCTTGGCGCAATGACAGGCCCCTCAATTATCTCCACCGATTGATCGCTGCTGATTGCAATTGCCGTGAATTATTTAGACTTTGCTGAAATTGCTCACGAAAGGGGAGGGAGACCAAAAAGAGAGGGATATTGTCGACCAAATAAATTACACATTACCCACATGAAGCATCGGCCCATTATGAAAACAACAGCTGTGGAAGCCGAACTGTGCCGATCAATGAAGCAGAGCAGGGAAACGGCATCGCGCTACCTTGTGCTGTGGTAACGGAGCGACCAGCTCGGCGCCAAATCTCCGCCGCCCCTCTCCTCTGGTACATTAAGTAAAGACTGAGGAGATGTAGCGTGGAGCAGCAGACCTCCTGGGTGATGTGAGAGGAGCTGACTCTTTCCCTGGCCGGGCTGGTGTGGTCACAGCGGAGGAGAGCGGAGTGGAGCTGACTCCCTCCCTCGCTCCGCTCCCTCCCTCTCTGCCTCTCGTGCTCCTGTAGCAGAGCTGCTGCCCCCGGGCTGTAGAGGTGCAGTAGGAAGGTTTCTCTACCATTGTGGCGAGCGTGCTGCCAGGATGCTGCAGTCAGACGAAAGGGGAAGGTCTCTGCTTTGCCACAAGCGGGCCAATGTCACAGGCGTGACTGAGTGGGCGGACTGCAAGGGGAATGAGGACAGACGCTCATAGATGGCAGGAATACCCAAGCTGTGTGTGTGTGCATGTGCATGATGAAGAGCGTCTGTCTTGTTGTTTTCACGAAGGCTAAAGATGCTAGAGACTTGTCTGCTTTTTTTTTTCTAGCTCTTGTTTAGCTGCAACAGTCAGAGGATGTACGTAATTAAGTCTGTGATAATACAGTCGTTGACCCCAAGGATCATAGCACACGCGGATTCATGTGAGCTCGCATCACGCGTCGCTCAAACAAAACAGCTTCTGACAGGCGTCAGACAAGGCTGCTGCACCTTGTGTCCTGAATGCTATTTGCGTTGCCTCCAAATGTATTATCACATACATGTCCCCGGCATGGTCTAAGAAGCCTAAAGGTTGAAGGCTAGGACGGGTCACCAAGTCCATGGGCTGAGGTCGGCTGTTATTCAACTGTCTTATTTTAACCAGGTTATGTGGCAGGCGTGCAGGGGAGAAGCCGGGGCTAAGTGAAAATGCCACTCATTCCTGAAGAGTCCCTGGCCTCGTCAAGGTTAGTGGCTTGTCTTTGTAAGTTGAGGGATTGATGCATGAGCCTGTCTGGCGCTGAATTCAAAGTCCAAAGCTGTCACAGGCAGCAGCTCTCCTTCCACTCCCCCCTCCACCCTCCCTCTCTTCCTTCCCTCCCTCCCTCCCTCCCTCCCCTCTTTGCAGGCTATCACAGGGCCCCGTCCTTCCCAACTTCTTAGCAGCCTGTCCTTTTGGGAACCTTGAGCAGCCCAGGCAAGGACACAGCGTCTGGTGCAGTAAGCCTGTGCAGAGGGGGAGGCTTTACGTAACGTTCTGCTTTAAACATGGGTGTATGACTTCCCTGACACGGAGCAGTGCGGTGCAGCGCTGCACAGCTCACAGCACATGTCCCCTCGGCCCCCCCTGGACGAGGAGGGGGCAGAGAGATCCCTGCAACTTAATTATATCTTTCTCTTTTAAAAGCTTTCGTTTGAAATTAAATTTTCCCAGGCAATTAACTAAAGAGGAGTTTTCAGAATTTATGAATGAATGATGGATATATTGCACAGGACGACAGGGGAGGGAGGGAGGGAGGGAGGGAGGGAGGCAGAGGGCGATGCATATGCAGTATATGCTGCGAGGTTGTGTCTCTGAGATTTATTTCCATTGTGAAACGGGTGAAGTTCGGGGGAAATTCAGGCATCATTAAACTTTGTACCTGAGAGCTACTCTTTTATGCCACGGCTGCTACAACACTTGTGAGTTCATAGTACACCATTCTACTGTCAATATTTGGGTTATTTTCAGTGCAAGCCTGCGAACACTCGCATACTTCCACATTGCTCTGCTTTTCAGGATGGAGGTGGGGTTTTCCCACTCTCTCTCTCTCTCGTTCATTCAGCCCCACATCTTACAGGACTTGGATGTTAACTTGCTGAATGATGTTACATGCTGCACACCCCAAATCCTCTTTTTGGCCTGAACTGTAATTGTGTAACTTTTTGGCTTCTAGTGATGAGCTGAATTGTTGCCGGGCAACAAGGGACCTGTGCGGGTGGCCGTGGAGAGTCTGAGCTATGCGAGTTCAGATGGATCTGCAGCACATTATCCGGATTCCCAAAAGAGGAATGTCACTGAATCCCCCTTGAAATACCTTCTTTTTTGCATATTATTCCAGGCTTGATGATTTGTCATTCGGCTTTAACAATATTCCATTAGAGTCTGCCTTCTGAGATGCATAAAGACTGGCCTTGTAATGGCTCTGACATTACAGGCTCCCTCCACTCCGTTTGAAATTTGTCAATGAATACATAAATGACTCATTGCACTTTTCAATAAACATCTTTTAACAGACGGCGGTTAAATAAGTGGCACATCGCTAAATTAAAAAATGAATGCCCTCCCACGCCACAAAGCAAGGAGCGGGGACATTTGGCATAACCCCCGTCCCCCTCTTTCACTCAGAGTGGTCTCTTGAATTTCTGAAACATGCTGTCCTTTTGTGAAGCTCCAGCCCACTTTCAAATCCATTAGTGAGGTGGCGTTATTCAGCGGCTCCTCACTGGAGCTGGGTAAACAGGCCGAGAGGCTGTGGTTCAGACTTACAGCTCTCCCATAACTGTGTTAGGAGGCGCACAGTAGCAGAGAGGCCATTTGAGAGGAGATGGAGAGCACTGGGCTGATGACTCGAGGCAGCCGTATGACCTATTACTTTGGGAAAATGGACTGGTGACCAGAAGATTGCTGGCTCATACTCTGCTCACCCTCTGCCCTTGAGCAAAGGCAATTAACCTGGATTCCTCCAGTAAATATCCAGCTCTAGAAATGGAAAGAGATGTGCAAGAGTGATAATCGTGTAAGTGACTTTGAATAAAAGTGTCCACTAAGCAGGAAGATTAATACAGCTAATAGAATCATTGCTTGTGTTTTCAAGTTATCAAGGACCCAGGACTGCTGAACATGTAGAGGAGTACGTAGTCACCCCTCCTCCCTCCCCTCCGTCTTTGTGCACTCTTCCACACGCGCTCATTCACAGACTTCTCTCTTTTCCCTGTAGCTTTAAGGCTAAAGCATGACCTTGACCTGATTGCTCAGGGGCTTTTTAAGTAACTCTCCAGAAGGAGATCCAATCATATGACACCCTTCACCCAGCCTCACCCCCCGATCCTCTCTCCTGACCTTGTATGTCTATGAGGATGAGGGGGGTGGAGACACCATGCAGCTGCAGGGGCTGACATTCAATTGGGTAATCGCCCCAAGGTCAAACAGGGTCAAGGTCGTGTCAGAGAGAGCGCTGTGGCTCCAGCGATCGCCGTCACTGTCTGAATTTGGGAATCGCCGGCCACAAGTTTCCGCCTGGTTTGACTGTGGTGACGAAGTGAGCAGGTTTAGTCATCCTCCCAATTCTTAATCACTGATACCAGCATATGTCAGGGAAAGGTTGTTCCATGTCCAGAGTGATTCATGTCCAGAGTGAGCTGGCTGTTGGATTTGTGTTATTGCAGTTGCCTTCACTCACTCCCTACAGCTGCCCCGCTGTTTTAAACCACGCTGGCTCACTGTCTCGCTTCAGAGCACGCCACTGTCTCTGCTTCAGAGTATTTTTATGCTAGTACGTTAACATTTCTGCCCCCTGGATATGTTTACCATATGGCTGGGTAAATCAGGACCCCCGGCCCACTTTGTTATAACATGCAATCATACACCCAAGCCAAATGTCAGTCTTTCTACATGTGATTTAATCACTTTTCACTTCTTGGATTCTGGATATTGCGCTAGGCTTCGTCTTTAAACTATAGTTGTGGAATTGGAGAATCAGAGGGAGGCACTGTTTCCACCAGATCTTTTTTTGTTGGTTGCTGACTATTATCATTTTTATTATTTTCACAATTAATTGATTAATCGTTACGTCCATACATTGTCAAAAAATTATTTAAAAAGCTGAAATGTTTGACATTTTAATAATATTATGAATACACTAGATAAACAAACTGACTTCAAAGGACAACACAATTTTGTACTATTTTACTTGTTTATTCAGTTATGTAAATATATAAAATACATTATTCAGAGCTTGTATTATCACCTGATTAATGTGGTATTTACTTTCTGAGTTTGAATTTCTTTTTCAAAACTCCACAGTGCACCTTCAGTAGATTATCAAATTACTGTGGTTGGCAACAGATTTTCTTTCGTTCACTAATCGTTGCAGCTCTCATCCGAGTGATACACAATGTCATGTACCATTTAAAAATGCAGATTGGAATGGACTGAAATAGAATTCAGTAAACCAAAGTTAGTCGACATTTTGTCAGGTGATGAAGAATAACCGGTGATGTCATCAGTAAAACCACTGTAAATACATATCTTAGTCGAATTAAAGGTTAACCCGCCCCTGATATAAATGTAATACTGTATCCGACATGAACACAGGGTCTCGGGAACCTATATGACAAAGCAAAGACTAATTTCCAGACTTGTTGTCACAGAAATGTCCTCTTTCCTCACTCTCTGTGGAGCAAAGTGTCATTAATTCTCAAATGCTGTGCCGCCTATTTCATCGTAGTGTTATTAGAAAACAGGCAGGGACATGCCAGCTGTAATAAAACAGTTCTGGACGGAGTGTGGCGTTATACAAGAATGTTGTCATTGTCAGGATGGACGGAGAGGCGTTGGCAGAAGATCCAGATGAGCATATGTCCTGTATCGATGATATATAAAGAACTGTTTGTTCTGAGTGTTCTAACTTTTTCATTTTTCCTCTTGTCTCGACAAATATTGCCATTCTAATTCGGTGCTTGTTTATCAGGCGTTTCATTATTATCTCGGATGGCCCCAGTGGGAATCAGACTCCAGATCCTGGTATTGTTAGCGCTGTACTCTCCCCTGTGGTCCCAACACTTCATAAGCTCCCTTGATTGTGTGCAGAGACCTGTCTTATTAGACACAACTAAAATGAAGGTGATCTCCTGCTAGGATTTGACATTTAAAAATCAGACATCAATTGCTGCCCGCGTGGATACACCTTTAGCTCACACACACACAGACACACCAAACACACACACACACAAAGGAGCCGACAGGAACCTGTAGCATGTACTTGTTGGATGTTGACTTTTTCAGCTGCTCTTGTATAACTGCATTATGTCCAAAGAGAGCAGCACGACAACCCGCTAACTCATATGTCACTCTGTGTTAAGCCTTGTTTGGGTTATAAAAGGTAATGGAAGCTACAGTAAAGCTTGTATAACGTGTGAGATCTCTCTTTTTTTTTGCATGCACACACACCTAGGGTGAGCGCAGGAGCGGTGTGCTTGTGTAACTGTGTTTACACGTCTGGGGCTGGTGCTGGCACAGGAGCCAGACGAATGTGGTTTATCCAGGGCCTCTTTCTCTCTAAGCCACCTTCCCTTCCATTCAGCGTTGACCTTGGTGCTTATGAGGAGGCAGGGCTTGACCTACATCCACCCCCTTAACTGGAACTAGAACCTCCACCAGCCCCCGCCGAATAAAGAGACCTGACACCCTATCCCGCTTGCTCCACCAGCCATTTTCTCTCTGTCCCTGGACCTATTCGCTGCACTTTACACATGAAAGTAAGAAACAGCGGAGCTCCACGGTTTTTGCAGCGTGTCTGGCAGCAGAGAAAAGTGGAGCAGCGGGCTCCATGACTCGTCTCTGAGGCACCAACATGTCTGTGTGCACTGGGTCACCATTAGCACGCAGGGGCTTAGCACCGGGCTGGTGAGAGTTTAGCGGCAGGTCAACCCTCCTCTGGTTTTTAAAGTGGTGTGTCAAACTGTGGCTGATGCAAATGAGTACACACGCAAACACATGTAGTCGCTAGCATCTGGTGGGACTAATGTTTGGTGCGCGAGCAAACTGTGTGACACTGGGGTGCTAACATAAGGCACGCTAATATTCTGAGAGCCATTTGACAGTCTATTTGTAAAAGGTTTGGGTAACCAAATTTTTGGGATTTGCGTACATGAGTCCTGCTGTGGTTTCAGGAGGGCTCAGATGTGTAAAATCATTGTGACACGTAGCGAGGCGTACAAAGCTGCTGCTTTTTGAGCTCACCCGATTTCACTTTTTTAATCAAAATATTCCTTAAAGGTCATCAATTTTACACACTGCCATGTGTTTGCAGGTCTTGAGGAGTACTACTGCATATGTGAAAAGGTTGATGTCACTCAGTGGCTGAGTTGCATTGTGGGTAATGTAGGTGACAGGTTGAAGAATGTGGAATAAAAAAGGTGATACCTCTGGTTCTGCTATATCGATTTTGATCGTTTGTTTTTAAACGGTCCATAATGAGTCCAACAGTGTTATGGGAGTGAGACGCTAGACCAGTTGACTCGTTTCAAAACCTGGTGCCTACATTACCCACAATGCAACTTAGCCACTGAGTGACATCACCAGGGGCAATTTATCATATTACAGATTCTATGCTGCATCAGAGCCAAAAATAAATTAACTTATACCGCATTTGGATGGAAAAAGAAACCCTGATTGGTAAAATCAGAAAAACACTGAATTTTGCATCTAATGATCAGCTGGGCCGAGTATCAGTCAAAATATAGTACACAGTACACATGTTAATATACATATAATGTACTTTTATTTGTATTTTTGATACTTAATTATGTTTACAGCCAGAAAATTATGTTGGATACTATCCAAGATGACATTGGATAACTTTACTTGGATACTACATCAGATACTTTAAGACTTTGACTCAAGTACTCAAATTACTGTGGGTGACATTCACTTTCACCGAAGTTATATTTTAAAACGATGTCTTTACTTTTAGTCACCTTTGACTGTTAGGGACTTTTTACAACACTGAATGCAATCAATATAATTGCTCTCTTTTAAATTCAGAGCTTAGTCTGCAGCGGTGCCAAAGACCAAAAGTATAAAAGAAAACGGTAGCACGCTGCAGCTGAAGTAGTATTGTTCAGTTCAGTAAGTCTCTTTAAAGGTAAAAGGTTTTTCAAAGGTAATAATTAAATGTCACTCTCACTGTTACAAATATAGCTCTTGAACAGAAGCTAAACAAAGGTTGCTAAGCGACACCGAGGCGGTGAGTGATGAGTGATGATTTTTGGCTGCCGCATTAATATTTAAATTAGCAGTCAAAGGTGTGCGTTGATTAGGTATTTCACAATGGCTTCCGAGCAGGAATCCGACAGTGATACAGATGGCAGAACAAACTATCTGTTTTTATAAATGAATGAAAGTCTCAGCTGTTGTCGGAGGAACGTGCCTGTCGAGGAGAGCCGCGCTGAATGTATGGACGGATTACAAAAGCAATGCATGAGTGAGCGCGGCTTAATGAGGGAAGGGTTTGCATGAGAGCGCCGTGCGTGATCTGAGATATATCATGAGCTGTCCTATCCCCACGCAGAGGCATTCGAGGGGGCCAGTGTCATGCTACCAGGCATTAGGGCAGCTCGGCTCAGCTAGCCCCGTAATATCTCCCTCAGCCAAGAACGGCTCATAATTTTTCTGGCTGGATGACATGTCATACCTCCATGGGTGTTAAATGACTGCAAAAAGCAGTGTGTACGTCTGCGTTAAAATAAGGCAGAGGATCCCATTTAGCATTCTGAGTAAGACACGAGATAATGGCCACCGAGAAGACGAGATGTAGAAATTAGGTGGTGGGGTGCACTGTGGATGGTGTTTAACCTCAGGAGCAGTTGTTGTATCAAGGCGTGGGAGGGGTTTTACCAAACATACAGCGAGCCAACTGATAAGGGTTGCCTCTAATTCGAAGGCCACAGGAACGCATCGCTAAAACGCAGGGGGGCCATCACAGCGAAGCATCTGAGTGGGTCATTTTTTAACTTCTTTTCTTCCTTTGTCTCCCTCCCTCTCTCCCTTTTACTGTCTCCCTCGATCATGCTCTGCAGAACTCCTTGCACGATCTTAGGGAGGGGAGAGAGAAAAAAAAAGAAGAAGAAAAGTGGGTCAGGGCGACCTATTTTTTTTTCCCACAGTTCACGGAGGCAGAGGGTGGCGGTGTTATCGTCAGTTAGACGAGGAGCAGGGCCTGATGGGGAGGCAGGGCCTTGTCGCGAGACGCAGCCACTCAGAACTGGGTCAGCGGCAGAGGCTACGTCTTGTAAACGGCTTGTCATACTGGGGAGAAAAGCTGCAAATGAACCATAGATTATACGCCCCAAGCTGAGCACTGAGGTCTCTCCTCAGTCCCCAGCCCCACACTTCAAAAAACACACGCACATATAAGCCTTACAGTAGTGCAGGAGTCTCTGAAGCACTGCCACCTCCTATAAGTTCCTCTCTTCCCCTCTCAGTCTCCAGTAATAGCGTTTGATTACTGCAGTCAGACCTGACAGGCTCAAAGCCCGAGCCACACACACTTTTAAGTAAAGGATCCTTTCACATTTCTCTCCCTCTCTCTGACACACGGGTTGCTGTTTGCTAAATATAGTCCGCTTTCTCCCAGATTTGCTCGACTTTATTCAGGTCAGGTTATTTACTGTACCAAGTTCAACTGTGGTTTAGAAATGAGCAATACAGATGCTTATTCAGCTGCAGTGACCTCTTTGCATATCATCTGTGCCAAAGCCAGACATGTGAATACTGAATAGATAATATGCTTACATGATCCCTCATGAGATATGATTATTTTTTTCTGACCAAAAAAAAAAGACTTTTATTTAATTCATTCTGGTTAACTTTTCAAAGGAACCTCAGTACCGCTGCAGTGCCAGCTACACCGACTGAGGGTTGATATTATGTTAGAACAAGAATTAGTGGTAGGTCAGATTAGCTCATGTGGATTTTTGGCAGGTTGCCCTCAAGCCGCGGGGAAGATATAATCCGCGGCCACCATATATTTTTGATATTGATTTCAAATGGGTCTGTGCCACGGCTCGTTGTTTCACATCCTTTGTGTCTCCGACGGACAAAGCGGGATAAACACCGGGTTTGATCTCCTCCTCACAAATAATTGCTGTGGCTGTTGCATTGAGCTAAGACCTTAGACTTGAATATCGGGGCTTATTCTTGCATCGGGGTCTGCTTATGGAGCGATGCAATTTTCAGGCGGTAGAGCTCACTCGTATTTCACTATGTGGAACAAATCTGCCTGTAATGAATCTCCCAGGACACTGTGGTGTCTCCACAACCCAGCCTGCTTTTTGGCTCTTCCTGCGGGGGAGATCTATAGTGGGCCTTTTTAATATTTCAACACACCCATCTCCCTGATATGAAAACTAGATTTTTTTCGTGTTTGATGGGAGGGATTTCACTCCAAATAAGCACACCCTTCGTTAGAGTTTTTTTTTCTCTCCACCAGTATCAGTCCCGACTAATGCTAATCATATTGGTTTCGCTCCGTGTAAAAACAGCCTTATTAGCAAAGGTGTCACACTAACAAACATAACATAATATCCCGAGGTGGGGCTAAACATGGCGGGGGATCGGATTAGCAGCAAGACTCCGGTTAGTACACACACCCGGCTCTCCCCGGTGCCACAGCTCCCGAGCACTGCCACTGCCGGGCAGCAGACCTGTCTAATGTTATTCTTAGCCCCAGAACTTCATGTCTCTGCGCGAAAGCCCCTTAACGCTAATTGAGGAGACTGCTCATGGCTCACGTCGCTCAACAACAGCCTCTGAGGGGGTTTGTACGTGTTGCCGTCTGTCTTTCTATGTGTGTTTGTTTGTGTGTGTCTGTGTGTGTGTTTGTGTGAAGGTGAGGCATGCTGAGCTGTAAACCAGTCAGAACCAGTACTTGGCCACTCCAGCCAGTGTTGTGTCGGGTTGTTTTTTTTTTTACGATAGGGAGCCACAACAGTGCCTTTAGCAGATGGTTTCCAGCAGGCCTGCGTATGACATGTGATAACATTACAGTTTGGAAAGGTCAGGCATGAAGAGAGCCAGTAGGAGGGCTAGACCGGTCTCAGAGTGTCCAAACCTCCAATACAGTCCCGCGCTCACACACTGTTACGGAGTGTACGAGCCTTATGTTCAAAAGAAAAGGCCTTTCATGATTTTTCAAACACCCAGTATTGAACACATTGCTAACAAGGCAATGCAAATATTTACTGTATTACTTGAACCTTGGTGGCCTGAGCTGCAGTCACAGGGAGGGTGCCGCAATATTTGCATACTGATAAAAGCCGTCTTTGTTGCTTTTACAGTAGACGACGCTCAGTAACTCCAATGCAGGAGCAGTCGACGCTGCAGCGCCAGACTTTGGACTGTGGACCACGGTGTTCTCTTTAAAAAAAACAGAGGTCTTCTTTTGGACCCAGCAGGTCATCATCAACCTGTCAAAACACTGGCTCCGAGGCGCCGCCCCCTCTCTTAGTCGGAGGACCTTGATTGGCCGGTAGGCCGACGCTCATCCTTGGAACAGAGGCTGGGGTGTTTGTGTTGAAGCTACAGGTCACTGTGTGCCAATGGCTCAGAGCGGAGCGCGGAGGAAAAACAGTCTGGAATTTCCTTGTATGTAAACAACACCTCAGGAGTGGATGGACATCTCATCACACAGGTGTATTCCATAAATCCCCCCCCCACCACCACCACCACTTTCTTGAAATGGCACAGGGCTCGTGCATGAAGGAGGAGGAGGAGGAGGAGGTGGTGGTGGTGGTGGGTTAAAAATAAATCTGCACAGGCCGGTCAGACATTTTGAAATTCTGTTTCTATCTCAGTCTGATAGAGAGGTTAAAGATACAGCATCCTGATAAATCTCTTCCCACCAGGGGGAACAGATAAGGAGTGGCGTAGATTGAATAAAAGAGCTGAGGAGAAAGGGGGAGGATAGGTTGGGGGGGGGTGGGAGGAGGGCTGAGATGTCTATCAGGCCGCGTGAAGGTTTTTTTTTTTTTTTTTTTTTGTCTTGCAGATCCAGTTCAAGGGCGCCCGCAGGCGAGGCAGCTCTCGCTCTTGCCGTGCCAACGCTGCCGCTCAAGGTCATATGAGCCAGCCCTGTGACATTAAAGAGGAACAGGAAAGGGGAACGGGGAGGGGGGCAGAAACCATCAACCACAGACATGCACACACACACACACACAGACACAGGATTGAGTCGTAAGGGGAAAAGTAGCCTTTAACTCCGTGAATCGCTCCTGCGACTTTCTGCACTGGTGTCTGGGTCTACAGTGGATTTTGTTAGGGCAAGAGCTTTTTAAGGGCAGTAATGAGAGTGTCTTATTCTCTCTGCACAGAGCCAAGAGATGCTTGGCTAACTGCTTTGTAGTTGCCAGCCACGCACATACACACGCGCACACAAATACTGCCTGTGTGTGTGTGTGTGTGTGTGTGTGTGTGTGTGAAAGAAAGAGAGAGAGAGAGCAATGGGGAACGATGGAAGAGCGAAGAGTCACAGTGATAAACCTCGGGGGAGGGAGGTAGAGAAGAGAAAAAAGGTCTTAAAGTTATTTAAAGGGACAGTGAACCAATGGCAGCCGCTTCCAGATCTTCCTCAGTTGAGGCCTGAGACTAAAGTGTGTTTTTATCTTAGTGGAATTTCACCTTTTTTGACCAGTGAGCCCTCACTCCAAAGAGCATGCACTGCCTTACAGGCAGACTGTAGTGTACTGCATCAGCAGGTGGTTTCACGTAGAAGAAGATTTGTAGCCACAGGTGCACGTGTTTAATGTTTGTTACTGTTATTGTAGGTAGCAGCTGCAGCTAAATGGCCGCAATGTGATGGAAACAATTTTGGTACAGTTACTCAGCATTTTAATTATGTCAGGCCTATGTTATCCAGTACACCCAGTGGGTTCCTGAAGTGCTCATTTGAACACCAGTGAGTCAGAAATATACTTGGGGTGAAGTCAGAGGCGATGCAGACGAGAGACAACAGGCCTTTCAAATGTTGATATTTTCACATTATAGTAGGAATAGTACAGTTTCCATTTAGCCGCTTCAGAGTAGAGCTCAGTCAGTCGAAAGAAAATTACTTGCCGATATTTTGATAATTGATTAATTGCTTCAGTCCTTTTTAAAGCGAAAGGATCAAACAGTTACTGGTTCCAGCTTCTTAAATCAAACGATTTGCTGCTTTTCTTTTTCATTTATGACGGTAAATGAAGAGTCTTTGGTTTTGGTTTGACTGTTGGTTGTACTACAGAAGCAATTTGCAGACGTCACTTTGGGCTCTGATGAACATTTCTAACAATTTTTGAACTACACAATGAACCATTAATGAAAATAATCGTCGGTTCCAGCCCTACCTCAGCGTCAGGCTCCTGTTGTTGTACTTGCTGGCTCACTGTCGCACTGTCAATGGCTTGCTGGGACACTTAAATAAATCGGTAATGCTATTAGCAACACCTGAACTTTTCCTACCATGACACGTCAAAATGTCTGTGTGAAGAATTGTGTAATATGTTATTTGTGTATAGATTCATTATTACTCAATACTGATGTCTTTTTTGGATTGATAAATGATGAAAAAATGAAAGACAATCATGACAATAATCATTGTTTTCAATGGGAATTTGCCAAATGGCTTTTCATGTGTTGCTCTTGGATAGATACCATGAAGTCATCTTAAATATTGTTAATCAGTAGCTATTTTGTACAAATGTGCTTAATCAGTAGCAGTCGCAGTTTTGTTACCTGTTTTGGTGTCATAGTAACAGAAGGGAGCTCATGACTGAATACCAACCAGGTAGTATACAGTATCCACTGGCTGACTTGCTCGTCCACTTTTTTGTTTACATTGTAGTCATGTGTCCATCGGTCACATCAGGTATCGGCTTGCAGTGCCCATTACATTGTGACTGCACAGTGTCTCGTCCCGTGACACAGCTGTTCGTATCAGCTGCACTTTAAAGCATCAGGGTGGTGTGGTGAGTTTAGAGCCCGACAACCTCGATTCAGGTCTGTGTTTTTGGGCAGCATATTGTAAGTTTGTACCGTGCTGTCATTAAACACTGTACCACTATCAGCTCCAGCCCAGGGGCCCGGCTGTCGAGCTGACTCTGACCTCTGACCTC
Organism: Lagodon rhomboides; assembly: GCA_039737535.1. Lineage (NCBI taxonomy): Eukaryota > Metazoa > Chordata > Actinopteri > Spariformes > Sparidae > Lagodon > Lagodon rhomboides. The sequence goes on from CM077795.1 coordinate 16,750,768, forward strand.
CCTGTGTGAAGAGGATTTTCCTCAATATCACATTATTAACAGAACCCAGTTATTATTAAATGCAGCTGTAATTAAGCAGTGTGTATGTTTTTTTCCCCCTAGAATAGCATAGTTATTACTGTCCAAAGTCAGAAATGAGAACTACCTTGTCATCTGCGATTGTAGTCAATACACGATGAATTGGAAAAGCCGCGCAAGGTGAAGGTAATTGGGATGATTTTTGGACAAAGATAAGACAGTGTTTTCTGGAACAGAGCTAATAGCCTCTACTATCATCTAAATTTCCTTGTAGATGTAAAAGTACAGGCAGACGTTGTATGAGTCCCCAAAGTCAGTCAGGCCGCTAATGGAGCTGCTTCAGGCTATGCATCAATATGACATCACAGATTACAATCTTTAGACTTTGGGAGCACTTTAGGTACTTTCAGTGCTGGAAGAACGGAGCAAGAACTGGCCGACAAAACACTGAGTCATTATAATAACAATCACAGAGATGGGTGGAGTCGCGCACTGATACAGCCAGAAATTACTCAAGTATTCCCAAAGGGACTCGTCGTGTCTGCGGGACTTGATAGGGATGTTACATGACCTTAATGAACTTTAGAGCATCACTTATCTCATACAGTATCACAGCATTTCTCTTCCTATTACATTAGTCCAAAGTGCAGGATTGGATTGCAGTGGGGTTTTTTTTCTTTTTTATCAAAGTCACATTAATTTGCGACGCACGTGTCATTTACGTTGATTTCAGAAAAAGCAGTTGAAATGCTGAAACTCTCCGCTGCCTGTCAAAGTAACCAATGTCAGTGTCAGTCAAGGTACCAGTGAAGCTTCAAGCTACAGCGATAGATGGTGTATGATGTCATGTATGTTTACACCAAAATTGATATTAAGCTACCATTAACGGTATAATACGTAACATTTCTGCATTATAATGTAGTGTACTCAAGGTAACATTGCATTTGATTTGGTGGCCTGTTGCAATAAAGTCTGGGAGAGAGTCTGAGAGTGAGGCAGGAATTCAGTGAATGTGACTAAACGTGGATAAAGCATTACCTCCTCTGTAAACCCGTCTTTCTTCCTGAGTCAAGTCAGAACGATTTCCATCTTCCGTCTTTTCGTCTTTTTCTCATCATCTCTCATTAACCCACATTACTTCACAGCCTTCAAAGGATAGCATTTGTTGATGTTTTTGGGGCTGCAGAAATGAGTCATAAAAAGCAAGAAATAAGTTAGCATTTGTGCACCTCCAGTTCCCTTTTTCTCAAACTCAAGGTTTTTTTTTTATTTTATTGGCTTACGGTTAAATGCCTGGAAATAAGGTATGTTTCACATTTTGTTCTACAACCTGAATTTGAATGTATAAAAAGTTTTCTTGAATTAGGCGGTTCCTAACAAGTGGCTAAATGAGCGGCATTAGTTGTCGGGGACATTAAACGCCATCACGTCGAACACAGAGACTCATCTACTCACTAGTCTGTCTTCACAGGAGAACTTAAGTTGAAAAAAAAATTCTTACATAACTTTACAAGTTGTAGAAGGATCAATTTATAGGCAACCATGGCAATGCTAACTTCCAGGTTAGTTGACTGAGAAACCCCTAGTGGAAGAAACGACACACAGTGCTCTTAAACTGCCCCTACAACAGCGAGGAACGGCGTGTTACAGGGATTAGTAACTGTAATGATATTAATGGGTTTCAACCTTTACACTGTGCTCATTACTGGAAAAGAAGTAATCACATTTCTGTAACGTGTTAGGTGCGTTGACCAACTCGGCTATAAAACGGTTAAGGGGTTTATACGTTGCCACAGACTACAGAGAGGAAATGAGAGTGTTGCTACCTTGGAAAAAGTCACTTCCAGTGATGAATAATAAATTGACATTCAAATTGCAGCAGAGAAAGTCCTTTCTGTGAGGGTTGCTCAGGGGATTTCAGTGTTTATCCCCGTTGCATGCTCTAACTATATTAATGTAACAGGGTATTTTTCCCTCCGCCTCCGTCCGCCCTTCCATTTTGTGTGTGTGTGCCGGCTGACCGTCCAGCAGGGAGGACGGGTTTACCCCAGACACCTGTAGCCAAGTGAAAATCTTCCCCTGGGGTAGAGGAACATATGTATCCAGCCTGGATGACATCTAGCCTAAGTCTCTATGAACTGTACTTTCTACTCAGACAGGATTTACAGGATAAGTGTCCCTCTCTCTTGTGACGCAATCCTTTTGAACACTAACCACTCAAAGCTGGATTTGAAGCTCCACTGAACCCTGATGAACTTTGACATTTAAAGTGGAACTGAGGAAGAAAAGGGTGTAGAGAGAGTTCCCCCTCACCAGTTAAAACCCCGCCGAGCGTCCCCTCCGGGCCCCCCTCGGTCACACCTGTTCATCACCCAGCTGGCGTAGGACCATTTTGACTCTTTCTTTTGATTAAACGGAAAAGCATTTAGACTAAACAATCAATAGGTACAGGCTTGAGTCCTGAATTGCCGGAGCATAAATCTTCCCGGTGCCTGGCGTGGAGTCGTCTCTGTATCATTTTTGCTGATTAGTTTTCCCATTACTCAAAACAGATGTGTTCGCTGGTGATGAATGATCCAATTATGGGATATTTGTCACCCATTTGATATCTGCTGCTCGTCTGCGAGTGTAAAGAATTTTCAGCGTGGCGCTGCCCCCACAGTCCACAGTCCACAGTCCGCTGTGGCTGGGGACGTGTTGACCCGGCCTTTGGATCTGTTTAAATGGCCAACTGGCCGTTACACAGAGCTTGCCCTGTGGTGTTTTTTCTGTCCCCGGGAGCACCCGGCCATTTCTCCCCGATCATCTCATCAATCTTGCGCTCATACATAAGAGAGGTACTCCACTCAATACTCGGCACTCGTTTCCTTCTGAGATAAGAATAGTTGCCCCGTCGAAAAAAATGTAATTTAACTACTCTATCCTCAAAAGCCTCTGCTGCCCCTCCTGATGACATGTCTCACATTGTAGTCATACATGTCTAAACTGTAGTTGACCCCCAACTGCTCCACACACACGGACACACACACACACACACACACACACACACACCAAAACAATACACAAACACTCACAGCTGAAAGGATTCATGTACACCCCCCCGTCCCCCCCCTCTGTCTGTGGACAGTAGGCTGATTCTGCAGCCTCCCTCCCTCCCTCCCTCCCTTCCTCTCTTTCTCTCTCCTGCTCTGCTGTGCTGAGCCGTATGTGTGTGTGCGTGCGTGTGTGTGTGTGTGTGTGTGTGTGTGTGACAGCTGCCTAATTGGGCATTCTCCCCTCGTCGGAGCGCCTGCCTCTCCTCTCTCTCCTCTCTCTCCTCCAGCCTGGGCCGGGGCTGCTGACGAATGGCAGCGGATTACAGATGAGGACACGGTGACCCGCCTGACCTTGCTGCACAGCCGCGGGGGAGGGAGAGGGGAGGGGGGGGGGGGGGGGGGAGACAGAGCGCTAGGGGTGGGGCGGACGGGGTGCTGGGACTGCAGAGGGGGCGGAGTGGTGGGGGCGGCGGTGGGCATAGGTGGAGGAGGAAGGGGGGGGGGGCGGGCAAGTGGCGTCAGGTCAGCGGAGGATGAGGTCGAGCGAAGGTGGGCGAGATATTGGGATGGGGGGGCAGAGGGGGTGTTTGCCAGGTGGCCGGGCGGGCAGGCGGGTGATCAGGCGAATGACAAGAGTGTCACATGACAGCACCTCCCTCCCTCCTCCACCCGTGTCAGTATGTCAAGGGCGCGAGCCCCCGCTGGCAACCGCCACTGCGGCATTTTCCCCCCACTTTTATTTATATATTTATTTCCTCTCCTCCCCTTCCCCTCCTCTTCTACTTCTTCTTCTACTTTTTTTTTTATGTGTTTTTATGTGTCTATCAGATGAGCAGCTTCTATATGACTGCTGGCTTGCCTCCACACACCCCCGGGCCGCGATGTGGTCGGTCAAAAGGAGGCGGCAGATCCTTGAGTGTGGTGAATTTTAATTTCTGTGCGCACTGTAGATATTTCCATGCCCCCGCCCCCAACCCCCCCACCTTCCTGCTGTGTGTGTGAGACTGCCAAGGTGAGGTTGTGTCCTCTTGTTAAGAGCGATTAATGGCACTCGTTATGTACATAATGAAATATCCCTGCTGATGCATAGGGTGGCGTTGTCTCTCTCTCTCTCTCTCCCTCTGACACACACACTCCTATCGCCTGTATATGTGTATGTGTGTGCGCGTGTAACATTGAGGACGCTTTGTTACAGCCCCCAGGCAACTCTGGTATGTGTTTGATATGGTGTAGAGACCCCCCCCCCCCTCTTTTGTAAGCCATCTCTCCAAATAGAAAAAGGACGGGAATTAAGGCCCTGTCAATTCAGCCGAGTTTGTTCCTCTTTTTTCGCTTTAGATGCGCACAACACTGCAGCCCCCTGCGTGACATGTGTTCTGAGAGATAGAGATAGGTGGCTCACCACCGATTCCCGTTTTGACTGGCGGAGTAAATTTAGATCTAATCTTCTTGTGTGTGTGTTCTTTTATAGCCTGAGAATGTTCACCTAACATCAGCTTTTAAGTTGACCTTGTTGTGTTGTTTGCTCGTCTGAGGCTCGTGCGCTTATGTGTGTTTCTAGGACGTGATGCCGCCGGCTTCCCTATAGGTTTTTTATTTTGACCTCGTGTGTGTTTGCCTGTGTGTGTGTGTGTGTGCGCGAGCGCGCTAACACCATTCAGTGCCTGAGTCAAGCTGTGCAAGCTCTTTTAATCCCACGCCCCGGTGCACGTAGGCTTGATTAGTGGCAGCAGTTATCTGTGCAGAAGACAGCCCGCCCTCCTTTAGCATTTGGTCAGGTCTGGGGCACTGGGGGGGTGTCAAGTCATGAGAAAGGTGAACGAGGAAGGAGAAAGGCAGAGGGGGGGGTGGTGGCGGAGGGATGGCGAGAATGAGGGAAGAGGGGAGGGCTGAAGCCTGATTAGTATTCTAAAGGAGCACTCCTGCCAGTAGAGCAAATTGATTACTGCACTTTACCTGTATCAGCCTCCACAGCTAAGGATGACAAGGTACAGGAGCATGATGTGTGTCTGCGTTCACCCCCCAACCACAGCAGAATATGCGTGTTAGCGTTTGGCTTAGTGTGGCTCTTTTTGTTACTGTGTAGAGAACTTTTTACTCCGTTTAGCAGCAGCAGATAGTTTTCCCTGTCCTCTCCATCTCCTTCATTACAGCGAAGTAATAGGCCAGTTGCAGTTGGGTGCTGGCCTTGTCTATCTCTCTCTGTCTGATTTAATAGTCAATGACTGACTGAGGGAAGACAGACTCATTTCCTGCGAGCCTTGGCCCTGCGCTCGTCTGCTTTTAGGCTGACAGTCGGTGTGTGTGTCTCTTGGTTACAGTAAAGGCAACTTGATCAATTTCAAAGCAGCAACAAACCTTGCAACATTTTATTAATCTGTTATCCTCTTTAATAATGTTAATTTTTATCACACTGTTCATTTAGAATCTTGGGTTCACTTCTGGTCTTCAGGCTGCAGAGCCCTGCTGGTTTCGAGCTGCTCAATCAGGGACTGATTACACCTGGGCTGCCAGGTGAAGGCAATTAATTGCAATTAACCTCTGCTCAGATAGAAACCAGCAGTAGTTTGAGTAATGACGGCCAGAATTCAGACCCACTGACTTGGATACAATACTTGTGTTTATCCACCCCTCTACTTTTGTCATGGCTGACTGAAGCAGATAATGTAATGGAAGACTAAAGTATTATTTTTTCAGCCCAGAACATGTGTTTCGCTGTGAAATTTTAATTCAAAGCCAATTACACTGATCGGTTCAGCTTGTCAGTTGTGCACTGTGTTGTGGCCGGCAATTTTTATATTCTCCGCTTCGGAGGGGTGGGCAATCTGGCCAAACTGTCTGCGTATTGCTATCACGACCCGTGATCTTAATTGCATTGATGCGTGATCTTTTTTTTTTTTTTTTCAATTTTGAAATCTTGTGTAGACCATAGCCAGACTTTAAAAAGTCTATGAATTTCTCTATTTGCACCATTTAAACACAAAATTGCATTAAAGATGTTTTTGGGATTTTTTGCATTTTTGCACATGTGCCTCATCCACCATGTTGCTAGCTACAGCTCACGGTGCATTATTTATAATACGTTACCCAAGGAGGAGCCAGGCTAAGTAATTCATCCAATCAGCATTGCCCTCTAATAGCCCTAATTTTTGTTACGTGGATCTGCAACATATCTTATCAGAAATACTGAAGACATTACTAAGTAACTTCTGTTACGCATCTAGGTTATGTACAAAACTTTGCTTGCATAATGTACGTGACATAACTTAAGTAAGTAAGTTAATATACCTCGCCATTGACTTTCGCCTTCACACTGGACATGAACCGCGGCCTCCCGGGTGAAAGCCTTGTGCTTGTTCGACCCAACCATCCGTCCCAGAAAATCCTCCACACACAGACTGGTCCCTCATTGTGCTATTTCATCTGACTTCCTCCTCTGCATTCACCTGAAAAGTAGCTGGTGGATGCCTTCATGATTGCCCCGACCCTACTTGTTCCCCGTCTGGCCCACATCATTAGCCCTCCATTGGAGTTGATTAAGCACATTTTTATCAGTCCACCTGTTTTTAAAAAAGGATCCAAGTGAGATCTAGAAGCAGGTTTATTATTTCACCATGAATAGGTGGTTATCACCGGTGATCTAAATGCATAGGCGAGACCCACTAACACACGCCTTTCTTTATGCACAGATAAATATTCCCTGTGAACCACACACCTGAATACTCTCTCATGTTGCTAAAATCCATTTATTATATCCATTGAGAACGGTTATTTGACTTATGAGGGTTTTTTTTTCGAATTGCACACAATCACACACAAATAGCTGGTGTATCTATGGAGGTAGTGATATAAAGAACTGGGGTAATATATACATCTTTGTGATAATGAGTTCCGGACCAAGGCGGCTCATTCACAAATACTGGACAGACAAAGAACACCTCAGACAGAGCCTCAGGTCTTGTTTTCTAGCTCTCAAGTTACCATGGTATTTTTTTAGCAAGTACTGCAGACCATACTGTGTGTTAGCTTTTAAGAATTAATGGTGAGGGGATGGCTTAAATACAAGGAGGAGGTCAAGCTCAATAAAGTGTGTGTTTTGCCCTGGTGTCTGAAAGATATGGATTTTTCTCTGGTTCAGTTGGAGATCATGGGGAGCTCATAAAGAATAGACTTGGAGCATGTGCAGAGAGAGTTTGTAGAAGATTTCACACTTCAACTAATGTATTTAACCTTGTAGAAAACTGTATTTCATGTAATTATGTGTATTTGAATACATGCTTTTACGCTTTTCTATTTTTTTGTCTTTCATATCTAGCTCAAGGATTCTGTGAAGCCTGGAAAAGGTTATGGTTCAAAGATAAGAGTCCTTCATATTGACAGTATTTTAAAGATTTAAGTCGTTTTAGGTCAATAAATCCCTTTTTTTGTGGAGATGGAAATGACTGATGACCCTCTTATATCGTGCTGCACTGATTCTTGTGATGCAGACTTTAAATGAAGTTTTTTAACTGTCTGATTTTAGGATATGTTGTATGAATAGTTTTTAAATACTGAACTATGCAGTAGTCACCAGTAGAGTTGACTCATATTGTAATTGATATGCAGTAAAATGTTTCAAAAGAAGAATTTTTTTTTATTTATGGCAGATGTTAAGCTTTATTTTTCTGAGAAATGGGAGAAGTTTCTAGTGTCAGTAATGTAAAATATTCTGTTATTGGCAGATAACTTCGTTGTGATAAGTGAAGTTTACTAACTTTCTTAGCCATTATTGCCCAAGTGTTGGTTCATGTTCTAAGCTGAGATGCAGAGTAGTGTTACAGCTTTTGTTCAACATGGGTCCCGTTAGGGTTCAGGTTAGGGTTATTTTAACAGACATTGTGATTGCTATACGAGTCTTGATTTCAGTGGGAATGACAACAACTCGCTGGAAAAATATAAAAATAATGATCTGATTTTTGCTGGGGCTTCTTTTATAATGGTAACACATTGGTGACACACTTTACCTTCATCAAAAGTTGGCAGCTTCTGCAATCTGGCCTCCCCTTCATCGTCATCATCCCTCACTCTTGTTGTTATTTCCATTCTGGTACCAAATGCGTGTAAACAAAGCTATTGAATCTGTTGCGTTATCTTTACGTTTCGGCCCCATTGAAGATTTAAAGCTGTAGCACACCTGATTTCAAAAAGTTTTTTTGTATTTGTCTTTTTGACCATGCAGAAGAAACATCGTAGCCCACAGGGCAGTGATGGCAAATATTCCATTATAACATGTGTAATAGGTGTAATGAATAGGGTTATCTGATCTTAATAATTGTTTATCGGGTGTTTTGCCTGCAGAGCAATCCTATGAGGCCTGTAATAATAACATAAGATGGCGGAGGTTGCCTGTCTGAAGCGTATGCTTGGGTCTCCTCCAGGTTGTGTCGCAACAGGGTGCAGGGTGGTACAAGGTCCTTTGGGGTTGCAGAATGGCAGGCATATTGTTTTTTTGTATCATCAGCGTCACCTAAAAACCCTTGAAGTTCAGTTAGCTGCAGTTACTTATTTTGTTTTCCTAGCACTGTTGCTCTTAACAGGGCATGTATTCATCCTCCAAGAGTTAGTATTTGTGCCATCTTCACCTTAATGCTGCATCGTGTCCCTTTTATATATTTGGGTGTTGCACAATAATAAGTTAGATCACCAGTTCAGCTTACAGATGTATAGACATGTACGCGCCACCCTCACCTAATTGCCAAGTAAGAAACCTGCATCTGAAGGTGGTGTTGGTTATGAACCTGGTTGCTTATTTAGATTCTGAGACTGTCAGAAATATTTAGAGTGAAGCAGTTTCTGTTGGTTGCACCAGCTATTGCACCGGGTCGAGTATCAGGGCCAGGTGTAGGACTAATCTTATTGAAGTCTCCTGTTCATTGGCATGTACTCAGCTCTGCCCTGCCAACTAGATTTGTGCTGCTTGAGAGATTTTCTCGGAAAAGGTTACACATAATTGTTTTATACTTTATTGGGTCAAATGTATCCAATTGATTTAAATGATTTCTTTAATCATGTTACTTTGAAATGGACCGTATTCTTACTTTAAGTAAAAGGAGAGGGGGAAAAAATACAAATTGTGTTTCTGATGATTCTAATGGAATGTCCCTTCACAACCCATTGTACCCTTTAATATCATTCTCCAATCTCACTCAGAGCATTAGGATGATTTAAAAACTAGAAAGTAGGTCAATGGGAGCATTATGAAAGGCAAAATGATAGCAGAGATATGTCCTCTTCTTTTTTTCTGTCACTTAGACCTCTGTCACACACCATATTACTTCAAACCATCCAAAATTACTCACACTTAAGAGGAAAAGAGCAGTAGTCTTTTAACCCAATGAAGGCAGACATCTTGCTGACTCACGGCAATGGCCTTCTTAGGGCTGATGCCAAGGATATTATGGAAATGATTCATTAAAGGCCAAGGTTTTCTGGTGGTTTTATCCAGCTTTCAGGGCAGCCTGACAGTGGGACATTTGATCTCAATTGCAAAGTGGCCCATTTCCCTCAGACATCACCGCTGCAGTCTGTTTCAAGAGCCGAGCGCTGCCTTTTGGCGTGCTGGCCATGGGGCAATCAGCTGTTCCTATTTCCAGCACCAGTGTTTACAAATGGAAAATGTGTGTTGTTTCGGGAGGGAAATGAGCACCATTTTGGACTGCCGATGTAAGCAGAAGATTACCTCCGAGCCCAATAGAAATGAATCAGGTATAGATTGATGGCAGCCACGGCTCATTAAGGAGGAATGTGTGTGTGTGTTTAATTGATGCAGTAATTTTCAGCCACTCAGGAAATGGCCCTTGGGTGGGTCTTCCAAATGGCACACAAATATTTACTATCGGCACAAACATTTTTATAAGCACATCCATGCGAGCCTGGGCGTGTAAGGTGAGGGGGGAAGACGGTCCCGGTGTGTGATACAGCACGGTGATATCATTAGTGCGCTGGCTAGTTTGGCTGGGTCCTCTGCCGGTCAGCTGGGCTCTGAACCGCTTAGATGACTCATCAGTGTGCATGAATTCCTCTATGCTCTCTCTCAACCCCAAGAACTCTTTGTACTGATGAGTACAGATGAAGTTAAAATCCGCCCCCGCGCTCCTCATCCAGGGCCAGATGCAGGCCAAGAACTCGAGCACTCCGGTCCCATTTTGTCCGTGTCTGAAATGTTAGCGTTCAGTCATCACGCACTGTTCCTCACATTCAAGTGCTCTGTGTAGGATGATTTTTTTTTTTTTTCCCAATGGATTGCCTGTGCTACTTAACACAAGAGGTCTGACTTCTCAGCATTTATGTATCACGTTTCCTTTATGCGCGGTGCATCCACCGGTTTCTGTGTGCGCACATGGAGGCATGTGTGCTGTGCATGACTTGTTTGGTCAATGCATCCTAAGAAGTGGGTCAGAGTGCCCTAGTTCTCATTGTGTGGGCGTGCATGTGTCTGTGTATTGCATTTCACTGTTATTTTGTCCTGATTGACTTATCTGCAAAAAACATCTTCTCGCTCGAGCTCTCCTGCTGTTCGCTAGCATGTTGTTCTCTTGTTTACCTCTCTCAAGGTGAACGAGAGCTTTTAATTCAACTTTCCTCCGGTGCACTCGTTCACTTGCGGAAGGCCCGCAACAACTGCGTTTGGTCAGGTAGCTTATGTTTTGTCTTATTTAATCATGTCAGGCCATATTGAATTTACAAATAGCGGTCACGCCGCATGTGTAAGTGAGCTCCCCCGTTGAGTATGTGCAGCGGGGCTGGGCTACAGATTACATGATATAATAGTGTTTAGGCATCGCCTCTCCTTTTAAATTCCTTTAACCTTGACTCCCCTTAAATGCAGGGAGAACACATCTGCCAGGCTGGTGTCAGACATTAGTAATACACACCGCTCGGGCAGCATTGTCACTTTTTATTAACGCCCAGAGCTTTGCATGGACACCAGCTGTTGCATCAAGTGGAAAAGCCTTGGCGGCATGAATGACCTTGACTTTAACTGCCGCTCCTTTGGCTCTTCCCCTTTTTAATTCTTTTGTTTGGTCTCATACATTTTAAATGGCTTAAATGGATTACCATTCCTGACAATGAAGGTCATTTCGGAACTACTTTTTAAGATAAAAAAAAACGGAGGCTGTATTACCAGCGAGTGTGTTCGTGCCTGTGTGTCAGTGGGTGTCGGAGTGGGTATAATCTGGAGGTCAGTGGAGGCACTGAAGGTCACATCTAAGGGGATCTAATCCGTGACATCTGTATCGGCACATTTTTATGTCAGCCTACTGGTAATTCCACGGTATCTACGGAAGTGGCTGAAAGTGCAGTGACCTTTCCAGTTCCTGGTGTCTTTTAAGTACGAGAGGAGCAAAACAGAGAGAGAGAGAGAGAGAGAGAGAAACAGATGAAGAGTCTACCAGCCAGGGGATGATGAAGCTTTCACCCCTCCCCATCACTTTCCCTCCCACTCACATATACGTGGCCGACTGTAGGGGTAAAAATCACTTTAGAATGGTGCCTGCTCTGTCATTGGCTGACATTGTCAAGGATAATGGATAATCACCACAGAAACCGTAGAGCAGCTCATTGGTGCGGTGGTGTCCCACAGTGGGGGAGGGGGGTTGAGGTCAGGCTTTTTGGGTGCCACCACCAATGAGATGACATGTTAACAGATGTGTAAGGTCATTTTCAATGTATACACCAGGGGAGATAATGTAATAGTAATGCACATCACACATTCAGAGAGAGGAAAGGAGGAGGGCTGTGTGCTTTAGGGGCTCGGTATAGAGGACAGCTTTCCACATATTAAGGTCATTTATTTGTTTACAGAGCTCTGTCACTGAACAGAACATATTTTTTCTTGCCCTTGGTGCAGCAGGTCCTTTTTAACACCAGCTCTGTCATTACATGTCTCTCAAGAGCCTGAAGGTCTCCACTTTGTTTAAAGAGTTATTTGTACTTAATGCGAGATAGTGAGGGCAGTATCTCTGTTGTATATAAACTATTACAGTGCCATGTCATCGTGTCCCCGTGCTGCCTTGTCTGCTCTGTATTGAAGTTCCTTTGGGCAAAAACATGGACAAGGTCAACCCTAATTCCAAAGGTTCAGTGCCAGCAGCAGAGAGATTAGCGGAATTTCTCATGTTGAAAGCGTGTCAGTCTTTCTTTCCCATTTACATTTTTCCTCTCACTAACTGGGGGGGCTGAATCATGGCATATTAGTCACTTTGCCATGCTACGTTGAAGGTAAACACCTGTACGTGTTTACAGTGCTGATCAAACGTGGTGTTACGGAGCATTCTATTATAATTGCGTTAAGCTCGCTGGCGGGAAAATAGCCCTAATCCTGAGCATCTAAGATTAGCATGACAGCAGACGTCAGATGGCCTGGTATGACCAGGTTGGCTTTTGTTGTTGTCAGATTTAGGTCATCAGCTTAAAAATGGCCTTGAACTGTAATTGACGCTGATGGGCCAGTCCCAGTTAAGTCATTCGATTGCATACAGTGTGGCACAGTCTGAAGAGTCTCATCGACCTTTGGACCTTTGGTTGTTAGAATTGCTAACCTGATTGCTTTCCTACTGCTACTCAGACTTAATTGTGCACTGATCAACTTAAAACGTTTAAAACCTCCAGTCTCTAATCCCAGCTCATTTTCAAGGTGGCATTAAAAGTGCTACCTTGTTGGCCTTACTGTCATGACAACCTGTGGACCTTGGCCACAGGGATGGATTTCAGCCTGATTAGAAGCCTGCTGCCTTGTTGTTTTTGGCCCTTGCTACACTGCTCTCTGTGAAGTATTTAGGCTGGTGGCTGCGTGGGTTGCCATGGCCTTTCGTCATAATCAAGGGCTGCTGTCCTGTTGTGTGACCTGCTATGTTGGTCCACTCAGCGGACACCAAAGGTGAGGACGGCATCGGGAAAGGACACGGACAGCAGCTGAGGCGAGGTGGAAACTCTGTATTAATTAACCTTTATGGGATGCGGCCAGGACTGTCGGAGGTGTCCTGTATCCACGGAAACCACGCTGACAGGGTTCAGAGCAGAGGTCTCCTAGGGCAGTGCCGCTGACACTGTCATGGCAACTGGCACAATGCTCACCCCAGTGTCACCGGTTCTGCCCTCCTGACAGTGGTGTGGTGTGACAGGTGCACCTGATCCTTAAGCCACCCCCACCCCTCAATGCACACACACAAAAACACACTTGACAGTCAAGTACAGCTTGTCTGTTAGCTGTATCCTTGCTGCGATTCTCCACTGCCTTTGTGCTATAACCATAAACACGACTCGCATTAAGCAGTTGAAATTTTGCTCTTGTTTTTTTTTTATTTTAAAATAATTCATGGAGGATTCACAGCTGGCCAGGTGTTAATAAAGAAACTGAGTAGGAACCAGGATAGGTTACACATGCTTTGTGTATGTAGAGTACGCATGTTTATGTATGTATGTATGTCATTTTCATGCTTGCATCTAGGCATGAATGCTTAAATGCTAACTTGTATGCATGTGGGTGGGTGGGTGGCTGCCGCTTTATGTAGACCGAGGGTTGCGTCGTCTGAGATGCTGCTCAAGTGCATAAGGAGCAGGAGGTAGTTGGGGAGGGGGGGGATAATCCACTGAAATGACAAGCTGCATAAGAAATTATTCACAGCTCTCACAAGGCCCTTCACTTTTGAAAGACATCGCTGTGAGGGGCTTGCAGCTCAAGACCTGAATGTTTTCAAGGTAGTGGGCTTGAATTTTCAATTTTGGATCCAATCAGGCCTAATCTACATTTGTCGTCTGTTCGGTGGCTGCAAGGGGAGAGTGCAGAGAGGAGAAGGAGCCGTGTGCAGTCAATCTGAAATGTTGCTAAGTAACAGAGATGGCAGACGAGGTGGTGAAATGAATGTGATATAGTGCTGTGCAAATCCCTGCTTCTCACACAGTTTCTCCTTTTTCTCCTCTTTTTCTCCACCCAACCATCTCTTTCTCCCTCTCGCCCTCCCTCTTTTCTCTCTCACTTACTCCCATAGGTCCCCCATGTGAGATCTGCAAAGCTGAAAGGCGCCACTGACAGAACCACAGCCAGGCCTTCGGACAGACATCCCAAACAGCCACAGCCACGGAATGTGTCAACATCTTTGTGGTGAAATCCAGCTGACTCGTTGCTTGCTACTCGCATAAGCCTGGAGCTGGGCCTTCTGGGATCCTGCAGTGTTTAAAGGCATAAAACAATGCCTGGGAGGCCCACCTGCCCCAGATTGCCTCCAACCATGGTTGCTGTTTCACCATAGTGCTGACTGTGCCTGATACAGAGAGGGATCACATCCGGCCGGTGCATCCTTCGGTCCCCTGCAGACTCGCTCTGCAATCGCCTGCCCTCTTTTTGGTATTTACTAAGTACATGCCACTGTCAACCAGATGACCTAGTGGACATTTGTTTCCCAGTAGCAGTGCTGAACCATACGAGGGGATCCTAGTATTGAACATGACTCATGGGGAGGAGCCTGGCCCTGAGACACACAAGGATTCAGCTGTTCTAACTTATCTGGAAGGTTTACTGATGCATCCAGTGGTAGCCGGGCCAGGGGCCACGGCTAGTGGAAGGTCTGAGGCTGCCCACAGCAACCAGGAGCAGGGTGACAAGGTGGGTGGGCCCTTTCAACTGCCCAACCATGGCCCCACAGCCCCCAAGGCAGGAACCAACGGGCCTACACTAGGCTCTTCGCAGCACCTGAAGAAGGCCCGTCTACTGCGCTCTGGAGCCTGGAATGATCCAGGGAACCAGCGGTTGAGTTCCCCCCCAATGGAGCTGAATGGCCAAGGGGGAGGCCTGCAGAATGGAGCACTAGAGGGGTCTCCTCACGCTGGGGAGAGCACCCTGTTGGCTTCCCTGCTTCAGTCGTTCAGCTCACGGCTTCAGAGTGTGGCAATGTCTCAGCACTCTAATAAACCTCCCAGTGAGTGCTCCTCTCCCTCCAAGGCACCACCTGCAGACAAAGAGCCACTTCCTGTGTATGGGACCGCCTCAAGCCGCTTGAAGGGCCTCATGAGGAAGAGCAAGCTTCAAAACCACAGCAACACACCTTACAGTCGCCGGGGGCACAGTCAGGATAGACCACCAGAATCCCCTCGGTCGGCGCACAGTGCCACGCCTCCATCTGCTCCTGCAACTGCTGAATCGGTGTCCTGTGCAGAGCGTCTGAAGGCTGTGGCCAACATGGTGAAAATTCGTTCGAGTCCAGCACCTTCACCCAAGCCCAGTGTGGCCTGCAGTCAACTGGCCCTGCTGCTGTCCAGTGAAGCCCATCTCCAGCAGTACTCCAGAGAGCATGCGCTCAAAGCCCAGCTTTCAGGAAGATCTGCCAGTGAGAGACTAGCTGCCATGGCAAACCAGCAGCATGGCCAGGACAAAAGGCCACCTAGTGCGGGAGGGACTGTGCCTGGCGCCCCAGACACACTAAGCTCCTTAACAACCCAAAATGGAATGACAACAACAACCACAATAACAACAACACTCCCTCGAACAGCCCTGTCCAGTCCACAGAGCCCCTCTTTGCTGCATGGCCATAGCCAAAGCTCCCCACCCACTCCCCCACATGTTCCAAACCACACTCACAGCCAAACACCTAGGGAGAAGCGAGGCTTTGACTCACGTCCAACCCGTCCCCCCCAGACATGCAGCAGCCTACTGCTGCTGCTACTCAACAACCACAACAACCAGAAGCAGCTGACCAAGAATGGGCACCTAGAGGACAGCTGTGGCATTCTGCCACCAAGCGGCTCCTCTTCAGTTACGTCGGACAGCGAGTGCTCCACCCAGGAGAGGAGCTTGACCAAGGACAGCAGTGACGCGGAGAGTTCTTACTCAAGTTGCTCTCCCATTGACCTCTCCATGAGAAACCGGGCCCATACACAAGACACGGGGCCCAAAACTACCACCCCCACTTCCACCTTCTCCTCCTCCTCTTCTTCCACCTCTACCCTTTCTTCTTCCACCGCAGTATTTTCCTCAACCCCAGTTGCGTTTTCTCCTCAAGCTTCTGCTCACCCCTCCACCACAACCTATTCACCACCCTCTACTGTTGTCTCCTCTGTTTCCACTGCTATTTCTTCGTCTTCCTCCTCCTCTATCTCTACATCCTCCCTTGACAAACTAACGGAATCTTTAATAAACAAGTGGAAGCCAGAGCCATCCGGATCAAAGGTGTCCAAGAACAAGGAGCCTGAAATGAGCCCAGACCTGAAATCCCACCCTAAGCTCACACTCATGCAGCTTCTTCTTGAGCGCAGAAATAATGAGATGGCTAGTAAAAGTAACCAGGAATTGCCACTTGATATAACTATGGCCACCATGTCTCGAGGCCAAACAAAGGGACTGGTGCCCTGGGAGGAGACCAGGACAAAAAGCTCCTTAGATAGACCTGTAGCGCCAGCCCAGCCCCTGTACCCACTTAACCGTGACCCTAGCAGTGCACTATCCCCATACTCATACCCCTCCCCCAATGTCCAGTCCAGCCCACTGGATTTGTGTAAGTCTAAAGCCTTCCCTGCTGAGAAGGCTTCAGAGCCTGCCTTCAGTGCCAGTAAACTGTTACAGAATCTGGCTCAGTGTGGCACAGCTTCTTCCTCCCCACCCATCCCCTCCAGCAAAGGGGTGGGCCAGGAGCTTGATGCCAGCAGGCCTCTTGCCCTCTTGGAAAGGCTCAATGCTCCAATCCATAGGACCACCACCACTCCTCTCTCCGACAGACCCTCGGGCAGTGGCACACCTTTCAGTCAGAAGGAAGCCTCTCCTCCTTCATCGCAGATTGAGAACCTTCTGGAGAGGCGCACGGTGCTTCAGCTCCTTCTGGGAACAGGCTCAGCTACTTCTACGGTCAACCGCAAAGATAGACCGAGTGGCAGCGGCAGGAGGAGTGTGGAGATGGCAGCGGGGTGCTATGAGAAGAGCCCCGGTGCCTCTATCATCTGTGACAGCTCCAATGGGCCCCCTTTGGACATTAAGGTCAAAACGGAGATTACAGAGGAGGTGGGGCTGTCCTCAGCCATGTCTGAGGACTCCAGTGGCAGAAAGAGACCTAGTAGCTACGAGAAGACTAGTCCCTTCTCCGATCAACAGAACTTTAAAACAGAACCACGGCCTGCAGAGGTCATAGCAAAATATGGCCTCCTCAGCCAATTGCTTAAACAACAGACTGCTACCTATTACACCAGTGCTGCGATGCAGACTGAGTCACAGCCCAGACAGGTTAAAGAGGAGCAGAGGGAGTACCCAAGCCCCAGTCCCAAGAAGAGACGCCTCTGCTCCGATCGGACTGATAGTTTGAATAATATGAGCTCTCCTCGAGCCGTGGACAATGACACAAACATTTTTGCCTCTTCTGCTGTTCAGGAAGAGCCTGCGCAGCAGAGGAGTCTGAAGGAAGAGGAGGCTCCACCCAGGAGCCCGCCAAGCGAAACCCTTACAAGAGAAAGTCGGGGCTTCAATGTGCTCAAACAGCTGCTGCTCTCTGACAACTGCCTGAAGGAGCTGTCCCAGCAGCCCCGGGGGACGCCCAGTCCTTCTGTACTGCAGTCCAATGGCAAGGCCAACGGCAGCATCCTCATTCAGCCTTCCCATAATCACAGCTTCCTCCACCTGCCCAGCTGGCACCCCCATGGTTCCCTTAACTCAGGGCTTCCGAGTAATCTCAGACCACTGCCCACCCCCCCAGCAGGTGACAGCCCTATTTGCACCCCCTGGAGCCGCCACCCGGCTCCATGGCCAGTCACTCAAAAACGGGACCCCCCTACTCTTGTCAAACAGGAGCCCGAGAGCCCTGTGCGATGGAGTAGTCAGGAGAATGAGGAGGAGGAGGAGGAGGAGGGTTGTGACTCAAACCTGGACTCTCCACGGCTCTCGCGTTCCAACCCCATCCTGTATTACATGCTGCAGAAGGGCAGCATTCAGCTGAGGAGGGAGGTGAGGGATCAGACAGAGGAGACCCAGTCTGTGATCAGAGTTAAAGAAGAGCCAATCAGTGACATGCATGCCTATGAACACAGTCTGAGCTCCACCCCACAATCACCGACCCACAACAACAAGCACAGCCATGAGAGCCAGGGGCTGAGCCAATCATCTGAATAGTTGTATCAACTGAAGAAAAAATACAAAATGGAATCGAACTCATTGACTCTTTTATTTTTCCTTTTTTTTAATGACTTGCCAAATTGGTTTGATGAGACATATAACAAAGAATGAAAAATGTTTTTTTTTGTTTTTGTTTTTGTGGAATAGAGCAAGTTCAAATTAAAATGCATACTTGCATCGGTTTCTCAATTTTAGTAAGCTAATGGAATGGTACAAAAGAGGTCTATCACAGCAAAATGTCTAATTGATTAAACCAACAGTCACAAATTTGACCTTTTCCATCAGTGATCATCATGCACCACATATTTGATTTTGTCAATTATGAAGTCCTTTACAATTTGGTCTTGGTTTACACTTAAGCTATGATTTGTATCTAAATTGTTCACATATCACTATTCCATGTCCTCTTTGTTGCCTGCCATAAAACATTTAGAAAGAACATTTCAGGCAGCATTTATTATTGATGACTCCAAAAATGTTAGCGCTCAGTTCAGTGGACATTTTATTTATTTTCTCTATCAGAACATTTTCAGATAGACAAAGTCCCATCAATTTTAGATAAGATTCCAAATGAAGTCGTTCTAGGGCGGGACACAGCGCTCTATTACAACAATGTACATGATAAATTCATTCTAAGGAGGACCTTGAAAACAATATTCACACTGCAATAGCTTCAGTGAGGATCCTACCGTGATGAATGCTTTGTCTTGCTTTTCCTCAAGATTCCTGGTGTGGTATAATTACCAAGGAGTAAGAATATATCAGAGGAGGTTTGAATGGTCACAACTCATTGAATTACGCTTTTATTTGAATTGAACTTTTTAAGGGCAATATTCGACAGTGCAAGCTCGGGGTGATTTGTTTGCAGATTATGCAGTTTGGAGCAGATGGGTCAACAGGAGCGTGTGCGTGGTGCTTACAGTTGAGCAACTGTATGTAAACAGGTTTCTAGAGCAACAGTTAAAAGGCTGCAGTGTCTGAGAAACGTATCTTGCCATCCTGGGTAAACCCGCACCACTTTTTCCTCCACGCACACAAACCTTTCAGTGTGAAGCACACGGCTTTTTCTTTCCGTTTCGTAAAAAAAAAGGCGCACCCGGAGTTTGCACCGTCGAAGCTGAGTCCTCGGTGTCCTTTTCAGAATAATTTAACGGCATGTAATAAAAAAAAGTCAGTATTGTTATCTGTTGAGAATTTGACAGTTTGTGGGTTTTCTTTTCATCATTTCTTAACTGTTGTGGTTTATGAACATCTTTTTGTTTTGTGGCGGTCTCTTAACTCATAAAATGTCAAAAGAATTGCATGATAACTAAGAGAGGGCCACAGGTACATCTTTGTTTTCAAAGCAGCTGGATATGTGTACCTGCCCCCCAACAATCACCGAGACATGTTGGTGTCTTGAGGGGATATCTGGTATCTAGCTCCTTATTTTGATTGTACTGTATTCTTTTCAGTTAATTTCACACACGGCTTTATCCATTTAGTCTTGTGATCTTTTTAATACATATATCTATGAAGTACGTCTCTTCGATTAATACATTTTCACAATGGTTAAATATATTTGTGTAAATAGTACTTTCAGTATGAAAGATGACTATTTTGTAATGTTTAAGAAAAGATATTACCCTAGTTTTTAATGCCCTGATATGTAAATATGAATTATATGCGTACAAGTGTACATACAAAGGCAGAGGATGCTATGCCCATCTTTTTTTGGTTGGTTTGTTCTTTGCATGTGTCTCTATGTGGTAAATGATAATCTATCCTGCGCTGTGTTGTGTAATAATGTCTGACTCTCCTCACTGCTGCCTGTTGCATGCAGACGCATGGGAACTACCTGTGTATCCCTACTGGTGATGGGGGAAAATGTCAAGTCTTAAAATAGGTCTTTTTTTATCACAGAGAGAGGTTCGTTTAGAATATGAACAGTCCCTAAATAACCACAGACTGTCGAGCAAGTTGATTAAAATGTGTGAAAAATAAACGTGCATTGAATATTTTTGTGATTTTTTTCTTTTCTGTTACTGGTTAACAAAGCTCTGCGAAAGAGCTCGGGGCTATAGTGGGGGATTGACGTACAATCATAGATCTGCATTGTGCATCTAAGAAATACATTTGTAGCAGCAAATATAAAAAAAAAAAAAGGTGTTTCATTTTTTCATGTGAAGACCTGAAACATTATTTCATTTTTTATGTTTTCATTTTTGGTGTTCATTTGCACTGATATCTCAGAAATAAAGTACTAAAATGCATGACCGAGTATGAATGTGTTCCTCTTTTTCTAGTTTGCCGTTCAGATGTGTGAACTTATTTTGCACAAAGTGGGGATGTGTGCCAGTAAATCAGATGTTCTATATACATCTGGGGGAAACTCTTGTCTTTCAGATGCCACCACAAAACACATTTGTGTTTACATGAGTTTAAATATTCTCTTGTTCAACGGCAGTGTGCTGCCCTTTTTAAATTTGAGTGATCACTTGTACAGAACTTATTAACATGAACCAGAGCTGCCAGGAAAAAAGTAGCACCACACACCCCAGTATCCAACTTCGCCTGACAATACAGATTATTATTCTTTAAAAAACAGACTTCAAAGAAAGCTGCACTTTGTATAATCAAAGACTCTGGTCCATTAGAGTCGAGTGAGAGGATGTCCTGTATTTGCCCCGAAACTTGTGCTTCTGAGTTGGCTGCTGTTCACGACAGTGCTGAGTCTTAACAAAGACAGGAAAGACACTGAAAGGAGGGAGGACACATCGAGGTCACCAGATGTACACTGCAGGCCCAAGGATGTGCCTGACAAAATGGAGCATATATCTTTTATTTAGGACCCAAAATAGATCTCATTGTACAGTCGATACAAAACCTTAATTCTTGTCCTCCGTCCAGAGAGTTTAGTGATCGTTTTCTCGACTGGAGAGAAAACAGCCCGTAGCGTGAGACTTCCTAAAGGTGAAGATGAGTTCAAGCCAAACTTCCCCCTGCTCTGGGTTTGAATATGAAGTCCGGTGGGTGAACAGACGTCTTTTTGTCTGCTGTGCACTTTTGAAATCGCAGCGCAGTTCCTCAGCCTCGACTTCCCTTTTATTTAATACTCCCCATGACTGACTGCGCTCTCTTTAAACTCGCCGTAACCTTTCCCCTCGCTGAACTTCTCCATTTCGAGATCCTTATCAAGGCTGAACCGCCAGTAACCTCTCGATTTCCTCTGATTGCTGAAGCAGCGGCACACATGAAGGAGCGAGTCACAAGTTTGCGCCGGGGTCAAGGTATAAAACTTGACAATCGGCTGTGTGTCTGTGGCTTCTCTCTTTGATTTCCTGACCTCAGCGTGAGGCCAAAAGGATGTGAGCGCTGCCGCACCAGGCCACCGATGACTCAACTGGAGGCCAAGGACTCGGAAGTCCCACAACAGGCATTTCATAGTTAAGAGTTACAGATGTGTGTTCTCCGACAAACAACTTAATGACGGCGCTTAATGTGCTCAGCGTACACAGGAACACATGAGCTGTTTTAAACTA
This sequence comes from Lagodon rhomboides, assembly GCA_039737535.1. Classification (NCBI taxonomy): domain Eukaryota; kingdom Metazoa; phylum Chordata; class Actinopteri; order Spariformes; family Sparidae; genus Lagodon; species Lagodon rhomboides. The sequence continues at coordinate 16,772,472 of CM077795.1, forward strand.
ACCAACTATTGTGCATAGATTCGAGTGTTAATGAGCTACTTTCATGTCGGGTGCTTTGTTTATTCACATGGAGGTCATACAGAGCGAACACTTGTCACCAGTTGTCATGGTGATTGGTGTGATAAATACGCTCACAGATGTTCAGTCACCCTCTGCTCATACAAGTGTTTGAACTTTGAGCACATGGTTTGACCTCGCATGTTATGTAAACACACACGCGCACGCACACACACACACACACACACAGCGTAATTAGCATTTTATGGGTGGCGCGGCCCCATTTGGAGTGTCATAACGGAAAGAATATGTTAATGGAAAATGCTAAAATACCGCTTCTCCGCACCGAACGTATCCGCGCTCTGCCTCGGCGCGGCGTTGCTGCGGCGCCCGGATGAGTGTACACGCACGCACGAGAGCAGCGCCTCCAGTCAGACAACAATAAAGAGGTTAAAGCAAACACCTGGGGAAACTCCTGCTCCGAGAAAAAGGAGGTCAGATCGGTTTATTTTCCCAACCTTATACCGGCTCCCCCCGGTGGGGCCTTTGCGTTTGAAGATGTACCTCTTTGTGAAGTCTGTTCCTTAACCCCCCTGGGTCGTGACCTTTTGGCCCCCTTCCTCGCCCTGACCTGGCTGATCCTGTTTCCCGGGACAGGATCAACTGTTGGCCTGCAGCTGTGGCGCCCCCCCCCCCCCCAACCCCCCAACCCCGCCGCCCCCTTCACACACACACACAAAACCACACACCACCAGCACCACCCACCTTCCTCCCCCCTCCCCCCCCCCCGGCATTACACTGAGGCCATTCTTCTAATGTTTTGTGTAAATATGACAAGTGGCAGCGTGGCTTAAGTCCCTTCTTTCCTTTTATGCCTGATAGCCTCTTGACCCTCGCTGCTTCCCATGGCCTCCTCGTCTACGTACATGAAGGGGTAATTAGTCATGAATGACTAATAAGCTCGATGTGCAGACAGGCTGGAAACAATAAGTCCAAGTAGAAAGATTACCTCCTTCTCCTACATCAGCCCACTGGGTGTAAAGTACAAGAGTAAAGTACAAGAATTTACTGTTGTTTTCTTTTTTTTTTTTTTTTATAGTCGCTCACATCAACAGCAGCTGTTTTGAAACACTTCCTTATTGGCGGCCATGTGCGAGCATGTAAACAGAGCCGATGCAATATTCATGATGAGCGCGAGTCCCCGCGGTCCACAGTTCAGCCTGTCAGCTCGAGGGATCTTGGCTGACACTGAAAGAACATGGATGATATTTGCCATGTCGGATAAGCGCAGGGGTAAATGTTTTACAAACTGGCCAGGGAGAACGAGCCGTGTCAATCCCCCGTCTGTCCACCTCCACGGTGGAAGAGTTCTCTTGTTAAGTCCTCTCAAAGAAAGTCTTCCTCGCTAATCTGAAAGGGTTTGATTCCTGAAGATAGAAGCAAATCCCCTCTCTGCGCTCGGCGATGTTTTCCGAGGTGATTAATCTCGCTCTCGACCTGACTCTGACCTTAACTTACCCCCGGTTTGCACCTAGGGCGGGCTGTGTTCGCAGCGATCGCTTGAGATTCTGACACTCTCGCGTGGAAAGCGTCTTCTTCAGGAAATGTATTTACCACCAGCTTCCTGCATGTTTCGTCACAAATAATGACGCTGCGGTTGATCGGCACGGGTCATGAACTTTCCAAGTAAACATTTCTCGAAATCCCCGGTAGAATGAGAAAGGGCAGTTCAGTGTCAACCAGTCTGGCTGAGACCAGCTCGGGATGTGAACTTTTTGCTGCGGGGGCTAAGGGCCATTTAGGACGAAGCATGCCAAATTTAACTCTGTTGAGTTTGTGCTCTGATGTTCCACTCAGTGTGAAGTCAGACAGAAACAAAAATAATAGAGCTGCATCTGGCCTTCAGAGGGGATTTAGTTACATCTTTAAAAAGAATGTGAGGAGCTCTTACCGAGTCTGACGATGGGAAGCAGCGTTTAAAAGAGCAATGTGACTGGACAATATGACGAGGGGACAGAAATATGTTATGTTGCTACTGTTCAATATGTTGTAATGATAAACAGCAGTACGGGGTCATATGTGCAATCCTTATCATCAGGCGATGCTCATATTTTATTTATTGGCTTATTTGTTTAGCGATGCTCAAAGGTTGGCTCAGTGGCTTTTTTGTCGGTCAGTACACCACTTTGTTCCAAACTGAAATTTCTCAAAAAATACTGGATGGATTAGCATGAATTTTGGTTGAGACATTCACATCCCACACAGGATTATTTATTTGACTTCGCACAGATGATTATCCATATGATTATAGATCAAATCAGATGATCACAGATGCAAAAAAATATAAATAAATAGAAGAAACACAAAAGCAGTAAAGATGTATGTAACATAATATGAAACAATAGTTCCAAAGTGCCAAATATAAACAGAAAACACACAAACTGAATCAACAGACAATAACTCTAATGATGATGATTAATGATCAAAAAAAAGAACATCTAGAAAAGGAAAGAAATTAGCTGGAACAACTTCGGTGATTCCTCTGACCTTTCACGTAGCGCCCTCGTCAACACTTAATGATCAAATACTTGCAAAACTTTAATTACTCTGCTCTTTGTTTGATGCTAATTTAGCAAAGGTAAGCATGTTGCACTCTTAAGTAAGATGGTGAACATGCTAAACACTAAACCAGCATGTTAGCTTTGTCATCCTCGAGCGCGTCACCAGGCTTTTGTTAGCATTTAGCTCGAAACACTGATGTGCTGAAGCAGGCTACTGCCTCTCACAGCCGCTGTGACTGCAGGCTCTGGTCAGGATGAGGAAAAATTAGATTTCTATGATACAAATTATTTTATGCATGATCTTTTAGAACTTTCCCAGTGGTTTGGAGTGACTGTCGAATGGATGATATGTCAGAAATGAATATGATTGAAAATACGATATAAAACAAATAAGGTATGCAGCTTAACCTCAGTCATGAAGAAGATGTTTTCTGCCTTTCTCTTGAACCCTGTGGTATAGACAGACTCTGGTTCATAGAGGTAACTTGTGACGGTGGTGGTAGTGTGACCAGTATTCAGATCCCTTTTTCTTTTTCTGTAAAAGTAGCAAAGTCAACCGTGAAACACTCCACCACAAGTAACATTCTGCATTCAAAACCTTACTAGAGCAACATTATGTAACTTTTTTTACCTTAAAATAACAGCTTCTAAATCATTTTGATGGTACTTGTGATAGGGTAAATGTTGTCTCACTCCGACCCCCATCACATGTTCCTGCTCTATGTAACCTCAGTGAGAGGGTGGGATCACAGTGTTACATACATGCTGACTTCAAGATACAGGTTTTCAGTATATACAATGAGTCAGCGAGTCTGACAGACCTGAGATTGTGTTGCACTCAGAAACTGTGGAGGGCGGGGATGAAGAGTATGGAAAGTGAAATGATTCCTTCTGCAGAATCATCATCCCTGTCAGTGTCTTGTTATGGCCTTCATTGTCTTTTAAATGCATTTTCAAACTCTTTTCCTTTGCTTGTTTTTGCTTGTCGTTTTATATGTGCTTGCGATTTTAAAATGTTCTTAAAATGTCTTATTTCTGATGTATTTCTACGCCCCTGTAAAGCCCTTTGAAATGCCTTGTGTCTGAGTGGTGCTATATGAATAAACTTGTCTCGTCTTTTATACGGTATATGACGTTTTTTTTTATATGACTGCTGCGTTATATTTTCCACGTTTTTGAAAATAGTTTTTATTTTATCAAGTAGACTTTTCATATTTACAGTTCTATTTGATTTTCATAGATACAAAGTTTTCACTAGACAGGAAGGGTATGGAATCTGGGAAGTAACTTGGAACTGCTGCCACATTAATGAAGTGGAGTAAAAAACAGACATTTCTTCCCTCTGAACGTAGTGGAGCTGACGTATGAAGTTGAAAAAAATTCATGGAAATACACACTAAATGCAACGAAAACACATCCCACCGCCCTAGACTTAAAAACAAATTGTATTTCATTACTGAAGGGGGCTGCCTGGTGACTACAGTGTTGAATAGAAATCTTGAAAATGGCCGAAATCCTCCGAAACAAATATCTTGTCAGGATGTGCTACGCCCAGCCGCGACAGGGCTTAACTACTTCATTCTTTACGCTGTCATAAAATCAATGCTCATATTGCAGTCGGAGGCAAAGAACAGCGGAGGGAAAAGGACACAATCAGTGTTGTTTATAATTAAATGAACTATGTATTACTGCTGCCATGACTGTTTCCAACAAAATGCATTAATATGTGTTCACCGACTACAGCCCTTGTCTCAGGTACACTGTGTCCATAGCTTCACACAGTATCACATATTAACATCTGTGATAGATAGACACCCCTGTCTGTATTTGATATTAAATCTAAGGGTCAGTCAGTAAAAGCTCTGTGTGGCGGCAGCTGTAATTTCCCCCGACCACCAAACACACTGGGGCTTATCTTTGCTTATATGAAGACCGGGACCTCATATACAGTCCCTTATTTTAGTCCGAAGAAAAATTGCTTTCAGATGACACATCGTTTTTTGTTTTTTTTATAGTTCATGTTTTATGACGGATAAATATCCTGTTGGGGAGCCATACATTTGTCAGCAGAGGTGAAAATGTCTTCCGGGGGTTTCGCTGCAAGAAAGGGGCCTGAATTTGATTGATGTATTGATCGACTGGCTACTTTTCTCCAGGAAGGCGACTGCTACTGATGCAGTGGGCATGATCCATGTGTGCCTGCGTAATGGTTTCTCTTTCTACACAAACCGACCTTTGAATAGAAATAATGCTGCTGAAATGACGTGTAATTGGACACTCGCATTGAGATTTACCAATTAAAAATTGAAGAGGCCGGACTCTGCCAGCTTAAAGAAGAGATCTTAACAATTAGATCAATTTGCACCGCGGCCGTGCCAACTCATTTGGACTTAAAGCCATTATGTGATAGACTACACTCGTAAAAAAAAAAAAATAATATCACAGCTCAATTTCTTATAGTGACCGGCACAATGGTCTGTTCCGGAGCGCGTGGATGATAATGGGCGATGCTTTGTCAGCCATATTCGGAGTCATGTAATTGCCGCAAGCCCTTAGTTAATAAAAAAAAAATTGCTTCAGTCACAATAACTCTACAGTATCCATCTGCAGCCTTGGAGCCCGGCCTGTCTCTAAAAACCCCCGGTGGGGGCAGAACATGGACAGTGAGTGAAACCTGGCAAGTGCACAAATAGACTCAAGAGGGCAGCACAGAGGAGATGACCATGGACGCCGTTCAAGACTTCGCTTCCAAAACATTGTTGCAGTATAATTTGTATACAGAGTGTGTGTGCACGGAGCCAACCTGGTCCGTTTGGACAGGGTCTTATTTTAGCCACAGGCCGCGCGCCGTGATTGGTGGCATCTGCTATAAAAAGAAAAAAAAAGAGAGAGAGAGAATCCTGGGGGATACTCTTAAAATATCTTCATCCATTCATTTTCTATATCTGTTTATTCTTTTTTCAGGATCCCGGGCAGGCGGACGTCAAGGTGAAACGTGCACCAAGTGAAATGAAGTCGTGGTCAAATGACAAGTCAAGCACAAAGCAATAGATTTCTCTGTGGCTAAAGACATTACGCAACGTGGAAATAGATGTCCTGAGACATCCGAAAGCTCCACATCTGAGACACCTTCCAAAATGTGATATTACATTTGAATCACAACAAAAAGTCCAAATAGACAAGTTCAGAAAACATGTAGGACCTGCAAGCTGAGAGGTGAGACACTGAAATCCATCAGTTGTATCAATGCAACAGGATACACAACATATTTAAGCACGACCATTTGACCCTGTCTTTAATGGTACTGCATTAAATCGTTCATGATCCAAGCACCACTTTTGCAACAAACACAGTTTGTCTCGTGATTTTTAACATCACTGATCAACTGTCACATTCAGAGAGGTGAAGCACAGCCCTGATATACGTAGAATTTGTGATGGATTAGCGAATGAGAGACAGGGAGAGCAGGAGGGTGGGGGGGTTTAAATGTCCTGGTGTGAGTGAAGCTATTATCATACAGCCCTCGGGCTCACTTTCAGGATTCGTTTTGATCTCCAACAAACAAGTCTGAGCTCTTTACATCAGCTTGTCAGCCAAAGATCTATTCGGGCTGCGGCGGCTACCGTTTGACTTTGCCAATTGATTCATCAACTTATTTTTTGATTGGTTTCCTGACAGCTTTCCCAGATTCCCTGACTGATAGCTCCCACCTCCCGCCTTGAGCTCCGCCGAGGATGCGTCTGCCCAGACAAGAAGGCCATTTTAAGAGGCGCGCGCCGGCTGCTCGAGGTAACCTTCATGCACTCTGGTGGCGGGTCAATATTTCAGCATGCCGCACATAGAAGAATAAAATATTGATTAAGGCGCAGCGTTGTAAATTGGAGGAGACTTTGTGATTTATAATGCTACTTGATTTTACCAAGTGCAATCATTTTCATCATTCATTTCCTTTTTGCACATTCCTGCTGCTGCTGCTGCTGCTGCTGTGTGGAGGCTGTCATTATGCAAGCTGGTGCTGCACAGGAGGAGGTTGCCATCTGCTGGACAGAGGCTGGACCACAGTGTAACGTTGATCAGCTGAAAAAACACATTAAGACTGGGGGAGAATATGTTTTGATGTCAACTATATATTTGTGCGTATAAAATCAAAAGGAACTCAGCAGGACTTTGATTAACATCCTTCTTCTCCCTTTATATAATACGAATATGTCCTATATGCTGATGAAACCTCCCTTCGTAACGTCCCTGTTGTTGTTGTTGCTGCTCAATCCTGCCCCCGATAACACAACAAAGTTCTGACTATTCCCATTAATATTTATACGTGCTAGTTAGATGACACAGTTCATGTTAACAAAGCACGCTGACTGCCTCGGTTATAACTATTACAACAATGCTATTCCTGAACATCTAAAGGGTGACCCAGTTCCGCGCGAGAGGACTGCTCTCTTCCAACTTGCGCTGAATTAATCACAGCTGACAGACTTGAATGCCCACTGTTTGGATGTTGGTGTTATTTCATCTGTCTGAATAATTAGGCCACAAATTGGACGACTGAATTCGGTCCCTTTGTCCGCAAACGGCTAAACCTGTGCTGCCGAAACCCTCGTGTCAGACTCCGGCGCTTACAGTACACCGTCGACAGGGACTGCGATGGTTCTGGGGATCACACACTGTGGAGCTGGCAGAGGTCAAGAGCTGTCTCTAAATTGGACAAAATTTGGTGAACTTGGTTCAGTCAGTGGTCCAGATGTCTACACTGACACTGATTTTAACCTAGATTGCCGATGCCATGTTATATTCAGTTTTCATAGTCGAACAAACAGACTATTTAAAAGGCTGTCAGCACATGGATGTTACTCATGTCAAGCTTGAGAATGAAATCGACGTCAGTGTTGGGGTTAGGGTTCGAAGTTCTCGGCATTAGAACAGCAATAGATCTACAACTATCTTGGTGTTAGCTCCACGTCTGGTCAAAAGGCAAAAATTGCCAAGTGACATGCTGCTGTACTACGCGGCGCACTGTTCAATCCCACATGTTTGGCTTGATTTACATCCACCTACATTACAAGTGTGGTATGATGAACTACCATCATTTCTTCCTTCTGAAAGGTTATCCAGTGCACTGCAAGGAACCTTAGATGAGTTTGTGAAAGAGCGTGTGTTCTGGTTGCAATTGGAGTATATCGAGCTGAATAAGCTCATTAAGCTTTTGTTGTTGTCGCTCTTGTTGCAAATTTTCTCCTCTTTGTGTTTTTCTCACGTGTGTTTTGTGGTTCGTGTCGATTGTTCATCTGTTTGTACGTGCTCATGCTGTGACGGCAGTAAAAGATGTGGGTGCCTGTTTAATTCGACTAGACGTGTATGCTGCTCTCCTGATGTGATCTTTTTTGCTGTTTAAAAGTAAAAAAAGGGGAAAAAGAATTTGAAAAAGTCACCTTTTTCTAGATAATTCATCTTCTATTATAATAGGCTAAAATAATATTTTTAAATTGGCAGATGTGCGCACTTATTTGAAGAAAATAAGACTTCTATGATCCAATAATTGACACAAATTACTTGGTCAAATGAAGATTTTTGTTTGCACCATGCAAAACGTAAATCTGCAAAGTAATGCAAGCAGACATGTAGTGGAGTATAAAAATGTCCTCAAAACTCCAAACTAAACATGAGAATAGCACTTGATGCTTTGTTTCTTTCCAGCACCACTGTTCAATTGTGGCCAAAAATGATCAGCAGTGATGTTATCGAAGCCGTGGAGGTAATCTGCATCTGCATCCTGAGTCTCTGTGTGCATACTAACCCAAGTATGTTTACATTGGTACCTTATTCAATAATAGAGGAAGTGGAAGTTCCAAAAGTTAGTGCTACTGTTATAGCACCTCCTGCAGGTCAGATGATAGTTCTAACCTATCTGGTTGGCTAAAGATAAGGAGCAGGGGGGAAACAGTTGAGCAGTTGTGGTTTTACTGAAGGGCTCATGCTGCAGGGTTGTACAAGACTTTATCTAACTCAAGCAAAACTATACTGAAACAAAAGTGCAACGTAAAAGATAACGGCAGCTTGGCAAGTTTCATAACCAAGCACTGAGGTATTTCACAGGCGAAAGTGAATGAATTGAAACTGAAGCAGATGCTTTTCATGAAACGGCTTTATGTATAAAGAAGGGAAATACATCAGGAAATAATACCCTGCAACCCCTCAGTACAGCACCATCTCCCCTCTGTTCTACCCACCGCTGTCATGTCACGTAACAGAGTAATGGCCTCAGCATCACCTGACAGCGACTGACACGTCTTATGTGAAATCATCAAACCATTAAGTCACTCTATAACTTGTAAAATGAAGCAACAATCAGTTGCATTTACTTCCAATTACACTCCCATATCATAATAATAAACTGGGTCCGCTGGATTTAAATGTGGATATTTCTAATATTACGATGTTGAGATATTGATTTGATCTACATCTCACTATGCAAGATGTTGTTGTCAATTCTTTACATAAAAGTTCATAGTTTTATTGGCTGGCTCATCTACAGTGAAGATAGGCTTGGCCTAATGAAAAGGTCGACCAGACAAAATACGAAACACACAATGTGTATATGTGGAGTAAATATGCAGATTCAGATGCAGATCATTTCCACAACTTCCTTGTCTGTAAAACAGGATTCACGTATACATTCAGTGTACTTATAAAATCTAATTGATCTACATGTACTTCAAAAAAAAAAAAATGAAATATGTTTGATTCTCATTGTTTCCACTGCACTCAAACATGCCATAACAGTATCTATCTATAGCTAGACAAACTATTACTGCACGATCAAGTATCCAATCTTTATTCGCTTCTGAACATTTTAGAACTATTTTAAAAATAATTTACAATGCTTTTTTTTTTTTTTTTTACAAAACTGAGATTTTTGGGCATATGGTGGTAGTTGGAAATAGAATATGGTTATTATTTCTGTTCCTTTCTTTAAAGGGGACGTATGTAGTTTTGGAGAAGAAATTCAAACTCAGAATTTTAATATTTACAATGTTAATGAGGTAATAAAACAAGCTCGGAAATATTTATTTTTTCCATTGCTGATTAAACAAGCTGTTCTCTCAATCTTTCTCTTCTGATTAAAATGTCTGCCCCAAAATGACATAGTGCACCTTTAAAAGGATACATGAGTATTACAGCATATATACATATTCGGGACAGAAACACCAGGGAATAACAAACAGATAAAAGTCAAATAATTGAACAGTACAAAAGATTACACACATGAAACATTAAAAGTACTATAGAGCCTACATTTGCACATTTGAAAATGTTGAAAAGGGGCTTAATCTATTTGTATTAATGTAAAGAATTTTACCAAGATAATCCTAATTTTTTATAACGTGGGTACATGTTCACAACATAACGGAATCCAGGAAGGCCGTGGATAATAATAACGCCTCATATATCAGGCTAAACTGTTCTTATTCTTAATTTTTATCCATGATTTCCAAAAATCTGAGCCGTGACGTAAGGTGCATTTCAAACAGACATGAGTAATCGACCCCAGATCTCAGCAAAGCCAGAGCAATGTTTTCATGCCTGCTGACGACCTGCGCCCATGGCGCCCGTAATGTCGCTGATTAAGGAGGGGACATCATAACATCGTGTTTTACTTCGCTTGAGTAGAAATAATCGCGTGCGTTTTGCTACCCCTGGTTTAAATTTAATCAATTCTATCTCTAAACCCGCCATGACCGTGGAGCAGAATGTCCTCCAGCAGCATTCTCAGAAGGTAAGCTTACAGAAGCTAACTTGGTGGCTAGCTAACTTTAGCCTAACTGTATAGCTACATAGTTATAGGGCTTAAAGTGCTCGCAGACACGGCTAGTCAGCACATTGGTTAGTTACGTTAACCTTGAATTGTCGTTTTAATTTGGGATACGGGCTGTCCGTTGGTAAGAAATCTTTTTTAAACCGCAAGTATATTTGTTTGGGCTTGGCCTACCGTTATGCTCGCGCTAAGCGTTATCCAATATTTTGCTAACTATTAGCAACGTTAGCTAACGGTCCTACGTAAAGTTAAGGTAAAGCTTAGCGTCGTCTGTGTTCCGTTAAGTTATGTAACGTTTACGATAGCTAGCATTTCATACCTATTTGATATGGGCGATGCTTCCTTTGGTAACGTTAGCATCTTGGGCTGACTGTGGCGTCAAATGAAATAAACAAGGCCAAGTGACAGTGACAGATTTTGCTTTAACGTTATCGTTACTCTCGTCAACTTCGTAATATTTAGTCATCACATCAACGTATTTTTTTAATATACATTAACGGGGCAATTTTCTGAAGACATTTGATAATGTAAGTTACCACCAACCATAATGTTTAGCTCTAAGTGGATACTGCGTATTTGTGTGTGCAAATGTTCCCTGGGTTACTCATAGCATATCTGATATGTTTGTTTACAAAGTATGGCCAGCGGCGAATGTGGAAGCACAGCCGAGCCTTGATGCTTGCCGGAGATTGAGGAGCCAGATAGCAAGCCAAGTGTGTATTGGTTCATTATCGAGGAGGCACATTTACTGGGTTACATTTGAATCATACGCTCGGTTGTGAAAGTGCATGGAGGGGCGATTCTGTTGCTTGGACTCGTAGTGACGGGATTCTGTGACCACCGAGCCCAGCATTGCATAGCTCTGGTTAGTTATGTAACCACTTGAGCGATGTTTGCTAAAACGTAGGTAAGATGTTCGCTCCGCCAGTCCCAATGTAAAAGAAATGATCGTTTTGCGTAAGGTTTCGGTAATACAGCCATGTTTTCCCTCACTGCATACAAGGCAGTGCCCCTGTTCTGCAGCATAGTCCCCTTGTGTTGAACCAAATCTGACATAGCTCACTTAGCTACAAGACATGAGATAGTAGTGTGAGGTGAATATCTGATGGGGTGGTGACAGTCAGACAGACGTCAGTTGACAATTTAAAACTAGCGGTGTAACACAAACCCTATTATGCAGTCTGACCCTTTCAGAGCTGAAATGAAACCATGATTGATAACAGTGACAGTAAAGACGGGCTTACAACGTCAATGCATTTTGAACCCACTTTAGTCCACAAACATTTATGTGAATATAGATAATCCTTCTTGTCTTTTATAGCTTATTTTTTTATCATAGTCTTTATGCACAAATGTTCAGGCTTGATTTGTTTTGTGAGTGTACGATTGTGGTGGTATGTTATTATAGTTTACAGCATGAGAGCAGGTCGCAGTGAGGTTTTCATGTAGGTAGAGAGATGAGGTCATGCTGGAGGACTCCTGTGCAATTTGTATTTTGTTTGTGACTCCCTTCGCGTGCACGTGCAAAGCAGCCGCGAGAGGCTGGTAGTAGATTCGCTGGGAATGCCCCCCATCTGTAGCCTCAAAGATGTTCCCTGTGCCATGCCGAGAGTTATGTGGTGTTATTCACAAGCTGCCTCGTAATGGCTGATGACCAGTGGGACAAGCACTCATGCCAGACATGTCACATGAAGATGAGAAGTGTGTGTGTGTGTGTGTGTGTGTGTGTGTGTGTGTGTGTGTGTGTGTAACTGCTCTTGTGGTTGACTTGGCCCAAATCTGTCACAGGTGTAACTTCCCTCACACTTCACTGACGTCGCCATCCTCCGTGCCAACAAACCTGCATCCATCAGTCTGACAGTGACCCAAAACACACCGTCATCTTCATGTTTACTTGTCTCCAGTGGTTGAAACATGGCGATATGTAAAAATGTTGTAAGTGCATGAGTTACAGTTCTATGAATGCAATTGTAATGGGGCTCTTTCGGAGCTAGCAAAACTACACTGACCTACTGTAATTGTAGGCCTGGGGATATAGGCTGCATTTCCTTTAGTGTTAATGTGTTGTAACACATAGCGGCCAAAACTGTTTGAAGAATTGAAAGAAAAGTATAAGTAAGGACTTACAGTAAAGTATTTGGTTAGTTCCTGTCCTTTACTTTATTCTACAAAATGTATTTCTTGTGAATTAGACCTGATTGTCAGACTTCCACTGCAATATTTGTCATTCTCTACAGTGAGATGTCAGGTAACGTACAGCAGCACCTCCACTATAAGTTTGGTATAAAACAGTGTCATATTGTCATTTACCAGTCCATTGCTGTGAGCTAACCTGCTGTATTAAGCTCACTGTTAAATTATGTATCCCTGTCACGTAAACTGTGAGCATGGTCACAGACAAATTTGGTCTAATGCATTATTTATGTGCTTTCACTCAAACAACACCGTGAACTTTCTTTTCACCTACTCCTGTGACTGTATGAAAAAGCATTGCCCCTGGGGTTTAATAAAGCACTTTTGCTTTTGAAAGCTCACCGCTGAAAAGAATTAAGTGTCTTACATCAGGACGCTGCAGTAGGAATGATGCCTTTCTGATGTCTTTGTCTTGGTAGGCCTGCCATGATAAAGACTTTGGTAAGACTTTATAATAACTGTCATTAATAAATGGTAAATGTATAGTTAATAAACAGTAGTTGATAGTTATTTCACAGTTAACAAACAAGGACATGCTTTATAAATCATATATGAAGCGGTTGTTTATTGTAAAGTTCCAACTGGTGTTTATAATACTTTATTAATAGATGATGAATACTATGTTTGTCTATGTATCATCTAGAAACGTTATTTCGAGGGCCATTTAGTTTGAACTGATGTTTATAAACCTTTACAATTGCTTAGTGAATGGTTTATAAAGCATGTAATTTTTATTAACAGGGAAATAACTGAACTATTAAAGTTTAATTGACTATAGATTTACCATTTATTAATGATAATTATAACATTTTACCAGTACTTTTGTTAAATAATGAATTATATTTTGTCCCAGAAATAATTGCGATAAGCAATTTTATCGTAATTTTTGGACACCAAAAGAATGATGATATAATAGTTTAATAACATATATCAAATAATAATAAGAGCAATACACTTTTTATTCCTAATATTCAGACATTGGAATTGAAATGTGAAAAAATATGAAATACCCTGAATAAGTAAATAATAAATAAAGTAAGAACATACAACCCAAACAATAGAAAACATTAGAATTGCACAATATTATTGGACTTATTGGACAATATGGCCAAATGCAATATTCAAATCACTTTTTTTTTCAGTCAAAATTAAATGCAAAAAATACTATTCTCACTAAAATCGTGACTCATATTGCAATAGCAATATGTGTCATCATGAAAATGAGTTCTTCCTTTGCATATTGTTCAGCTCTAAATACAATGTGAACAAAATGTTACGGTGCAAGTCTTCTAATGGGAGGGAAAACCCTGCTTGTTAAAATGTTGTCGGCTAAAATGTGACATTTTCTTATGTGAACAAACATGCACAGAAACACAACGAGCATTATCAAAGTCAACGAAAGTTATGAAGGTCGTGTAATTGCATTGATAAGTCGGTGACGTTATTGTGACAGGCCTATAGTATAGTTATCCCTCCGAGCTAGCATCTTCAGAGAATTAATGGAAAATCATTATTATTTTCTTGTGTCTGCAGTGTGTGACTATTAAATGTATAATTAAGTAATCTATACATTTAATTTTGTGGTACACATCCACATTGATTCTTTTAATCACAATCACAGATCCTTTTTCTCCGAGGCACGCCACAATCTCTAGTGCAGTGCACATCATTTTGTGTGCGTGACTGACAGCTCTGTATCACTTCAATTTCTTTACCCTGTGCAGTGATTTTTATATTTTGATCTCCAGGCAGAAGGCTTAAGCAAACCTCCTTTGAGATCAACAGTATTTCTGTCATAAAACCAAGTCCTCAAAATGAGATTTCAGCTGCGAGAATATAACATGACTTACTTTCTAGACTGCTTATGATGCAGTTATGTACAGGGTTATGCACCTCGGAAGCTTTTCCGGCTTGTTGTGGCTTTAAAACTGTAAAACTATTTTAAACACTTTGTATCATAAGTTGGGCGCACCAGCTGTGTCTGCTGACTTTCCCAATCTGCCTGCCAGCTGGCGTGTTAGTGGTTTAACAGAGAGTGTAATTTCTAAATCACTACACTGTTATTTTGTAACCCTGATAGCAAGAGATGTGTCAGACCCCTGCAGAATGTGGTTGGAGGTAATGAAGGGGATTCATTCGACATCACTGTAAACAAGATTTTGTGTTCGTGGCGATGTTGTACCGGGCCACGTTTACACTTGAGAGAGTTATTTTTTTTTCCAGAACTAAGGCCATTTTCTTTTTAGAGTGCAGTACTTTTGGTGAATGGTGATATCTTGCGTTTGATTAAGGTGCCATCAGGGTTTGGTTAGCGCCATCATTTCACATAATTAGTGCAGATTCATACACTGCACAACAGCACAAAACACATGTTGGATGAACTCCTGCATTATTTGTGTGGTGTTGCTGCTGCATTATGACATGGCATGCTTGAGGGCTGGGACAATAAAATGATTTATCGTGTTAAAAAACACTCGCAATAAGTTGATTGTGGTAAATTTTCATTATCGGGATAATTCTGAATATCCTCACATGAAAGTACAGTCCTATATTGATTGATTTTGAATTCCCTAAGCCTGCCACCGTGGTTGAAGGCTCAACTTGCACATGTATCCCTCACAAAAACAAGTAAAATCAGATGTGTGTAAATACTACAGATAGGAAGATGAGGCTAACACCATTTATGTGTCCTTTATGTGAGCAGGATTACTTATTTAAGATTTTATTACACTAAATACAATATGTGCGGATACAATAAAAAATATTTGTTAGCTAACAAAATGTAAGGTTAAAGTGATTCCAGTATGTTTTAGTGCAATTTAAGTTTTATTTTGTAGTTTAAATCATATTTTTATGATTTTTCGGAATATCTTGAATCGCAGTTATGTTGGACGGAATAATCATGACATAAAATTGTCATATTGTCCCATGCCTAGCATGCTTCCATGCATAAATGGTTTAATTGCCTTTTGTAGCTATTCAATTAAATTGTTGTGAGGCGTAGATGGTGCACAGTTTTGTCATGCATGTGTGTTTTGAAATCAGTGTGTGAAAAGCACAAGTGTTGAGCCCCAAACCAGTGTAGACCCATTTGAACTGACACTCTTATCTGTTGCCTGCTGCGTCTGTGACAGCAGTCAGAAAGCAGCCTGTGTTCCTCTCACCTAAGACTTCTGCCTTGGCGGCTGACATTAAGTGCACTCCCTCTTTATTTATAGTGCGTTTACTCAAACCTTGCATCACAGGTCGAGTGTGTGTTAAGGCCATGCAGTCCAGCTGTGTTTGACATCAATAAGTCACCAGACTTCGCGAAACTCATTAATATGGAAAATAATTTGCAGGTCTGATTCTTGAAGTTAACACTGGGTATGTTCATGTGAGAGTATATAACTTTGTGATTTGCTATTAGGATTGTTGTTTTGATTAACTTTCACTGCCGCTGACGGTACTGATGAAACAGTTTAGAGTTTCCAGAGTCTATTTTGAGAGTGAAGCATCTGTTTGCCATGACTCAGTGTTCAGTTAGACACAACAAGAATATGAATCAATCAAGACTATGTCAACTGAGACGCTTGTGATGGTGCAACATTATTTGTGCATCCCCGCAATCGTTGTTCCATGTGTATAGCCGTTAAGAGCAGCTGCACCTGCTACTGTATGTCACTCTGCATATTCAAAGAATATTTTTAATAATCCAAATAAGTACTAATCAATATCCAAATACAGATTTAGTTGAAACATTGGTTGTTTCACATTTACAGTTGTGGGTCCTTTGCATTGTTTTTGAACCTGTGCTAAACCTTCTCCTCCATCATGCATTGCTTTGAACTGACATGTGTCCTCTTTTTTTCCTCTTCAATAGCACCAGCAGACGCTATTAAACCAGTTGAGGGAGGTCACAGGCACCACAGACGTTCAGCTGCTTCAGCAGGCTCTGCAGGTACATCACAAAACACACGCATTACAAATCCTGATACCAGAGCTGATAGATACACACTGTACACACTGTTCTGTTGTTGTTTCTCTTTCTGTCTCCTTCACACTTTCAGACACATCAAGATATTGTCTAATGCAGAGACAGTTTTTCACACAGTCCATCCAAACGTATGCTCAACAAAAACAGCAACAGACCCATTTCATTTAAGAGACAGATCCATGTGTGATCCATTCATGTGTAACTGCTGGCACAAGTTAACCTCTGGTTGTCACAGAAATATATAAGCAGTTCAACAGATGTTATTACTAAACCTTAGAATTACACAATTTTCCGTTAGATAAACACCAAATAATAATAATTGAAGTTTCAGGTTTTTTTCCGCACACTTTAGAGCAGTTGTATTCCTCAACCACTGTTGCCAAATAAAGAAAATATGAAAATATATCTGCAAGCCTAATCTGAAACAGGCTTCGAGGCCTAGTCAAGTTTTCCAACCCCTTATTTTCCTGTGTTCATAACCATCTGACATAAGCCTTTACAAATGCATTGTTGCTCCAGGTGAGCAATGGGGACATGGCCGAGGCTGTGGCGTTTCTGACAGAGAAGAATGCCAAGGTTCCACAGCAAGATGAGACAACTTACTACCAGACGTCCCAGGTGGCCAGCGACAGATACATCAGCGTGGGCAGCCAGGCAGACACAAGTGAGCAGCTTACTTCAACTTTTGGCGTGGGTGTTCTAGACACCTCACAGGGATGATTAAAAAAACAAAAAGGCGTCAGACTTTGTCAATATGTACCGGATGATGTGGAAAAAATTAACAGTGTGAACATAAAACAGGCGTTCATGAAATCTAAATTACTTTGTGTGTATACTTTTTCTTAATGCAGATGTGATTGACCTGACTGGGGACGATAAAGATGACCTGCAGAGGGCCATCGCCCTCAGCCTGGAGGAGTCCAACCGGGCATTCAGGGAGACGGGCATCACTGATGAGGAGCAGGCCATCAGCAGGTGGGCTTAACATTACTCAGCAGCTGAGAGCAAATAAGCCAAGAAATTCTGGGCCCAACATCTGACCAAACAAAAAAATACAAAAAAACAAAGCCTTGGATGAATATCCACACTTACCACCTACATTGTCTCCATCTTTGCCCAAGGTGTGATGAAAATATATCATGCATTCATTTGTGTTGTGTAATGCCGAGTTGTTGATCTGCAGTGAAAAATCAGCGATGTCCTGAGCTGATCCTAAGGATTGGTCTCAAGGCAGATCTGGGTATATTTTAATGCGTCATTGTCAGGTAAAATAAAGCTGATAGAAATCGGCTAGCTACGATCTACCCTGGGTGCAATTGGCTCCGTATGCGAGTGAAAATAAGTGCAAATGTGTACAACGATTTGAAAGTACCAGTGATTGTCTCTGACACCAAGATTGCAAAATAAACTACTTCATCAAAATCCGACACTAAGGAACGTGCTATCTCTCCTCTCTATTTTCAGCAAAGAGCAGTATGGAGAATACTGAGCTAACTGCTTATCATTTTTAGCCAGCACTTACGGGTGCTTTCACTGGTTAAAATGACAAATGTCACCTGTGGCAGATCATACCAGCTGTCAGTAATTAATGTTAATTCTGTGAGCAACTTGATGACAGACCAACGTTAAAGCTCTGGTACATCCTCTCTTCAGTAGATGGCTTCACATCAGACTCAGAAGTCCTGTTAAACTTTCATCTAAATCATATCAACAGTTTAAACTAATACAAGCTATAGTTTTGAATCAGGACCTTCATTATTTGGATGAAGAAGCCCGTACAAAAAAAGGTGCGTCAGATTTAGTAGCTGCTGTTGTAATTTTGTTGTGTCAGATATATATCAACCTTAATGCAAATTTAAGAATCAGATCAGACCTTTTATCGTCTGATACCTGATATTTAAGGCTTTCAGTTGGGATCTGGGTAAAAAATCCTTAAATTGGAACATCCCTTATTCTATTAAATAAAAAGGTCAGGTGAGGTCCGAGGCAGTTGTTACCTCATAGTTACATGTTCAGCAAAAATCATTCTGTCCAGGAGATAAGCAAAACGTGTTGAATAGCCTTTCTAACAGTCTTAAAAGACATCAGTTTTGAAAGAGGGTCTCGGATATTTTGGACATTTACAGATTAGGTTTGATGTCATTTGAAGGGCACATTTTAAAAGAATAAGGGTGGAATGACTATTTTGACATGTCACCACTTTAACCACATGTGAGTTGTATTTTTTCCTTTCACTCCTCAGTCTCAGGCGGTGCACATGGTCACTTACCTTGTAATGAATGTGATTAATTTATCATGTCCTGATAAGAGAGAATAAGAGCCTTATGAACATTACATTTTAAATCGCAACCCTTAATATCATGTACAATATGACCTTATTGAAGCACAATACTCAGGAGCCACTATCTGGCAGTTTAATTAAACCCCATTCTCGCTGAACTGATGTGGACCGTTCAGATAAGCCCCTTTAATGGCTGACTATGTGGAAGTTTATACGGGGACATTTCGCTTTAGAGAAACACTTTTGAACTGTATGTATTGCAATTGAAAGCTACTGTATAATGGAAAAGAAATAAAAACTGTATATAATGTACATAAAGCCAATAACCCCTCTACCCCAGTGGGTTCCAGCCAGACCTTTAAAATGATAGGTATGGCAACGCTTAGATGTTCAGTGCCTTTCACTGAATTTGCATGTGTTCTGCCTCCCTCACTCTTTTTAGAGTTTTGGAGGCCAGCATCGCCGAGAACAAGGCGAGTCTGAAGCGTACCCACACAGAAGTATGGAGTGATTCACCCAACCCACATGACAGGAAGAGGATAGACAGCTGCCCTGTGGGTCTGAAAAATGTTGGCAATACCTGCTGGTTCAGTGCTGTCATACAGGTGGGCACACACACACACACACACACACAGAATCTATTGTTGTGGGAGCAGGAATCAGAGCCGGAATCAGTGCTTTGGTCTGTTGTAGACATCAAGTAGTAGTGGATAAGATAATCTTCTAAGTGTTTCCGTGCTTGGACATATTGAAAGAAAATGACCTGTTTTCACAAAGCCTTAGTTTCCTGTATGCTGGCGGAGTCAGTGGTAGAATGTGACCTGAGCTGAAATATGCCGCATGAACACTGGATACACCATCACATGGTGCCTGGCTCTTGTGTGTAATGTAACCCCCCCCCAACCCGACCCCGCGGCACTTGGTGAAAGAACAGGAGTAAACAACTTTCTCGTTTTCCTGACAAGATATCGTAACAGCTTTTATATTCATTTTTACAAAACAGAAACTACAAATCATGACTCTTACTTAAAGCAGGGAGAGTCGGTGGCTCTTGTTATTATGTATAGATGGTTTTTGTTGCACCATGTTATAGAAGTACTAAAAAACGCCTGTGAGCAAGGCCTCTATCAAAGGCAACACTAGATTTTTGAGTGCATTTAAAGATATAATATTCAAGGTTTCTGCATTAAGATGTCTATAAATGACTTTTGTTATGTATTTTGCAGAGGTGTGAATCTTCACCGGCCTCATGATTCGATTCCGATTCAGCCGTCAACAATTCGAATGCAAAATGATTGTGGATGCATCTCATTGTGTGACATCGTCATTGATCTATATTATTGCACATGATTTTATATCATTTGAATTACTTTTATTCAGAAAGTCCTTCCAGTGATCAGACTACAGCAGTCTACAAAATAAAAGCTGCATCTTTTCAATGCATAAACATTACAAAAACAAAACATTTGTCCATCTGCAGTGCACTTTGTTTTAATTCACATCGCAGCTTAATGGATAAGGTATTTATTGACTCTACTGCGCGCACATCTCTGAGTCGGACGACAAAGTTGACAGCGCCTCCTCAGATCTCGGCTGATTAGCTGGGCTTGCTGTAACAGTTATTATTTATGGCTCCAGACTTTAGCTTCCGGTGAAAGTGGCTAACGTGATTAGTAATTGTTGTGAGGCAGAAGTCACGTTTAGCGCGGGTCTTGTGCAGTGTGTACTTCCCAGCAAGGTCATAAAATCCCACGTGCCCCAAGATGTCTGTTTAAAAAAATGTTTAATAATACGCTATGAGTTTTATTTTATCACTCGCCGATGATCTCTTCCTCCCTTCCGACATAGCTCCTACATAAATAACGTTAGCGTAATGTCCGCCCACAATTCAAAGCATGGGAGCAACATTGTGTCATGACTTTATTGTCCAGCTGAGGCCTAACAATCAACAATCAAAATAAGCTGCAGACTCTCAATTAAGCTCTGTGTCTGCATTGCTGCCTTGTCTTCCGTTTGTACTTACATTATCCCAAATGTTTCTAACAAAGT
Source organism: Lagodon rhomboides (assembly GCA_039737535.1). NCBI lineage: Eukaryota > Metazoa > Chordata > Actinopteri > Spariformes > Sparidae > Lagodon > Lagodon rhomboides. Next base: position 16,793,348 of record CM077795.1, read on the forward strand.
TGAATCCTAGAAACATCCATGAATTTACTCAAGATAATGGTGTGTTTCATTTGGTCACATATCATAACTTTTACAGGAAAGTCACAGCGAGGAAGGAAGGAATAGATTTCTATCTATGCTCGTTTATTAACCCCAAAGTAGTTGTAAGCTAGCGAGCAACGGTATGCACTGTGGGCATGTGTGTGCCTGTGTGATGAATTCAGGTCAATCACTGCACCCATCGCTCATCAGAGACATTACAGTGCATTAACACCTCTGCAGATTGCTGCTGCAGTCAGGTTGTTTAACAAAAGTGAAGATAAATCCACTTCTATTCCCAAAAGTTAACAAGTAATCTTAGGAGCTCTCCTTCCATAAAGGGCTCCGGATCAGAGCAGAGTCCGATTTGACATTTATTATTTATTCCTTCAGAATGTCTGGCTCTACACTCTCTCCTCCAGAGGTGGCCGGCTCTGATCAGCTGAGCAGTGGCTCGGCCGGTCCCTCCCCACACAGCACTTGGCCAACATCTTTTGTTTTGATTCATTAAAGAGATCCCTAGTGGCAGAAATTTGTATTAATTATTAATTTGTTATTAAAATATTGTGCGTTTAATCTTGGTCGATCTCTCACACGAAAGATGTAAATGTGATAAGGCTGTGGTATGATTCTGTGTTACTAACGTTTGTTTATCCCGCTTCAAATTCAAGTCTCTGTTCAACCTGCTGGAGTTCCAGAGGCTGGTGCTCAACTACTCGCCACCAGCCAGAGTCCATGACCTGCCTCGCAACCAGAAGGTTAGAGCCCTACCTTTCTTCTCAGGTTCTCAGCGGAGGAAAAGAAAACAGCAATAACAACATCAGAGTGTGATGTCTTCTAATGGTTTTTTAGCTCGGTCGCCTGTGTGCGCAACCTCACATCAGCTCTGTTGATATTGAGCAGCTCTTCTGAAGCTTATCACAGCAGCTAGAAGTGCTTTAGCTCAGAGGGATTGACCCTCTTGGAACTGTGAGCTAGCATTCAAGCTGCGTGATCCTGCCCTGAGGTCTCTGCAGCTGAATGTTTTGCCCCTTCTGGTTCAAAAAGCTCACTGCTAGCAAGCTACCAGAAGTAGCAACTCGTGTGAAATGTTTGAAGAAAACATCAGGACATGCAGAGAGTGTATCTTGATATTTTAACATTTGAGATGCTCAAATTTGTCTAGCCACAGCTCACTACATTGGCAGAACAGTTCTCAGCATGTGTTCACCACTGGGTCAGCAGCCTGTCGCTAATCTGCTTTAAGCCTCAGCTGTGGAAGTGTGGCTCTGGACAGTCATCTCTTCATATCACTTCCCTTAGTCCTAATCACTGACCTTTTGCTTCAGCAGTGCGACACTGCAAGATCTTACAGTCCAATCTTTTAAAGCATCTCTGACTCACTCGCTCAGAGAAATAAGTGTGTTGTTATTATGCACTGCTGAGTCATGTTGCCTCTGCATCTCATGTTATAATGTCAGCATGGTAGCACAACTTAAAAAAGAAGACTTGGGGTAAAGAAGCTACAAACTTGTGTTTATAACCTTGTTGTTACTAAAAGTTTGAGTCACGGTCCTAAAATGACACTTGAGGACCTTGTTATTTTTTTTATAATCAAAGACCAGTGTTGAAATATGCAGGTAACTGACTGTTGCTTTCACTGGTTAAAATGTTCAATGCCAACGTCAGTGGTTGATGTGATCTCTAAAGCCACTGATGGTACTCTGCCCACAATTGTTTCCGAGTACAGAGATGTCACTTGGTAACATCACTCTACAGCTGCAAGTGAAGTCATGTTGTAGTTCAACAGAGTGACAACTCTTTAGAGAAATGATCTGGCCGATGCAGCACCTTAAATACAGGAGAGTTCCAGGTGAACTTCTTTCTGAATCAGCACCTCTATTATCTGGATCAAGTAGTTTATCAGCTTTTTTATCAGTGTGTCAGAACAATCAGTATCAGTCAACAATCAACATTTCATATCTACTGCTGCTCAGCTCATTTTCAGGGTGTAGCTGCAGGTTGTGAAATCTCATTAGGCTGGCTGAATTAATGTTGGTGGTGACTAACCATGTTAGCTACCACTAGAAACTGAAGTATGTCTGGCTTCACACCAAAAACAGGCGATAATCACTAATTGACATTATCACCTCTTAGTTGTTTCTAACTTTGATGCCTTAAACGGTAAGACTGTTGACATTTGTTTGTTTTTTTTTCCATGAAAAGACCAAAATGTTGAGGGTTAGTCCATCTCTTAACACTTTCCTCCTTTGGCACACAAAACGTAAACTCTGTAAGAATGGGTCACAATTGCATAGTTTTAAAATTTTTTAAATCAGCTGGGTACCATTGTACTACATTACAATACCATGGTACCCAGCTGTTTGTTAGGGAACATTCCCTTTCACTCTGAGATGAGAATCACTGACATGACCGAAGTTTGATTCACTAAACATTTAAATGTTTTACTCTAACCAGGAGCACAGGAACCTGCCTTTCATGCAGGAGCTGAGGAACCTCTTCTCCCTCATGGTGGGGTCCAAGAGGAAATATGTGGATCCGTCACGTGCTGTGGAAATACTCAAGGACGCCTTCAAGTCGAGTGAATCGCAGCAGGTAAGCCTCTCTCTGCCATAACCTGCTCAGCACGATAACATTCACTCAGTGCAGGCAGTGTTCAGTGACGAGAGCTTCATTACATCAGGCAGGTGAGAGATAGTGTTTGTGTTACTGCATTTGTATCTCCTACTGACAAAAGCAAAGAGACGGCAAACATTTTACCCAGATAGCATCCATAATGTGCAGCGGAGAACACATGGCCCCACATTTCAGTTTTGACCTGGCAGATGTTGAGATGCTCAGGAAAGTCGTAACAACACTGAAGTCTTGTAATTATGTTTATTTATCGCCCTCTGCAGCTGGATGTTTTCCCTACAGCATATAAAGCTGTGTTACTTATGTTAGCCTAGCTGAATCAGCACCTCGTAACTACAGACCAATCTCAAATCTTCTAATTTTAAGTAATATTTTGGTGAAATTTTTAAAATTAAAGTCCTTGAAAAAGAAATAAAAGTCCAGATGCCAGTAAACCTTTATTGTTAGTACTGCTACTGAGTGCTGCTGTTGATTTGGTTGATCACCAAATTCTTTTAAATAGACTGAGGAACATTGGCCATTTCTGTTTTTCATGGTTTCCTGTTTTTTTTTCTGCATATATTTGTCCTGTATTATAAGCTCTGCAGTCCTGGCAAAATCAGAAATAAATAATTAAATCCATAGATTGCTCAATAAATGAATTAATCTGCAATTATACGCGGCAAAAATAAAATTGAAAATAAATGTAGGCATTGATAAGTTTATGAAATGTGACATAAATAGATATTTCTGCTTTAAAATTTGCCTCGCTATTTAATCCCCTTCTTTATTTACTTTCCCATTTAATTTTTAGGTAGTAAGAACAGGATACTACCAATGCATGTAATAATGTGATACAGGCGCTGGTAAAAAACAAGGGAAAAAACAATGGAAAATATATTAGACAAAGCCATAGTTGCATCAACTATTCAGATTTTCAGAATTTATTGAATATTTGACCCATCCCTAGAACCGAGAACATACAATATGAAACACCAAATGAAAAGGAAAAAAAAGAAGGGAAAAAAGGCTCACAAAAAGCTCCAGCTGTAAAGCTTCAGTATGATTTTAAAGTGCATCCAAGCTAATGTTTTGTTGCTTGGAAAGCAGCTAACATTAGCCACCTGCACATACTGACTGGAATCCTCATCCTGTTTAAGATAACTAAGCAAGAGATATGAATATGAATGGAAGAGATTATTTATTACTACATACTACGAGTGTTTCAGTTAGTTTCAGTCAACTCTCAAGAAAGGTGAATATTTCCTATAGAAACAGCTGTGTGTGTTGATATCCCTCTTCTTTTGTCCTACGGAAAATAAGCACCTTTTGCTGTTTGCACATACCGGAAATATTTAATACCCTTTATCCCCTCTTTGTGCCAAGTCCTTTCTACTGAGGGCATGACTGCTCAGTTTCATTTCCGTTCTACTGACTCAGCTCTGCTGAATCCAAGACACTTAACCTCTCTTATCTGGCTATTAATCCTCAAGCCCACATCATCCCCTCTGACCTTTGCAAAAAAAAAATAATATTGACATGGAATTGGCTGTTTTGTGCATATATCCTATAACGTGACATACACATGTCAAATGTACAAACTGTCCCGTTGTTCTCCTTACACAAGCATTCACACTAAGCCTGTGTCACTGCAGAGGTTAACTGAGGTCAGCCCCTGGCCTCTGTACTCATCAGTCATGTCACTCCTCCATGTATTAGTCAGGTTGGATCGGCGTTGGCCTGTATTATCAAAGGGCACTGATGTCTGCGATGGTGGCCTTGTGTCATGCAGGTCCCCTTTGAAGCTCAGCTGTCAGTGAACTCCTCCGCTAAGACGAGTCATCTTTTACCCAGAGCTCAGTGTACATCAGCACATGACAGACGTGGCATTGATTTGACTGATTGGACTGACTTGGACTTGATTGCTTGTAGGTGCAGTTAAGTCTTGTAGTTTGACTCTGCGACCTCTGTTTCCCAAAGGCAGTCCCGTAATTGGTCTTTTTTTTTTTTTTTTATGTACGTCTGTGCTTTGATCAACAGCAGGATGTGAGCGAGTTCACCCACAAGCTGCTGGACTGGCTGGAGGACGCGTTCCAGATGAAGGCTGAAGAAGACAGGTAACCACAGCTCTTCACATCTCGAGGTCACAAGCAGTAGACAAATGCCTTTTGGTGTTACTGGGCAGCACATTTGTAAGGATAGAGTCAAATTAGTCAAGTACATTCTTTACTTGGAACTGAATCACAGATGTCTGTCAACAAGTTTCACCTATGTTTTGCCCGCAGGGAGGGTGAGAAGCCAAAGAACCCCATGGTGGAGCTTTTCTATGGCCGTTTCCTTGCTGTCGGCGTCCTGGAAGGTGAGACGAAGTGTTCAGTTAATACCAATAAAGAGAAGAAGTGAGGGGCAGCTAGAGAATCACAGAGAAAATAAAGCATTAGCATGGTCTGATTGCTGCAGCCAGAAAGCAAGCAAGTCCTTGCCCCTAGTAATGAAAGGTGACCTTGTCTTAATGAGATGTGCTCCATGTAAAAGAGGAGAGCGGTTGCATTGATCGCGGAAGACCTTGATGGCTGATTGACATTGCGCTTATTATGCATGACAATACTGGCCCAGAGCCACCGAAAGCTGGGCCAGTGGACTCTGCTGCTCATAAAATGACCTTAATGCCTCATCTGCATGTCCGCTAGCAACTCCTCTCTTTCTCTTTTTTTTTTTTTGGGCTTCTCATCAGTAGTTTATGCGGGGAGGCCTGGGCAGCTGTGTAATGATGAGTGAGTGACTGCTGAACAAGTGAAAATCAGCTTGGATGCAAACGAGTGTGAAATGGCTCGTTATTGCTTTTACTTTCACGCTCTTTGCTTGTCCGACTCTTCAGTCACGCCCGGCACACCTCTGACCTACATGATGTATAAGGCCACACCTTAACCCCAGCCCACTTTCAGTTAGGTCAGCAATTAGGATCTTTTATTAATTATTAATTACAGTGATGGGGAAAAAAACAAAACAAATTGCAATGGCAAGGGAAATGCTGAATATCAGTTCCAGTGATCAGCTACTTTTGACACTCGACATCTTTTTACTTCATCTATGACTTTTCGGTACTTTTTTACAACACTGATTAATTACAACTTCATGTCTGTGTTTGTAATTTCACAGGTAAAAAGTTTGAGAACACAGAGATGTTTGGGCAGTACCCCCTGCAGGTCAACGGCTTCAAGGATCTCCACGAATGTCTTGAGGCAGCAATGATCGAGGGCGAGATCGAGTCCCTGCACTCAGCGGAGAACTCTGCCAGGTCGGGCCAAGAGGTCAGTGCCAGAGCAGAATGCCGACGGTTGTTTCCATTGAAATGCTCAGGACATGTTGAGAAGTTATACAAACCAATGAATGAATTGTGCTTTGTTTTCATTCTCAGATGTTTATACAAGTAATACAAAGGTTGTTTGTGCTGCATAGAAATTTTTTAATAGTCTTGTGGTGTGTCATACATATTTTATTGAGGCCCAACGCCAAGTCACAGACTAAACACTTACACGAAACAACTCAGTCACCACCTTTCAGTAGCACTCTTTACAAAAGAAGTCAGGTCAGGTTAAATAGTTAGGGCTTATGTGTTGGATCTTCTCCAAAGGGTTGCCCTCCTTGCCCTTATGTGACACGCGTGCTATTCTGGGTTTGACCTCTGGTTAGCTGTAGCCTTCCCGAACGCTGTCCCACAGCAGCTGGGAGCAGCTAATTACCAGGTCAGTGCACAGATGAGAATGGCACCAAGCCCTCTGGAAAAGCCCCTGCCATCATCACAAGTGAGCGTCAGGAGACAGAGCGGGAGTGATGTTTCGTCCGCATCGTACAACAGGGTTTCCCCCGGGGAATTTGTTAAGCAGAGGTGATAAGCCTGTAATCACAAAAAGAGTTAGGTGATGATTAATATGTGCAGGGCGCTTGCACATGCGAATGAAAAGTGAAATGGCGGAATCTAAAAAAAGTATTTGCCCAGGGATGCTCCCCAAAAACTGATTTTGAATTGGAACTGGTTCTAAATTTTATAAGTACTAACTGTCAATTGAAAAATATGGCTTTAGTGTAAATTATGGTTGCACAAGCAACCTGTCCTCTCAGTCTCTCTGTCCTCTGCTCTCTGTTTAAGTGTTTGACAGAGGGTGGTCTGTGTAGAACCCTGACATACAGAGTACAGGATAAAAATTGCAGAATGCACTATGTCACCAAATTTCAAGTTCCCGTTGTCACCTGAATAGTGAATACTAATCACATACCAAACAGTGTAATGCAGTGCAAGAGAGGTGGTAAAGACGGAGTTGTTTTGTTCCCAAATTAAGAAATGAATTAAATGAACTGGATACCTTTTATAGTTATGCCTCCATATCATGTTAAATTTCAGGTCAAATCAAATCTGCAGCGAAAACAAATCTTGTCTAATGGTGATGTCGCAAACTAAATGTTGTTAAAGGGATCTGTGACAGGTGAATGTTTAAGAAACTCTACTCTCAAGGGAAAATTTATAACAGAATTAATCTCAAGATCAACCTCCAATTTTCTTTCAGCACTGGTTTACAGAGCTCCCTCCTGTGTTGACCTTTGAACTGTCAAGATTTGAATTTAACCAAGCACTGGGGCGACCTGAGAAGATCCACAACAAGCTGGAGTTCCCCTCTATGCTCTACATGGACAGGTAACAGGAATATGAGCACCAGCCTTCATTGTAGATTCTAAAGTATTTGTCTCTGCAGGATATAAGGTATTAATCTCAAAGCTCTTAAAAACTGAAGCCTCTGCTGTGGTGTTTGTGTTGTTAGGTATATGGACAGGAACAGGGAAATAACCAGGATCAAGAGAGAGGAGATCCGGAGGCTGAAAGAGCATCTGACACTGCTGCAGCAGCGACTGGAGAGGTACCACTCATCCATCCAACTATACGTGTTTGTTTAGCCAAGGTCAACAAAGCTCTCTAGACAGCCATGGAGAGTAATTTTGCTCTCTGACCGTGTCCTCTCTTTATCTGTCATTACGCCCTCTATTCTTACTTCTCTCTCTCCCTCGGCCTCCCTGCATCTCTTTGACGCGCTCACTTCCTCTTTGTTCTCTCTCAGGTATCTGAGTTACGGCTCAGGCCCCAAGAGGTTTCCTCTGGCAGATGTCCTCCAGTATGCCATGGAGTTTGCCTCCAGTAAGCCAGTGTGCACTTCCCCAGTGGAAGACATTGACTCGTCGGCACCCCCCGGTGGCACAACAGGACAACAGCTGCCCACACCAAGGCAAGTTTCAGAACAGACGGCCTGCTGTTTGTCGTTGCTGCTTTTCCTCTTTTCCAACATTTGCTCTGTTAGTTTCAGAAACTAACAGGTGAAGATAAAGGAGATGAATGAAGGGATGGTGCAAACAGGGAAACAACGGGCCTAATGCGAGATCATTTTCACATTCTTATCCTAAACCCCTCTATAAGCCGTGCTACAAGTATTTCAAGTCGGATACAGCTGGCCCTCTGAATTGAGCAAACTTGCCATCATTTGCCGGTTGAATTAATGAATGCCGGCTCTTCATCAGCATGTGCATGTTCATGTGAACAAGCCAGTTGCAAAGATTACAGGAAAAATACATTCCACTAGTCTGCAGGGGATGTTACGCTGTCAGGTGTTATGCAGAAAGATGTTCAACTGGACAGCCTTAGCTAAAATCTCCCTCCAAATCTGACTCCACCAATTTTACTAGTTAAAGAGTGTTCACAGGCCTTGGGGAGCACTTAAACATATCTGAAAAAAGTAGTGTTGAGTGTAGAAGATTTTCCATTCTGTAACCCACAATGCAACTAGGCCACTGAGTAACACCACTGGAGGCAGTTTATCAGATTACATGGCGCTTCCTCTGGAGCCACAAAAGGCTTTTGACTGCTTTTTTCACAAATGCAGTAGTACACGTCAAGACCTGTACACACTTTAATGTGTAAAATTGTTGAGGTTACCCTTTAACATTTTGGTCACTTATTTAAACTTGAAATAACCTGCAGTGTCGCTTGAGGGCAGCAGAAAAAGGTTGTGAATACAGCGTTGGTTAGTCCGTTAATCTCTTAACTCTTGATCTTTGGTCCTTACTGTGGTCTCTACCACTTCTTAAGGGAAATTTAGCTGTGTTCACGAGCTGGCCTCTAACTTTGTCTTTCTTCTGTTTGGTGGTGAGCAGGTTCTATGCACTGTAATTTAAGAGCTTTTTTGTTTTTGCTGAAAACAGCTGTCCTCTGTGGCTGGAATATGCCACCAGCAGGTTGATAGTTTTGAGTTTAAATGAAATATGTCTTGTAAACTATTAGAATCTTGCTATGAAAATGTGCAGACATTCATGCCCTTCTTACTTTGGTCATCCCCTAACTTATAATACAGCACCACCATCAGGTCAAGCTTTGCATTTTTCTTATACTTTACTTTATGACTGAATACCTGCAAATCTAATGATATTCCCCATCAGCCTCAGCTGTTCTTTGTGATTAGTAGTTAACATTACACATGCTTTACATCAGCATGTTAATATTGTCATTGTGTGCATGGAAGCTTTAGCTCAAAGAAAGTCTTGTTAAACTATTAAATTCATTAGAATAATAATAATGCTGCAACAAGCAGTGGAAATGCCGTACGTGTTTGATAAAACATTTAATTGGGATCTGAATAACATTTAACATGTCTTAACACACACCCTGTCTACTTGTACGTTATAAACCACAAAGTTGCAAACCTCTCAAACTGCACTGAGGTGCTTTGAACTGTGTAGATAAGAGCGCATGCTGTGCCCACACTGCCCTTAGTTCACCTCAGTAGCAGTGTCAACACTATTTGGGGGGATTGATGCTTTGAGCCCCAAACCTGAGTAGGATTTAGTTTTCATCAATAAGCTGCAAAAGGCTGGTATTGGTTTTATTTCACCAGACCCTTTTTGATATATCTTTTTTGGGTTTTACCTTTTATATACCATGTCTCTCACCCTGCAGCACAGCTGAGCAGGACTCCCTGCCTCCTCTCGAGAGCTCAGGCCCTGCCTCAGGTCCCACCACAGCTCCCACTGCGGCCCAGCAGCAGAGAGTACCCATTCATAAGCCCTTTACCCAGTCCCGGCTACCTCCCGACCTTCCCATGCACCCGGCCCCACGCCACATAACTGAAGAGGAGCTGAGGGTGCTCGAGGGCTGCTTGCATCGCTGGAGGAGTGAAGTGGAAAATGACACCCGCGGTAGGTCTCATCTCTGTTGTGGTGGCTTCACCTTGAAGACAAGTGATACTGCTAAAGTAAACATTATATTGGCACTTACTAATAGATTGTATATGATGCTCTTCCCAACAGATCTGCAGGGCAGTATAACCAGAATCCATAGAACCATTGAGCTGATGTACTCTGACAAATCTATGATGCAGGTGAGCAGCGCTTTTCTGTAATGAGCAACGCAAAAAGTCACGTCAGCTGCTCCATGTGTTGATCAGTGTTTCACATCTCCTTTGTGTTGTTCCAGGTTCCATACCGGCTTCACGCCGTGCTTGTCCATGAAGGCCAGGCTAATGCAGGTCACTACTGGGCCTACATCTATGACCCACATCAGCGCTGCTGGATGAAGTACAACGACATCTCTGTCACCAAGTCGTCCTGGGAGGAGCTGGTCAGGGACTCGTTCGGAGGCTACCGCAATGCCAGTGCCTACTGTCTCATGTATATCAACGACAAGAAGCCCTTTCTCATAGAAGGTACGCATGGACCAAGGGCTCGCTAGTAGGAGAGTGGATCTTTCATGCACAGTTGTAGGAATTGCGTCTGGTTTTTGTTTATTATTCCAGCCAATTTTCTTAAAAGCATGTATTTGACTCGGTTACAGTTACAGGCCAAAAAGAGAGCATCTGCCACTTTTGTCAGGTGAAGGACTGATTCATTCATGTCATCATATGTACATCATGTCTTGGTAAAACTTTTAATCACTGATTCTACTGCTTATTCCATCACTTCTCACTCCCTTGTTGGTTATCACATAATCTCATACCTTCAAATGTGGAAGTAGTCGGCCTGGAGTTTGATGTTCCTCCTCAATTAAAAAAAAAAAGCAGTTTTACATTATTATAGCTGTTTACAAATAGTTTGAAAAGCTGGAACAGATAAATAAACAACATGATGATAAAACTTGCTAAAGATGCCCACTGGTCCACTTGAACCATTAGAACTGGAAAAAGTCATTTAGTCATTTTTGATGTTCTCCACATGGATTTTACATTCATTTACGAATTTATGTCCAATATTTGTTTTCTGTTGACTCAGTTAAATCAAAGTAGTGACGCTGATTCCACTCAGACTTTGCACTGCAGTTTGTCCTGGAGGACAGTTTGCAGTTGTTCCTCCAGCTCAGACTTGCTGTCAAAAGTGAAAATGACAAAGAACCAAGA